>VIBL01000037.1:0-2400000 GCA_008271625.1 Lutraria rhynchaena
ATTTTGGGCAAACACTAACAGTACTTTCATTTTTTAACATAATTCAATATTCATGTTGAACCATTGAACTAACGAAGACTATGAACTATCCTTTAAATTCTTGATTGTTTTTGATTCTTTGTTTTTTTTGGCATTTTTAATTCTTCACATATTCTCAGGATTTTATAACAGTTTGACTCATGGTTTGAAATTGATTGAAATTTGAAGGGCCTATCAAGAACATCGTGGACAACACTCAAGATATAACAAGATCTTTAACATGTTCAGCTGAGCTGTCCGCTAAACATACTGCAGCAAAGTGGAAATTCAGGCTACAACCTGTTGGAAATGTGATGAAAGACATGGCTGTAAGTGTGCGGTGTATGTGTGGCCTATGTTGTTATACCCCCGATGAAGTTTCCAGCGGTGTACTAGTATCACCCTGGTAGTTGGTCGATTGGTTGGTTGGTCAGTCTGTCAGTGAGTTATGTGGTCTGTCCCCGCTTTGCAGGGATATTTTATCACAGTTCAATGAGAGTTCTAGTTCGTTGTTGTTTGAAACCAATTTTGCTGTAGGGAAAAAATTGTTTGGAAACGAAATACAAAATGTATATGAAGTCTGTGCAGTTGACTCTTGTTATGACAGATTTTACAATATAAGAGACAATAGTTTGTCTAAAGAATCTGCCATGGCAAGTGGAATTTCATGAATGTACAAATAGAACAAAAAATCCAGGCTTCAAATTTATTTCAATAGCACTAAAAGTTTATCTTAAGCATGTTTGTCATAAAGAGATTGTCTGTATACTTGAATTGTCATTTTTCATAAATCCTTTCTACTGTTCTCAGAACTAAGTGGTTTTTGAAAACGTACTGTGACATTTCTCTTGTTCAAAAGCATATGACCTTAAATATTAATATCATTGTACTACTTTAATTGTTCAATTTATGCAGGATGAAGGATGGATGCTGAACAAATTGGGAAAGAAAGTGAATAGCGCATTTATTCCTATCAAATCAGAGGTAATTATGATTTTCATTATCCATATGTAGATCTAAAAGTCTTAGAAATAAACCAAATACATTCTGATTTTACATAGGAGCATGTCCTATCGACCACCAGTGAGCAGAAACTACCTGGGTCACAAGACCATTGACTTTTTACTGTGAGTTTTTATTGATATGGATCTGTTTTCTTTAATCTTTCAAAAATGGGCTACTCCCGTATACTTCAAGATTTAGAGAAAACAAATGACAGCGTAGAAAATTATACATGCACATCTTCATTGAATTACTTTCTAGCCTTTTTGCTCCATTGATCTCTTGTTTTTATATAACCCCAAATTCTTGGATTTTGTAATTCAGTACAATTGTTAAGTAGAATTGTTACAGCTACGAGGTGAAGAAGGAGTGAAAGAAATGGAAGCCAGGACTAAAGAGGAAGATGAACTTGAAGGTGGCATAGTTGATCGTGCTGGTAAAATTGAAAAAGATACACAAACTACAGAAGAGGATGATGAAGGAGAGAGAATTGAAAAAAAATATAAAAAGAAAATCAAATTTGAATGTGAAGGTGAGCAGATTTTGTTTTCTTTTGTAGGGTGGGGGTAACCCTATTTATCAAAACTGCTTGTTACATTTAGCAATTGATTTTGCAATATGTCAGATAACCAGTGTTCTGTTATTTTCCATTGCCCTCAAATACATGCAAATTAAACTAAATCTAATATCTTGAAATGCTTGTATCCATTGCTTTTGAGTTTTCCTCTGAATCCATTTTTCATTCATGTCCGAATTTTGAGGGTTTTTTCAGTTACATGTACAGTATGCAATATGTTTATGCTACGAGTTTTGTATAAGTATTTACTTCTTCAGGAGAATGAATTTTCCTTCTTTCAGGAGAGTTCCTTTTGTCAGACTCTATATATTTTAAACAGAATTGTTCAGATCCAGTCAGATTGATTGAAAATGATGTTTTTAAGTCGTGGGGTACTTTCCTCTCTTCAAGTGCTACCACATGCCTGTTTTTTCAAGCTGTGGACAAGAGAATATATTTTTTTAAATAGTATCATGACTTATCCTTCTTGTGTTTTTTTGTTTTAGTTTGTATTTATTTTAGATATATTCAACCAAGGTGTTAAAGCCTGTCGTCGAGTGTTTGACAGACTAGAAGATAAGTGTAGAAGTAAGGTCCCTTCACCTTTGGACGATTTTCTCTGTAAAATAGTCAATATTGGATTCCTGTGCAAGCTGGTTGATGGTATGAGATTTTTCATTCTTATGAATTTTTTTTTTATTAAATGGTTTATACTTGTTGCTTTCCCTTTTTATTTAAATGCACACTACTTGACCGTTAGTTTTCAATGTGCCATAAAACAGCATTAAATGAATAAATGTGGTACTTTCAGTGATTGGACGAGGCCTTGGCGGGGAATGCCAGCCTGATCATGTTGTTAGACCATCGTTTGGAAAAATGTACAAAAAATCTGAAGATTCTGTGGAAAATATGGAAAAAGGGTTTGATATTGAACTGCAATACAAGGTTTGTAGGAATCGAACTCTGTGTTACAATGCTCTTGAATTAATAACCTTATGAGATAAAGGATGCTGTCAAGTTTCTTTTGTCAAAATTGCTAAAAATGTTTTTTAGGTCAGGAGATTTTTTGATGAATTGATCATGTAACTTTAAACCAACATTTTGTCAGGATGGCATAAATACTTGAATGATTTCAAATAATGAGTTGCTTTTATGTATGTACAGTCAATCCTGAGTGGACAAGCACACATGAATTAGACCATTTCGTTAAGTTTGGCCAATCTGAAATACATCTTTATTGATGCAATAGAGCAGAACTCTTAATGATAGCAAATTATGAATAAAGACCACATTTTGTCTCAACCTTGAATGGTTCTTGTTTTAAATTTGGATTTCTTATCACTGGCAGGTTGTAAAAGGTAATGAAGAAGTTGATTATACCTCAGTCGCAGAAATGCGTGGTAACACCATGCATGAATTCAAACATGGTAGACAGTGGTTGGAATTTGTGATGCTGTTGATAAAAAGGGTTCTCGGATTTACTTTTGTTCTCGTGATAAGGAGGTATTGTGAATGTTCTGTACTAGCATAGCTTTTATTTCATGAATTCTCCTCATTTTAAACTATTCTATTTCCTTTAATTTGGAAATTTGTAGGCTGGCAGATGTATATAATTATTAACATAATCAGCAAAATTAATCCGCTTTATGAACTGTGGTTTGCAAAAATATCTTAACAAAAGCAGTGAATAAGCTAGTGTTCTTAAGTATGTGCATATATGTAACCTTTGCGTAACTCACAGTGCTCAATTAAGTTGTAATCCATTGTCTGGATAAGTGTACTGACACATGTATGTGTAATTAGGTACCTGTAAACTTCTTTCTTTTGCATTTTTCTTTAATCAGACTTTTGATGGAGTCCTGTGTAAAGGTATTCCAAACTATCCAATATACTTCCATGAGAACATCTTTTTCAGTGCATACAATTATTACAAGAAGTATAATACAGATCTGAGATTTGACAACATATACATTACATCGTACTTCAGAAAGATAGATGCCAGGAGAAATTACAGGGTAACTTCATGACTGTATCTTGTACTCACAGTAATGTAGGGTACTGTACATCAGTAATTAGTATCCAATTATCACTAAACTTAGTCACAGTTTTTAAGATCATATTGTACTAGTAATATCAATATCGGGCCCATTGTGCTTGAGTTATTGCCCTTAAATGGCTAAACTGAGACTAAATAACTTGGTTCAATTTTCACACGATTGTTATAACTGGTGAGGGTCGTTTGTTAGAGGGTCTGCAGTATATAGAAGAATCATAAAATGTTGAAATTCTGCTGGTCAAAATGGTGGGTAAAGTTGAAATAGCTGTCCATTGTTGGAAATTTTAACTTTTTTAAAAAAAAATGCAAAAAGTCAAAATTTAAGTTCTTTGACTTGTTACAATACGATTTTACAAGGTAATATGTATTAAATACATTGCAAATGATAAAAGTGCCAAGCATTATTCAGTTTTCCAAAGTGTCAACATCAGAAATGTTAAAATCAGCATTAATATCACAAGTATGCTATCCTTGTGAAAATCAACTCATTTACAAATGATTGAATTGGTCATTAAGTACAAACAGTACTTGTACAAATCATCCTAATGTCCACTATGTAGAATTCCAACATTTTGCAATTCAACCATAAAGTATCTACAAATAAAATGGTATTCCTGAGCTGTGGTAAGTAACTAATCATATCTAATGTTTGTTTTGTATGTGCAAAATGGAACAACAGTAAATGAAGTTTGTACTGTACCATACAATACCGTACTTTATGGAACAGGTACCAAGTTCATCCTTGCTTTTATATTGCTCTTGTATTAAGAAAACAATACAAATGTATGATAATTATTGAATGAATTGTTTTATTTGTTCTTAAGGACAAGAACGTATTGTTGCCTTTAAAGAAGATAGAGGCTAGTGCTGTTATCTTCCCGACCAGTTTGAAGCTTATGAAGTCTGAAAAGGGAAAACTTGTGTGTACATTTCATTTATTTTATGCTCATATTTCTTGTGTGGCAAAATTGTTTTCTCCTGCCAGCATTGTGAAGAATGCTGGTCATTGTTGGAATTAAACTGAAGATTTGTTTTGTGTAGCACACAAGACGTGCAGGCTTCTCAAAACTGCTGGAATACTTGCCTGACATTTGGTCAGGCTGAGTTAGAATGTCTGTCTGACCAAATGAATATTTGTCTGACCTAATATGTTATAAATACATGATAAATGCTGTAGATCGTGCCCAACTGCTGTACATCTGGTCTGGCACTAGCCGAAAAGTTATTGGACCTGCTCGAAATTTGCCTGACACGTTTGACGGTCCGGCAACTTTCGGGAAGCCTGCATATAGTTGAAGATGGTCCTAGTAAGTTAAAAACCTAAACGTAAAATAACATGTTTTGTTTCATAAATTTTTTCTTTTCTACAACATGTATGAAATAAAGTCTCAGGATTGGTATCAGACTGTGTCAGTTTTGAACTATTTATATTGATAATGAGTTTTAAAATTAATTAGGAGCATTGAAATTTCTTAGATGTAATATACATTTATAAAAATTCTCGCTTAAAATGTTGTTGAATGCTGATCAGAATTGATACAGCAGTGGATCATAATTTGTAATGAGATAATTGATTCATAACTGTTTTAAAACAGAAAAATGCATCTTAACCTTAGTGATATATAATACAGTGCAACCTCTCCAAAGTGGCTCTCTCTTGAGCAACAACCTCCCTTCAACAGCGTGATTTTTATCACAGTACAATTTAACTATGAATTTAACCTTGCTAGAGTAACATCTTCTCAACAACAACATAATTTTGCTTCTCCCAAAGAATGTTTCTTTGGAGTGGTTACACTGGATGTTATCAGCTCAGTACGGTGATGAATATAATTATATATTACATGTTTATAGGGAAAGGGTACAGTGCTGTTACTTGCTAGAGCCATTTTTTCTGGTATGATATTTCTGGTTGCTAATATAATGTACAGGGCTATGAGTGTCATTCGACAATACAGTAGAGTTGACTACAGACAAACTGGTAATTCTTATTTCGTTAATTAAATAATGTGTATACATTAATGGTTTGATTTTCTTCTGAGTTACTCTTACTACACGCCAATGAAAGAGGATAAATGTGGAGTAATCAGTATCAGGGTTTTCACCAGATGTCAGAAGTTGTGGGTCAAAAATTTATTATATATATGATAAATGTGTTTTTGGTCTGTGTCGCCATTTTAGGCCTTAAAACACCATTACACGCCATTTCTTCAACGTGCTAACTCCCTATGTTCTGTTACAGGTTCAAATGCAATAGACATTGAGATTGGAGGGAGTGGATTTATGAGTAATATTGTACGCCTGTTTCTTACCGGATTAAATACTAAGAATAAATTGGATGAGGTTTCATCCAACATTGGTTTGTATTCATTCTGTATACAGTAAAACCTGAGATAGTGACCACATCAATATTCCAACACCTTGTTATAACGTCCACTTATTTTTGGACTGGCTTTCAATAACTCCTTTGTTATACTACTTGATAATGAGACCACTACATTGTTATAATTGATTTTTCGGTCCCACAAGGTGGTTTCATGGTTAAAGAGGTGTACTATGATTACCATGTCAATGTACCATCACTAAGTCATGAAAAGTCTTTGTCACCTTGTTGTTAGTTATAATTTTACGTACAATTTTACATGTAAAACTGTGAAATCAGTTGTCAACTTTTTTATTAAGTGTCAACTGGTTCCATGAATTGTTTATGGTACTATTTTTATAAAATTATGAAAGTTGTCAGTTTAGGCAATGTGGCCATTGCTCATTGGTCAAAATATGATCAAATAGCCTTTTCATTTAGTTTACTTGAAATATTTTTTTTTGATATTTTTTATTCCTCACAGTCTTCCTGAGGCTAAAAAAACAATAATTCTAATAATTTTTTATTCTCTTTTTATCTATGACTTCATTCATTCCACCCTCCTTTTGCTATTCAGTGCCTTTTTCTTTTTTATTTATTGCGTTTGATTTCAGAATGTTTGCCTCGACCAATTCCAGTCGAAGAAAAATACTACTATTATGTGTTTGGTATTTACCTGTTGCTATGGATACTTGTGCTGATTGATGCGTATGCACTAAGACTAAGAAGAAACATCGCCGCTTTGTTCTACAGGAAGGTTGGTATAGAGCTGCCTTTAACCAGAGACTCTTACTGTACAATGTATATCAGAGTATTAGGTTAGACACTCGGTGCAAGCAAAGAACAATGCTTACTGAACTCATGTGGAAAATGTGATTTCTATGTGGCTGCTATTTTGCTGTGAAGTTAAAATGCCAATTTCTCAGAAATGGCATGCTAACATCAAAGGTCATAAGCCTTTCGTGAAGGCAGTTTGTCATGTATAGGTGATTGTTATTCTTAGCATCATCTGCGTCATAGGTTACTGTGATAATTGCTGTGATAATATATAAGACACGTGTGTGTAAAACTGTCAATGATGATAATTACCCCTACCTCCTGTTCAGCGGGTGCTTTTCAGTGGAGTTGTCCAAATGATATATGACATTTTACATCTTTTCTAAAGAACATTTACATTTGTCCCCTTAACTTGCCAACTTTATTTTATGAAATTTAAGTAATAAAAATTTTAGAAACTACATCTTTTTGTTCAAAGTGATGTGAATTATTTATTGTGATGTTCAGTTATGCAAAATTGTACTGCAAACAAATTTTAGTTTGTCACATTTTTATTTCAGCACTTTGTTGCATTTAATGAGTCTCCAAAATGTCATTTTTATGTTATTTTGACTTTGTGCTATTAGGAAGCATGGAAAAATGAATGACACAAACACTAAGATAATAAAATAATATTGTGGTTATATATTAATATTGTATATTGTTATGTTATAAGACAAAATGTAGTAGTGAAATACAGGAATGTTAAACCTGTGGTTCATGTGTTTTTAAATGCTGGAGGCCTCATTGATCAGGTGGGTATGATCTCTGAACAGTAATCACTATCTCCTCATTGCTGTGATTTTGCATCTCAATCAGTACCAAATTTCAATAGTGCGGAAGCTGTCCAGCTAATTTACAAAAGGTTGGTGTTGCTACTCAGTTATATGTGTGGTCTTCTTCAACGGTTAAAGCTGGTAAATCACCTGGCTGTTGGTCAAACCTCAGTTTAGTGCTGACTTAATTGATAACTAAAGCTGTCCAGGTTTATATAATATTTTAAGATAAACTCAATCATTTACAGAGAGAAAAGCTTAGAGTTTTATACCTGTATAATACAATGATGAAGAAGAGGAAGTATTTTCTGCGAGACATGAGGCGAAAGGTTAAAAGACAAGCCAAACAAATGGAGTTAACTGTAAGTCATTAAACAGATTTTGTTAGCATTAAATATACAAGTAGTGGTTAATTTTTAGCAGTTTCAGTAGATATTTTAAAATGGCACATGATGTGATGACTAGGTTCTCATCTTAGAGACAGCAAAGAACCAGGACATATTATTAAAAACAAACACATTATCAAACAATTTTTTGCTGGATGAAGATTGATTATATGGTAAACATAAATAGCATATTAAAAATCAGATGAAAACTTGAACGTCACAAAGAACATGTGCATGACCGGGGTTCAAACTCACGGACCTGTGATTCACAGACTTAATGCTTTACATATTGAACTGTATGGATGGGCTTCACTTAATCAGAGAATGAAAAATAGAAGGTAAATGATAAGTTTGTCGAATTTTGTTCATTTTCAGTCAAGGAATGGTTTGATCTATTCACTAAGTCATCAGTTTCCCACTTTATGTGCCTGTCTTGGTATGATGGATGCTGGTAAAGATAAATGTTTGATTTGTAAAGAGAAAGGGAGAAAAACATTCATTAAATGTGATGAGGAGGATTGTAACTTTATGTATTGTCCAGACTGTTGGAGGGATATTGATGTGAGTGAATTCTTATGTTGTTTTCATTGAAATTTTCATAATTTATAGTGTATGTTTGCATTATTTCCACAAAACTATCATCCAGTTGTCTCCCTTTTAAGTTATTCAAAGTTGTCTCCTTTTAATCATGTCCATAAAAGAACGGCACACTTCACATAAAACTTTGTTATTTATCTCGAGGTGTTTTTTAAGTCTGACAAATTTTGTTCTTTGATAGCTGTATTAAAACTGTAGATGAGATTTAGATTTTAACAAAGGGGAGTAACCACTACAGGCTGTTAATTAACGTAACATTGGGTTTAATACCGATGTGGACGGTCATGTTTATTGTATGAGGCACTTATGTTAGAATTTACTGTATGAAAAAATTAAGGTGCATAAAAAAACATTTTGAGTAACAGTTTTATTTTCATGAATAAGAAAATGCACATCTTCTTTTTATTGTTTCTTATCAATATGCATAAAAAGTATTAAAACAACTTTGTCTTTGTATCGTAACTGTATTCGCATCATCACTATCTACCTTATGCTTTGCACATTATGATTTATGTAAGAAAATAACTATTTTATGATTTTTTATGAAGATTAAGATAAATCATGAAAAAGAATGATATTGCTTTATAAATTATAAAAAATAAAAATAACTATTTTAGGATTTAAAGATTTAGATAATCATGAAGATAAGAGATATCTAATTATCAAACATTTTCTGTATTTTTGACAGGAAATGTGTTATGCTTGTTTGCCATTGGATGAATTCAGTTCCACTGACAGTGATGATGATTATCATGATGATGCTAATAGTGATGTCGATGTTTAGTGATACGGTCCGCAACTTACAGCTGTATTACAGTGTTTGAACTAATTTTTTTAATGAGCTAGTGCAAATATAAAGCCTCAAAAAAGGTTTGTTACTGGTTATATGCCCAAAAAATATGGGTTGGTAGGTAGGGATTTTTTTTATGTTTTTTACATATATCGGCAACACTGTATGGGAATATGCGCACCGTAATATTAATGAGTTGTGAAAATTACAATATAGCACTATGATTTTGACACCGTAAAAACTTATGAGTTGGCAAGTAAAACATTGAGTCGGTCAGGTAACCGGAAACAAACCTTTTTTTTAGGCCTAAGAACAAACAAATTATCACACTAGCCCAAATTCATAAGCCTTCATAGAATTCTTCTAGACCCAGGTTTTGGCTAGTGTGTTAGCTTGATTAATGGTATTGTGTTGAAGTGATGACTTCTGTAGATTTAAGTTTGATATTAAAGTTTCTACGTAAGTTTGGAAACATTAAAGATACAGAAAATATGTGTAATAATGTTAAAATTATGTTGTTTTGAAAACAAGACACTCCTTGTTGATAGTAATTACAATCTAACAAAACATGAAGTTGGTCTTATTTGAAGCAAGGATGTATCATAAAGTCATCTTTAGGCTTACTTTTAAATTTTTTATTTATTTATATTTTATTATGTTAAAGGCAATTTTTGTTACTTATTGGACAACCCTCACACTTTGCAGATTATTTACTTGTTTTCTAGTGTATAATAAAGAAATGTTATTGTTATTTACTTGTTTTCTAGTGTATAATAAAGAAATGTTATTGTTTTATATTTATTTTCTTTATTCTCTGCTTGCCTATCCTGGTTTGTCACTTCACTAGTAATTTCAAGATTGGAAATAAATCAATAATTCTGTCTTGGTGAGCCCTCTGTACCTGAGTTCACATATCCACACATTTCCATATTATGATCAGACATTTTTCTGTTACCAGTATTATCATTTTATTGCTGAATCATCAAGTTTGGATTTCATGAATGGTCAACTAGCTACTACAAACATTTGCTTTCTTTTTAGGGGTAAAATGTTGTTAATAAACACAATCATCAGTTTATTGTATACAGTAAAAGCCACACATTGCGAACACCTCAATATCACAACCACCTTGTCACAACAACCACTTATTTTCAGACCACTTTCAATAACTTCCCCATAACTCAATTATTACGACCGATTTTTTGGGTCCCATGGGTGGTATGAATATCGAGGTTTTACTGTACTTCATAAAAATTCAGTAAGTGACGAAATGGCTCAAGTCTACAGGGCTGGGCAGTGTTTCATTTCATAGACCGTCTGTGGATTTATATAGAAGTAAATAGTCTCATGTTTATAGCTTAATTGGTTATCTTACTACCATTACTACCAGTTGTAAATCATTATGATATCATACTTTGTTATAAACAAGTCACCAAGTGTGAGCATCAGGGTTGTGTATTTCGAGCAGCTTTGAATAAGTGGTTGATAACTTGATTATTGATTGTATCAACCGTAATTGATATTAAACAGAAATTGTACTTCATATTAAATTTGTGAAAGTTGGGCATCATAATAGTGAACTTTATTTTTCATATTTGATCGTAATTTTATTAGAATTATTCAAAATTATTGAAAATTGATTCATGGGTCTATAGTACCTCGTAGACTTCCACACATTATTCAATGATTTGAGGAGTTGGATTCACAAACTCAAGGTTGTACTATATTTTATCTTCTTTCTTCATTCTGAGAGTCATTTCCTTTTTTTTTTTTACTTTTTTTTTATAAATTTAGAAATACATGCAAACCACCATCTATATATGTATAAAGTATGTATATCATTGCCACCATCTTAAGTATTCATCTTCCTATGAAAATTGTTATCATAATTTGACCAATTAAATGATGTATTCATGACATCTGTGTTCTAGAGAAGATAGATGGGAAAATTGATATTGTAATTAAATATCTCACATAACCTGCGGTCAGAGCCTCGTGTCATATTATTTAGTCAACTCGTTTAATAAAAATGGTTGGGAATGAGCACTCATTCAAGATCCTCTATATAAGAATTTTACAATTAAATATAAGATTTTTTTCTGCTATTCCCCTTTATGGTATAATGATTGTATCGAACTTTAAATAAAGACCACCCTGTGAATAAAGGTCATTCTTTGAAAACCATCACTGATTATTTAGAGTAAACTGACCTCCAAATAAAGGCTATCTGTCAATAAAGGCCACATTTTGCCTTTCCCGAGGGTGGCCTTAGTTCACAGGTTTGACTGTATTCCTTAATACATGTATATGAAAATCACAACTTTATACTATAGGAATAATGGTAAAGTATAGGTATCAAATTTTATAAAACAACTAATATGGGGCCATTTTATCTTCGTATTTCTTAAATACTATAATAAAGGGTAAATATAAATTACCCCGCTGTTGCTTGAGAATTTTTTATAAATGTTTGCACCATTATAATAAGATGTTTTTGTACTTCTGTACAATGGGTTGATTAATTTGTTCAACTTTTGATATAATAGTTAAAAGTAGCATTTGTATTCACTTTTAATGTTTTTATTCAATATTATGCAATAAAATTGAAATACATTCAAAACAAAATCTGCTTGTTTTTTTATGCATAAATTAACACAGCAGTCTATCACCATGAGGTGCTGTTTATAAATTTCATGATATCATATTCCCATATTTGTTTAATGACATACAACTGGATGTTTATGATGCATAATAATTCATTCAGGTTTATTCAATGAAAATCAAGAAAAATGAAACTTTGAAATAAAAAGATTAGATTGTCCCCCACCCCCGGCCGGGCAGCCTTGGGTCACTGAAAATTGAAAGCATGTTTTTACACAAAAGATATGACAAATAAGAATATAGTTTGCACATCATTTATTTTCCATTAAAAGCAACAAATATATAATACAGTACAACATCTCCAGAGCAGCCTTCTTGAGCAACAACCTCCCTTCAAAACACATTATTATTTCCCAGGGTATGATTAAACTATTAATTTAGCCTCTCTAGAGCAACAACCTCTCAACAACAACATAAGTTTGCTTCTCCCAAAGTGTGTTGCTTCGGGGAGTTGTACTGTACATCACTCAGAGAAAATCTAGAAACTTTTATTTTGATAGAATACAATCTGAAATGGGCAGACAAATTCAGACAGCAGAATACTAAGCTTGCTGTCAGGGGTGTAGGCAGAGAGTTGTTTGTGAAACATGTATGCCCCCTAGCATCAAACAAATTTGTCATTTTCCACTGACGGATTAACTTGAAACTCATGAACAAACCAAATCAAATCAAACCAAGCCTGCTATTTTACTTTGTTGGTTTCATTCTGAGCTCCCAAACAATATTTTTGTAGAATTTGGTAAAGGTTGTCCTGTGGTCACTGTCATAATAATTCTCTTGTTACTGATTGTGCAGGCTTTCAGTGGTCAAGGACAAAGTGACCTTGACCTTTGACCAACTGATCGCAAAATCAATAGGGGTCATCTACATGTCACATCCGACCTCCCTACTGAATAGTAATTGATCAGACAGGCTTTTTAGTGGTCAAGGACACAGTGACCTTGACCTTTGACTAACTGACCACAAAATCAATTGGGGTCATCTAAAGGGTACAATCAACATCCCAACCGATTTTTTGGCTGTAGGCCACAGGGTTCTTTAGTAACTGATTGGACAAGTTTTTAGTGGTCAAGGATATTGTGACCTTGATCTTTGACCAACTGACCACATAATCGATAGGGGTCATCCACAAGACACAACCATGACCGTAACAGTAAATCAATGTTGTTTAGGTAGTAATTTATCAGCCATTATTAAGCAATTAAAATTGTATACATAACTAAAGAAATATATCATATTACAGATAAACATACTTAAAACAAAATGAATTTAAGCAAATTCCCGCATATAATTCATATGCTTACTAATTCATACTGAACTTTAATTTAGGGGTCTTTTTGGTAGCCCTGACCTTTTTGGTCATGGGCCGTTCTGGTACGGCCTTTAACCTGTCGTCGATGCTCTTCATAAACTGGTCCCCGTTCCATGTTGCAGTACACGAAATGTACACCAGAGTCAACGAGTACCAGTTTATACTCTTCATCGATGAAAATAAATAAACTCCAAAAATCGTGCAAATTTGAATTTTTACGCGCACCTGCACAAAGCTGTGAAGATGGCCATGTTTAGAAAATCTGTGAGGCGTTTGAACAGTCGTAATTTGAATGTTTTAGGGCAATTAGCTCTGAAAAATCATCAATTTACGTGCGTTAAGTATTTTGTGTTCTATTTTTGTCCCAATGATTCAAGAATTTGATTCATTTGGGTGTTGTAGGAGATTCTTTTTTATGATGACATTGCTATCACCAGCTGAGGTTGAAGCCCACTGACGGACAGTTTCAGGTAATTGGTTATTGTTCTTCTGCGTGGCAGATGGGGACAAGTTGCTGCCATATCGTCACCTCAGCACAACGAGGTTGTATCTGCATGAAAAGTTTGGTGCAGCTAGCTTTTATCTTGATATAACAAGATGATATTTGTATCAATACAAAAATAACGTGAAGACTCTTTTTTTTCAGGAAAAACTTAATATCTCTTCAATGTGGCCACTTTCACTTGAAATTAATCACAAATACCATAAGTTCTCAAGAAAATGTTCCTGTTGCACTTTTTGACAAATTCTGAGGAAGGCATTAGTATTTGTTTAATAATTTCTTCGAATTCTTGCTAATAGTTTGGTTTAATATTTATAAATTATTATTATAAAATGATTATAGTTAGTATTAAACATTTCATCTAATATGATGGTTTCAGCATAAAAATGAATTTCAAACTAATGACAATAAATTGTTCATGTTCATTAAACCAATTAGCATAATACTGTACACTTAATTTTTTTTCTCAGTGATAATCAGATAAAATAAACTCAAATTATATATTATCTTTTTATTGTTTATTTCATTTTTATTTATTTGCTTCACTAAAAAAATGTAGTAAAAAAATATATAATATACAAAAAAATCAAATGCCTGATAATTAATAACTATGTTATATATCATGTCATTAAATTTTAGATATTTTTCTCGCAAATCTTTACAATTTTCCCATCATCTTTCTTAGAATGTAAAATAAAATTCTGTTTATAGTGCTGTTAAAGTAAAACTGCTGTTTTTGTGATATGATTTGAGATACAACTTTGTTGCAACAAAGTACTTTTGCATGTGTTTAGTTAGTACAACAAGGTTGTATCTTGAGATACAAACTACATGTAGTTGCTCCAATCAATTAAAGAATTTGAGATACAAGCAGTGCAGGGCTTGACAATTAAATCCACTTGTCTGCTCATAGTTACGAGAAGAAATTGACTCACGACAAGTTGAAATTGCTGTAGAACTAGTTAAAATTCTTAACTGGTTTGCCTGGAGGACAAGTAGCCTGAAAAAATATTGTTTAAGCCCTTCATGAAAAAAAGAAGCAGGGATCTGATATTCCAGATGATAAGGCTTTCATTTGACCCTTAAAATGGCTCCTGGAATTGACAAAACTCTCAAGATTTTGTACTAAAGGGTCAAATCTACTGTTGAAATAGATGGAAATTTTGTTGACTCTTCAAATCATATTGGTCAAGGGTCATTTTTTGATGTCTAGTGAGCACCCTGACTGTCATGATAACAATGAAGGTGATGATAATGATGAATAAGTATTGTTGATGCATACTGGGCCAGGGCTTTCATTTGATCCTTAAAACAGCATTTTGACTCTTGAAATCAGTAAAATAAAGCTTCTGACTCTTGAGAATTTGTACCAAAGGGTCAAATTTACAATAAAATTTGAAATTTTGTTGACTCTTCAAATCATATTGGTCAAGGGTCATTTTTTGATGTCTAGTGAGCACCCTGACTGTCATGATAACAATGAAGGTGATGATAATGATGAATAAGTATTGTTGATGCATATTAGGCCAGGGCTTTCATTTGATCCTTAAAACAGCATTTTGACTCTTGAAATCAGTAAAATAAAGCTTCTGACTCTTGAGAATTTGTACCAAAGGGTCAAATTTACAATAAAATTTGAAATTTTGTTGACTCTCCAAATTATCATCAGCCAAGTGTCATTTTTGACCCTCAACTTTTGATGTCTAGTGAAAACCCTATTAGGCCATCCATAAAAAATATGGTTCCTATATAAATTTAGAATTGTAAGCTTGCTTTGGTTTATAATTTCTTGGCTACTTTTTCCCCCACAGGGTGCTGCCCCTTTGCTTCCTACTGGGGGAACCCTCAGAACCCCCTTCTACTTTTAGTAGCTTGGCAGCTACATGAAAACATTTCTACACCCCTGTCAGCATCTGTTAGTACAATTGATTCTAATATATTTTCCCTTATTACACTCACCTATGAAATGGCAATCAGTGTTTCTTAGGTCTTCATCAACATCATTGAAATATGCATTCTCTTCATTTATGGAACATGTAAATTTAGCTACTTTAAAGTTTTCAGCTGATTCCTATTGTGTCTCCAGTGGTCGAAATTAGCGCTAGCCCAACAGCCAAAAACTGGTAGATTCTCTACTGACTCCATGTTTTGCAAATTTAATTCAGGCTAGTGAATTTTTATTGAGGCTAGTGAAAATTGCTTAGCTACTAGCCCGACTTGCTTGTAAATTTCAATCCTAATTTCTATGACTGTATCTCCTTAAAAACAAAAGATATTCCTGTGCCAGCTTAGTCTAAAATCAACAGATTATGGCCTGTTAAAGCAAGATCAACTGCCTTTTCCTGTTCAGCCTTCATTTTCAGTTTTAAACTATATACAACAAAATATAAATATTGATAACGACCAATCATAAGGCTCGTTATTTGAGTGTTACATGGTCGTCAAGATGGTAGATTTGCAGAGGAAATTTTCTAATGACTGATTGATTCAAAATACTGTCCCTCATGACCAAGTTTATGCTGACAATGGTACATTTATCATTATTATAGCTATTTATCAGTACCCTGGGGACACACACATTTGTGAATTTGGAAATGAAACATTGAAATACAGGGGGACATGGATTTGATTAAAGAAGTAAAGCAGTCACTTAAATTAAGTCGCTAAGAAATTAACTAGTTTTTTGTTTTTTATATCTTTTACCTATTTTATTTTTTAGATGTATGACACTATTTACAATTTACAAAGTTACATATGGAATGTCACTCAGTGGTTAAATTTTTATTATAAATATTCATCTAGTATCAAAATAAGTGAAAACAAAATTCAACGTAATTTAATGTACATAGGATTTGAAATGGCAAGAACAGTGTCTTTATAAAAAAAACTTAATTTTAAATGAATAGACACAGTGCAATATATAGCACTAGGGTAGTACATGCAAATAAGGAAGTGCTGTTTACCTTCTCTTATATGTCATAAAATCAAATCTGAGCTACCAATTACTGATAGGAACCATGTGACTAGTACAAAATGATACAAAAAGCATAAACTTACGAAAAGCAGGCAAAAGAATTTGAAATAGTGCTTAATAATAGTTTACAAAACAAAAATGTAATTAATGTCTTTTAAAATACCATTTTTAACCTCAAATGCCATGTATCTTCTTTTTTTTATTACCTGTCAGGGTTTTTCTCAGCATTTTTGGAACATGACCTGACCTGACCTGACCCCCGAAATTGGGAATTTTTGTGACATTTTGGACAAAATTAGGAAAAAGACACACTGTATAAAAATAAGTTAAAATAATCAAATAAAACTAAATAATAACAAATATGTTCATTTTTTGTTTTTAGATATTGATAACTTTGTTATTTAAATAATTTAGAAATTCAATAAATATTTGAACTGCTGTAAATTAACTTTTTTTCTTTTTTTTCTGAATTGGGAATTTTTGCCTTGCAATTGGGAAATAACACATACATTTTTGCCATTGTCAGACATCAAAATGGCCCAAAATAAATCCTGCCTGTGATAGTCAACTTATATATATTGATGACAATATATATATAAAAAGTGCTAGGCTTAATTATAAATTCAAGTATTGGGTACTGGCAATGTACAGAGCCCAAATCTTGGAGTTTATTTGTTAAGCTATGATGCGCAGTAAATGTTAATTAAGAAAGTCACTGAAGAACAGAAAAAAATGTAATTGGCATGTGCATATTTAGCCACATGTTTGTCAGGAAGTGGGCACATCTTGGTGTTTGACAGTAATTCTCATTGGTCAGGTGTACTTGAATTTCAATTACTGTATATTCCGTAATAAATGCCCCCGGGCATTTCATTTTTGAAAATGTGTTTGTGTCATTCCTTAGATTTTAAAAGTGTTTTCTACTAATTTCTATTGTTCATCTCCGATTAAAATAGCCTGTCACGGTAAGTCACTTTTGTTTTCTCTTGTTCAAATAGGGCGGGGAAGTGTTTAATAGAGGAGGGGCATTTATAAGGGAATTTACGGTACTTAACTTATGTATGTAAGATTATTTCAAGATTGACTATTTTGGTGTTCTATTTTTTTTATTTTGTTTCTGAAAATGTATTTGTATGAAATCGCATAATGGGTGAGCATTGAACCTTTAGACATTGGTAATAACAACCAGTCTTATAATTAGATTTTATTTTTTAGATTAAGTAGATTGAATTTTATTCATTTGATCTTTGATTTCTGCACATTTAGTGTAACATACAAGTGAGTTTTTTTTATTTTCTAATAGTTAATAGAATTCTAACCATTAAAATAAATTCAAACAGACCATTACTTAACACCTGAGATAGGAATGGCACTTCTTTGTAGTATTCATCCATGATCAGGGCTCTCAATCTCCCGAATTTTGGGCCGAAATTCAGCCCCATTCACCCTATTTTTGGTAAAAATTCCCCCACCTGAGAAAAAAATAAAAATTGTGAAAAACATATGTAGTCCTTGTTATTTTTTCTGTTAAACAAATGGCTAGATAAACCTGGAGTCTGCCTAGCGAGATAGTGTAAGCGTACCATTTTTTGTACACTTTTTTCGCCTATTTTTGGTAAAAATTCCCTACCAGAGAAAAAAATAAAAATTGTGAAAAACATACGTAGTCTTGTTATTTCTTTCCGTTAAACAAATGGGTAGATAAACGTGGAGTCTGCCTAGCGAGATAGTGTAAGCGTACCATTTTTTGTACTCTTTTTTCGCCTAATTTTGGTAAAAATTCCCCACCAGAGAAATAAAGACTGTGAAAAACATATGTAGTCTTGTTATTTTTTCCGTTAAACAAATGGGTAGATAAACGTGGAGTCTGCCTAGCGAGATAGCGTAAGCGTACCATTTTTTGCACTCTTTTTTCGCCTAATTTTGGTAAAAATTCCTCACCACAGAAATAAAGGCCTGTGAAAAGCATATGTAGTCTTGTTATTTTTTCCGTTAAGCAAATGGCTAGATAAACCTTGAATCTGCCTAGCGCGATGGCATAAGCGTACTGTGTTTTGTACACTTTCCCCTATTTTTGGTAAAAATTCCCCCACTAGAGAAAAAAAATGAAGGCCTGTGAAAAACATATGTAGTCTTGTTATTTTTTCCGTTAAACAAATGGCTAGATAAACCTGGAGTCTGCCTAACGAGATAGCGTAAGTGTACCGTTTTTGTATATTCAGTACCTGTCTCTATGAGAGGAATCTGGGAAAATGACGCGAAATTCCCCCCTCCCTGGGTGCCGGCCCCAGTCCCCCAAAAGAGAGAGAGCACTGATGATGCTTGTATATGTACTGGGTAATTCAAACAGATTGAGTTCTGATACTAATCCATCAGTTATTGTACACTGTACAATGTAGAACAACCTGTATATGATTTCATTTTGAATTTGAATTCGAATAAAGGGTGTATTTTATTATAAGGTTTGTGTATTCAACAATTTCAATATCTAACATGTACATATTAAAAATAAATTATTCCAAATAACTTATGTTGATATTAGATATGTTGATTTTCCAAAATTATGACTTGTGTGTGTATCTTGGTGTACTGTTGTACTTATATTGTATGTAATTGTCAATAAATGTTAATTTTTGAAATTATTATAGACAAGTTTTTGTCTACCAATATCAAGATTGATTCCAAAGGTACAGCTTCGTACAAGTTCGATTCTGAGTTGTGTAGTAGGTAAAAGCACTATAACCTTCCTATTCCTTGAAATTAAATAATTTTAAGAATAAATTATTTTGAAATACTCTGTCTCTATTTTCAGTTTGGGCTTGTGCTACAGTTAATACGGTAACTGTAATTTAAACATGGTCTTGTACACAGTTTATTCATATGACTTATGTGTCAAGTATTATAACACATGATATTGTTTATAATAGTATGTTTTATTATTAAGTCAGGGCTACACTTCACATTCCTACAATCATACATAGGCATACTTCAGATATAAGGATCTTTAATCATTGTAAGCATGTCTACAATAAATCAATAATGTCTAGTACCTTGCTTCCATACCAGGATGTATAAATTCAGGGGTGTAGAAATTAGCCGGAAGCTGGAAAAATCAATTGGTTTTTTGAACATTCTTGCTGGCTTCTTTTTCCCAACAAGGGTGTTGCCTCTTTGCAACCCTCAGATCCCCCCTCCTACTTTAAGTAGCATACTGCTACATGAAAGCATTTCTAAACCCCTGTAAAGTGTGTCGATTTTGGCACAAAACTACAAATCACTTCATGGCATGATTCTAATGATGATATCTGTTCAGCGAGCTGCAGGTTCTTGACATTATTCATTAGAATATTCACAGATTGGCTCTGGTTTGCACCTTCTCCCATCCTTTATTTTCTCCAGCGGCTCCTTATTTCTTGGAAATATCTTGTAAAAAAAAGTTGCAATAAATTGTATGTTTAAACAATGAATCGTAGGGCACGATTTTGTACAAATAAATGGTATGTAGTTCTTATTGTGTATTGGGATATGAATATTTTTCATTCCAAGATACCTGGTTTTTCAATTTTTAGCTAAGAAAATCATCAAAATGCATGAAAAATGAAAAAAGCTATTATGTGGGCTTCATAAATATTACAAATAAATGATATTTACTTGTAAATGGCTATTAAATAGTTAAAACCTGGCTACCAAATATAAATTCATACGAATGGAGTCTTGACTTAGTTTGTTTTTTGAGTGCTATTTTTTAGTAATACTGGTAATATTTATGAATTGTTTGTAGTCATGAAAAGGCTGTTACCAGGGCTCAAAATGACCATCTATTTTCCACATAGATTGGAAAGTGGAAGGTTGCCTTGGTCAAAACTTTGAAATCTTCATCATCATCCAATGCACCAAACTCATCAGAATTCATTGTCTGGGTGGTACTAGTGTAATATGCATCACTGATCATCATCATTATTCACATGTGGAACATCAAATTCCTGCTTCTACAAGAATCCCCAATTTTGCGCATATTTCCCCCAACCAATGGACAGTGACCCCTTTCCCACAAAATTGAAAAGAAAATGACTTAACTTTTAATGTTAATTGCTTTATCTCTCTAGAAGTATCATGTTGGATCAAGTCGGCATCAAATACAATGATATTTACATGAAGATTAGTGCATGTTATAAAAGAACAGAATATGATCAAGTACTCTGTTTTTCGCTTATCGTGACAAAGTATTAATCATTTGATGCAAGTTTGCTGTCAGTTTTCATTATCAAAGGTTACACTGTAAAACTTTTAAAATTTATTATGCAAATTTAATTATGAGAAATAAAAATGTTTGCATTATGTTTATGTAGTAAATATCTTTCTAATTAATGTCACATGTATTTGCGAACCCTTTTTGAGAATGCATACTTGGCTTAACAAAGTAACTTTCACATTGTGTAACTAAGATGCTTCACTGCATGGAAGTAACATGATTTTAGGACTTAATATTGTACCAGTAAAAACACAATTATATTCATGAATAGAAAACTATATTTAATCAATCAACAAATGTGTATGCTTTTCTCTGACTTCACAGAGCACATTTTACATAATCATTTCATAATACTATGTAAATATGCATGTTCAGGCACACAACACAAAACTTTAAACCGACAAACAAATACCTTGTTATTATGAGTTCCTAGCTTATCTTGAGCATTTAGTCTGTTCTCAGATGTTGACTATTCATTTGTAGATTTTGTATGTTGGCTGTCCGCATACCACTCATCCATTTCCGCTGAAGGATGCCTTTCATCAGCCCATTGATGAACACATTTAGGGGTTGTGAACCCGAAGTCATTCCACCTAGGATGGTGGCAGTGTTGTCTTACAATCCTCCATGCCATCATCTTCACAATGGGGACTGATGAGCCTGGAATGCATCTGAGATCAGTACAGACTTCTTCTGTCATCCTGCCTGGTCTTCTCACGCACACTTTCTTGACCCAGTTAAATGCAAGGGCCTGGTCTATCCAGCCTTTTGCTTGGCTACATACAATGATCCCTTTGGCTGTTTCGCTGTCTTGGGCAGCATTATCCTTTTGAAAATGACATATGGCAGTGGCTTGCCCCCATCTGCCAAGCTATGAAAAAAATAAAGAACATTTTTTTCTACAAATTTATAGTGTTAAAAAATACTTTTACATGAATCAGTTTATATTATACTTCTATGAATGAAACAATATTTTATTTCAATAGTTTTCTATTCTGAAAATACCGATTCTTTTATGCATGGACTTTGTATTTATGATTGTTCTTTTATAAAGTAAAAAAATCATTTGTCAGGAATCTTTATTGAGTCATACCAGTAAGAAAAGTATTTCATGAAAAAATTTACTGCTGTTTTAAAATACATTGCTATAGATGTATATGTATATATGAGAAAACTTTTATTTGTTTTTATGTGACAATGTCAATGTGGTTTGATGCAGTTTCTCAACAATTTTTCAGTTATATTGTTTGTGGTTCACCTATCCAGTTTCCCCGGACTGTATACTAACCACTGTATACTAACTAATGAACACTTAAATTGGATTTTTATAAAACTTAAGTAACACATTACCAGGCTCTCAATCTCCTGAATTTGAGGCTAAAATTTGGCCCCATTCCCCCACCTCTGGAATATACTTTTTTCCCCTATTTTTGGTAAAAATTCCGCTAGAATGTCACTGTATATAGAATATAATTTCATAAATTCAGCAAGTAATTTGTCAATAATATGTTGAATACTACTATGTTATGAATCTAATTTGAAAAAGACACAACTATTTGATAACATTTATTCAGGGCCATGAATGACCTTGAAGCAAATGAATTCTTTTTTCATTTTTTACTATTTGTTAGGAGGGGGTGGAGAAACTGGCTATTTTTTGCCACATTGACTGAGTTGTAATGGGTACTTATGATTTACATAAAAGCCTTTTTGAATGATTTCATTCAATCGCAAAATTAAAATCCAACGGCTATGATTACTAATCTGTGATCGGTATTTTATACCTTTGTTCATAATTTTAGCATATTTTTTTAAATACAGCTGTTATGACTACTTCTGTTATGATGTGATAAGATCTACACTTCTCAGTTTAAGCTTTGCCTAAGCTGATTTGACATTAAGTAAGTCTTTTTTAATGGGTCGTGTTGGGCCATGAAACATTATTTCAGGTCATGATATGAAGTTTTGTCTGTTTGTCATCTATCTTGGTTACATAAGCATTAACCCTTCGCCTCATAAGCATATTTTGGACTCTTCCTAATTCGAAGCTGGTACACAAAACATTAATTTATTCAAGAAAATTGGGCTATTTATCTCTTGACAGAGTGGGACACACTGTAGCAAAAAGTCGTTACTCATTACAAGCAATGGCTTCTTTTGGCACCATGTTTTCAAAAGTTGTCTGCTTCAGATGCAGGGAGGAATGCAGTATCATGAGACAAAGGGTGATTGGTATCTTCCTCCACCATTTAAAGCTGGAAAAGTCACCAAATGACCCTTGTTCTTGGTGTGATGCTAAACCCAAGGAAAATAAATTATAGCATATTTGTACTTCATGACTGGAATATTTTTATTGGGATATTTTTCTAAAGATCTGAAGGCCTGTGTGTTATAGCTATAGATAAAATCAAAATGCTTTACAGCTTTGTTGACTACACCTGCTATCAAATGGGAACTTCCTGATTGGAACAGTAAGTAATAAATCTGGCATCTAGTGCCTTTAATCAGTGTTAACATTGTGTCTTGAAGTTCCTGTGAATCCATTCTTTAGGTACGTAATTTTCTCCCCTTTATTCTCAGTGAATAGTTTTTAGCTGTTATTTAATATTGACAGCTATCATATTCACTGTAACCTCTAAATCTTTGGTATCAAGAATGACTGACAGGAATCAATAAGGAACATGAAGTGCCAGTCAAACTTATGCATTTTTTAGTAGAAAAAAATATTTCAGACAAATGTCTCAATCAATAGCCTATTTTGAATCGTTTGAGTCTATGTACAGCGTGTATAAATTCCCCTATAAACAAATAGAAAAACTTTTTAAAAATGATTTTTTATGTAAAAGTACATTTAACATAAATTTCATAAAAATATTGTTTTTAAACGTTTTTCATCTAAAAGTACTTTTTAAGGCAATTTTTATGTGAAAGTATTTTCTGAGATAATTTTATGTAAAGAAAGTACTTTTTTAGGTAATTTTCATGTAAATGTGCTTTTTTAGGTGATTTTATGTAAAAAGGTACTTTTTAAGGTAATTTTAATGTAAAAGTACTTTCTAAGGTAATTTTATGTAAAAGAGTATTTTTTAAGGTAATTTTCATGTAAATGTACTATTTAAGGTAATTTTATGTAAAAAAGTACTTTATTGAGGTAATATTCATGAATTATTATCATCATGTTATTATTAAAAAGGGTTATTAACATAGAAGGAAGTTGACAACTTTTTAGTTAGTAATTTTGTGGTACCTTTCTTAAAATCAAAATATATAATTGATCAACTTGGATTAAACTTATGACTTTTTCTGAATGACAAATTTCGAAAAATGTTTCAACAATTTGTATAGCTTTTGTTTAAATATCTTGATGGTTTTATTTAAAAAATCTTATGTCAGCAAAACCTTCTATTTTACAGCTAGGTGAAAAAAATGTTTGTTACTGCTTATCCAGCCTACCCCAATAGTTTCCCCATGACCCTAGACTTTATTAGGGCCAAGGAACAGTACCTTCCCAGAAATAAAAATAATTATTCTACACCTAAATTGAAATATGCTTACCATTGAATTTGTACCAGTGAAATGTAGTTTGCATCAAATCAGAACAGATGTTAGTATAGTCTTAATCAATAGAATTTACAAATTATTTGAAGAAAGTCAAAGTTTAAGATATAAAAAATGAAATGGGCCAAGCCCGTTTGAAAATAGAAGTTGTTTGTATGGTTTTAACTTTTATCCCTCTGTGATGCCAGTGAATGATTGATCTTTTTGTAATTGCCTTATATTTCATTGTGCTCAACCGTGAAGTAAATATATATTGTACAGATTAAAAGACATACTTATCTGCAAGATTACTGGTTAATGTTAAGCTGATTTGGGAGTCCATCAATTAAGTCCTTGAAAAACATAACAAAGATCAAGTAAACCCTGAGTTAATTCCTGTGTGCCATTTACTGTGGGTATATTACTACCTTGTTACTCTCCATATTGGAGATAAAAAAATGCTTATTTTAATATGAAGCTTGATTGTGCACTACACAAATATTTGATAGGAGTCTGTGTGAAATTATATCATTCTGTTTTCAATTCAAGTGATTAAGTTGTACAAAAAAGATATTTAATGTGTGCATTAATGTTTCTGTGAAAGTGTTTTACTGTTGTAAGTATATTTTTATATATGTTTTATATCATTATGAAATGAGTTGACTTGATCGTATTCTGATTGAATCATCTTCTATAAAACTGGTAAATTCTTTGTGTAAACTAAGTTTCTTATGCGTGAAAATAAACTGTACTGTACTATTGCAAGTCATTAATATTTTTCACTCTTAATTTCATCATATTTGTAAAATTTTATTTCTCTTAAAATTATTTGTTACATATGTATTTAATTTCTGATATATAAAAAGTTTAAGTTATTAAACATAATTTATGCTTACCTGAAATTGCTTCTTAAAGAGATAAATATTTAGACCTTGATTTAATAAGAGTTCCAAGTTTGCTAAAAGCTGCCATGAGATGTTAAAAAAAATACATTTTGGGCATATTATTGGAGACTTAAGCTTTCTTTGTGAAAAATATATGGTTCTTGAAACTGTCAGCAGCTGATAGGTTGGCTTGTCTTTATTATGATGCATTCTGTACTATTTCTTAATATCTGGTAGAAGGTTTGGTCTTCAGTTGATCTTTCAGGTTCAAATCCTGGGTGTGACCAATGTGATCGGTGACAATTTGGTGGAAAATCTTGCATCTAAAGCTATTGTCTTGCACTGCTGATTCCAATGATTAGCGCGGAGAAGTTGGCAGCTACATGGGGAGAACAAAGTTAGTACTGGTACGGAATCCAGGAAAACTGGTTTGGTTAGCCTAGTTGCTGATATGTAACTGAAATATTGTTGAAAACAATCGTAAAACATGAAAAAATTACAAAAATTCATTTCCTTATTAACAGACTGTATTCTACAAATACATAAAACTTGTATTTTTTGTTCCATAATGTTATGAACCAGTCTTAGGAAGTGGACATTCAAACACTTCTTTTGTGAACTAAAAAGTGTTAGTTAAATTACAGCAATACATACACTACAGCTACCTTTGGTCTTTAACAATTTTCAAAGACATCATTATTACTTTTTAGCAAGGCTAAATATTTTATTCTGAATTAATATATTTGAATTAAATCAAGATATTCTTTTCATGAATTTGTGTTGACTGCATCGTGAGTTTAATATGTTCATCTTGTATATATTTTGTGCATAATGTAAATGAAAAAATGCTAGTCTTCCTTAGGAGTGAATTATATAATGCAAGAGAAGTTTGTACAACTCAGCTTGAATGAAAAAATGTTGTTGAATAATGTTCTGTTTGGAAATTAAAAGATTAAGCTAATCCAGTTTTCTATATTGGTGCATTTGACTGTTTTAAAATGCTATAAATAAATCAGGCTTTGAGGTTATATTGGCACTGATTCATTTTGAAATGCACAGGATTAATGAAAATGCACATCTAATGTTTATATACAGTCAAACCTGTGAACAAAGGCCATCCTTGGGAAAGACAAATTGTGGCCTTGATTGATGGGTGGCCTTTATTCAGAGGTCAGTTTGTTCTACATAATCTGTGATGGTTTTTCAAAGAATGGCCTTTATTCTCAGGGTGGTCTTATTTGGAAAAGGTCTCAAACACAGGTTTGACTGTCATGCTAATTTATTTCATCTACCAGTAATCCTTTTAATTCTTAAGAGATACAATAGCTTTTCACAAAAGTCTTCATCTGTATAAATGATGAATTCATATTTTGTGACTTAAAGCAAAATGTTTTTTTTAAACATTGCTGAATATTCAGATGCTCCCTTCATTGAATTCAATGATGAAGCCTGGGTTTATTATTGACCAGATTAAATTCTTTGATAAGTTATTGAAAAGGATGATAAAATATGTTTCAATATCATCCACCTCTCCTATATAACACCATATTCTGCATTTAGTGTCATATTTATAGAGATAAGTCCTTAACCCTTTATGTGGTTAATTTGTTTTTTTAGAATAAAGTTGCAATAGTAAGGCCATTCATAAAAAATATTTGGTATGCAGTTATGCTACTGACCTATTGAATACTCCCATTTTTCCAACAATGTTTAGTGATTTTCCCCAAAAAAAATGTTTTTGTTCATTTATTCAGCGTTTTGTTTTCAGTAAAAGCGTACAGTGTTTATAACAACAGCAAAAAACTGCTAACCTAAGTGGAAGCTTTTGGCTTGTAACTGCAAATCAACGTAATTAAAGGATGGTTAGTTCATGCATGCAAGATATTTTTTTCAATGGTTTTAATGCTGTTTCTCAACAATTTTTCTGTTATATACGGCGAGTGGTTCACCTAACCAGTTTTTCTGGACTGTATACTAACCAGTACTAACTTACCCTTCCACAAGGAGCCTGCAACTTCTATTGCTAAAAAAAAGAAGACAGTTTACTCAATAAACTTGAAAACCTGACGTGGAGGTTATATTGCCATGTTTCTTGTATTCAAAGTTTATACTTTTTAATGGAGAAAAATATTCAGATTTGTCATTGTATTATTGTTATTCAACCTTTTGAACTTTTCATTAGTTTTTTTTTATAATCTATTTAGATAGTTCAACTTATGTTGGCTAATTATTTTTTGAAGCAATTTGTAGTAGTCGGCTTAATTCCTTAATAGTTTTTATCACTCAACTCTTAAATCAATTTACATAATCCTGGGAACAGTGACAGATTATAAGATTGAAGGATTGTAGCGTATATTCTTATTCATTTCTGTCAATTTTAATGTATTATTCAGAAACTTGTTTTATTCAGCATGCTATGGAAATTTTCTAATTCATAATTCACCTGCTACGAGACAGCTCTCAGCTCTGAAATATCTTAACTATTTTTACAAGACATAATTGATGATCTCTGATGACTTTCATATCCAATCACTCTAGCTTTTAGAATCATTAGGCCAAAAAAATATTGTCGTGTTGACAGTTACCCAATCGATCCTTTTTCATGCAGTCCCTGAAGTTTCTAACAGCGAAGTCCAAAGTATTAAAATATTCGGAGGTGAGTAGTACCTTGTATTCTCGCGAAAAGGTGCTTAAAAAGAAAAGGTTTTGACCTACCTTACCTAGTTTTTGGGGTCAAATATCTTCCTCGAAATGATCATTCTTTATTTGAGTACTACAGTGCTCCCTCCTGTAACATCACTGCCAAAGACTGATTCCTCCAAGAAATGACAGTAAAAGGCACGCGCGCATGCACGCATACATACGCATGCACTAAAAACTCCTGACGCGAATGTATCAATTCCCTCTGAACAACAACTCGCTCCAAAGAACAACACTTTTTTGCAAGTCCCACAAGTGTTGCTCTTAAGAGGTAGCACGGTAATATCTTACTAATTAATATGTAATCTGCTTCATTGTGTATTTGTTCATTACAGCTTTTGAGTGAGACGTAAATTTAAAAATTATCCTCACTGCTAGAAATTATGCACATTTTATTCATAATGTGCTACTGAATTAATTAACGGCTTAACTAATGTTAGACTACAAAAAATTCCGCATTTGAATCTTTTTTGTGTTATTTATCAAGCGTTTCATGAAATATTAAATAGAATTTTTATGACACTATGATGAAATATGTCTAAATTATGATCATTTAATCAAGAATTAATCAAAGATGGTGATTTGCTGTATTTCATATGATTAAAGGAGAAATTAGTCTGCATCGTTAGAGTTTTTTTTTTACTGACATTTTATGAAGATTAATAATTTAACTAATGATCATTAAGTTATTTTTTTTAGTCATTTTCTACGATTCTATTTGACATGATTTATGACAAAGGTTGAATTCATTGTATTTAAATGGTGGACTGTGGGACATTTTTGCACCAAATTGCTGATTTTGAAGGAAAAACATCAATTTATTTCCACAGAAATCTACAGATTTAGTACAGTGTCATGTAGACTGTACCAGTGATGTGTCTTAGAAGGTAGGGACATATTTTTACAGTTTCTATGTCGTCCATTCCCAAGACGTTTGAGCGTTCAAGATCAGTTGGAAATATCGGAATTCATGGATTCCGTAGGGGATCAGTGTCACATGATACATCGTTGGTGGGACAATTTGGTGAAAATGGACGACCTCAAACACGTCACTTGAGAAGAGGAAGCATTCCAAATGCACAGGATGTCAGAAAACTACAACAGCCTCGACAATCACTATCTACCATATGGTAAGCTAATGTTTTATCTCACAGTCCGTCTTAACCTTTTACATCATAATACTGCATTTCTCCACATCTGCAGCAGACGACTTTGAAAACATTATGGCAAAAGAAACCATTGTTTGTAACGGACACTGGCTTCTTTTGCCACACTGTTTGCCACTCTGTCACAAAGACATAACTCAGTTCTCTGAAATAAATCATGTGTATGTTTTCTTTAATTTCGGACGAGTCCAAAATATGCTCTATTACTCAGTTCCCTCTCTGTTTGCTATTGTCTGTAGTACTGTTATCTTGCTTTAATATTGTACTCTTTTCTTTAATATTTTGCTCTTTCCTTTACTTTTTGCTCTTTTCTGTAATATTTTGCTCAGTTATTTTTCCTACTTCTAGTGAAAATTAACAAAATATGTCAAATTCTCTTGCCCTTTTCTTTAAGTTATTGTTAAAATAGATACATTGTATCAAAATGAGCTTCAAACTTAAATAAAACAATAAATGAGAGGTGACCAAAACAACTTAATAATACAAATTATACACTACCAGAAAAAGGACTTTGTAATACACTTTGTTTTTTGTGAGGGAGGGGCCTCCATGATTGAGCGGTTATGATCTCTGCTCGTAATCACTGTGAATTCGAATCTAGCCCAGGACTTGGCAAATTTCACTTGTAAGGAAGCTGTCCAGCTAGTGTATGGAAGGTCAGTGATTCTATCAAGGCGTATGCCTGGGGAGGTTCCGCCACTATTAAAGCTGGAAATGTCACTGCATGACTCAGGTTGTTGATGCAACGTTTCTTAGGGAGAACTTTAGCTCCTTTTGTCATAAACAACCTGACATTTTCCTGGTTTTTTATCTATAAAACTTAGAAAAACATTTCTTGAAAATGCTCTGGAGAACCTGTCCATTGGTCCTCATAATTCATTAGTACATCAAAAATGGCTAATAGTTAAAATTCCTTATGGAACAGCTTTTCAGAATCAATCGTTATAAAACCTATCATGCCCATTCCTCATCACAGTTTGTGACCTTTACGAATTCACATTTGTCAGGTCAGTGTCTGAAAAAAATTTTCTTTTAGCGCTAGCCTTGATTATGAGCTGGCTATTGAAGATAAACAATTTACCACATGCAGTGATACACAATTTAAAGAATATTCACTTACCCAAGTAGAGGCATACTAGCCCTGGGCTTTGGGCTTGTAGGATGGTGCAAAAACTGCAAAGATTTGCTAGGACTACAATACACTCCATTCATTTAGTCTCCAGATTGCCTGATTGACCAGTATGTATATATGTGTAGTTGATTTGTCCTAAATTCTGATAGATGAAAACAGTTCACTGATAATTATTCTCACATTAATTCTCTATCCAACAATCTGTTCATTTCATGTCATAAAATCACAGCAACTGGTAGAAAAATTAAGTATTGGTATTACATTATACTAATTTATTTTGAACAAGCAATTTTGCTTATATTAATCACGCTCGAGTCCGCTTCCTGGACCCTACACCAGTACTGCGTCCGAAAAATGGGATTGTGAAGTTCATGAATGAAAACCGTCAAAATCAAGATTTGAACTCAGGATCTTCAGATCAGAAGTTGGGACATTCTACCTCTAGATCACGATGCCTCCCTTAAGTATTGGTATTACATCAACTGAATTATGATTGATTCTATAAAAATGGAGATAATGAAGTTTGTCCCTGAAGTTTGTATGCAGGTTTGATTATATAATCATTATATTGATATCTTAGTAGAAATTCATGTAGGAAACATTTCAGATACTTGAATCCAATCCTTTCACAATGATACTTAAGTATAATTCAATAGCAAAGACAGAGTATCTGACTAAGGGAAAGATAGACGATATTCGAAGAATTTACCAACATCGTGGCAGACACTCAACTTTGTTCTGTATGATACCCATGTGAACATAGTAAAGACATCATCAGATACTAGTATTTGTCATTTGTTTTAATTGAAAACTTTTATGGGATGGTAAGTGAAAAAAATAATAATTATGGCTAGAATTAGGATAGAATCAGTTCTTTCTCCCTCTTAGTTGTATTTCCATGGTATGGTATAGGGTTATAGAGTCATCATAGCCATTTTGTATTGAATGTATGTTGTAATGTAATGTTGTTTTGTTGGGTAGATTTATTATGTTTTGTAGGTAAACATATGACTTCAATAGTCCAAATGTCATCTTCATAACTAGCTGTTAAGCTGGTGAATGCAATAGTTAATGAACTAGTTAAACTGAATGTTCAGTACAGTAAAACCTCATATTGCGACCAACTCAATATTATGACCACCTTGTTATAATGACCACTTATGTTTGGACTGACTTTTCATAACTCCCCTTTAATTTGATAATGAGACCACCTCTTTATTACAACCGATTTTTTCGGGTCCCGAAGGTGATCTCAATATCGAGGGCTTACTGTATATCCCAGTCTTTATATTCTAGTGTGATATATTATTGAGACCAACTTAAATTGAGATAAAGTCAAATGTATGCAAGGTTTTATTGTCACAAAGCTTGTCACATTTCATACAAAAACAGCTGACTTGGAACCATTTGATGCTATGAAATGTTTATCAGCTGTTCTGATAAGTTATTCATCTAATATCGGGGATATTAATCATGTCCACCTTGTGAAATGAACATTTTATGAACAAAAGAATGTAATGTTTAATGTTATCACTTCCGTATTTTGTTTGTTTTATTTGACAAAATGCTTTCATTTCTTGGAGATGTTAACAATTTGATTTGATAATTTATTATATGCGGCATTATACTGATAAATTGTCGAAGTCCAATATCTGACAAATAATTTATGCTTCCTTCACTGGGTTAAATCAGTGTTTTCAGCAATTTTTCAGCTACATACACTGGCCAATTCACCTTATCAGTTTTACTGGACTGTATACTAACCAGTACTAACTTACCCTTCACAAGGAGCTGGCAACTTCTCCACATATGTAGGAATATCAACATTTTTGTCAAATTTTCATGGAAAAGTAAGACCTGCCGTGACCGAGATTTGAACCCGGATCGCCGGGTTGCTGACAAATGAAGTTGAACTTATTTGAACTATGAAGCAATGATAGGTTATTGCATTATGTGTATTTTGAATTTTATTTTTAGTTTTAGTTTTTATTAATATTGCGCAATATCTGTCACATGACTCATACTCAGTTTTTATCATTGTTTGTGGTTCTGCTCAATACAGTAATCACAATGTTACTTGCATGGGTGAACAATTTTTTGGTCTGGATATTAATGTCATTATACTGAAAATGAAGAATTTGTTATGGTTTTCCAAGGTCAAGTGGTTTAGATCTCTGACTCACAGATGTGAGCTTGATTTCCTCTTTGACCGAATTTCGCTTGGGAGGAAGCAGTCCAGAAAGCTTACAGAATGTTTGTGGTGCTATTCAGACAGAAGCTTGGGATCCCCCTCCACCATGATAGCTGGAAAAGTTGTTGGCACAACAATAAACCCCTGAGATGAATTTGTAATTATAAACAACTTGTTGTTGAAGTTTAATGTGATTAATATTGATTTCATACGATTGTTAATTACATGTAAATGATTATAGTTATCAGAGCTTTAAATGCTTTAACAAAACATTTAGCTACGTGTAGAACAAATAAACAATTTTTAAAAGTATTTGGGTTTTCAATATGTTATATCAGCTATATATCATATATATGGACAGTTAATGTAATGAATTCTCCTGGATTCTGTATCAGTTCTAACTTTGTTTGCAACTGCCATATTCTAATAATATATTTGAAATATATTTTTCAAGGGAAGTAACTGTAGGAAGAATTTTGAAATTAAATTTGAGTTACATCCCTTACATAAATATTCATAAAGTCCGAGATTTAATAATTAAATTTGAGTCACACCCTTTACATTGATATTCACAAGGTCGGAGATTTTTCATATCCAAGCACTTTCAAATTATTCTGCGCTTTAAGTGTATTGATTATCATGATGTCCATCTGATAAATGTCTGTGAAAATGTGATTCACTCTCTCATTTTTTTAATCAGTAAATGATGCCAATTAATGATTACACTTGATAGTAGTACTTGATTACACTTTACAGTAAATTTTATCATTAAAAAAGGTAATGTCCAGTAGACAAGGGTAACCAAACTCAGTATTTTGTCATGAACTATCATACATATATCACACATATGTATCACACATAGCAGTTTTTATGGATTGGACATTATTTATTGGACGGTATCAAAATTGTTAAAATCACTCAATGTTTTAGAGGCGCAACTAATTAACACTGAAATACTACGTACAATCTTGGCTCCCATTTCATAAACATATCTTAGCTAGATTTCATATGAAAACATTTGTCACTCTTCAGTTCTCTTGAACAAGAAAGCAAATCAAAAATAGAGTTAGCTGTCTTTCTAACTAAGAAAATAAGTGCAGTTCACTTTTCTTTGAAACCTTTTAATTGAAAAGGTTATTTTTCCAATATGCAGTCAAACCTGTGTTTGCGGCTACCTCCAAATAAAGACCACTATATGAAGAAAGGTCATTCTTTGAAAAACTGGCATCTCTGCTTATATAGAACAAACTGACCTCCAAATAAAGACCATCAGTCAACAAATGCCACATTTTGTCTTTCCTAAGGGTGGCCTTTTTTCACAGGTTTGACTGTAATGTGATTGGAAATCATTTCATGACATAGTATCGCATGAAAATATTGCAATGACTGGTATATGGTAGTGTATTGCACACCTCTAATTTTGATTGTTTTGTTTGTTGAGGTGGTTGCTAAGTGAGGTTTGGCTGTATTTTTCTAGAAATGTTATTTTGTAAAAATATGTTAACATGTGATTATTTACAATCATGGACTACTATATTTGTACAAAATGTTTCTTCTTTTCATGTGTTTAATAATCTGTTTGATTAAATAGTTCTGCAATCATGGAAAGATAAACTTAACAATGTATAAAAAGTGCTCGTACAATAACCAGTCTACACTAACTTACCACTTGACCGATCTTAAGACCATTTCAAAACAGACTTTTTGTAATTTTCATACAAAACTGTTTCTATATTATTTAAGTAAGTACCATCCAAAATTTTTAACTACTTTAAAAAGACCTTCAGTTCATGATTAAAATTAATGCCTTAAGAAAACATACCATTCAAAATGGTATCTAACAAAAGCGTCTTTCATTCGGCATTACTCTCTTCATTGATCTTGCTTATTTATAGTTGTAAAAATTTTGAGCTATCATCTGAGATATAAAAAAGTGATACGTTTTATGTCTGTAATTATAACGAGTCGATTTATTTATTACAATATCATAATCGTTATACTGACTCAAGTATTATATATAATTATATTAATTCTTTTGTTGGAAAAATGTAAAGCAGCTGTGGACAATTACATATTTATCATAGCAAGAGCTGGTTATTACTTAAATTATTTGAATTACTTTCATTTCAATTTTTTTTTGTGGAAAGAAATGTTTTGATGATCTTCTGCAGGAATTTATCAAATATGGTGAGAACATCCACTTTTTGTGGCTAAAATATAAACTTAGTGGATGTTAAATGTAAATCTTTATTGTAGTCATCTTAGATGAGTTGTGATAATTTTTTTGGAGTGTTCAGTGAAAAACAATTGACAGATTTATAATTCGAATTGAGGATTGTATAATGTTTTTTTTGTGAATAACAAGTTTAAAGAAATTAACATGTACCTAAATTTTGCCTGAGAACTTTGATCCTTTAATTAGCAAAACAGACAAGTTGGAGTTACCAACTAAGACCAACTTGAAGTGCTTGAATTGTTTATTTTGAGCTGAGCTGTCAAAAGTTCATTGATTAATTATCACAGTTATTGCTTGTTTGGATGGGATGGATTTATAACTTTCAGAAGAACAATCCTGAATTTTTTAGCGAAAACTTGTGTTCTTGGGAGTGTGAGATTCTTTATACAAGGATTTTTGTTGAGCTCTTCATTTTAACGAAATGTCTGGTAGGTCAGTCACCAGCAGGGATAATGTGCAGCCCATTAAACGCACTAGTAGTCAGACATCTGTAACACTAACTTCAGAAATGTAAGTAGCTTCTCATGAATGCATTACATTGTTGGGACTTTTCACCAGTAAATGGACCCTTTCCCAATCCAAAAAAGTGACAATTTTACTTATTTCCATCAAGATTTCCCAAACAAAAATTTTTGACTAAATGTTAAAATATTACGCTCCGATTTTATTTGAATCATTGTAGAAGAGTTCGTTAGTAGTGCACTCATTTCTGTTACACGTTTTTGTGACCCTTGATAGATTAAGAAATTGTTCTTTATTCACAGTTAAATGACTGATTTTCATTTCTGCATGGCTTAATTGTTACTTATTAGGATAAAAAGGATACAAAATTTGTCGGTGAAAAATTCTCAATTTCAAATAAAATGATGTGATTTTTCCCAATTCTGCCAGCACTGGTGCCTTTCTAAAAATGTGGAAAAAGTCCATGCTTTGTAATTTTTCAATACAAACTTTTTATAAAAAAGCTTTAAACCATTAATAAAATGTGATATTCTTTGTAATTTCATATTTGAAAAAATAATGTAACCACGTCCTGTAGAATATTTCTACATTTCTTTAACTATGGAAATTCTTCTGATACAAAATAAGTGGCCATTAAAGTCTTTTTTGAAGTTCTTTTAAATTGTCAATTTGCATAAAGTGAAACATTTCAAGATCAACTGCTATATACTTAGTAGTGTTTATGTTAAAGACTTATCTGGTCACCATTGTTTGGTTAAAAGCTAAATTTTGTTACAGACCAATAATTTGGTGTAGCATTCTATTGGCCGCATTTAAGACGCCTACTAATACATGAAAGCTATTACATCACTGAATCATAATAATATTTTAGAGTGTTAAAATTAAGATTGTTTAATAATTCATTAAAGCTTTTTTTATTGACTTCAGTTCAATATGTATATTTTTCATTTGGAAAGACACATTTTTTTAAGATGGATTATTTCTCGACAAAAAATTAGTCATGAAGCCAAAAACTAGTTTTTTCACTTATTTTTTGTGGCATATTGCTTACACTCCCTTTTGTTTCATGTAGTAGTCATTACTCAAGTAATATGTGTAATTCAAGGGAGATAATTTGTAATTGTTACAAAATTAGATTTAGTCAGATTGACTTCCCTTGTCAGTTTTAGAAAATATGCAATTTTTCTAATTTGAAATGTATGGATTAATTTCTGTCACACATAAAATGAATGATGTAAAATGTTTAAATATACTTAATTTATGCATACACTGTATTGAAAATTCATGTTTTGTTTTTCAAATCTCATTATTCAGAGCCAATATATTCAAGACAAACAGTTTCAGGTAAATTCCCCATGTGACACAAGAGCATAGATTACTGTATCCATCCCAGCACGTAGTAATATGCCCTGATTTTGATACCGGGTATTTGTATTTATTACTGTCACACCTGAATTTAACAACACTTCTCATAGGCCACCCTGTGAACAAAGGTCAATTTAAAAAGCAGTTATTTTTTCTCTGGTTTTAAAGCCAACATTGCACCAATGTCCAGGGTATTTTGGCAATTGGTCACTTATCCGGCTTTAACAGTAGATAAAGAACCCAGGCATACACCTGACTGAACTTCCCTAAGCTGGCTAGACAACTTCCTCACATATGAAATTTGGTCCCAGGTGGAATTCAAACTCACAATAGTGAGGGCTAACGGTTACAAGTCAGAGATCGTAGCTGCTCAACCATAGAAGCTGCCGACATTGCTGTTATGGACAAAATGAACCTCCAAAAATGATTCTTGCGTGAAGGTGATATTTAGTTGCTCCCTGACCTTTGTGTGCAGGTTTTATTGTTTTGTAAATAAATTGTTAAATGTTTGCACTCCAGCTTTTGACCACCATATAGGTGTTGGGTACCAGTTTTATAGATTGCACCTTTTGTTTTGTATTTATGTTGTTTTGGTATTTAGATATATAGATACAAGTCTACTACATGACATCTTATAAAAATGAATGTTTAACAAAAATAGTGAAATCAAAGATGACCAAGAGTGTCGTTCCTAAAATGTTTCATTTTTCAGGATACGGTTTGAAAATACTGAATGTATAATTTTTTATTTTATGCTGTACTAACTTGAGGTAAAAAAAATACAAGAATTAGCTTTATCATATTTAGCAATTCCACTGAATAATACTGGATTTGTCAAATGATCATTGGCTATAAATAATATACATAATATATACATATGGATAAAAAAAACTTAGCAAGATTTGATACAAAAATATCACTCATAATAGTCACTGTGATCAATTTAGTTGAAGAAAAAATGTAGATTTTCAAATGTTTGATAATCTGAAATTTTTAATGACTGTAAGTTATGCTATGTACACTGTTATTTTGAATCACAGAACTATCAAAATTATCTATCATTCTTAATAGAAGAAATGGTGAAATTGGTATTTCAAAAATTTATGTCGCTTTATCGTATTAAATAATTTACCTGACACAAATTCCAATTTACAATTTATTGTATTATCATTTATTGATAGAACAGTCTGAATAATGTTTATTCACCCATTTTTCAGGTATGTGGATTTTTTTTAAAAAAAATTTAGTATCTTAAAAACATATTTGTACTTTTGTTGTATGGGTCATTCAATATTGAACTGCTTTGAAAATTGTGAAAGAATCATTTTCACACAAAAAAACTTGTTTTTGGTTACAGGCTCATTAAAAATAGGGTATGTAGGTTGGGAAATGTTTGGGGGTGATTTTTTTTTATTATTTTTGAAAGCTGCTGTTGAGATAATTTTTGTGCTGAAAGGTAAAAAAAGACAGTGGATGTACTGTTCCTCAAGCCTAAATAAAAACGTCTGGAGTCACAGGGAAAAATCAGAATAGTTTGTGTAACCAGAAACAAGCAATTTTTTACGCCTTACGATTATTCACATCGAATATCTAATTAATTTGCATATATTATTGATTTCCATTTATTGACCTGTCTACCTCTGGTTGGGTTTTCTATTCTTCATTTGTTGACTGTCACACCATGGAGTCTTGGCACAAGTATAAAAGATTTGTTAATTAATTTTTTTATACGAACCATTTAATTTTCGCCTTGCGAGAGATTCTATTCAATTTAAGATTGTGAGATGATCAGATGTGCCTGTGTATGTTACTTGTGATCGGTGAAAGTGTTAAATCATCTTATGTCTCCATTTGCAGCGAAGAAATTAGTTATGACGGCAATATGGTAATTCGGTAATTAGTACGCTGGCCTTTACCTGTACCTCCGCATGACGCACACATTTTGCTAGTCCATATATTAGCTGTCAATCAAATGATAGAACAATAAAGGTCAAGGTTATACATTTAATTTAAATTATCAAATGATAGAGCTGTAAAGGTCAAGGTTGTACATTGAATTTAAAAGTTATAAATATCTTAACATGTTCAACAGGATTCTGGTGATAATTTTTCAGGCTCCCTAAAGTTGGACATTTCATTTATTATCCCCGTAATTACATGTTTTGTATAAGTTTTAGAACCATCCCAGATTCAGCTTACAAAGATATTCCAACATATGTGATAAATATGATCTTTATAGTAGCTGTGGACATAACTATTTTTTTCTAACCTTTAAACAATGGAATGATGTGTAGGTGTGACCATTTTTGTCCCCAATGTTCACAAATTAGCTTCTTCAAGCTTTATGCAAGCCGTTAACAGCAGATGACAGAAATATTGGAATTAATTTTTCAGATAGCTGCGGACATAACTATTTTTTTCTAACCTTTGAAGAATGAAATTATAAGTGGATGTCACCAATGTTTCAAAATTAGCTCCTTCAAGCTTTATGGAAACTGTTAACAGCAGATGACAGAAACATTGAATTTATACATAAAGTAGCCACAATGGTCGTCCAGTGTTTAGTGTGCTGGACTTGTAACCCAGTGATCCAGGTTCAAATCCCGGTCACAGCAGGTCAATTTTCCTCCAACTGTAGTGAAGTTGCCTGCTCCTTGTGGAAGGGTAAGATGGTACTGGATAGTGTACAATCCAGGAAAACTGATCAGGTAAACCAGCCACCATATATAACTGAAAAATTGTTGAAGAACAGCATTAAACCCATTGAAAAAAAGTATTGTTAAATTTATATCAAAATTATACTTGCAGAAAAGTATCCTATGCTTTGTAGGCAAAAGACTGTTGCACTCTAGAACAGATATTTTTGAAGCCATAGATTTATTTTTCATACTGGGGTTGTAGCTTTTAAGTGATTTTAAATCAGTTGTTGATTTAGCTCTCAATATAATTATTGTCTCCCTCTCCAAATATATACAGCAGATTTATGCTATGTGAGACCTTAAGTGTCCATTGTCATGCTGTAATACTCACTACAAAGTTTATACTAATTATTCTCATGTTCACCTTGGTAACCTTGGAATGAGGTCTTTGTTTCCGACACTTTATTTCATAGATAAACCACTCCTCAATGGATGTAAAATTGCTCTAATGAAGTTGATTTGTAGACCAAAGTATCTGTTGTGTCTCAGTATAATCCACTGGCCACTTGGGGAGTAATTTACTGAAGGTGGTAAAATCCTGTTTGTTTGAATTTCTGTCAAATATTTCATGCTTAACTCACTGTTGGTGTCTTGTGTGTATTTTCTGATGAAGTCTTCTATAGTTACATTTATTATGATTTGTCCACTGATACCAAATACAATGATTTATTAAACATTAAAATCTGCTTGACTTATGATGAAGAAAAGTCGATCTTCCTCCATATGTGGAGAAGTTGCTGGCTCCTTGTAGAAGGGTAAGTTAGTACATGTACTAATTAGCATACAGAGCAGGAAAACTAGTTAGGTGAACAGGCTGCCGTATATAACTGAAAAATTGTTGAAAATGGCGTTAAACCCAGTGAACAAAAAAACATGTGATGAAGATAAAAATGATCAGTACTTAGAAAAATCAAGTACTCAGTTTAACTTTAGTATTGATATTTTTACTGGACAATCTTATTTTGCACATCATGTCATTTATATGACTTTGTCCAAGTACACTTTTGTACATCCATCTTGATGGAATGTGTTTCTGGAACACTGGGAGCAGGCAGATTGTCATCTTTCACTAGATGTCAACTCGATAAGTTTGAACAGTTCCCAAATAATCTTCAAAACTTGATTAAAATGTTCACTGGCAAAATATCTTGACCAACATTGATAATCCACAAAATTGCTCTTGAATTACAGCACCTGATAGTGGAAAAAAATGATAAAACAACAAATCACATGCAGTCTTTGCCATTAACTGTTCACCTCATAAGCATATTTTGGACTCTTCCAAATTCAAAGCTAATATACAAAGCATCAGCTTATTTAAGAGAAGTTAATTTCTCTGGGACAGAGTGGAAAACATTGTGGCAACAGAAGCCATTATTCATTACAAGCCATGGCTTTTTTTGCTACAGATGGGGGGAATGCGGTATTATGAGACAAAGGGGTTAATACAGACATACTTTGTGATAATTTGGCACTCTTGCTTGTCTATAACTTGATTATTTAGTGCATAGATGTGTGTATCATACATCAGAGAGGGGTATTTTCGAAGTACCTTCAAGATGATTTGACGGTCATTCCTAGTATTTGACTGCTGTGTGATTGTCATGCGAAGTTCTATTGACACAATTTTGTTTGCAAATTTATGATACTATAGGTTGTAATATACTGAAAAAATCTTCACTTTGTTCTTCTTAAATGGAGTTTTTAGACGATTCTGTGCTGTATATATGGAGTCATGCTCTTTTCAGTATTAAACTTTTCAATATTTTGATAAAATATATAATATCCATAGCTTTAAATGATTTTACCAAATAACCCATGCTTGCATAGTATCTATGACTTAGCTTATGTGTTTATTGTTTTACAAATTATGAAAATGTTATAAAAATACATCAGTGCAAACTTGTCACAAAATGCACAAAGAACCTCTTAAATATGGCGCATAAAGACTGTACGAGACATAAAATTAATGATTTAAGTTGAAGCCTTATTGCAGAAAACGATGTTGATTTTAGCATTGTATGATTAGGAAAGTTTTACCAAATATGTTCCAGATCAATATATTCAATATTTTGTATTAACTATATAAATATTTGTTACATAACCTTGACATGAATATATCATTTGTAAGGATTAAAAGTACATGCTAGGCATGTTTTATCTACATTCATAATCTTATAAAACCCCTCTTTCCTGATATTTTTTACTTTTTTATCGTTCGTTTATGACTGCCAATGCATGCTATAAGATTATTACACTTTGTGGATCTTAAAAAAAGCAATTTATTACATGAAATTATAATTAATTTTTCTGCAAGTATGATTTAGTGAAAGTACAAGATTCTGATGTTTAAACTTAAGAAATCCATCAACATGTGTGGCTTTTTGGAGCACGAAATTTATAATCTCTGAATGATTTATACATCTGGGAAATATTCTTCATTTCTTTAATATGTCATCAAATATAGCTTAATTAATTCATTCTGAGTTCATGGGTCAATCTTCAAAGAAAAAAAATGTGTTTTTATTCTAGAATTTAGAATTCAAAAAGGTTTAGAAAATTGATTACGAATTGCAGTGAAGTGTCCAAAGTCTGTATAAGTTTTTGGCTCCCAAGTTGGCTAATTTATTGAAATCTACATCGTCATCACTAAATGATACTGATGCATGCTATAGTAATTGATATTTAAGTAATATGAACTTATATGATATTTCTGTACAAGAATACTTTTATTGATGTGAAGACTTGTGTAGATACTGAATATATTCCACATTGGAGTCTCATCCAGTTTAACCCTTTGTCTCATAATACCGCATTTCCCCACATCTGAAGCAGACGACTTTTAGAAACATTGTGGCAAAAGAAGCCATTGCTTGTAATGAATAATGGCTTCTTTTGCCACAATGTTTTCCGCTCTGTCATAGATAAATAACCCAATTTTCTTAAGTAAATTGATGTTTTGTATATTAGCTTTGAATTTGGAAGAGTTCAAAATATGCTTATGAGGCAAAGGATAAATAAGATTTCACCAAATCACAAAGTTATGCTTGTTTCAAGAATAGTGTTTTATTTCATAAAGTGACTTTTCTTTATGTTACTGAAACACATTTTATCAAAAATGCTCAGAATCCTCTCAAAAAAATCAAATTATAGTGAAACTATTACATTATAAGTCAGATATTTCTCTGTGTATTAGTTAGTAATTGCCAACAGTCCTGAAATGTTGTAGATATTTGTAGCTCCATAGGTTCATTTAGCATTATTTGATTTTAATGTGTATGCCCTTTGTGTACATGTTTTAAATGAATCCTTAAATGTTTTGTTTAAATATGTCATACTTGCACCTTAATATGAATTGGTTTTTGAGATTTTCACGTTTGCCTGAAGGCTGACCATTATGCCTTGATGTGATCGCATAAATTAAATACTTTAAATTCTATTGAAATCAAAATCATGGATATTTTTATATTCAACATTTGCTTCGATTAAGTAAACAGAAATAAATTAGTGACAGGCTTTTATTTGTTTGTTGTGTTTGGCTTTATAAAAACTTCCATATTTGATTAAAATTTAGTTCTTCATATTAAATAGAAATGTTTGTTCTTGTTTTGTACGATAAACCAGTCTATGAAACTAAAGAAAGATAGCGTTACTCTTTGTTCAATGCAAATTGTTTAAATTGTCATATGAGAATAAATTCTGTTTGCACTATATGGAAATGTGTGAAAATTGACTTAATTTGTTGAATTTTGAAAAAAAAATATTTCTGTACTAAAATGAATAATAATATTGGATTTTACGCCTTATGTTGCTATGGTTACTGCTGCCTAAATCAAAGACCATGAACTTAAGTGTTAGGAATATCATTACTTCCTATTCTTATATGGAAATCATAAAGAAATGGAAAAAAAACATTTTATTTTATTACATACATTTAATACAAATATATCGTGTATGAAAGACCTTACTATTAGTTTGAAGTATTGTATTTAAAAATAACTTTTCTGAAATTATGTTGTTATTAAATTTCAGATACTATTGGAAGTTTTTAATTTAAAATCTCAACAATGAAAAAATCACTTTACGTTATTATAGTTTATAAATTAAATTACTCTTTGTCACCTGATCAGTCAGGATTCGTAATCAATTATCTTGTTAAGTGTTTGAAAATAATGTTGTTAAATTTATCTTTATATAACAGATAATATCCTTATTTCATTTACCATAGCTTAGATTTGACATGTTTTGTAGCAATCTTTTAACTCTTTTGTGAAAGGCGTTTTCAAATTTTTCAACAAAAATTGATTTTTGACGTCAATATTTGTTGTCGCTTTCTTTGAAAAATTTATATGGACTTTTTGTTGAATGGTGGCGTATGTGGAAGTAATGTGAAAAGTTGCGGGTTTATTTATGTAGGATTCTTTCGACCGGTGAATTATTAATTCAGTCCGGTTTGCTTTGCTATTATATCGCCGGTTACTAAACTAAGGATGAAAATTGTTTAAATATTACAATTTAATTGCTTCATGTGTATTTAGAGATTGTTAAAGCGATTAAACTTATCATATCTGAAATCAATGAAGTTCGTCCATTTTTGCTTGGAGTGAAATAAGAATTGAATTGAGCTTTCGTAAATTTATAGCTCGGTGTTAAGAAGTGATAATTCACTGAAATTAGTTTATTTGACAGCATGTTTAATGGTACATTTATAATACGTTGCTGGCAGCAGTAATTATTCTGATGTTAATATTATTACTCAACTGAATAGTTGGAATTGAATTGAAATTTTACTATGATTCTTATTGGAAAATGAACTTCTTCAGTTAATGTGATAGATGTTTTTTTAATTGATTTTGTATAAAAGTACTTTACACTTAACGGTAATAATTTATTTGTTTGTATTAACTCTGAGCTATAACAGAATTGGGATTTCGGACTTTTTTTAATTAAATGTTATGAATATATTTAGTTTCATGGAGCCGTGTTTATAGATTTTATAAAACTGTTGACAACTGAAAAGTTAAAACATTGTGCCATTAAGTTGATTAAAACGAGTGCTAAAACTTTAAAAATGAAGCTAAATGATAGAACGAAGCGATCTGATAAACACAAAGACAAGGATAAACATTCAGATGTTGATAAACCTTCGGATCGTGATAAACGAGACAAAGGCGTAGATCATGGATCACATGACAACTTGTCAAATGACCCGTCAGCTTCAGACGAGGAACCTGAAGTTACGGAGGCTGAACTATGGTATGTAACATTGAAACGTTGGATAAATAAAATCATTTACTCTTTTTTCTTAATTCTGTTGGTTGGTTGGTTGATCAAATAACAAACCATACTGATAAGTTTGATAGCTTATACTCCTAACAGGTGGATTTTATCAACAAAAAAATCATGTTACTACCATGTCCAATTTTTGAAAGTTTTGAAAAAGATGGACCAAAGATGGTCTGCAATGCTCTGAAATGTTGGTTTTACGTTCATTATTCAGGGCACATGCAGCGTTCATCATTTTACATTTCTTTGGTTGTCTCTTGGTCATCATGACTTCCTGGCGAGGAATGGCATAACTTTTGTAGGGATTGAAAAATTGTAGTCTCGATTCTATTATCATAAGTGAACTCTTATTAGTTCTGCATAGTTCTGTAATGATGTGATTAAATGTAGAGACTTTATTCTACTTAACTGAAAATCTTATGATGAACAGCACTTTGTAGAATAACACAGAAATAGTCCTGTAAATCAATGGTTTAATATTGAGGAATCTCCGGTGTGGGAGGTCATTTGTACAAGCCAGGTTGTGGCTTACAAAAGACAATAAACATGGCAGAATTAAGTCCCCTGTTTCTATTCTTGATTTACAGTAAAACCTTGATATTGAAACCACTTTTGGGACCCAAAAAATCGGGTATGATAATGAGGTGGTCTCATTATTGAGTGGAATTGTATGGGAGTTTTTGAAAACTGATCTGAAAATAAGTTGTCATTATAACAAGGTGGTTGCTATGTGAGGTTTTACTGCATATGGGTAATTTTATCACTGGATGGTTCATTGTCAGGTTAATGTCCGTGGGAGTAATGTCATGTAAATAGTAGGGTAACACAGCAGTGGTGGAACAGATTCTGCTAAAAGTAAACACTGTCACCCATACAGGTGGTTATTGTGGACAATAAAAACAAACAAAAAAAAAAAGAACAAACAAACAAAGACATGTATGACATTGGTCATTTTATGTAGCAGAGTGGTGCTAAAGAGTTTTAATGAATGTCAAATGTTGTGGTAAAAAAAGTTGACCTCGCCGTCTCTTTTTTGTTTCAATATTTTGATAACCAACGCTATGACTGCCAAACAGTGAGAATGTTAGAATACTTCGAAATGGAAAGTGGCGTTAAATTTGACAAGTCAATAAATGGTCTAAAGTACTTTAAAATGTACTTTGTGTACCTTGGTTGGGAAAGTTAATGTATACATTTTTTTTTTGACAAATCCGATTTTGATCCATTTGAAAAATAAAGGTTTGGATGTAAGTTTTTGACCTTAGGAACATTTAAATTGATTGTTTACATTTTTTTTATGATTGCTTAGATTATTTCCTTTACTTGACACAACATGCTTTGTGGTGCTCAGTATTTACCCTCAAATAAAGATGTTGACCTGGGCATGTCAAACCTGCTGGCATAGCTCAGTAGGCAGAACTTTAGGTCTATGCTACCCGGGTTTGCGAGTTCAAATCCAGGGTGCAACACTAATAACATTATGTCTTTTGTCTTTTGTCAAAATATTTTGGGGGGGGGTGGCATGTCAGTCCACACAAGAGCACCTCAAATATTTAAATTTTCTGTTTCGAATGTGTGTAGAATAATCATAACTGAAAAACATTTAGATTCACTGAAATTCAACAAAAGAAATCATGCAAAAGCATTAACTACTATTTTAGAAACCAGAGTTTTACAAAATACCAAAAGACATTTTTAGAGTTCAAGTTTAATTGATTAAGTAGGTGCTAAGATCTAGTTAGGATATGTATGTTCTTTGATCTTAACCAGACATTATCTTGTTTTCAAGGTCCTAAAAATGTAAAATTTTAAGAATGACTTTATATACATGCAGTTTTTCAATGTTTATTGCTCAGATTATTTTACTAAAGTCTCAAAGTATACTGGAATCATGCTGGTTGGTTGGTCGGTCATTTGGTCCATCAGTAGCATAGTCTCTCCCCATTTTGTGGGGTATTTAATCACAAATCAGTGATAGTTTCTATTGTGGTCCTGGTATAATGAGGATATGTTCAACAAGGCAAAAAGAGGTTTGATAGTTATTCCAATACTCATAGGAGAATGATTGTCTGGTACATTACTCAATCATCCACCTTCAGGGGACATTCATTTTGATGTGATGGTTTGGGGGGACTCTGTTAATAAAACAAATCCCAACTTTGCTGAGCTGCAGAACATTTTGTCTTCATATCATCAAAATTACGCAGTTAAATTGTCAGCCATACATGGAATGTCTTGTGTTGAGGTTCATTCATATGCAGCAACAAGCTGGTTTTGCGGAAGACCATGTTTTTACTCTGGTGCCAGGAGCACACATTTGTCTGGAAGTTTGTTGACTGGTTTACAAAATATTTCATCAAGACAAACTCAGTACGCACCAGTCTCCCAGAGCTTCATTTTTTCAGATATGGATTTCTCTATAATGATCCTGTCTGTCAATATGCTTTAAAATAAAACCGTCTGATCTTTGTATTTTTTTTCAATTTTTATATCCCTACTTGTGTCTCTGGTGGTTAAACTGTTTTACAAACCAGCTATTTTAAAATGTCATGCATTTGGAGTGCTTGAAAGTTTGTTCAAATATATATGAAGTGTTTGAAGAAGTGAATAATTGCTTTCTGGGTGGATCCGATAGATTTCCCGGATTCGTTCATCAGAGTTACTCTATACAAATATTTGTCTTTTCTCTTAAGCTTCTGTTCATTCAGTTTTTTTTCCTCTGACAAAATGATAAGTGAATGTGGAATTAAATTGTTCTTTTTGTACTATTTTTTATTCTTTGTTTTACAAACTGCCAGGGCTAAACATGGTCGTAGGAGGAGGAAAAAAATTAAAATTTTGAAATAAATTTTTGGGGGTCAGAAAATATAAATAATAGAATTTCAAGCCCAATACTTATTAATTTCTTGCCCTCTATGTTTGTAATGAGTTGAGCCTACATGGGTGCAGCCATTATATCACCCAGTTCTCATCTTTTGCCGATTGCATAGATCCCGACTTTTTATTTCCGAAAAGATCATTCATTGAGAGCAGAGGGAGAATTTTTTTTTCTGCAGTCAGGTTTTTTCCAGAGGAGGGTCTGTAAAACGAAAAACAAAAAAAGGCTTAATTATAGTTTTACATTATATACCAGTAGTGAATATTAAATGTTTACCATTCACATTGTACTAGATCTCCAGTGGTAGTTTTACAAGTATTTGCCAGTTGTAACATATGTGTAACACTTATGCAAATGGAATTAATTTACAATTTTTCGACCAGTTGGGGACTGATTAAAAATTTTGACACAATGTCATGTTTCTTGCTTGAAAGAAAAGGTCTATCATGACAGTATTTGCAGAAATACTCTAAAAACTCTTATTAAGTATACTGGTACAAAATTTAAAATTCTGCAGCCAGATTAATTATTTAATAATTAACAATAGTGTAAGATTGCTTGTCTGTTCAAATACTCACACTGTGATATCTTGTACCAAGTCAATGACAACAGCTGGAACTTCACAAGTGAACATGTTGTTTATAATGTAAATTTAGCACTCTACTTGATAACAATCATTAAAATTCTTCATTTGCTATGTAGATCATGAAGAGATATTGATTAACGAATGGATGAGATTAAGTTCTGAACCGATTTAATCGTGTCATCGTGATAGATTCACACATTATATTCTGTTTTACAGTGAAACCCCCATGTGACAAATTTGATAAGATAAACTGTATGTTAAATGTTACTAAAACTGATGATTAATCTTATAAAACCTCAAACTAACCATTCAAACTGTAGGGGCTTGCACGTTGAAAGATACTGGCCCTCTAATTCAAACAAATGGAAAATCCTAGGTCCGTGGTTATAAAACCGGAGATCGGTCTTCAAGCTCAAAGCTCATATTTCTTGTTTCATTTTTTGTTTGTTGATTATGATAAATCTATGATGATACTGAGGCTGCGGCCTTGGTCCAGTGGTTAGTGTGCTGGGCTTGTAACCCGGAGATTCGGGTTCGAATCCCGGTCACAGCAGATCATACCCTTCTATGAAAATTTGACAAAAATGTCAATTTTCCTCAATATGTGGAGAAGTTGCCTGCTCCTTGTGGAAGGGTAAGTTATTAGTGGTTTGTATGCAGTCCAGGAAAACTGGTTAGGTGAACCGGTCACTGTATAAAACTGAAAAATTGTTGAAAAATGGCGTTAAAGCCCTGTGGCAATAAGTCACATAAAAAGAAAAATAAGAAAAAGAAATGATGACACTGAGCATGCACTATTCCATCAGCATGTTTATCAGAATATGTATGAAGAAATTAGTAAATAATAAAAATTAAACCTCTGTATCTTTTAAACCAAAATACATTGAAGATGTAACTGAGATTTGAGCTCAGAGACTGTGTGTAACACTGTCAAAATACTTGTTGCAAATGGTGTACATTTTAGAAACATTATTCTCAACTCAAAAGCATTGCTTTTAAGTCTGTTCAAAACATGGAGTGTAAGAATTAATTTACAAACAAGATACTTCAATTGTGTGTCATATAATTGCCGGCCATTTCTATTTCCTTCACTGCTGTGAATCATTGATGTATGTACTTAGGGCAGACACACTCGCTGTATTAAATAACAAGGGAGAGAACTCTAATAGAGATTATCTTGTGGTAAACATGTGATTATCTGACCTTGGTATAACTTCAAAACTGAATGTTTATGTTGGCAGCAACAATGACTAAATTGTTAAAAATCATTACGGCTAATCACAATTGTTTTATGAAAAAAAATTGTATAATTGTTAAGTATATTCAGTGAAACATTGTACTTCTGGTTAAATATGTGATACAGTATAAAAACAGGAATATTTTTTTGATGATGTATTTTCTGTTGTTAAACAGGGTCAGAAACATTATTTGTCAATCTACAAATTCACAGTATTGATTTTGCTAAAATCAGTGAATTAAATGAAATCTTACAGCCTTTTGATTCTGTATCATTTTGCAATAGAAATATTGTCTGTCTGAACTTGCTGTTCAAAATCATTTAATCAGGTTAATATAGAGTACTTTGAATGTAAAGATGCAGGACACCAGATTTGTTTCAAAATCTAGAGATTTTTTACGATAGATGTTTTGTTTGAAAGTTATATAAAGGTCTATTATGCCGCCCCTAAAGTGAAATTCTACAGTTATATTTAAACTTGTAGCATTTTTTATATTATTATAAATGAAATAATAATTTGCATTTACGAAATACTAATTCGTAATTACAAAACGATATTTCTTAAAAACGAAATAAAAAAAGAGTGCTACAAGTGGCTATTTTAGGCATTAGCACACCAATACACACCATTCCTTCAACGTGCTAGTCCCCTTAAGGTACCTGCTATTTTTTATTGCCCAAATCAATATATCAGATAAATTAATGGACAATCAATGTGAGGGATATATTAGTTAAATCCTGAGAGATAAATTGGCTTCATTATTTAAAAATACTGATAAAAGTAAGTGAACGATTTTCTCGACTTACTTTCTCATAGACATAGTGTCAAGTCTACAGCCATTGAAAACCCACCCACAGTTTAAACGATTTACAGTTCCATGATGACTGGGTGAAGTGGAGGACTGGTAGGTCTGGGTTTTATTAATCAAGATAAAATATTCATATTATATCATATACAATCGTATAACATAGATTCACCATAACACTATCAGGACAACCTATTATGATTATCAATTATGAAGAAATGCGTCTCTCACAGCTAAATGAAAACAAACATTTAGTCCTGGTATAATTTGTGTATATAATATAATTTAAATGTCAATATGAGTGAAGATCTTGGATTATGTGCATATTAAGTGATATAGTATTACAAATAATAAAACTTGTATACAGTGATTTTTTTTGAATTTTCAAAAACTATCTGTGGCTTTCTGAGGGGGGAAATATAGCTTCATAAAAATTAGAAAAAGGGGGAAATTCGAAAAACTATCATTTATATAGCATTTTTGGGGGGAAAATATAACTTTTGGGCAAGGAGAAACAGCTGATATTCAGCTGTAAAATATACGAAAAAAATCACTGGTATAAGTATTGGTTTTATCCTTCATTTTGTCAAGTGAGGGTTAATATGGGATACTGTATAAGTTGGACTGTGTAACAAGGACCCTATTGCCGCATTAACTTAACTTGATGTGAAATTATTCAAAACTTACCACAGCATCGCTTTGAGTTCTCTGTGTAATGATGTCCATCAAATGGATTCGATTTGTCATCAAATCATTTAATGGTGTAACTTAACAACGATTGATGATTTAATTTTTACCTTTAATGTGAAACCTGGTGTTGATCAGACGTTGTAATAATAGACACATATTGCTTTCATTTGATAGTCTATGTTAGGGCATTCTGTGTGAATGAGTTGCATGTTTAATTGTGAGCTATAAATTTAGGATTACCCAATATTCTTTTTGATTACAAATGTAATTCAGTACGAGAATTTAATTTTTTTTCTTGTCTGTTTAAATGTCAAATCTTGTTTGACGATATTAGTTTATAGTTAATTCTTGCTTTATGAAAACTTAATTTTTTATAATTTAAAGCATTTTTTTCTTATCATTGTTTTAGCTATACTATTTTTTTTGTATCGTACTTTTTTTTAAGCAAATTTACCTTGCAACATAATGGATTTCACTGTGGGTGGGTGTATACTTTTTTTTAATTAACCAAAACAAGGATTTATTGTTTTTCTGCGGAATTCGACATTGTATTAATTTATTGTTTACTTTGACCCCCTGGTTAAAAAAAAACTGTTTTTATTTGCAGAATTGAAACCTGATAAAGCAATGCTTTTAACTCATGTAATAGAAAACAAATTGTGACAGATGAATTAATATCAATTATAATATTATACTTGATTTAATTGCCTATTGTATTTGAATGGGCGTACTGGAAACAATTAAGAGTTTTGAAAATGCCCAAGTTTTGTTTGTGGAATATAATTGTTGGTTAATTGCGTTAATGAATCAATGATTCATGGATTGAACGTGTTATGTAAGACACTGACAGAGATAATCAAACATTTATTGGAATGTACGAAAACAGTGATAGAAAGTAAGTTCCATTTTATTTAAAGAATTTTCTGTTAATTTTTTTTCACTAGGTTTAACACCATTTTTCAACAATTTTTCAGTTACATACAGTGACTGGTTCACCTAACTAGTTTTCCTGGACTGTATACTAGCCAGTACTAACTTACCCTTCCACAAGGAGTCAGCAACTTCTCCAACTATGGAAGAATATAGATATTTTTTTTCAAATTTTCATAGAAGAGTATGACCTGTAGCGACTGGGATTTGAACTCGGATCTCTCCGGGATTTCAAGTCCAATAGATCCGGGTTCGAATCCTGGTCGTGGCAGGTCATACCCTTCTATTAAAATTTGACAAAAATGTCGATTTTCCTGAAACATAACTGAAAAATTGTTGAAAAATGGTGTTAAACCCCAGTGACAATAAGTCACATAAAAAAAAAATTATACCGATTTTGGAAAAATCCATTGTGTTGTGCTGATATTGGGAATTCTTCAAATACAGTTTTGCATGATCTTTACATTAATTCATGAATGCACAACAAAGGTGTTTTAAAGAACAATTTTTTGTTGTATAAAGTAGTTGCAAACTGTATTACAAATGAGTGCATTCAATTTGTTACCATTGCTTATTGAACAATATTTAACCAGAAAAATCACATGTGTAGTATTTGAGCTTTTCAATCCAGTATCAGTCTTTTCTTATGCGAATTTTTTTTCAAAAACTGGAAAAAAATGGTCGCTATTTGGATGGAAATGGGTCTGATTACCAGTACCTATAGTATATAAGGAAAAAATCCCCAAATATATTGGTCGTATATTGTTACTTTACAGCTTTTGCAAGTAATTGTATCAATATTTGTCTGCGCTGAGCCACCAGATAACAGCTGTATGCATAACCTTTTAACAAACATTTATTACTTTAAGAGTTCCCACTGTTTAATAATTAGATGAGATAAGCTGTGATTTATATGTAAGGGTCCACAATAAGGTGTTTCTGTATTTTAAACCACAACACTTGAGACTTGCTTTGATCATTTTAAAGTTTAGAAGAAAATTCAACATTGTGAAATTGCACTTCACACAAGTATTTTGATAAAATCAAAACTTGTTTTAAAATGAAATTTGAAGAATGTTCAATAATGTTTTATATCACTTTTTTTCATGTCTGCAAATTACGTAAGATACTAGGATACAAACTTGCTATAATGAAGTTTCTGCAGGCACTTAAAGATTGTGATCTTATATGCAGTAAAACCTGGAATAGTGACCACCTCAGTATTACAACCACCTTGTTATAACAGCGTCTTGTTTTCAGAACGGCTTTCAATAAACCCTATTTACGATAAATTTCCATTAGGACGAAGTATCGCAGCAACGCTGAAAAACTTCGTGCTAAGGATAGTTGACCATTATTGCAGTAAAGATGTTGTTTAATACTTTTCCACCGTGTCTTATTTTGGATTCAACTTGTCTTGACCCTTGAAATTATGGGAATAAAACAGTCCAGTTGTTGGACACATGTGGACGTCATATAATTGTAGCACATTTCTCATGAGTTTGGTCAGTAATTTTCATTTCGACACTTAACAAAAATATTGTATCATATGAAATATTGCCTTGTTGACAAATTGATTGATACTCTTTTTAAATAACTTTAAATAACTGTCGACTCTTTATTCTGTCTTGAAGTTCAGATCAAAACCAAGCAGTGTAACTTAGTATTGAAATAAAAAATTCTTACATAGTTATGTATTATAACGAAGTCTACATTTTATTGACTTAACAATTTAAAGTACAATGTATATCTTTCAAATAATCTTCAAGTGTACCCAGATTACGGAAATTTGATGATTAGATACCCAGGTGTACATCTGGAGTCTTCCACCACCATTAAAGCTGGAAAAGTCGCCAAATGACCCTGGAAAATTTGACAATAATATCGATTTTCCTCCACATGTGGAGAAGTTGCTGGCTCCTTGTGGAAGGTAAAGTTAGTACTGATTAGTATATAGCCCAGGAAAACTGGTTTGGTGGACCGGTCACCATATATAACTGAAAAATTGTTGAAAAATGGCGTTAAACCCTGATGACAATGAATAACATAAAAACAAAACAAGAGAACCATACAAATACAATATTTCAAGCACATTTTTCAAGGTCGTTCAAGTTTGCTTCTCTATCAAGTTGCTTGGCAACAACAGTATGTCGGAAAATGGCATATCAAATTTCATTGATTGAATGATTTTGTCAAACAATTGTTTCACAGCGAAAATGTCATAACAATTATTTTTGCATGTCACATTAGTGTCAGATATATTTTTCCAATTGGCATCTAGTTTCAATAATTTTCTTACCATTGATAAACCTGCTCTAAACATACATTGTGACTTTATTTCATTTGTTTGTTATTTTTATGTGACATTGTCACTGGGGTTTAACGCCTTTTTTAACTATTTTTCATTTATATACTGTGACCGCTTCATCTAACCGGTTTTCCTGGACTGTATACTAACCAGTACTAACTGACCGTTACACATGGAGCCGGCAACTTCTCCACATATGGAGGAAAATCGACATTTTTTGACAAATTTTTATAGAAGAGTGACCTGCCACCACCTGGATTTGAACCTGGATCTCCGGGTTACAGTCCAGCACACTAACCACTGGATCACGGCCCTTATTTCATAAGCATGAAGTTAGATCCAAGTTTTGATCTTCAAATTTGGTATAAATGACAGCAGTGGTTTGATGAATATACCTTTCTGTTATCTTTGATTAATAAATTGTTGCAATACACTGTGTAATTACCTCTAAGACTTTGTATTGTAATAGTTCGGACAACTTTAATATCCCAGACAATTGTCCTGAAGAATTGTAAATTGCTGAGGAAAACTTCAATAATGCAAGCACAAAATATGTTGCTGTTTATTACATTTTTATTACAAGTATCTGTTATAATCATTTACTTTTAAAGCTGTTTGGGAAATCAATCAACGGTTTGGACGTTAAAATTACCGCTACATATTGATTTCTGGGACATCTGTATCAAAAATATTTGTGATCAAACAAATTATGTGTTGAAAGAACGACATATACCATATTGATTAGCTTTAATTAATACTTTCATAGTCAGGTGGAACATTGAATCTTAATTGTGATGATCGGAATTCATAATTTTCTCAAATTTGTGTATGATGTGCTAGTTATTTATCAGTTACCATGGTTACTTTGAAAAATAATAGAGGAGAATGAAGAGCACTTTTATAGCAGTTTATGTTAAAGTGGTGCTTTGTGTATTCAAATAATTTTAAGTATTGGTTATAATATTACAAATACATCGATATGAAGTGTGTTTGTGAATTAGCTTTAGAATTTTTTTCAGCAATTTGAAACTGTGTGATGTAACTTGATAAAGTTCTTATATCTAAACCAGAAACTGTACTTTAACTGTGGAAGGATTTCAGCTCACATACAAATCTATTTGTCAAATTGAAAAGGATTTCCTATGTCAACTGAATTAACTGGTCAATTAGTATATGTCGACAACTTCGTTCAAGCATTAATTGTCAGGTGGATTACTATTTTGTGGTGCTACCAGCTTTGTCAATATTTGATTGGAGAATTAAACTTGAATATTAAAATACGGGGATAATGGGGTAAAAAACACCGCCCTTACATGACTTTGTGATTCTAAATTGATAGTTGAAAGTTGAAGGACTAGATGGCTTATGATACTTATGCCATTAAACAGGTGCTGTGCAAAATAGAATGTTAGAACTTATGGATTAATTTTTTTTCTTTGTATCAGTTTCATTGGATTTTATTGAATTTGTATCAAGTGACAAATTGAAGCACAGTCTAACCAGTGTTTGCAGCCACCTCTGAATAAAGGTCACCTTATGTGTGTAGGCCATTCTTTGAAAAAGCATCACTGATTATTTATAACAAACTGACCTCCAAATAAAGGCCACCTGTCAATAACGGCCACCATTTGTCTTTCCCAAGGATGGCCTTTGTTCACAGGTTTGACTGTATATGGACATCTGTCAATCTGTTTTAAAGGTATGACTGCATGTTTTAAATGCATATTTTTTTCTTAATCTGAATCAGGAATCTGATTACTAAGGTTACTTGATACTGTTACTTGAGTATCATCCACATGTACTTCATGGCTTTTAGTCTTCATTTCTTTATTTTTTTTAAAAAAGAATTATATTAAATGCTGTTTGATAAAGAATGACTGTTGAGCTCCACTTTTAACAGAATGATTGCTTTTATACAAGTTACGTCTTTATGTCCCAAATGAAATATCAAAATTTTGTTAACCTGAAGTTCATCACTAAATGCCTGCTATATCAAATTATTTTTCAATGAAAATACAGTCAAACCTGTGAACAAAGGCCTCCCTTGGGAAAGACAAATGGTGGCCTTTATTGACAGGTGGCCTTTATTTGGAGGTCCGTTAATTAAAAATAATCAGTGACAGTTTTTCAAGGAATGGCTTTATTCATATGGTGGTCTTTATTTGGAGGTGACCTCAAACACGGGTTTGAATGCATTGGAATGAAAATTATCAATTTTGTTTGGTTTGTTTTGTAATGTTGGGCGTATATTCTGAAGATAGAACATATCTGGCTATCATAACACTCGTCTACATTCATAAATATCGGATATCAATAAAAAAAGATAAACTTCCAACAAAAACAATATTGTCATATGTTTGTAAAAGATTTTCCTCAAAGTATGACACTGCAGCTTTGTGCGTAACATTATTACATCAATATTAAATACAAAGTCAGCAGACGCAGTAAATATAATTTACTATCACAGCATTTAGCACCTTCATGTTGATGCATTCAGCATTCTGTTTACCAGGAATTTCAGACATACTGGTGTATGTAAGTTCGGTTTTCCAGAAGTGGTGAAAACCGAACTGTTGGAGCCTTTGATTGATAAAGTGTGACATTTAACTGGATATTAATTGATGGAAAGTAAGCTGTACTGAATAAGATCGGTACTTTAAACTCTTGATTAATCATTAGAAATTGTGATAGTATTCAACAATGATAATGGAATTTAATCCAGACGGCCATGTTCTTGAATGACGCTAAGGATTTAAGGGAGATTTAGTTCAACTTTGTCACCATCTTAATGTCATTGTGTTTGAAGTGTTGTGCTTCAAAAGTTCGTCTAATTTATTCAGTGTTGTACTTACATAGGAAGCCATTTATAAGTTTTTATACTAAACAGTGTCAAACATGTCTTAGTGAACAAATCGTAGTATTTGTTGACTTTCATTTTGAATTGCAAGCCATCTACTTATAAGTGCGATATTATAAGATTGAGCTGTCTTTCAGATCGACAAAGCATTGGCTTGCATAAATATTCCATTTAACCAGTGGTATTTGAGTTTGCAATACAAATTTTTTATTCAGTATTCATGCTGTGTTTTTCTAAATGAAGATTCTAAGATCGAATTATCGATGGAGTAATTCAGATCATTTGGACACCATTATTACAAGAATGAAAACGTGCGTTATTAGTATTCATATCTACTTCAAATTCGACAAACTAATGTTCAACGATTGATTCTTGAGTTCACGTTGATTTATCTGTTCCTGGAATTATATGATATGTATAGAGTAATGTTTACAAGAACTGGTTAATACAACCATGTGAGGGATATATCTTGGTACATTTATTTGTGACAATAAGTGAATGTTGATTGCCTATTGTCCGTAACCGGCAGTGTCATTTATTTTGCATTACATTTGGAGCTACTGTTTCACCAAAAGTAGAAAGCGCCAGCTTGTACTTTGAATTTCAGAAAAATATATTTCTCTTCTGTTGAATTGATCATTTTTACAGTGAAACCCGATATTTGGACGTTAGTTTTTTTCATCTGACTGCTGACAATTGATTGAAGCTTGTTGATCCATTATCTTACTAGTAATTCTAAGTGATTTTTTACATGACTAAGTTTTTAATTGAGTATTATCGTATTATGGAGTTATGATCTTTTTTTTTGCCTAGTTTAATTATTGATTCAGTAATGGAATCATTTAGACAATGCGGTCCGATTATGATGTTACAACAATTAAAACCAATTTGTTAAAACTTTATTTCATACCTTCATGTTTCAATATTTATGACTGAAAAAAAAAAATTTCGTGTTACATGTTAGGAGCCATTTTCTCTGAGCCATAAATTTTCAATGGTGTTAATGCTTAAGAAAATTATTATTGAAATCTGTGCGGACCGATTGAAAAAAATTGTATATGGAGATTAAATCAAAGTTTTAGTGAAAATTTTTGTTAGCAGTCTTAATCAATTATTAATTTAGAAATGTGTAGCATGTAACTTAAGATATGCCTCCAAAACTTGAAAGAACAGATTCGACGAACAGCCTTAACGCTGGACCAAAAAATCGACTCCTGAATCGATTTTTATCAAACTCTGACACAACAAGTACTCAGAACAGTTCAGGACCATCTAAACTGAACAAATTAAGACGAACTGATTCAAGCAGCAGCATAATATCAGCGGACGATAAATCTGGTACTAAAAACATTGAGAATGGAACGATCGGTCTGTCTGGTCCTCAGGCAAAATTTAATTTTGCTTTTATAGCAAAGAGAGCCTTAGAGAAAAAGAAGACAAATGAAAGGTAAACAGTAATTATCTTACTTATAAACATTAATTGAAGAATCAATCAATTGTGTCAAACATTGTTAGAGTCTCAATGTCTAGATCATTGATAATGGCAATTGTTTTTTTGAGGCATTCATCACCTAGTGGTGACATGTCCCTGTTTGGAATAGAGTTACAATGAAACATGTCACTATGGTAAGAGAATAAATAAATACCATGTTTCCTCTGGCCGTGTTTCGCCCCAAAAATATAGAGTCAGTAAAAAATGTACTTTTATAAGTTCTGTGGAATAGTGAAAATAAAAATATTGGCAAGGAAAAAATTGACAGATGCCGAGATAGGGTTAGCAGAAAAAAACAAGGGTCTTTTGTATTTGTGGAAACCGGGTTTTGAATAAAGTGGGTTCTGGTAAACAAGGTTTAACTGTATGTACTTTAGTGCATCTTAAAAGTAATGTGGTTTCTGACAACAGATCGTCCTTAGCTCAAGTTTGGCCATCAGTTGAAAAAAATACAGATGTCTTATTTTTATGTTTCAACTTTGTAATGCTGCCACCTCATTGTTAAGATCGATTTCATTGGTTCCAAAAGTGATCTTAGTGCAGTGGAAACCCTCTAAACTGATTCCTCTATAAACTGGTTCCCCTCTAAATCGGCCAAATATTCTGGTCCTGACTTCACTACTATATAATTCAAAAATCCTCTCTAAACTGGCATCCCCCTCAAAACAGACTAAATGACCTGGTCCTGGACTCGACCGGTTTAGAAGGGTTCCACTGTATTGAGATTTTACCGTAATTGACATTTGTTAACGTTGAGGAAATTATTATGACATATAAGTTCATTCTCAGATTATCGTACCCTTCCTGATGTAGTTGAAATTGTCTCCAGAGACGATTAACTTATTTATACACATTTAATTACTGTACAATGATTTGTTTACATTTCTATGCATCAAGATATCATGTTTCAAGTATGCTGCCTGTTAAACATCATTTTCCATTCATTGGTACCATTTAGTGGATATTTATGGTATGTCTGTTGTATGAGCAGTTTTATAAGACGTTTTAGTCCCTCACTAGCATATTTATAGCTTATTTATGATCATTTACATTAATTGATTATTCTACACAAATCAAACAGTTTAATCACTCTGATGAACCTGCTCGCAGTCTGTTCTCAAAATCAATTTAACAATATTCTAAATATATATTTCTGTTAACTGACAGCTAGAGAAACACTCTTTGTTTACTTTTTTAGTGCAATAGCCTTCAGTAGTTAGATACTATGTTATTCATAGCACAAGTATTTATACATTCTTTGCCATGTCAAGTCTATTATCCACATATTTCCATATCGTATCTGTGAAGTATTACTACATGAGTTGTTTCCCATTTATACCATCTCCCTATGAAGTGTTGCATGGAGACTTAGTTACCTCCCTTCCATACAATGTTGCCATGGAGTTTTACAGTGAGACTTGAAGAGTTACTTCCCTTGTGGTTATTTCTTTTTGATGTTCTTAATGTGACATGTTGTAATATATTCTGTTCTAATGAAACTAGAGAAGAATTTAATTAAGTTCTTGATTAGGACATAGATCAAATATTTTCTTCAGCCTATCTGCCAAAAACTGACCTTCATTACAGAGAATTTTTCAACTTTTATACCTCCTATGGAGAAGAGCTTTCAATGCAGCATTGAAGTCTTCAAAATGATCTTTAATCTATTGATCAATGAATGTACATATATTGACAGTTTTTGTATTTTTCATACTTAGTAAAGTGAAGATATATTTCCATTAAATACAGATTATGGTTCATAAAAATAAATGGTTTATGAAAAAATTGTTTTTTTATTTTCAGAATCAATAAAAGCTTAGTAAATTATGTCAAATTATTTAACTAAGAAGGTTGTGATTTTATTTTATTTCTTAACAAAATATACTGGTCCATTTATCATTTGAACACCTATTATCTAAAATACAAAGGTAATACTACTGAAAAAGTATAAATACAAGCCTATAATCTCTGCCAATAATAACTGGCTAAAATTGCTTTTTATTTTCTCTATGAATCTTAAGACAGGTTTTCAATGACTTCTATTTAAACAAAATTTCTATTCACGTAATTACACGTATGGCTGTGATTTGTGTAATGATATATCTATTGAAAAGAATTTTAAACGCATTGTGTGCAGTGTTTAAACTGATGTTTAATTTTGTCTGATTCTTCATGTACAACATCTTGACTATGGTAAATTGTATGCGAAATCAATTCTGTTTAATCTGTGTTGCTTGGGAAAGGCACGCTATTAAGTGTAACATACAAGTTCAATTATACATAAATGATTTCATTTCGTTTCTGTTTTAGTTAATACTTGTTGGAATATGTAAATTGTGTTCCTGTTTAATGCAATTGATGTTTGGAAATATTTGGTTAATCGGCTCTTGGAGTGATTTTCAGAAACATGGGTGTGAATTATTGTCGCGTAGAGCATTGATGGACAGAATTGTGTCTAAGACTGACAAAATCTTGTACATGTTCCATTATGATTTATCAGTAATGAGATACAAATGAAGACAATTACATTGAGAATATAAAACCATGGATGTGATGACTAAACAATTTGTTCAGTGGATTTACACTTGCTTTCATTTGATCTACTCACATAGAAGCAGTGGAACATTAATTCATTGATCTTAAAGTTCATGCTGTGTTGATTTGCGACATTTTATTTTACATTTATTCGCGTAAGCATTTTTTTCTTAAATTATGTATGAGTAATAAAATTAACTTGATGATTAATTTCGTCATGAAATATCGTTAACGAGACTAAAATGGAAGCGGACAGAAGTGTTTCACCTCCATTAGCTGTAAATGTTAGCAAACCTTGTACTGAAGGTTCTGACAATGATGTTATACAGCATATTAATTCTCACTATGACCAGTATCAGAAGTCTCCAACACCAGGCCTCAGGAGACCGCAGTTGAAATATGAACCAGTCCATCAGAAGCTTACGTCCAGTGAACACAAGGACGATAGTGGAAGTATGTCTGGTTCCCAGAAGTCTTTCACTCTGGGACATGATGAATGTGCACCAAAGCCAGGACACAAGCCTAAGATAACAGCAAAACTCCATTCTTCAGCCGCATCTAATGAAAAAATGCATGACACTGGAAACAAAGGCTCCTCAACAAACTGGGACCATGTTCTTGGTAGCCTACATAAATCCAAGAAACATGTAGAAACAAGTAAATCTGATGGTCATGATGAAGAATGGTAAAGAACTTTGGTTTCCAATCATTTCGAATTAATAACCTATAATCTTTGTTTTTTCCAGAATATACCAATTCACTGAAAAGCATTTTAGCCAAGACTTTGTGTTGGTTTAAGATACTTCCTTTTAATCCTTTTCTGTATATCTACAACCTTGTGGTTCTTTCCCTTCTTGTAACCTTTGAAGATGTTCAATTTTGCTTCACTACCACACACTAAATGCCCTGTCTGTTATGATATGGAAACACCCTCTAGTACTCTCCAGGGGCCTCTTTGGTCAATTGGTTATAGTCTCTGATTTGTAATTACTAAGCCCCTCAGAGCTTGAGTTCAAATCCCACCTGGGACAAAATTTCTCATGTGAGGAAACTGTCTAGCTAGCTTAAGGATTGTTGGTGGTTCTAATGAGGGGTAAGCCTGGGGTCTTTCGTTATGACCTTGGCTGTTAGTGCGATGATAAACTCCAGTGGTCTTTAGTACTCTCCCTAGAGGAGGCAGTTTTGGTGTGAACTTACTCTCAAAAGTTTTGTCTACTGTATAAAGGGAGAGAACTGGGCAAAAGATTTTTATGACATACTGATAACTAGCTTTGGCCAAAGTTTCGGTATTTACATACTACCAAACAATGTCTAATATGCACCCCCTGTGGCATTACATTTTTACCAATAAAAATCTGCTTGTCATATTACTGCTTGAACATTTTTGAGACATAGACAAAATAATTCGATGAATTAGTATAGCATTTATGGTGAGTCATGATTTTTCATTTTTCTTGAAAAAGTAGGATTTTGTTAGAGTATAAACGGTACTTGAATGACAAGCTCAGAATATTCCTTGCATGTATAGGAGTAAGAAATCAGTAATTTTGTAATGGCAAGTATTTATAAGTTGTAATAATTTAACGCCAATCTTTTCAATATTTCGAAGGTTGATTTCAAAATTATTATAACGGTATACATGTACAGTATGACCCCTGAAAACCTGACCCCATCCAGACTGGGCCAAAATGCCAGTTTTCTGAGAATTCTAGTTTTTGGAGAACTTTTGATTGTTGAAGAGTAAAAAATGGGACTCAAAAAAATCATCCAATTTGCAGAGAATTCCGGTTTTCAGGGAGTCCGGTTTTCCGAGGTTTTACTGTACAGTGAAATAAGACCTGCTTTTTATGTTATACCCCTGAAATGAATAGCTAATAATGGGATATAATATTTGTCACCCATCATCCAGCGTGTCAAACCACTGATTGTACAGAGCACCATTACAAATTATACAAATTTATGATTTTCATTTTGACTTCATGATTGTTTTTGAGATAAAGCATAAAGCTACCGTATTGATAAAACGTTTGATGGCCTCAATTTAACGTACAAATTTCTGATTTTTCTTGTATATCTATCTCAAAAGTTGGCGTCTGTGAAATTTGAAATTATTTTGTTATCAAGAAATCATAGCGATATTAAATCCTATTATCCTCTTTGACATAAGAGTGTCAGTACAGTATGTTATTAGTGTCCAATAGATTATCTGCTGGATAAATTTGGCCTGAAAATGAAGAACAATATTTTCTATACTTAATTTTTTCAGTGAATGGTTTCTTTATGTTGTCTTTTTTGTTTTGTCTCTATGATTAAATCTTCTCTTTGTTAACTGATGTTAATGATTAATGATAATCCAAATATTAGTAAAGATATCATGATTTGTTACGAACACAATATTAGCAGCAAATTATGCAAAATAAAGTGAAACCTGTGTTAACAGTCACTTATGAGTTATGGTCACCATGTGAATATTATATTCATTGATATAAAACGAATGTTCCTGGACCGGAAACCAATCTCAAATTTTTTAACCACTTACTCTTACAAGGCAAGTTTTGAGACAATTCCAATGTACTTCCATTTCCATAATGCTGGTTTAAAAATATCAAAAAAATATTTCATATGAAATCCTGTTTTAGTGTATTTTTTCTCTTAATGTTCATGCTAGGTACTTTCATGTCTTATACTGATTTAGATGAATAAAGATAAAATATGATACATTATCCCTTTGCCTCATAAGCATATTTTGGACTCTTCTAACTTCAAAGCAGATATATAAAGCATCAATTTTTTTAAGAAAATTGGGTTATTTCTCTCTGACAGAGTGGAAAACATTTTGGCAAAAGAAGCCATTACCGGTACTCGTTACTAGCAATGGCTCCTTTTGCCACAATGTTATCAAAAGTCATCTGCTTCGGATGCCTTATTATGAGGCAAAGGGGTAATTGACAAATGTGACAAAATTAAATTTTTCAAAAATATATTCCAGCTGAAATTATCTTAAATTCACTTGCAGACACCTTGAAGTAACTGTTTTGAGCCGACCCTTTAGATCGTGATCAAATTTGGAAACAAACCATAAAGATCAGTTTATTTCTATTTTTTTAAAAGATAATTTATATATTTGTAACCTGGTATAGTAATACATTTGTATTAGGCATAAAAATGTTTGTTTCTGGTTACATGCTCATCAAAAATAGGGTTGGTAGGTGGGGAATTTTTTTTTATTATTCTTGAAAGTCACTGTTGAGACTGTTTTTATGCTGAAACGTAAAAAAGTGAGACAGTGGATATACTGTTCCTAAAAAGTCTAGGGTTGCAGGGAAAAATTGAGGCAGGTTGGGTAACCAGAAGCAAACATTCTCTCTTTTTTTGGCCTTATTTTTATTCAATTCAGTGGACAATTTACTCTTCACTTGACATTATTATCTTACAAACTTAATATGGTTTTGTAAACTTCAAAAATATTATGTAAATTTACAATAATGTTAGTTTGTCAATTACAATAATGCCATATCAACTTTAAATCTTATTTTTCAGTGAATTAGACCTTGGTTTTATTAAGATTTTTCAAGGAGCTGCGTTTTTATGTTATTCTTGCACAGTAAATTGATTCAAATTTAAGTTTGACCAAAATGGAGTCGCAAAATTCATACTTTTAGTGATCAAAGTTTATAGAAATTGAACTTTTATTTACTGGATTAATTTATTTTCTTGATGACAGAAGTAATTTTAAAATGTTCATTTGTTGTAGCAAGAAGAGCTTGGATGTTTTTAAATCGTTGTGTTTGAAATATTTTATTGATTGATTTTTTTATTGGCGTAGTTAAAAATAGGATGCTGACTTCAATAAAAATTTCTTATTTGAATTTTAAATTATCGAAACATTTCTGGAATAGACTTCACCTGCCTTGATAGTGCCGAAAGTTTAAAATCTTATTCATGTAGGTTCACGTGAAGATATTTGCTTTAAAGAAGTGAAAAGAATTAATCTTATATCATTAATTGATTTTTAATTGATTTTTTAATTTCAATAGTCAAGATCTTCAGGCTCTAGTTGACAAATATTAGGGTTGTAAAACTTATCTGATTGTCATATTATCTCGTAAAATGCCGTAATACAATGGTGTCATCATTTCACTTATTTTGTGCGAATAACAATTGTGAGAATGACTGGATCGTGTGATTCACTAAGCATTTATTAAGAATTAGCGTCACATTACATTTAACAGCTATTCTATGGGAGGGCCAATTGATTTAAGTGAAAGATTGAGTATACTTTATTAAGAGTGACATAATTAGTAAAACCATATTTCATTAATAAAAATGCTGATTCATTATTTATTTAAATATTATTTAGGTATAGATTAGTATGACTTTGTACAAATTTCAAATTTTTTTTATTTTTTAATTCTACAATTTATGAAATAAATATAATAATTTAGTACCAGTACGGTAATAAATAGTTTGTTATTAATCAATTGCATTTAAAATTATTCCTGAAATATATGCTTAGAATTTCCAGCCAGACGTTAAATGATGTTTTTCTTGTACATGTTGTATACAAATGTGATAATTTGTTGCATGTCATTAATGTTAAAATTACAATGCAAAAATAAGTGTAAAATTGTTGTAACTAGTTGACAAAGCATTGTGGGTAATTTGTAAAATCATAGCTTATGACATCATTGAATGGAATAATGACTTTAATTTATCTTGTTTATGATATCCACGGAAATTTAGGCATAGTTTAGTTGTGATGGGATGGAAAAGATAACTTAATGTCAATTCTTCGATGACGGCTTTAAAAATCAATTCTCGAGGCACGACGATTGTGAGAATATTAAACGTTCTGTACATTTAATGTCAAAATTATTCAACATTGTATGATAGGCTTTGATGTTTAAAGATCTCTGGTATTCTAGTAGATATTGAGACATTCGTTTGTTTGTTAAGGTTGTTACTTTAAAAGATCCTTGATTGCGTGTCTTTCACCGACATTTAGTTAAATGCCAGTGGGTGGTGAGATTGTGAAAAATTCTTAATTGATGTGCAAATATTAAAAATGAAAATTTTCTATAATGAGGACAAGACTTATTTTTGGTATACATTTTAACATAAGAATCAACTCTTAAAAAGAAAGGTTTGAAATTTGAGAATTTCAATTTTAAAAAGTGAAATTGTTCTTTAAAATTTAAATTTATCTCTTTGTCCACTGAAATGATACTTAAGTCAATGACTATACAGTCCTTGGATATATTTATTGAAGATGTGGGATAATAATACATTAACAGATTTATACAGTGCTCAAAGGATAATTAAGGATGGCTTAAACATTGAATGGCTTTGAATTGAATCGTTTAATAGAAGTTTTGATAACTTTTATACCTGTAACTATCAGAATGAGAGTAGAGAACTTTTATCACTTATATGGTTGCATGTATTTGTTGGATACTCCGTGTTTGGAGGAATATATTACCAGTGTTATGTAAGGAAAAATCACATTGGATTCTATGATAAAGTAACTTGTTGGATTATTTTAATACAGAGATTTATGCTTAATTAATATGCTTAATGTTTATAATAAAGTGTAGACTTCAGACAGATCATGGTAAATGGTGTTCAAGAACTCAATGTTTCATCAAAAGTCGGCTTTTATTCCTTACGATGTGCACTAGGCTTTGAAGTTATTAAAACAAATGATGCAGAAATGATCTTAAATGCTTGATTCTGTCTTGAATTTATATATTTCATTATGTTGGAATTTACTTAAAATAATTGAGAAAAATGAATGCAAGTAGATGGAAGAAAGCCGTCGCTGGCGTAAAATCCAGCAGGGCTGACGCTCCTGGTGGTCGATCTGTTAAGAAAATTCCATCAACTTCATCGTTGGATAAAGTTGTTTATAAAAGTTCAGAAACACTTCACGCTAACCATGACCTGTGGTAAGTTCAGTGAGTGTCAGGTTATAGAGGACTGGGGGGGTGGGGAGTTGTATTTCGGGGAAGGTAGAATGTTTTTTTTTCTAGGAATCGTTTACTCATCTAGTCTGTTGCAGTACATGGGAGCACTGATGTAATGAAATAATGACATACAGTATAACCCCTGAAAACCAGTCCCCTTCTGGACTGGTCCAAAAGTCTGGTTTTCTGAGAAATTCGGTTTTCAGAGAACTATTGATTATAAAAGAGAAAAAATGGGACTTGAAAAATCATTAGATTTTCAGATAATGCCAATTTTCAGGGAGTCTGGTTTTCAGGGGTTATTCTGTATATAGTGTCAACAAGCTGGGATTACTTTTTGCTGAAAATATCTTATTTTTGATTTTATGCAGCAATAATTCAAATTACAGTGCCCCTCTTTGAACATCACTTCCAAAGACCAATTTCCTCCAAGAAACAACAGTAAAAGGCACATAGACACGTAATAAAAAACACCTGATGAGAATGTATCAGTTCCTTCTGAACAACAATTCCTTCCAAGAAACAACACTTTTTTGCGACTCCAACAAGTGTTGCTCTTCATAGGGAGAACTGTATTACTTTCGTTGCATATGAATGAAAAACAGGCATTGGCGTATTGTTTTACTGGTTGCATTTGTGGTACGTAGGTGGTTTAAGGAATTGAGCATTTCTTTCCTGAGTTTTCACTCAGATGATCATCTGTTACAAATACGCAGGAAATTGCTATCTTTGTAAATAATTCATTGTAAAATTCTTGTACCATTTACTCAACTGAATCAATATTACTTGTGTATTTTATCCTGTATATTTTACACAATCTCTACAATATGGTCTCAGGCTAGAATCACCAGCCCCTTCACCACAGGGGACCAGAAGAAAGTCCCATAAGAGGAAGGTGTCCTGGGATAGCTTATGGAAGGTCAGTGGCTCTACCCAAGGGCACATATTGGGTCTTCTTCCACCTTTAAAGCTGGAAAAGTCACCATATTGTGGACGCTCGTCCGCCTGCGGGATGTGTTGCTTGACACCACTAGTTTTTTTAAGCCCCATCTGCTGACATATATTTTATGCAATACAGGGCACACAATACAGCATATAAGTACTTATACTGAGTTTTCATACTTGTTATGAGAATTATAAATATCTGATAAAGGTCCCCATTTTCAATTTTGGACATTTTTTGTATCATTGTAAAGGACTCTCTTGCAGACTTTATAAATATGAAAGAAGAAGTCTGCCATTAGGATGATTGACTGTGTCGCACATTTTGTTTACTTGATTCATTTGAAACTATAAGTTTGCAATTCTTACTTGTAAAATCAATATAAGTGTCGAAGTAAGCTGATACTTATGTAAATGGATGAACCAAGCTAAATGTTTTGACGTTAATGACGTTAATGTTATACTAATGTGAGTGTTTTTGTGTAACAATTTATGCATATTACCTTACCATTATAATACATGTATTTTGATAATGGATAAGAATATTTTATATTTTACTGCGTTATTTAGCTGTCAGGGGTAATGTTTATGGTTCATGTTTCATACAGTCCGTCTTGGATGTCCCTGCAGCCTAATCAGCTGACTGGGTCACCTTTGATCTTTTTTGTACTAGTCTGATTTCAATACAATGTGAAATCAACCAGTGATGTTACATGGCTTTTTTTATTGTTTTTATGTACTTTATATTAAAACAGAGTGAGTGTCTGTGTAATCATTATAATTTCCTGTTTTTGTATTTATATGTGTGACAATGTGTTGCCTATTTTAGAACAAGGTTTTCTATTTTTTTTTCTTTATTTTTATTCTTTATCTTTTAATCCTTTGTTCCATATTCCAGGAAAATATAACTTGGTTATATCTTTGTAACAGAGTGGAGAACATTGTGGCAAAAGAAGCCAGTGTCTGTTGCAAGCAATGGTTTCCTTTGCCACAATGTTTTCAAAAGTCGTCTGCTGCAGATGTGGGGAAAGGATAGCTGTACTATTTTTGAAAATGATATATTTAATCATATGTATTTATATATCATGTACATGTAAATATGTCACCTTCAGAAAAATTTGTTATTTTCATTACATTTTATTTCTTTTATTATACCTGATTTCATGTTTGAATATTCATGTCATTTCAGGGAGAGAGAGAAACAAGAGCTGAAGGCAAAACTTTCAGAACTTGAGGAATATCAGGATAAATATGAACAAGAAAAGAAAGAAAACCAGGTTCGTTGAAAAAATGATGATGATAAAGATATTGGTCTGAAATTATACGCCTTACTCAGATCACAGCACTCAAATCTCAGAATCCCTGTGGCAGCAGGTCATACCCTTCTATGAAAATTTGACATAAATGTCAATTTCCCTCCATAAATGGAGAAGTTGCTGGCTCCTTGTGAAAGGGTAAGTTAGTACTGGTTAGTATACAGTCCAGGAAAACTACTTGAACCAGTTATTGTATATAACTGAAAAATCATTGAAAAATGGCGTCAAACCCAAGTAACTCAAATCTCAGCACTCCATTCTCAGTGCTCAAATCTTAACACAAAAATCTCAGTACTCAAATATCAGCTTTCAAACTTCAATCCCTGCATGTCAGCACTCGAATCTCAGTTTTAGAGCGATAGTGTCTGGGTAAACATAAGAACTGAATGCTGAGTACTGTATATAATCTCACGCACTGGAGACATGTTTTTGTCGTGCTGTTGTAGTTGTTGCTGATTATAATAATGGTGAATACAGTACGTGGTACCTCTCCAGAGCAACTACAGCCTCCCTTCAACAACAGCATGATTTTTTCTACTGAACTATTTGACTATTAATTTAACCCCTCTAGAGCAACAAACTCTCAACAACAACAACATAATTTTGCTTCTCCCAAAGGGTGTTGCTGTGGAGAGGTCGCATTGTATATGATTTCCCATGGAATTGAAATATTTCTTGGTTTATCAAGAAAAAAATCAAGTGATTTTATGCTATCATATATTTGATATTTTTATTCACATTATCGTTACAGTAGCGTTGCACTTAACCCTTGTAGTATATTAAACATAAACATATAATTTGTAAACCATTTACAAATATTGGGCTATTAAAATAAAGCATGCAGTTAAAATTGGATCAGACGTAATCATATAAGGTGCTTGTTTCCTTGTACAAATATTTGCAAGTCTTTAAAGTCTATTTGATAATTAAATCTTAACTCTACATTAGAATCCAATGTTGTTGAAAGCTTAGATTCCATAGATTTAGTTTGGAAGTTGAGAGTCACTTGGGGATTTTTTTTCATGATTTATTCCCAAAAACGGCCCAAATGCTTTACATCCAGACCTGAGGTTATAAAACTTGAGATTGGTCTTTTGTCTTTTAATGTTCACAGCTAATTATGGTCAGACAATAATGATATTATTGATACATTATTCTGACAGCATAATTGACCCGAATATATATTTAAACATTAATGAGCTCTATCTTTTCAACCATAATACTTTGAAAACAGAATTGAGATTTGAGCTCAGAGACTGTTCTCAAGTTTATAACTTCGGGGCATGATCGTTTATTTACTAGAGTTCAACTGTTTCAAAACAACATGATATTAAATTCTGGTATCGAGATGTAGTTAAAAATTTCCAATTTTGTGAATGATGTTTTGGTGGCAAAATAGGTGAATTCTTAAAATTCTTAATTTGGTATATTCAAACTTATTTCTAACGTAATTGAGAAACATTGTGCAATGCAGTAAGCTTCTATATGTTTGTCTAAAATTGAATGAATGCAATATTTATCATAATATACCACATATATTGGTACTTACGTGGTCATATTTCATGAATGATTTCTGCCAATATAGTACTTCAGATGAAGGAATATTTATCAAAATATTGGTGAAAATTGCAAAAACAACCTTTTTCTATTACTGTACAGTAATTTCAAGTACTCTTGTACATAAACTCAGCTTGTACGATAAATGAAGTGTTAATGTATAACAACTTGTCAAGGTTTACGTTCAATTACATTTCTGTTTAGTTTTGTACAAAATACTGACCAAAGTATAAGATCTTTGAACTTGTGACAAGTTGTCATTTTAAAACTACCATGTTTGTCATTCTAATACATGGTATTGATTTTTGTAGTAATTTATTTTTTCAATGTTTTGGAAATTATAACAAATATGCGGTACTTGAAAGTTAAACAAGATCGAATCACCAAATACTTAACTTCAATAAATGAACTTCAAGTTAAGTTTTGTGAGTCATTCGGATCATTCAAGAATAAATATTAAGTAAATTTTGTTTTTTATCGTAATGAATACATTTGAATTACTTTTTACTCATTATTTATTTGTTTCCAAAACTTCTAATATGCTTTGAATCGATTAAATTGTGTATTTCAGTTTTTGTATCATATTTTTTTGCAATTATTTAAACTCTGTAAGATGATTGAACAAAATTTGAAACTACATATTCAGAATTACTGGTTTGTATACAGTCCAGGAAAACTGGTTCAGTTAACTGTCCAAATCGTTTGGCAATCGATTTCATTGATAATGTGTGCATATTGCATGAGACAAAGTCTTGGTTCAACTTCCAACCATGTGAATTATCATCCATCGTTTTCATGCAGATTGGATTGACCTTAAGAAAGGTCAACATCTACCACTTTATTATTCAGGTCCAATTTTTTTGATAAGATCAAGTTGTGTCTCGTTGGTGATCATAATTTGTTAGACGTTAGTTTCATGTGAAGGTTATGTGTATATATACAAGCTTAATGTTTTAGATATCACAAATATTGTATTATCATGACTCGTTTGACCTTGGGGCCGGAAATTCGTAAATTTCTACTGACTGTGTGTTTGTGTTCCGACTTAACACCTCACAATGTAAAGGGTAATTGATGTTTAGGGTAATCCTATCACTTGATTAAATAATGAAATATATCCTAAATTAATATATCCATTTAAGTAATCATATTAAAAGCTTTTCAATGTTTTCAAAGTTTAAATGGCCCCAGTAAAATGATTTACTAGTAATCTCTGAATGTTCTTCTTCATTGTTCAAAGTATTCAGTACTATAATAAATCACTACTGCAAATTTTTATCACGTTGTTATTAGCACAGATAGGCTTCTTTGCTGCTTAAGGTGCTACAAAGATAGAATTCATCATAGCTTATGTTAAAATATCTACTATTGTCGAAAGAAGCCATTACTCATTACATACAATGGCTTCTTTTGCCACAATGTTTTCAAAAGTCGTCTGCTTCAGATGTGGGGAAATGCAGTGTATGAGGTAAAGGGTTATAACAATGACAGACACCTCAGAGTGAGAAATGGAAATCATATATTGATACAGTCAGACCTGAGAAAACCCCTACATGTGAATAGAGGTCACCATATTATTAAAAGTCACTTTAGTTTTCAAAAGTCGTCTGCTTCAGATGAATCTTTTCTTACAGATACTGCAGAACAGATTACAGGAGCTCATGGCGGGTCAGAGTGACGCCACCAAAAACCTGATGCGAGCCAATGAATCGCTGGATCGACTACGTCTTGATCAGAAAAAGAAGATTGAACAAATAGAGAAGATGCAGGGTGATATAAGGTTCAAAGATGACAGAATGAGAAATCTGGAGATCAGAGGTTAGTTGTTATGCTGTACAAAGAATAGTCCCGAATAAATGCCTCAAAGGGTTATTACAATTTTTGACGAATTCAGTTTCTTTTTTTTTTTTCAACATTTTTTTCTGTTTGTTGAATTAGACAGGATATAATTTGAAGGGTAGGAGAAGCATTTGTGGCTAGTCATGATTTTTTTTTGTTTTTTCTCTCTGTGGGTGGGGACATTAATTTGGGGAAGGACAGTTGTTTGGGAATTTTGATAGAATCACACACCACAGTTATCACACAACAGCCATTTTTACCAGTACTAACTTACCCTTCCGCAAGGAGCCAGCAACTTCTCCGCATATGGAGTAAAATTGACACTTTTGTTAATTCATAGAAGGGTATGACCTGTTGCTGGGTTACAAATCCAGAACACTAACCACTGGACCATGGGCAAAGATTTTTATGAACAATAATTGATAAAAAAATATAGAAACATTATGAGCATATCGGTAATGGCTCAAAGGTCAAGAAATTTTAGGTTGGAACTAAAGCCACAGATGTTGTTCTTGCTTGTTTAATGTTTAATTATGATGAAAATGCTCAAAATGTTTCAATTGCTTGTCATACTGACCTTAGATTAATGGATTGTCCATTAAAATAACTATTTTGTAATCAAATTTAAACCATTATTTGTTATAGGGATTACTGTTTTACACTCGTCACTACTAGATGGTAATTTTTTTTCAGTTATTAATTATTGGTTAAGAGCTGTATTGAAGGAAAGATTTATCTGTATATAAATATTGACATTTCACCTCAATGTGTGACACTGACTTAACATCAAAGTATTTTATCTAACATAAATTTGTGTGGGTCAATCTTTTGGACTGATAATCCTGCATGAAAACTCTTGAGTCATGGATAAAAGTATTGGTTATAATTTTTATCTCCAGTCTAACTTGTGTTTGCAACCACCTCTGAATAAAGACCACCCTGTGAATAAAGGCCATTTTTTTTAAAAACCATCATTTATTATTTAGAACAAACTGACCTTCAAATAATGGCCACCTGTGAAGAAAGGCCACATTTTGTCATTCCAAGGGTGGCATTTGTTCTCAGGTTTGACTGTAATTGTTTCATTACCCCCCAAAAATAAGATTAAGTGCAGCCGCTCATTTTATCTGTCAGTATCAAATACAGTAGAACCTCTTATCTGAACTTGTTCACCTAGACAAAAATGTTGGGATTAGAGAGGTTTTCGAAATATAGAGGTTCTGAATTACAAAGTTTTTTAGCATTAAATACATTATAAAAAAATCTGGAACAGCTGAGGTGTTTGGTTTAGAGAGGATTCTGGATTGGAGAGGTTCGGATTAGAGAGGTTGGACTGTACATTGTCTCTTAGTTCAACAAAGGTTAAAATAAATAAAAGAGAATGAAAGGATTGGTGAAAAGTTTCCTTTGTGCATTAGATATCAATCATAAGTTCTTTTGTTTATGATTAATCTTAGCGTAAATTGTATACATGTAAATGAAAAAATATACATGTATGCAATTACTTAAGTATTGATTTTTTGCTGACAAGTATGTATAATTACAACAATTGGCATATGTCATATGATACCTAGTTTTTAACAAAGGATTTTTGTCACTTTCCACCCAATTTTTTTTAATTAGTTAAGTATGTAAGTCTGAAATATATAGATTTTACCATTTTTAAAGTAACATTGTTTATGTTTTTGGCTTTATAACCCAAAGGATTTTAGGAATGTCTCACAAATGTAAGAATCTGAATTTAAATTTATCATTTGTTGATTAGCTACTGGATATATTTATCCAATTAATGTATGACATTTTGATAAGAATTAATCCCACTAAATTGTTCTTTTCCTGGCAAGAATTATTGAAAGTTTGATTACAACTGTGAAGATAAATTGCTTTGCTGGAAATGGAATTCTGAAAAAACTTCAAGCAAACAAGCTAGCAAGCAAAAAAAACCAATCAGTTGAGCAATCAAACAAGCAGTCAATCAATCAATCAATCAATGATTATATGAATTAATTTTACTTTCAGCATCTGAGGTAGAAAAGGCGGAGTTGATTCTGGAGACAACCAAACATAACCTGGAGCAGTCCATGTGAGTAGAAACAAAATGATACAGTGAGACACAGTTATAGTGAAATCTGATATAATGACAAATCAAATAGAGTGGAGTAACTGTTGTTCCCAGACTATTTTCCTGTGTATTAATCTAATGGATGAAGCTAAACATGAATTTAATGTTTGGGTTCCTAGGAATACACCTTAACCCAGTTTTTTATTGTCTTTACATCTTTTTAAACTTAAGTCTTTGAAGTTGGTATAAAGTAAACTTGCTTTGTCAAAATAATCTTAAGTATGCAAATATTCCGAATACCAAGTCAAGCTGTAAGATGGACGACATGATCTTGTGTAAAGTTTAATCCTTACATTGTCTACAGGAGCCTCCATCGTAGGCGGTTATGGTCTCTGACTTGTAATCAATAGCCTTTTACTGCTGTGAGTTTGAATCCCACCCAGGACCAAATTTCACATATGAGGAATCAGTCCAGTTAGCATGCGGAAGGTTGGTAGTTCTACCCAGGTCTAAGCCTTGTCTCTAATACTCCACTGTTAAAGTTGAAAAGTCGCCAAATGACCTTGGCTGTTGGTACGACGTTAAATCGAGTAAAAAAAATATGTTGTCTACAATACTAAACTTATTCCTGTCTGAGTGTGATTGTGTTTGTTACAGCCAACAAGTAAGAGTTAGAGATGGTGAAATCAAAAGATTAGACAAAGAAGTTGATGATCATAAAAGGCAACTTGACGTAAGTTTATACCATACTTAAATCTTCTGTGTTAACTGATTTGATGTCAAGTATGGCTGAAACCCCATGGTTTATTAATTCTGAACCACAGGTGTGGAGATCAAAGAATAAGATGTCTGCTGTGAATAGATTCTTACTGATCTCTTGTGTAATTATAACACTTAAAGTTTTGATATTTAACCCTTTGCCTCATAAAACCTGCATCCCCCCCTGCATCTGAAGCAGATGACTTTTGAAAACATTGTGGCAAAAGAAGCCATTGCTTAAATCAATAAACAATTATAATAAGTAATGCCTTCTTTTGCCACAATGTTTTCCATTATGTCAGAGAGAAATAACCCAATTTTCTTGAATAAATTGATAAAGACCACCCTGTGAATAAAGGCCATTTCATTGAAAAACATCTCTAAATTATTTAGGACAAACTGACCTCCAAATAAAGGCCATCTGTCAATAAAGGCCATATTTTGTCTTTCCCAAAGGTGGCCTTTGTTCACAGGTTTGACTGTACTTGTTTTTGTCCGCAATCTGCACACAGTAAAAGCAAAATGTATGTTTTTGTCTGCAGTCTGCGCACAGGAAAATCAAAGTATATGGTTTTAGCCCCAGTCTGATCAAAATAAAATCAAAGTATGAATTTTTGTCCACAGTCTGCTCACAATAAGATCAAAGAAATGGAGGAAAAAATGGCAGATATGAAGTTACAAGTTAGACATGAAATCATGAAAAATGAAAATATTGAAAAGGTGAGTGATTGTTTTATTCCAAAATATTTCACTTTAGTAAAATTAGGTTTATTTATATGGTCACATTTGTTCCTTTTGAATATCCTTTCAAGTCTAGCAATGAGGTCTGTGATAATCAGCTTTTCTAACCAAGAAATAGTTCTCCAGCCCACATCTTCATTAATCGCATTGAATAAACTTAATATTTCCATTATAGAAGTATGAGAGATAAGTACTAATTACTTCTATCACAGATATATCTGAAATATTTATGGAGAGCTTAAATATTAACAATGGTTAATGCTAATTTATTTTAGCTGGATTGTAAAACAAGCAATTTTGCTTGAATTGATCACGCTTTAGTCCACTTCCTGGACACTACACCTGTACTGCTTCCGAAAAATTGGATTGTGAAGTTCATGAACGAAACCCGTTGAAGCTGGAACTCAAACTCAGGACCTTCGGATCAGAGGTCGGACGCTCTACCTCTAGACCATGATGCGTCCTAACTAAATATTAACAACAGAAATACAGTGTTTAAGCACGCATTCTGTCATTTTATTTCCAATACATGTGATGAATATTATATAAACACCTCAGTGAAGAATTTGTTTGAAACTTTTTTTTAAATTCATCAGAATCTGGAGACGATTCCTAGACTTAAAGACACGATAAAAGAGAAAGAAGATGAAATCAAAGACTTAAAGAAGCACATAGAAGATAAGAATGCCTTGTTGTCTGCTGCCAGAAAAGCTGTTAGGGAATACAAAGACAAACTTCGGGTAAATACAACCTTCATAGAAGGGTATGACCTGTTGCTGGGTTGCAAATCCAGAACACTAACCACTGGAACATGGGCAAAGATTTTTATGAACAATAATTGATAAAAATTTATAGAAACATTATGAGCATAATGTTATTTGTTGAAATTTAACCAGTTAAATCTGGGTTTTCTTTTCACAGGGTGTAAGGCTGTTTTTCAACAATTTTTCTGTTATATACAGTGACCAGTTCAATTAACCAGTTTTCCTTGACTGTATACTAACCAGTACTAACTTGCCCTTCAACAAGGAGTCGGCAACTTTGCCTCATAATGACGAATTTTCCCGCATCTGAAGCAGACGACTTTTGAAAACATTGTGTTAAAAGAAGCAATGGCTCATAATGAGTAGTGGCTTCTTTTTGCCACACTGTTTTCCACTTTGTCAGAAACACCCCAATTTTCTTAAATAAATAGATGTTTTGTATAATTGCTTTGAAATTGGAAGAGTCCAAAATATGTTTTTTATGAGGCAAAGGGTTAAATAGTGAAAGTGACTGCTGTGTAGGGAATGATCCTCAAATCTTGACCAGTGCTGACTAGTCCCAAGTATTGTACTTAGTGTTTCAAATTGTTGACACATTGTGAAGGTTGTCAATTATTTTTACAAAGAGCAGGTGTGCAATTCTACTTTCCTCTCTAAAAAAATCTTTTCGAATGCAATGACATTTTTTTGTTTTGTTCTCTCAAAATCAAAATGAAAATTTTGCAACCCTTGCAGGCATTAACAATTAAGTTTTACAATTAAGCTTTTAATCAGTTCTGTAATCTATGAATAAAAAGAAAATGTGGTTATAAATGTTTTGTGAGTTTATCATTGTAATAATTCCCTCATTTTTCTTGTTTACAGTACTCAGAACACGAGCTAGCGAGGACAGAAGCATTAAAACAAGATTTACAGTTATCTCAGTGTGAAGTTCAGTCATTGAAAAGTTTGATGTATGGTAAAGATTACCTGGTCACGCAGAAGACGAAAGCACTAGATTTATCCAAGGTATTTCTACTTAATTTTATACCAAACTTAATTTCAGATCATCAATAGCATTTTTGTGCATTGCATTTCACCCAGTACAAAGAAGTGGTATGTGTCACTTTGTAGAACAATAGGCATTATAGTATTTTTGTTTTGAAATGGACATATTTCTTATTGGACAAATACTGGCATTACATGCCTATTACAGTCAAACATATCCACTTTGGCCATCAGTGGTGGAGAAAGTTTGGCCTTAATGCTTAAATCGATCTTATTTATTTTGTCTCTTAGATAATAATTTCTGTATGACTTTTTGTTTTATGTGACTTATTGTCACTGGGGTTTAACGCCATTTTTCAACAATTTTCAGTTATGTACAGCGACTGGTTCACCAAACCATTTTTCCCGGACTGTATACTGATCAGTACTAACATACCCTTCCACAAGGAGCCGTTAACTTCTCCTCATATGGAGGAAAATGACATTTTTGTCAAATTTTCATTGAAGGGTTTGACCTGCCGTGACCGGGATTTGAACCTTGATCTCCGGGTTATGAGTCTAGTGCACTAACCAATGTACCACGGCTGCGGCTTTATGTGACTTTTAATATGTTGACCTCTATTCACATATAACGGTTTTCTCAGGTCTGACTGTATCAATATAGGATTTCCATTTCTCCCCTTGTTTTGGTACTTGAGGTTTGTGTCATTGTTTTAAAGTTCTATCTTATGGCTAAAAACTCATTATGTGGCCCAAATATTGTAGATATGTGTACATGCTTGGTATGATATGTTATACTACAATAATTGACATTTTTCAGTTCAAAATACATGGTTATAATATCATAATTACTGAACATGGTCCCAAAACTTCCTTGTTGAACTTAATGTGATTTTAACAAAGTCTATATAACTGATACAAGATATCATAGTTAGGTGCAATTTAGATAAATTTTGAAAAAATTAAAATAATACGGCTCTATGTGCATGTTTGAATCTATCACAATGTTGATAATAATCTGAATAAAATAACATTCCTATATCTGATAATGATTCTAACCTATGCGCTCCTGTTAAACATTGTATTTTAACTATTATGTCACATAATAATGCAAAAAAGGGAGGTAATTCTTGCCTTTCTTCCTTTCAATTTTGCTATTGTATCATAATAATATGTAATTGTATTTACTATTTTTTACTTACGTAATAATGGGTTGGACGTTATATCAAACCAATCATTAATGCAATTTTCATATGCAGACAGGTCACAAAATGCAACCTATATATTATAATTTCTGTGATTTTGAGCAACTACAATTAAAAGGATACATTTATCGCAAAAACAATTTTTCGCAAAGAAATTATGAACCAAATTTTAATGAGTCAAAACTTTATCAAAAATGCACAGAAATATTGTCATCATCTTTACATAGCTTTTACAGCTTTACACCTGGGCCTGAGTAGAATTGTATCCAATTATATCAAACTGTAAGGACTGTCAGTGAAAGTAAAAAGACTGTATGACACCTGCTTAACATTTAGTGGCAAATTGTTATGCTTTACAGTTGCTTGTATAAGGTCTACATACAAAAATGTCAATAATTTTAAATTTGTAATAGTTAATGATCATTTCAATCATTTATATTCACATACTATAATGCATCGTGTGTATGGCAAATAACAAAAAGTAGCCAACTCTTGAAAGGTTTGTTTCATATGCTTACTGTGAGGTATTTTTCCACCCGTGCTATTTATACTACTGCAAACGAAGTTTTCAGGGGTGTACTAGAAACACCTTGCTTGTTGGTTGGTCGGTTGGTTGGTTGGTAGGTCGGTTGGTCGGTCTTTCAGGCAGTGGGTCAGTGGGTTGGGTGGTTGCGCGGTCTGTCTCCGAATGAAATTGGAGCATTGGGTGAATATTTCTCTAACCTTTTTCTTTGCGAACTTCTTCAAGCTCTTTATTTACTTTGTAGTTGGATAGATTTGCATGGCATTATTATTCATGTCAAAGGTCAAACAATTATGTTGTACAATTATGTCCCCTTGAATGTTGGTTGGTCGCACCTACTGTCCCCAAATTGTTGAGAATATTTCTCTAACATTTTTGTGAGAACTTTTTCAAAATTTTTATATACAGTATGGCTGGATAGAAGATTTGTATGGCATTATTATGTATGCCAAATGTCAAATGTAAAGTTGGTTGATCCCTTTGTCTGTACCCAAATGGTATAGAAGCTTGTGGTTAATATTTCTCTTACAATTTTTGTGGGAACTTCTTATATCTCCTTCGTTTTTTAAGTGGAAAACTTTCTCCAAATTTTTTAGATGTATTACATTTGCATGGAAGATGTGCGCAATGTATTGATAATGTTGAAGCTGCCATACTTTGCAGCATTATGTTCCCTTCATGTCAGTCATTTATTGTGTCAGAAAAGAGAAACATTTGATTTCATTTGAGGATTTTTTTTCAAATTGTTAGTACTTTAGTTGAATAGAAGATGTGTACAACATATTATTCTTGCTAAAGTTGCAATACATTGCAGAATTATGTCTGTGTGACCTTAGTTATTTATTACACTGTAAAGAATAGCATTTGAATTGATATGAGAGCTTTTGTCGTGTTTATTTATGTCCCTGCAAATGAATAATTATTTATTAATTATGTATTGGCATATTATGGAATTGAATAAACTGTAATTGTAGTTTCTTTCAGAATTATTCAAAAAAGTATCTTTTAATAACTGAAAGAAAAAACTTAAGCAATTGTTTTGTATAGTTTGTTTAATTTGCCTTAACTAGTACACAATATGCAATAAATTGCATGTACCATTCCCTTAATATGACTTATTCTAGTCCACTATTTGCATGCCCTATAGAAATGCTCTCTTGCACTTTGTCCACTAAATTGCATTATTTTATTTGTAGGAGAGTATTTGATCACAATTCAGTGATAGGTTGCTGAAATTAATATTAACACATTAAACATAAATAAAACCCTGTAGTGTCCACAACACAAAATACAGAAACAAATATGTGTTAATCATTTGTTTGTTCTAAGAAAAGTCACAGATGTTTTTTTTCTTTACACATTCTTGAGCAATCCTTCTTCTGAAATATATATTTATTAAAATTGTTAGAATATTTCAAATGTCCTTACCAGATCATGGAAAAAGTACACCAATTTCATTGTTATGTCATTCTGGTCAGAAAAACAAATTATACTATGGTATTCCTTTAATATATTTTCATAACTCTAATCAAAACAATGATATTAAGACAAAAAAGTATAAAAAATCTTGATGAATCTAAAAATTAGAGGCCTGTTTAATATTTGTGTTGCCGACACTACACCGTTGCGGACAAAGTTTTTCACAATTTGTGATAAAACTAATAGACATATGAATGAAGCATTTCATATGTGGAAACATGTGCCAAAGGCTTTTTATATAGCAATAAAATTGGCTCTTGTGGAGTGAGAGAGACTGTGTTGCGGGCACTACAAAATTTGATCTTTTTTATTGACCTGAAATGATACAATAATACAAATTTCTAATGAAGTGCAGTTCAATGACTTTTTTGTTTCAACAGCAAATAAATCTGCAACATAAGCTGTTGATCATGATTATTTTCAGTACTGCAAGTATTTTTAAATGCTGTTAAACATCAGTTGGCAGAATTTGGCAAAATCTATAACAAATCAGTACCTTTAGTTAAACCCATACAAAAATCGATGAAATAAAAAATATATACAACTAAAATGAATTGTCTTTATAATTACGTAGGTATATGAAGTGAAATGTGTAAGCAAAATATTCTATTTGGTTGTTCAAAATTAGTGATTTTTAAATGAAACAACATAACACTGAAAAAAGCTCAACTTACTTAAAAATAAGTGTATATAGGCAAGTTATAGATTGTTTTCATGCTAAAGCAACACCCTGAATAAACGAAAACCACTGTTATCCTTTAAATTGACCATACCATACATCTACATGACTGTATAACATGGGTATTTTTTAGGGGGGCAAATATAGTGAAGATGGCGTAAGCAGGTCTTTACTGTTATTATGTTTACTCTTTCGTTACTAGGAGATTATTGGGGTTCTAAATGACCCCTCAGAACATGATCACAACAGAAGAATACAACATATATTAGACCGACTCAGTGAGGGACAGCCATCCAGGACTCCATCTTCCAGGTGGGAAATTTATTTTTTTTTATTTTATCTACTCTGAAATGTAAAATGTGATGTTAAATTATGGTTGACAATGCCGAGGAAAACAAAATACCATGTTTCCTCTGACATCAAAAAAAAAAATTAACTTTTTTGTATATAATTTGTCTTTAAGTTAGGAGATTAAGTTCTAATAAAAATGAAAAAGTCTGCAAGAATAAATTGACTGAGACTGAAAAAAAGGGTCTACGGAAAAAATAGGATTGGATGGGTTAATGGAAAGCAGAAACTTTTTTACACCTACATGTACACGTAAACTGTTTGAAATTGATTTTAAATAGGAAGATAAAATTGGTTGGGATACCCAAAAATATGTCTTTTTTATAGGTCAAATGTTTCAACATTACCAAGTTCATCAAGTGATCCCGAGTTCAGATGTGTATCTGCTCCTCCTCCTAAAAGTCCCGGTGGTCCACAGCGTGATATTAATGTCAATAATTACCCATACGGTTTGGAGTCTGATCACCATGGAAACCAGAATGATAATTATGGTAATCATAGCAACCAGACACATGGCAGCAAAAGATTCTTGCACCAAGTTGCAAATGATACGCCTGACAAGAGGAAACGACCTGTGTCTGCTGCAGCTCAACCAATCAGAAAGAGCACAAGTCAAATCCCGAGAACCTCTTCATTCAGGGAGGCTAGAAAAGTGTACAATAAACCTTTACCAAGGAAGAGTAACAGTTTTGAAGTTGAGTTTGCTTTTAGTCCTCGACAAAATAAAAATGCATATAAGTCTGAAAAGCAAGTGAATTCAAAATTTAAACCATCGCTTGATTATGACATTGGTGCTAATGAACAAAATAAACAAGACAGTCAAAAAACTGACACTGAAACATCCCAGGACAAACTTCCAGTAGAGAAAGCACAGTTACCTAGTGACGCTGATTCTGTTTTTTCTTCGGAATCTGATTTCGAGGAAGAGGAAACGGAGCATGAATATGTTGTACGAGGAGTTAATGCTCGAGAAAAAGATAATATATTGTCTGATATTATTAATGTGGGTGATCGTGTACTCATCAGTTGTCCTCAGAAACCACCAAAATACGGCAAGAGAAAAGGTCAGTTAATGTTTTTTTTCACTTGTTTTCAACAATTTTTCAGTTATATACGGTGGCCAATTCACCTAACCAAATTTCCTGGACTATACTAACTAGTACTAACTTACCCTTCCACAATGAGCCAGCAACTTCTCCACATATGGAGGAAAATCAACATTTTTGTCAAATTTTCATGAAGGGTATGACCTGTCACGATCAGGATTTGAACCTGGATCACTGAGTTACAAATGTTGCATTGACTTAAATTTGGTTTGTTAAGTTCTCTTGAGGCTTATAAGTTCATTGTGGTTTATTCCCATTGCCATAATTATATTTAAATAACTTTTTCATAACTTATTGATGGATTATATCAAAATCTTTTCCTGACTCATAACTTTTCAAACATAACAGTTTTTCCAGTATCATAACTTTTCCATCATATTTTTTCAAATGCTATGAATAATTTATGATTTTTTTTAAGAAATCATCTCGTGATTGATTATTTCATTTTAGTGCTGAAACCTATAAATTATACTGGAATAGTGAAGTTTAAAGGGAAATTGAATCCTGATAAATATGATGCTCGTATACACGTGGGTGTAAGAATGGACGATCCAGGTAAGATATTGTCATGTTATCTAAGAATACCTCTTTTCACGTGTTGAAATACTGTACCTTGGACTTAAATAGGGTCCTTGTCCACTATGAATATAAATCATTGTTTCTTAAACATATAGATATTAACCTTGTATTACAAAAAAGCATTTTTTTTACAAAAAATTATGTTTTGTTCTTCTCTCTGTGATATGTTTTTTTTCATGGAAATGGGACAAGGACCCTATTTAAAATGTGTGCTTCTTTGTAAAGACCGATACCTAAATACCAAATTTTAAAATTCGAAATGCTATAATTGTAGGTGAAAGTTGAAAATATAAAAAAATGGAAATCATAACCTTGGTGTCGCAGAAACAATAAAAACCATTAGGGCCCGGATGTGGGAAAAACCAGAGGTCCCAGAAAATTCCGGAAAACCTTTAACCATGTATAATGATTAGCTTGGTTCAAATTATTACTTGACATTGGTTCACTAGTTGTGTTATGATAACATGGTACGATATAATTGTAGTTGGTGACACTGATGGAAGTTATAAGGGAAAACGACTCATGTACACACCATTTGACCAAGGAAAATTCTTCAAGATAAGGGATCTTACATCAGTACTGAATGTTAAGGTACATATTTAATGTATTCCATTTAATGATCAAGCTGTATTGAAAATTAGGTAATAAAACATGAGACAAATCTCTATGCTGAATCTCGTTTTTATTCTTATCATAGTTTTAGTACAAACTGAAGTTATGTGTATATTAAGGAATAAAATATGACTGATTTCTTAATCGTACCACTATTATCTTAGGAACATCAAAACTTAAATAATGATCTCAAATCTCTGTGTTGTTCAATGAAGTTCATTGTGATGATTGATTCGAAACATTTTGTTTAAAACCATTTGTCTTTCTCTGCTGCTTATTCATGAGGAGAAGTTAGCAGCTACATGCGGAGAACCAGCTTAATACTGGTCCAACATCGAGGAAAACTGGTAGGCTATCAGTTGGCGTATTACTGAAATACTGTTGAAAAGAGGGGTCACGCCCAGGAAAAAAAGTATTAAAATAAAATGAATAAAAATAAAAAAAATATTACTACGTAATGTTTACATCTTCGTACTTGCAGACTGGAAGGTATATACCCGTACAGAGACTAATAGTTCATCAACTTCACAGACGTCAAAGAAGCGAATCTCGTACTGAACATTAGCATCGTCGACTCTTCTATGTAGGAGATAAATATTTACAAAATAAATGCAGTAGTAGAAGTACTTAAGTTTCTGTTGAAATATATGACTTTAACTGCACTCTACGTACCAGCATTGTTTCTGTGCTTTTGATTTAATTTAACCTTTGCCTCACAATACCGTATTTCCCGCATCTGAAGCAGACGACTTTTGAAAACAATGTGGCAAAAGAAGCCATTGCTTGTAATGAGTAATGGCATCTTTTGCCACAATGTTTTCTACTCTGTCAGAGAGAAATGACCCAATTTTCTTAAATAAATTAATGTTTTGTATGCTAGCTTTGAATCTAAAAGTAAGCTTATGAGGCAAAAGGTTAATGTTCAATTTCGAAAACTTAGTTTATTACTTTAGTTATTTGATAATTGAATATGGACTCATTTTAAAACATTTTTTGTGAAGTTTTATGCTAGATAAAAAGTTGCCATCTTTTAACTAGGAGAATTTATAGAATTCATGTTTTATAATTGTATGTATTAGATAAAAAACCATCGCAGCTTGAGCAGCTAGAAAATATGACATGTTGTAGTGGCAGAATGAACAATTATTAACAATTAGTTATATACTCCTGTCATTCTGATTCTTATTGCATTAATGTCTCTATTTTAAGTTATTGTTATTCCATAATATTATCCCATGACTTTGCTCAACGAGATTTTTAATTTTAATATACAAAGGGGGACAACTTCTGTTTTCATGTCAGAAACTGAAAAAATATCTAAGAGTTGTTTCCCTTTGACCATAGTGCACATATGTGATGTTATGCCAGATACAGTATCATAATCTAGGCCTCTGGTGATGTTAGGGATATAAGTTATTAATGCTCTTGCCTCATTATGGTCTGTGATAAATATTTTCTGTGTAATTATTTCTGTATATTTATTTTGTGTTGATAAATAATAATATCAATTAGGCCTTGCTTAAAAATATATTTGCTTGAAGTCTTATAATCCTGGTCAGTGAAGTTAGGCTTGTAGGTGGAATTATTTGGTTTTAGTGTTTAATGTCAAAACCAGGTTTGCTTAAGTGAGAAATTGTAAAAGTTCATCGTTGGTTGTAGTATTTTTTTTATCTGACAGAAGTCAGAATGTGGCCAGGTAGGATCCATACCATGAAATGTTTTTTTAACATGTGTATATGCTGTGACAGGTTCAGCTATAATTTGGGATATTTTTAAAATGTTTTCATGACTTGGTAAATAGGATATTTGCTATTAAATTAGCTTTCACCTTCTTAAGATCCCTTCAAATGTTAAAAAAATATCAGAAAAGGGTCTTGGGAGAAAATGGGAGAACATTTTAATTAGGGATTTGGATTGTTCCAGTCACTAATATAAATTGGCCCCAAAACTGATGTGCATTCTTGTGAATGAGAAATTTGTTTTAATGACTTAAATTTTCATAATGCAATGTACTGCTTTACGCAATCCGGCTTAAATTGAATACCAAAAAAGGCTTAATGTAATACAGTGCAACCTCTCCAAAGCAACACCTTTTGGGCAAAATTATGTTGTTGTTGAGAGGTTGTTGCTCTAGAGAGGTTAAATTAATAGTTAAATTGTAAAGTGGGGATAAAATATACTTCCTGAATATGTATGAAGATACCTTTTAGTTAGCATTTCTCTAGTATGTTGTAGGGAATCAACTCTTGTTCTCACATTTTCCTGTTAATTTTTATCAAATGTTAGAGAAGTTCACCAGTATAAAAATCTACTCTGAAGTTTAGAACTGTCCAATGTGTAATATTTCTTGCTAATAAAATGCTGTTTAATAATAAATCATATTTCTTAACTGAACTTGTTTTGTTGCATTCTTTTTCTATTTTCATGTACGAGTACAAAGGTATGTTGTTCATGAAGGAAATTCACCAGCACATCCTCAGCATGCCACTAGGGCCTCCATGGTTGATTGTGCATGGTCTCTGACTTGTTATCACTTGTCCCTTCAAAAATTAACTGGGACCTCTGTAATCAAGGGGTTATGTCTCTGACTTGTTATCACTTGTGCCTTCAAAAATTAACTGGGACCTCTGTGATCAAGGGGTTATGTCTCTGACTTGTTATCACTTGTGCCTTCAAAAATTAACTGGGACCTCTGTGATCAAGGGGTTATGTCTCTGACTTGTTATCACTTGTCCCTTCAAAAATTAACTGGGACCTCTGTGATCAAGGGGTTATGTCTCTGACTTGTTATCACTTGTCCCTTCAAAAATTAACTGGGACCTCTGTAATCAAGGGGTTATGGTTCCTTTCTGACATGTTATCACTTGTCCCTACAAAAATTAACTGGGACCTCTGTGATCAAGGGGTTATGGCCTCTGACTTGTTATCACTAGACACTCACTACTATGAGTTTGAAACCAACCCAAGACCATATTTCACATGTGAGGAAGCTGCCAGACCGGCTTATGGAAGATTGTATGCCTGGGGTCTTCTTCCACTGATAAAGCTTGAGAAATTGCCAAATTACCCTGACTGTTGGTGCGACGTTAAACCCCAATTAGCATACACCTATTGTAAACCTCCATCCATGTTCCAAGATTGCTTTTGTTTTTCTGTACCTCGAAAATAAAAGCTAACAGTACTTATGTCGAAAATTGGTCTTGTTTCAACCAGCAGTTCACTAATCACACCAGATAGACCAGCCTTGTTGACGTAAAAACATGTTTAAATCCCATTCTGTGAAAACAAAAAAATAATAATCATAAGAATATCACACTGTGATATTTACTGGCTATACAAATGACACATTGTGAAAAATACTGTATATTAGAATAGCTCATTGTGAAAATCACTTTGTATAAGAATTAAAACCATGAGAAATGGCGTACACGTGGTGTTAGAATAACTGATGAATATCAATTAGGTGACAAAATAGATGACACACACACGCGCACACGCACGCACACACACTATATATTGCAAAAAATATAACAAGAATAGATGATGAATGTGTCTCTTGAATATTTGTTTGTTCCTCACTTTGTTAATTGGTGAAAATTTTTGTTGCTGTTTAGAATGACTAACATATATCAAATACTGTGTCACTGCAATATCTGTCATATAAGCAAGGAAGTATAATATCGCCATCGATTTCCAATTATCAGTGAATGGGAAAGCTACAGATAAAAACCGTAATATCTAGCACAGAAATATTGTTTTATGGTGGGTCAGGTAAACACCACATTAAACGTTGCATCTCTTACAGAGTTTGTCCTGACTCCAGTAATCCAGACACACCATTCCAGACCCTTGTTCCAGATCTAGAGAAAACTCGCCATATTGTCATGATTGTCTCTAAGATTGTTTTGTACACACGTGCGTATTGTGCGCAATAGGAGCTACGCAATGGACCTTGCAACCTATCAAATACCTGTATTACCAAGAAATATGATGTTGTGGTATGAATGCGTATATATATGGGTACTTACTATGATGTGGCCTTGATTTTATATTGTGAACAAAATGTTACGATACAGTGTTGTTAATTCAGAAATTGAACAGATGAGAAAGTCATGTTCTCACAATTTTTGTTTTCTGAAGGATTCGTTTATAATGCCTTTTTATAGCATTCTAAAAGTGTATGATTTTAACCTGAAACTTCGGGTCCTAGCTAACTTGTACCAGAAACAAACATTTGTAAAAACAAGTAAACATTGTGCCTAAAATTCCAAAAGAAATTGTCTTATTTTACATTTTACCCCAATTTGCTTACAATTTAATTGTAGAAACCAAATTTTCCAAGTACCGATATTTGAAAACTATGAATCGCGATACCATATCTACGATATTTCCGATATATCGCTATATTTCTATGGTTTACCATTTAATATCAAGGTAATGCTTACGGTATACATATTTGATAAGATAGGTAGGTGAACTATCAAGCGCATTCAATTAAATTGTTCTAAATTTGTCCTAAATTTTAAACTCGTTACAGTTATATGTCAGGTATGTGATGTGTTTCTCCGTCGGTCAGGATCTAGAACAAAATCAACGACCATGAGGGACGTCTCTGATATATTTCAATTTGATTTGAGAATAAAATGTTTAACACATTATCATAAGAGCTTTCAGATCTACATGCTTCAAAAACGGTCTAGTCATAGTGTGTGAGACAATCTTCATATCAGGTTCCTCCTTTTGACAGTTTTTGCTTGTTTTCAACAATATTTCAGTTGCATAAAGACCGGAAGTAAACATGATTAGTGTTTCCGGTTCTGAACCAATCTAAACTTTGTTTCCCACAAGTAACGGCCAACTTCACACGAATCGTTCAAATCAAAGATGGAATACAAATGGCTTCAGACATAATTAATGTCTTCAACGAAATTTTCACAGAGAACATGCGTCTTGTTCAGGATTCAAACCAACGGACCCGAATTCCATAAACTGGTTCCAGTTGACTCTGGTTGTGCGCTGGAACATGGAACGGGGACCAGTTTACGAGTTCTACAGCCCTAACTCTTGAACTGGTCCAAGTTCCATGTTGCAGCGCACCAAAGGTCTCTGTTCAGCAAGAATCATCGGAAACCAGTTCACCTAACTCTGCCGTTTGAGCGGAGGAGGATTTTCTACCGGAAAGTACTTGTATGTCGAATACTTAAATCTTGTATGAACAGCAAATTATCAAGTACTGGAGCAACTCACTGTCCGCAAATATAGGCTGGAATTTTGTAGAGAAGCAAATATTAGTAATTAATGAAATATGTAATTATATATTTGTCTTATTTTATGTGGTTTAAATGTACATAACTCTTGTACCACAGTGCAAGAACAACACATTCATGAGCTGATTACGTTTTAAAGTATTCTGTGAATTATTCATTTGAGTATCAACTTGGGTTGCAGCTGTTAGTAAATCAAGGTTAACTCGCCCACTGGAACCTGACGTGTTGGAGCCCGAGTTACTCATGAGTTCACGACCCTAGGTAAATAGATACATGTATAAGCCCTTGAAATACTTATTGAACAACCCTCTTGAACTTCTTGTAAGAGTGTTAAATGAGAATGCCTGTTCGTATTAGCGATAGCATAGTGTTAGTTTGATCATTTTGGTGATGGTATAAAAGTGTAACGACCGGACATGTAAAAGGTTTGCAAATTTATTTTATTTCTTTCAATTAAAATTGATCTTTGAATCAAATGATATATGTTATAATCGTGGGTTAAGCATTGCTTAATTTTGCATGAAAATAATTATTGCACACAGATAAGACAATCAACTATCCATTTTACAATGCAACCTCTCCAAAGCATCCCCCTTGGGAGAAGCAAAATTACGTTGTTGAAAAGTTGTTGCTCTAGAGAGGTTAAAGTAATAGTTGAATCGTGCAGTGGAAAAATGCTGTTTTCGAATGAATGTTGTTGCTTAAGTGAGGGTCACTCTGGAAAGGTTGCATTGTAATTTAAAGTGGCGTATTACTGCAAAAACCTGAGCCTATGTAATGCAATCTACTCGGTTGCACATCATAAGTACAATATGGAAAATGTATGCAATCGTTGCAAAATATTCTTATTAGATTACCACAAATCCTAAACGTTCTGTAGTCTTTCAGGTTCAAATCCATTCGCGGCAGGTCATTCCTTTCTATGAAAATTTGACTAAAACGTCGATTTTCCTCGAAGTTGCCGGCTCCTTGTGGAAGGGTAAGTTAGTACTGGTTAGTGTACAGGCTAGGAAAGCTGGTTAGATGAACCGGTACCCGTATATAACTGATAAATTGTTGAAAAACGGCGTCAAACCCCAATGACAATGTCACATAGAAACAAACGTAGATTGAAAAGGACTGGTTTTTAGGGAAAAACATGAAAAAAGTAATCCCATTAAGTCGATGCGGGACAATTTAATGCGTTCTAATGCATATTAATTTAGCATTTCAAGGCTATGCCGATGAATTTATTATGTAATCAAATCTATAACAGTGTAATATGTTTTATGTTAAAACAACATATCTTGTATCATAATCTATGTCGATATAACAATTTGTAGGTCATGGTTACTTAATAAACGATTTTTTTTCAGACAGATGGCGCCTGTTCTGGCTTCCATCCAGACAGCCCTATTAATTGGGTTTGTCATCATGCGAAAACTATTTTATAAGTTTATTCTGGTTCATATTGCACCATATTTGATGCCAAAATATGCAAGAAAAATACAACTCCAGTCGACTATGGAGGTAAATCGGGAAAGTATCCCTGTTATGTGGAAAACGTTCATGCTAAAGATGGTATGTGGACTTAATGTCGGAATGCCCGCACCGAATGTCACCGTCCTTACTTTGGAAAAACATGAGAAGAAATTGTTAGATTTTCAGAAACCTGGTCGAATGCTGGTGGTCAGTTTCGGAAGCTGCACCTGACCACCGTTTATGGACAAGTTGGACCAGTTTAATAAACTAGTGTCCGACTTCGACCAATCTATTGATTTTCTGACAGTCTATTTGCAAGAGGCCCATGCGTCTGATGGATGGGTCAAGGACGTGAACAAGTATAGTATTGCGTACCACAAAAACATCGACCAAAGAATTGAAGCAGCCAAACTGTTATTAAATCATGATTTGGATTGTCCTTTGGTTGTTGATACTATCGAGGATACGGCTTCTGATGCATACTTCGCTCTACCAGAATCACTGTACGTTATAGAGGGCGGCATTGTTAAATACCAGGCCATCGGAGCGTTTGCATACAATCCGGAAGAACTTCGTATTTGGATTGAGTCAAAGCTCAATAAGAAAAAATGATAAATACATATAAATACGTGTATACGAGTACTAATTTCTGTCTGATTTTTATCAGTGGACCCCTGTTTCAACACATGATTCGTTCGGATTTCTTGGAACGTAATAAAGTAAAGTTTTAATTTCAGCGTAAGCGCGACATTCCTTTGTTGAACATTTAATAGAAAATGTGCTTGTACTGAAGTAAATTTAAAATTTATTGTTAGCAGTAGTTTAAAAATGACGAAACATCAAGTACTGTATCAATTTTATCGCATGTACATGATAAGACTAAGGCCATCCTTAAAAATGTTTGTTTGCTGTTTAGCGACCAGTGCGTAGATAGATGGACATTTTTTAACAGTATACACTTATCCCTGTACTAAATCCGAAAAGTTGAAATCAACAAACATGTTTTTGTTCAAAACGCTAAAATAATTTTGGGGGGGGTCGTGAGATTTTTTAATGAGTTGGTCCCGTAAATCCAAACCAACAATTTTTAATGTTGGCCTTATAACGAAAGTTTTATTCATTAATGTGTTTCTAGGTATTTAGTTCCCTTCTCTGTCCCCTCTCTTCCCCTATCCCATCCCCTCTTTTCCTAGCTCCTCCTCTCTAGTCTGGATTAAGTTTATTTTTATAATTGTTGATGAATTTATTATGTCGATGCAGTTTTGCAATTGTTATCTCAAAATGTGGTTTACCTAAAGAAAATATCCAGATATTGAACCAGCATTATAAAATGACTGATTTGTCTTAAAGTTTTGTGATAAATCATGATGTATCTGCTGATTAATATTATATCCGGACATTATCTTTACATTGGAAACTTTGTGAATAAAATGATCAATGCATAAATGTATAAGGAAGGAATTTAGCGTTTTTAGTTCTTAATCTACATGATACTCCCGATCAGTAAATACTGATTATAACTGGATTATTATGAATTACATCGTATTACTTCAACCAATGACAAGCCTGGTAATAAAATTGGTGTATATCATTGATAACGGGCTGCAACGAAAAAACAATTGGTTTCCGTTGATAAATTAAAGGTTAACCCATTGCTGCCAAACTTTGAGCCTGCCTTCAAGATTTACGACTCGATTGTCTCCCTTTGGTCAAATCACGTGTGATACAGCTTTTTTTAAAACTGAAAACGCTATTTACAGGACAAAGGAATGTAAACAAGGAAGTATAGTCTAACAGCATCTACAGTCAAATCTGTGTTTGTGGTCACCTCCGAATAAAGACCACCCTGTGAATAAAGACCATTCTTTGAAAAACCGTTACTGATTATTTATAACAAAAGACTTCTGAATAAGGGCCATCTGTCAATAAAGGCCACATTTTGTCTTTCCCAAGGTGGCATTGTTCGCAGGTTTTACTGTACTTGAACAAATATCGACTCAAAGAGACTACTTTTTTCTTTATTACACAACATAAACAATTACATAAATAGAAGCACTCAACAACGTATTGAATTAATATAATCCAGAATGTTAATTAAGGTTACAAATATATGAATGAATATATAAAATGTAAGTTATGCATACACGTATATAGGCCTATACTTGTAGTTGGTATTGGGTATTAACAATTATATAGTTATGTACACATAGATCATCATCAGATTTAGGAAACTCCATACTATAAACAATCAATTTCGGATGCGTTTAATATCTTAATACATGTATTCAAATTTCATAAAGTGATTATCTTCCCTGAGTACCATTCTGAAATACCGCGTATGGCTAGGGGAGATAACCCACAGTATGATAAAAACAATGCGATATAAGAGTTGTTTCCCTTGGAGTTACGCTTCCAACAGTTGAAAATTTTCGTCACAACACTGTCTTCAAGCCACAAACATTTATTATTGATTGTCAATAAAGTTCTGTTATAAACAATAGCACATTTTTACTTAAGTTCAGGAAATCCGACAATAAATTCCAGTCAACTACGCATGCACACACAATCACGAATATTATAGTTGAGAACCGAAGCATAATTTTGTTTTGTAAATTTTCTATAACTAAATAACTTTATATAATTAAATAACTTCTCCAAAGCAACACCCTTTGGGAGAAGCAAAATTATGTTGTTGTTGAGCGGTTGTTGCTCTAGGGAAGTTAACACAATAGTGGGGAAATCATGCTGTTGTTGAAGGAAAGTTGTTGCTCAAGAGAAGGCCGCTCAGGAGAGGTTGCTCTGTATAATTAAAATATACTATACATAGGCTATGAAACACAAAGATAATTATAAAGTAAGACGTGCATACGGTAGTATGTAAAAGCATCTTAAATCATTCACTTTTCATTAAGCACATTTATATTTTTTACATAATTAGCCCACACTTTAATTATATAATACAAAACAAGAAACTCACTGGATGAATCAGGAGCCAACGAATTTCATGTCTTCACGCGCTGGTCTTACAATGAATATCCAGTTTATGTGCACTTTGGGCATTTTTCTTTTCAAAATGATGGGTCCAGACGTAGGCCCAGTTGTTGTATTCTTGGAGTGGTTCAACCTTCTCGTCTAGACTTTTACGTGGAGACAGCGTGTATGATCCTTGGCTCCTTCTCAAAACATCTAACAGATCCATCGCTCTCTGATAACGGTACGTCAGTACAAGCTGTTTTTCTTTGGAAGGAGTGAGTAAGTCTAAATTTTTGGCTTGAGCATTTTCGGGCTGTGTCAAAGAATTTTCATCAGTTTTACGCGGGAAAAGCATTTTTGAACGCTGTACATTGTCATCAGTAATACGCGGCGAAAGCTGGGCCGAAGATTGTAAATTTTCATCAGCATTACGCGGAGAAAGCAGCTTCATTGGTTGTATATTTGGTGTTGGTGTCGACGACGATAACTCTAACGATTCAAATTTAGTTACCGATGTACCTTGTGGGCCTTTCTTGGACATGTCAATATATTTCATATTTTGGGCTTCTGGCGTTGAATTTTCATTACTAATGCTGATCATAACCCCAGGTAATGGCGTTTTGTTTCGTCTCATTTTCAGCAGGTTTTCCGGATACAACTGACAAAGGTTCTGATAGACAACATCCTCATATCCCTTCATGGTGGCATACTGCGCTTCCGGTGATAATGTTGAAGCAAAACGTGGTTCTTTAGGCATCTCTTTAATTTCAAACACCTCGTCTGAAATTGTATCTATTTGTGGTTTGACTTGTTCTCTGAACCTTGTCATTACATTCTTAACACGAATTATGTTCGCCACTCTAGCTCCCACAGAACGCCAGGAGCGCGTGGTACCTACCGTGTGTAGAGAGTTTCTCTTCTGCATGCGTACATGTTTCAATAATACTTCAGTTGAGAAATCAGTTGAAGGTCGCTTCTTCGTCTGTAATGAGAGAATCGGTTCAGACACAGTCGACAGTCGGCGGATTTCTTTCCTAAAGGGATTTTCCGGTAAGTCGGTTTTATTTAAAGGTGCCATTTTATTACCAATCTCCGTTACAGAGAATTTCCTTTCTAATGTCGGAAGTTTCATCATTTTTTGCAGGCAACAAATTATTGTAATAATTTTTTGTTGATAATTCTAACTTTTAATATCCGTATATTTCTAAAAAAAACATTTAATCACTCATTCGTACTGTTTATATCTTTTTACTCTTACAGGTCAATAATAAATAATGTCCATTGTATCATTTTTTTATTTATAATGTCCAATCACTCATTGACCGCATTCATCAAATCAAATGTAAATATATCCGTGTGTATCGTAGACTAGTTATATCTACATTGCCATCCAACCGCAATAGTCAATGCGACTAAGTGCCGTTATACGGAAATACCGTATCAACGAACTGGTTTTTAGTGCCTACCACAATCATGCAAGTACACGACCGTTTCCCGAAGAACAACATAATGCGACTTATTCATTTATATTAAAGTCTTGTTTATGCTTAGAAACATTGCGTCATAAGTAATATTCGAGCCGCGCAAAAATAGATTTTGAATACCGGGTATTTAATTTTAATATTTTGTCAGTAAATTGTTGTACTGGAACGGTAAGAATTAGGGACTATGGTTTGTAACAGTTTTGACACATATGATAAACTGAATACAATTACGTGGCTTAGTGTGATATAAACATAGTCAAGTATTGTATAAAATAAATGTTATACTAAAATAACCTTTAAATCCATATTATACTGATACAGTATTGCTGTGCTAACGTTACAATGGTGCTCTGGATGACGTCTGACACAAATCCCGCTTTAAAATGATCTATTGAACACCGTATAGAATGGACACAAATTGAATTATATGCGAGGCAATTGGTGTATGCAACTGAATTTATCATCATAATTTATACGTGTTTGTTATTAGATGTACTGGGTACATACGAGTATTTCTATGTAAAATACGCTTTAGTCGGATATTCAACCACTCGACCTGTGTCGACCTATATTGGTTGGTTTCAGAAAAATATGGTTTCTCCGAAGCAGGCAACCACTGCCCCCTACTTCCATCCTCACGCCCTTGATTCTGTACACTGGTGCACTGCAACATGCAACTGAAACCAGTTTAAAGCTCGGATCGTTAGAAACGCCTCGGCCTATTCCGTACCTCTAGACGTAGTCAGCCGAATGAGGTTCGGATGAGATAAACTGGTTCCCGTTCCATGTTGCCGTGCACCAAAAGGCGGAGTCAACGCGAACCAGTTTACAGATGTGATACGGGTATAAAGGACAGGTAGTCCGTGTTTAAATGATATGCTGTGAAGTATAAGATCATCAACAAATCCACGGCATTCGTCGACTTTTATTTAACCTGTTCAAACTCCGGATTTATATTAGCCATATATACTGCAATTTGAATACAATTCCTTGTTACCTACGCAGTCATTTATTGACGTGTTACCTACTTATTCAATCACAAAGTGTACTTGAAAACTTCAATTTGTTTTGTATTGTGAAGGTATTTAAATCAATTTCATTGAAATTATTGATACAATGACAATAAATTGTAACTTTGGTGCCAATATTCGTGACCTACCATGGGCACATTTTATCATAAAATTGATCAACGCGATTTTTTAATTAAATTTGTTTTTATTTCGTAAGTAAATAAGCGCTGAACAGAATTATATTCAAATCATGTATTCATTTCGCTCTTCATTTCTTATGATCGACTCTCACAGAGATATGAAGTTTTATGTAAGCTGTCCGACATGTGACGAAAAGCTGTTACAGTGCTCCCTCCCGTAACGTCACCTCCAAAGACCGATTCCCTCCAAGAAATGACATTTAAAGGCACACATACACATAATAAAAACACCTGTCACGAATGTATCAATTCGAGCCGAACAACAACTCCTAAAAAAATACATTATTTTGCGATTCCGACAAGTGTTGCTCTTTAGAGGGAGCACTGTACAATGCATTATCATTAAATCAGACATACAAATGTACAGTGAGCCTTGTGTTAAAGGTCATCTATGAATAAAGGTCATTCCTTGATACATATAAGACCACACAAACATCTAGATACGGGCCAACTGTATATTAAAGCCTTATTTCTATTCTCTAAATTGGAGACTTTATAGGTCTATATGATACAAATTGATTTATGATGTGGTTATAAAAATGTATTGTCATTAGCGTACAGTGCAACCTCTTCAAAGCAACACCGTTTGGGAAAAGCGACCTTATGTTGTTGTTGAGAGGTTGTTGCTCTAGAGAAGTTGAATTAATAGTTAAATCGTACAGCGAGAAAAATCAAGCTGTTTGTTGAAGGGAGGTTGTTGCTCAAGACAATGACGTTTCGGGGTGGTTGCATTGTATTTCGGATGTATAAAGACAGATCACATACGACAATATATGCAATCTTAAATTTTAGCGAGTATTCATGTTGTAAAAAAACTGTTGTTGTATTTTTTGTAGGTAGATTAGGAAATGTAGACATATATCGTATTAATTCAATTTGCCTTATAAAATGTTACCAAAGATCATCCATAGTGTTAGATTATAAGTAGACAATCGTTTACATTGCGATTCCGACGGCTAATCTTCTGAAAATCGGATACAATGTCAATGTAAATGTTATGCCATATTTACAGGTAATTAACGAGGCTATACAAGTGTATCCCAGATCCTAACCTTTCCTTTTTACGCATTAACTGTCGTTTTGTGGTCAGTCAACAGAGGTTTAGTAAGAGAGTAAACGTTGCTCTGTATGAGAGTAAAAGTGGTTCCATATGAGAATTCAAACAAGAAAAAAAAGCTCTCCGGTTGGTTTGATTATAAAATCAGAGAAAATGCCACTTTTTGGTCAGGGAATATAATCCACGTACAGAACGGCCAAATGAATTAATGAAACAGTGCCTAAGAAAATCAAAATGGACAATAGGCAATATTGGTAGACAAATTTTCAACTTTAAAATTATCTGCAATATTTATGCTGCACTAAAGAATACGGCAACTAGAAAAATCAACATTACAATGACGAGGGGATCTCTCGTGGTCCAGTAGTTATGGTTTCTGACAAGTAATCAGTAGCCCCTCACTGCTGTGAGTTCGCATCCCACCCGGGACCAGACAAATTTCACACGTGAGAAAGCTGTCCATTGACCAATTACAGAATAAGATAGATCAGTACATACATTAATATAATGACTTCATTGTAGCTATATCAATATATAGTGTGTTCTGTTCTGCTCCGTGAATGTTTGCTATGTATATTATATTACTATCATTTCGCCAAAATTTTAAAGAAAATCCTACACAAAGTGTTGTTAATGTTTAAATCGATACACGGTGTTGCAAATCCACATATAATTAAGTGAATTTTTAATTACATTTGATGTAAATCAAATTAATAATTTAAACGTCCACTAATTGACACATCTTGGCTTTGAATGTAAGTTTTCCTAATTCTGTACACTGTTGTACAATTAAATATCGGAACAGACAAATCGAACGAAACATTTCATAATGTTTTCAGACTGAATGACTTTAATGATTATAACAGCTACAAATCCGCTTAAACAGTTTAACGTCGAGCAAAGATATACTCTAAAATTTGATTGCAACTGGCAACAGTCATAGAATTTTATCTAGTCGAATAAATGTATGTAATCGATTGTGCTGATCCTTTGCAATTATAGTCTAAACAATCCGTACATTTACAAAATACAGACTTACATTGTGTTAGAACTATTAACAACATTCACTGTCTCCATTTTTAGCAGCGAGCTCTGTATCTAATATGTAGACAGAAAACTCACTTTGTGCTGACCGGTGTGCATATCGCACCTGTGAATTGTACGTAAATATAATGTCCACACAAAAATAACCCAAAGTAATATTGCTGATACGGCGTGACTTCTGAGTTCAAGCTCATGTTTTTACTTACAGACACAAAGCTTGTGCAAGCAGTATCCAACTAGATAAACATAACCATTCATGGACATCCGTCTTAAACTTGTGTCAGTTCAATTATAAATGAGAAATGAATATTCTTCTTGTGTTTTTTGTTGAATAATTCGACTTAATCATCTAAAGGAATCCTTTATTTGGCGAATGGACACATAATAATACCACATATCTCAGTCCTTTACTCAATGAAAGAGGCCCGGCGTTTGAAGATCACCTACATTTCTAAAAAGTGAAAGGCACCCGATTTACTTTCATACTATTCCACATTTACCGCATTTATCCAAGGCGTCTCAGAGATGAGGGTAAATTTTAATTATGAACTGCAGTCCTTCTTAAATGTGTATGTTTTACTCTGCATTATATATCGAGTGCATGAGCGCATTGGCGGAGATCCGTCATACGAAAATGGTGCGGAGTTTAGACGACAGTAATATTTATAGTGGTAAATACAATGACCATACCAAACGACAATGGCGGCCTCCATGAAAAGTGTTCTAGCCGAAAATGTTCGGGAAAAAGTTGCTTCATGTAAAATTCTGGTTGTTGGTGCAGGTGGCATCGGATGTGAATTACTGAAGAACTTAGTTCTGACAGGCTTTGTGGATATTGAGACAGTAAGTATCCAAAAAGTCAATTAGTTCCTCACCTTTGTGTCAGTTCGAAAATATCATATGTTTTTTACCATGAATCATGAAGTATAATGGTGATACTAAATACCTGTCAAATGCCTCTTGATATGCCGGTGATATAACCTAGAATCATTTAAGAAGCTGTGTTTATGAGAAGCAATATATGAAACTAATCACTTTTAATTCAGTTACATATCATTATTTGATATCCAATTGTCGAAGTCAGTATCAAGGCTTGGTTTGTATAATTTTTCAGATTGATTTGGATACAATTGATGTTAGTAATTTAAACAGACAATTTTTGTTCAGGAGGGAACATGTTGGAAAGTCTAAAGCTCAGGTAAATGAAACAGTCTTATCATTTATTTATACTTCTCTACAAAATCCTAACAACCTTGTTCATGTTGATCATAACCACCTCATCCCAACTAGAAATTTGAACTTCCTGATCCCCCAGTCTCGTACCCAGTATCACCTTAGCTCCTATTTCCCCAGAACTATAAGGCACTGGAATAGACTCCCATACCATGTCAAATCCAGTCCCAGCCTAAATATCTTCAAGGAAAGGCTGGAGACAGCTCCTTTCTAACTCCCTATATGTTTTTAATCTTAACCTTGCACTCATTAATCTGTAAACTTTTATCTTTTAACTGAGCACCTAATACTTTTTAACACAGTTTTCCTGACAAGCGCCTCCCAGTTATAATCAGTATTGATTGATCGGGAGTATCATGTAGATGTAGATGTTATTATTATGTCTTATAATTTTAATACTACATATGAGATCCCAAATTCCATGATAAGTGTTTTTAGGGATAAATGGGAAAATTTGATGGGAACTTTTCAGTTTTGAAAAGCTCTGATTTATTTATAGCTTTAATTCTTTCATAATTTTCTGGATGTAAGTATATTATTGATTATTTGGCGTCAATGCATTCCTTGATTCTAGATCTGGTGTTGTAATTCCTATGTTTTAGTCTTGTAGTATTAATGACCCAATGTTTGTTTAGAGCTTTTTAATTAATGATTTATTACCTCGTAGATCGCAAAGGAGAGTGCGCTTAGATTCAATCCAGATGCAAAGATTCTTGCTCACCATGACAGTGTTATGAGTACAGATTATGGTAGAGATTTCTTTCAGAAGTTTGATGTTGTCATGAATGCTCTGGACAATAGAGGTATTTAGATTTTAATCATTTCCATCATTAACCAGTTAATAATTCTGTAAAAATACACTGCAGGGCTTTTTTCACAGGTAGGGAAAGGGGCCTTTTTCTTGAATGCTCATAAACGGCCTCTGCTGTAGAAGAAAAACACCCTGCACTGGCTCTATTGAAATAATGTTGCCTGTTAAATGGTGTGTTTGTTATAGTCTTTATTGATATACTGTGATTTGAACAACACTTTAAGCTATTCATTATTTACGTGTTTGCCTTTATGTATATTTTGCTTGTTAGAACTTTATGAACTGCATTTTTATGATCTTTGATATAAACAAACAATATTTGTAATGTATAGTGCTAGACTCAAGGTTTATTATTTATTTTTTGAAATCAAGTAAATCACTTCATTTTATAGTATTTATAAAAATAAAATAAAGTATGAAAGTATACAAAAAGTCAAATGTTAATTTTATTACTACAAAACTTCTGTAGGTTATCAGATATGTAGAAAAATATGTTTAGTGTCAGTGACACGATGGAATTCAGCTGTTATTTACCTTGAATTTTGCAATGCTAGAATTTTATACACATAAAATATCCACACTATTAATTTATATTAATGACATCAAATCCATGAAATGACTGTTCATAATTATTCATAATTATTGTTCCTGATATCATTATTGAGTTAAGTCCCTTTCATATGACTTATTATGTATTGAACTAAGGGAAGCAGCTGATATTCAGCTGGAAAATATACAAAAAAAATCACTGGTAATATTTATGGTATTCATATCTTGAAATGTTACATCTGAGCTTGATCCAAGAAATCCTAGTTTTGTTAGTACCATTATGTTTAATTTACAGCTGCTAGAAACCATGTGAACCGTATGTGTCTTGCTGCAGATCGACCATTGATCGAAAGTGGTACTGCTGGTTACCTTGGGCAGGTCACTGTTATTAAAAAGGTATGCTCATGGTTGTGATAAAGCCTGTAGAAAAGTAAAGTACTGTTGATAACACATTTTCTACTTCATTTTTGTAGCAGTTATTTTTATATTTATATTAAATTGTCATTTTAAGGCTACAAATTATCTTACAATCAAAGTTGAGTTATCAGCCCTCTGTGAAATGATGGACACCATGAGAACAACAGTTACTCCTTAGCACTAATTTTACTAATAAGCCATGCCATATCAATCTCTGAATTATGATCAACTGCGCATATAGGCTTCATTTCATTTTGCTTTGTAGGCCTTTGTTTTGGTGTTTTTTTTTCTATATTACTATCATTGTTGGTGTCATTTAACAGGGTGTGACAGAATGTTACGAATGTATACCTAAACCACCACAGAAAACATTTCCTGGTTGTACCATCAGAAACACTCCATCAGAACCCATACACTGTATTGTGTGGGCTAAACATTTATTTAAGTAAGTTTTTATCATAGCTTAAGCATTTAGAAATAACATAAAGAAGTTTATTTGGTTTAATTGGCATATTATGTCTTTGACCATTTACAAATGATTTTAATGTCAAGATGGTCAAAACAACAATTTGTTCAAGAAATATACAAACATCAATAAATAAAGATAACATGCCTATTCACAAATTTTGTATTAATACATTTATTAACACTGGTAAATAAATTAATATACAACCAAGAGCCACCACTAGAAATATTGTTCAGAATATTGATTTATTTATATTGTTACACTTTTGTGCTTATTGAAACCAAGTTTTACTTGGCTTTGGGCAAATCAATTATTCTATGACAACATACAGATGTATCACAAATGTATTATTATTCTGTTATCGAATAAAGTAATTAATTTCACAAAAATTGCAATATGTTTCAAAACTTCAAACAATATTAATATTATACTCACAGTCAGTTGTTTGGTGAAGAAGATCCTGATCAAGACGTCTCCCCTGACACAGCTGATCCTGAACTCACAGGTAAACATTAGTATCCAACATAAAAAATAATAATTATCAGATTATACTTAATGGTTCTTGCAGGTAAACATTTTAGTACTAGTATTCAACATAAAAATTAATTATTATCAGATTATACTTAATGGTTCTCACAGGTAAATATTTTGTATCTAACATAAAAAAATCATTATTATCCAATTATGCTTGATGGTTCTCACTGGTAAACATTTTGTATTTGACATAAGTTTAATTATTATCCAATTATGCTTAAGGGTTCTTAAGGTAAAAAGTCTTTATAGGAGTGTATATATTCTTTTTATTCTAATCTCAAAGATATCTGTAGTTACCAAGTACTTACCGTAAAACTGACATCTATTTGCCACAACACTACTCTACAAAATGAATCAATAATTGTGAATATGTAAAGTGTTGGACAATGTTCCAGTGTCTCTTTTATTGTACAAACATGGTTTTTAAGCTGAGGCTGGTCAGACTGCGGTAGATAGTGAAGCTAAGGATAATGTTGATGGTGGGATAGAGAGAAAATCTACACGAGGTTGGGCACAAGAGATCGGATATGATCCAGAGAAATTATTCAACAAGGTAATATCTAGAGTTAACCTGTTAAAGTGCTTATTAAGTGTTAAACTTATTAAGTCATCCATTAAAATAATCTACTGATAGTACCACAGCTGAAATACCTGCATATCTCTCTCAGGTAGTCTTGTTCAGTAGTCTATCTTAACTAATCAAAGATTACCAAAATTTGAGTCAGTCCACTTTGCGCAATCAGTGAAGATTTGAACCATAGACACTTGTCTCAGAATGGCATTTTTAAAGACGAATTTTAGGTTACCTTGATTTACACAGTTAAAAGTTTTCTGAGATTTTCCGGAACTTCTGTTTTTTTTCCCAGGTCCGGAACCCATTGGTTTTTATTGTTTCCGGATCACCAGGGTTAAGATTTCGATTTTTTTGAAAATTTTCGACTTTCACCCATTGATACAGTTTTGTTACTTATTTGTTACTGATTTAATTTTTCAGATGTTCAGGGATGATATAAAATATTTACTATCTATGGAAACCTTGTGGAAGAAACGAAGACCGCCAACACCTCTAGATTGGAACAACCTACCTAATACAGGTACTGTCAAACCTATTTTTACTGCCACCTCTTAATAAAGATCACCCTTGGAATAAAGGCCATACTTTTTGAAAATCCATCCCTGATTATTTAGAACAAACTGACCTCCAAATAAAGGCCATCTGCCAGTAAAGGACACATTTTGTCCTATCCAAGGATGGCCTTTGTTTGAAATAATGATAATTGATACAATGACATTTTCTGTATTATCAGGATGATGTGTTCAATGTAAATCATATTTTTCATCATGCTATGAGTCATAGCCTATGACTATGACCCTTAATTTTGAATACCAGTATTATTTAATTAAATTACAATTAAAGTAATTGAAAAAATGTCTCAATTACTAATTACTTTCAATTACTTGAATTTTTAGTAATTAATTATTAATCAATTAAATCAATAATTTCCACCCTGGCTTTGACTAGTTGAGTAAAACCTCAATATCATGACCACTTTATGGACCAAAGAAATCAGTCTTAATATCTTAGGTGGTCTCATTATCAAGTTGAAATGTAGAGAAAATATTGAAAGTTGGTCTGAAAATTAATGGGTAGTTATGACGAGGAAGTCTTGATATTGAGATGGTTGCTGAATGAGGTTATACTGTATATATTAAGTTGAAGGCGTTGAAGTGCAAGGTGCAATAAAAGACCAGACACAGTGGTCAGTACAGCAATGTGCAGATGTGTTTTCTAGAAGCCTTGACAAACTCAAACAGGACTTAGCTGAACAAGGAGAAGATGGAATGTTAGTCTGGGATAAGGTTAGTATGAGATGAATTTTGTATGGAATGTTTGTCTGGGATATAAAATGTTTCATTTTACACTTTATGTTTGTTTATATTCATGCTCGTCTTTTTGAAAATATTTAAAGAAGATTTGAAAAAAGTATAATAACTTTTTGCCAAATATGTTCGACATAAAAACATGTATGATATTGTTGTATACTGTTTGAAACAGGATGATGAGGCAGCCATGGACTTTGTGGCCAGTGCTGGCAATATCAGAGCACACATATTTGGCATTGCTGTGAAAACGAGATTTGATATAAAATGTAAGTTGCCCCATTCTTTTTTATCATATCTGTATTTCTCATTTTTAATAAAAAATGCTTCAAGCTGATAGTCTAACACACACATGGCTTAGCTTAGTAGTTTTTTTTAATTTAAAAAAAGTTGTGTTTTTTGTTGAATATATATAGTTGTTTTTTTTAATTTAAAAAAAGTTGTGTTTTTTGTTGAATATATATAGTACATGACTCTGAATAAATGAGGTAAAATCAACTGCTGTTGAAAACGTATTTTATCACAAGTTTCTCTCTGATTTTAGCCATGGCTGGAAACATTATACCCGCAATAGCAACTACAAATGCCATCATAGCTGGTCTCATTGTTATGGAAGGCCTTAAAATACTGAGTGGAAACATGGAACAATGTAAAGCTGTAGGTACTTTTAGGTACTTTAGTACTTTTAGCCGAAGGTGTTTTACCCTGAGATTCTGATGCTGAATTCATCACAATGCTTATTGATTATAAACTGTTTGCATGGTTTTTATACCTGTGGTATATATTTATGGGACTGATATATTGGTTGTACTACTATGTGACAGGTTTATGCTCATAAAGACAATATCACAGGTGATGTGTTCGACTGGTGTAAAACCTATTTAAGCTAAAGTCACATAATCTTAAGGAAAGTACAACCTGTAATATAATGGTCTGATAAACTAGACCCTATCACATACGCCTGCTGTAAATTGCTAGTAGCTCAGAATGTTAATCCTGTTCTGAATGTTATAATGTGTGTGCATGCATGTGTGCATGTTCTCTATTGAAACTTTCGCCATTGATTCCTGTCTAGTTTTAAAAGTTAAAGTCTTTATCATTTAGATATAATTAAAAATAGTTAAAAATCATGATAATTTAACACAGAGTTGATGTTTTGGCTGTCTGTAAACCTGTAATTTTACACCAATGTTGCTACAGAGGAGTGAAAATCTCTTTCACAGTTTTTTTTTGGCATTTTCAGCAAATATGAAGAACATTGTACTTTCCTCCTATTGTGAAAAAATTCTTGGGCGTTTATTTTGAGCAATAGTCTAACTGGTGTTTGCGACCACCTCCAAATAAAGGCCACCCTGTAAATAAAGGCCATTCTTTGAAAAACCATCTTTGATTTTTGGAACAAACTGACCTCCAAATAAAGTTCACTTGTCAATAAAGGCCACATTTTGTCTTTTCCAAGGGTGACCTTTGTTCTCCAGGTTGACTGTATTAGAATTAATTACACTTGTACTTGCAGTGATTTATTTATAATTCTTTGTCTGACTCGTTTGAACTAATGTTGGCTTTGTAATTCTTCAGATATATTTAAATCGGCAACCAAACCCCAGAAAGAAGCTTCTAGTCCCATGTACTTTGGATAAACCAAATCCTAAATGTTACGTCTGTGCCCCTAAACATGAAGTAAATGTTATGTTAAACACACAGAAGATGACACTTAAACAGTTGGAAGATAAGGTGAGCTTTGTTGTTAAATCTATCATATTTAGTGTGAAGCTGAAAATTTCTACTTAGATAAATGAATTCTATGTATGCTGTCTAAATAAGTTCTAAATAATTTCAAAAAATCTTACATTAAGTGGATGTACTCTGGTAGGACAATTTTTTAATTTAATTTTTTTTTAAATTAAACAAGTAATTTTGTATACATATTACTATTTAATGTCATACTATCAGTTTATATAATTTCTGTTTCTGTAATCTTATCTACCTTGTACATTTTGTAAAATTACTTGTATTTTGTTGTATTAAGCTGTTAGTAAATGTATTTGTAATTTTGTTATGCGGACCATACTGAAAACTGGTTTTAACCCAGGTATGTTATCTGCACAAAATAAAGTCACCATTATTATTATTATTATTATTATTATTATTATTGTTATTATTATTATTATTGTCTCTTGATGTGTTTATTTAAAAGTTTTGGTTGGAATGCATTTATTTCTTTTCTTGAAACACCTTTTTCCTTTGTGAGGTTACACGTGTCGTCAGCAATTGTTTTAAATGAATTCTACTCTGAAACCACTGAGCCAGTTGCAATTTCATTGGTACAGCATGAGTGAATGTGGAATATGCTTAATTATAAACTGCATAATAATTGGTTTATTTTGTTTCAGTATGATTTATTGTATTTCCAACGTCTATGCTTGAATTTTAGGATTATTATTAATATTTATTTGTTCAGGTTCTGAAAGTTGGTCTTGGAATGGTTGCACCAGACGTAGAAATTGATGATGGAAAAGGTAATGCGTTAATTGTCTTTGTATGAAATTGTATTGAATTCGTCTACTTGTATGTATACAGTGATTAATCTAGTTTACCAAAAAGGGCAGGGTGGGACCAAAAAACGGCAGGGTGGGGATAAAAGATCCTAAGGGTTATCGTAAAATGTGATAAAGAGTAATGTTGCGTTGGAGGTGTTAATTGTTCATACAAAACGTGTCATGTCGCCTCTTTGGCAACCATTCCCCATGTTGATGATCATGACAGATTATAAATCATTTACATATTATGACAAATCGTAAAATTCTATTCCACTTTAGAAAAATCACTAATGTTGGAACACCCCATTCTCTAGTTCAAACACATCCCTTTTATAGCTGCTTTAAGTTCTCTCTGTTGTTAGAATGATATTCCTACCAACATGCTGAGTTGTTGATATCTTTAGTGAAATATTTGAAAGTCTTTTGTCGCATTCATTTGTTAGCTAAAATTCTGTTTGTTGTGTCAAGTTTCTGGTCAGATTGTTATCTCATTTTATATAAATGCTGTTATTTACTGTTACAAGTCTCTTATAAAATGAATAAGAAAAAATAAAATGAACTGTTTAATATTGAAAATATTATCCTAAAGCAGTTGCCCCCCCCCCCCCCAGCTGATCATTCATGTGTAGAAGTTGGCAGTTACTTGCAGAGAACAGGGTTTGTACTGGTTCAGAGTCAAGGAGAAACTTGTTAGGTGAACATTCTGTCAGTATATAAATGAAATGCTGTTGAAAACGTGGAATAAAATGTAAGAAATGTAAGAAGATGTTTGGTTAATTTCAGGAACTATTATTATATCCAGTGAGGAAGGAGAGACTGAGGGTAAATATTGTTTTATGATAAGTTTAACTTCTGTATATATCGTGTATGTATGCACATGTAATGATTGTCTTGTAGAAACCTTGTTTTGAAACTTTTTAGGAACTTTCATTAAAATCACAATATTCTTTACAAATCAATTGGTTCATTATTAAAACATAAGAAAAATTTCCTGAGCATAATATCATTTACTATCATTTCAATTTAGGATTGGTTATGCATAACTAATGAATTAATGACTATGAAAACTGAAAACTTCGATATCATTGATGTATTCTATTGTGCTGTATAATTATACAGAAATTCAGGGTACTTGGTATTACTTGGATCTCAAAGAAGTTTCCATTTTTCTGGCTTATATATTACATACTTAATCTTAAGTTTTTTTTTTATTTTTATACGTAAAAATTGTTTAAAATTTCAGGTAATCAAGACAAGCTTATGAGTGACTTTGGTATTCAGAATCAGACTGTGCTGAAATGTGATGACTTTTTGCAGAATTACAACCTTAATGTCATCATTTTACATCGGTACGTAAATCACCAAAATAACATAAAATACCCACAGGATCTTGAGCGATAGATCTAGTCATGATAAATCTAGTCATGATAAATCTAGTCATGATAAATCTAGTCATGATAGATCTAGTCATGATAGATCTAGTCATGATAGATCTAGTCATGATTGATCTAGTCATGATTGATCTAGTCATGATTGATCTAGTCATGATAAATCTATTCAGAGGCCCTGATCACTTTATTCTGATATTCATCTTCACCCTTTGTATCATAAGCATACTTTGGACCCTTCAAAATTCAAAGTTTATGTACAAAACATCAATTTATTTAAGAAAATTGGGTTATTTCCCTCTGACTTAGTGGAAGACATTGTGGCAAAAGAAGCCATTACTCTTTGCAAGCAATAGCTTCTTTTGGCTCAATATTTTCAAAAATCATCTGCTTTAGATGCGGGGAAATGCAGTATCATGACACAAAGGGTTAAAATGCACCAATGACAAAACTACATTCTTCCACTATGTCTGAAATACGAGATACGGTTGTGGACTTGATTGTTTTCAGTCTTGTTAGGCTATCTTTCTTGTTAGGCTATCTTTCTTGTTAGGCATATCTTTCTTGTTAGGCCAGATGAATGAATGCTTTAAAAGTGCATGTTTCTGATCTATTTTCCGATACCGATTTTCATTTAGGTTGTAGATAATTTTTTTTCTCTAAATATGAACAATTAGAATTATAGAATACGTTCTATTGTTAAACATTTTATGCTTTATATATCCTTGTTTTTATTTCTTGGATAAATACCCTTGAAATTTTGAGGTAATATCTGAAAGTTTATGCATAAACTGTAATGTAACCTCATATTTTTTAAAATTTCAGAGACAAATTAGAAGAAGATCAAGATTTTGTAATTGTTGGTGACGTCTCTGAATTGCAAGCTAAAATGGAGTCTGAACAGTCAAATGAAGCAACAAATACGGATACAAATGGTGCAAAAAATGATACTGGAGCATCAAACATTGGTAATGTCCTTCTTTTTTCTAGAATACAGTAAAACCTCAAGTAAAGACCACCTCATTATTGCAACCACTTTTTTGGCCTGGTTTCCGTATTTCCTCTGTATTTCAACTTGATAATGAAACCACTTCAATTAAATGTTTAGACTGATTTGTTTGGGCCCCAAATGTAGTCTTAATATCACTGTTTTACCGTATTCTCCAGTCAAATGTTAATATCTAAATTGTAATTGAACACTGATTAGGTGACTGTTAAAAATTTGCCCTAAACTGGAAAAAGAAAATTGCAGTAAAAAATTTGGATATCTACTGGTACTCTACTTTTTATTTAACTTTCCATTAGATAAATGTGTAGCTGCTACCGTGGTCCAGTGGTTGGTGCAATGGACTTGTAACCCAGTGATTCGGGTTCAAATCCTGGCCGTGGCACGTCATACCCTTCTATGAAAATTTGAAAAAAATGTTGATTTTCCTCTGTTTGTGAAGTTGTCAGCTACTTGTAGAAGGGTAAGTTAGTACTGGTAAGTATACAACCCAGGAAAACTGGTTAGGTGAACTGGCGGCCATATATAACTGAAAAATAGTTGAAAAAAGCCATTAAACCCAAGAGAAAAAATATACAAATGTGTGTTTTTTCTTGTTTTACAGAAGTAGAAGAGGATGATCTGATGATTGTAGAGACTGAAGATCAAATTGATACTACGTATAACAAGAAGAGAAAACTGGATGATGAACTTGAGGGTACTCCAACGGCAAAGAAAATGAAAATCTCAGGGGACAACAATGATGGTGATATGATTGTAGTTGAATAACTAAGATGATCATTTACGTAAAACTTGTGCCATTGATGTTCTAGAAATGAAACAGATCCCTGCCAATTTATTAACTTGATCATTCATGAAATAAAACATAGTAAAACCTCAATAATGAGACCACTTTTGTAACTTGAAAAATTGGACATAATCGTGAAGTGATGTCATTATCAAGTTGAATTATTGGGGAGTTATTGAGAGCCAGCTCAAAAAATAATTGGCCTTTATAACAAGGTGGTCGTAATATTGAGGTGATCCCAATGTGTGGATTTACTGTAATTACTTTATTTGGATAATTAGGTCCTTTGACAAATAAACAGTTCCCTCTGATGTAGTCTGATACCTGATACCTCCTCAAGGTGAACATGTGTTTACCTGTGTTAATAGAAGAGCTAAGGGAGAGATTTTTTTTCATCTAAAATTAATTATTTGTGAAGTGTTCAGTTGATTTGCTGATTAATAAGTGTTAATTGAATTGTTATGAGCTGGGGCATTAAGTATTGAAAAAAGAACAAAATGAGTAAAAGAATTATGGGACATCAGTGAAAATATGAAGTGCTTTAATGGGTCCATTTTGTTACATTTATATCCATACTTTCATTTGTGAATTTGGTGAACTTAAGAAAAAGAATTTTTTAGAAAAGATTTTGTAGGGTATTTTTATAAACACACATTACATATATATGACATTGATTCCTTGGTATGAACATTTTATACAGCTTGTTTAGCCTATTAATTATTGATATTATATACTGGTAATTTTGAAATAAGTTCATGATTATTTGTATGTATATGCAGTCAAACCTGTAAACAAAGGCCACTTTTGATAAAGACTTAATATGGCCTTTATTGACAGATGGCCTTTATTTGGAGGTAAGTTTGTTTTAAATTATCAACGATGGTTTTTCAAAGAATGGCCTTTATTCGGAGGTGGCCACTAACACAGGTTAGACTGTACATTGTTATGCTATCAACATCAGTAACTGTTGTATGTTGACTAGTGTAGTAAAGTATGTCCTGTGTGTTTATGAAGTTTGTATGGTCCTACATTTTCATCTCAAAGAAAAATTTTTTAATTATGGCGGTATACAATGTACTGTTGACTCTGAATTACCGTGATAATATCAAAAAATAATTTCAATTAAACCGATCGATATTGCGATATTGCTACGTAAAATCTACTCATTTGCATAATACTAAAATAATTTCTTTCAGTACTTTTGACAACAAATGATGTTTTTGAGTGCATGTTTTGTACCATTTGTTTAATATTATTGTCATTAAATTGAATTATTTAAAGAAAATCATTTATTTGTATGAGATGATGTTGATATATGGATTTCAATTGTCTGCCTTTTGATTTTGTTTTTTTCACCAATTGTGTGGCAAAAACTTGACTGGTTCCTTGCAAATTTGTAAAATGTTGTTTTTTTAGTCACATGTTAGTAATACATGTTAACTGTTGTGTATTTCTTCATTTTTGCATACATTATGTTTCTGTTGTCTGTCATTTCACTTCATTGTAAAGTCATTGCAATAAATATTTTTCTATTATACAAATTTCCATCTCGTTATTGTTGTTTCTTTTACCCAGGTAGACACAATATTGATCTAAAAACCTTACATGGTCATTCATGGATCTTCTTGTGTTGGTGTAACAATTATTGTTGAATTTTACAGAAATTTATTCACACACAGCAGTCACTATACTGACATTACCAACCAGCCTCCATTTAAGTTAATGCTTTAAATTTAATCAATATACAACATTTATTATAACACAGTTATTTGTTTATATTTTGACTGTTCAGTCATCTTTAAACACTGGATACAACAGCTATAAAACCAGAACATTTTTTATGATACTATTTTATTGCAATAATTCAGACTTCACAATACAAAATAAACACAACTATGAAATATAGTTACCTGTATATAATCAATAAAATAAGAAATATAAGTATATACATAAAGACTAGAAATCACACTTTCGCAAATAACGACTGAAGACAAAGTAATGTCAAGACAGAGCACATATCCTGTTATAATGAATATTGGCACCTTGGGTGTGATTAGTCACTGATTGGAGGAAAGAAAATTTTTGTCACAGTGCAGAATACAACTAGAAAGTGTTCTAACAATAGAATAACTGGAAAGACACAAGTACCAGGAATTCTACTGGCAATTGTGATGCATCAACATTTGTTCAACAAGCATTTGAGAAAAGGTATATCACCACATAAGGTCCATAAGATGTTCTCAGTGGATTTACATGTTTCACAAACAAAAGCTCCATGGAGCAGTGCCAACACTGTGATGTGATCATTCTATTTAATATGCAATTTTGACCACAATTCTAAGTTAAAAAGGGGCATAACTACAAAAATATAGCTTTCAGAATGATACCCCTTGTCTTGCAACTGTGCCATGTCATGATAATCAAGTATTCCAAGTGTCATATTGGTATCTTTTTAAGTGTTTGAGTAATGGGCTACATTAAAGTTTTTGCACAAAAACAATGCTGCAGTGATCATAATAGTTCGACTTTTTCTTCAAAACAGACGAGCTACTGAACCCAATGATCATCCAGAGTGTAGTAATCCACAGATCCATGGATAAATAACACCCCTGTGACACATCAATGAAAATGTTGCATAGACTAAATTTTATACACAAGACAGATGAGGTAAGTATCCTACAAACTTAGTCACAGCCTGAAATGATGACCTTGGAATAATGACCAAGATATGAACCAAGAGCATGTTTAAATATATATGTTTTGATTGAACAGATTAAATAAAACTAAAAATACAGGTATTAACTGTATAAGGCCATATTCTACTTCTTCCACAGGTGGCCTACTTTCAAAGGTTTGACTGTATGAACTATTAGGATACTCTGATCTGAAGATATAATAAATACAGTAAAACTTGTGTTTGTTGAAACTCTGAATAAAGACCACGCGGAAAATAAAGACCATCCTTTGAAAAACTTTCACCAATTACTTAGAACATACTGACTGCCGAATAAACGCCATCTGTCAATAAAGGCCACATTTTTTTCTCTCCCAAGGGTGGCCTTTGTTCATGGGTTTGACTGTAGATGTCATTGAGTGTTTTGATCAGCATAAATCACATGCTTTGTTGTCCAACATGGCAATACTGAGATTCTTATCATAAGTATCAAATAAAAAATACACTTGAGTAAGAAGATGTCTAACAACAAACGTACTATGAGCAAATTAACCACAGTATTATTAAAATGAGGAAATAAAGCAGCTTTCCTAGGGAAGGGTGTTAATCATAATTGAAGCATTGTATAAGTCGATACATGCATGCAACCAACACAAAACATTCCATCCTTGGTAAATAAGATCAATATAATATTCCCAAGAAATGAACATACAGTCTTTAGCATTATTTACGCATAGTTACCATTAACACAGAAATGTTAGCAGCCTAAAAGCATATATTATATTATTCAAGTCAAGCACTTAAGCATTTTCTGGTGAGCGTTAGCATTGTTTATATATTAACTTTAATCAATAAACTATTGATTATACAACCAATCTTGCATGAAAATAAGAGTTAATGTTGTTTTGCATTTATCACAAAGTAAACTGAGTATAACAGAACAAATATACCATGTGACAAACACAATGGGAAAAGCAATAAAATATAGAATGACAATATTAAAATTCCTAATGAGCTCAGTAAATAATAAACGTCCCTTCCTCTTAATGATGAAACCAGTCACTTAATTGCTGAAGATCATCAAACGTAGTCTGTGTCTCTGTATTCATCATTTCAAAGTCAGTATCAGTGGATTCCACTTGAGTTTGTGTCTCAGTCTGCACCAAGGGTTCAGTAAAATCTAGTGACACAGTCTGTGTTTCGATCTGAACGTTAACTTTTTCATTACTTCCTGATGGTAAAGACTTATTGATTGGAGATTCTGTTATGTCTGATGGCGACTGATCCACATTGTTACATTTATCATCCTTACCCAGCACTAACAAATCTAAATCAGTCAAAACCTCGGTTGAAGTGGAAGTGCTGGTTGTTTTAGACTGGTTGTCCTGGTGAGTAGCAACACTTACTGTATGTTCAGAACCAGTCCTGGAGCTGTACCCAACACTCTGACTGTTAGGTGGGGAAGTAATCAAAGAAGCATCTACAAGACCCAGACTTACTAGATCATCGTCATTTAATGTCTGAGTTTCCATATTAGTCATAACCATATCTAAGAAGTCAAAATCTCCTCCGCCTGTTTGAGTGTTAGAATCGATCGGAACCAAATTTTCAAATAAACTCAAATCCGAAGTCTGGGTGTTCATATCAATTGTGTTTGTAGCAGGGCTCAGGAGTTCAAGATTATTTACCAGGTCACTGGAATCCTTTACATTACCCAATGAACCAGTTGACACTGAGTGAAAATTCTTGTTACTTTTCTGTGGAAGAAAATCATGATTGTTTAAGAAAATTCCACTTGATTGTAGCAATGTATCAAATTCTGATGCAGACATGGTTTGTGCTCCCATATCCATTGTATGGTGAGCTTCAATGAGATATGATTCTTCCACACTTAGATTTGTTCTGTTTAGTGGAGATTCCACTTCATGATTTGCACAAGTACTCATGTTTGGTTGAATTCCATCCAGAGTCCTACCATTTATTCCTTCAGAAACATGGTGGAGGGAAGGAAGCCTTTGAGTTCTATGATCAGAACCAACATTCTTTGGAGTATATATAGTCCTTCCACCTTCAGTAACTTTGTGTGATTTTAATTTTTCATTACCAACATTGTCCGGCATGACATACTTCACTGATGTTTGTAAACTTTCGTCATAAATATGCATGGTGTTATTTGCACATGCTTCTTTGATTCTGTTAATTTTGTGTTCATCTGAAACAGTAAAATGAGGACTATTAGGATTTCTTGTATCCATCATCAGCTGGCTAACATCAGATCTTTTGTTATTCCTTAATTCTTGTTGATTAACAAGGTAGGATTGTAGAGTTTGTGTAGAAATTGATGGTGGCAAATCTGTCATGGTTTGGCTCTCAGCAAGATTGTGTGAAGTCTCAGCAAAGATGTTCTGTTGCCTCACTTGACTGTAAGAATCAACTAAAACAGGTCTAGCTTTATTGGCTCTGTACGACTTTTGTGGTGTCACTTGTAGAGCCACTGTCTTCTTCTCAATATGAATGTTTGCTTGTCTCATAGCTGTTTCAATTATATAATCCCCTGTTGTCTGTGTACTGCTTACCATTGGTATACCTTTCTTCTTTGTTAAGCTAACAGCTGTTTGTATTCCTGTTGAAGATTTCATTTTCTTCCTCCTCGGTGAAGAAGCCCTTTGATCACTAGGACAACTAATCCTCCGCTTTAGCACTGAGAATTTCTTTGGAACGTTTGCAAATTTCTCATAACTGATTTGTGGATCCCTATGAGTCATATTATACCTTGAGGCATCGTCTTTGCTCAAGGCTAGGGTATTGACCCCATAAATATCAGTCTGGATCAAAGCATCTTGTCTATGTAGCACATGACTTTGATCTCTTAAGTCTACGACCTTTGTAGTATCAGATCTTGGTTCCCGATCGCTGACTTTTTCATTGTTTGATGGTTTACAAAGGATGTTTCTTACAGGCTTTGGTGTATTTGGGTCATTTGTAGGTGCTGCAATTAATACAACTGGTTGCCGAACAATTGTGACAATTGATGGAGCTGGTGGTGATTTTTGCTGAACATTTCTGAAAAAAAAGTTTGAAAATGATAATAAACTGCCTACGCAACAAATAATCCTTAAATAAGGCCATCCATAGAAGACTGTTTGCTTGCCATAACATGACTCAATTTTTGGGTCAGGGATTTTGAAACCAACAATTTTTAAAGGATGACTGAGAAAATTCATGTTTTTGTGTGTTTCACACTAAATAGATTTCTTGTTTGTACAAATAACATAAATAAAAATAAATCAAATAGTAACTCTATAGAAGTACACAGTCAATATAGTGTAGAGGCTTCAGGTGTATGTTATCAGGGCCTTTTTTTTTCAAAAAAGTGGGAAGGGATCTTAGCCTTTCATTTTGGAAAATTCAAGCACAATTTTCAGCCAAAGGTAAAAGGTAAACTGACTTTCAAGATACATCAATAAACAACTACCAGTCTTGCACTTCTTCAAATTGGGAAAAAATAAGGCTTTTTGCAATTGGAAAGTCACTGAATATCAGCCTCTATTACAGAATGAAAAAATGCCCTGATTACATAAAATACCATGCAATCTAGAATGATATCATGATTGTCAAATGTATAAAGTAGAAAAAGAAACACTTAATCAACCAAATTTTAATCACTTTAGTACAAACTCACGTTTTCTTCTTCTCCTTCTCTTTCTTGGCATACTCCACAGGATATATATGGTTCTGTCTTTTACAATGAGTGAGCAGTGCCTCTTTGGTTGTGTATTTAACTGGACAAGAAGCACATTTGTACAACACACCACATCGTTCTAAGTGCTGTTGAAGTTTACGCTGTGTGGTGAACCCAGTACTACATTTCTCACAGGTAAAACTCCTCTCAGCATGGACTTTCAAGTAATGCTAAAAATAAATTTAGCAACAACTTTAAGCAGGAAACAAAATCAAATACATGTACTCTTAAAGCTATTTTCCCAAACACAAAATGCCAAAAACTGTATTTTTGAGTAAGTAATAATATATCGGCTAAACATTCCAATTTTGCATGGAAATTATTAAAAATTGACTTCACTGTGTAATGAGTATCATAAAATTGCCAAGAATTGCAATACCACAGCATAAGTGGTGGGAAAAGAAAGAAAAAAAATCACTATCAGCAAATGTTTTGAATAAAAATATTAAAATACTGAAAAAGCAGTACATTTTCATACACCAACCTCTAAAAGCATGAAAACAAAACTTAGCACATTAGAACATATTGCTCATATACAAAGAAGGCAAGACTTATACCTTAACAAGCAAGCATATGCATAATCATAAAAGGAAAATAGAGTATGAATGATATAGTCAATTTACAATTGCAAGACAGTTTGGACAAGGGAGATGAAATGTAAATATTAACCTGCTTAACATGTCCATAAGAAGTGAAGTGTTTCTTGGCTCCCACAGAATATTGACACAACTCAACTGGACAATTAAATATTGTGACTGTTTCAGTTTTTCTCCCGTGGAACAGGCACCTGTCATTGTCACTCTGAAATGAGAAAATAATACTTCAATAAGCTTAATTGACAGACAGGATATTTCAAGCTTACAAATATAAAGGAGTTACACATAAAACTCATGAGTATATCTGAATTCAGTAAGAAATACTAAAATTCTGCATAAGGAAGACATGTTTCATAAGGATAGTTCACTTCAAAGCTCAGACTCGTGACTACAATTGAACAGTCAGAAAATATGTCTAACTTGAATGTCACTTCCTTCTTTCATTAATTGCTAATCATAGTATAGGTCAGCCGAACAAGTTATCAAAATTATATAAATTTCAATCCAATGGTCTAGTCCTAGAAATATGGAGTTGCTTCGTTTCAACTGTTTGTTACACTTCTTGAACATTAAACAGATTATACTAAACTACAACAACTTGCAAATTGATGAATTTGTCAATAATCATACCTTTATTAATCCATGAGATTTCACAAGGTGCATTCGCAAAGCGCCATCATGGGCAAAGGTCTTATTGCACCCAGCTTCTGAACAGGAAACCCTTTCCTTAGTGGTTAAAAGTTGAGAAATGTTCGGAGTAACTTGTATGACATGTTTGTCTGCCATTTGATCTGGAAGCAACAAAGCGCTTGAAACAACATCGAATCCAAACGTCCATATGAGCGAGACGATATTATTATACCAAAGGAATTTAACAATAAGAAAGAAGATGGCTGTTTTAATACTTCGGTACATTTGAAGGGATATCAATTTAAAATGACGCGTCTATGATAGATGAATTGAATAAATGTGCAACTTTTAAAATTAAAAGTGAGACATTTGAAATTACGTCTAAAACATGATAGTGACGCCATTCGTTACTTTCATTTCTTTAATAATCGTAGCGTCGATTAAACTTCCGGTTAAATGTTTACTTCCGGTATTTTGCAAAATGACATGTCAAATAGGAAAATTGCATATTTCTGTGTCGTATTCTTCCTCTGTGTTAAAAAATTCAAAATAAATCTGTGAAACATGAAATTTGTACCAAAAGCTATCGTTTTTTATATTACCGTTTTCGTAGCATTCACTGTTTTGCTAGTCAGTTGCGAAACTGAACAGCTTGGAACGGAAAATAATGACCACGAAACGATACCTCTTTCATCAAATGAAGAGAAATTAAGTGCAGTCATTGATAAGGTCATAAATGCTGAAAAGGACAACAAAACGGACGGGTAAAATGCATTGCTTTCTTTTCAGGGCTTACGCTCTCTTAAAAAAAACATACGGTCAAAACATGGTGTCAAATGGAAAAACTTGTGAGAGTAATTGAGATATAATTTTGGCAGAATTTTTGGCTTGATTTTTATGTAATGTTTTGCAATTATACAAGTAGCATGCGTGAACATGTTTCACTTCTTAACTTCAGTTACTATAATGGAAGAAATTACACTTATATATTTTAGTAACACAATATGGCATTCTTAATGAAGTATGATGAACTGAAATTATGTTGATGTGTTTTTATATTTCACCATGTAGTGCATTTATCCCAAGTTTGGCATCTGAAATTTGTGGTAACATTAGTGATGTTGCCTTCTTTGTAAATAGATGCATTTTTAATGTATTCTTCCTCACAGTACTTAATATGAGTTGTATCAATTCAATGTGTTAAAAATGAAGAGTCAGTTTTATTATGCACCAAATTCATAGAATCTTCACATATCAGCTTGATGTTTGAAGTTGAGACCCCCAAAATGCTTACCAACAAGTCTGCTTTGACTAGTGATTCTGCTGTGATTGATTTAAATTAATTCCTGGATGTAGATACATTATATAATTTGGTTATCTTAATTGACTTAATTAAGAAATACTCATTGAATCTACTTTAAAGTGAAGAAAACAGTAAAGACAGAATGGTGTTATAAAGCTGTGATATATTTAATGTGTAAGAATTAAGAATTTCATACTAATTATACTTATTAACTGTTAAATTGTTGTAGTTTTTTTACATTCATTAATGGGAAACATTTTTTGTATAGTATGCATAAATAATAAAGTAACAAGAAATTTTATTGCTTTTTTTCAGTGAAAATGTAACAACAACTACTACTACTACTACTAAAACAGCGACAATGTCTTCAAAAACTACAGATAGTCCCCCTGATCTTCCAAGCTTCGGTGAATCAGAGAAAGAACATAAGAGCAGCCTTACAATCTTTTTCATTTTACTTGTTATTGGTAAGTAGGTTAAAATATGATTATGATTATGGCACAGAATTTGCAATTAAAGTCAGCAATTACAAACAGTGTTAAAGATGCAGATAAATAATATCCATAGTTATTAACACTAATGACAAGAATTATCAATTAGATTATTTGAATAGCTGCTGTATTTTAAAGATTGGAATATTCTCGTCAATGGAGTGATAACACACTTCTTGCTGCTGCTGCAAATTGCTATGCATTTGTCATGTATTGATTTTTTTAAAATGCATTTGAATTGTTAATTTATATAGCATGATCCATTTTATAAAGATATCTTTCAAGAAGTCCTCATTTAGGATGAATTGCTTTTCTTTTTTCCAGTCCGTCCGGCTGTATCTTAACTGATCAATTTACTTATTTAGTTGTAATTTACTAATTAGACTCCTCAAGAATGTTGTTAACAACATTGTACTATCTATCTGTTTCTGCATATTACTCTTGTCATGTCAGTAACATGATGTTTTCTGTGTTGCATTTTGTGTGTTCTAATTGATAAGTTCATACATATATCACTCATACAATGCTGCTGCTTTGACTGTCTGACATTGAAAACTTATTGGACTCAAGCTTGATTTGCTAAATGTTTGTCTAATATCTAATATGTCAGTCAGCATATTTAGGTAATCCAGTAAGTTTTTGTAATGGATTTGCTAAGTTAAGTTGTTTGTTGTTTAATATTTCTGCTAGTGTGGATTCATTGTTTAACCCAAAGTTGCAAAAAAATAAAAAGATTAACTATTTTCCATTTTTTTTTAAAAGATTGTGATTGAGAGAATTGAGTACAATGTATACAGCAACAAAATAAGGTCACATTTTGAAAATTTAATGTTTTCCAACACTATATTGCAAAGATTGTGTGATAAATGGAAAAATCTCTTTTCCAAACACTGGCTGGATGAATTTTTGCTTAAATATTTAACTTTCAATATTGCTTGTCTTTGACCAACAAAATTCAAAATGTAGTACTTCACAAGTCCATGATTACAAGGCTCACAAATATGCTTTAATTGTGCTCTCATCTAAAGCATTTTATTAATTTCAATTAATCTTAGTATAATAATGTTGTTGTTTATGATAAATAAATGAATCATATATAATGATTTTCAGCAATATGTATCTTGATGACCCACATGTTGTTACAGACAAAGTTTCATTATTTGCCTGAAAGCATAGCTGTTGTTCTAGTTGGTAAGTCACTCCATTCATTAAGTTTATATTAATACAAATATATATAATGATTATTTGTTTATTATATATTTTATACAGTCATCTGTGTTTGCGGTCACCTCTGAATAAAGACTGCCCTTTGAATAAAGGCCATTCTTTGAAAACGTCATTGATTACTTGAAACAAACTGTTCTCTGAATAAAGACCATCTGTCAATAAAGATCGCATTTTGTCTTTCTCAAGTGTGGCCTTTGTTCACAGTATTTGACAGTATTTGAATTTAAGGGACATGACAGAATAGAGATGCTATGTTAAGCTGAATCTTATTTCAGGGGCCTTGATAGGATTGGTGTTGAAGTTTTTCAAGTTTGGAAACTGGAGTGTAAGTGTTTTTAATTTTGTCTGATGCTAATTTGTATTTATGAAGCAGACAAATATTTAGACATATGCATACAATAGATTTGTTAAAAAGTTAATTTAAAATAATACGGTTCATTAAAGAAAACCCCCTTTTTCTATCGGAAGGAAAGGGAGGATTCCTCTGTATCTCATTGATTTATAGGTTTCAGTAGTTATATCTCATGCATACTTCAAAATTGTAAAACATGTGTAATCATAATTTCAGAGTTTACTTCTAAACAAATTTGTACGAGTTTGCATTGATTATTGAAGTTTAATGTTTGTATGAATTATTTCAACATAACATATTTTATGCATTTAGAAAGAAGAAGCATTTCCACCAACAATATTCTTCATTGTGTTGTTACCTCCCATTATATTTGAGTCTGGATACAATTTACATAAGGTAAAGTATTACAACGGATTACATGTACAGTAAAACTTCACCACGTGACCGTTTTAATATGAAGACCCAGGGTTTTCACTAAACATCAAAAGTTGATGGTAAAAAATTGACCTTTGTCTGATAATGAATTGATGAGTCAATGAAATTTCCTTCTAATTTTATTGTAATTTTGACCCTTTGGTACAAATACTCAAGAGCCAAAAGCTTTATTTTACTTATTTGAGGAGTCAAAATGGTGTTTTAAGGGTCAAATGAAAGCCCTGAAGACCACTTTATTATTATAAACACTTTTTTTTACCGGTTTTCAATATTTCCTGTATAGTTAAACTTGATATGAGACTAACTCAATTGTAAGATGTATTGTTCTTTTGAAAGATGGTCTTTTATTGAGGTTTTGTTCTGGATTCAAATTTTCTGTATTACTGATTTTACTTGTATTGCCCTCATGCAAGTTTCGTGTATGCTTTGCAGTAAAATTGAAAGGCTGTTTAAATTGTATGGAAAATAACTTAAGTTTACTTTAATTGATATGATATTTTTTTGTTTGCAATACATGTATTTTCAAAAGATATTGAGTTAATGACGTAAACATTTGTTAGATATGAGTATCACATACTTTTATTACATGGATATATCATTGTATTTATTCTAATTAGATTATTCTAATAGTCAATATTTATGTTTGAATATTTCAGGGAAACTTCTTCCAGAATATAGGAACCATTCTTGTGTTTGCTATAATTGGTACAACCATATCAGCTATGGTAGTCGGAGGTGGTATTTATCTACTTGGTCAGGTAAAAATATGTCCACATTTCATCCTTGATTTGTAGTTGGTAACTTAAGCTGAAATATCCAGGAGACAGTTGAGGTATAAATCAAGGAAATTGCTGAATATTTAAACTAATATTCTGGGCCACTATGTCTTCATGTTTGTTGTTTTCATTGCCGTTTTTCAACAAGTCCATCACACTAACCACTGGACCATGGTCACAGCTTTTTTGATGTTTCAACCAAATATTTGAGAATACAAAAGCAGAAATGTGCTTTTAATTCAAACTTTTATGATATTGTAGGCAGATGTAGCGTATGAGTTTACTGTGGTTGAGAGTTTTGCCTTTGGTTCTCTCATATCAGCCGTAGATCCTGTTGCTACTTTGGCGATATTTCATTCTCTCAATGTAGATGAAGTGTTGTACATGTTGGTGTTTGGTGAAAGTATTCTCAATGATGCAGTGGCCATCACTCTAACAGTGTAAGTATTTGTGTAAATTCATGTACTTGATGAAGAGGAATAGCTTTTGTAATACCTTAGCGGGCAATGTGTGTTTTTCTTCCCAGGGAAGAGAATGAGTGACCTAAGTTGTAGGGATGTTTTTAATGGTGAATTTATGCTTAAAATGGCCACATGGTGCTAAAACACTTATGTCGTACACATGTACATGTATACTTTGTGTGGATAACATGTTGCCACTAAGGATTTTATGTGTTTAATCAATTCATTATTCGGTTTGTGAAGGTAAAGTTGTCTATTTTATATCTTTTGTCGTACATTTAATTATTAATATTCAAATTATGAGCTCATGGTTTCTTGCTTAATCTTGATCTATGAGATTGTATGTTTGAATGTGTTCTCAGCCATTAATAATTTCCAGTGAATGTTTATCAATTAAAATGCACATTCAACTTTTATTTACAGGACTGTTCTTGAGTTTGAGAATCCAGACATGGCTGATGTGACTGGTTCTACAGCATTCTTCAAAGCTGTGTGGAGATTTCTAGCCATGTTTTTTGGTTCTAGTCTTATTGGCATGTTCTCAGGTCTTCTTAGTGCATTGGTATCCTTTTGTCACAAAATTTCAACTTTCTTGGAATAAAAATGAACGTCTTTGTTCCTTGTTCCTTGATGTCCTTACTACCCTTTGCCTTATAAGGATATTTTGGACTCTTCCAAATTCAAAGCAAATATACAAAGCATCAATTTATTTAAGAAAATTGGGTTTATCTCTCTGACAGAGTAGATTACATTGTGGCAAAAGAAGTCATTACTCATTACAAGCAATTGCTTCTTTTGCCTCAATATTTTCAAAAGTTGTCTGCTTCAAAATCGGGGAAATACGAGGCAAAAGGATAAATGGTAAGTTACAATCATCACGCTCTGACGAAATGTCTTCACAAGTTGTGATAAATGTTCTTGATCATTGTCAGTATGTAATATTTATACCTTAATATTGACTTAGTTATTAAAGTTTGTAGATTTACGTAAGACTCCATCATTGGAGATAGGAATGATGCTTGTGTTCTCATATTTACCGTATGGTCTTGCTGAAGGATTACATTTATCTGGTTTGTTCTGTTTTATTTTTATTTTGTAGTTTTATAATATCATAATAGACTTTGAAATCCAGTAAAATGCTCTATTAACTTCTAATTTGAAGTGTTTTCCTGATTAATGACGAATTAAGCCATAGTGCATTTTCAAAATATTTTGTTAATGGTTATTTTACCTTTTATTTATTTTATTTTATTTGTTAGAGAACTTAATTGTAATTGTCCCAGTCAGTAATTTAGTGCCACAGTTTCCCCCCCCCCATTGTTAGATAAATGACAGAAATTTGTGATATTTATAACTTCGTTTTCGGGGTATATTGGAATCACCCTGATTGTTGGTTGGTTGTTTGTATTGTTTTGTGTGATTTCAGGTATCATGGCTATATTGATGAGTGGTATAGTTATGTCTCATTATACACATCTTAATCTATCTCCTGTCACACAGATCACAGTACAACATACATTTAGAACTATTGCATTCATGGCTGGTTAGTAGTTTTCTCTGATTAGTAAAATAAATTCAATTCTTTTGAAATGATGTTGGATTATATGCCTGTGTTCAACAGTATTAAATACCAGTGGACAGTTAATCTATCCAGCATTCCTGGATTCTGTACCAGTTCTAACCCTGTTCTCCGCATGTGACTGACAGTGTCTCCACATTGGTCAGTGTTGGAGGAAGAATGATGCTGAACATAATCTTCAACCAAATTATCACAGAGAACATGTGACATGCCCAGGGTTTGAACTTACGAAGCAGAGATAGACCTCAGTCTGAGTCTCTCCCTGATTTATCATTTTAACAATATAATTCTCCAACATTTTCAAATTATCTGATAGATTTTGTTGTACTGAATTCAAGGCTTAATTGACTGATTGAATGAGATATGGTTTTTGCTTAAACCCATAACTTTACCAGAATTTTTAAAATTATCATGTCATTTTGACTTGCTTTTTTTGATAATTGATATAATTTCATTATTATATATACAGATTTGATGATATTTACCTTACCTTTAATATACCAGTTTTGAGGAATATGAAATGTGATATAATCAAAACTGTTGTCAGGAAGCTTTAGTTTATACAAATTCTTATTTTTTTCCTGATTGTTTAATTAAAATATTTTGAAAACAATGAGAAACATATTAAACATATGATACCCGGTTTTGATATTATTTATACTCATAAATTACTTTATTGCACTAACAGATCATTGATTAATCACAATGGTACAATGGTTATAACTGCTTATGAAATACACATCAGGGCTGAACAAATCTGCTTGTCTGCTCGTAATTATGAGTGGAATTTGACTCGGGACGAGTTGAAATTGCTGTAGAACTAGTTCTTAGCTGATTGTCCTGCAGAACAAGTAGTCTGAAAAAATTTGTCAAGCCCTGTACATACATTATATTGATTAATAATGTATAAAAGTTTTATAATGTATTTAATGCATGTTGTGTGACAATCAGGATAAGCTCTATCATCTAACGATTTAACTTACATTTACAAGCACACAATGTCCTGTTGTTGAATTAACCCATTGGTGTACAGTGCACTTTTAATTTTGTTTGCTGTCTTAACCCAGTGGAACAATTTTTATTTCAGAAACATGTATGTTTGCTTACCTAGGGATGGCAATATTTAGCTTTAAATTGGTTGTTAAACCAGCTCTTGTGATATGGGCGATTGTAAGTCGAATGACACTAGCATATCTCTGACACAGTTTAACTGTTGTTGTGTTTTGTATAGTTCGTGTATTTCTATCGTTATGTGTGGTGGTGTACATGATTTATATAGTTTGTATTGTATAACTCTACTTATGTTTTAATTCTGTCTTTAGGACTTGGGTACTTTATCTTGAACAATGAATGATGAGTTTTTCATATAACACTTGTTCTTAAATAAAAAAATTCTCACAAATGTTTGCTAACATATCGAAATATTAAACAAGGTTCTTGTTTAAAATACAGACATAACTTACACAACCCTCAATACAATCCTGCTAAAATTATTGTCAGTTTTCTGTTAACTTACAGAACTAACTCCATCACATTTCACTTTTATAGAATCTATTGGTTCCTTGGTTATAAAAGTAGGGATCAATCTCAAATCTCATTTTCCTTCTTGACCCAAAAATCAGACCAAGTAAGTTGTTTGTTAGTATATAAGTGAATATTTTTATTAATTGATTTGTATACAGAATATATCTTAAATAATATTATATCTTTTCATAAATTTCAGAATACTGAAAACACATAATTGAGATTTGAGATTAGAGACCCATCTCAATATGTATAATCTGGGACTCAGATTATTTCTTCGATAATATCTCCTCCCGTAGAGCACAGTAATATTTTTGATAATAGTGACTTATAATATTGAAGGATATTATTGTAAGTTGAACATAATTTTCATGTTATATAATAATTTTCAACATAAACTGCTGATTTAGCTGTGTCCTGGTCAGCCAACTTCATCAGTAAAAAAGGAATGTTTTTAACAGTTTTTATGACATTTAGGCACTAAGCACTTGCATGTTCGTATGCATTAATTGCTTGTACCTTCTTAGTATATAGATTTCAAATAGTAGAGCTTTTATGGTCTCTCTGTTAGTTAGGGAATGGTGTGATCATCTGTTACACTTTGTTGTACTCATAAGCTGGTTTGTCTTGAAACATTTGTTTTTTTCAGATTTTCATGTAATTATGTCCTGTTATTTTATGATCCAATATGGTCACATAACTTTTGTGCACATTTTTGGAAAGTTACTATTATGGACTTCGAAATAGCACAGAAATAATAACTTGCATGCATACTGTATCAGAATTTTTTTTTCAGACAACAGTTGTTTTCCGACAACCATTGTTATCAGACAATAGCTGTTATCAGAAAATAGTCATTATTAGACAACCATCTTTATCAGACAGTAGCTGTTATCTGAAAACTACAGACAACCATTGTAAACAGATAACGGTTGTTATCAGAAGACAGTTGTCTGATTTATTGGATTAAGTTACTCTTGCTAAAGTCAATCAGCATAAGCTGTAGCATCTACTGATCTGTAATCATCTATTGTATTCATTCAGCATACCATCTTCAAGTATATGTCATCTAACATGAGAAATTATTTCATATCAGTAAAATTTAAAGGGGTTCAACTCCATATTTGTGGCAGAAATGCTTTTTTTCCCTTGTGGTTTTATGTCACACTAACAGCTAAGGTCATTTGGCAACTTTCCCAGCTTATCTTGGGCTATCAGCAAATTTTTCAATCTCAATTTTTGCTGTTATGGTAACATTTTTCTGTCCGAAGGCACAAAATTTCATGTTGCAGCTCATTCATCATGGGTAAAAGTATATCCCAGACTAGACTGATCCTGCATGATACAATGGATAATTATCAGACTGAACATCGTTTGAACAAAGCAAAGCATCTTCACAACATTTGTCTAATTTTCAGCATTTTTGTTGACACCACAATTTCATGTATTATTTTAATTTTGTATATGTACATATACAGTCAAACCTGTGTACAAAGGCCACCAAAGGGAGAGAACTCTTTATGGTTAATTGACCCTTGTTTGGAGGTATATTTCAGTATTTTGTGTAGCAATTGTGGTCCAGTGGACGTGTAGCTCAGTGATACGTGTTCAAATCCTGGTTGAGGCATGTCATACCATTTTATGAAAATTTGACAAAATGTCCATTTTTGGGCTCCATGTGGTAGGGTCAGTTAGCACTGGTTAGTATACAGTCCAGGAAAAGTGGTTAAGTGAACTGGTCACCATATATAACTGAAATATTGTTGAGAAATGGCATGAAACTCAGTGAAAAAAAAACAGTATTTTGTGTGCTAAAGTGAGTTGTTGTAACTCTGTGACCTTGATTCCCAGGTGGCCATTGACACAGGTTTCAGTTTACATTATTACAGTTCCAGTTGAATGTTGCTTTTATGTTGTTTCAATAATGCTTTCACTAATGATGTTGTCATTGCTTACAGAAACCTGCGTGTTTGCATACATAGGCATGGCATTTTTTAGTTTCAAATTTGTGTTCAAGCCTTCTCTCGTAATATGGAGTATTGTAAGTCTTTTGTCTTCCATTCGTGTTACATGATACTTGTTTTATAACTTCCTTTATAGGTGTCAGTCTGAATGTGCGTCATTAAGGAATTTAGCGCGACTGTTTGGAATATGTCAGACTGTAGAATTTTCATTGCCTCCCTTTGGTTGTTTGACTCTAAAGAATAGCTTAGTATCCATGACTGAATTAATTCTTTTTTAAAAATTTATGCTTTTTTGTATCAGAATTTATTTGTTCATACAAACATGGTAGCTTAAATCACTGAGTTGTTCACTTTAAAGCTTTATAAATGTTGGCCATAGCTGAATAACTTCAAATATTATGATCTAAGACTGACTACATGTATTATATTTCAAAATTATGTCCTTTTTTTATTTGGTACTAAAATATTTTTTTCAAACTCTACTGTCTTATATTTCAAATAGTCAAGCTTACTGTTGGAGTACAGTTGTCTTGTTAAGACATGTATTGTATGATTGCTGATATTTATGAATTTATAAATGCACATTTCGTCTATGTTGTTGTGTTAAAATTGCATCATGCGCACAATTTGGTGATGAAATTTATTTAATTTTTGGGGTTTATGTATGCTTGGTGTATTAAGCATCCATTGTATGTTCTACATGGCACTGGTGTGGTTAAGCACTTATATAGACAGTTAAAACAGTAAAACCTCGTTTTGTGACCACCTCAAAATTTAGACCACCTAATTATAGTGACCAGTTATTTTCACACTGGTTCTTAATATTTCCTCCATATTTCATGTGGGACCACCTTAATATTGAGACCACTCCAAAATTAAGACAACTTCGTGATAATGATCACTTAGTTTTAGACTGGTTCTCAGTATTTCCTCTAAATTTCAGCTTGATAGTGAAACCACCTCAATATTGAGACCACCTCATGAAAATGACCGATGATTTTGTGACTGATTCTCAGTTTTTCCTCTAAATTTCAGCTTGATAGTGAAACCCCCTCAATATTGAGACCATATTGTTTGGCCCCAGAGGTTTTACTGTACAAATTTTATACCCAATAATATTTAATTATGCTTACATTTTTGTGTGTGCTGGGTATGTTGTGAAATAAAAATTTTAACAATTAATGTTGCATTGAAATAAATAACTTCAGTCTCTCTGTCTTGTTAATAAAAGGTAATTTCCCATTCAAACAGTTATGACTTCAGTTTGAATTCTAATGAAAATTTATACAAAATGATTGCAAATAATCGCTGTGATTAATTATCAAAACAAAATTAATTTTCATACCAATAATATTGTAATCTGTTTCCATCGATATGTTATCAATACCATGTGTTAAACATAACTTTGAAAAATTTATTGAAACTTGACAGACTTATATTGTAATTCAAAGTAAACTAAATCTATTTTTTTACATTTGATTATTTGTTGCATACAGAATTTAATTAAAATGTTCATTTTTTGTAATTTCTTTCTTGATGCAGTTGATGGTTCTATACACAATATTTTGATCCCCTTTTTCAGGCTTTGATTCTGATTGGTCGAGCAGTGAACATATTCCCGTTGTCTTTCATTTCTAATTATTTCCGTGAACATAAAATTACGAAGAAGATGCAGTTTATTATGTGGTTCAGTGGTAAGATTTTAATTAATTGATAAATCGTGCTTTAATTTTGTCAGTTAATCATTTAAAATATTTTTGCAGTCACACCCTTAACCATCGAAACTTTTTCTTTTTTAAATGTTTTTTCATGGGTTTTAACATTGCACCAAAAGCCTCGGTCATTTGGCCACTTTTCCAGCTTAATGGTGGAGGATGACACCTGGGATATAAATGGGTAGAACTACAAACCTTCCTTAAGCTAGCTAAACAGCTTCCTATACAGGTCCACCAATTGGAAGATTTCAACCGTTGGTAATCAGAAATGACATGTTTAAAGTTTATAAAACAATTGAAAACTTAAATTTCATATCACAGTTCAAAGACAGCTTGTTCTGCACGTTTCAGGTCTCCGTGGTGCAATTGCTTTTGCGTTGAGTTTACATTTAGAATTTGATTCCCCAGAGAAACGTTATGTTCTAGTCACTACCACACTCATCATTGTACTGTTTACGATATTGTTCCTGGGTGGAGCTACGATGCCTATGATGAAGGTAAGGTCATGGATTTCATGCATTAAGCTGCCTGATGTTGGAGAATAAGCTTTCATTTTTTTACATTTTTGGGCACTTGGGATTGTGTTAGTGTTCTAAAATTTTGTTCTAACATGTCCCTGACCAATGGTTAATATTATTAGTGTAATATTATGAAAGGTTTGCCAAGTATTAAATCAACTTGATGGCTACTGTATGTATGTAACCCTGTACTGAACTTCATTGTGTCCAAACAAAATTTCACTGTATTTATGTATAGAATAATGAATATAGTGAAGTAATTATGCTGAATTGTAGGATTGCTGTAACCATGTTATACTGTATTAGGAAATACAATGTAATATATGTAAAGGTTTATAAAATTATGTTATCTGAGATGTATTGCCTCCTTGATAAAAAAATATTTAAAAGGTTGTAAGTATCAATTACTCTGTTAGTGTTTAATTATAAATATGGTAATACCTCACATAACAACCACCTCAATATTATGACCACCTCGTTATAATGACCACTTATTTTCGAACCAGCTTTCAATAACTCCCCTATAATTCAACTTGATAATGAGACCATGTCATTATTATGACTGATTTATTTTTCGGGTACCGAAGGTGGTCTCATTATTGAAGGCTTACTGCATTTCTAATGATGTTTTCATTGCTACACTTTCTCTTTATTGTTTCAGTTACTCAAAGCTGAGAAAAAGGAGAAACGGAAGAAGAAGTCTGATCGTGAAATATCTCTGAGTAAAACAAAAGAAATGGTAAATTATTATTTGTCTTATTATCCTAGATGTGGCGTATGACAGCTAGTGTTATACATATGTACAGTTAAACCTGTGAACAAAGGCCACCCTTGGGAGAGGCAAAATGTGACCTTTATTGACAGGTGCCCTTTATTTGGAGGTCAGTTTGCTCTAAGTAATCAACGAAGGTTTTTTCCAAGATTGGCCTTTATTTACAGGGTGGCCTGTATGCGAAAGTAGCCACTAGCACAGGTTAGACTGTATATTAATGGACCAAGAGCTTAGTGGTAGGGATTCTACCTCAATCCCAGATTCAGTCAAAATTGAATATGAATAAAAGCCATCTCACATATCTTCATATCAGCGCGTCAGGAATACAGTAATATTTACAATAGACTGGTTTACATTATTGCAGGGCGATACTGTAGACTCCGAACATTTATCAGAAATGACTGAAAGTGAAGCTGAAGTGAGTTTTGCTCGACCAACAAACAAAGGTTTTGTTAGAATTGATGCAAGATATCTCATTCCATTCTTCACCAGAAAGTTCACTCAACAGGTTTGTTGGAAATGATTTTATTAGTACTCACAATGGGCCTCTGTGGTCGAGTGGTTTTGGTCTCTGATTTGTAACCACTACTAGCCCGCTCACTGCTGTGAAGTCAAATTCCACCGGATTTGATAAATTTCACTTGTGAGAAAGCAGTCCAGCTAGCTTACAGAAGGTTGTTGGTTCCACCCAGGTGTATGCCTAGGGTCTTCCTTCACTGTTAAAGCTGGAAAGTCACCAAATGACCCTGGCTGTTTATGCAACATTAAATCTCAATGAAATAAAAGTAGTACTCATACTTTATAATCTATTATTTAGAACATATTGTTTTGACATTATGGTGTTGTAACTTCATATGATATTACTTATTCTGAAGATTTTTTTTATTGAAATTAATCATTTCTTCAGCCATTTATTTTAATTTGCTGGAAAAACAAATTTCAACTGTTCAACAAAACCATACCAAAAGATCAATTTTATTCACTATGACCACTATTTCTGTTTGTCAAATTTTGCTTTTTTTTACTGATAATAGTAATTATTAGTTACTGTGGTCAAATATTAGCTGTCCATTACTCCTTATTACCACTTCATTGTATAAGTTTTGGTTTATGTTTTTACAGGAGGTACGAGATGCTAAGACTCAAATGAAGAACTTAACTAAGCAGTGGTTTAACGATGTCAGGGCAGCCCCGTCAGAATCTGATGAAGAAGACGAAGAAGAGACGTTATTTATAAATTCTCGTCATAATTCAGAAAGCAGTGCTCAAAATGAACCTTTACTACATTGATGTGTCAGATTGGTATGCCAGAATGATATGTCAGAATGATATGTTGAAACGATATGTCTGAAAGGTATATCAAAATGATATGTGAAAATGATATATTAGAATGATATGTTAGTGTTACATGTAAAACTGTCTCGCTGCTCTGTGTGTCTATGTCTATATTTTCATAGCAACCAAGAATTTTTTAAAGTAATAACAGTTAATCACAGGGAATTGTGGCAGACAAAATCACTTGTTTCATCCCCTGTTCAAAATGCAGTTGGAACTAAGTTTTCATAAATCAAATCTTCTAAATTTATTTGTTTAAGGTTACAGTAGAGGTAGCTTAAGTTGAGTTGAAATCTGAGTTGAAAACTTTTATATTGTTTTATTGGTAAATATGAATTTAGAAATTTTAGGACTTAACTGTATATTGATATTTAAGAAAAAAATAGCTTTAAGATTCTCTTTTTGATAATTCTGTTTTCGATACTTTATTATGAATTCTTTATGAATCCTTTATGAATATTTTATGAATTCTTTATGAATTCAGACAACTGAATATTGTCTAAATTAATAGTTAATTAAAAGTCGGTCAGAACTACATGTATTATGAAATAAGTAAAGGTTGTGAAAGAATAGAGGCCAGGAAAACTGATGTCAGTTTGTAATGTTTACTAATAATTTCTTCATTGTGAAGTTATTTCGATTTTAATATATGTGCTAAGTATTTAAATAATGTTAATGGTTTTTAGTGAGTTGAGTGCTTAAATACATTGTGACTTTTACATTTAGCAAATATGTCTACAGCCAAAAGCTCTGCCAGAATGTCTTTAAATCAGAAGTGTAAAAAAGACATGGGCTAGTGTTATTTGATTTTCTTGTTAAGTATATATTGCTTGTTGGTGTAGCAGTAGGTTCATGTAATTTGTATTCAAAACTAATAAGAAATTTGTATACCAGCTGATATACAATTTCTGAATAATTTGTCGTCCAGAATTCATTAAAACGACTTTTCTCAACTTATGCTAGTACTAAGTAAAAAAAGAATGTTTACTATTATTTGACACTAAAATATTAGTGAGAAAATGTCACTTTTGTTTTGGTGCTATACTTTATAGTAGGTTTATTGTAAATCTAATTAGTATGAATTAATCTTCAAGTATTTATTAAAGTGTACATTTTGAGGGAGAACTACTGGGGTTGATCTGATGTAATCATCTGGTGATGAATATTTTAATTAATTTTTTTATTATTATTATATTTTTTTATTTGTTTTCATTCCAGGTTTTTTTAAACCAGGTTTTCAACAAGAGATGGCCATGTCAAACAATCGGTATCCATTACATAACTAAGTTTAGATTTACCTATTGCTATCAAACTTGGTATATACTGTGTTGTTATGGAAACCTAGCATGGGTTGTATTTTGGGGTTCTTGAGTCAATGGTTTCGTCTCAATAAATTGTTGAAAACTTGGTTTGGTGACCTTGCGACTTTTCTTGTTTGTTTAGACTGTGTTCATTTTATAACTTTTGCTCACATGGTACCTACTAGTAGATGTATATCTTGTCTTGGTGTGTACTATACAGTCTGTCCTTTGTTTTTATTTCTACAAACTTTATTTTGTTATTTCAACACTCCATTGCCTTTTTTCACAAGTAGAGGAAGGGGCCATTTTTGCAAAAAGTGGAAAGAAAAAACTTGATGTAAACTGGATTTTTGGGGATAACTGCATGATTTTGAAGATTTTTCTTTGGGGGAGGACACCTATAAATGGCCCCTGCTATAGAAGGATATAAACCCCTGAACTTAAAGTATTCAGATTGGTGAACTTTTTTTTTAAAAAAAATACATATATGCAGAATTAGGTCTCTTTTGTGTAGATAAAGTGACTAAATCATGTATGTTTCATTTATTACTGCTATTTTGTTATGTTTAATGTAAAAACTGTTGTAATTGTGCAGAAGTCAAATACAACATCTTTTAAACATGCAACAATAATGTAAGTTGACCAATATGAAGTGTTTCAGTGTATGAAATTAATCTCAAATCTCTTTTCTTTAACTTTACAAGAGTTAATAGTACAGTAAAACCTCAATATTGAGACCACCCTCAGAACCCCAAAAAGCCTGCTGTAATAATGTGGTGGTCACAATGTGAGGTTTTGCTGTAAATTGTATATTGATATATGTATATATTAGTTATAATTTGACCTTTCTGACCATTGATACCGTCCTACACTGTATCTTGAAAGAACCAAGTCGGCTAGATTAGAATATTTCTTTGATATTTTATTTGGAAATATTTTGTTTGAAAAAATAAATCATTTAAATGATTTATTTCTCTGAAGAAGGGTATGTCCAGTCTTGGGATATTTAGCATTTATAAAGTTATATCAGTTATGCCATATAAATTGTAAACAGTTTATAGAGCATTGTAGTGTTAGTTGTGTAAAATATCAGTATATAATACATATTGATGCTTTCTTAGGTAATTTATACCAAATTATTTTTGGTTATTGAATGCTATCTAGTCGTAGTATGTGTATTAATATTCATTATTGTTCCGTTTTAAGGGATAAATATTGTAGTGACAGCTTAAGTTTCAAATTTAATTTGAAACTCTCTTAGTTTTGCTTCTGTATCAAAGACTTTTATCATTTACCCAGAACAGCATTATCATTGGATGCTTGGGGTTTTAAATTACAATGTTGTTCAATGACAACATACAGACTAGATATCACCGTGTTTCATTAGAAATATATTCTACATGTTTCTCATTTCTTTTCTTCAAAGCTAATCTGAGCTTCAGTTAGGTGCAACCATTATATGTTCATATGAAAGTTTGTCTGTCATTGATTGGTCCAACATTTAATTCTTATAATCAAAAAGAGGACATTTTCTCTGTGGTTTTTTTTTTCAACAAAGTCCTAAAAATACTCATAATTATATGTCACTGACTTATTTTAGTACATATTTTCTCATATGTTCACAGACAAACAGACGCTAATAGTTTTAAACGTTAATAGTTTTTACGTCTTTTCTTGTTTTCTTTGGAGTAAGATCCCCTTGATTTGAAATGGCTTTCTGTTTTTTTCCTCTTTACAGTCTATTTAATATATATGCGTAAGTAAAAACTGTCTAGATTTCCTACAATTGTACCCGAGGTACACTGTGTTGACCTACTGCGTCCTGAAATAGTAATATGCCAATAGATGGGGAGGGGAAAAAACCATATAATTATTTTTTTCATATTTGAACAGAAATTGACGACCACCTTGATACTAGGTACTTGATACATAGAACATCAATGCACAAAACTGTCTGTATCAATATAACAACATCAACTGATCATTAATGTCAAATTACTAGTATCCACGATGGTGGAGTCTTTGGTTAATGAATGTCTTGAAGTAGGCCTTAGTTCAAATAGATGATAGATATTTGGTTTATCATGATTTTTATTCAGGGGTGTGATTTTTCTGTGGATTTTCAGATTTCCATGGATTTGATAATCATGGGGTAATTTTTTGTGAATGTGTAAATCTATTGAGAAATTCTTCGGCAGTGTAGGGATGGTGAGCCCATTTTCTACTTAAATGCTTGATGAACAAAAGTGGATACATCAAGATTGCCATTAGAATTACAAGAATTCTTAACAATACGATTATTCTATTTTTAGAACATTTCTTCTATTTTTAGAATGTTTCGTGGTTACATTCCAGCTCTAAAAATATTATTTTGCGCCATGTCAAAAATTTTCTCCTTTCTAATTGGCGACATCATATCACTGTTCACGGTATTTTTACATTATTTTATACACCATTTCTGCTTCATTTATGAGTACTATATTTGCTTTTATAGAATTGTTTCAATATTGCATTTGTTTTCTATTATGCTGCGATTTATATATCTTGTTATATGTAGCAGATACGTACACACTTTATACTGTACATATATTTTCACGATGGTTACTTAATGTGCTCTTGATGTTTTTATTTCTCTTGTTGTTGTGACTTTCCTGAGTATTTATATTTTCTGTATTTGTTGTTGATTAATATGTCAGTAATCTGTCTTTGCCAGTTCTTTCATCGCACTTTCATTCCAATATTCATAAAATCAACTCTTAGAGATGCATTTATTAACAATAAAGTGTTCAGTAAGATATAAATTCCTTTCCAGCTCAGATTTTAAAAACACTCCAAAGACAAATTCCACAAATGTTTATCCTCAAGAATTGTATTAAATCTACAGTGCGACTTCTCCAAAGCAACATCCTTCGGGAGAAACAGAATTATGTTGTTATTGAGAGGTTGTTGCTTTAGAGAGGTTAAATTAATAGTTTAAGTTATACAGTAAGAAAAAATCATGCTGTTGGATTGTACAGAGGCATACAATTACTAGTATTAGTCACTAATTCTTATTTAGGGTGTCTTCAAAGACTCGTTACAAGATTATTTAACATTAAACTTGATTTCACTATGTTTTGCATGTACAGTTTGTACTTGTTCCTACAGACTTGCTCATTTTCTTCTAGTACATGTAAAGTATTTCTCTCTACTCTTCTAAAATGCAAGATTAACTGGACGACATAGTATTAACCAGCTGGTGGGATTTTTGAATTGTATGCATTTATTTTTTGGCAGAATTGTTGAAGAAATCCATTTTTTTTAAAACTTATTTATGTAGTTATTGTATTTTATGTATTTATTTGTTTTTATGTATGATCATAGTGGTTTGTTTACTTACTTTTTCTGCGATTAACAAACAATTAAGCCTTAATCAAACTTTTTTTTGTTAACCAAACCTTTAAACAGTGATTTTCTTTCCTTCATGATTGCAATCAAAACAATTTGTATAGCGGGCTGACTTTAACAGTGCCATTTGTACAATAGGCATATTTTTTTGGAAATAGTGGCATATATATATTTGGATTATAACATTTAAATAATATTGCCTATTACTACATTCTTTTCTGTCTGTTCATCATAGTGTTGTTTGATATGAGTTTCCAATGTTTTGTCCTTCATTGGTTCTGATGGTCAGTTATTGATTTAGGTGTTGTTCCTGGTCTGTATAACTTTGATCTAATATCATTTATTTGAAATTGACCAACGTTTCTATAGAGATGAATTGTACAGTCTACTTTCTTTACCGAAAAAATAATAGAAATGTAAAAAATAAGAAATTTTGCTATATTTAAATAATGTTTATTAGTTGCATTACTTTCCAAGTGGTTGTTAATTGAAATGAATTCCTGTGTATTTTTATCATAGCAAATATTCCTAATGAAAAAATACAATTGTGGTAAGTGGTAGAACTTCTCATGTTCTTACCCAATTATAAGAAGTCATCGTTTTACCTGTGATATACTTCATTCAATAAAATCAAAACTAAATATGAAGGTATGGCTCTTGTGGTACCAACCATGTGTCATTTATTACAAATATTTTTTGGTAACTTTGTGTAATTGATTTAAAAATGTTTTACTGTTAAATATGAAAACTCTTCAATCTTTAACTAAAAACGTTTATATTACATAACTGAAGTTAATTTGGTTTTACCAAAGTATCATTGTGTAGTAGAATGCTTCAATATATTGTAATTTCATACTTATATAATTTTATCAAGCATTATAACATGATTGTATTGCATTGCATTATTTTAAATGCCAATGACATTGCTTCTATGTAATTAAGTTACCTGTAGTTTAAATATAAATTTTAGACTTTCAGTCCTCTGTTTTTAAGCTTTTAGTAAGATTTTTGCTTGTTGAATATAATTATGTTTAAAATATTTTGATTAGAAAAAAACAACATTTATTTTGTCAGGTTGTATTTTTCTTTTTTTATTTTTGGAATTAAGAACAAAATTGTGTGTTCTATATTTAGATTTATCTTTACTGTCAATGCTTTTTGTGATAGTGTTACTTTTCGGGCGCACCAATCTACAAGTTTGTTTTAATACGAATTTTATGTGAAGTTTCTGTAATTCTTCCCATTTACTTTAAGATAGTCAAAGTATTTATTTTTATTTTGTTTGTTCGTAAATATTTTGCCTTTTATTGGCTATGTTGTGTAATACATTAAGTGTATTTCTTTTTTTTGGTGGGATTTCCTGACATGTAAATCTATAAAATTGCTGATACTATAAAATGGTGAATAAACACAGTTGAGTCTTGTATTTTATTCACTACAGATTTACTTTTTGTGTTCATACAATGCCTTGCACACTGCAACAAGGTTATGTGAGGGAGATCAGTCCCTTGTTATTCTGTTTTTTCCAGTCTCTTCAAGCCATAGGGGGTACCACATTGAAGGGATGGTGTATAACAGTGTATCAAGGCTTAAAATAACTGCACGGACCAAAACACATATGCATCACTTACATGTATGTATTACAAAATATGTTGCATGTGCTAGCCCCAAGGCTTCAAACTACATTTGCTCAAATACAAATAAACATGTGCTTTGACATTATTTTGCATAATTAGTTTGGAAAGATAGAAATCTTATGAATTAACCCACTCATAAACATTCTGGTTAGTATATTTCTTGTTAATCCATTAATTTTAATTCATTCATTTGTTCTTTGATTTGCACAGGGACTGTAATGTAGAGTCCCTGATTTGCATTACAACAGATAAATGTTCTTAAAAATGATGATAGAATTCAATGTGCATAAAGATACTGACAACTGAATGAGATTTACATATACTGTGGAGTTACACAAAATCTTAATTCTGACAAAGGCTATTTTTAGCTGATATTTAACAAGTATATATAAAACATATTTTACATGAAAAAAATCAAAATGTTTATATGTATCTGTAATCATGAACTTAATGTGTAATGCAATGGAGAAAAAATACGTGCGTCGGCCGGGAATCGAACCCGGATCGACTGCTTGGAAGGCAACCATGCTAACCTTTACACCACCGACGCCTGTTGAGTGGGGTTGATGAATAAAGGTACTTAAATTGTATGGCGTGTGTTCACGACAATGTATGATGGGATACATATGTCGTCTTCCTGTTTAAAGATGGCTTCCAATTTTGGGGAAGGCAATGAAAATACAAATCAAAACGGTAAATATCTTACTGTCTATAGTTAAATAACTTTTTATTTGGTGTTCTGTAATGATTTTGCATTCCTATTTAATTGAAATCATTTTACTGAACCCAAACTTGCCCTTAAATGTAGAAATCGTGTTATTTCAGTCTGCTTATTGTAAACAAACGAATTGTCTCCCTTCACTTTTTGAGCATTGTAATTTAATGAAATTTATTCATTACATTGTCTCGATGATTAATGCTTATACATCCTAGAGATTGTGTTATTGCGCGTGTGAAAAACGCTTATTGATCAATACAAATTCTACTCTCGTATTTGTTTGTTATGTATTTCACACATAACATGCGGAATCCTTTGTGTCAATCGCTGTTCTTGATTAGTCAAGAACGGTAATTCGATGACCTGTTCAAACACGAGCGCTTGTTGTATTTAAATTCCGAATTCCTCTGAAACTTCGTTTATTCTTTTGTCACATACACTTTAACGGATATGGCTTTGTGTGTGTCTAGTGAGTATTGTATTCATTCTCATTTTTTCATCAAGTTGATCTGTTATTTCAATTGAAAATTTTTTTAGAAGCTTAGACTAATAAAACTTAAAATATTTCATCACAAGAAGCATAGCAACCTGTGAAATTTATTAAAGATTTAATGTTGTGTTATATCTGACTTTATGGTTATACTCAAGATTTTTATTGTTAATGATTAGAATAGAAAACAGAAACTCTCCTGAATGAAAAGTTATATTTGTATTTGGGGCTGTTATTCTTCATTTTAGGGGCTCTAAATTATGAGTACACTTAAATTATAAGGTCAGATTAACCAGGGTTTGATTTTTAAGTTAAATAATTGAACTAAACTTAACATGATGCTTTTTTATAAAAAGTAGTCAATTATTACACTTTAGAGTGTGTTTGTATTGCTCTTGGCTTGGAAACATAAGGGAAATATTGTAAATTTGAAGGCTATGCCTTGCTGACTTCAAACTGATTTTACCATTGTTTAGATCATCATGACATGGAATGATTCTTTTACTGTGAGTTCTGATCTGTATATTGAGACCCCCTCGAAGAAATATAGGAAAATAACAGAGGAAATACATTTATATGCTAGTGTATATAATCTTAACGGTACATTTTTATTAACAGATGTCATGGAAGTCGAAGATATGTTCTTTGAAGAAGAAGACCTAGCTACGTCCAGGTACTTCTTATTTTACACTAGAACAGTATCCTGTATTTGTTCTAAAATATTGGATTAATACATTATTGCTCATTCTAATATGTTTTGTTACCTTCCCTGGCTTTGATTGAAATTTTACTCTTACTTTTCCACTTACTTGACATTTAGATACTAATTATTATTTATTTATCTTTGTACTACATGATGTAGTATGATCTATTCTCTTATGAGATTGCGGTTATAATGTATAGGGTATTATAACAATATATTAGTATTTTTTTCATATTTTCTTTCAGCTCTAGTATATCTGATACAAAGTTTGATCTAGTCATTGGTCACATAGAGGATATTATTATGGGTAAGTCAGTCTTCTGGTTTCTGTCATAGTTGTACATTTATTAATTACTTGCGTATAATATTCTAAGTCTTTAACTTTCATAAATTTCTTGAAATGTTTGAACTTTACTTGAGTTTAAGTATTGGCTTAATATGTTATGGTCAAAATTGATCAAAATATAATTCATTAACATTATCATAAAAGCTACAGCAATTTACAAGTATTAATTTTTATATTCATGTTTGGTAACAGCTCAAGAGAGCTCAAATTTATTTCTTTCTGTCTTGCAGACTAAAAATAAATGTAATATTAAACTTGTCATGCAGATTATGGTTAAACACAGATCAACATCATTTGGTCTTAATAAACCAGTGATTTCCAAACATGGCATGTTTTGAAAATATATTACATTACAGGATTTCAGTACAGTACTTCATTATCAAATTGAATTACCCAAAATACATATATTGTATTTTTTCACTTACATTTTGTCCATCAATTTACAGAAGATGAGTTCCAGACCATGCAACATGACTTTTTAGAAAAATATTACAATGAATTCGACGACTCAGAAGAGAACAAATTTATATATACTGATATTCACAGAGAATATGTAAGTGTAATATAACAGCCAGTATCTTAACTCACTGCTAACTGCTATTACTACCAAATTTGTCTCATAATCATTTTTGTTGACATGATGAAAAGTGACTGGAGGTTGCCAGTGTATTTTAAGTGTGTTATAATGATAAAGTTTGTGATTGTATTAGTATTAATTGGTAAATTTTTTATTTGTTAATAACAAAGAAACTATGATTATGTTCTTAAATAACCATTGAGTCCCTGGAATAAATAGAAGTATCGTATTGATGCTATTTTTCATGCTCATCATGTAAAATACACAGAATGTAAATCTTAACATACCTACTGTTGAATTGTAACAATAAGTTCATGAAGGATAAACTAGGTTAATGGTAGTTTTGATCTTAATGAGTCTTTCAGTGTGTATATTATATGATATGTGGACTGTTTTCCAGGTTATGTCAGTAGAACATTATTTAGAGAATGAACTGTGTAACAGACTTCCTGGTTTTTGTATGAGTGAATTCTCCAAACAGATTATGTAAGTTTCTCCCGTACCAGTAAATTTCTTCACTTTAATTTCTCTCTTTTTCTTCTTTCTTTCTTCTTTTCTTCTTTCTGCACGTCCGTGTGAAGGAATACACAGCATTTTTTAGTGGGTGAATGTTTTTATTATGACAGTGTTGTATCCAGTTATATCTGTCAGTAGATTGCAAGAATGTTTTTAGAGACATATTAGATTTAATACACAGGTGAGACTTGTGTGTCTCTTAACAATATGACTGTAGATATTTCCTCCACTTCCATTTGTTTCCAATCTTTTATGCATATGTTTTTTTTTGGAAAAAAACAGCAGTCTGCGCAAAGAAGAGGCATATTGGTAGGTAATCCTGGAGCACTGTGTGTATTCACATGATATGACTGAAGTGACTTTGTTTCATGTCTGTGGCGAGAAATTCTCTTTTCAATATTTTGCCTAAATTTTCTTTCCATTTTTTTGGAAGGTAGATAGATAGTTCTTATTGCTTTTCTTGTTTGTATCACTTTTACATGGTTTTACATCATTGTAATGCTCTTGGTTTTCAGGGAAAGAAAAGATGAATTAGATGGTGAAATATTTGAAATGTTGCTCACATTTAGTGATTTCATGACTTTTAAGGAAATGTTTTTAGACTTCAAAGCAGTAAGTATTATTTGCTTTTTCTCAACATAATGTAATGTTATGGATGTGCTCTATGCTGTGTGAAAACAGTAATCCTTTTAATGATAAAAGTTAGAGCATTGTATTCTATGAATGAGTGTCTCGATACATTGAGTATTGTGGTTTGACAATAAATTATTGTCATCAGCTGATATAAGATTTTTTGCTGTCTTTGAGAAAAAAAGATTGCTAATTCTCTCCCATTTTCCTTGCAATTTAAGAATGACTATGAAATAAATGCTATTATGTTTATGTTTCAGTGCTTATTTTATACAAATTTTATATTATTTGAGATAATAAACAGATTTGATCAACCCAATTAGACGATTATCATACTAAGATTCCTGGATTTTTTTTGTATGTTTTGAATTTTCATTTTTTAGGAGAAAGAAGGAAGAACAGTTGACCTTAGTGCTGGAATTATCTCGGTGGTGATCTGTGTCTAGATGGAGCATCATTCTCATTAACTGGACATTCTTTCAATGGAAATAATCAATCACATCACTAATACTTCTTAATACCTCAGGATTACATTCTGTATTGTTTGTTAAACATTGGTCACTTGTATAAGATTAACCAGCTTTGTGATTATTTTTCACTAATGTGCTATTCAATTATATTTCATAAGCCTAGATGGTGAAAAACAAAAGAACCTTTTGTACTCAAATACCCCTTATCTATTTTTTATCACAGAAACTTACATAAAAACATATTGAAATGTTCGAGAAGTCCTTTATTATGTTTTCTGTGATGTGACATTACGCTTTCAATATATAAATAATAGATGTCAAGTTTGGTTGGCGATATTAGAATAACATTAGAGAATTTCTGAACTTCAGTTTTGTAAGATAGCTGCTTGAATTTTTATACTACTTTTTTGCACACTATTTTTGTGTATAGATATGGTTTATTTACTGTTTAAGATCTGTTATAAATGTGCCTATGAATTAGCCAAAAATTCTGATTGTATTAAGTGTGTTTCACTTTTAAACTTAAGTTATTACAATTTTTTTATTACAATTTGTGCTGTGCTCTTAAGTCCTCCTACAGTTTTGTGAGCATATTTTGTCTTTTGACTATTTAATACTATCTACATTAACATAAGGGGAATTGGATGTTTAGATCTACTTAAATGTTTGTTATAAAGATCTCTTATGAAGATTGTTGTTAAGTTAGTTATTGTTTGAAATGGTTGATGAATGTATAAATTGAATAGAGAAGAGATGTATGTTCAGTATTTTTTAAACAATTCAAAGTTTACAGTTTGGTTTATTGAAGTATTGTGTGTATTCAATTGTGAGATGTACAGTGCAACCTCTCCAGAGCAGTCCTGTCTTAAACCTCCCTTAAACAACAGCATGATTTTTTCCCACTGTATGATTTAATTACCAATTCAACCTCCCTGGAGCAACAACCTCCCTTCAACAACAGCATGATTTTCCTCTCTTTATGATTTAACTACTAATTTAGCCTCTCTAGAGCAACAACCTCGCAACAACAACATAGTTTTGCTTCTCCCAAAGAGTGTTGTTTTGGAGAGGTTGCAGTGTATTACATAGACCAGAGTTTGCCAAATAGTACTATTATTTATCTGTCTGAACTAATATTTACTCTTTGTTTCTTGTACAAGTATGAATATACCATTTGTAATGTTTTTATTATAATAAGTTAATGCGTTTGCTATCTTTATGAATGAATATGGTACTGCGGTGAATATATATTCAATTTAGTCAATAGAGTTTTATCGCAAAACTTACGGTGATTGATGGCCAATGTTATGTTGGAATTTTAAAGTTTGGTGCCCATATATCAAGGGTATGTTGCAGACTATTGTGATATTGTTTCTGAAGCAAAGATGTAATTGTTTGCATCATACATTTGATATTTACAAGTGCTGTAAATTTTTATTATGACTCTTTATGTCTTAAGTTTAGGATATAAAAGTTTCACTAATGTGTATACTTGGAAATCTGACCAAGTCTTTGAATACTAGTATATATGTGTATACTATTTCATTGTTCCATACTAGTTCTGCTATGGATTGCTCAATTATGGTCATGCTAGTGTTCAATTAAAGTCACTTTAATTATTCTGCATTATTTCTTGGAAGTATTTTGAAAATGGCTTATAAAACTCATTATGTGGGTTGTACAAATATGACAGTCATAGGTCATTGAATCACAAATTCTTGTATATTTTTATGATGAACTGCTGGTCTTTTTTGTATATCTCCCTATTCATTTTACCATCTGTGATCTTCAGAGGTAAGGTATGGGGCTGTAGGTTGCAATCCAATCTGATTTACAAGTCCGGGCCAATTCACAGATTGACAATGAATCTTATATCAAAGAGAAAGTATAAAATACGTCACATTTTTTTGTTGTTGTCTTCTTAGAATGCTAATAAAATCGAGTATACAACATCATACGCAAGTCTGGTTAATGATGCTTCATTTTTATAGACAAAATTTGTGATCCTACAATCTCAGAAGTGGCAAGTATATGTACCTGATTTTCAGGTATAAATAGCAAATGTCCATGTATTTGATACTGATTACAGCCCTAGCATGGAAGATATTGTGGTTGTGAATAAAGAAATACATATTTTTTTTTGTCAAGCTTCTTATTTGGTTTACTTAGGAGCTGACTTGCTTTAAAGTTTAATGCTAAGGTCATTTTCATTGATTATTCAGTATTTTATAATTGCAGTCAAACTAAGTGTTTGCAACCACCTCTGAGTAAAGGCCACCTGTCAATAAAGACCATATTTTGTCTTTACCAAGGGTGGCCTTTGTTCACAGGTTTGACTCTACATTCTTATCTGCATATTTTTTTTATAATTTATAACTACTATTTACAATTTAATTTTTGTTTGATTTTATATGCACATATTGTCTCATACTTATGTCCGTCCATGGTTTTCTGTCCACATGGGAGCAATCTCTAAAATCTTATTGTACTGTTGTTGATTATTGTGGTGTTCAGTTCATTATTTGTGTATTTTGTGTGTATTAAAATAGTTGGTTTGTCACTTTTTAAGTATGAAAAATCCTTACATAGGATTTCCTCTTATGACAGTTGTGTATTAGAGGTTTTTGCCTGTTTTTTTTTTTCTGTCGCTCACACTGTGGCATTATTTTAAGGAAATAGCCTTAAAATTGTCCATTGGTTGAATAACCAATATAAAAAAATACTTAACAGAGCAGCAGTATAGTAGATGTATTATATCATTTCATATTTCTGACAGCTTGCACAAACTATTAGTGATAAATAATGCCTTGCATAACATATCACATTTATTAAAACATTCCATATAATTGTTGAAATGTTTGTCTTTCTGTGTGTGAAAAGTAGATGTATTTTTATTATGCTCCTGAACTAATCAATATCTATTACATATACTAGTAGTTTGAGTGAGTTCTATCTAACTGTCAAAATCATAAATTTAATTTCTGTTCTGTGTATTTTAATGAGCAGAAAAATGTAAAAGTAACCAATTTTAATGGCATTAACAAAGTATGTATCACTTCGACCTTGACCTTACTCAAGTTAAACATTGTAGGTCACAGTCATTAAGAATGAATGGAGCAAATTTTAGCTGTGTCTGGTTGCAATATGCTATTGCGATATGTTCGTGCATGTTTATTTATTAAAATTTGTTTTCAAATGTATTCAATATGGTTCTGTATGACCATTGTAAATAAATTTATCACATGTCTGTGTTGTTGTTGTTTCTGATGATGATGATCATGACATTTGATGGGGTTGGTGCTTTGTCAGTGGAGATAAAATGTGACAGATAATGATCATTACTGGAAGGTTATTGTCATTATCATGATAGTAACTATGGCAACCACAGGGGGCTAGCACGTTGAAGGGATGGAGTATAATGGCGTTTTAGGCCTAAAATGGCCACACGGACCAAAAACACGTATATCATAAATATACATATACAAGGGTTACAACTTCCGAAATGACAGTTTCTGTATCAAGTTTGTTTAAAACTACATAACTTTTTAAGGAATCGCTCAATTTTCTAATAACTGGTGTCTACAGATAGCTGATACATTATACTACACATAACCAATAAGTATTTTGTCCAATTCAAAACAATGAAGCAGATATTTAATCTTCTTCCTCAGAAAAATCGTCAATATCGTTTAGTCGAACGCGACCTCGCAACACCAAATTGATCAGAATTACCGTACTAATTACACCTTAAAACAACAAGTACAGTAATGACAACGCATGCTTACAATAAATATTACTAAACTACACTAATTCAGCGCAAAAGTGTAATCCAGGATCGTTCTATTCACGTTCAATTTACAAAAATCGTCGCTTATATGAAACTTCAAATATCATAATGAAGTGACCTTTGCCCCGTACTTTGTTTGTAAGCGGACGTTTCATTGGCTGAGTCATAATGGCGTAGAGAGGTTGAAATCTATGACGGAGTTGACGATTTTGTTATTTTTGCGTTAGTAGACCATTCCTGGATTATTCTTTTGTGCCGGATCAGTGTATTTTAGAGATATCTATGGTCAGCATGCGTTGTCGTTCCTCTACCTGTTGTTTTAAGGCGTATTTAGTATGGTAATTCTGATCAATTTGGTGTTGCGAGGTCGCGTTCGACTAAACGAAATTGACGATGTTTCGAAGGAAAAAGATGAAATACCCGCTTCATCGTTTTAAATTGGACCAAATGTTTATTGGTTATGTGTAGTATAATGTATTAGCTATCTGTAGACACCAGTTGTTAGAAATTTGAGCGATTTCTTGAAAAGTTACGTAGTGTTAAACAAAGTTGGTACAGAATCTGTCATTTCGGAAGTTGTAACCCTTGTACATGTATATGTACATATGTAATATAGGTGTTTTTGATCTGTGTGGCCATTTTAAGCCTAATACACCATTATACACCATCCCTTCAACGTGCTAGCCACCTGTGATGGCAACGATATGTTTTTTTATTGGTCCTTTTAACAGTATCCCAGCCATAAATTTGACAGCCCTCCTAAGTTACCTATCAGAACTAACTAGTGTTGCCATTATTCAGACAGCTAGTGACTGCCACACCATGTTATTTATGAGTCAGGGGTTATGGCAGATTACATAATATGTTTACAGTGTACAGTTAAATCATAATATAAAGACGACCTTTGGGATAAAAAAACATTGGTCTTAATAATGAGGTGGTTTCATTATCAATAATTGTTTCTAAAAATTTGGCAGAAGCAACATGTATACAGTTAAAGTTCACGGGAAAAAAATGCTAAAATTATTTGAGGATTTCAACAGAATACAATAAAATCCTAGCGTAGAGACATCTTTTGGACTGAATACATGTAATATGGTATCATTCCATGTTGAAATACAGCAGAAATTTTGATTTTGAGGTGATTGCAAAGTGAAGTTTCACAATACATGGTTTCTGTAATTTATCGATTTTTCTACCAAGGGAGGTAACTGCAAATGTTTTATAGACTAATTTTGTGCCGCGCGATTGAATTTTTGAGTAGTCTCCCTTTAACTTAAAAAAGCTGTTATAACTACCGGTAATGAAATTTCAGCAACAGAGGCGTGCAGATTTATTGCAATATTTACCTCATTGCAGGAAATGGTTCTTATTAGTATGCATTGTATGTCATTAATTATGAATGCACATTTAATTGCATAAGATGTCGTCAGTGCAGCTTGAAATTTACTGTTTTGCTCCAATTTTAATAAGTTTTCCAATTATAGCGAGTTCGTGCTGAATTTTCAAAACATAATTATAATTATCATAGTCATGTTTTTAAATTTGAATCAATGACAGGTTGGTGCAAAAAACATTCACTAACATAAAGGTTTGAACATACCTTAACTTTTTGAGCGATTACATGGATGGTTTTTGCCTCAAATACATATATACATGAATTTTTGTCATTTAGCACTTGATTCGATCATTTCTGCGCAAATGGGGTGGTTGCAAAGAATATAGATGTCTCTGTTTTGGAAAGTATTAATAAACACGATACAAAATTCACTCACTTTCTTGGAAAACTGAGTCACAATTATATGAATGTTTCATTTCAGACGTACTGTAGGGTATTTATAAATGTCGAGACCAAACCAATCATGAGATGCTGTACTTAAAGAGATAATCACCCATGAAATCTTTTAAAACTCTTAAATACTGTATACATAAATTCGAAATGAACTTTTCTAATTAGTGCGTTATTGAATCCCGTTTCCGCTCAAATAAAACCTTCCAATTATATTTACTTTGCCCCGATCGTGTTGCTGACACGGACAATAAAGGGTCTACTGTTTGGACGCGAAGCTGACTCCCATTTATTCTGATACCCGTTATCTCCGTTACCCATCGGAACCCTTTATCTGTTTAGGGGCCACAGAATCGCTGCATCAACAGTGGTGACAAATTAGCGTGCTCCTAAGATGTCCTCGAATACAATAGCAGCCCTTGTCTTACTGATACCTGACTCCCTAAACAAACCTAGTGTTCCATGTGAGGTATTTCATGTTTTGAAGCATTTTGTAGATGTTGTGATGTTTTTATAAGCAGGATTAAAAAGCCCTTCTACATCTTAATTGACTGCTGCGTGGTTTTAACGAGATCATCTTTGTGAAAATCTATTCACTAAGCGACTATTTGTGCGCTTGAAAAGACATCCTTTATGTCAGATAACTGCTCGTTTTAAACGATTCTAGATGAAGGGTCAACAGCTATGGCCTTACAATACACTGCTTTTGATAATGTTTTGACTTTTGATAGCCTGTTAACATTGGGGAGCTGTACGAGCTTTTCTTGATAATGATGTTGACTTTTCACGCTGGTGCGGGCTCATACAATCACGTGATTTATGAGGTTACAGCGTGGAGAAAACGGAATTTTTATAGTTGCTTCATTCGTTCGAATGTATAGTTGCTACATTCGTTCAGTAGACTTACTCATAACTTCCATCCGCTTTTCTGATGCAAAGTAAAGGAAACGCGTCAGCTGGGAATCTTACCCCAATCGACTGTTTGAAAGGAAACCATGCTAACCTTTACACCGACCAGCATAGTCAAATTGACAACGGTTTGGGTATTTTTACAAGTTGTCACATCGGAGTTGTACAACAATAATAATAAAATGAGATACACTTTTCTTGCAGGAACCACGAACCTTTTTGTTTATCAAAGACTTATAGCGCAGCCACTCGTAATATAATAGAAAGCGACCAATTTTCATAGTTCTTAATTTATCCGCAATCTTGTTTGGTTGTAGACAAAGCCAGGCCATTTTGGATTGCCAGTTTTGACATTAGCAACCTCTCCAAATCAACACCCTTTGGGAAGAAGAAAAAATATGTTGTTGTTGAGATTTTGTTGCTCTAGAGAGGTTAAATTAGTAGTTAAATCATACAGTGAGAAAAAAATCATGTTGTTGTTGAAGGGAGATTGTTGCTTAAGAGAGGGTCGCTCTGGAGAGGTTCCACTGTACGTGTATCTAGAACACCATGTGACTATGAACTTAACAGAACATTAATATAATGCTCAACGGTGTTATTTTCTTGTACGAAATACTCGACCTCATTGGCTTTGTACGATAATGTTAACTTTGCATTTTTGTATCTCATTTTTGAAGATTTAACTAGCAAACTCGTATTGAATGTCCCTGCAAGTATTTAAACATACATTGCACTTATCTAATTCATAAGATCATACTGCATAATGTATACGCAAAATGCATTAAATTTGTCGGTGAAATGTGATGTGACCACAAACTTTAGGTTATGAAGTAAATGTTTTGGCCAAATATTTACAAGGATGACACGTGCATCTAAAGTATATTTGATTGCACTCTTATACAACAGAACATATCACTGTATTTTTTTTATTCAGTCATGTCGATTAAACAGTTGATCGGTAAACGCAATTTTTTAATGTAGATAATTGCATACTAACTCCTGGATGTGACCATCTAATGTCAAATTATGTTTATTCTTTCGCTTTAAAACAATAGCACAAGCATGTTATACCTATCAGAGAAGGTGTCACCGCTAAACGATATATACACGTCATGCGCTAAAGGAGCATTTTCTTACAGGTCTACGCTGAAGAATAGAAAAACGCGCGATGAAAATATAAGAATAGAACAGGTGAAGCGTTCCATAGCCGCTGTACGCTACAATACTCAGTCCTATTGTTTTCGATTAGATAAGAATTTTGAAAAATTGAATGGGGCGAAAACAGGAGATAAGACGGAAAAGTTTAACAAAGACCAATGTATCGCAGTTTTTGGAGAAATTTGTGTAATTTTGTAGAATTTAATGATTTTTTTTCACTGAGTTTAACGCCATTTTTATACATTTTTTTCAGTTATATACACCGGCCAGTTCACCTAACCAGTCTTCCTGGACTGTATACTAATCAGTACTAACTTACCCTACCACAAAGAACCGATAACCTCTCAACCTATGGAGGGAAAGAAGGGTATGACCTGCCGCGATCGGGATTTGAACCCGGATCGCTGGGCTACAAATCCAGCGCACTAACTACTGGACCACGGTCGCACCCTTGCATAATTAAAACCTTTACTTCTTTATTTTTAGTTATGTCATCTAAAAGAATGGGTTCTTGTATCACAATGTCGCATAATGTCATCTCACTACAGTTACTTCCGTCAGCGCACTAGTCTCCATGCGTGGTGTAACTTACACGCACGTGACTTAGATAAGTGAAAATTCTCGTGCTTGAGCAGTGACAGAAACACGATTACACAATTAAAGATTCAGCATTTAGACAAGCATTACATGAGTCCGTGCACAACCAATGGCACGAGTTTTGCGTTCAAAGAAAGCGTTTTTTTCATTCTGCCTGCATCTTTTTCAGTAAGTATTTTAATCAGGGTATCACAGGGGCTTGAATACACGGGGAACATTAACACAAACCGGAAGTTGCATTGCTATGGCAATTCGAAGATAACAGAATTGCAAGTATAGATGTCGTTTGCTGTACAGGCAAAGGGACAATTATTCCAACCGCGCCCCAAATTCTACAACAATGAAATGTTTTTAATAGCGTACGTAGTATTTTCATCTAAAATATAATCCGATTATAACACTAAGTACTGAGGTAGAGGGAAGAATTAGTTTTCTTTTTTATCCTTTCCGAACAGTGTGTATCACAATCCATCGAAGATTTTCTTGTCGTAGAATGCTGTATGGAGGGGAATGATTATCGTAAATCCAAGATTATCCCTTTGAACTAAAGCAGTCGGCTAATCCGTCTCTGTTTCGACTTGATGTGAACGACAAAGTACTAAATATGTAGATGTATGTTTTTGAATGTATCGGTAATAATTATACTTCTACAAAAGGAGATGGCGGTGTTTATAAATTAACTTTACCAAGGCCGGCCATCCTTCTCTTCCCGACTGCCTCTATCACACTGTTTTATTAAAAAAGGGAATGATGATTTAATGCTCCCTTCAAAGATTTTCAGCTACATGAAAATGGAAACGTGCCTATTCCCCCGGATTTCCCCTTGTTAAAATATTTCAAAAAGGAAATTTCGGTCTTCCTATTGAAATGAGAAGTGATATTGACTTTAAACATAACAAGTAGTTGTTTAATTCGAAAATGGGCAACTCATAATATAATTTAGCATCTCCATTTTATTCGCATTAAAATCGACACCGTTCACAATTTCGGGTACTTATAAACCATAATTTTTAAACCCATGGGCATTCACATAAATAAAAAAAGTAATTACGGTAAATTTATAACCCAACATCTACCGTCTTAATTTAATTTTCCCCCAAAAATACCGCATTATGTCACCTATTTTAAACATAATATCAAATATTTTACCAATACTTGTTTATGATTGGGTTTACGTTCTAAAGCACAGTCCTACTTATCTCCTGTTAACCCCTCCACGTACCTCCAAATCATCCGCTCTTCTCTACTTCTATACATTAGCACTGTGTGTATCGAAAATACGGCTATCGGATAGTAGACATTTTACAGCCGGCATCGTCACATCATGTCTCGGAGAAAACAAGCGAAACCGCGGCCCATATTTGGTATGTACATGTTTATTTATCACCTGTAATTAAGGTAGTGAATTAATTTAATTACTTTGTGTACTTATTACCATGTGTATTGCGTTTGTATGTGTGTTACGTACATGTATATATAATTATGTCTAAGACAACACGGTGTCTCGGACCAATACATGCTATTACAGTGTCGAGTGGATACATGTATATTGTCAACATTTTTAATTGAAGCATTAATTACGTTTCTTTTTTTTGTATGACAAAAAATTAAATTTGTGGTTAATTAGTTTTGATAAACCAGGATGTAATTCGTGAATTAACCAATGATTTAAATGCAAATATTTCATAACGGGATATATTTATCCCATTAATTTACAAGATCGGCGATTGGCGTTAAATAAAACCGAGGTGTGTAAATTCGTGCCATTGTGAAGATCGGCGTATTTTGAAATTTAATATTTTTATGTTTGAGAAATAAACCACAATGTACGACTTGGTATAATCTGATCCTATTGTACATTGATACAACCTGTATGTCTGACAAGCTCTGTATCTTTTATATGCTGGATGCATTATGCACGAGCACGCTTCAACGTGCATTGTTAACCGCATCATGCGATTACCTTGCCAGAATTGGAAACGAAATCCGCTTTTGATAGTGTGAATAACTCATTAGTATGTTGAAGCCAACATCCTTAATTGGTTGTCTACATAGGATAGTTGATCGTTTTTTTTTTTTTTGCTTTTTTTCGACAAAATTCGTGACAATAATCAGTGATCGTTTTAGCCATTATAATTTGTGTGTTGACGTGTATATGTATCATTATGTTTGGATTGTCTTAACCCTTAGTCTCATCCGCGTTTCCCCGCATCTGAAGCAGACGGCTTTTAAAAACATTGTGGCGAAAGAAGCCATTGCTTGTAATGAGTAATAACTTCTTTGCCACAATGTTTTCCACTCTGAGAAAAAAAAATCTTGAATAAATTGATGTTTTGCATATTACTTCTGTATTTGGGAGAGTCCAAAGTATGCGTATGAGGCAAAGGGTTAAGAATGAATACTGTAATACTCAGGTAGCGTTAATAGGGAGTTAATGGAAATTAAATACATGTAGAGTTGGTCATAGCTAGTATTCAATCAGACAAAAAAGATGCGGATAAGATCACGTGATTATTACTCTGTTTATGTAGATTTGACTGTCGACCTTATTTTATCTTTGTACCACTGTATCTGTCTAAAGATATATTTGAAGTGCATGATGGGACATTTTCCTGAGGGGGTCTCAGTGTATATAAAAACATGCCCAAAATGTGCTGTGCACACCTGTTAAACGATATACATGTATATACAGCGTAATTCCACTTAAAACTTTTTTTTAAGACAGTTTATGGTTTCCATAGTGATCGTATTATATTTTCGAGGCGGGTCGTAATGAGAGACCGTGTGGAAACATAAGGTATCTTAATGAATTGTTTAATTATTCGTTAATATACAAAAAATTGCTTTGATCAATGCCTTAAATGCTAAAACAACATGTGCTATCACTATTTGAAACGAAGCTGTATTTATATGCTGGAAACGAAATTGTTTATACATTGTAGGGCCTATATGCTGGAAATGAAACTGTATATATGTGTTCAATTACTATCGAACTTGACCAGACATTTTTCCCCAGCTATGATTTTATGTGGTGTCAAAACGCCTGGTCATTTTTGTAATTTGACTTTCATTTTAAAACCAAGCCAATTTTCCGGAATAAATATTATCATTATGCATCACTTGATCGATATTTTGTTTTTACACTCGAATCATGCAACCTTTTTGTAGACGGATCAGCGTCAGTTTTGACGCTATCTTTAAGTACAGGATTAAACATAAATTGTTAACTTTTGTTTGTTCAGCCACATTGATGTTGAATTATCGTTAAGGAATTCCTATGCACAATGTTTACCTAGCAAAGTAAACTAATTTTCCTATAGCCAAGTACAGCAGAGGTGATGTTGAACGCAGGTTTACTAAGAGTAATAAAGAAATCAACAATAGATTGACTTTAAGCGATATTATTCAATATATTGTAAAATCGGGTTATGTCGCAAGTTTAATATTTCGTGTGGTATGTTGTTTTGGCACTTGTCCAAGATTCGTGTGATACTGACTGGTTCGCATAATGTGTACACAATAAACAGCGTATTGGGGACCATATGGTCAACCTCTCACGTGAACATACGCGAAAATAGATTACTTACCAAATTTGTATCGGTAAAGCATAGTAAACATTAAAGATGTGAGCCTGCTAAGGTTTGAACAGACTCTTTATTAACCTTACGTATCTCGATCGATTCCGCAGTTTCTTCAAATACCACGTTTTAAGATATTGATGTTTTAATAAATATCTATTAGATGTAATTCTTTAAATGTTTGTCTCAGCCTATTCAGCAGCTGTATTACGAACAAAGGTTTATTGATCCCTTGATAACACCGTATCTATGGTCTCGTGAGATACACACGATGTTCAAGATGTTTGATAAACGTTAATATATCAACTTGAATAAATTAATATGCTGTACAAATAAGTTATAAAGTAATAGGTATAAAATCTAAAACAATAAGCTCGTATCCTTCACGAGCGTTTACGTAGATAATATTGCACGCATGCATGTATTTAATCCAGGTCTAAATCATGTTTTTTATGTAAGAGTACATGTCATGAATAAATATGCATGTTATAAACTTTAAACTCGGGAAAAAAAACGATTCTTTTAGTCGACTTAACAATCGGCGACGGATCTGAAAATTCGAATTTCTTGCAAACAAGTTTCTCCATATTTTTTTACACCCGATGGGATTAACGTCACATTATAGCTGGAGCTCGTCTTATCTCCTAAATATCAAATGATTTGTATTTCACATAACCATATCAACCGGGTATAAGTGGAAATGTTCGAATGTTGATCTTCTATCCGGGACATTAAGATACCTTAGCTGGATACCAAAATCGGTGATCAAAGATATTGCCTGCGCCGAATTGATGGGACGCAGTGATGAGATGGTCTAAATCACTATAAATCTCATCAATTGTCATCGTCTTGGTTTATGTAAACATTGTCAAGCATCCTAAAATCAATGTTGTGTTCAAAGTTGTCGTCTGCCTTGGAATTTCAATCCAGACTTTCAATAAATTTATCGCTGTTAGTAATCCCCTGGTTTCGGTCCTCCATTGATTTTCACTGATAAAATTTCGTCTTCCGCTGCAACAAACTATATATGTAGGCTGAACCATAAATATGGGTTACATGATATTATCGGGACTTTATCGAAACTCAACAGATTTAATCTGCTTTATTTTTACAAGCTAGCTATTGTCGTCGAAATCATTGAAATCGAAATAAACAATTTTATGGATTTATGATATTTCTAAGACATTTCTTTGCTTCAGCGCAACAAAATTCTATGAAGTCTACACTTTCAGTTAAATATAAGACATTGTTTATGTCATAAGGCGGTGTTTTTTTCTATAATAAAGCTTAATTATGCTTCATTGGACCGAAATCATAAATATCAAACTTAATTGAGGGACTATAAGGAAATAGTTCCTCGGTGACAATAAACCGTCAGTGCCGAAACTCATGAATATGATTTTATAATTACCCGGCAAACCTTTGATAAATTGTCCATTGTACATGAGAGTGCATAAAGTGAATTTATTCTGTGTTTCTATGGTGATTAGAACAATGCCCTCATCCACTGATCAAGTCCGGATTATCTACATGTTGATAAATGTCTGTAACCGTAGATACAGCACACATTGTATATTAGAGTGATTAAATGATTCGTTTGTGTGGTTTTCTATATGATCTTATATTACCTATATAAATCTGTGCTCCCCAATCTCTGTAAACATCCAACCCTAGTGATGTTATCCTCTTGTGAAGTTGACAAACAACTGAATTGCCCCATCTACAATAAAACTGGCTACAGCGATGATAAATCGTCGCAATTTCCTCAATCTCGTGTTATATTAAGGATGGAGCTTTCCATATTTGCTCAAATGAACACTGGACATTGTATTGAGGTATAGTAATAAACGTTATCGCCGGGGATTTTATTGTTGATGACAGATTCAGGATGCTTGAATCGAGAATTACCTAACAATCCTAGCGGTCTGGACGTATTTCATAAACACATTCCACAGTTTGTTGTATCACGGTTTACGTGTTGGAACATGTCCACATCAAGTGATGAATTTCTGTCAAGAGCTAGCTAGCTTCATCGTGTGAGAGCAAATCCATTTGGACAGACATAATTGTCCACTCTCTCCTCTTAAAGCCTCCTCATTCATTCGATCTTTCTTTTGCCAACACTTTACACTATTAAATAGATGTTGGTGTGCTCTGACTAAAATCATTTTGTGTCTCAACATGAGTTTTATTTGTGTTCTAAATGGGACTTTTATTCTTAGAAAACCCGCGAGTTTTTTTATTTATAGAATGCATCTCTATCGACCATTCTGAAAGTTTTGTAAATGGAAATAAAAATCTATATCAGATGTGATGTTTACAATGTTATACTTGAATTTAGGTTTTCATAGATCATTGTTTGCACACTCGTGGTGTATTCAATGTATTAAGATGCTTCTATTTACACAGGTACACGACTGATGAGAATGAAGTTATTATACCCTGTGTGCAGCCCGAGTCGATATAAGGTCCTTTTGTTGCGTTTAAAACATTATTTGTGAATTATTAAGCACCGTTTTCACAAACTTGTCAAAAAATGAAAAACAACAATCCATGAATAAAATATTATATATTTACTATGGTATTGCATCGAATGTTGACAATGTGCTTGAGAGGTTTTGTACAGGCTCCACGGGATGACATAATTGTATCGAAGAAATTTGCCGCTTTTCATCTTTTATCTTCCATCGATTTGGATAAAATAAATTGACTGGTATATTTAGAGAGGTGCTTGACTTTGTATTTAATTGAAAGTTTGTGTTGGCTGTTGTCAAACATGCAACTTTAATGATGTTCTTGGACCATAGTGACGCCCTATTGAGCTGACAGAACTTGAATTTTTCATCAATAAACACTGAATTAAACAGTTCCAATGCGCTGGAGGAGCTCATGAGGCGGTATCTCAATTGCATTATTTGTTTATCTAAGATAACAAAAGGAAACAGTTAATGAATTATTGAGTTTCACTTTAACTTAATTATTTTAGGGAAACGAAATAGTGGACCTGTTTCAGCCAGTCCATGCTAAGAACCAAAACTCTGAACAATCCGCAGTATAAACTGGTTCCCGTTGACTCTGGTTGTACTGCTACATGGAACGGGGACCAGTTTATCAGCATCCGTTCATCAATGCAGCCAAGCGTTTTATGTGCTTCTAATGAGTAAAGAATTAAGCTCTTCGGTAACTTATTTGACACATTCGCGGGAAGTCAAACGCGATGTTATCGAGGAAATGGGAAAAGGCTGATTGGAGCTGATGAAATTAATTAGCATATTCTGGAAGGGGCATGTGACATGTCAGCTACTATAGATACTAAAATTCACCTGCATGTTTTGTTTCGAGTTTCATAAATGTATTGTATTGCCTTGTCTTATTTCTGTTACCGAAAGAGGTCTTACTTTTGTTAATGGCAACTGTCCATAAATTCGGATAAAACGGGGGGGCTCTTTAAAGTTAATTTAGGAATAAATTACGTCACATACCTGTTTTAGGATTGTTATTGTATAACCTATCTTGATAAGCAGAACATCGACACTTGGAATTTTAACCAAATTTCTTAACTTGTATAAATTTCATAGATTTTTTCATGTCTTCAAAATTAAGCTTTTTCTTATATAAAAAAAAACCGACAACCATACTATCACTAAATAAAAACATCTTCGGTGCTTCCATCAGTACTTAAGCAATGCTTAATAAGATTTTTAGTAACTATCAGGGAACTGTACATCTTATTGTATCATGTTGTAAATACCATCTTAAATCTGCAACCAATTAAGTTATATTTTACCTGACAGGGGACACTGGATAGTTCTGCATGTACTGTTAGACAGCATAGGGAATGTTTATTTTGTGGCCTGTACAACCAGTCCAATGTTTTAAGCATTACTTCATTATACAGATGTCTACCAAGTGTTCTAGCAACCACTGATTATACATAATGTGTCGCAATATTTTTAGAGTGTCAATGAAAAATTACATGAACATCTTTGTCAGTGTAACAAATTGGGCTCTAAATTGCTTGTCATTATTGGTAAAATTTTATCCTTGAGTTTTAAAAGAGAAGAAAGAATTTGTTATCCAAATTTCATCATAATTACTTCACCGCTCATGAAGAGTCAAACACGCTTATAGATTTGAATTGCTGTCGCTACTGTTAATTTTTGGATCTTTATGACTGTCAACCATTATTGGTTTCTGTAGAAAATGGTTGTAATTGTGAATAGTCTGAGCTTTATGTGTTGTGATATGAATAATTATGGTATTGAAGTGTTGAATAGACTGCTGGAAGGCTTCTGTTTCTGATTCATACAATTTTTCCTGCACAAATTAAGCATAAGAAAATGAATTATGCTATTTATGATATAAGCTGTACATCATATTAATATTGAATATAAAGGTCACTTTTCCTGATATTGAATAATGAGTTAGAAATTCAATACATTCTCATGGAGTAAGTTAAGAAATAGCAATAAAGAGGGAAGAAAATTGACTCATGTAATTTTTGTTCAATCTTTGGTCCACTTTCAGAAATATTTCTTGTCTTAAATGTCCCCCCCCCCCCAAAAAAAAATACCAGCAAAATATCATCAGCAGATCGATTTAATCGAAACAACCTAAAAGTTCCTTGTTTTTTTTATCTGTAACAATTTTTTGAAATCCCCTTCAATTGGTCTGATCTCAGTTGCCAAATTCGTCTATCTTTCAAGGAATAAGTCCCATCAGTCTAAATACACAATCTCTAACATCATTCGTGGAAGACAAATATTGGTGAAATGTATAACTTTGCAAACATAGTGATTCAAACTGAACACTTTACAATCTGACATCCATTAAATGTTGAAGTTTACATAGCTGGGCTAGTGGTGATAAGCAGAATATTCAAGCTCTCAAGATACTTGAAATAGACATGCATCATCAAGGGCTTGTATATTATTTTGAATTGGAAAATTTAGAAAAATTGTGTTTGTATAAGATTTTATTTGTTTGATTCATTCATGATAAAATGTAGTTTTGCGGTGATGAAGGGAAACGTGCCCATTCTTATAACAATATCTGTCTGCAGCTTTCAAATTTGTCATTCTGTATTGGAGCCATTTCATTGGTGTAGAAATTTCATCTCTGTCAATTTAAATAGTGCTTGTTGAATATATTTGATTAATATTACATATTTGAATTTAAAGAATATTTCTAAGTGTTAAATTACAGTCTACCCTCCTGTTGAATTCCTCGTCTGAGCTGAAAACATATCCTTAGTCTGAAATTAAGTTTTGAAACCCAATTGCTTTAATGTAACCTGTCTTTAGAAACTGCTTGTCCTTAAGATGAAATTTCATTTGGGCATTTAGCAAAAGTTTGAGGCTTGTCGGGACATGTTTCCAAAATTCTGTATCTCTAAAGTAGCTCCCTTAATGGGTATTATTCGAAGTTGAGTAATGACTGAAATTTTAATGTCCTTTATGATAAACATTACTTAAATGATTAGTGGTGAGTGCTCGCAATATTTTGTGGAAATTTGAACTAGGAAGATCAATAAATGTCTAAAATCAAGTATCAGTATGTAAACACTGGGATGTCAGTGAAGATGTCCCCATAATACTGATCAAACTGCAGTTCTCTTGCATGCCCTTGTTTGAAAACTGATATATTTTATCAAGGATAAATTTGACACTTGAAACTTGTTATCTGTTTTATAGATTTTGCTACACTGTTTGATTTTTTATAGCAGTCAGTACAAAGGGGATACTATGCAACCGTAATGTTTCATCTGGTTGTTTAAATTTGTACATCATACATACTTCCCCATTGATTCGTTGTTTTATAATTGATATGATAATGATCTGTTAGATTTAACACAAATTGTTTAGATCGAAACTTAGAAATAGGAGAATTTTCTTCCTTATGATTGTTTCCTTAGAAATACAGCTAATTGTATTGGTTTATATGTACATTGTTACGTTAAGTTTGATAATTAAAGTTAAATGAATTATTTTTAAACCATATTATTAGACACTTACATCCGTTACATTTTAATGATACAGGTTAAAGACTGGCATGATTTATTCCGTTCAACGTTTTGCCTCAGTCGTTCCACACCATGATTACTTGTAATTCAGAATCTAACTTATCGTAGTCTACACATCATCAGATAATGAATCCTTATTCTATTCGGATTTGGCTCGAGTTTCTGTCCCACATAGACATTGCCTCATCCTTACCAAAAACCTTTTGTATCATTAAAGTTTGTCATTCCGAACGCTTTTATGTTCATCAGTTGCCAAAATCTGATTATACGTAGTGTGGATGTAATTGCGTGAATATAATGGCTTGCCGTATTATATCTGATAAATATTTTGATACTCCTAGCTCGCATGATTGCTGCATTGTCCGTCTTCATAAAAGACCACATCCTTTTTTGGGATTTCTGTATAATCAAAACAATGCATTGATTTCGTGAATCACATGTATGATTGCAATGCATTGTTTCGTCTATTGGATTACGATGTTGACTGGCTGATATAATGATACATCATAATCTCTTACATCTTCAGATTATATACATCTTTAAATGACAAACTGAACCAGACCTTAGCTGAGAGGTTGAGTGTCTTTTGTCTCCCATATTTGTTTAATGAACATCTTGCTTGATATAACTAGTTTGGCATTGTCTTTGTAATTTATTATATGTAACATCGCACATAATTGCTAATGATCCTTAGTTTTGTTTTGCTTGACATGATACAAAATAAATCAATCATTGTAAGTATCTTTTTACGAAGATGGTCTTTTGTTTTATTTTTGCTCCTTTTTGGTACTTGATGATACTTGGGTTTATTCAATATTTTTGCTTATTTGGATGTTTTATCTGCACAGTTTTTTGCATGTATCTGCCTGTCATGCTTTTAGCTTTTGTGGCTGAATTTGATCTGTCTGTTGCTGATGTAGTAATTTGAAATAATTATGATTAACTTTTACAGATACTGAGACTAGGTAACGGAATCCTGAAGTGACTATATTTAACCCATTGCCTCATAATACCGCATTTCCCAACATCTGAAGACTTTTCAATACATTGTGGCAAAAGAAGTCATTGCTTATAATGAGTAATGGCTTCTTTTGCCACAATGTTTTCCACTCTGTCAGAGAGAATTAATCCAATTTTCTTAAATTGATGTTTTGTAAACTTGCTTTGAATTTGGAAGAGTCTTAAATATGCTTATAAGGCAAAGGGTTTAATTTAATGATAATTTGAAGCTACATGTATACATGTACGTAAAATGTTTGAATGTACAGATTATTTATGTTGGTTTCAGGTTCAGAAGCCTGTTATAAATCCGTTATAAACCGTAGTGATAAATCAGAATCCGCTCTGAATGCTGCGGTTGAAATATCTACTTAAATGAACGTAAAAAAGCTTAGTAACGGAGAGTTGATATTGTATAAATGAATCAGACATAAGATGTTGAAGCCTGTGACTTGAATATATTATCATCTTTATTGAGAGGCTGAGTTTTGAAATACTGTTTTTCTTCTTGTTGTTTTTTTTGCGTGAATCTAAGTTTCGCTATGTTCAAGAGTAAAATTATCACATAAAAATAAATCATGAAAATTTAATGATTGATGAAAATGAACATAACCTACAACAAATTTGCAAATATTAGATCGTGAAAATTAAATTTTGATTCAAACTACAAAATTTGCCATACACGAGAAACCAAAGTCAGTATGTGATTTGTATACAAAAATGTAATGGTATTGTTGATGTATGAAGGTGACTGAGGTTGAAATACAAGAAAATATGTGTACTTATTTATATACATGGGTTACTTATTTGAGAAAATTGAATAATTGGAGTTTGACTCCTATTTTAATGGTTCTGATCAGTTTGGTCTCATATTGCTCAATGAAGTTTGATGCAGCTAATGCACTTCATATTCTGCTGTTGTCATTAACTTGGCTTTATTGTTTGACGAAAAACTCAAATCTCTCGACATAATGTAGGAAGTTGTCAATGATTAATGTAACATCTGAGGGCATTTTTAGAATAATGGCATTACTAATGTAATGTATTTTTTAAATCAATCATTCTGCATTGAATGTATGTATCATCCAATGAAATACATTTGTTGAAAATTGTCATGGCGTGATTTGTATTATGTGCATCTGATGAATCCATCATTTAAATCTTTCCTGATGAATTAATTTGTGATTGTTTTAATTGAAATAAGTGTCGATTTTTGTGCGTTTAAGTTTGATGGATATTTAACGACGAAAGTGATACAACACTAAAATTAACTTCAAAATGAAGATGTTAGCAATTTCTTTCTCTGTTCCACATCTTCATACAAGGAAAAGAATCGCTAGTTGTGACATATCATTTTAGAAACTAAAACTGCTTGAAGATGTTGAAATATGGTGACAACTTACCATAATTTACATCAAAAAATTTGTTTTCATTCGGTGTATGCCATTTTATTAATAATGTCAGTGACCATGAAAAGCAGAAGAAAACGAAGATATGGTTTTTAGGAAAGTGAAGCAGATTTTTACGTAAATCAAATCTGTTTACATAATGTACTGATTTCAGTTATTATGCAATTAAATAATAATGTAATTATGTAACGATACTTTTGTCTGTAACTTGTTACATCACGGTCAGAATTTGAACTATTCAATGCAATTTTTGGGGGGGTGGGGGAAAAAATTGGTGAACAAAACAAGTATGTTCTGACGTGTACTTTTTTAACAAAACAGGTATGTGCTGAGTAGTTTTTTTTCAGTCTTGGTCATTGTGTTTTTGCCAATACCTTCATTTTCATGTGAATCATATCTTTAAACTTAAAAAAATACACTTTAAAAGAAATGTTTTACCAACCCTACATTTTGGGGGCGGATTTTATTGAATACAGCATGGGGAGGGGGCTAATAATACATTGGAGAATATTTCAGCTACAAACAGGAACTAGTAAATGTTGAGACTGATTCTTGCCTAGACATTGTAAATTTAGTTACATATTAATCGACCTGATCGAATTATAGGTTTAGTCCTGTCTCGTTATTTTGTGCATGAAATTCATGCTTAATTTATTTCACAGTTGATGCATTGTTTACTCAGCAATTATCTGATTTAAGGGTTATTGTTGTTTTCATTAGTAAAATATTGGTAACGGATAATTACTGATGATATAACAATATGTAATTTTGTAAACACATTTTATTTGTTGTTTTATCAAAGTTTTTTATTGTTTTGTCGCCAAGTATGGCCGGTTTTATAACGGTTTTTTGGTTTCAACTTTCATCACTTCTCAAGCCTCGGGCTTAAAAATTATCAACACATCATATTTTCTGTTAACAATCTGCTCCCGCTTTATCATTGCTATTTAATTTCTCGTTATTTTATCACTTCAGCAAGGTCCCTGTTCAAGATGATAGCGATAGGGTTACAATTAAAATTTGAAGTCTATTCAATATATATGGCAACCAGTTATTCAATGGACAATAACAGCAAATTGGTGCTACTGGCCAATTATGTAGTAAAATTAAAGCAAGTCACAGCCTGACTTGGAGAGATATAAAGCATAGTTGGTGGTATATGAAAATTAAAACTTCACATGTTGATGGATTGTAAAAAATTGATAAACTAAAAAGTACTGATTCACTCTTTTTTGTATCAAATTTATAAAGCATGAATGCATTAAGGCTGATTTTCACTCCATGATAATTTTGGGTTCGACACCCTTACTGACATCTCAAATTTTTTCGTTTCTTTTGTGAAAATCTATCCAAGTCTGGTTATGTTGACTGAATGTTCATAAATTCATAGATATTGTAGTGAATCAGGTTTTATCCTTGTTATAAAAGTAGAAATGCAGGAAAGGCCAAAGTCTCTAAAAAAAGGTGTCTCATACATAAATTGAATATCTACATTTTTACCATCCCATGTTGATTTTTACAAATTCTTGTTCTGATACTTTTGTGATGCAGACAATGTATTGTTAGATTTTGAAGTGGAACTTATCGATAAAACTGTTCATTGTATAAGGTACGTAAATTAGGAAAAAAAAGCTAGGTAAATACTTAATGACGAAGAAAACCATTTGCTATTGCTTCATGAAACTATTCAATTTCAAACATATTGTTTGATCTATTGAAAGTTTGAAATATTTACTGTAGATGCTTAAAGGATGGTGTTTATTAAAAACTTGAATGACTGTTGGGGAGGATTTTAACACTTTGCGGCAACTTGAGTTGAAGTGTCGAAATGAAAATTTCATGTACCTTTTCTATTCTTATCTTCCGTGATCAAGTATTTATTTTATGAAACATACGTTATTCACACAGCAGCTATTTTCATCTGAGCATACAAACTCCGGGGGATGAGGTTTGGATGAGGGCTTGAAAATATCCCTTTCGTGTACATTTCGAAACTTAAGCCCGTACTTTGGCCAAATTTAAAATTTGCCTATGTACTTGAACCAATTTTCAAATGTGTGTATAATTATAATAGATGCAATTTACAAGTACATGACTATGGTCGTTTTATGGTCATACCGACCTGCATCGACATGTTTCATCAATATTGGAAAATTTATCCTATTAGCCAAACTGACATCTTATTTTCACTGCCAAAGGTTAGAAGGTTTAATTCTACTTTTGTTCGCAGTAGTAGGCAAAACAATCCATCCCTGGTATTATTATTAAAGATTAAAACTAGCTAGGATTAAGATTTGTGGGCATATACATCAGACACTTAATACTTCATCCATGTGAATGCAAATCAAGCAAGTTAATTTGTTTGAACAGGTAATCTCCAGTTCGTAGGGTTAATTAAACCTACATATGGTCATTCAAATGCACGAAGCTCATGATGTACTTGGACAGAAGCTTATTGAGATATTTCTACAAATTTGTGTAAGTGATGTATTACTGAAAAGGGCTAAAAAGGGAGCTAGCTCAGAAAAATCGAGAAGAATTTTAGTCAAACAAATACTTATCCTAGCATTCAAAATAATTGATTATTTATTTTCGTGAAAGACATAAGAATCCAATTAACAAATCATTCATAAGTTGTTCTCAGCCTTACAGACTCTTGAATTTTGTGCAATTAGACGATTTGTCACAGTTTTTTAAAGGGCCACTTTTATTTTCAATAATTCATTGTTCTAATTGAAACATTAAAGCTAAAAAGCTTGAACATTTGCAGTTCTTTTCGTGTTAATCACAAATTTCTGTGGCTTTAATTAATTAAGGAAACTATTATAACTAATTAATGCCTAATTAATCTATTTTCTTTTCTAATTCTACGTCAGATTATTAATGCATTCATTGTTAATGTAGGTTTAATGTATTGGTGATTGATAAAAGATTTTGAAATTATTAGGCTTGTAAATCAGCATTTTATTTTCTTTAAACTAATTATGCGGTGGAAAGTGACTAAATCATTGAAGTCATATCTGGTATTATTGCTGATAAAAAACAACTGAATATGACATTACTCTATTTCAAATTTTGCAAGCTCATGCGAGGTTGTCAAAAGGGTGGAATTTAATCGGAGAAGTGAAGTAACTTCGTAATAAGATACATTTTATCACAATTTCACGGCTTTGTTTAAGTTGCGGGAGCTTCACTGACTCCGTAAAGAAATAGTTCAAGTGATCATTACTTTCCCCTCTTCTTTAAAACTTTTGAAGATAAATAAAAGGCGGGTCAAAGGTAGAATGAACATGAATGGATGTAGGTATTTATGGAAACAATAGCTAATCGCGACTCTTTTGTGCGATCTAACACCTAACGGGTGTTGATTCTTGTATGTAATGTTTTGTTGAGGGAAATTTTTCTATCCTTGTCTAATTTTTTGTTTTTTTTGCTCGAGTGGCGCCTTTGTAGTGTAGTCCATTAAAAGAATTGGCAAGATGGCAAGTAAATTGATACTCGATAAAAAACGAGTCGGATCTTTTGTATACTGTGGAAACAAAAAGACTCCAATTAAGTGTGAAAATATGATTCATAACAATGAGATTTTATCCTAGACTGGATCTCCAGCTTCTTGTCTGCTGGGGACAAAAGTTAGGAGATAAATTGAGTACCAGTCTAAGAGGGGTATTGTCTAATGTATGGACATATCACGGATGATTGGCATCAGTACTTTCTCGTCTCAATACGAGTATGTCGTCAAAGTGTTTATTTCTTTTGTTACGCCATGTTTGGTAACTGGTAATACATACTTGGCTAACAATACATGATTTATAGATAAATCATATAAAGAAATTACTAAGTGATTAGGTCGTTAATTGTAAAACAAAAAAACAAGGAATGTAGCCATTGTTCTGCCATTAGCGTTATATTGTACTTGTATTGTCTACTGATGAAACTTAAGCAGTGAATAGTTTACTTGTAATATTCTGATAAGATTTTTTTTCAATATGCTCCAGATATGTTTTATGGTTTAAAATGAATTGCGTATTAAGGACTCATACGGTTTGATGAACCAGTTTATGGGCTGGTCTTATTACATCAAGTTGCAATAATATGTTAAAGTGATTATGGTTTAATTGCAGTTATCAGTATGACATAATATAGAAGGTTTGACTGCATGTTCTGTGCCACATTATGGAGATGTAACAATAAGTTGACCCCATTAACCATGAAAGATTATGTCATGTTTGTAATAATATTAAGACATAATTGTCTGTTCGAGAATAGCTGCATGTCTTATACTCTCTGTCTCCAAAAAACATCTGAATGTCAAGTGATAATGATGCATAATTGCTAATTAATACACTAATGATACAAATGACAATGCACCAAGTGAGTTAGCCCAGCTGTCATGAAATCAGTCACACAATGATGAATGCATCCATACATGCACTTGTCAATATGGTGTGAGGAGAACCGAGTAGACTCATTGGCTCGTGTTGTATGATTTAACACAAAACATACATGTATATGGATGCAGCTGTCAAATTGAACCTTAGAGATGATAGTTGCGTGTATTGATGGACTATCAGACTGTATGACCTGTGGTATTTTATTGACTAATGACAATAATATATTGATGTGCTATGAAAACAAACATCAGTTATCTACTAGTCTGTGTTTATTACCCATTGTTTCTGGGTGTCTTTGTGTATATGGTATATACTTTCAAACTAATTATAATTACTCCCTAATTACCTTATATGTAATTGTATTGCCAAGTTGTAATTACATATGTTTCATTGTATTCAACAGAAAATAAACATACTGTTACGTATTATTGTTTTTTTATTCTGTGACAATCAACTTGTACAAAATTTTGCAGATATTTATGGGTTCTTGACCTTTATCGCCATGGAGACAGGGTGGAGCAGTTATAAATCCCATTGCATTAATTACTGCACTCCTCAGGCCATATTGAGATACATTAAATGCTGAATTGAATTGGTACAATTATACTTCTTACATTCTCTTAATTGAAACATTGGCCTAAAATAGTCCTTTTCTCAAGAAATAAGATTTTATAATGTATAAAGCAAAAACATAAGTTACAATTAAGTTGTTAAAAATGTTGTCAAATATTAATTTATCAAGCCTTACATTTGTATGTTCTACATGTATCATATTAATGCGATTATTTCTGTTAATTTTTTTTTCAAAATGATAAATTTAAATATTGTGTGAAAATATTTGTTTTTGTATTTGTCTTCGCATGTTTGATAATAACCACTCATTTTCTGCGTCTTTGACACAATTTTTTATGCATTACTAATATTACAATAATTTAGTGGAAAAAATCATCTTTTAAAATTGTCATAACGATTGAAGGCCATAGGAGTGTTGATCTTGAATCGTTGGGGACCGAAATTACGAGTAATTACTAGGATAAGTAGGTTATTAACCAGAATTCTTTACACGTTATCAATTTAGCATTTCTCAATAGTCATAATCAAGTGTATCATTCACGTCTGTCTTTTTTTTCTTTTCATTGATACTAACAAAACATTATGGAAAGCAAACCAATATAATGATGTATTAGGACTATTTTTTAAAGTCTTGTGAAGAATTTGGTAATGATGCTTAATAGCGTAGATTTCGTGTGATACAATGTAGCGATAATCGATCTTTTTTAACGGGGGAAGAAAGATTGTAACGGTGACAAGGTTATCTACTATGGTCCGGATTGTGAGTCACAATACAATGATGTACAACAGTTTCAAACGCTTTGAATAAGTTATGAAATCATCTTACGTTTAAAACACGCACACTATTTAGCAATAAATAGGCAGGTTTGTGTATCAATTGTGTGAAAATGCTGTAAAATGCATTTATGTTTTTTGAGTTATAAAGAATTTTTGTGCTTCGTAATGTTTCTTAAAGTGACTCATGCATTCTATATAATGGTTTACATAATCTCTGGATGAATTAATTATTAAGTAAATATTAAATTTATGCGAATTAATGGCTTTTTCTTGATGCTGAAGTTAAAAAGCTCATATTAAGACTTATATTGATTTGCTTGACTGATCAAATTGTTAACGTGCATTATTTATATTGCCTTATAACGTTGTATGTCATTTGTCACAGTGACTGGCTAATTTGACAGCTATTTCACTAGCTAATACATGTAATATAAAACTTGACCCCTTGTTTGATCATAATGCAGGGGTCACTGGCCAATAGTTTGTTGACTTGTGAAGAAGCTATTACACTGCTTTTCAGGTTTTACCCCAAAAAATAACATTGCATAAGGCTGGTATTTGGCAGAGCTTGCAACTTACTGTATACAGGTTCTGTATGAAATAAAGATGTCCTAAGTTTCTGCAATTTGTGTAACATACTTTTAATATGTCATGATATCTGTATCTTGTCATAGAAAGTCTATCAGTATTTTAAAATTTATGAATTTGTCTGTCTGTGTCTTAAGGGAAAACTCCGCCCGCATCTCTGAAATTGTTTTTGTAAACTCATAAATGCATGTTTAAATCGTGGACAACTTTTGAGTGTTTTTCGTTAAAAAGATTTTATTAATCCCATTAATCAATCCAAAGTATTTTATATGAAAAAAGCATCACGAAGCTGTCCTTTGTTTATATAAACCCAACGACTCATCAGTACACTCATATATACAGATATACGACTGTACACTATCTTTTGGTTAAATCTAATTATTTAATTTCAGTGAAATTTACGATTTACAAACATTGGGCTATGAGAGAATGATGGAGCAGAATTGAAACTTAAATGATTAGTCAGAAAGGAAAATGAATGTCAAAGTTTTAAACTATTTTCGACAATAAACACTTCACTTTGAAACCAGTATAAACATGGTCACCAATGGTAGTTTTAATGTCTTCTTGTTTTTACTGCATCTTAAATAATTGCTTTTATGGGCTAGCATTTCTTACAGATTATCATGTTTTCATTTGCGATGGTAAAAATGACAGAACTGTTTATACAATGATGTTAAGCCTCAACATTTCAATGCCTTGCTTTAGTGAATTCGATCGGCTTTTTATAAAGTTGCAGGAGCTGTTGATAATTTGTTTTTGTTGGGTATTCCGTTATAACAACAATTTTATCCACTCCTCTATTGATGTAATTTTCACCTCTGTGCGATCGTCTTTGGCAGGCTCGTAAATCTATTAAGTATACAAAATTTTTGAAATAATCTTTTCTGTATATACAGGAGCTTTGGAGTGGAGTGAAAGTGTTTTAGCTTTTGAAGATTGTCACCGTTAGTATCGAAACAGTCTTCATCCTCTTGATGTTAAAGTATATTGAATGACCATATTTAGCATTTGACATGTCATTTCTCCAAGATTTGTAAAAATTGTTCCAATCTATTCTTAATTCAAGTGATGCAGAGTAATTTCAGTTTGAATGATTTAAATTCAAGAAAAATGTGGCTTACTTTAGCAACAGAATGATTTAAGAAATAAGTACTCACTGGTCCCCAGCTTGTACGAAAATGTCTCCATGAAGAAGTAGGGCTTTTTTTCACAGGGAAGGGGGCCTTTTTCTTAAATTTGGGGAATAATAACACTGTATTTTTGCAAAATAGGAGAAGAAAAAACTTGATGTAAACTGAATTTTAGGGGAAAACTGCATGACTTTAAAGATTTTTCCTGAGGGGAAGACGCCTATAAACGACCCGTGCTGTAGAAGGAAAAAAATACCCGAGAAGATACCATTTCTTTGGATGTGTACAGTTCAGCATGTAGATGGGTTGTGAAATCATGATTTAACTGAAATCGTTATTTATTGCCTCCGGCATGAGAATCCTGTTTGATCATGTTTGTTTGAAATTGACAAAACTCATCATTTAGTGATTTATTATTGTATAATACCAAACAGAAATGCTGCGTGTAATTTTATACACTAACTGATGGCACGAGGGATTGAATTGAACACTTGTTACGTAAAATCTGATAATTCAAATTACCATTTACACACGTACAAAGAGCATTGATTTAAGTTGATTTTTATAAATTTGTAATGTTTCACACATAATCGTTTGGTGATGTTAAGCTGGATGATTTTGTTCAATACATTACCCTTTAATTATATACGATTTCATAATTCATAGCATTTAATTTCAGTCAGAATTTTATATCGCACGAAAATTTATTACATCATTGTATAACAGATTAGCTACGTATTTGTTAGTTTTTTTTGTCTTTGAGTCTATTTTCATGGTTTGCATTTAGATTTATTTGTTCACACTCCCCATAGAATTCAAATTTCGTCATCAATAGAAGAGTTCATCACTCAACATTGAAAAGTGCTTTGTCAGTTAAAGGGTGGATACAAGTTGTTAGAATATGAGGCATTGTAACATTCACACGCCATTTTAATGGTTTAAAAAAATGAATCTGCAAAATTAATTGGTCTCGGAGCTGTCATGGAATTCATTAAGTTAATGTTTCTATATTAATTAAATGATTGTTGCTGACTGATTGGTGAAATTTAACTTAAATAAAATACAATGTCAGGATAATCAATGTTAATAACATAATCTTTTGGACTGACGCATTACCTCCAATCCTCTGCATAGACTTTTGCTTCGCTTGTTTGCGGTTGAATAGGAAATTGATGTGTATCGAGCTAAGAATCAGGCTGTATAGGACACTGTTTACAGTATTTTTCTGTTTGTTCAATTTTAATGCTTTCCATCATTACATGAAAACTTTCGGAAAAACCATTAAAGAAATCAATGATATGTTTTGTGTACGTCTGCTGATTGCCCCATTGTTTCTTCGCATCCAATATACCCAATACATCATTTATTGATGATTATTGTTGACTACTCTTTTGTTTCATATATTTACTCTTCCATCCTCCATCATTGAAGAGTCTGATGTCGCCACACAGGGAAACTAGTTCTCTTCGTTGGTCAATGAATGCTTGATATTTTTGCCCATTTAAAGGTATAGCCCTGTCCATTTTAACCCTTTGCCTCATAAGCATTTGGACTCTTCCAAATTCAATGCTTATTATACAAAACGTCAATTTATTAAAGAAAATTAGGTTATTTCACTCTGAGAGAGTGGAAAACATTTTGGCGAAAGAAGCCATTACTCATTATAAGCAATGGCTTCTTTTGCCACAATGTTTTCAAATGTGGTCTGCTTCAGATGCGGAGAAATGCAGTATTATGAGGCAAAGGGTTATGGAAACTAGATTCTATTACTGTTCAAGCACTTTAGATTGCTCAGAATTCTCATCTGCTATAGTTTGTCCAAGGTGTGAAATATGTACATAAGCAAATATTCCTATGCCGGTATTCGATTCATTCAGATAAAATTTCATGTATTAAGAATTCTTTGACATTGTTTAATTTTTTTATGTACAGCACTCATTGTTTTAATGTTACCAATGGTTTGTAAGTGGATGCCTTTGAGTATTTTTTTTACTGAGTCAGCATTTTTGGGATTATACCTTTAAAAGTATACATCAGTCTGTCTCGCTGTATCTTTGTTCAGTTAAACATTTTTTGTTTAAGTATGATGTTCATTTGTTTGTTTTGTAAAGTAGTAATCCTGCTTCGTTGCAACGTTTTTAAGCATCATCCATATTTTAAAGGATGTCGAGTGTTCTATTACTCTATTCAATATATCTGGTACCTGGATGCTTCAATAATATAAAATCAATTCATTTATAGTGGTAGCAGGGTTCATTCCAACAGTGAACATTCATAATACATTGTACTGAAGAGTATTGTCTCATTTTCTGGACTCCACCATGAAGAGTCTCTGTTTTCAGTTTGTTTATACCATAAGCGTTTGTATTACTTTGCACATTTTATGAGATAACATTAAAATATAGATGTGTGCTATGTTTTGATTGACAGCCTCTCAGTATGGATTTGTTTGAATATTTTCATATCCTTGGTGACTTACTACTTGCGTAAAAAAAGCTGCATAAATTGATGCACAAAAATATTAATCAGTATCAAGTTCTGTGTGATATTTGCTTGGTTACAACTTGACTTACGTTAACTTAAGAGTCACATATTTTTTGGTATACAAAACCTTGTATTTAATTTAACTATAGTGGAGTTCTCTCATCCAGTTGATGTTGACACAAAATGAATGTTTCTGTTTACACCTGGTGATGAATAAATCCAGCGGTTGTCTTATGATACTGTCATAATACCCAGCATCCCATTGGCCTTGGTTGACAGGATGTCATAGTATTTGTCACTGATAAACTAAGGATTCATGGTGACAAACAAACAAACCTCCACAACTGAAGAGTACTTATGTTTGGTAATTGTTGGACTGGTATGCTATGAAATTTCTGCTGCTGAGTTACTGCTGTATCTATGGGGTGAATGTATATGGTTTCATTGTTGAGTTGGGAGACTGTGACACAGCTGGCTTCCCAAATATGGACTGGTTTATGATAAAATTATACTAACCAGTCTTCTGTATTGCTGTAGTTTATGAAAAAATAAGTTCTATGAGAAATTGAAAATTTCGAGGTACTATGTTGTATACATGTCTTATGTAACCCTTTGCCTCATAAGCATATCTTAGACTCCTCCAAATTCAAAGCAGATGTATAAAGCATCAATTTATTTAAGAAAATTGGTTATTTCTCTCTGACAGAGTGGAAGATATTGTGGCAAAAGAAGCCGTTACTCATTACAAGCAATAGCTTCTTTTGCCACAATGTTTTCAAAAGTCGTCTGCTTCAGATGGGGGGGGGAATGCTGTATTATGAGGCAGTGGGTTAAAATTTAGGTATTTGATCTCTCAAAATTTAATCACAGTCGAGTTTAATTTTCTGGCTAGGAGGAGTTGGTATACTGTTCTGAACTCATTATTACTCTTAATTTAGATTTAAGATGAAATATTTTATGATGGATTAAGTAAATGTCAAATATTAATTCTGTGTCTATATTTAACACATAATTAGTCACTTCAGTTCAGACAGAGTTTTCGTTTTAGAAATGCGTTAATAGGTGTCTTTGTAAAAGATTAGAAAGGCGTACACGCAAACCAATGAGTTTGTATTGGTTTATGAGTGAATTATGATGTTTAAATGTTGTCTTAAGCTTGACAGCCCAGCCTCCCATATCAGTCAATGAATACACACTGTATAAACCCTAGATAGATAGATACAGTGATCAGCCGAGCATATCTTCAATTCGTTTGCGTCATATATTCCTTTTAAATCTGAGGTAAAACGGTAAACTTTATGAAGGAGATACGTTTGTTTAGCACCTGGCCAGGTAAAACTAGGTCGTGATGAAGATGTAAAATTTGGCGGGCTGCAGTTTGATTCAATGTCACGGTTGAGGATGCAGATTTGGCGGCCATATTTGGAATAGTGTCATAACATCTGAAGAGGATTTTGATTTAAGATAAATATGTGTGTGAGTTGTATCAGGGCTCTGTTAAAATCAGGATGAATATGGAAGAAATAGCCTGTTGGAGTAAGTACATGTAGAGGTTTATATTACAACCTATTTCTTGTCGTCTGCTGTGTGTGTACTTCACTAGGTTAAATGATAAACTGGTGATTGATGCTTAATTTTCTCATTTGTTTCATCAACATGTAAATATATCACGTAGGGGCAGCCATTATGTATGTTGCTGTTTTCATCAATTAGCATGATGGATATCTTATTAGTCATAAAGTTAAGACAATTAAAATGAATGTATAATGTTTAACATAAAAATGAGTATTTGTATTGTTCTGTACGGCTTAACTATGCCTTTTCTTTGTTTTGAATTTCATATTTTACATCTTTTATGTGAAAATAGACATGATTTGTTTTATACAAAACTTCCTTCTCACCTTGCCGTACATGTTATTGGTTATTGACAATATTTTTTGGTCATGTGACCACAGATGATGGTGAGGAGACAGGTCATGTGACTTTCTATTTATAGCAAACTGGTTGCTGATGTGGGTCAGTAGTTGAATTTCAAGTGTCATTTTAGGTTGCATTTGGTTAACATTATTATTTATTGTCAAGATTCACTTGTGGGCTGATTTAGACTGGTTCTTAAAATTTAGTTGACTTTAAAATACTTCACATGAAGCCAAAGGCAAAGAATGGGAGGAAAGTATCAGTTTCAAAATAGAATACCATTTTGCTTAATGATGTATTAATAGATTGAAATACTCCATCTTTGCGTACTATGGATGCTTGAATGTTTTGTGATGCATTCTTACCTGAAATTGTAAATAAATGTTATTTTTCCTGATTTCTGGATGTCACAAAATGTAAATCTTGTTGGTCTTTAATCATGTAAACACTTGAGTGATGTAAGGGGTGATAGTTAGATAACCACCGCCTTGTCTCCTAAATTTTCAGTTACAATACAATCCAAGTACTCTTCATGAATGATAAAAAATGCACGAAGACAGAAAAGGTCAAGTTGTTTTAGTCTTATGTTTTAATATATCATTTGAAGCTTCGTTTTGTTCAACAAGGAAGTTAAAACTAGACATATGTGTTGTATGTATCATTATGATGCTATGTGCTACAGGTGTGCTATGACTTCATACTTGTGGTCAATGTACCTTCAGATCAGTAGTCCAAGGTTTTGTGAAAATGTTTAAACAGTAATATTTCCTGATTATATCATCATGAAGTTGATTTTATTGTTTGCCTGACTGTTTGCTGATCACCAGATTATTTAGCAGTAATATTACTGATTACTGGGATATGTAGTGGTATTATTACTGATTACTGGGATATTTAGTAGTAATATTACTTACTACTGGGATATTTAGTAGTAATATTACTGATTCCTGGGATATTTAGCATTTATATTACTGATTACCAGGATATTTGGCAGTAATATTACTGATTACCAGGATATTTAGCAGTAATATTACTTATTACCAGGATATTTTGTTGTAATATTACTGATTACCAGGATATTTAGTAGTAATGTTACTGATTACCAGGATATTTAGCAGTAATATTACTGATTACCAGGATATTTAGTACAAAATATTATTGATTACCGGGATATTTAGTAGAAATATTACTGATTACTAGATTATTTAGTAGTAATATTACTGATTACCTGATTATTTAGCATAAACATTACTTATTACCAGGATGTTTAGTAGTAATATTACTGATTACCAGATTATATAGCTTGATTTATGCTGTTCATCTGAATTAAGGTTATTGTGTGCTGAAATGTTTTTATAGTTTTGGCTTATATGCAGTCTATGGAAATAAAAAATCTATTTTCTTCACTTTTTGTGTTACAGGTTACACATGCATATATATTTTTTTGCTGTTATATTTTATTAGAAATTTATATGATATGTTAAAATTAAATTTATTTTACTTCATTATATTTGCTGTTAACTTGTCTCCCATTTAAACATGTAGGATTTAATTAAATTCATATCTCATTTAATTATCACCCTTAGGTGCTGTATACTTTGTTAATTTATGTGGACAAATTATCTAGATACAATTATGTACAAAGAGATCACTGGGCAGTTTCTGCCAACAGAATCTTACAAAAGTGTCCAGTCATAAATCGTTAATTGGAGAATCTTTTAAACATCCGCCTCTGGGGGGGGAATGTAACTGTTAATTGTTTTCTCCTAGAAAAGTGTGTTTTTCTTCGCTGGTTATTTCAAGATCTTTATCATTGACTTTTATACCAATTTGTTGAAATTCTCAATATTTTTGTTGACAATAGATACATATGATGAAAGAATTTGAAAACTGTGGTAAACGATGCAATTAATTTGTTTGCTGATAAGATAGTAATTGTTGATACACAATGAAGCAATGTTTTGCCTGCCTGTAGACATCATGTGATGACTGGTTTCCATGTCCAAAGGCAAGATAAATTGAGAAACTGAAGAGTTTTATTTCTGATCACAAACCTGATTAACAAATTGAAGAATTTGTCAAGATGTTTTTATTACTATTTAATTGTTTTATGGTGACAAGAAAGTTTTAAGGTTACAATAACCTCGGGTATATAATTCTGGGGATGTTTTAAATTATTTTAGAGAAGTGTTGAAAAATTATACTATGGTTTCTTTGATTCTTTGTAACTATTTATAAATTAAGCCATTGATAAAAATTAGTGTGAAGATGTGTGTGTAATAAATATTGTAATAAATTGGCAGTTCTTTTTGTCAAGTGTAAATTTATCTAAGAGACAAAGGTGATAGAGTTGCATTTATTGTTACATTAAAAAGTGAACAATTCGGCAAATTTATATATACAAGTCTTAACCCTTTGCCTTTTAATACCGCATTTCCCCCGCATCTGTTTTCAACAATGTTTTTCACTCTGTCAGGGAGAAATATCCTAATTTTCTTAAATAAATCAATATTTTGTATATTATGCTTTGGATTTGGAAGAGTCCAAAATATGCTTGTGAGGCAAAGGATTGAATACTCTTCAGTAACTCCCTATGATAAAAAGGACCAGGCTATCTTCACTGAATTTTTGAGACAAGTTCAATGAAATCATTCAGTTTTTATATTTACTCTTGTTTCCATCAACTTGAGATGTTTTTTTCCACGAAGGCTTTGTTCTTAACCCCTAAATTTTTGAATTTCAAACGCGATTCTTGAAACTGTTGAGTTTGGTTTGACCTCCTTTTGGGGCTGCATGTAGCATGCATTTATCAACCCCGTTTATCAGTTGTTTGTGGAGCATAAAACTCCATTTCAAGATGTAATTTCCTCTCGACACTTCAAATTGTGACCCTTGAAATGATGCTGTCAAGGTAATTATGACAAAGTTATGTATGTTCAATATCATCCGTTGTGGTATTAGAGGATAAGTGTCAATTAGTGAGCTTTCTAGGAGGTAAAAATTTAGTACGAGGATATTTCGTTTCCAAATGGAACAATTTTTACCTTATACGAAATCACCTTTCGATCAACCAACATCTATTTTCTATTTTTTCAAGGGATGCTGTCAACTTATCATTTATCTGGCCCCTTTCGTAACCCCTAATCCAGAGTAACCATGGACTCCCTTTATTTCGGTACTGTTTATCTAGGGTTTTACTGGTTTTTAGTGCAAAAGATAACGATCTCCCGCTTTTACCTCTCTTTTGTCGTCTGGTTGTTCCCTAACTGATGTATTTCATTGTATTAATATGAATGATGTCTTGTTTACCTTTCCCATGCTCTTCAGTTTATGGAAACCACTTTAAGTCTTCTTAGTGATCAGCTTTCACCCGTGAAGGCGACTATGGTTTGATACAGGCTTGTGTTACGTGATGAGGCTGCCCCTAGAATTGGGGATAATGTTATCAGTAGCGGTATCTTAACTGAGATTTTGAAAGACTTTTGGGTATTTATGTTATTGAAATTTCAAGCTGTAACACCCCTGCTGAATGACTAACCTGTTGTGAAGCGAAAAAAGATAAAAATCTTGAAATGCTTTCAGTTGCATGAGTGTTTCTATAGTTGGAGCCTGAATAAAGTACGTTTTAACCTGTCCTGTCTCGTTAAAAAGGACAGGCCGTAAATTTCCATCTCTCTCTTTGTAAAAAGTATGTTGGCAGAGGACTGATCTTTAAAAAAATCTGAGTATGATAGATGCTTTCAGGTCATATTGCTCAGTGTCGTTCAGATGCTTACACATGAAGTGATGCTGAATAATCTCTAGAAACAATGTTGTTTGCGTGCCGTCTGCTCTTTTTACAAAGATTTTGTTCTCCTTGTTATTAAATGATGGGTTATCCGGGGTATTACATTTCTTTCCTTGTATTGTCATTTCATGTTTTACTATACCATCCTTTTTTATATTCCTTGTGTGAAGCAATTGAAACGTGTAATTATGTTTTCAAATTTCATTCTTTAAGTATAGTGATGAGCCTTTAGGAGCCAGATTTCGAATAGTGTCGTTAATTTTGTTTATCCTTATTTGTACGTAGTGTTGTAGTGTCATTGTAACTGACTGTTGTGAGGCTGAAGTTGTTCTTTCTTCGCCTTTATTGAAAAGAAATGTTGAATTAGGCTTTTTTCCTGATTTATATCTGTATTATTTCAATCAGACTGGCTTTATACTTTTTTTTTTATTTTTGTTAGTTTTTTTTTGTTTCAGCAGGATGTCAGTCAGTATTTAAATAAATCAATAATCAGACTGGCCTTATACTTTTTTTTTATTTTTGTTAGTTTTTTTTTGTTTCAGCAGGATGTCAGTCAGTATTTAAATAAATCAATAATTTTAATTATGAATGATCAAAAAACTATATTTATTAACTCGATTTATAAAGAAATAGTCTCGCATCAATATTCTTTGAAAATAGAAATGTGAGATATTAATGCGTTTTGAATGAAATGCAACATGATGTGTACTTCTCGTCATCTTTCATTTAATGCTATTTTTCTTTGGGTCTTGATTCTTTGAATCAGCCGTATATGATAATGAATCATGAATTCTTGTCGATGCGTTCCTTTGATGATTTTTAGATTGCCATTGAAATGTTAAAATCTTGTTCAAATCGACAAAGTAAACAGTGTTGTAGATTACATGGGTACAGTACTGCACAAAGGGGAGAAGAAAATATGATGTACATAATTCACGCCTCTCAAATTACCAGTAGCCCATTCAACGAGCAAAAGGAGTTTGGTGAATTCAATAGTAAAATTTCCTTACAATTTGTCATCATTATACCATTCTGTCTGAATCAATATGGTTATTGATTTTAGCCGAAAATTCATTTTTCAAAATGATGAGAATACGTTTTCATGTTCAGTAAGAGGACAAAAGCAATAATGGACCTATGTTCTTTAACAATAATGTTTTCTATCTTATAAAAGATGCGTTTAGACGTCAATGGTACATCAGAGATGCGGCACAGTGATGGCAATTGAATATTGATACGCCCCTCATTTTTTTCACGATATTGAGTGCAGACTTCAAATATTCTAGTGGATCAAATTTCTTTCCATCTGATACAAAGCCAGCGTCATTATTTTGTTGAAAGATAATTAGTTATAAATGTAACCCCTACCAAGTTAAGAAATGGATTTTGAAATCTAAATACTAAATTGGCTAAATATTTTAATTTTGAAATTGTGAGAAATTAATTAACAGGGGAGAGAGGTGGGGTTCAACTTCATTATGAAGATGACTTTGTGTATACTTTGTAAACAATTATAACTAAAATTCTTTTGATAAATTTTATTTCTGTGCCAAGCTGATGTTAGCTCCATGGTGAAAAAAGTTACTTTTTGTTGTATTGAAACAGTGTCATGATTTCTGTCAATAGCGCTTCATTTGTTAGTAAGCTCTTCTTTATGGAGGTATGTTTACTGGGGAAGGTGATATAACTAAACCTGTCTTCTTCAGTTTAAGTTCTTCAGTGAAGAGCACATTTCTCATCTGAGGATTGAGCTTGTTACTGCTGTAATGTTTCATCTAGTTTTCCTGATTTTTTTAAACAGATAATTGAATGTTGATTTGTGGGATGACTAAGTCACATGTTGACATTGATGTTTGGTGTAATTTATTTTAAAGTAGTAATACTATGTTGTACGAGATACTGTTAGGTAGGTGGTATGTCATATCGCATTAAAATTATTGTTCATATACATTATAGGGTGATTTATTTAAATTTTATAGGATATATGATATTTGGGATTCTATTCGGCCGGTACTAGGACCTAACATACGATGGTTTAAAATTGATACCAAATATCGACCATGATGCATTAGTCTCGATATGACTCTGTAGTTTGCCGTTTCAATTTAAAGATGCAACAGGTGTTAATTTTCTTGCGTTGCTGGTGAATGATAATGTGGTATTTACGCCAATTCATATCAGAGATGGGGCATTCATTGATGCTAGATTATAGAATTAATATAATGTAATGCCGTATATCTCACTCCATCATTGTATTAACAAAGATGACATACAATTCATAAGTTGAAATTTCATCCCTTTGCAATGATAATGTACCGGTATGTATGAGGCAGGTGAATACCACAATGAAGTTATTCTTACTGACTGTCTGATTGATCACATGACTTGTTGGAAGCTGCGGCTTGTTAAGACTTGAAGTTTTTATTGAATTCATTATTGAAAAGTTTTTGTGTAGACATTCGTTTATCAAAGGAAGCTATATCTTTATTTTCATATACCTTAAAATGAATGAATTGTATTCAATTTCCCTTCTAGCACAGCTTGAATAAAATTGGTTCAGGGAAATTAAAAGAAAAATATCGAAAGAGAAATAGATTAAGATAATGGTGAGCTCCTCTAGTCATTGGTAACATTTCGTAGAAATCGTCACCTTGAAATGGCTCTTATAAGGAAAATTTGTCATCTTCAAACAAAAAAAGTCACTTGTCATTGCATCAAAATCTTGCATGATGGCAGTATGATAAATTAATATTTCCCTGATGTGTAGGCTTGAGTGTGTGAAACGATCTGGTCTGAGAGCTTGTTACATTGTTTCTGCTGAAAATGGTAACTTAAGAGCATTGAAGATGTTTGTTTCATGTTTTGCTATCAGGAAACATTTGATCAATTTGAAACTGATTTTGATCGTTTTTGAATCATTTTGAAGATAACGATAATGAAAGAAGCGTTCAGAGATTTATGAAACATTTCCGTTTCACAGCTAGTCAATGGTTTGATTTTGACTATCTGTCCTGAGTAGGTATGTAGAAATGTTTTCATGTAGCCAGTAAGCTACTAAAAGTAGAAGGTGGATCTGAGGGTCCTCCCCAGTAGGGGGCAAAGGGGCAACCCCCTGCTGAGTGAAAGTAGCTGGCGAGAATGCTCAAATAGCCAGTTGATTTTTCCAGCTTCTGGCTCATGACTTGAGACATGAGTTATCATAGCGTGATGCATCCTGGCATTTTATATGTATATACCTGCTACATGCCGTCTATTTATGAGGGACATGTACCATCTTAGCAGATTAGCCTATTTATCAGAATGTTCTGATATAGCTCGAAACTTCCGTCTGCAGTTTTGACATGTATACAGACTTTGATGGGATTGTTTCCACGTTCTCAGTTTCGATGTTTGAAATGTCGTCTGCATATTTTTGAAGCAATTTGTTTGCGCTCTGGTTCAATATTACGTTATCCTTCCGATATAATTTATCATAACTTGTACTTATGAAATCAATTTCAGCACTCGGCGACATCGAATAAGTATCTTGTATCCCAAATTTATTGATGTGATCGGACCGTGTTGATCTTGAAATACCTGTTATCCGTAGATACAGACTGGGTTACAGTTCATTTTGATGTCTGTTTACGCTTCATGTTTTAGCTTGTTCCATAACCAGTCTCTTTGCATATGGGGAGACCAGTCTCGGTAATTTTTTTTAGATAAAGCAAATATTATCGTGATAGGTTTATTACACGGCTTGTCAAAACTTTTCAATTATCTTTAGGCTGTTGAAATATAGGAATATTGAGCAATGATGTTGACATTTTTTCATATCCTAAGAATTTTGAAGTGAATATTATTCATTTAAAAAATCTTCATTTTGTTATTTATGACATGAATATGAAGCAGCTGCATGTTTTAGGGTCTCCTATCAGGGGTGGAGAAATGTTTTCATGTGGCCAGTAAGCTACTAAAAGTAGAAGAGGGGTCTGAGGGTTTAGTGATGTGCAATTTTAACTCTCTGTTTCTCAGCTGTTGAATGAATAACTCAGATATCATTGTATTTATTGTTACTTATCACTAAATGTTTATTTGTACCTATTGTTCCCAACTGACAAATTTACACTGGATTTACAATCTAGCCATCTGCTATGTGGGTTGGACGTAGTTACTGTAAAACCTTATTATCTCAAATAGTCATCAGAACAAAGTTAATGCTCAATAGAAATGTGGTGTTTGCAATAATGGGATATTTGTTTATTCCTTGAAAATTAGGCACAACTAAGGAAAAATAAGTCCTCGAGATAAATCGGGTGCTTGTAATATCGATGCTCGTAATAATGAAGTTTTACTGTAAATGGTAATGGTTTGCTGATGTGACTTTTAACGTCATGTTGTTCATGTCTTGTCTGGGAGTTTGACCAGGTGCTAGCTCTATATTCGCTGATATTCTCCAGTTATCTGAAGACAGTCTCTCCACATCATCTTTTTATCTATTGTAATTTCGGCCACGACCCGGTCTACGTTATCTAAGACTTCTGCAACTGTTGTCAGCCCCATACTGCTATATTTGTTCAATTTCCTTTATCTACTAGAATGGTATTCACGCTTGCGGTACAGTTTATGTCCTAAAAGGTTATCTAACGTCTTTCAGAAGATGTCTCGGCTTCTGTGTCTTTATGCAATGTTTAGAAAGATTCAGTCACGAAACTCGCCGGATTTTTGCCATCTGTGCCAGTTTTAAGTCAAACTGAACTCTTTAAGACTGTCAGAAACTAGGTTTTTACATGTAATACTGTATGATCATGCAAACATGTAAATGAAAAGTAAATTATCAATGTAGGACGAACACCATTAATTGGTGAATGTAACAGAGTTTGATTTATAATTGTCTTTGTAAGTATTACTTTGGACAATAATAAACTGTTGATTTTACTGGAATCACATTGAATTTTTAGATGTGGAAAAAACCACACTTTTGCTAGGGAGCCTCTTTAGTCCAGTGGTTATTGTCTCTGCCTAGTAATCACTAATCCCTTACTGATGTGAGTTTTAATCCTAGCTAGGAGCAAATCTTGCATATGATGAAGTTAGCTTATGGAAGATTAATGGTTCTACCTGGGTGAAAACTTTGTTTAAAACTGGAAATGTCGCTTAATGACTCAAGGAAAAAATATTAGTATTAGTTACTGAATAAAGGGTGCATAATTATTTCACTGCCAATTTTTTAAAATTATTATTGTTCAGCATTCTGAAGAACTGAGATACCTCTTGAATGGTTTTAGTTTTTTTTTCTATAAAATTTTATTCAGCATTGTCGTGAGCTGGTTTTTTTTCGTCTATTAAAATTCTGATGGTGTGACAAAAGATGCTTTAAATTTTGTATTCATGATAATTTCAGTATAATTCAGCATTTATTGACTACATCTTGTCATGTTGAATTGCGGTCGCTATTGTATATCTTCATCTGAAAGGGGGCCGTTGTCATGTGTACTGTCAGACATCAAATGTAAATGTACAAAAAAATAAACTGCTTGATTGAAGTTTAATTGATTCCTTTTGTTGGAACATCATTTCAATTGAATTACATTGCTGTAATTATTGGGACTTGAAAAAACCATCGTCCTTGCTTAGTTTGATTAACGCATCATGAAGGTGGTACAGGGCTCGTATTATGTTCTGATAATTACGTACAATTACAAGCGGATAACTTTACCTTGCATGTCAGACTCTTCTGTTCGTACTTGCGTATAGCTTGAATTATGATCACTCGAAATTAATACCATAATGACATGCATTCAATGACAAATGATTTAATATATATGCTTGTATGGACTGGTATAGATTTGTGTTTTATACAAATCGCTGATCCTTATATCAATATATCTCAAACATCATGATGAGGGGAAAAATTTGTAAAGATTTTGTGCCGAATATTCTATAACATAATTGTTTCTTGTATTTTTAATTTGTTATGTCAGTCGTTGTGTCTGATGTTATTTGCTGCGGTTTAGCTGTAAGTTTTTGTGAGTAATGATCGTGCGAAAAGTATGTGTGATGTTACAAAATGAGCGGAAGTGAAAATTGCGCCATAATTCTTAAATTAAGCCAAAATTACTCTAAAAAGATGTAATTAAATGAAATTATCAGATTTTATTTCTGTTGAAGATTGACTATAATATTTTACACTCTGTGGTACATTAATCATAATTGTTGGTTGTCCAAAAGTCACATCTGAATCAGAATTTGAGTGTAAAGAATGGGATATATATGAACCTGATTGAGGTCGAACTGACCCTAAAAATCTTGAAAATTGATGTGAGATGTTACGAACCCAAAATTTGACACGATTATTGACACCTGAACTTATAATCCAAGGCTGTTATCCAAAGGTCCACTACGCATCATTTTCAGTGTCTTATATATATGTTTGTTTCCATGGTAACCACCTCAGCATCGTTAAATTATTCAATGGTTAATTCATTTTTTCTCTCTTTTACAGCCTATGAGGAAGATGGAAATGCTGGACGAGATGTCCTTGTGCCGATCTCACAGACGAACGGGCATATGTCCGAGACTTTAGTCGGGGAAGACCAGGTATGTTTAGTTTCTCAAACTTTCAGAACTTTCTTTATGATCTGTACATGATTTGTATGGGATGGTTGATTTGACAAAAAAATTGAAACCTAATAATTCAACTTGCACTGGGTGATATGTTGTCTGCCTTTCGATTTGTGGTAAGTTTTTGTGTCTGTCTGCTTCGTAATATTTCCAAAAAAGACAATATTTGTGAAAAACCAATACGATCATCTTAATTACAGAAATTCAAATTGTGGCAGTCTAGCTAATTCACCTTATTTGTTATTGTTTATTGATCTGTGCTCTACGTCTGCACAAAATTAAATTGTCTCCAAATGTTGGCTAATGTGTACGTGCGGTTTATTTCTGCTTTCAAGTTTATATACTAGCCCATTATTTTTTTGCTCGAAAATCAGTACATTTCATGTATACATCGATTGGTTTAAATTTCTAGCCAACCCTAGGTATGAGTTGTCAACATTTTTATGAGATGATATTGTTCTGTTATATTCATTTACATCGCTACATCTTCCTTGACGTTCTTTTAACTGACCTTACGTGTATCGTTGTATAGAAATATTGCGTGATTGTTTAAATATAGACGTCTCATTTACATGTGTAATGTTTGATTCGATGATTGGCTTAAATCTTTTGAAAAAGACTCGACCAAGGTTCCCACATCCTTAGATTGAGTTTCAGGTAACGGTAAATAGTCGACGTCAAGGATAGCGATTATTTTGATGACCGAGTAATGGTTTGTATTGGGATGAAATACGACTTGAATTGCTTCAAAATATAATAATTGGATTTGTGTATATCTTTAATTGAGAGAGCTATCATAAAGTCATGATAGTTTGGCTGACAGAATTAATAGGGTGTTAATTTGTTGTGAAATTGCTCAAGGTAGAGACTTAGGCCAATAACTGTGCAGTAATTCAAGGATATTTTCACGATATGTAGAATAAAGAGGCCGTAGTTTTCTGTTGACTGGTGTATCAGTTCGAATGATTAATAAATAATGTACCGATATTCTTAGTGATCTATATTTTGTACCATTTACAGCATACGATGTTCAATATTGACTGAAAAAAAAAAAAAAAAACAGCATCATATTCTCGTTGTTAAACTTTTCTTCCTGATCTCGACTCAGCGGAGAGGTCTTTGCACTAAGCCGTTATAACCACGGTCTACTTTTTAAGATAAACATTCTTACCCGAATCAGGCTCAAACGTGCTTCAAATGAACTTAATTTACTCCATAAATGATTGTATTTAGATTCTCAGGTAGTTTGTTCAATATTAAGTCAATATTGTCCAAGCAGTGACGCTGATTAAGATAACATATAACAGTTTACCTATGTACATACAAATTCAATAAGCATCTGAACCTTTTATGGCTGAGGCCGGGCAACATAATGTTCATTTTTGCCATTGGTTGTATCCCGGCATTGATGATATTTTTTTTATTTTGCAATTCACATATTTTACCTGTAATATACTGATACTATCAATCATTTATATAATTAATGCTTCAAAATTTAGTTGAAAATTTATTTAATTTCATTTTTTATATTTTTTTTAAAAAAAGAAAAAAACTTCAAATTCCACTTTCTTCTATTTTTTTTAAATTTAATAATTTCATAAAAAGTTCCATCCTTTTGTTTATATTGTCTGCAGTATGCAGAGATAAAAGGTAATCTTTTAGGTTGTAATTTGGTGAATTTTCGCAAATAAATTACAGGTAGGTTAATTTTGTCACTCAAATTGTGTGAAGTTTAGCCTGGGTGCTGGGACAGGTGTTTAAACCTTGAAGGCTTTAATTTAAATTGTAAGGAAAATGGTAAATTGGACTTTATGTCATTGAATTGCGTGAACAGTCATGTACGTATATATATTACTGTAGACTAATTATCTAACAGGTGTGTTGCACGCTGTAATTACAAGAAATAATTGATACTGAATGTGTTCTGTTGGATATAAACATCCACACTTTTATCTGCAGGCATTTTCAAACACTAACATAGCAATTTTTCAAATCGACACATCATTGTACATCAGTTTATGGTTTAATACTTTAATTGAATAATCTTACATTTATTTTTCTCCAAGGTTACCTCAGAAAACGGTTTGTTTTTATGTCATTTTATAGTTAATACAAACTTACTGAGGTCTGAGAAATTAAGCTGAAAAAAAGAGTTAATGAAAAGGTCCTGTGCATTGTGTATTAATAAATATTTATAAAACTTCCATCACTTGGTAAATATTTATGTTAGGACTTACAAACAATATTTTGTAATGTTTCTGCCTTAAGGCTGTGTATCTATGTGATATTTGTTGGTTATACAGGCTGGTAAGTTTTGACAGTATCTCAATGGACCAACTTGACAAAAGTCCAGCATTTGTATCTCTATTTCTGATCCATGGTTGCTGGGCAAATATCTATATACCATTGAATTAAATGAATGAGAATTGTTAAAAACTGTACACATCTACCTTCCTCAAAGTTTTTGGTCTTTTTTTGTTTGATGTAATGTATCAAATCTATGATCTATCTATCAAAGTTCCATACAGCGATTTTTCCAGGGTTCCCACTGTCAGGGAAAAGTCAGGGAATTTTGAAATTGGTCAGGGAAATTTGAAAAATGAGCAAAAGTCAGGGAAAGTCTGGGAATTTTGTAAGAGAAGAATGTTGGTCAAACAGTAGGAAGCAAAATCAGCAAAAGGCAGTTTCTTCCATTACTTTGTGTATCTTTATTGTTATTTATGATTATGAGCATCTTTTTTATTCTTGTAAACATCTTACTCTAAAAAATATGCTTATGCCTGAAGATTTTAGATATTTTTGTCATTTACAGTGACTAACTTATTACGGAAGAAGCTTAAAGGGGTTTAAAAATACATTTAATACTCAAAGATTGTGCAAACTTGACGTTGTTATTGGTCAGGGAAAAATGGCTTTGGTCAGGAAAAGTCAGTGAATTTTGATTTCTCTTCTTTGTGGGAACCCTGTTTTTCCTTCTTTGTTTTGGTCTGGTAAACAGACCCTTCCCAGTCGAAAATAAAGACATTTTTCACAATTCCTGATCTAAAAATTTCCAATTTTGACAACACACTGTGCATTTTTTCTCTAATCGACCGGACCTGGACACTCCCAAAATTGCAAATAAATCACGGCCATACTTAGTTTTTTCAAGGAAGCCCATGAAAGAGTCAGTCAGTTCCGTTTTTGTGTACCAAGAAAGATTTCATATACATGTTGTGTCATAAGGATATTTTTAAAAAAATCAATAGTTTTTCTCTATGAAGGATTTTAAAAACTTCCATATCATCTGTTCATTATTAGTGTATTAAATCATCACTTTGGAATCACTTCTTGTTTAATTAAGATTTTTTTCCTGTTTGTTTTTTCACCAGTTACCAATTCTTATCAATTTTTTGAACTAGGTGCAATAATTGTCTCTGTTTACATTACATGTTTGTAAGAATTTGAACAATTTATTTTTTTTTAAATTTTTATCTTTTAAAAAATCTTTGCATCAATTTTGAGACCATATTTCATATAATTAGTCATAATGGGTTTGTTTCGGGTAACGGCTCTCCGCCCTAATCGAGGACTTTGTGTGGTGGTGACTCAGCGTCTCCAACGTAGCTCGTCTATTGCGGTCGTTAAAAGATGCTTGTCTCTTCTGTAGTCATAATAGGCCGTAACGTTCTTAAAAGATGCTTTCTTTCAATGTATTATAAAAGTGGGTAAATAATGCTTGTTATAGTCATTGTCAATGAATATCGTGGATGTCAAACTTGTGCTGCTTGAAAAGCGTTTGTCAGATCTTATCTTCCCAAATAAGGACATTCATGGATTTGTAAAATTAACCTATGAAAGAATGGGAGTTTTATTGAAGGTAAAAAAAGATAATTTATATTATTCTTTGAAAGGAGGAATTATTTTGGATTTAATCACAAAGGGAAAATATTATTTTAGAAATTTATGTTAGTATTAATTGTCACATAGAAAGATTAACTGTAAGAATTTTTTTCTTTGAAATTATAATTTTAATTATTTTAAATAAAAAAGCACCAAAATCAAAGCTAAGAATTGTAGTTTTTTCAAAAAATCACTGTATAAGTGTTATGACCTCAAGAAGTTAAATCAACAAATAATTTATTGTTCAAAAATGATCAAATTAATAATAATATTATAACATACATCTATGTTGTAGCATGATAATAAAATGCGAAAAACAAGCTATGACCTTGTTGCTCTGATAAGTCATAATTTTTAAACTTCATTTAATTTTTATATTAGCTGTTTGATGAAATGCCATTGGTAAGATTTTTTTGTCGTAAGTTCTTATTTGAATGCCACAGTTTTTTTCTGTCTTGACTAATATAGTTTTAGATAAAAGATTTAGGACTTTCTAACCCTTTTGTGTTTCAGGATGAAGATGCTGATTATGGAGAGTTCGCTCCCCTTGTAATGGATACAGACTCTACTCCATGTGAGATTTCCTCTGACAATTTACGTCCTGAATCACCTCACAGTATTACGATACATAACAATCTGTCCGGAATCACTAACTTAACTCGACCTGAGCCAATTAAACCTACGGTAGATATGAAAACAAATGCTAACGCAGGTCGGCCAGTGATTTCCGCGTCACCATTAATGTCTTCCTCTACATCTAGTATTAGTGGAAACAGTGAACCACCATCACCCGTTGTAACTCCGACAAATCCGTCCAATTATGATGATAATTCAAGATCAAGTGCGCCGTCTGCTGCAGGGAGCACTATGAGGCGTGGGACAAAGGTAACCAGGGTAATGTAGACATTTGTTATAAGGTGTGACTCCAAAATCCACTGTGTTTGTTGTTACAAGTGATTTATTTCAATTTTAGTCTTTCTAGCACCAATTGGTGAAATTTTTTTTTTTCGAAATTGAGTGATGTAACACTCGCCTGAGTGTTGGTTTTCTGTAGATGATGATATTTACACTATCTGATGTTAGTCTGTCACTCCTGGTCAGGTTGCATGGAAACCAAACTTTTTTAACATTGATTGTCTTCTCTTTACATATTTTAGCCTTTAAACAAGCTTTTTTTAAAAAATAAACACAATGGAAAATTTTATGTTGAGTTTCATGCAACTTGGTCAGATTCATCTCTTTATTACTTAAGTATGGTTGAGATTTTACACGATTTGTTCCTTTCACACCTTATACATTGTGCCTAACATGCAATATCCAACTGACAGCCATTTTTGAAATCGGTTGCCGTGGAAATTTTTAACTAGATTTGATGTTCCTCTAGATTTTCTTTGTAATATGTGTATTTCTTTTTTGATTGACACGTGTGAAGTTTTCTTACCTGTTTTTCACCTTCTCTTTCTTTTTTATATCACTAATCGGGGCTAAATGTGATGGCAGTTTTTGATTGGATAATCCTGGCGATAAAATCCTAACTCGCTTTGTGGCGACTTAATAGAAAACGCTTTTAAACCTTAAAATATGGAATCACAAAATAAGACCCAAATTTATTTTAAATTCAGTTTGAATGTGAAATGTGGAACTTTGTGCTTAAAATCAAATTCTGACCCAAAATTAGGCAAATACATGTGTGAAGATTTTTCGCAGGATTATAAATTGTGAGCATTTTTTGCTGTAAACTAGAGTATGGTTTGAACATCCCAGCCATCTTTGATGAACATACATTTCTTCCTTCCTTCCTAGAGAGCTTAGTCTGCCTGTATTCGTAATCCATTCAAATTTTTTGACACTTATCTAAAGGGAGACTAGTATTTTATGTCTTTTGTAGTTAATCCTATACTTACAATTTTAACATTTCAAAACTTAGAATTGATGGATTTACCTCCCTTTGTTTCTGTTCAAAATAACCCAATAATCTATCAGCAAGGAAAACTGAAAACATGCAGAGGTATTTTCACACTGGGGATGCAATTGCGGACATTATGTGTTAGTTTAGTTGTTCGCGACATAATTATGTCTTGCATTTTCAGAATTTGGACGTGGTGTTGACCGAAAATGATGAAAATCAGGATTATGATTCTGATTTCGATGATCTCGAAGAATTTCTTAGTGAACTTGTAAAACATAAGGTATCGTCCAAATGTACTTTATGTCAAATATATTCCTGCGTATATCCAAGAAATTCACCCTGGGGAATGCGGTTTTCTGCATGCATGTAAAAATAAGGGTCTTGATCACTCATTATATTATTTATTTGCTTCATAACCCAAAAAATGCATTTTAATGTTTATTTCTAATTTCCTTAGTCACTTGATGTTTTAACTAGTATTGTTTTTTATCCATGTATTCTGCAAATGTGCTTTTAAATTGAATTTGACTTATTTATAGATGAAATTAGTGCTTACGATCAGTTTTTGTCATTATTCTGTGAAGACTTGGCTATTATTCCGATATTGAAATAGTCCTAGGTATGAATAAAGTTTCTAATGCCTTGCATGCTTATCCTCCTTCTTTTTCCTTGACCCCTAACCTTGACCTTTAATCCAGAACTTAACGTTTACCTTTGCATGTTAGTTTCTTGTAGTTATTAACCTCACAGTGGTAGTTTCTCTCTATTACTAACATTTTTGTCTTTTTGCAGCTTTTATGCATCTTTTGGATACTTTTGCAGCTTCGGGGCAATTTAAATTTGATAGCAGTTGCATATTATTCAAGGTTTTTTTTGTTAATTTTAGGTAATATATAGAACCATGTAACTTAATAGTCTCGCTAGAATTCTTATTCATGTCAGAAATTACTGCTGAAAAGTTCTTATTCTTTGCTTATTATTTCATCAAATTATATTCAACTTAAACTAGTTTTTCATTTAATTACTGATTCAAATTATAAGAGTGGATGAAACTCATCAAAAACAAGACATATGGCATTCTTTTCATTAGAAACAAATTTCTGTTTCTCTTACAATTATGTGTATCATATTTTGACTGTCGATGAACGTTTCATATAACACTGTCGAGTTTCCTGAACTGAATTTTCACTTCGTAAATTGCATGATTCACAACTTCAGCCTCATGTGTATTTTGGCTTATATACCATAATTATATGTACAAAAGCATGACAGTTTATTCAAAATTATACTAATTAGTGAACTTAATTGCATGCGAAATTTCAAATTTATTGTTCCATTTCCGAAAAAAAATGTGTGAGATGGAGGCAGTCACTGTTATTGTATTTACAAATCCCCTAATTCATCATGAAAAGTAACTTATTTGCATATTTATGATATCAACTCTTGTCTCAGACACTGCTGTAATGTTGCATATTTTGAAATATTTAAATTTTAATTTCTGGCAGTTGATTAATAGTAAAGAATGAGGAAAGATTTTAATACTGCAGGAAGTGGCCTTCTTGTAGTCAGGATTTCGTTATTTGTGCAGAATTTTGTGTTTTCATCATAAGTTAAATGAGGTTATGAGAACTGCGATGAATCAAATATGGCCAAATATAAATTATGTAATCTTTGTTTCTTGTGTGTATGATTGCATTCAATTGACTTATTTGTGCAGAATGTTTATATGTTTTTTTTTGCGTGTGCTTTATAGTATTGTCTGTAGTTTTCTGACTCGTAAATCTGATACCAATAAAAAAATATATGGTTCATACGTAGACTTGAATTAAAGCATAAGTATGATTAATTAACATTTAAATTTGTTAGGCCTTAGTGATGTTGCATTAGATGTGCATTTTTAAGCTAAGTAATTATGATAATTTGAAACTTATCATGCTGTTTTTTTTCATGATTTATCAAGATGATGTATTGATGAACATTATAACGTGATTTGCTCAGAAATATGAGAATTTTTTGTTTCGTGAAATTCGTGTGGATGATTTTAAATCATCCCTCTTGTTTATGATTAGTTTTCATAGTTTCTGAAAAGTTTCAGTTTATTTTGTTTCAAATATTTGTGTTGTTGAATTAATTGTTCATGTACCATTTCATTATAAATTTAAAGAATTTGGTTGTTAAAACCATAAATTTTGAAACTGTTTTGCTTATTAAAACAGTTAAGTTTTCAAAGTTGAAACAATTGAATTATTTTAATCAGTACTTTTAATTGATCTGTTTTTAACTTTAATGGTGAAGATCTTTATTGCCTCAAATATTTACATCATGATTTTGACGTCTGTCTTTTGCGAATCATTATTTTTTTAAAATAAAAACATACTGACAGATCTTAGCCTCTGGTCATTGTGATATATCTCACGAAATACCGCGTCAGATCAATAATGCACCATACATGTGTACAAATAATTATATATACCGTTTAATGTACTTCTGTTAATTGTATCATAACATACAAGTGTCTTATATGAGTGCATGAACTCATTGGTATTATATTGTATATCTTCTTCAAAAATATCATTATAATCTAACTTCAAATCCTGATTTGATAATTTAACTTTTTTTCAGGATATGGGTTTGTGTGTCATGATAATCTTAACTTCAAATCCCTATTTGAAAATTTAACCTTCTTTTAATTATTATTTGGGTTTGTGTACAGGAGTGAACTCTTCAAAACTGGAGGGTATAAAATATTTAAAATAATTCTAGAGCTAGTTCTGTCGGCCTATCTACCCTGCCTTTTTGGGGGTATTTATGGAAACATGTTATATATATTTTTCCACCTCATCTTATTGGTTGAACAAGTATGAAGACGCTGTTGTTTGTTCTGCGATATTGTTTTCTGTGTCTGATGATCGGAGCAGACATAAATGTCAAAGTTCTGAGAAATCTCTTTGTTTCTTACAATGAGTGCATGATTTTATAAGTTCTTTATTTTTTGGTTCTGTAGTTGCTATTCTGGGATAAAACTGATTTTTTTCTCACTGGGGCTTAGCATCCTGACAACAGCTAGGGTCATTTGGCGACTTTCCAACTTGAATGGTTGAGGAAGACCCCAGGCTCCACATTTATGAAGTTTGTCCAGCCCGGGATGGGATTTAAACTTACCGCAAGGAGGGGCTAGTGCTAAAAGTAGTCTGAGACTGTAAATTAAATAAATGGATCTGTACATTTTCTTGCTCGCAAACTTGACTATGATGTCCTATGAAGTACTCCATATTTCCTGGATATTTCCTTGTTGTTGTTGTTGTTGTTGCTGTTGTTGTGGTCGTCGTCATCGTCGTTGTAAATGCTGGCATCTAAATGACGTGTATATAATTATCTCTGCTTATTTTGATAAGGTTCAGACCTTAGTTGCATGTTTTATAACTCAGATAATATTTAAGTTCACCTAATATTACGTCATAAACACCTTGTGTCTGTAATCACCTGTTTATTGCTCCGGTTTAATGTTATCTTGAAATTAGTGTTAAATAAAAGATTATCGACACATTCAGTGGTCCTTTTCTGGCCCCTTTTGTCCTTCACTTTGAAAGTCTGTATGTAGCTTTTGGTAACTTTAATTAGCATTTCTGTAATGTGGATCAAATTTCCAAATTTGAGTTTAAATTTCATTATTTCTGATGTGTGTCATCTTCTTAGATGTTGTGTTTTATTGTTCAAATTAATGAAGTGTTCATAGCGTATCGTCAACATTTGCTGAATTTTGAACGTCTGGTCAACATCATATGCATGCTTTAGGCTGGTCAAAAATGGTCAGATATCATTGATGTAAGTGATGTATTGCATTTTTACGTTTGTATCTGTCTTGAAAATCACCTTCGCTAATGTGATGTAATTACTTATTTTGCCCCCAGGGGGAGCTGCTACACTGTGACAGTGCTTTACCGCAGATACTGTCACTGGTTATTTGTGGCTGGTGAAGTCGTGCATGTGTACAGATAGTGTATGTGTGTGCGATTGTCATCCTTAATGCTAAACAGTTCATTTCCTGTTTGTCAATCGTCGAGTCAGGACAAATAAGCCGTTATTTTAATGTTTGTGCCTCTGAAGGATCTTTAAAATAATTGTATTAATCATGGACATTAAATAATCCAATTGTAAGTGAAATTATTTTTATGTATGTATTTGTTTGTAAAACAGTCAAAATGAAATTGCTAAACTTTGAAATTTTATAATAAAACCATTTTCACTGAATTAATTACCATAGTTAGAACAACATATATTCACATCTAAATTTGTATCATGATTATCAGTACAAAACTGGGAGTACTATTTTTTTGTAGATGTCTGAAATTTATAAATTTATGAAATTGTCGTGGTTGCTGATGACTATTTGACTGTCTGTTACCGTGGTAACAGTTTAAACATATCATTTGATAGTATTATAAGATTATATCATACAGGTATTCTAGATTAAAATCTCGAGGAATAATCCATTAAATCTCTGTGATCCATTTTTGTCTAAAACTTGTAAAGAATCAAGTTTTAACACAGACTCCAGAAGCTTATTTGTCTTTTGTGATTTTACAAAAATGAAGTAGGCTTTGCATGTATTTATAATTTTATATAAAAGATCATTATTTCTAATATTAAATAATAAATTTTGTGCAATTTTTATTTTGAATGATAATGTAGTGTACATTTTTAAATTTCTTGATTTTTATAGGAAAGTTAATTATTTTGAACAAACAATTACTATTTTATTTTATTGGTTAGTCATTGTTTAGATATATGATTTTATTAAATTCACTTTTTTTTCTAAAAGCTGATTTCTGTGTTGAAATGTCATTTTATTTATAAAAGCCATTATCAAATTACCAGAAACATACCAAGTTCAGGTAGAAGATAAAACTGCAATTACATGTAATAAAGTCTTATATTAAAAAATTCATTTTTACCTTATTTGGCAGCAGATAAATTAAGTCTTCATTTGGTTAGGAAGTTTGTACATTTGACAGTTTTATTGCATTTTTTGCAAATTTGTTACTTAATCTTTTCAGCTTCATTTCTTAATATTGAATGATCTCTGACCTGATTCTAGATAAGATATCATTGTTTCATTGATGTTATAATACCATAAATCATAATTGTGGTACCTGCTTTGTCTAAAAATGTCTGACCATATAACGTACCAGGTAAAAATTCACTGAGTCTGGTAAAAAAATTAAAATCTTAAAAATAAACAGAAAATGAAAGAATGTTTAGTCTTGTAAATGTGTGATTTATTTTGCAAACTTGATGATATATTTGAACGTTATGCGCAACAATAAATATTAGCTCTATATTTTTGTGTACTCAGCATAAAATTCATGTACAGTGCAACCTCTCCAGAGCAGCCCTCCCAATAACCTCCCTTCAACAACAGCATGATTTTTCCCACTGTAAGATTTAACTATAAATTCAACCACTCTAGAGCAACAACTTCTCACAACAACATGATTCTGCTTCTTTCAAAGGGTGTTGCTTCGTAGAGGTTGCACTGTACAATATTCTGACTAATTATTCTTGATAACTACTGTACATATTCTCCAACATTTCGCTACATCATTTGTAAGATGATCGACTGCGTTTGGTTTTCCTATCAATCAAACAACAGTCAATGTTCAATAATAGAATAAAACAGTCCAGTGTTATAATTGTCCTGACTCATATACTTGTCATTTATTTACGGAATTCGGCGTGCCTCGAGTTGATCCATCACCGTTGTTATGTGGTTTTTGGTACATGTACGTCTATCTAATTCTTACTTAGTGATTGATGCTGGAGTCTTATTTGATGGGCTATGTAATATCAGATGTTGTTTTTTGTTGTTTTTAATGAATCGGAAATTTAAGATTTTTTTTGAGTCATGGCTGTAGGGTAACAGAGTTGAACCCTTTGATCGCTGCTATAAGAAACAAGGCATTCTTCTTATGGGAAAATATATCATTACTGAAAATTTCCTTGTTATTAAAAAAATATTTCTCTGTTTTATTTGAAATCTTTTTATGGCTTTACTATTTGATGAGTTTCAGTTTCTGTTTTCTGCAGTGATTTTTGTCTGTCAAAGTATTATGTTTATTTTTTATGCCCGTTTGTGTTTGTTTGAGCCCGTGGAATTAGTGAATAATTGTCCACATTTTGCTTTTGTTCCTAATAACAGAGGAAGAATAATTCTTCTCATAGATTCTTAGTAACTTTTTACCTTAACAAAAGTCCAGTTGTATAGTACTTTTAATGAGGTTAGCACTTCCTTAATTTCCTTAATTATCAACAAGCTATTTATTATTATATTATTTATTCTCCATGTTCCGGTTGATTGGTTCCGGTTAGCTGGTATATTAAGTTATGTTCCTGGAGTGGTACACTAAACATATTTTCACGTTAGTATATATCTTCTGTCATACAGTCAGTCAAGTTTCAATTGTACTTTCTTTCAAAATAAAAATAATTGAAACAGTGATTTTTTTGCAATTTTCGGAAAGGGTCGGGGTCTGGACTACTGGGAATAATGCACGGTGTGATGCCAAAATTGGGAATTTTGTGCAAACAAGTGCAGATTTTGGGGGGGGGGGCAGAGTGGGCATGTGACTCTTTAAAATCGGCAAAGAATGAGTAAAACACATTATTTATATGCTGATTTTGTCCATATTCTACATAATCATGTAGACCTTACACCATCCCTAACAAAAAAAACCTGTGTCTGCCCCAGCAGTATATATTGCATATCAGCCAACCCGTTCCCTCACATGCATCGTTCCCATAATGCAGTCTGGTTATGTGATATACTAACTGCCAGTTTCTTACAATATAACACACTCAATTATATAATATTGGAAGCTAATATTGGCATTATCATATGTTTGTGTAAGGTTTTAGTCAGTCGTTAGATTGACTGACGTTTGGTGCAGTTTCATCGGCACACCAATTATTCCTTACTTTGTGAGAAACAAAGTCAAGATTTATCTTTTCTCCATTTTGTTTGTAACAGAACTCTATTGAAATTCTGTTTGATAAAATACAGATTATTAGCACGCTTTGGTGATTGACAGTTATTGACATAAGACAGTGTGTACATACGGTAGATAATGTCTCCTTGATGTTGTCAGGGTCCGAGATTATAAAATTTAAGATCTGTTTCTGTGTTCATATCTCAATTTTGTTTTCAATTATTTTCAGATCAATATATACATATATTTGCCATGTATATTAAAATTGTTTTTTGATTAGTTGATCTGCATACAGAATTTTGTATAATATGTTGCATAATCTTATCATAACTAGTTGTAAATATTGAAATCTCAAAATTGAGATTTGATGTAGGAGATCGATCTCAAGTTTTATTACAGCTGACCCTGTTCTGTTCTGATCTTGTTGTATGACTATTATTTTATGAGGCTCTTTTTTGTGGATATTTTCATATTATCTCACAGTAACTGAGCTGGGGACAAAAAAATTGTTATGGTAACTGAAGTTTGGTTATAAGAAAAACTGGTCGAAAAAAAAGAATAAAAAGGATAATTAATTGAGAATCTGCAGTTAAGACAATAGTGTCCCTCATTTGTCAATGTCTACTGATCAATCTTGACTGGTATAAATGTCAACTTCATCAATCATTGAAGATGTAACTGTGAACCAGTCTCTCCTGATCCCGGTCATGTGACCTGATGCATCGGTTGTCTGTTATGAATGATTTTTTTTGTACCTTACATGATTGTTTTTATTGTCTCTTAATGATCACTGTCATTAGTATGGTAGAAACTTACCTGCGATTTTGTACGTATGAGTCGTCACGGTGACTTTTGTCTCAGTATCATGTATACTAGTAGTAAGAAATGTTTCACCTCCTTCAGGACGTTTCATTCTCAAAAAAAAAATGTATACTGTAACCTAATTTTTTAACTGAATGAATTGAAAAAAAAATTGGCTTCATTTGCTGCACTTTCTGAATTCATTTTGTTATTTTCCATATTTTCTCTGGGATTTTAAGTCGCACCAACAGTCTGGGTATGATTTTTTTCTGGCCACTGGTGGAATTCAAACTCACAACAGTTGGGATCTTTTTCTCTAAACATAACATGTTTGTTAAAAGATGGAATTTAATGCGTTCACCGTACATGTTCTAGAATCACAGCTCATAAAAAAATACACTAAAATTTTACTCTAAAAGTATCTAAAAAAATGTCAGTTATTAGTACAGATGTGAGTCTGTTCATCTATTTAACAATTACTTGGTTTTGCAAATATCCATTTCCTTCGTTGAATGAAATGTTAGTTAACTATAAGGCTATGAAAGACCAGTGATTAGTGAATTTTAACATCCAATTAACAAATTATAACAGCGAATTAAGAAATTATAACATCAAATTAACAAATTATATCATTGAATTAACTGGTTGCTGTACACGAAAGATCCTGTTTTAAGACGTCATAATCTGTCATAATTAATGAATGCTGCGGAGAGAAGGGATGAGGTCTTACATAATGATACACTACTGTATATTTCTCAGGTGATCGATTGCGAAATTTAATTGAAATTTCATGTATATTCAGTGTCTATGATGTTGGATACATATTTGTTAACTGTTTTTAACCCTTTACCTCAGAAACATAATTTGGACTCTTCCAAATTCAAAACTAATATACAAATATCAATTCATTTAATAAAGTTGGGTTATTTCTCTCTGACAATATGATAAAAATTATCACGAAAGAAGCCATTACTCATTACAAGCAGTGGTTTCTTTTACCACAATGTTTTCAAATGTTGTCTGCTTCAGATGCAGAGGGGAATGCGGTATTATGAGGCAAAGGGTTAAATACACAATTACAAACATAGCAAGTTACTAAAAGATAAATATATTAATAATAATATGAAAATTTAAAACGGTTCACCATCAATTACCTTGGTTATTTTAAGATGTATGGTCTCTCAAAAAATTAATTACATAATTAATTAAACTAAACATTTAATAATGATGAAAATATTCCTGTCTGTGCTTGTGAAAGTAGAATATTTTTAAGATAATGTTTGATTTTCGAAATTTGTCGCAAAATCTGGTTTTCTGTTGATTATATTTGCGGATATTAAAGTCTTTGCGTAGTGATTACGGCTGGTATAATTATATTAATGTCAGATATGCTAATTTCATTAAATATTTTACATTAAACTATATTTTATAAATAAACTGTATAATTTATTGTTACTTAATTAGTGTGAAATAAAAAGATAGAAGATTAAGTATTTCATTAATTGATATTGTAAAGAGTTTAATTGCTGCATTTAACCAACATAACCAAAAAGTCGCAAAATATTTTAACAAGTTGTATTCACCCAATTCTCTTTGATCAATTAAAACTGCTACAAGAAGTTGCTAATTGTTATGTATTACTAATTATTGATAAATCTACCCACCAACTTCTGATCCAGTTACAATTCAATACAAACATCAAAGTAATGTTTTATTATAGCAAAAATATTTGCTAATCAATAGTCAGAATATTGGTCAAGATAAAACATGCTACAATGAAGATGTTTTACACACAATAGATTAATCTGATGATGCAAAAAACTGTGATAATTCTCTTATTGAATTTCTTTCATTGACTACATCAACAAAATCTGTAAATAGAATGGAAGCTTTTCACAGATACAATGTAACACTTAAGAAAGAAATGCCAAACATTTGATGAAGGTGATATCTAATTTATATGGTGCTAATTGTTGTGTTTGAACATGAATGCTGGGGTTGACATTTATATGGTCAAAGTTTCAGTGCTTGGGTTATTCAGATTCTCTTGGTCTCTTGAATGTGTCACGATCTCTGTGGGTTATCTCAACTAAGATTTTTATATTTACATTTAATGGACAGTACACAATGACACAGGCAAAGGTAATTGAATTGCTAAATTTTTTTACTGTTATGTGTTGTAAGATGGGGGAGGGTACTGAGCATACTGGTATGTAAGTGGGCTCGAGTGGTCAGTGATTGGTCAGTGTTCATTGATAGACAGCTATTGATCCAGAATTTAGTGTATTGGCAGTTTCTCAAGCCAACAGTGTACTTTTTTTGGATATTATAAAGGTTGGTGAGCAATATTTTGCAAAATTGGGCTTCATTTTATTTTGATTCAGGGTTAATTTCTTTTTATTTATGTTCAAGAAAGGTTTGGATTTAATTTGACTCTTTAAATGTGGAGGCAAATTTATTTGTCTTTGAAATGCTTCTTAAAAATGATGCTGACATTTATTTGAAAATTATTTGAAAGTTTTGTGACATGTATTATAGATATTTGGTGTGGAGCAGATTTTTTTATTTTTAATTAAAATTAAAAAAAATTAAATTTTTCTTCACGAATAATTTGCGAAGTTGAGTGAATGTTACGAGGTTCTTGTCTCTAGAAAGGTTTTGATTAATTGCAATAGATTTTGTACTTTTGTGGATTTGTAGTCGCTGTGTATTGAGTATATTGTATCAGTTGACACTGCTTGTAATCTTATTGTGGTCATTCGTGCTGTCAATACTTCAATACACAACTGTCATAACATTGTGTGCTGTTATAAAAAAATGTAATTCTATAAATAATAGATCATACATCAGTGAAGTAGACATGTATTTTAAAGAAAAGAAGAGACATCCAGTATTTTGTAATTTTTTTACTCATAATTTTAGTCTGACTCAAAGCTGCCACGTTAGATACTAATTGTGGGGACTTTGACTTTCCTCTCATATCTGTTGTGGGGATTATGACTTCCTTGCACTTTCTGTTGAGGGGTTTTTAAACACTGTCTTTTTTAACTGAGGGTGTTTTTATCAAGGGGATTTTGAGGGTCCTTTTAGTTCAGGGCCTTTTTTCAAAATATTGGGAAGGGGCCTTAGCCTTAGATTTTGGAAAATTCAAAAGTGATTTTCAGTCAAGTTGGAAAAAAAAGGTCGACAGACTTTCAAGATGTAGGGAAAATCATATTTCAACATATTGGGAATTTCAGTGTTGTATTTTGGGGAAATTCTTTCTCTAAACTGGGAAAAAAGAGGCTTTTTGCAATTGGGAATTTACTGAACATCGGCCTCTATTAAAGAAGGAAAAATGGCCCTGTATTTTACCATAATATTTCTGTAAATTTTATTCTAACAGTCTCCAATGCATTGTTTACATGCAGTATGTCATGGTTGTATAATGATAACCTATATGGCAGCAACTGTGAGACTAAAAAAATGTTATAATTGATGTTGGAAGTGTATGAGGAGGTTTTTTTTGATGAATGATATTTATTTACATTAATTTGAAACACTGGTGTAATAATAATTCTCTGATTTTATCACATTATGGATGTTACACACAGTTTTGGCTTGTATAAAATGCAGATTGTTTATTTCAATTATCTGTAATTAGTTAATTAATCTGAATATTTAGTACCTTAAATGTGTATTAAATTGTTAGGTTTTTGTATGTGTTAATAACTTTATTGTTAGTGAATAATGTGAATTATTGTAATGATGTATCAGTTTCTGTATTCAAAATAAATGGATTTCAAATTCAGATTATAAGCATTTGACTGGATATATTCAAGTTTTTACTTATCCCACTTAATTCAGTGTGGGTTCAAGTTATTGTAATCCTTTTTGTTTAGGGGCCAGCCACAAATGTGACTAATTCTTATCCACTTAACACGAATAAATCTGCTAAATCATGTTGTTTGTATGATTGCTAATCAACATTTTACCAGGTACTTGTTATAAATCAGACATCAATAGAAGCTTCAGCATCTCTATTCATCTTGAGTATACAGCTTTAGGGGCCGTAAAAACTTCAAAGTTGTTCAAATACTGAAATCTTATCATGTTTAACAAATATCAGTACATCAATAAGGTATTTACTTAGTTAAATGTGAGGTAGATAAGAGAATGTTGCTCTGACCTGTCATATCTGACACATACTTCAGTTCGACAATTAACACATTGCCATTGTCATTGTGGTTACAAATAGTTCTCTTGAAAAATAGGGGCCCCACATTAAAGGTTTGACATACCTCGTTATTTTGTGTTTCATTCAAACCTCAATCGTAATAATTGTCATATTTATCAATTTTTAATTTGTGGGTTTAATTATAGCCACAAAATAGGTTTCTCTATTTTTTTTGAAGATAATTTCAATATTTCTGAATTAAATTGGTTGAAAATTCCCTTCTGTCTTATAGTGTCTGTGTTTTGTTGACATTATTGTGAGAACTCAAAGATGAGACATCTTGATTCAACAATTACTTAATAAATCAGTCTATGAATCTACTTGAGATATAATTAAGTGATAAATATTTACTACAAAATGTGACATTTATGCACTATTCCCGAAATCTCTGTATCAATTTTACAATACACACTTAATTAGCTAGACGCATCTTTTATCTAGTCTGGTAAATATTGGCATTTCCAATTAGTTTAATTATATATATGGTGATAAGTGTCTGTCGAAATGTTACGGCAACAGGTGCTAATTGCACTTTAATTGATTGACAGGCATGTCTGACAGATTCATGACATAAAATATTGTCATTAGTTAAGTGTTAAGTTTATTTAGTGTAATGAATGTAAGAAAAAGAATAATTGTAACATTTTTAACCTCCAAGCACTTGGATAGCTGTTAAAAGGTAGTCACATATTTTTTATTTATATATATTTTACTATTTTAAATATTCATTTGAAATAAAGTAGCAATGTATTGATTTTTGTATTAAATTGTAACATCCAAAAGTGCTTATTGTTTATATATAATGTTCTCGTAACTTTGCAATAGTTATGGTCGGAAGAGAAGATTGCTGTAAAATATGATTGTCTTTAACGCTAGATTTGATTATATGATTTTTTGATTTTTCGTGTTTTATTGAATGTTCACTTTTATGTTTTTCAGATTTTACCAATATCTGACGAGGACGGCGAGAAGTTCATTTGTCCCGTCTGCCACACATCATTGTCAAATCTGCATGATTTAACAGTTCACATTCGTTCCCATAACACACCAGTATCTGGTTCGCAGTCGAACTCATGTAAAATCTGCGGAAAAGTTCTAAGTTCTCAGAGTTCACTGGACAGACATATGCTCGTTCATTCTGGTAAGTTTTTTAGCCCATCTGTTTCAAAGAATTATGATCACTGGGTCTCGTTGTTGTCATTGTTGTGCAAAAACTTAAATGTAACCCATTACTCAAACATGTTTAAGGATATGAACACGACACTTGGAATACTTGATTATCCTGACAAGACACAGTTGCAAGACTAGGGGCATTATTCTAAAAGCTATATTTTTGGAGTTACACCCTTTTTAAATTAGAATTTTGGTCAAAATTGCTTACTGAATAGAGTGATGTAAAACAGATGAGTCGCCCCTTTGCAAAGCTCTATTTTTATTTTCAATCTGTTAGGATAAGAATTATTGGATTTTGTTTCTTTGATGTGTGAAGAAAAATTTGATGTAAAACAGATGAGTCGCCCCTTTGCAAAGCTCTATTTTTATTTTCAATCTGTTAGGATAAGAATTATTGGATTTTGTTTCTTTGATGTGTGAAGAAAAATTTAAGTTACAACCATTGAAAAGTGGCTTGTGAATAATGTTCTTTATCTACTGTGTTCAATAATTGTAATGTTTTTTTGAATTTGATGCCAATGAGGAAAATGTTGGAATTACCTCCCTTGATGTACAAGACGTGACATCAATTTTGTATTTTCTTCAGGTGAACGTCCATTTGTGTGCAAAGTATGTAACATGTCGTTCACTACAAATGGTAATATGCACCGTCATTCCCGTATTCATACTAAAGAAGAAAATTTGAAATCACTTGGCGGACAGTTCAGTCAGGCTAGACGCGGAAAATCTGCGTGGAGACAACATATCAGTAACTATCTAAGTCAGTCCAATTCACCAGTTGGTGATAGAATGAAAACTTATAAAACTGGTATATCTCAAGATATTCTCAAAAATTTACCGAATCATTCCCAACAATCTGTGTTTGGACGTCCTAGCGAAATATTACCTCCCTTGGTTCCCGGCGTGAAGAGGCAATTTAGCGGAAGTGATCTCACATCGGATTGGCAGATTCCCTTCAAACGTCAATCTTTGGGTAGCGACAGCGACACTAGTTCATCATCTCCCAGCAAACATTCTCTTCCACAATCAACGGAGAAGACAGAAGAAGCGCAGGAAGCTAAACTTGAAGAGGTGAGATATTTGTGTTAAATATTATTTTATGTATCTTAAAAATGGTGTTACATTTCAGTATTTTTAAATGTTTTTATGCCCCCCCATACATCTACTGATGCTGAGGCATGTAGTAGTTTACTTGTTTTTGTTTTTTTTTAAGTTAACAATCGACCTGAATCGAATGCATTTCTGTACTTAATGATTTCAATTTATCATTATCATTGTGTTTGAACTGTGATTGAAATCACTATTAGTCATCATCCTTATCTTCCCTGCATTAAATCAGTGACATTTATCTTCTCACCTGTATCATAAAACAGTGAATTGAACTTTTCGTTAATGAGTTAAACACAATGAGGAGTGTAAACTCATGTGAATGTCAAGGTATTTACGTGTAAATCTTGCTGATTATTTTTCAAGCCTGAGTAATAGGTAAGTGAAAAAAAGCTTGAAAAAAAATTGAATGTTATTTGCCCAAAATGTTCAGCCTCTTGTATTTTATGTTTAAGTATATTTTGCTTTTTTTCAGTCAAAAGAACGTGAAGACAAAGAGGTTCTTCATTGCCCAGCTTGTCCAAAGACATTTTTATGCAAATACGGGCTGGAGTCCCATCTAGAATCACACCCAAATTTTCAGAGCCATTGCTCCCTATGCAGTTTAACATTTAAGAATCCACGAAAACTGCGTCTGCATCGCCTTATTGCTCACACTGAGAAAGACAAAGAAGTCTGTGGAGCAGGTACATCCAGCGCTGAAAAGGACGACTCTGAAATAAAAGTCGGATTTCACGATCTTACATTTGTGGATTTCTCCACTGAGAAATTTCCACTAATTGCTAAGCATTATTTTGAAGCCAATAGTCGAACAATGAGTAGCACATACTTGAACTTTATGTGTAAGGTTTGCCAGAGGGCGTTTCCTTGTGAAACAAGCTTGATTTTACATACATACTCCCACACCAAGGACAAGTGTACCCAGTGTCCTATCTGTGACTGCGATTACGCTGATCTCAACGATTTTCATGCTCATATGGTTAAACATCTCTCTGATAAAGCTTTTGAAGATATCCGTCCATCAGCTAAAAATGAAAAAGGAGAGGACGACATCACTCCCGAATGTCTTACTCAGCATGATTTTCTTGGCATGTTCATGCTGAAAGAAGATGAAGAAAAACCTGATCAACACATGAAACTTACTTCTCCTGCCCCTACTCAGGCCCCTTCCCAGGATACAGCTTCGCAAAAGAAGGAAATCTCTAAACCAATGAAAGCTGAGAAGAACATCAACAATGATTACTTTGCTAAACTAGGTCAAGCGTTCACTCCAGGTGTGGCTCCCATGTTTGGACAACTTCCTATGTTCCCACCTGGGTACCAGCCGACATTGGATGATTTCCACAAAATGTTGCAGATTGCTACTAATATGAACATGTTGCCAAGTATGGGTCCTGGCCTTCTGATGCAAGGTGTTCCGGAGGGTATGGTACCAGCTCATTCCTCCCCATCCAAGCCTCAATCTGGTAATATACCAGCAACCAGTATGGCAGCGACAGTTCCTAAACCAGCCCACCGATCTGGACCAAGTCCAATTGCTCCTCAGATGTCTCATGACAGCGGTCCTCTTGGTGGTCCGGAGAAAGAGATCAAGGATATTAAAATGATGAATTCTGGGATGTATCCGTGTAAATACTGCGATAATACATTCAACAGTTACAAGACATTGAAGAGTAAGTATTGACTTAATTTTGCTTGTGGTTTTAGAAGTAACGACATTCTAAAAATAAAACTTGTCGGTTTAAAAGATCCGTACATCCTTGATGTTCAAACTGCCGAATTTGTTCTGTTCAGTTTGTCAGTTAGGGTTAACTAACTGTTTGCCTCATAAGCATGGTTTGGACTCTTCCAAATTTAAAGCAGATATACAAGACATCGATTTATTTAAGAAAATTGGGTTATTTCTCTCTGACAGAGTGGAAAACATTGTGGCAAAAGAAGCCTTTGCTCATTACATAAGTCATCTGCTTCAGATGCGGCAAAATGCGGTATTATGAGGCAAATGGTTAAAAAAATGTTTTAACATTGTTTACCAGCTCTCATAAAACTTAGGAATATATTCTAGAAAATTTTGATCAAGTTGTTTAATGTTTTCAGTCAGACATGTTTTCTAGACTGGTTTTTTGTAAGTATTATATCAGTACCTGATTTTGTCTGTGAAACTACTGACTTTATTTTGTACGATGAGATTGTATGTTGCTCGATAGTATCTTTTGTTCATAGGTTTTATGTTATACTGTCTTGATTTGCATGATGAAACTCAATGAAAAAAAATTTTTTTGTTTACTTTGTTGTATGTTTATCAAGCATATTAGAGAGAAATGCATGTATTTTAAGCCTGTTTTCATGGTCTGTGTATTATAAATGTGATATGTTGTCATATATGTACACTATAGTACACCCATCATAATATATTGTTGTACACTCTCTGATATTTTTATTTTGCATGATTGATGTTAAATTATATCAACATTATTGGCATAAATTTAAAGAAGTTCTATTCCAATATTTTGGATAAATTAGGAGAATTAGCGAAAAATCAAGTTTGAATTTTGAAACATTTTGATTGCAGAAATATGTTGATGGTGTTTATAAATTCATATGTTTTGTTTCATTAGAATAGTTTACATTGTTGTCTATAACCTTGTTCTAACTTATTTATAGGTCACGTCAGGACACATCTTGGATTTTCACCGTACCAGTGTAACTTGTGCGTGTACTCGAGTGCTGATAAGAGCTCCCTAATCCGACATGTGAGGACCCATAGCGGGGCCCGGCCCTTTCAGTGCCTTCTCTGTGACTTTGCCTTCTCTACACGAGCAAACTGTGAAAGACATGTAAGGTAAGAAAAAGAAAAAATGAATTCTCTACAGCGTTTATAACAATCTTCGGTAATCTTCTGCCTCTTTCCGCCATTGTTTTCCAAAGCTAATATTCTTTTATTACTGACATACAAAACAAAGTTTACTTACTTTTTGGCATCTATATGAAAACTTATACTATATACTGCTGTCTAGCTCTGCGCTTCAAGCCTTTAAAGCAATCCATCTCTTTATTTTTGTAGGAAGAAGCATGGAATTCTGGGAAAAGATGAGTTAGACAGGGCAGTATATCTCAACAAGTTTGCTCTGGATACTGCCAAGTCTTTGGACAATTTTCACTCACCGGATACAATCTGTAAATACTGTGGCGTTGATTTTAAATTCTTCCGTGCACTAAAAAATCATCTGAAGTCTCACGGTAGCGGAAAACTGAAGCCATTTCAATGCCAGCTTTGTGAAATGGGGTTCTGCACGAAGTTCAATTGTCTACGACATGTACAGAAACAACATCCCGAGGTTAACAACAATCAGATTGAAAACTATATTAAAGTGATTGAACATTCTGTCAATGATGATACTGACAATGAATCGACAACGTCTGATGATGGTATACCTCTGTATACAGAAGAGAGCAATTCATCATTCCATTCTAGGTCAGGAAGCAATACCCCTCAACCACCGGCTGCACACTCCACACCTAAACCCGACGGTTTATTGGGTCATGATAGTCGCCATGTGTCCCCTAGTCGTCATATTTCTCCTAGTCGCCTCGTATCACCATTATCTCACATTTCACCTGCACCCAGTCCACTTGCAATCAAACAGGAACCAGTCGAGAGAGCAGACACGCCTCTAGATTTCAGCATGAAGTCAAATAGTGAACCAGTCAAAGGTGAATATTCACTGAACCAGTCTTACAAATCAGAAAAATCAAATGTGGAAGCCCCAATGGATTTGTCTGTTAAGAAGAGTGGTGCACCAGTCCCCATTGCTCCAAAGGTAGGTAATTCATGCTTAAAAGAACATTTGTTTGTTTGGATGGGTTATTTTCTTATCACTCCATTGTATTATATGTTGGCTTACTTAATTCTGTGTTTCACTTATAAAGACTGGTAAGAGTAAGAAATACATTTACTTGAAAGCGCTTAATATTGTCACGTTAATGTTGAATTGTGTCAGATATTATGTGTTTTGCTCATGATTTTTATGCTTTCATTTTCAGCCAATGCATTTCATTCAGTGTATGTACTGCCCAATGGGATTCTCCGATCTTGGGGCCATGGAGAGACATTTACGCAAGTCACATGGTCAGCCGGGCGACAGTCCAGCGATATCGGCCCAGTTGTCGTCAATGCCTCTGCTTAACAACGATGGAAAAGTCCTCCTTCCCCCTAAATCCATGGGTTCAGTGGGTAACTTTCCAATGAACAATTCTTCAATGTATCAGTCTCGCTCAATAAAAGCGTACCAACCAAAGACTAAGTCTGTATCAGCCACCATTCAAAACCTTCATGACAAGTTGAAGCAGAAGAAGGATAGGGTAGCTCAAGCGCACACAGGTGAATTTTTTTTTCAAGATTTTATCTCAATGTTTTAATGCAATCAATAATTTTCGCTGAATGTGGAGTCTCCTGTAGCGTGTTAAACTTGAAGAAGTCAAAATTGTGTCATTTCTTGTATGCTTTATTAATTTGTTTAGCAAAATCAAAGTTGATAACTAATTGGAGATGCTCTCTTCGAACTGACTTCTTATTTTAGTCTTGATATGAATTAATCAGTGGTGTAATGTGTGAGGAAAAAAAACACCTTTAAGTATTGAATTTATATTTGGTATGTTGTTATGTGGTATAGTAAAACTCTTGGTGTTTCATGCAGCCATCTGATGAGGAGAAGTAAGTGTGGTGTATATCCTTAGATGATATTTTATGATTTTGTGCATTTTATTTTCTTGTTTTCATCCTTAATTACGTTTTTATCGGATGATTTAGTGTTGTTATTTTATGATTTGATTATTTTCGTGTGATGTAGAAATTTAGTCAATTTGATGTTTTTTTTGTCCCGCTTTTATTTTGTCTTTTTTGAATGACTTTGGCTTTTTTCCCGTTTTTATTTTTGACGAGTTGTGGCTTTTTTCAGTTTTATTTTTGTTTAGTATTAGTATACAGTTAAAATAAACATGTGGACAATAAATAAATCCAATCTCTGATAGCCTGAAACTCGTGGAGGCATTTTGACATTGTGGTGCAGTGTCCAGGAAGCAGACACGAGCGTGATTAATATAAGCAAAATTGCTAGTTTCACAATCAAGCTAAAATGAATTAGTAGTATAAACAAAATTCAAACTTTAAATATCAAGCACTTGAAGAACTTCGTCCTTTTCTGTGGTGTATTTTGAAAAAAATTGTTCTGAACTCAGCTGCTGTGTTGCTTTTTACAAAAAATCTCCCGAAATTAAGATCTCATAAAATGTATTGAATCACCAGTTTGTCTGATATATGTAGTAAATGCGGTTATATTACAGGTGTAGAATCGGATTTAGCCTCAGTGACTCGAATGATTGATGCTACAGACACGCTAAACTTTCAAGCTTTTTTTAACCCTGAGCAATCAACTGATTTACAAACGTCCATAACACCTGCAAAATCGGCTAAGAGTCGTCTGCCCAACATTATGAAACGTCCAGGTATGCAGATTAGTCTTGAACACTGTAATGCAATCAATCGTGAATTAGACAGTTTACAACGTGAAGGTGACGTAGATGAAGCCGCTTTGTCTCAAGTGCGAGAAATGGCACTATCAGTAAAAGAAGAGGTTGTGAACTCAGTACCACCTACTGGCAATGTAGTACCAGGAAGGACCGGAAGTCCGTCTATGATGCAATTACCAGAAGTACAAGGGGAGGTAAGTCAAGATACTGTCATACTATGATTTTTTCTTCTAGTAAGAGTAAATAAAGTATTTACTTTTTTATGGCTAATTTTGATCATTTTGTCTTGCATAATTATTAGTGTCAATTTTTAGTTTTCACAAATAATTACTGATTTGTAACTTTTCAGATCTCACAGATACATGATGAAAATTCTGGAGACGGGTCAACATCCAGTGTCCCAAAATCTGAAGGGGAAAAGTCAGAAAAGGGAGACAACTCACAGCCTAAAAAGAAGCGTAACTCTTACGCTGATTCTCCACACAAACTTGCCTGCCCATATTGTCCCCGAGCATTCCCATGGGTTAGCTCCCTTACCCGTCATCTGTTGACGCATACAGGTATGTCGACATTCACTAACTCTCCAAGATTTTGTGTCTGTAATTTTATGACTTATGCATTTCTGTTTATTTATACCTGACACTGAATTTTAAAGAATACATCATATAATAACTTGTTAAAAAATGAAGTTATTATAATTTGGTTAACAGCAGTTCTGATTAAATTTCTATATCAAGCATACATTTTTGCATTTATTCAGAGTCCTAATTTAACTTGTAAATCATGTTTTTATTATTGTATTTACTCAGGTCAGAAGCCATTTAAATGTCCAAGATGCCCCGTGACATTCTCCACTAAATCCAATCGTGAGCGTCATTTGATCCGTAAACATGGTGTGAACATGTTGGACCCATTATCGAGACAGACGATGGACCGACCATATAAATGTCCACTTTGTGTGTTCAGTTCATTTTCCACTCAAAGTAAGTACAGTAAAACTCTGTTATTATGAGCACTAATATCACAAACACGGATTTCACAAGCACCTGACTTATTTTGAGGAGTTTTTAAAGTCCCTTCAATTTTTATCCTTAGTTGTGTGTAATTTTCAACCAACGAACAGATACCTCATTATTACGAGCACCACGTTTATCTGAAGCATTTATTCTGTTCCGATGACTTCGAGATAACAATGTTTTATTGTATACATTAAGCTTTATTTTATCTCACCTGCAGAAATGTCTTAAGGAATCATTTATATATAAATCATTTGCTAAACATCTATAGATTTAAGAGTTCAGTAAAACTTATGTATTTCCATACAAGTGTGTTATACATGTATATATTTAACTAGTAGTCTGAAATGATCTAGTACATATTCTGTGTATTTACTGTGATTATTTCATCTCTGTGTTCATCAGAATACATCTTGCCGGTACTGGACATTCAACAAGTGACTTAGATTACAGAAAATTTGCTCCAATAATGATTGTGATACAGTTGTATGAAGTATGTAAATTTCTCCCTTTTCAGGTAACTTGCTGAAGCATTACAGGGATAGACACAACGGGGTCAACTTACCTGACAATATAGCTGACATAGAAAGGATGTCACCAACTGCTATTAGAGCTGCGACTTTGGAAATGGAAACTAGAGCTAGAGAGAATCCACCAAAGGTTGATGACTCTGCTACTATGATGGCTGAAGAGGAAGAAGAGGATTTAGATAATAGTGTCGACTCCTCTGAGAAAATGGATGATGATGCTACTTCATACACTGAGATGGATGCTGGTGATGAGGCTCATATGGTTGAGACTGAACCTGAAAAGAATGAGAAAGTTGAGACGAGTGATATGCCTCCATTAATTGAGAAACCCATCACACTGGATGAATCAGACAAAGGGAAGGTCGCTCCACACAAATTAATGGCCATGCCAGAATTACAGAAAATGAAAGATGAAGAGGTAGGTCACTTGGAAAAGATGAATGAAAGTCTTGATAGAGCCGAGAGCCCTAATACTATGAAAAGAAACATTGAGAAAATCATTGCTGAACAGAAAGCAATCATTGAGCAAAAGGCAAAGATGGAGATGAAAATTCAAGCTGAAATTAGAGCTCACATTGATGCTCAGAGAAAATCAGAGAATTGTCAGGATTCAGTTTCACCAACTCCTATGGATGTGAGTCAAGACTCTCCACATGATCCAAATAAACCATTCACTGGATCGGCTGAGAGAATCATCAACCCTGAAAGAGATAATTATGATGTAGATAAAATCACAGAATGCTGGAAATGTAAAGAAATGTTTCCGTCTCGTAAAGTTCTGGTCCGTCATTTGAAGGAACACAACATTGATCTCCCTTTCAAATGTTACCTCTGCGATGCTTCTTATGAATTACGAGTAGATTGCCTCAACCACCAAGCTGATGCTCATGACTCAGACTGGAAAATACTTAAAGACAAGAATCGAGTCAATGACATTGAACAGTTTTCTGTCCACATGGATAAAGTTGTCGAAAACAATTGCAACAAGCTTGATGCTGGCTCTGTCCTTGAAATTCCTGGCACTGGAAATGATGAAAGTAAGATGGAGGTTATCTCTGCTGACTACATGCAAAGAAAGGTCTATTGTTCTCTCTGTCCAAAACGATTCTGGTCATTGCAAGATCTCCGTCGTCACATGAGATCTCACACTGGTAAGTTTTGATATGAATTTGATTCTGATATTGTGCATACAGTGCAACGTATCCAACGCCACACTTTGATAGAAGCAAAATTATAGTGCAATTTCTCCAAAGCAACACCCTTTGGAGAAGCAAAGTTATGTTGTTGTTGATAGGTTGTTGCACTAGAGAGGTTAAATAATAGTTAAATCATACAGTTCATGTTGTTGTTGAAGGGTGACTGTCGCTCAAGAGAGGGCTGCTCTTGAGAGCTTGCACTGTATTATGAAGTTAGTGTATTTATTGAAAATTTCTCGTAAATCTTATAGATTTATTCAACTGCCTCGTATTTATTGTCAGTTCTGTCCATATTATATTATTTTTATACTATCTAATACAAAATTTGTTTTCCAAGAAATAGTCGGCAATTAGTCTTCTATGATTAAGAAATGAATTCAATATTGGTCACTTTTTATTGTGAGATATTTGTTTTGTAAAACAGGTGAACGACCATTTGAATGTGATATATGTCAAAAGAGGTTCACCTTGAAACACAGTATGATGAGACATCGCAAAAAGCACGCTGGCGCCCCACCCAGGTCCTTTGATGATGACGAAGATTCCAATGGTATGGATGACAGAGGTAGGTCACTTCGTAAACTAACATGTTTTCAAATGTGCAATGTCTGATAGATGTAGAATCAACAGTTACTTACCTGATAATCTAACAGAAAGTGTATAGCATTAACAATATATAGAAGTTATGAAAAATACAAGTATGAAAAAAATGATAAAAAATAGTATTATTTCATGAGTATAGACATTTAGTGGTCAAACATTCATAGATTGTTTCTTTTATAAAAGGGAAGTGTTTACCATGTATTTCTTTACCACCTTCTACTTTATATTCTTGTTTATTTAAGTTATTCATTGTTTGTTTTTTCAGCCTCCAAACCCAGATCGGCTCCCAGTCGTAATGTGACTATTTTACCATATCCAAGTTTAAACATGGTTAGCTCTGCCCAGGACAGTATGAATAATACGTACATGTTTGCCCAAGGACTGAGTGGAAGCCAGCTGCTAATTGGAGGAACGAACATTGGTAGTTTGACCCCTAGTGCTGGCTCCAGTAGCTCCAAGACCAGGACTGAACCCAGCACATCAGCTGTAAGCATTATATAATCATCAAAAATGTTTATTTTTACCCAAAAATATCCTAAAATCAAGAATTGAATTTTAACTTGTATCTTTTTTATTGTTAAATTTTAGAATGCCAGTTTATGTCTAGTTTTATGAAAAATGTAAACATTGTGGCAAATTTATATTCAAATTCTTTTGTGAAGTTTATAAGGGTCTATAAAATTAGTTGCATATTGTCTTCATTTTCAGGATGTTAGTGAAACCAGTAGTTCAAAGCCAAACCCATCCTTGGACAGCATGAAGAAAGAATTCCTTGATTGTAGTGCAGATATGTTACACAATCTTCTTGGCGTCGAGTCTTCCGCCATCGAGAAAATGTTGGATTCTGCCGATTCTAAAACTGCCGCCAAATATCTTGGTATCACTGAAGTCTCTTAGATGAGAATTTCTGATCTTGTTCACAGTTGAAGATTCATGTATGGTGTAAATACCTGGACAGATTGAAAAATTTGACTTGACAATTACATGTCTACAAAGTTTAGTCATGTATTGTTGGTTACAGTTAGTGTAACCTATGGGAAATTTATGGTATATTTTTATTATTAAGGTGATTTTTGAATGGGTTAAAAAAATGAAAGTTTTGCAAAATGGTTTCATGGTATGATTAAAATGTTTTTGAAGATGATAGCAGTATACATATTGACTATGTTAGTATAAGATACTGTCAAACCTGTGTTTGCAGCCATCTCAGAATATAGACCACACTGTGAATAAAGGCCATTCTTTGAAAAACCGTCATTGATTATTTAGAACAAACTGACCTCTGAATAAAGGCCTTTGTTTGCAGGTTTGACTGTAGTTGATTGCTTATCAGTAAAATGTCTTAGAACTTAGTGGTTTATATAGTAACATAATGCTATCCCGAGATGTTTCTTCAGTTTATTTGATTATTTTAATGTCCCAATATTCGCTTGTTTTGTAGATTTTGGGATTAGTTTTGTCTGTGGAGATTTGCGAATCATTTTATCATCATAGTCACTGAGGTTAAGGTATTTCTCTCTGACATTAACCCTTTGCCTCATAATACCGCAGGTCCACACTTCTGAAGCAGACGACTTTCGAAAACATTTTTGAAAAAGAAGCCATTGCTTGTAATGAGTAATGACTTCTTTTGCCGCAATGTTTTCTACTCCGTCAAAGAAAAAAACAAAACAATTTTCTTAAATAAATTGATGTTTTGTATGTTAGGTTTGAATTTAGAAGAGTTCAAAATATGCTTAGGAGGCAAGGGGTTAATGACTGGTCTAAGATTTGTTGTGTTCAAATGATTTTTATGTACATAGATGTAATTATCTAAATCAAATAATTATATGCTTGATTGTTTAGTGTGAAATACTGAATAGTGTTGTATAAGTCGTTATTTTGATGGCTCTGTACCTATTTAGTAAAAAATGTACATAGTATTGACTTGATGGAATGACTGGATTAGAACTATTTGAATTTATATATTGTACAATTCAAATGCTTGTTGTTATATATTAAAATGTAGATGACTTTGTTATACTCTAGGTGAATCAATTTTTTGTACATAAGGACTTTAAATTATTTAGTTTTGATTAACTTTTAGTTAGAATGTTAGTAAGTTTGTCTCATATTGGGACAACTTTTCTGTAGTAGGCAATCCTTTAAAAAAAATGCTTGTTCTCAGTTATGTGACCCTGACTGTTTACAGGTCAGTAGATTTTTTTTGTTACCTTTGTGGGTCTGTATTGAAAACGAAATAGTAGGAATAAAGGAGGAAAAGAAAATATAACTGTTAAAAGAATTTGGGGTTGTGGGATCTTTAAGGATTTGGTTGCGTAAATGGAAACCAACGATTTTTAGGGATGACCTTTTACACAATAATTTTACTGCTGGTGTTTACGTCTGCTGATAATTTCTCTGCTGATGATGTATTTGAAATGCTGACAATTATGATTTTTGAGTTAATTACCTGTTAATTATTTTTGTGAATGTTTGTTTACAGGAAAATTTTACAAATATATTGTACATGTATCTATAATGTGCTGCTGCCTTACAGTGTGTGAATGCGTTTTTTTTTTGTTGAATGATAAAAGTCTGTGATAGATTTATACGATATTTATGTGGGTAAATGTGTGTTGAAGCTATTATGTTGCTGTTTAAAAATTTTTCTGATAAAACCAACATTATGGTTTTGAACCAATCAAAACATTCCAGGTATTTGATTGCTCAAAATGTACAAGTTTCTATCAGGTCGTTGCTTGTAATTATCAAGAATGGTTCTCTGTAGATATTAGAGAAAACCAGTCTGTTTGTTATCAGGAATGATTCTCTGATGTAGATATTAGAGAAACCAGTCTGTTAGTTATCAAGAATGGTTCTCTTATGTGCATATAGAGAAAACCAGTCTGTTAGTTATCAGGAATGGTTCTCTAATGTAGATATAGAGAAAAGAAGTATCTTGTGACATTGTATAAGTATCTAGTGACAAAGTGAAAGCAATACATTATTACCAACTTTATTATCTGTTGTTTTTGTTATGTGAAATACTTTTATTTTTGTGTAGATCACAGATTTTGTGCTCATATTCTGGTTGTTTGTAGATCAACTTTTTCTGTAAATATTCCGTACATATGAATCAGAATTTTTTACCTGTTGTGTATCAATATAGAGTTGGCTTAGACAATCTTGTTTTATATGATTAATTTAGTGTAGAAAATTTGATTACTAAAGATTATATCTATTTTTGGTTGCCATGGCAACATTCACTTAGCTCAATATCATTTTTCTTGATGTACATACATAGTAAAAATGTTATATTTCATTGAAATATATATTTCTGTCCAAGAGAAAGATATATATTTAAATTTAATTATATTGTAATGAGTTTATTTTGTATATGTTCATTTATTATGTAACTTGTACATTAATGTACATAATTCCAGAGGATTTATTGTTCATTGATTGAATTTATGAGGTAATTAATACACTTTGATTGATGTAGAATTGAATTTGTTGCAGATTTATTTCGTTTTCTTTTTTTTTCACATGACATAATCGTAATATTCATACTTATACTTGTAATGAGTTGTGTATGTATGTATGAATGGTTGCTATGAGACATACTGCTGATTGGCGATAGATAGGTCCGATAAATTGTGACAATTTTGTCTTCAATGAAGTGAATATTTTACGCTGGAGACAATCAGATGATATATTATGTTCTTAGAATAGATTTTCATTTTGTATAATCGAAACTGCTGAAAGTTAACATTTAGTCAATTAATTTATTTTATACTTGTTGTTGAAATCAATTTGATGTATTAATCTGGAAAACAGACTTTACCGTGTATGAGTGTTTAATGGTGTGCGCTTTTTTGTCTGGATGACATACTAGTAAATGACTTGATTTGTTTTGCGTAAGTACATGAAGTTTTTTAGACGTATTATTCATTATTTTGTGTTCTATAATTGGGATTATCATTATGTTTGCTTGATGTGAGTGAAAACGTGGTGTTTTACATTCCACTGGGGACAGGGTGTGTGATAACATTGGTTGTGCATATCAAACGGGATTTTTGGGGTTTGAAATTTCACATCACATATTTTTTCTCACATTTTTTTTTGGGGGGGGACGTGTTTTGTACATAACAGAAAATATTATTTATTTCTTGTAGATGATTAGTTCTATATATATATATATGTTCACATTCATCCAGACTTGGGATTGCTGTCTGATCTGAATTTATTTTCTTTTTTTTGTAATAAAATTTGAAAAAAATGATGTATGCGTTTGTGTTGTTACTAAAGGGAGGTAATTACTGGGATCAAGTTGGTGTTGCTTATGCTTATTCACATGTGGAAAACAAAAAACAAGAATTTTCACGTAAATGCTGGTGCAAAAATGTTTACACTCGGATTGAGAACAAAGGACTGAAAAAAACGAAGGCAAACATACACACAGATGAAATTAAGATGGGTTACTTGGTGGCAGTTATACGAACTAATGACAGAAAAACATGTTTACTTAATACTTTATACCTTAAACATTGCCTCTTTGAAAGTTGATGGCCCAGCAGTTAAGGTGATGAATTTGCACAATTCAAACAGAAATTCATGAGTCTCAAATCTCAGCTAAAGATTACCTTTCTGAAAATTGACAAATGCCCAAAGTCAGAAATACTGTCGCTGATTGTATGCTTCTCAAATAATAATTCAACATGAGACACTTAATGGCTTAAAATTACTCCCCCACTCTCCATTGACGAAATCACACGTTTTCAAAATAATCTGTAATCAGGTTAGCTTCAGTGGCTGTAAGGTTTATTAAAACAAATATATTTACAAAATGTACTTTTGTTTTCTAATTGCAACATATGTTTAAAACACAAGCAAACACAATTTTTCATGAGTTGCTTAAACTGTGTATTTCACTGCATGGCTTCATAGGCTTCAGAATGGCAGGCTATGGTCCGGTGGTTAGTGCGCCGGCATGGTTACACGGAGATCCGAGTTCGAATCCCGGTTGCGGCAGGTCATACCTTTCAATGAAATTTTGACAAAAATATCGATTTTCCTCCATATGTGGAGAAGTTGCCGGCTCCTTGTAGAAGGGCAAGTTAGTACTGGTTAGTATACAGTCCAGGAAAACTGGTTAGGTGAACCGGTCGCTGTATTTAACTGAAATATTGTTGAAAAAAAGCGGCGTTAAAACCCAGTGACAACAGGTCAAATAGAACAAACAATCAGAATGGCACCGTCCCCTACTTCCTCCAGGAGAGGTAACTTACCACTTCCAACTCTAACCTCACTCTGACTCTTAATGTGTCCCTTGCAGCTGTGCCATTAAAATTAAAAAAAAACAAGTGGAGAAAATTTCTCAGATTTATAGTCATATCAAGAGACTGGATGGAAAGTAAATACAAACATATATCATTCATCTTCATTGTATTAAAATTTATTGAACAGTTGATACTATTTAAGTTATGAATTTTCTTAAACTCCAAAAACATTTCTCAATACTTTCAATTATGGATTATGTTCCGAATGCGCACCCATAATGCACAATGCCCCTTTAGCAAGAAGTCTTTGATATTTTCAAAACTAAGATTTCAACAAAGCATTTGTTAAAGCTGTCCAAAACATGGCCAATGAGCTCTAATAGTACAGTCAAATATAAGTCCGAACAGTGGATTTCAATGCGAAAAACAAGAGGTCCATGATGGCCCTACATCGCTCACCAGAATAAGTATTACATTTGTTCAAAAGTAGTCTTTAAAAGTTTATTGTAATTTCTAAGATGGTTCTTGATCTCTGCACGTCCTACCCATGTTTGAAGAATCATATCGATTCCTTCAAAAGTTATTTAGATATGCTCTAGACAAGCATAATTTCAATATAAAATGGAGATAATTAAAAAATGAGGCATGGTGGAGTTACGTTTCTTGGTCACTAATGTTTTACCATGGTGTAAAGTATAAACTAAATCCATCAAGTACTTTCTGACTTGTGATGGACAGATACCAAGTCTATATCCCTCCATCTTTGACAAGAGACACTTTAGCCATTTGAGGCTCTAAAAATAGGAGAAATCCCAGAATGATCTCTATTAAACTGAAACACTTGACAAATGCTCATATCCATATCAAGAGCAACACAAAATGCAAATATATTATTTATTTAAGAGGTCTGTTCATAAAAACTAACAAAATCCTGTGAGCATTTTGAAGCTAATACATCATTGTATACAAAGTTTGTCTGTGTGCTGGTTATGCATTGGCACTTTTCCTATTTTGATACTGATGGTGCTCTTGGTGTAGGTGATTTCCTTTTTCACTAAACTTCTCTCTGAAATTGAAATTGAAATTAGTCAAGGTCTGAAAACTTTATGAGCAAATCTATCAATCTATATCTCTGAGGAAGTATCACACGAGATATAAATTCTGATGATGTGCTAAATGTAAAATATAATTTTAAAATTCAGTTGTAAGATACAACATTACAAGGCAAATATTGTAATATAAAATGTATAAACTGCGCATCTCACAAATATCAATGGCAGTTATATTAACGATCAACTGACATGCAATGACAATGACGTTTTCAATAATTATTGTAGTATTAATGCAGAAAATCTGTAACAGAAATTGTTATGCTTAACCTATTCGGTATAAAGCTAAAATGATCTAACTGAAGACTTGAACTACCTAGCTGTCGATTTGATATTTTTGGATTAGATCCGTTTCGGATCCGAAAATTTAATTCGATTTACAGAAAAATGATTCTTTCCCAAAGTTTTTTAAGTTTTTGGTCACATCCAGGAATTCATTATCTTTGAAGCGTCTCAAGCGTTTGGAAGTCAACTACATTTTGGCAGATGATAAACGGCACATTTACGACATTGAAAGCTACATAAGCCAACATATTGGCAATAAGAATCATGAACTTGTACACTACAGCGATGAAAATTTTGTGTATGTCGTTCAAGCAATAAAATGGCTCATTGCCAATGGAAACGGTGCCCAAATTCCTAAGCTACCAGTCGATCTAGAAGATTTTTATGAAATTAACTTTGATAGAATATTCAAAGATAACAAATCCTATAACGTTCCACGTATGATTTTTGTCTGTTCCGCAGTGAGTCCTATCGAAAAGTCGTACATATTTCATATCCTGAACGAAAATAATACATCTAGGAACTCTACTGAATTTGATAAACTCTTTAATTCTCTTTCGTTTTTCATCAATGTAGGTGAAACTGTTCGATTGGCCCATCAAGCGCTTTTCCATTGGTTGTTAGCGATAGTAACGTTAATTACAGAATTTCTGGCAGGAATATTCTGCACTCTGCTATGCAAAATGTACAATATTTACAGCGGTACCACAATATTCTATTTAAAAAGATGCTATTTCAGGAAGATCGCACAGGTGATCACCCAATTGCTTTCGCGTTAAAAATGTTCGGAGATTTTGGTAGCCTTTCTACGAGGCCTTTTTGTTTTATTTGTTTAGTTTATAAAACATTGAACGATCTATGTCATTTGAACTGTCTCTTCTGCAAATTATCGAGCAAATGAAAGTGGCAATACAAAGAATTGCCGGAGCCATATTTATCTTATATTATGTCAGAATGTGTTCCACTTCTGATTGCAATTGTAAATCATCATTATCAATACATAGATCAACATTTGTTGCGCTCTCTTCTAAAGGAGGGTTCTGATTCGGAACTATCTAAGTTCAACCAGTTGGCATTAGCTAACTCGTTGCCGTCCGTATTTAAATATTGCGAGTTCAATACCATCCTCAGTGATTCTCCATTATTGTTTATAGTGCGTCATTTTGATTACGGAAAATCCTTTTCAGTCTCATCGACTCTCTTGATAAGGAGGCTTTTGATAAAATATTTCAATCTCATAAAACAAAAGACTTGACAAAATGCACTGACAGACATGGTTATGACAGTAAAGGCGTTAAAAGCGGTAACATTATGACATCTAGATTTCTGATCAGATACATGGATAGTAAGAAAGTAACAAGAGCAGTTGTCGATATTCAGATCATATTTCTCGCCGCTCTTACATCGGGGCGTTGGGTGACACAGGCAAACTTCTATGATTGTTCTCCAAAACATACGTCTCAAGCATCATGTACTGACTTATTTTTGGCTAAAGACTTAAAAACGAATGAAAGGAGTTTAGGATATGTCGCAAGACATACTATTGCAAAAATGGTACGTCCAGTTTGTCCCTTATTCATATTTTGTCGGCTACTTCCGTATTTGAAATTTGAATATTTCTATTACAATTTTTTTATTTTCTTATTTTTAAATACCTTACATCAAGATTACTTCGTATACTTTGGTTCATACAATTATTAACTCCGCTCGTTTGTTTTTGAAATCAAAATTACACCCGTTTAGTTATGATAAATCCAATTATCACATGTCAGTACATATATGTAATTTAATTTAAATACCATTTTAATCTTTTAATTTGTACGACTTTATTCTCTACTGAACATTGAATACTATGACAGTTTTTTTTCTTTCAATTTCATGCTTTGAGTTGAGCTTCATCCGACTACTTTTTTTTGAATTTTTGCAGTTGGATTCCATTGAATATTTGGTGTTGAATTTCAATTTACGACTTTTTGTTGATTTTATACTTGAGAATTAGAATTCGGTATTTTCTATGTAAGATTGATCAAAAGTATGATTTTATCAGCCTAGTTTGTGTTAAAATATTTGTTATCATGTTTTTGGTCTAAAGTATTTGTAAATATATATATTTATAGATGTTTTTGTTTTGAATGTATGTACAGTAAAACCTCAACAATGAGATCACCTTCATCGATCGTAATAATAAGGTGGTCTCATTATCAAGTTCACTTATTGGGGAGTTATTGAATGCCGGTCCGAAAATATGTGGTTGTTAGAATAAGGATGATCGTAATTTTGAGGTGGTCGCTGTTCGAGGTTTTACTGTATTTATATACATGTACATGTGCTTATCTTGTTTTTTACGTACAGTTGACACTTTGTATCATTCTAATTTTAGGATAAAATATTTGCCTGTTTTATGATACACCTTTGTTTTAGAAAACAATATTTAGACATTATTTTTCATGGATACTAACAGGGTAATGCAAGATTTTTTTCATGATGATAAACACTAGGTCGTATTCGTGAATGTTACTAATTCGTTGTATTAGATTTAACAAAACAAAACAGTTTTCTTAATTCTTATTGTTGTTGTTTGTATCTTTTTAAGCCCGTCCACAATTGCGTTCTAATATCAGACTGACTGTTTCGTATTTACTGAGCACATTTTACAGTCTCAACAATGACCTCTTACAATGCTGCGTTATCTTAAGTGTCCTGTACACAGTTCATAAACCTCAGTTTATTCGTGGTGGAGAGAGCGTTTACCGAAAACGTTTTCTGACTAATAAACCACTGAAAGCGGAAATCTGTATTGATCAGGTTACCTTTTTGTTAGCTATTACATAATTGAATTTGTGGTCCCAACGAAATCATTTAGGTTCCTCTTCTATCATTCGACTTCGACTGACTGCTTAAGATGGAGGTACGGAATCAGCCGAGGTGTTCCGACTGTCACTTCAATATATCTTTGGAATTCACCCCCCCCAAAAAAAGACAAAGGTTAAAATGCATTTCAGCGTTATGAATACAAGGGAAATGTAAATGAACTGCACGTATTAGTCATGAGCTTTAAAACATGATACAAATTTGAGGTATAAAAATTTTAATTGACACCGTAAGTTTGGGGAATTGTGGGATACACATTCAGTCATTAGTACAATGTACAAATAAAATGGTGGTTAAATCCACTTTCGTTTTGAATGATTACATAGTATACCAATCTGGTTAAAACTATGGAATACCGTCGAATAAATCAGGAATACCGGAACTTTGTGTCCATTTACGCAGGACTAGCTTTTATCGGTGAAAAGTTAGAAGACTATACAGAACAAAAACTGCGAGAAACCTACAGCATTATACACAGAAAACTTGCCGGGAAACCACTTTGTCGTCAACAGTGTAGTAAACTATTTAAGAATGATACTGCAAAGTAAGTTGTTTTTATCAATGAAATGCTCCGAAGTCTTCGATACGTAATAGGTTGACACCTTTATTTTGTATTTTTAGTTGCTTTACCCAAAATAACACGAGAGAAATATGATATCAATGACAATGTCAAAAATTTCTGTCAAGGTTGGTTAAGATAAACTTATAGATTTGTATTTAAATTCTTGATATGGATAATGGTATTACCGGTATGATCACTATTTCAATGAAAAAATATCAGTTTTTAAACAGATACGAGTGTCTGCATTAAGCAAAGAAATATGTTTTTTCTATGCGGTTAAAGCATGACTAAAATATTTTTAGTTGTTAAAACTCGCATCAATAACGGAGGTCTAAATAATGCACACGCTAGTCCAACTATTTAGACTGTTTGTGACGGGGAGTCATTTTTTATTTGGCCCCGACCCTTACAGTCTAACATAGAACTGCATATTTGTGTGCGGAAAATTCCCAATTAAAACCCGTTGGGCATGATAACTACAATATCTATGAACAATTTGAACCGTTTGGTAGATAGGAAACACGTTTCTAATCTCATACAAGCAGAAATTATTCCACCATACCTTTTCTGAAAAGTGCACTAACGTTGTGTCATGGTATAGACTTCCTATCCATTGTATTTAACCCTTTACGGGTACATTCCGGAAGTAGTTTTTACACAGCTGATTTAAATTTTGTATGTGGTGCGCGCATCTAACGCCGCGATTGTACAAATTGGAAGTTTGGAAACATCACGATATGGTAAAATATATGGTATGTCATGGCCGCTTGAACGCGACATGCTACCAACAATTTTAAGTCAAATGATTGAATTTTGGCATTAGATACTGATAATTTATGGCTCATTGTTAAGGATTATTGTTTTTTCTATCGATTTGAGAAAGCTATACCAGTTACTGATGCATTTTTACGTAGTTTGTGTTTCCGCACAAAAATATGAAGTTCTCTATAAGGCTGAGAGGATGGCCCTTCCGAATTAATTTAGAAATCGACCAACCGGAAAGCCGAATAGGTAAGGCTATGTACACACATGTTAGCTCTCGAGATTAATTCACCAAAGGTATAGGTCATAAAATACTTGCACAATGCCAAGTGATACATGTATTCGATTTAAAATTGTACTGTATATCATAAAAGAAGCATAAGGCATTGTTTATTTGCATACCCAACTTTATATACAAAATCCACAAGTAGGCTCTCGTGATTAAACATGGTCTCACGGTTGTTTAGTTTACTTCCTTTTACACTCCAAACAATGATCTTTATCTGCCAGGATCTCAGCTGGCTTGATCGGCATAGTTTATGAATGGATAATGACCTTCTCTGAATATCGTGTCATAGTAATATGTTGCACAGAAAATGTATCCGACGATGTCGTTTTATAAAATGATATAACCAGGGACTCTACATTACATGTGCATGTAAAGTCCCTGATATAACGAAGGGTAGGAAAGTCGCGCAAACATGTAGGAGTTTTAATCAAACGCATTTTTATCACTACACTCGAAATTCTCGTAAATAGAAATGACTTGATATTCATTTCATACTGCAGTATAGATGTAATATTTTAGATACATACATCATTATAAAACTCATTCTAAAGTTTATACATGTATATTGCTTAATTTCTAGATTTAAAGGTGCTCATGTGGTGATATGTAGAAAGTAACTATGATATTTGCTGTGAATAATTGTATGAAAAATTAGAAACCGTAAACGACAAACAAACAAACATACAAACAAATTACAAAAAAAGATTACGAATGTATGTACGAGTACATTTGATATTTGGTATCTTTCATTTGTTCTAAAATTAATTTTACAAACTTATTCTTTGTTAATTAAAGAAGTAAATTCAATAACTCTTGTACCCTACGATCATATACATGTAGTTCAGAGAGAAGTAATCACTTGATTAAAATCTGTAGAGTTTAATGATGTTTTTGTTTAATCTTTTATGATACCAAACTTGATTTCAGATGGTGTAATACTTGTGACAGTTGGAGGAAGGAGTTACAAAAGACTCTAGCAACAAGCCGTAAAGTCTTATGGAGCAGCATGGACTCTTCAAAATGGCCGACTGGTCATAAAGAAATCGCTGAAGTGTATCTTCCAAGTTCATGGGATGGTTCAGGTTTAAATGATGTTAGTACAGCATGTCAAATTTGGACAAACTTGACAAAATGTAACATTAATAAATCAACCATTCAACGACTTAGACAAGTCAGAAATAAGTACTACGCACATAATCCAAGTCAAAGTGCAACAGAACATGATAAGGCGCTGGCTTTCGATGTTTTCCGAGATTTGCTCATTGACGCAGACGTGCAATGTCACATAGATCCTAGCGGTTGCCTTGGTAAGCTTTCAAAGATAAAAGACGGAAGAAACGACAGAGAGCTAGAAAATATTGAGGCGTCTCTTGAGGAATTACAAAATATGCAGACATTCGCGATCTTGAAAAAATATCTATTAAAAGTATGGATATTTTTGAAACAGATAGTTCAAAGAATAAAATTTTATTGGAGAGGATGTAAGAAGAACTACATGATCACACTTTTGATTGTGATTTTCCTATATTCTGTTCTGTTCCCGGGAGAAAATGTTTATAAACAAGGTTTGCATATATATCCATTTCTACAACCTAACAAAGTAAAAGTTTTATTGTTATCATTACACTGTACTTCGTAAAATCCTTGGTGAGATTGGGTAGGGGCTGTTATTTTGCTGGATTTTAACCCACTTTAGTTATCGTCTACCGACGAGTCATGTGAATACTTTTTTTTCCTTTTTAGTTATTAGAACAACAGAGATATAAACGACTGAAGGAATGTAATCCCCGAGCTATTTCAAAAAAAAATTATACACGTAGCCACTTTTGTATACGTAACATACATTCAAAATTGATTATCATTTCCTCTGTATTGTGAAAAAAGTAAAAGTCTGTAAATGTCGCAGTTTGGACACTGTTTGGGTCCTCTGCACAAAAATTCGACTTTTTGGTGCACTCAAAACCATATTATTATATATTATCTGTATTAATTGCCTTCACATGGTGAAATGATTGGCAAACGAAACTCCACAGATGCAATAAAGTTCAAGACTTAACAGTAACTTTTGTACTTTAGTGATTCCAATCGTCGTGATGACTACGACAAACAGAACTACATTGTTCGTGTACTTTGTTTCTGTTGTTTTCTCATGCGACTTTTATTGCCTCACATTTGGTTCAGCTGTAGCTTTGATATCCAGCTTAGGACGGCCGATTAATCATAGTTATTTGCAGATATAATATCAAAGACAAATATTTTTTAAAAACTTTTTTCATTTTATAGAATGTTTATCGGAAGACTACAGTTATCCATTCGAACAAGATATGCCACTTTTTGGATACTTGACCGAACACCAGACTCTTATTGGACGCCAATGGCTGTTTTTGGATATTAGAGAGAGCATTTTAAAAAACTCGGGTGATGTTCGCAAAAATATCATTGCACTTGTAGCAGAAATAGGCTACGGTAAGTCAGCCCTAGTTGCACATATGTTATGTTCGGGTCGAGATAGCCCTGCTCACGTTATCAGGAAGCACATAGTGGGATTTCATATTTGCAAATTTGATGTGAGGAGCACACATGCACCTGAACGTTTTATTAGACGACTTGTAGGATTTTTGGCTCGTAGAAGTGCTGCATATGGTCAGATAATATCGATGTTACCTAAAAATTCCTTATTGTACAATACTGATGAATGTTCAAAAGATCATGTGGCTTGTTTTGATCAAGGCATCACTATTCCTTTAAAACATCTCACAGAAATTGAAAATCCACCTTGGATTGTAGTTATAGATGCATTAGACGAATGTGAAACTTCTGACGATAATGGTATCCTTGAACTATTGTTAAGTCGATCGAGACATTTTCCAAAGTTTTTAAAATTCCTGATTACATCCAGGAATACAACGTCTTTGAGACGTCAAAGGCGTTTAGAATTGCACCACCTTGTTGCCAATGATGTACGAAACATCAAAGACATTACAGATTACATTCAACAACATATAGACAATTCAGCATCTAACTCCAATCTTGTTAATGAGCTTGTCAATTACAGCGAAGGTAACTTTGTTTATGTCGTTCAAGCTATAAAATATTTAATTGAAAATAGTAATTTTGATGAAATTCCGAAACTTCCAAATGATCTAGAAGATATTTACGAAATCAACTTTAACAGAAAATACCAGAGTGATGATTTGTATAAGATTCCTAAGATGATATTAGAAATTATTTGTTCCGCCGTAAATCCTATAGGAAAGTTTCGAATATATCAAATCCTGAACAAGAATAACGTAACTCAGAATATAACTGATTTTGATAAGCACTTTCACTCCCTTTCATTTTTTCTCAGTGTCAATGACAATGTCCGATTGGTACACCAAGCTCTTTTCCATTGGTTGGTGAGCCAAAAGAACGTGAATTACAGAATATCTTTAAAAAGGGGTAATTCCCTCATATCTCGGTATTTGTTGAGTGTTACTTCCACATTAGGTCCGATGGATCTTGTCGATTTGGTCATTCACGTCAGTAATTCTGATGATCCAACACTTGCCGAACTATTTCAGTCTGCTGATTTCTGCACTAATATTGTTGAAAGCAATTCGCTTCTTCACAAATTAATATGGAAAACATCATCCATACAACCATTAAAATTACTTTTAGAACATACAGAAATAATAGACGATCGTAGCAAAGGTGGTGTCACCCCAATTTTCGTTGCCGCTTCAAAAGGACACCTTGATCAGTTAGAATTACTACACAAAAAGGGTGCAGATCTAAACTTTCAAGTTGTTCGTGACTTTCTTATTGAAGAAAAAGATGTCCATAAAAAAATTGCTCGGATAAAGCAGGAATATTATTCTGGTTATACACTTTTGCATATTGCCTCCCAAAATGGTCATTTCGATGTAGCAAAATACCTTATACAACAAAATCCAAACTTGACTCTTGTAAAGAATAGTGTAGGACTTACCCCAGGTTTAGTCGCCTGTGAAAATGGTTTTCTAAATATTTTGAAAGAAATGTTTTACAAATATCGAAAATCGTTCGGATATGACTGTTTGTATTACGCGTCTAAAAACAATCATGTAGACGTTGTAAAATGGCTTGTATCGAAGGGTGTTGAATTTCGATGTATTTCGAGCCGAATGTCAGTATCTGCGATCAAAGCGATTACAGAACTGAAAGACGATGATTCTTTCAAACTTAAAGTGGCGATGTTTCCTCCAGAATGGCCAATGACTCATCTGGTTTACCCTCTCGACAAATGGTGGCGCGTTTTTAAATTTGACCCTTTGTTAGAAGGAATAAGACATGGGTCTATCCAAACAGCTCAGTATTTGATGGAAACATTTCCCCAGTCACTAAAATGCTCAGATGTTTTTGGTTTTTCCGCAGCGTTAACTTGTGCGGTATTTAACCGTTCTGAACTTTTACCATTTATGACCTATAAGTTAAAACGTGATAAGTGCAGTTCAGTGCCAGTGTACATTCGCGAGTCTTCTTTAACGTTCGTTCAAGATATGCTGTCTAAAAACACTTGCCCTGAAGGTGGTAGGCTCGCACATTTGTTAGCCATTCATAAACAGAAGAATATATTCACTTATGTCGTCCAACATGGCCTTGTGAGAGACTGGAATGTGGTTGATAAGAAAGGATTCTTACCAGTTCATTATGCGGCCGAACATTTCAATGTTGAAGTAATGAGACATTATCACGATCAAGGGCATCTATTTGAAAACGCAAAAGACAATAACGGTGTTACAGTATATCACATTGCTGCCAAAAATGGTTTGCTAGCTGTGATTTGCTCAGTGAAAAATAATTTTCTCAAAGAAATACCCGATTTACATGATGACCACAACCTTAGTATACTTCACTATGTAGTTTCTCATAAATTTGACGCATTATTCGCCGAGGCCGATTTTTTTATGGATGAATTTGCGCAGCTTTTTGAACATTTGATAAAATATCACCAACACAAATTAATGTCACGTGACAGATATTATAGAAACGTTCTTCATTATGCTCTAAGAAATGGACATTTCGAAATTGTAAATTATCTTTACAGGTTTAAAAAATCTTCAGTGCAAAAAATGTTAGTTCAAAAAGATATATATGGTGACAACCCGATTACTTTTGCATTAAAGAGATATAAGCTTGTTTATCTACCGCCTTTAGCTACCAAATGTTTTTATTTTGAAATATTTCACAGTAACTGTGCCACTGATTGGAAGGAATATGCTTCATTTATGTCTTCCTGGGAAATTTCTCTATTGCTAGCGATAGAAAAAATGTCAAAACATGAGTTCAAAGAATTGCTTGAACCACATTTATCTCTCGTCTGGTTGAAAAGTGTTCACCTTTTGACGACAATAATTCATAACCATCACCAATATATAAACACGGCTTTATTGAGTGATCTGCTTGTACTTCAAGACGATTCGGAAGTGGTTAGATTTAATCAACTGGTATTGGCCTATTTTGTACCTTCTGTCTTCAAGTTTTGTCCGTCAAATTCTATACCTACCGACTCACCGTTATTGTTCATTATTCGTAATTTTGATTTCGAATCCACTTTCTTCAGCTTAATTAACGTTTTTACAAATGTTGCCTTTAATAACATTATACTAAGTGCGGGTAGAACAAATTTAAACTGTGCTGATAAAAATGGATATAATTTAGTTTATCATGCTGTTAAAACAGGTAATATTCAAACAGCGAGATTACTTATTGAGAATGGCTTAATGGCTACTAGTTCTGCTGTCGATATCAAAGGGATATTTCTTGCCGCTTTGACATCAAGACGTAGAATAGCCGAAACAAATTTTCATACTTGTTCTTCTTCAAAACATTTATCTCAAACTTCATGTATTGACTTATTTCTGACCGAAATCTTGAAATTAAATAGAATGGATTTAAAATCTGGTGACTTTTGCAAAAATGGTACGGCTGATTTGACTCTTATCCATATTTTATCTGCTAATGGAATGCTTCAGAGTCTTGAAATCCTTGTTAAAACCTTTTCTCCGCGAATATTACAATGTTATAATCAGGACAGATTTACACCGCTATATTTGGCGCAAATCTTTGGCGAGGATGATGTTGTATCATTCATATCAAATACAACATCTGCCTATTTACCTGACAGGTATGCCGAGGAATACTTAATTCTATCCCTGCTTCACAATTTTCCTCTAAAAGATTACTCGAAATGTTACAAAATGCATGTATTTAATAGAAGACGTTTTGGACATTGGTACTATTGTGCTTCGTCTATTCAGCAACAATTGTTATTGTCAAAACAATATTATTTACAAAAATCTGCTGCCATTATAGAGAACGTTTTGGATATCTTCTACAAAGTGGTCGCGTGTAAAGATTATTTTGACATTCATTATAGAACTAATTCTTTACCAAAATGCGAAAAATTTGTAAAAATATGTTTTAGATGCTACGGAAATATTGTTAGTTTGCAAAAATATTTTCGTGAGTTTGATGTTTTGAAATCAATCAGGCAGCTACCACCTCTTGCAAATTTATCTAAATTAGAAAGAATTATCGAGTCAGCCATGCAGCGATTAATTAAAGTGTCAGAAAATGAGTTTTGTTTACACTTCCAAAATTTGACAGTCGATGCTGTACATTCATCTATTCTAAACACATTGTCTTACGGACAAAGATCAATAAGGGAGTTAGTTATAACCTACTTTTTACGGTTGAAAAAGTTCGAAACTGTTCACGTTCCACATGAGTATAGTTTCCTGCGTTCAAGAATGGCAATATTTGGATTATCAGAATCCTTTCAGGGAAGTAAGACAATACCAGTGACGGAAGAATTTATACCGAAAGCTCATAATTTTTATTATCTAAATATTCTTCGGGACACGTTGATATATAAGCAATTTCGTGAAAACCTGGAAAAAGATTTCACTGCGGTTATCGTGTACGATTCTCAATGTAAGTCACTTGACCTTGAAAGCGTAAGACTAGAAGACCCATTCAAAGACTTTCGTTGACTTCGTTTATTTTGTCTTGTTGACTTAAATTTATACCTGTTTGTTATACCTAATTTCTTGAGACATATATTCTTAAACAAATATCGAAATTAGCATTCACGTTTTCATTAATTACGGCAAAGATGTTTTTCTCCTGAATGTTAACCAAAGGTGGACCGATTTGGATTAAAATCTTTTACGTTTTTAAATGGCAACTTTGCAAACATTATAATCGCCTAGTTCAGTTATGCACATGACAAGACGTTTCAAAACTGCGTAGATATGTAAGCTAAAAGCGCACGCAAAATGTCTCGTCTGACAAATTATGTTAAACTTGTGTTTCAAATATTATTATGTAGATTCGAGTACACCCAATTGAAACATGTAAATTGATGAATATGTGTGTATGTAATTTGAGCCGTTTTGTAATGTACATGTACATATATGTGTACATGAATATTTTTGTATGGTATCTTGAACTGTCTTATAATTCAAACATGTGTGTATATGCTTATATAAACAATTTTGTATTTATATATATAAAATTGTGTGTATTTTTTTAAAATTATTATTAAAATTCACTTTATTTTTATAATTGACATACATGTATGACATATTCGGTCACGTGTTTCTTATATTGTGTAATATGCGTACATTTATGTATAATAAAGAAATATCATTTCATCATCTATTTTCACTTTGTTGTTGTTGTGGTACTTAGCTTCACGTAACCATCTAAATGTGATCCTTGATGATCTGCACGCGAAGAAGGTCAGGTAGCCTATAAATGGTTTTACCATATACAGATTTCCTGGACTGTATACTAACCAGTACTAACTTACCCTTCCATAAGGAGCCGGCAACTACTGCACATATGGAGGAAAATCGACATTTTTGTAAAATTTTCATAGAAGGGTATGACCTGTCGGGACTGGGATTCGAATCGGATCTCCCGGATTACAAGTCCAACGCACTAACCACTGGACCACCGCGGCAGCCTAGTGTACTTGAAGAGATCAAGTAAAAACTTGCACAGAATCCCTTAGATGGTTTGCTTAACTGTCCCCCGGCATTTAATTAAAGTAATGTTAAAAGTAGAATATTTCTCATGATTTCGATTGTTTCACTTAACAAAAGCAAAAAAATTGCCAAGCTTTCAAACCACATTTGATACTATAATACACAGTACTTAGTCATAATTTGATATCTGATCTACATTCTTGAAGAAAAACAACCTCACTAAGTGTCCTGATCAACAACTTGGCGTGTTTATCATCGTTTGATAACTTTGTATTGTCTCTCATTCATTGAGGCCGAAACAAAAAAATGTTTGTTTCCGGCTACATGCCCCCCAAAAATATGGGTCGGTAGGTAGGGATTTTTTTCTTATACTTTTTTTATATATATTGGCAACACTGTTGTGAAAATTACAATATAGCACTAAGATTTGGACGCCGTAAAAAACTGAGTCGGCAGGTAAAAGATTATTTACGCCTGAATGCCAGTAACACTTCTTCAGAACTACGGCAACTCGTTCCTCAACGAGATCATATATCTGTCCTTCAATGAATACAGTCAAATTTCCACCATGAAAATGTTAGCATTCCTCGGTAATAAGAACTTGTCTGAATGAGGAGAAAAAACTCAGGATAAGTAGGATTTCCGGATTTGTTCCGGTCTGCATGGTTCTGGATTAATGAGGTTTCACTGTGTACAATACCGGATACTAAGTTCATCGCACTAACACATACGTACAAATTGTCTAAAATTTAACCAATTCTGTATACTTAAAATCAGGGATATTTCTGCAAAATGTAATTTAATTCATTACAGTTTCTGTTATATTCATATGGTGTTGTCATTTTAAGACGTGTGTGCAATGCGGCCGCTAAAATATATAGGCAAGCATTTTTTTTATATAAAACTACACACTGGCATGTAAAGTCTTAAAGATAATAGCTAACAATTCATAATAATAAACACGGGATTTATACTATGGAATACAAAGTTGATATGAATGAAAGAGTTTATTATTCTACATAATTTTAAATTGAAAGTTACTGCAAAAAGATCCAACCGAACCTTGTTAGGCAGTCATATGTGAATTATGGTCACTTGACAATACATAGATAATACAGTATACATGTATATATATGTATATGGTTGACCAAATGAACCTCGGAATAGAAGGCTACTGTACATAAAGGCTGTGTATAATGGTCTCAGATAAAGGTCATGTTTCTTCACTCCTTTTGATTGATTGCCTTTGTTCACAAGTTTGGCTGTGTATGATTTGAACATTTCTTATTGAGCAATGACAATGTCAGACAAATACTACAGACCAAAATCTAATAACTTTCATGCCGGATGAAAGGTAACGTACAATGACATGGGTATACGCATTAATTCAACTTATCGAAGAACTCATAGAGGGCCATTTACATGATAACCAAAGTGACATGTACATCACCAAGTCATAGTGAACTTCCAAACTTCTCATAAATGATGTGGCTTAAATTTAGACTAATTCAACTCAGTGTCCCATCAGTCGAATAGGGTCATCCATGCACTGTAGTCGCGATTCAGCTTCAAAAATGTGTCATAGTATTCGAACGTTCCAAAATGTACGAACATTTTGAAAAGACTATGCAGCCATATTCGTTTTCTGAGGGAAGGAACATAGAATATGAACCACAGTAGTAATGTAGAGTTCCTGACCTAGGCCTATGTATGGTTTTACGTCTTTGGAGTCCTGGTCTTCATTGCTTCTCGAAATCTACTGTCTACAATATAACAAGGTAACATTACACTTCATTTTACCAAAATCTTTTTTGCCCCTCTATACACATTTATAAATGCATTAATTATGACGTGTAGATTTGTACTCGTAGAAATGCAAAACAGGTGGTTAAAAAATCACCAAACAATGCCTTTCGTTTAAATTAGTCAATGGTAATACCAGATTATCTACAATTGCAACTGGACAATTCAACATTACTCCTTCGATTCCGGTCCTACTAAAACCCATTAAAAACCACTAAGAACTACGAAGAGGCACTAACAAGGCGCTAAGACGCTTGAAACAGTAGAAATTACTATAATGAAAACTTCTATACCTTACATATTTTAAATTAATATTATTATGATGATAACAGTAATGATTAAAACATAATGTGAATACCCAATAATGCATTCCAAACCATATGGATGTTCTTTAAGCCTTCAAAATGCCGTCATAGTGCATTTTAGTTGTTTTTATTTCGTAGTTTTTGTGGCTTTTTGATTATAATGATGAGGAGCAGGATGATTGTAATTACCGACTATAACAATTATGATGATGATGTTAAAATCCTTCAATTGAGCTTTTGACAATAGCCTTAGCAGTTCTTAGTGGCTACTCCTCTGAAACATCAGTTCATTTTGTTTTATACATACATTGTATATTTAGAAAACAATGAAATAAAAAAACACATATAATGCCTAATTATCCCTCACAAACCTTATAAATGTTCTTAGTGCCTTCAAAATTCTCCGTTATTTATATTTTCTGATTCTTTTTACCTTAATTTTAAATATCATTTGTTAAATGCCTCATGGACCTACGTTGGGAAATAAACAAATGTTGACTTCGCCTACGTGACCGGTCATGATTACTTCTAGTACTTTGATTTTTGGTAAACCGCGAGTGATGTCCCTTACATCGTTCTATAGATTATTTATTTCGACTTCCGGTTGAGATCTATATTCCGAAATTTTTTCTTAAAACTGAAGGTAATTGTTCTTGTTTGCTTGCAAAATTGGAATGCTTAAAACATTTTTAATTTGTTCAAATGATTTGTAAGGATATAAATATACGAACGCCAGCTATTTTTATGAATTTGTCGTAAGAGCCCCGTTGTCATTAACTGATAAATGGGAGGGTTACAATATTTATATATTTGATTTGTTTAGAATCGGTTGCTATTTATAGCATTGCCTCATATATATGTGATCACGTCATAGTGCATGTGTGACTCTTGAGTTAATTTCTTATTTTTTGGTGTATTTGTGAATTCTTCTGAATTAAAAGGTTAGTGCATATAGCATTTATTTAACCAAAATTAACTCTGTTTTGCCTAAGGGATAGGTGTGAAATTAACTCACAAAGATGGATTGTTTTGACTTACATCTACGGTTATAAATTTGTATCATGAAGTAATGCATAGGCAGGAGCACTTAATTATTCTTAATTGATTTACATGTTCTGTAGTACACCTTATTTATAACGGGTCAACATTATTATGATCAAAATGATCATGCGTTACTATATTATTGTGTAAATATTCATTGACACCACTTTTATGGAAGTGATTTGTGGTACATGGATGCTCCCACAATTGGAAACTTTGAATCTGTGAGTCTGTATTCTAAGATGATCCTGTAGTCAGGGCTTGACGAATTTTCCTTGGGCTACCCATCCTGCTAGACAACCTGCATAGAATTTTAACTAGTTCTACAGAAATTTCAACTCATCCTGAGTTGATTTCTACTTGTAATTACAAGTGGACGAGTGTTTTTGTTGAGCCCTGTGTAGAGTTAGTCTAAATGGTCAGGAATTTCTTTCAGACAAAGTGCAAATTAGCTATTAAATGTTCATAAAATTGTTAAATAATCTAGTACTAGTAATAGAGCATTTTGATATTGGCTATTAACAATATTATATATTAATATGTTTCAAACACTGATAGTATTTCTTGCTTTTCTTTATTACTGATTGCAATTAAATTTGCCATAGTTTTTTTTTAATGAACTCTGGACATTATCTTGTCTCATTCAATTGTTGAACAGATTTCCATAACTGTAACCTTAACACAGTATGGTATAATCTTGATGTGTTATGTAAGGGAACTTTAGTAACCTAGTAAAAGATTTGGGGATACAGGCAGTGATTTTTTTCTAAATTTTCAAAACTATCCTCACTTGACTAAAATGGAAAATATAGCACGATAAATCTTGAAAAATTTGGGAAAAAATAGTACTTTAGGGGAAAATATCGACTTTTGGCTTGTACTCTCCAAAAAAAAATTGCATAAAAAATCACTGATGGGCATGTACTCTTACACAGTCTTACTCTTAGTCATTTCAATATTCATGTGGATAAGAATTCAAACGGATTTTATTGGGTAGTTGGTTTAATAATTAACAGCTATTTTAATTAGCTGGAATGCTCACTAATTATTGAATGGTCTGATGTTCATAGTGATGAATACTAGCATTTCAGTGTTTTTATTTCACTTTATGAAAAAGGTGTGTAATTTAATGTTCTTTAGATAAAGTGTAGTAAAACTTTAAAGGAAGTAAATATTGATTATTCAGAATTCAAAATGAAATCAGTGGTATTTTAAAATTGGGAAATATTTCATTTAAAACCCATATTACATCAACAACAGAGTATATTATGTATTTTTTTGTTTGAGAACAGAATATGAAATATTAAATGGAGAATATGTCTGAAGACATTGTTAATTATTAATGTATTTAGCTGAAAGGAAATTATGTGAACTATTTCTCAGGCTTCAATAATATACTTGTGCTAGTAAGTGAATGCTGATTTTGTAAGAATGTTTACTGTCAAACATCAGAGAGGCTACTATCTGATAAAAAACTATTTTCAGCATAATTATTTAATCTGGAGTTCAGGTGATTGAGGAAAATGAATATGTTGTTCAACACGAAAATTTGAAATTGAGACATTTATGGAAGGCTCCCAACCCATGATTTATACAGTCTATAAATGTTCATATGGGAGATACAGTAAAATTGATTGTTTTCTTTCAGTTGCCTTTGTAAGTGTACAATAAAAGAATTGATCATGGAGTCTACGACTACAACTACAAGCTCTGAGGGGATTGGTTTAGATAAGGGATACATGAAATCTCTGCCAGGTCTTCTCAAGTGTGCCGAAATAGTAAGTATTTTTAGGCTAGAAATAAAATAGTCATATTTAGGGTTACTTGACAAAAAGAAGTAGTTAGGTTGAAACATTTTTTTTATTTTTTTCTAAACATACTTTTGTGTGAACAGAAAGTTTGATTCATCCCTAAATATTTTTGTTCTTTGGATTTTGCTGTTATAAACTTTAGGGTTAGTATAAGAAAATAAGGTTGTGAGGTAACCGTTCACTCAGGAATGTAGAAGTGTTTTCATGTAGTGGGTAAGCTTCTAAAAGTAAAAGGGGGTTAGGGGTTTTCTCATAGTAAGGATCAAGGGGGGAACACCTCCAGTGGGGGAAAAGTAGCCGGTGAGAATGCTCAAATAGCTGGTTAACTTTTCCTGCTTCTGGCTTTTTTCTACACCCCTGTTGATTTTTTTCTTGGCCTTATTGAATTTGTAAAACATCCCAGTTGGGCTTAGCTTGTTGTTTTTATGCATATTAATTAAGTCTGAGGTAAAAATTCTTGGTGATGTAAACTTACGAAATTATCAGGAACGTAGCCAGATATTAAAAAACAAATTGTGTTTGGCCCAACTGTGTGGTATTGTGAATTACCTACCACTCAATGTTATGAATTTTCTTTATGACACGAGAAAACAACTCGTATTTTGTCCATACATTTAATTTACCGTAAATAATTAAGTATCAGTACTATTGCTTAATCAACATGGAGTATGTTTATCGAAATAAATCAACATAATATTGTTTGTAATAAATACTGCACACATTGTTGCAGGAGCTATTCAAGTTAATCAATATTACATATTTGGACTTAGCGTGCTTGGTCTAATAACATGTATAAGTGGCTCATTTATACTTCACAAGATATACTGCTTTCTGCTTTCTTTTATTGATAGACTGGTTCAGTAAGATAAAAGAAGATTATTAAGAAAGTTAGATAAAAGACAGTATACTGAACCTAATCATAAACTTAGTCACCTTAAAAATAATTTTGACTAAATATTTATTTTTTCATAAGCTTGGTAACTGTCTTGGTAATGAATCTTGATATAGTTTCCAAAATCAACTCTCATTTTGTATCAATTAGGGCTGTAGGACTGTTATCCTTATTAAGACTTACCTTTGTTATGTTAATGAAATTAGTGTGGAAAATCCACACTTCTCCTATGCACCTGCTGATTAAGTATAGTTTTAGATTATGATATTTTATATATTTTCATGCTAAGTATTTCACTAGACATCAAAAGTTGAGGGTCAAAAATGACCCTTGGCTGATGAAAATTTTAAGAGTCAACAAATTTCCTTCTGATTTTATAGTAAATCTAACCATAAGGGCCTTTGGTTCAAATTCTCAAGAGTCAGAAGCTTTGTTTTCTGATTTCAAGTTTCAAAATGCTGCTTTAAGGATCAAACAAAAGCACTGTGCTTCTTTTAATTAACTATTTTATGTAATCGTTTTTTATTTTCAGCTTCTGGACATTATAGCTTTCATCTGTGCTAGTGTGTATATACACTGGGGTCCGTATGGCGGAGGCTGGGTACAGTTTGTGACTATGTCAGCATTTATTACAACTCTACTCCTGTACGGATTTCATTTGTTTAGAATCATCTACAAATTACCAGGACCATGGGGAATTATTGTGAGTTACTTTATACTTAGTTTCTCTAGGTTTGTCTTTAAATTGTCATTTATAAAGTATTGAATCTTATTTCCTGAATTATGACAACTTTAGTATGACTTCAACATTTGTTTTGTCATACTGTTTGCTTTGTTTTTGAAGGGACCATTTTAAGGGGCCATATAAAATGTTAGGGGTCATGTAGGTGCAGATGCCGGTATTTTGTTATTATGAAAATCAGTGATTAATATGTCCTAATTGTTAGTAATAGTGAAAACCACTGTTTTTGTTTGGTAAGCAAATCTTTTTGTTGGGTTATTTCTATAAACCAGTATGTCGTTTTTTATCATTTTGAGAAAATCGCATTTGAAGTTTTGAACTGCAATAACTAGCGAGTCAAATGGTCGTGGAATTGAGATTAACCTATTAAGAATAGATCTACAAGCAGGTAAGTATGATCATTGTAAAGAGCTCATCAAGATGAAAAAAAAACAACACTAAAATATCAATATTGCCAAAAATTGAGTTATTGGGTTGTAGAAATAAGCTGACAACTTGTTGATTCACTAATTGCTTGTTTTTCTTCTACAGGTATTAAATTTGTTTAAAAATGATAACTTATGAATGGATGTTGCTTTCAGACGCTAAAATTTGCATTGATGAAATGAATCTTAAAATACTGTTATTAACAAATATCCCTGTCAATCACTCGTAATGTCGTTTCAATCCTCCGGAACAGTGTTTAAACCACTTTGTCTTGACTTAATGTTAAATTTCGTATTAAGTATTAAGTAGTATTGATGATTGATTAAAACTTTACATGTTCAAGTAGTTATACTAAGTGTTTCAGCTATGCCTACTTCATGCTACTGATGTATTAATCTATGTTCCCACTCACGTAAAATCTTGTGTAAATCGTGCAACAAAATTGGAAATCATGCAACACATTTTGATCTGGTGTGAGATTACACATGTACGAATATGTTTAGGGACTAATCGCCAATAACCTTTCTTGTTTGTACAAAATGATCATATAAAAACATTGAAATCTAAATGTATTACCTGTACAATGGTGCAGCTTATGCTATCGAGTTGCGGGTTTAAAGCTAAGGAACTTTCGACCCATGAATAAAAGGTTTGATATGTATGCATATATACATATGTTTTTTTTTAATGTTCATACCCCCCAAAATACTTCTCTCACCCCCAGATTTCATACCTAGGGTTAAACTTACTCCCAATGTCAGAAGTGAGTGGGAATACTGATTAAAATACTGAAATAAATCCGATGATGAAGTGGTTTTCAAGTGAGGTTTTACTATATGCTGGCTAATATTATCATGTTTGATGGGAGTTAATTTCTCCAGGGTCAAGAAATATCATATGTTGTATATTACCTTTAAAAATATTATATGCTGATATCTATAGAATTATGTTGTGAAATGAAAGTAAGAGACAGGAATGGTTTAGATTACATTATTCTATATTGAAATTGATACAGGCAACTAGGTTTTTCATTTGACCCTTAAAACAACATTTTGACTCTTGAAATCAGTAAAATAAAGCTTTTGACTCTTCAGAATTTGTACCTATGGGTCAGATTATTATAAAATTTAACAGAAGGAAATTTTGTTTACTCTACAAATTATCATCAGCCAAGGGTCATTTCTGACCCTCAACTTTTGATGTCTAGTGAAAACCCTACAGTTTACACAGTTTGCTGTGAATTAATAGTTACATACTTCATATGTTTTTTTAGGAATAAATGTATTCTATTTTGTGAAATGTTAGCAGCTAGCATCTAGTTTCATTTTACAACGAAAACTTTCCTCAACTGCTTTTTGAAGCTCTTACCTTCCTTGTAGAGATGAAGAAATACGATTACTGGTAGTTCAATTCAACACTTTCGTGACAATCGTTTGCTATTTCATTTCAAATGGTTAACACTTTGTGATAATCTAATTCTGTTTTAGTTTTTATTGAAAAACACTTATAGTTCCATTGAATTTTCAAACTTTAAAAAGTAGTAAAACTTCGTTATTACACGCATCTGTGTAATTAGCACCCAACTTATCTCAAGGAGTTTTTAAAGCCAGTCAATTTTTAGTTATTAGTTGCATGTTATTTTCAAACAACAAATACCTCGTTATTACCAGCACCATGTTTATCTCGAGCATTTAGTCTGTTCTGATGACTCCTTGAGTTAACGAGGTTTTACTGTATATGTATCCTTATTAAAAAGGGTCCATATTAGGTTTGTGTATACTTATATACCAGCACCATGTTTATCTCGAGCATTTAGTCTGTTCTGATGACTCCTTGAGTTAACGAGGTTTTACTGTATATGTATCCTTATTAAAAAGGGTCCATATTAGGTTTGTGTATACTTATTGATGAAATCATTTTTCAGCTTTGAAATACAACAGTTGTGAGGTAGAAGAAAGGAAATCATGATACGATTGTGGCATTGTTGACATTGTTTATATAAGTTACAAGGCTCTCGATCTCCGGAATTTGGGGTCGAAATTTGACCCCATTCCCCCACCTCTGGAATATACTTTTTTTCCCCCTGTTTTTGGTAAAAATTCCCACACCAATGATATTAATTAGGCTTTTGAAATTCCCCTTGAACTGAAAATGACACAAAATTCCGCCATTCCTGGGCCCCGTTCCAGTCCCCCAAAAGAGAGAGAGAGTCCTGAGTTATTTAGTCAGGCGATTTCATTTGGATTTGGAAGAGTCCAAAATATGCTTATGAGGCAGAAGGCTGAGAAAATATTGCCCCTAATCCCACTTTTTGTTTCATCTCAATGGTCTATTCTTACTCCAGGGTGTATCAGTATAGAATTATAGTATATAAATTTTACATGATGGAAAATACTTACATTGTCTTAATACATTGTTTGTTTTCTTTTTTTTAAGCAATTAATATATTATTTGATATATTCATTGATGATGTTGATTGCTGCAATTGTGGCAGCAACTCGAGCTCATTTGGCTACATCTGTTGCTGCAACGGCTGTAAGTGTAGCGTGCCATACAACAATTAGTTGTTGTCTGCGTAAAGTGGTTTTTGTTGACAGTAATGTTGTATGCATGTGAAGTAATGGAAATTTGTTGAGTTTTGCACCATGAATTGTCTCCCTTTAGAAGTAAGGTTGTATCATAACCTCCACAAGATTTATGACATTTTCTGACAATTTTTTCTTTTTTCTAGGACTTGTACAAATTTTCATCTCGTTGATCTTATACAGGCAAAATTGTCTTAACAGCCATCTGTGTATACAGGTCACCATGTGAACAGAAGCCACTCTTTAGCTTACATCAATAAGCCCAATAGACCTTTGAGTGAAAGTTAACTGTGCCTTAAAGCCACAGTTCTCTCCCTTTGTACACAGTTTTTTTCTATATGTCTCAAAAAATATTAAAAAATGATACTGTTGATTGAATGCAAATACATACCTGTATATGGTTCAGAATGGATGATAAAAATCATTTGAAAAATAAATTTTATCTATAGTCACTGTATCTTGTGGGGCTGTGTGCAAATTGTACCATAAAGGGAGATAACTACTATGTTGATTTGGGTTTGATCTTGTTTTGTTATATATTATATCCGCATGTTTTTTATTTTACCCCATACCTAGGAACTGATCTACTACGTTTTGTACACACTAATGATGCTTATAGCAGCCATAGTATGTGCTGCGAGGGGATACTGGCACAGCAGTATAGGCGCAGCAGCTGTGAGTATGAGATAGCCAAAGAAGTGTTGCCATGGAGTGCACATTATCGCTAGTTAGTTAGTAGCACTGTACAGAACTGATGATTATATAGCGGACTGTTTGTACATGTTATCAAATCATGTTGTTGAAGTAATCATTAACAGTTCAGTGCTCAACCAATCCTCTCATCCACTCATAATTATGAGCAGAAATTTTACTAAGGATGAGTTGAAACCAGTTAAAAGTTTCTAAATTGGTTGTACTGCTGGACGAGTGGCCTGAAATAATTTTTCAAGCCCCACAATTGATCAGTGCTCAAATAGAAATGAAAACGTAAAATGTCCTTTATTTTGTAAAAACCTACAGTATTCAGATAAAGTTTAGAAGAAAAATTTTCAAACCAGTATATTTTGTTATAATTTAATTACAAATTCATTTGGTATTACTTCATCTGATATTAATGTACTTTATTTGATATTGAATGTATATGTTTGTACCAGTAGTGAACAAGTTAGCTATATATTTCAGTTCTGTATGTCGATTGACTTTCTTCTTTCAGTCTTTGTTGGAACCTGTTTGCATGTGATAACATGTTGTTTTATCGTTAACAAATAATTGCTAATAAACGAAGTACACTTTATGATGAAAACATGTGGTTTGTTGTATGTTAATTTAATTACTTTTACATTAGAAAATAGGATTAATTCTTTTGACAGAGAGGTAAACATTGTGGCAAAAGAAACCATTATTCATTATAAGCAATGGCTTCTTTTGCCACAATGATTTCAAGAGTCATCTGCTTCATATGCGAGAAATGCGGTATTATGAGGTAAAGGGTTAATTGTGTCAACTTTTCTTGACATCAATAACTTAGTTGATATAAACACACTTTGTCTGCTTGATTAGACTATATGTGTGGAACACTACGTTAAATATTTCCTTGAATCCTGAAAATCATCTAACATCCAAGGGCCTATTATAATATTATTCAAATTTACTGCTCAAATATATAAATGTTCCACAATAAGCCACATGTATCATAAACTGTACTATACACGTACAATAGCAATAATTACTAACCACATTGTTGTTGTTGTCGTTAATATTTGGAGATTTTTTATATGATTGCATGTGTTTTTGATGTAATTTACTTCAGGAGTTTATTTACTATGTTCTCTACTCGTTGATGATGATCATTTCGGCCATAGTGTGTGCCGTAAGGTTTAACTGGCATTCCTCTATCGCTGCCGCAACTGTGAGTCCGCTTAAAATTTGTATCATAGTCAATCTGTCCCGTTTACTACAAGTAGTACGCTCTGATATACACGCATTAGTGTCAGGAGTTTTAGCTTTGTGACTCAAAACTTAAGCATCCAATTGGTATATACTTATATATCACTCATTGACCAATGATAGTACACGTAGCTAAGGGGAGTAGAAATGAGCCAGAAGCCAAAAAAATCAACTGGCTATTTGACATTCTTTCTGGCTGTTTTTTTCCTGCGTGGGGGCATTGCCCATTTGCCCCCTTCTTGAGGGGAACCTTTAGTAGCTTACCGGCTACATTTCTACACCTCTGGTAGCTGCTTTCTATTCTCCATATTGTATATTAATTCACTGGTTCATGCTGTATATATTTTTCAACTAATCATACTATGAAATTATAATCAGGTGAATTGGTAGTGCTTGATGGATGTTGGTATCTGTCAAATCTCGGTATTTTCAACTTGACATTTTTCTTTTGAAATTGAAGTCTTTTTTTGGAGGGGGGGATAAAATGCAGTTTGAAGATAATTAAATGGTAATTTATTCAAACTTTAAACCTCTGTGTTTTATTCATGCGGATTTTAATCTAGTCTGATAAATGTAGACATCACATGACATTGTGCCATGGTGTGTTTATTGATTGAATCTACTTCCAGTCAAAATAATATGTTTCAATTCATTTCCACTATTATGTACTTTATAAATAGGTTCAAATTCATCTAATGTGAAATGCATCATGAAAAATTTCTTTGTTTATCCTAGTTAACAAGCGTTTCTTTGTTACAGTATAACCCCTGAAAACTGAAAACCCCTGATCCCTTCTGGACTGTGCCGAAAGTCCGGTTTTCTGGGAATTCTGGTTTTCAAAGAACTATTAATTATAGAAGAGAAAAATGTGTGACTTCAAAAATGGTCTGAATTTCAGAGAATTCTGGTTTTCAGGGAGTCCAGTTTTCAGGGGTAATACTGTATTTGTTAGATGCTTATGTGATTGTAACTTATCCAAACGGACTTTTTCATATGATTTTTTATCAAATCCAATTATATTGACATAAATATATTTATTACTAAGGTGATGACATGACAGTTTTCTATTGGTATGTTCAAAATGCCTTAAAATTACCCAGTTAAGAAAATAATTGTGTAAAGTTTTGTGTATATTGTCCCAATTCCTTTTAAAATGCACACAGTACCCAACAATTGCCTTCGATCCTACTTATTGCTTTATAAACCCTCAATTTTCCCAATGAATTTGTTTTTATGTATTTCCAATAAAAATAACAATGGATTTCTATTTGAACAAGTTAGTACGTTTTAAGGCCATATACAGTAACACATCGTGTTACGTTCGGCTTTTGGAGGCCACTAGTCCAGTGGTTGAAGTCCCTCACTAGTACCGGTAATCACTAAATGCTTGTTGCTGTGAGTTCGAATCTCAACTGGGATCAGAAAAATTCACAGGCAGCTGTCTGAAGGTCACGCCTGGGTCCTTCTGCGCAGTGAAAGAGCTGAAAAGTCACCATAGTTATTAACACTCTGTTAGTGCATTGTTTGACCCATTGTTAAAGCTGGAAAAGTCACCAAATGACCCTAATTGTTAGCAAGAGAAAAATAATGAACCAAATATTTATACTCCTGTCAAGTAAGTATATTATGACCCTTGTATCGGTGAAGGCAGTTTAAACATGTATTCCGGCTAGTAAGTTAGGTCATCATCTCTTCCCTCTGTTTCTTAACCTTCTGTATGTGTGTGTGTACCACATACATGTACCTTCTTTGTATTAATCCTATGAATGTTTACAAATGATAAATTTTATACTTTAGATCTGTAACACTTGTCATGTTATGTTTGATGGTGTGTTTGTTGTACTTTATCCATTGCTTTAATCTCAAGTTTATCACTTCTGTTATTATCTACATATCCATTTATTTGTATATTATCTCTAAGTATAAACCACATATACAGGATACCTTGATATTAAAACCAGATTTTTAGGGGGCCTCTGTGGTCAAGCGGTTATGGTCTCTGACTTGTAATCACTAGCCCCTCACCACTGTGAGTTCAAATCCCACCTGGGACCAAATTGTGAGGAAGGTGTCCAGTTAGCTTACAGAAGGCTGGTAGTTCTACCCAGGTGTATGCCTTAAGTCTTTCTCCTCCACTGTTAAAGCTGGAAAGTCACCAAATGACCCTGGTTGTTGGTGTGATGTTAAATTCCAGTGAAAAAAAAACACTCCAGATTTTGGACCAAAAATATCAGTCACCAAAGACTGTTAAACTACAGAATGAAATGAAACAGTTTGTTTATAAGACATGAGGTGTGAATCAGCTGTATAACCTTTATATAATGACTGCCTGCTGGATTAAGAAAATCATCTTAAAAGTTAATTGGTCTCATTGTCATGTTGTTCAGTACTGAAATAAATATTGAAATCTGGTCTTAATTCATCAGTCAGGAGTCATTATAATGAGATTGTCTTGATATTGATGTGGCCACGAAGTAAGGTTTTACTGTATGTAGAAATTGTATTGTTTGAAAGATTGTAAGCTAATACTCGCATATCTGTTGTGTGTACTTGTAACTATGTACTAACTGGCAGTAATCATGTCTTACATAATGTTTTACCACTGTAGAATCAATTAACCATTTTGTACTAAATCTCATTACTAGCAAAAAAGTATCTTAATACAAAATAGAGCATTATTTGTTCATTTATATATCATTTATGGATATCTAAGCTTTGGATAGGTTTGTAAGATGTTTTAATATCTTGTATTTTCTTTCCTGTATTTATTTATTTTTTTACTCTCTTTTTATTTAATTGACTTTTCAAATGATTGATACACTTACTTGTACAAATAATATGTTTTAGATAGATTGAAAGAGAAATGTTTTATAATATCAAATCTGCTAAAAGTTTGATTGAAATCAAAGTCTTTAATTTCTTATGATCAGTTATTTTACAGTTTTGAAATTCCAAATGAAATACTAGTATAAAAAGAATGCTTGTATGTTTTTTTAATCGAAATTGATTAAAATTAAAGTCTTTCATATCTCATCAGCTATTTTTGAAGTTCTGTATAAAGTATGTTTAATGAAATTGTTTTATTTATCAAAATTCATGGTTTTTTAGCATTACCAGTATATATTTCTATATCTTTTTTTCAGTTCTTCACATTTGCCGCCACGGCCTGTTACGTGGTTGATACGTTCCTATTGTTCCGAGCCTGGCAGACCGGACGCACAAGTGGCAACGCACACTCATCTACTACTACAACAACAACAACAACTACGGAACACACATCGTATGAAACCAAAGTACAGTACTAGATATCTGAAGTGAGGGATACACAGTACACACACAAAAAAAAAAGATGACTCCAATTTAGATTTTTTTCAATTTGTATATATAAGGGGTGTCTGTGACATTATATATAAGGGATTTCTGTTACATTTAGGAACCATTTTGTAGATTTTTCTAAACTTTCTGAGCTTAATGATCTACTATACTATTGATAAAACTTCAACACGCATACCCGGTATCTCTCTTCCCAGTTGTAGCAAAAAGTGTCAACTTATCATAATTTTATGTGTACAGTATATCGGTACCCGGTCTCAATCTGAGGTCTGATAGATAAAATTTTTATTGAAATCTGGAGCGTGAAAAAAGAAGTTGTAGTTAGTTTCCCATAGAGTGTTTTAGCGTTGATGTTTGTTAGTTGTTAAACATGGCACATTATGGTTTTCTTTGTGATTGTGGAGAATTTTTATTTCTTGTGCATATTAATGACTGTTTTTTCTGGTGTCTTAATAAGTATTGTTACCATAAATAATGTCATTGTATTGTTGGAATTATCAAATATATGGGTAAAATAGGAATAATGTTGACAGATTATTTTACGTGTGTAGGTTATTAGATACCTGTACATCCTTGTCCAAAATAATATTCTAATCTTCTGATATTCAAGTTTTTTTTTACATTCTTTGAATGTGCAATGAAAACACAAATCAGACAACATTTTTTTTTAAAATGATATATATAGTTCTGATCTACATTAATTTAATACACTTTAAATCGAAAATAATATTTTACAAGTAAAAAGTGCTTAATTTGAATGATCTAATTTGAATTAAAACAATTATTGTCTTGAAAGAATAAGTACAATAGATAAATACATGTTTGTACTTTGTAATGTGTGTTGTTGGTGATTTGTTGACATTTTTTCACTCGTAAGTACACGCGTTGTGTGCATCTAGATATTTTTGAATTTATGTACTTATTTAACCTGCTGTAAATGTATATCTTTTACTGTTTGTTATTTTTTGTCTTTAAAACAAAATTATTTTTATTTATTTTGGTTCTAACATTTTCTGCTGTGATGATTTGTTAATTTGCCTATATAGTCTACTAAATTCACTAATACTGGTATCATTAAGCAACTCATTCTCCATTGTAATAACATTTCAAGGTCACAAATGAAGTCAAGGTCATATTTATTGATCTATGACGCAAATGATAGGTACACTTATATTGCTTTTATTGTGTATTTGCAACTAACTGTTGAATATCTCGGACTGTTTCAATGATTCTGTTCAATTGTTTTTGTATTTTTTTCTACTTGACAGAAAGACTTTTGAAAAGTGAATTTTAATATGGTACTAAAACAAAGGGAATGAAGGTGTGTAATATGTTACTGTATATGTTGTGCTACATGATCTGAAAATTTGTTTTGAAATGCTCATTTCACTGAGATTTTAATTTAAAATGAATTTGTGTTATATAAATCGTATAAATAATAATTTAGTCATGGAAACATAAAAAATTAATGGCATTAGTTTTACTTTTGTTTAGGATAAAATAGTGATTGGTCTAAAATGTGTCCAGGTATTTTATAATCTGCAAAAGGTGTCTTTTATCCATCATATCTATGCTCTGTAGGCTTATTTTTTTATAAACCTATTTGCCATGTTATGTGTGAGAAAGTTTTCCCATGTCACTGATTACAGTCCCATTGCTTATCAAGAACTTTTAACCTTTGGACTCCGAAATATATAAAAAAAGCTTAATTTTATTCACCACCTATTTAACTAAGGAAGTTTTCTACGTCCTATCACGATTCTATTGTTTGTGAGTGTTGCATTTCTAGTAGTGCCATTATTTTAGATGCCTTATTGTGACATTATATTGTCCACTAAAACTCTCTTACTAATTTTACGAAGGTATTTGGTGTATGATGTAATTATTGTTTTTGTATGTTTTTGAATACTTTGCAATTTATACAGTACCCAATTCTTTTCATTCACCGACTTAAAACACCATGTACCAATGATTCTGTATTGGATATAATTTTATTATTGCACATTTATGTCTTTTGTGATTTGAAACAGATTTGGACAAACTTTTTGAAGCTGTGATGAAATTGCAATAATTTTATGAATTTCTGCTAAAAAAAAAGAAATGCTACTTAGGATAAGTTTTGTAACAAATGCTACATACAATACAACATTGGTGTAGTATGTATATATTATTGTTGAGAAGAGATTATTGTTACTGATTCTAAGTACTAGATGTTTTGATTACCCTATCTTCCAAATGCTGTATGATGGTGTAGGAAGCTTATGATGCATATACATATAAACGATATTACGAGCATGAAATATACATAATTCCAAAAGCATGTACCTATGTGTAATGGGATATAATCTGGAAAACATATCATTGTAAGGGCATTTACCAGCATTAAAAATATGCTTTGCTTGAATAACTATAATCGAACTCAAAGGATGAACTAAAGATTTTCAAAGCCGTTACCATGGTTAGTGTGTAACCTGGCGATCCGGGTTCAAATCCCGGTCATGACGGGACATACCCTTCTGTAAAGATTTGACAAAAATGCTGATTTTCCTCCATATGTGGAAAAGTTGCCAGCTCCTTGTGGAAGGGTAAGTTAGTACTGGTTAGTATACAGTCCAGAACTGGTTAGGTGAACCAGTCGCTGTATATAACTGAAAAATTGTTGAAAAACGGCATTAAACCCCAGTGACAATGTCACATAAAACAAAACAGAAGATTTTGCAGACAGAATTCAGAAAATCGTTAGAAGTGAATTATAATTAGGTGTTTGAGCAGATTGTATGAATTGGTTTCAAGTTCTTGTTGTTGATCAAATTCAAAGCTAGTCATTTTGTCTTCACGGTGTATACTTCACGTTGTGTTTTTACAAGCTGTACCTAGTACGTATGTAACAGGAATGGGAAAATAATTCTCAAGGCTTTGAAGTTTTTGACACTTGTGAAATTTATGTTATTGTCTTATTAAGAATTTTATACAAAAGCTAGCATTGCATCGTCTCCTGACAGGCCATGTGTCATCATTTAGTTGTATCAGAAAAACGCTACATCAATATCATGTTGTTTTCATGTTTTCTCATAGAGATTTTATACAATTCATTCATCTTGATAGATTTACAACTTTTGTATGAATTCAGAAGCAAACAAAATAAAAAATCTTCACAGTTATTCAAGGAGTGACAAACATACGATGAAACTGCCCGAGTTTCTATATACTTCTCATATTCAATTGAGAATTTTTTTTTGAATTGTAAAAAATGTAAGAATAACTCCCAATTTTTAAATGAAATGAAATCCATTACATTCCCTCAGGAGGTAAGTGTTAAAATTAATTTAACTTCTCCTGTCTTAATGTGTAACCTCTTTTAATTTTGATGCAAATTACATTTAATGTCGATTTTATAGAAATATAACATACCGTACATTATAACAAGTAGTTGCTACAATTATATCTGCCCAGGTGTTAGTATAGATTTTTTTTATAAGAACTTGAATGGGGTAAAGTTTCTATAAATGCACTATGAAGTATGCAGTTTTATAGCATTGGTAAACTGTTAATTGGTATTTGGTATTGTAAATAGAATACAATTATCCTAGCTACAATTAATCTGATATTGTTTTCATTTTGTGTCTACCATTCACATATTCATTTACTAAGTGTAATTGTCTTGTATATTTGATTGTAAACTGTTGTACAATGTTGTGTATGTATAAATTTTAAGTAGTTGGGTGATATTTGTCTGGCATTAACGATTAATTTATTGAAAATTATTAATTTATAAAAAAATATTCTTCAGTAAATTATAACAGTTCCCTTTCAAAGTCAGAAGTGAATTTACACAAAAAGGGTCTTGCATGAAAAAAAATAGATTATAAGCACCAGTTCAAAGTTGCATAGTTATGTGTATCTATGGTATGAAAGCAAATCATTTTTGTACCAGTAATTAATATTTCATTTTGTGAAAAAAAATACAAAATAACTTAGGAATTGTTAATATCTCTATGCTGTGTATCTAGTACTGGTAATTCTCTGTTAAGTTATCCTTGTGCATTTTGTCTGTAAGAACATGTTGAAATGAATCTGTAGAGGCTGGTCATTGTTTTCTGCTGGGCATTGACGTATACTTCCATTCATTCAAAATAATGTAATAGAATAAGGAATTGTATTACAGAAGGCCTCTCTAATGTTATACAATAGGATTAATAAAATTTATGATATATACTTTAAATGGAAAATAGCCAAATTGTTAAGTCTGGCCTTTTTCATTTCTTTCAACAAACTCTCAATTGCAGGTTTAATGGTAATTGTTTTCATTTTTCTGTTAAAAAATGGGGCGTTCCCACTTCTACTATTGTTTTACAGTTTGTAAGATTATAATTTATTATATCTTTGTCCTCGTTTGTATATTCTGGCCTATTATAATTGTTATTATATATTTGTTTATTATACTTGTTACTAGGCAGCTTGTACAGTTAAAATATTACACCAAATTAAATTTATTTTATTTCCCCACAGATCTGATCCTGTGAACATTTTCACACACATTTCAATAACAAGAATATGTGTGTTAATGCGTGCTACCGGTATATATAGTTAGCTGTAAATATTTTGAAACAACAGATTTTTAAATAAAATTGGGAGGTTTGTTTGAAGTTTGATTTTTTTTCATGTAGTGTTTAGTTTTTGAAGAATGAACAGTGCTATCTTACCAGAATAGAGCTAGTCTCTCCAATCAAGCGGATTAAATAATATTCTAAAATTATCCTGATATTAAACACCTGCATTATGTTGTTTTAAGAAAATGTCATTAATATAATTCTTGTATTTTTTTAGATAACTAAAAAATCCAAAAGCATGATCTATCTTCATAAAGGACTGTAACATTTTGCGATTAAATAAAATGCATGTACCGTGTACCTTGTGAATCAATGAGAATATGACTTTTGAAAGGGTATCACATAGTGTTGGCTCGGCCAAACACAATATTTTCTACCAATATATCAATATATTCTTTTACAGCTACCTGTCTTTTAAAGAATCCCTGAATCTCATGTCAAAATGTTAATGTTAATCATTAAAAATGTACATGTATAATTTATCTTTATAAAAAGGTTATGTTTTATCTAATCATCATTACAAATGTAAAGAAAGTATTAATATTATAGCATTGCAAATTATTACTGGATATTTCAGAATGCAAGTCATACTGAAGACAGTTAGATTTTATTTACTAGATTATCAGCTGTCAAATATCTCGGACAAGAATTTTTAATTATAATTTAGACTACTAGTATTTTATTAATAGAAACAGCAGAATTACCTGACATTGGACAAGACCTTTGATAACATTCCAAAAGATTTAAGCTCAATTTTATACATTTTGGTAATTCAGTTGAAAAATGAACATTTTCTATGCAAAATTTAGTCAAGTCGTAAGATTTATTGTTGAAGTAAATATAATCCTATCTTTAGGCTGTAGATTTGTTTATGCTTATGTATGAGAAATTTAGTTAACCATTTACCAGCTGGGCTTATTAAGTCTTAGGATCTAGTTTTGCCAACAGGAATTTCTGTATTTTTCATTCTTTTCAAATTTTGCAGAATTTGTTTATTTTCTCTATGCAGCTGATGTATTTTCGTTATCAAATCATGTTTGTTACAATATGTAAAAATCACTCTTATCATGGCGAGTCCGTTATTACTAATTCTGGAAAATAAGCAAACTATCAATGTATTGTAACTTATTCTAACTTGGTAGATTAATTTTATTAACAAAATTATAATACATGTACCTGTAAACCTGATTATTTTACACTTTTTATCAATTTTATACCAGCAATTAACTAGCTAAGGTTTAATTTTATCTATGAAGTAACTTAAAATTTGGTTCATGTAAAACTCATTCAAGGTGAACATTTTTCTTCAGTAAGATTCTGAGTTTCATGTTTGTACAGAACATTTGATTTAGGTGTCTTAGGTGTGGTGTTACAATCAAAATTTATGGTTGTAATATGATATAATTAATACAGTTTTGAAAAATTGTCCATAAATTGGTTTATTTGTGGTTGTTTTATATTTAGGGGTGTTTTTTTATGTATTATCAAAATTATTAAATCGATACCTTGTTTTTGACCTTGGTATTTCCCATTTTGGCTTCTGCTTCATGATTTGTATCGTTAAGTTGGATGCCATTCATTTACAGTCATACTCCTCTATGTATGAGCCCAAATTTTATGTAATCTGAATTATTTTCTCCGGTTAAAGAGTTTATGATATCTGCTTAATGTATTTTGTATTTATTATATATACATCAGTGTTTGCATGGAATTATACACAAATAAATGTAATTTTAGCATAAAATTTGTATTTGTTTTTATTGTCTTTTTTTCAGGTAATTTTGAGTAAGAAAAAATTTTCAATATAACAAAAACTATCAAATCATCCATTGCCAATGTTTGCCGATGAAATGAATTTTCTCAAAGTGAAAAACAGCATGATGCAATGTAGACTTGCTAAATGTATGATAAATTACTAAGTTAATGATAAAACATTCATGATAAAACTGCTTCCACTGTTTACTTCTGTTTAAATTATTCGTTATCATGTATTTGTATACACCCATGTAAATAGTCTTCACTAACAGCTATACTACAAGTCACAGGAAGAATGGATATCACTGTATAAACAATGTAAGTATCCTTTAAAGTTGGATAGGTGATAACAAAAATCTAAGTTTTTGTCTGTTGAGTACTCGAATATTAACAAGACATTTCAAACTTATTATAAAATCTTAACACACAAAAATCATCATAAAAACAGACGAGCTACATATTTCAGAATACTGTACACACACGTCGATGCCAGCATTTACATGCAAAAGCAACTGATGTAATGAAGGAAAATTTACATGACATTCCATGTAATGAGAATTGAATACTCGGCATAGCTGTGTTAAATCATTAATAATGTATATACTACATTTTGAACAGCTCAAGATATTTGTGAAATGTCAATTACTTTAAGGCTTAAAAAAATATTGTTTCAGCTACCCCAACTGATCCTATTTTTTGCTGTGACCCTATGATTTTCTTGGTCAAATTATAGTTTGGCAAAATAATATCAGTCATATTCTGGAATAAAAAAATAAATCCCTACCTACTGACCCTATTTTTTGCAGAGTCTGTTACGGAAACAAGCAATTTATTTTTAGGCCTAATAAGTGTTTGTTCTTTCCATGATAAATGTAACAGTCTGTAAGTTTGCTTAGCAAATAAACATCACCAAATTTCAAAAATCTATACTACGAAATAGCTCCATTATTTATCTGTTATCTTCTAATACAATTGTTGAGTATGGAAAATGTTCCAGCTGTACAAACAGGTATCTGTATACATACTTTCCATCATCACCCTGAAATAATTCAAATCATTTTAATAATTACAGATAAACCTGTGAACAAAGGCCACCTTCGGGAAAGCCACCCTTGGCTATTATTTGGAGGTCAGTTTGTTCTAAATAATCAGTGACGGTTTTCAAAGAATGGCCTTTATTCGCAAGGGTGGTCTTTATTTGGAAGTGGCCTCAAACACAGGTTTGATTGTACAGTATAACCTCACTTTAGATTGTCTGCCTAACAACTATTGAGACACATGAACTGCACTAAGTCTCTAACATGAGACCACATAAGTCCTACAGTTCATCAACTGACCCAATATTACAAGGCAAAAAAATCAATCACCAAAAAAGATGAACATGCTATAAACGTACAAACAAAAATTTGAAAATTTACTGTAAATGAGCATAATAATTAAAATTTTACATCTTCTATTATGCATAATCCTGAATAAGTAGATACAGTGCAATCTCTCCAATGCAACACACTTTGGAAGAGGCAACATTATGTTGTTGTTGTTGAGAGGTTTTTGTTGTTGAGAGGTTGTTGCTCAAGAGAGGTTAAATGAATTAATTGTTAAATAGTACTGTGGGAAAATATGCTCTTGTTGAAAGGAGGTTGTTCCTCAGGAGAGGGCGGCTCTGGAAAGGTTGCACTGTATGTACACTGATAAAAAAATACCAAACAATAACATTAAAATTTTAATTGATTTACAAGTAAATGTACCTTTACAACTTCTAAATTAACTTGTCCTTTCCTATCACTACCTTGAAGATAAAACTTCATTCTCATATGTTTCCTACCTTCGTTCATAAATTCTATGTGACTAGAATAAAGAAATAAATTATCATAAAAAAAATAAATTCTAAACAAGAGCTCTGCAGAGCGGCACCAACACTCGTCTGTTTTACATCATTCTATTTCATAAGCAATTTTGACCAAAATTCCAAATTTAATAGGGGCATAACTCCAAAAATATTGCTTTCAGAATAATGCCCCTTATCTTGCAACTGTGCTTTGTCACAAGTATTTCAAGGTTAATGTTGAGTAAAAGTGTTCAAGTAATGGGCTACATTAAAGTTTTTGCATGACAACGACAATAACAACAATGGCAAGGATGACGCAGCAATCATAATAACTTAACTGATCTTTGAAACAGACCAGTGAAAGATGATACACTCAATGTGTTATAATCAAGATTTTGCTGTGCAAATTCTAGAAATCAACGACACAGCAAGTGAAAGTTATCATATGACTCCAACAAATGTCCCTTACTTAATATGCCTCCTTCTTCGTCTTCCAGTTTCCTCACCATGCCCTTTAATTGGTTGACCCAGAGCAACAATAACCTGTAAATGAATTAGAAAGGCAAATCAAAATGATAATTAATTAGCCCATTACCTCATAATACCATATTTCCGAGCATCTGATTTCCGAGCATCTGAAGCAGACGACTTTTGAAAACATTGCGGCAAGGGAAGCCATTGATTGTAATGTAATTGTAATTCTTTTGCCAAAATGCTTTCCACTCTGTTAGAGAGAAATAATCCAATTTTCTTAAATAAACTAATGTTTTGTATATCAGCTTTGAATTCAGAGGAGTCCAAAATATGCTTATGAGGCAAACTTACTATTTGACAAAGATTTAAATTATTCATACCAGAGACAACACAAAAATAGTGACAAGATTATTTTTTTTAACGGAAGATCTACACAAACATTTCTAAAAAAACTGGTTTAATTTCACAAAAAAAAAACCCAAATGGTTTGGTCAGTCAGAAGTGTTTCTTTGGAGAATTACAGAAAAACACAGTTTATGTGCATATTTATTGCGAAAAAATTGAAAACTATTCACAGATATGTTTGTTTGAAAACAAACAGTATCACTCAGGGCTTGGCAAATTTTTTTTTCTGGCTACTTGTTCTGCAAAACAACTAGCTATGAATTTTAACTAGCTCTACAGCAGTTTCCACTCGTTCTGAGTCAATTTCTAGTCGTATTTCAAGGTGGCAAGCCATGCCACTGTGATGTGATGTGTTACCTCAGAATCCTGAGAACATCGCTTCAAAGCTTTGCTGTAAATACCAGTAACGCTGTCTGAGAAAAGCAGCTCCCTTATGATGCAAACAATAATGCTTGCTAAAATAGAGCAGAGAAAAATATACATACAAAGTTACATATTAAAATACATCTAGCACAAAAAGAAGTGAAAACAAAGTTCGAACAGTAATTTTTAACATGAATATCTCATGAAATGCAAATTTCTGCATCCAATTCTGTTGAATTTCAAGCGATGAAGTTATTTATTCAAATACAATACACTCTCTGAAAACTGGAATTCTCCGAAAATCGGATGAGTTAAAAGTCCCATTTTTTGTTTCCAAGAATCAATAGTTCTCTGAAAACAGGGATTCTCAGATAACCAGACCTTTAGCCCTGTCCATAAAGGGTAAAGTTTTCAGAGGTTTTACAGTATATTATGGATAATCAAGGAAATGTATATAAATTCTGCTTGCTGTTTGACTCTATTGATTATATTGGTGTCAAAGGAAAGATAAATAACTGAATGAGAGTGTGGTTTTGTGAAGATAATTTGAACAATTCATATAAAATCATATTACTCAAAATTCCGGCAGCCATCACAGCAATTGATAGATAAGTGAAGTCTTTCACTGTAAAATATAAAACATGCTTTTAATAAACCATTATAGAAAAACATGTAAATTATGAAATAAATGTTTGACCTGAAAAAAAAGTTTGTTTTCGTTTACATGCCCATAATCAATGGGTCTGTAGATACAGATTCTTTTATATTATTTATTTTACATATATCGCCTCACTGTAAGGAAATATGTGCGCCGCAATTTTAATGAGTTGGTGAAAATTACAATATAGTACTACCATTTGGACGACGTAAAAACTTATGAGTCGGCAGGTAAAATATTGGGTCAGTCAGGTGACAAGAAACAAACCTTTTATTAGGCCTAATGATACATACTTCCACGAATGTATTAATCTGTGAATCAATTAAGGAACGAGTTTCATGAAATAATAATCTAGATTGGTTAATGATATCAAATGGAATGTCACCATACAAATGATATACACCTGGGTTTGCCCTAAGAGTTTCTGTATAAAGGTCCCAGGTATGGTATTTTCAGTGACTTTATTTATGGCCATCTCCATCTCTGACATAATTTCAGGTTTTGCTCAAAGGATAAAAACTATGCAACAGAGAAATGTACAGGTGATGAGTGTCCCAGGGGACTTTTGGAAAAAATGGGTCCCACAGCCAATCTTTTGCGCAAGGATGCAGAAATCCTTGGGAAGGGAAAACCCTTTACATGGAACATTAATATATTTTACATTTTTTAAACAACTCAAAATCAAGATATAATAATTCAGTGTAGGCTTCAGAGTAAAAAATTGCAAACAGCTTTAGAAATAGTGCTGAAAAATAACCCCACATTCAATCAAACATAAGTATATGTCATTATGAAAAAATGTGTGATTGAGACAAGATTTGCTGAATGAAGCTGTAATATGGAATAAAACGAAAATTTCTCGGCATAATTATAAATATATTTCATTAATCTGAAGATTGTAGTAAATTCAGACAGATCTTACCTCTGTCCATCACTGTCAGGTGAGCGTATGGATTTTTTCTGGTAACATCAAGTTCTTTACCAGTTGTTGTTTCTTTCTTAACATTTTCATCTTGACTTGGCTCTGTTTGATTAAAAGTTTTTCGTCCAGTTTTTAGCCCAACTATGAACAGTTTATTTACATTTCTGTTGTACATATACCTTTGATTAGGCTCTAGTAAATTCCTCATTCCATACTTAAGTAAGTTACAACTGACAAACCTGGATGTCATTCTGCTGCATACAATCATCTGCTATCATTAAAATAAAACCAAAGTATGAACACTCGCAGCCTCTCCAGAATCCACAAGCTGTGATGACGCTGTCACACTAGGGTCTGGTGGAGGGTATAATAGCAACTTGCCATAAAGTAATAACAACTCGCCACAGGACATTCAAAATTAAATGAGTCATAAAGTATATTTTTATTTAATTTGATTTAAAAAATAGCTTCTTTCTGTAGTTTCTTTATCATTTTTACTAATTAGAGCATTTTTTTGTATCTTTGCATTTCCATGATTTTTAAAATGCTTAAAGATGCATTATAAGCTTAATTCATTTTATAATGAAGGGAATTATTATCACTTTGATTGACACTTAAACCCATTAATTAGCTGTGATGGAATTAACACCTATAAACTTGCCAATGACTACACACATTAATCATTGATGATTTGAATAACTTTTCATACGGTCTTAAGTTAAAATTGATATTTTACACATGGGGTAACTTCTTTGTATTCGAGTCAGACATCCAAATAATAATCACTCTCTGACAGAAATTGACAGCAGCAACAAAATTATATGGTAACAGCCAATCTGTGACGAATCGTTAATTTGTGGCGAATCGTTACTAATTCTGGACAAAGTGGTGGACATAGACACAAGCTGTTTTTTTTTCAAAACAGGGGCAATGCAGTCACTATAAACTGAGTATTATGAATTTACCACATCTGACTGTTAAACAATTGTCTGCAAAATATTTACAATTGGACTGCCTGTTCTGATCAAAGACGCTGCAACACTGTCACAGCATCAAAAGCAATATTATACACTGTTGAAACAGTTAGTGAATTGACATTCACACACATGGAGCAGGAACCAGTTTACTGAGTTTATACCCACCCGATTTAATATCCAAGCCTAGAACAAATTACGGCATAAATTTCATGGTGAAAATTGAATTGATTATATATATTCGTCATATTAATATAAGTCATATTAATATATCTTTATACTACGCATGCCTTAAACTTTTCAGAAATCTAACTGAATTATCTTTTTTCTGCCTTAGAACCTCGGTTAGAAGCTAAGCGTTAAGCTATATGTTAAAAATCGAGCATTCTATCGGTGCAAGTATAAATTTCACCACGAAAGACTGAGTACCTACACAATGGCGGAACGCTTCGAAAACTTAGAAGAGCAATTAGAGAGATTTATTGAGAACACGAGACAATTAGGGATAATCGTCAGTGACTTTCAACCTCAAGGACAAAATGCACTGAACCAAAAATTGTAAGCGGTCTCCGGTTTGTTATATCATAGTAAATTGGGAGCGAGAAAAATCCATGGTTCTTACCAGGGATCGAACCAAGGATCCCAACTGTACTAGACTTGTTTTTTTAAAAAAGAACTGAACTTACACCTGCAAGGTGTTCTGTATGTCAAAATAATTTTTATTGTAGAAACTATCAAAATGTTTACCTCAACAAACGGTTGATGATGTTACCAGAACATGATTCCCCCTTTCGTAGGACTTGCTCCATCCCACAAGGGGTTGCCTTCTATTGGAGGGAACACACAGACCTCGCTTCTACTTTTAGTAGCTTTCCTGCAACATGAAAACATTTCTACACCCCTGCTGAAGCATTTGTACAGCCACACTGCATTAATCAGCTCCTAATTTTTACAATATACATATTAATATTATTATATAATATCTATACCATAATCACTTATGTGTTTTTTTATTTTTCTAATCTAAGTTTTTTTATCTTTTATAGACAGACTATGGTACAAGGTATGCAGGAGATTGATAAAATGAAGGGACAGATGCAAGATGTTCATGTGCCATTAGAAGTGTTCGAGTATGCCATTTTCACTCTTTTTGTCTTTCTTTCTTGTTATAAATACTTATACCACTATTTTTAAATGTATTATAATTTATTCAAAACAAAGGGCTAACATTCTGCATATTTACTTTTTTACCCATGTGCATGGTCAATAGCATATAAATTTATACAAACTTAACAACATATTAAATAATGCTAAAGCAACTGACATCATTTGATTTATACATAGCACTGATTAGAATTTGTATATTGTTAAATGCTCATAGTACTAGTAGCAGTTATATTTGCTGCCCTTTGATATATTAGTAGATCCATTTTGTATTTGATTTTTTTTGTTTTTAATTCAGATACATTGATCAAGGCAAAAACCCAAATCTGTACACAAAGCATTGTCTTGAGAAAGCTCTTGGGAAAAATGAACAAGTGAAGGGGAAAATTGATGCTTTTAAAGTAAACCATTTATATTACTGCAATTTTCTATTATCGTAAATATCTTTTGAAGCAAGCTCCTGTATTTCATAATGATAAATGATATGTATAAATAAATTGAACACTTCCAAATCATTGAATGGTGCCTACCACAAATTGGTAGTAATTGTTTGTATCAAATCTTATTTATAATTTTGCTTAATTTCTTCAGTTTTTGTTGGCTAGCTTTAAGAGAGCCAGGCTGTGTAGAGGTCAGTTTTGAACAATTCTTAGTTAACTGCAATTTAACATTAGCCTCCCATTGATATTTACTATTAGGTTGTTTCCCTTTAATCAAATCCAATAAACCATGCATATCATTAACTAACCTTTGGTTCAGCTGGGATAAAAACATTCTTTTATAAGCCTTCATAGAAACTTTATTTGAATTGATGTGAAGTGTGTCCATTAATTGCTGATAAATGGCAAAGAGATGAAGGATTTTGGGTTAAGCTAGTGGATTTTCTAGTGATCTCACTGTATATCTGGATGAATTAACTCTAAAACTTAAGATTTTACCTGATTCTTACAATGCATATATTAATCAGTCAGTGTATCTACATGTTTTTTTTTCTATTGGCCAATGTTAGCATTGAAGGGATTTGAGGAAAATGTGTAACAATTAAACTTTAGAAAGAACTTTCAACACTGCAAAACCAGTCAACAGCAGTACTCTCAGTGCTTTGATTTATCTTGCAGTTGCTGTTTTATTAGTGCCATTTTGTGTGTTAATATATTTGTGCATTAGTGATGCTGTGTTTTGAATATAATTATCACATTTTGATTTTCTATTTTTTTGTAGAAATTCAAAGCTTTGTTAATACTGGAGTTGAGTGATGTTTTTCCAAAGGAAATGGCTAATTATCGTGCTATGAGAGGAGATGACCGCCCTACTTGATCTAATGACTGTAGAGATGTGTAACAATAAGGTGTAATGTGCAATAATAATAATGTTATGAACCATCATACTCTGCAACATTAGTATGGATGGTGTGTTATGCCAGATTGGATTCAAACATACCATTGAAGGTTCTGTCATGAAATTCATCCAATGGATTGATTTGTAAGCTGTAACTATACGACTGTATGCTCAGCTTACATGGAATCAATCATGTGACTTTCCAATATTGCTATGATCAATATTTAATTTATTCAATATGATAGGGGCCTCATTGGTCAAGTGGTTATGGTCTCAGACTGGTAGACACTTGCCCCTTGCTGCTCTGAGTTCGAATTTCACCTGGACCAAATTTCACATGTGAGGAAGCTGTGCAGCTAGCTTATGGAAGGTTGATGGTTCTTCCCAGGTGTACACATGGTGTCTTCAACCACAATTAAATATGGAAGTCACCAAATGGCACCGTCTGTTGATGTGACATTAAATCATACATTAAAAATGATCTGATTAATAATAAGAAACTAATGTATTGTCTGGGTAGATAATTTTCATACACACTGCCCACAAATGTACCTGTATAGATACTTGTGAAAAATTGAACGAGTTCAGTTATTCTGGTATTCGAGCTTGCATTGATTTTCATGTATTACATGTGGAGTCACCCTCTTTTGATATTTCTTATTACAAGCAGTCAATACATTCTCATATTTCACATGCATATATTTAAAGAGTAGCATTGCTAACATGGCCATCAATGAAGAGGTGATTACAAGACTATCCTGTTTGTTCATCATGTAATATTTGCATACTTTCCACTTATCATTTTTATGAGGAACTTTTTTGTTTCACATGGAATAGTACAGATAATGTAGGGTCTGATTAGAATGAAGAAATACATGTTTCTAATTTCTACTTGACTATATAGGATGTGCTACATTAAAATCTTACAGCAGTATATCTCAAATCCATTACATGTACATATACAAATTTTAGAGTATTGAAAAAATACATGAAAATATATTGCAGTTATTAGTAATCTTCTGAATGTATACATGTACAATGATCAGTTTAAACCTGACCCAAGACTGCACCTACCCAATGTGACAGTTTTCTCCGACAGAGTTGTAAAATTGTAATTGGAAAACTTGTGAATCTTTTAACTTTTCTTTATATAGACCAACATCCATGTTTTACTAGTAGATATTTTTATGCCCCTGAAGGATGGCATATAGCAGTTGCACCATCCGTCTGTCCGTCCCATTTTCATGTCTCAGCCATAACTTAATAATTTCTGCATGGATTTTTAAATAACACGGCACAGATGTTCACCAACACGAGACAATGTGTTGCATGGAAGACACAGACCCTAAGCTCCAAGGTCAAGGTCATATTCAAGGTTATTCATTATGTATGGATTTTTTGTCTCGGCCATTGTGTTGCAACTATGCGAGCATATGTCACAATTAGCGACAGTTCTTTTTTTTTCTTTTTTTGACACTGACAACTAACTGTCCAAAGCAAACTTGTTTGTGACACAATCTACTATCATACAAAACTAACAAGATATGTACATAATATGTTTATTGCATGATAATTCATAAGTCAAGATAAACATTATTTGTGGTATTGAAGAATATACAAGGCTTTTAATACAGATAAAGCGCCCATTAAAAATATACATGATTAGCACGGAGTAAAAGAAGGCATATATATATTTAAGAGTATTTACTAGTAACTATATATGAACAGTGGAGGGAGGTAAGATAAAAGTTGTGCTACAGATCACACCAAGAAATCAACTATACTTCTATCACTAGTACAAGTATATCATACATATATGAGTTCTAATAACCATGATGTCTAAAGTATGTGCACATGAAGAATTCTATTAAAGTGTTACCATGACGTCAGGGGAAAATAAATTTCAAAATAATTTTAGATTTTAACTTTTTTAAGAATCATTTGAGATTTTGTTTGAAACTATTGAAAAAATGACCGAATATTTCACAAAGATACAGCTGCTAAGATAAAACAGAACAATTAAAGCGGGAAGTTATTTCCAGCATTTTTATAAGACACTGAAATTATTAACACTATAGTATAAAAGGAAGATAAATGAGTTTATCTGGTAAACAGGTCCCTTAATTAAATTTGTCAACAGCAAAAATACTGACATTATGTTACAACATACATACATACTCATATTTGATGCGTTGAAGAAAACACACTGTATGTTTAGAATTTACGCTAGAACATAGTAATTTAATTGACCGCAAAACAATGATAACAAATGGTATATACAAACAATCACACAATAATGACCAATTTTGGTCCATTTATATAACTGTATAACATGAAAATGATTTATTCTTGCCTTGGAATGATACTTTGGCACACATAATTGAATGTATTTATCACAACTAATGAATTTACAACCACCTGTCTTATCAAAACAAAGGAGAAAAATAGGAAATAACTGTGGAATTTGCACTTCTTTTTGAAGAAATGATCAGAAAAATGATATCTTTGAATCTGGATAGAAACTTTTAAGAGAAGGCACACTTTAATGGCAGTCAACTAGTGATATGTAACAAGAAATCACGGCAAACTTTATCAAAGAAAAGTCAGGAGTATGAAACTAATCCAATGTCAAATCTAACAAAAGAAACAATACCAAATTGATTCTATTATATCATAATTCACACTGAATGTATGGTCAAGAGAGTCGAACATGAAATTTTCCTAGCAGAATACGAAAAGTAGTCATTGTGTACAAATGTATAAGGAATTCAAAACCTTGTTGCACAACGATACCACCGGAGTACCCGAACACAGTAACACAGTACGTCATAGTATCATAATTAAATAATAAAGATATACATGCACAAGTAATAAGGCTACAGTGTTTAAAGTGCAAGATAATGTAAAAATAACATGCAAAATATTACAAAACCTAACTAAACAATGGTCTCACAACCGTGGAATGTTATACACCTTGATATGCAAATACATCCAAATTACCAGGAAATTTAAGTATAATAAAAGGCTTTTATTCACAACACAGTTAATATGCATATTGTGTATACCTTATAAACAGTACAATTAAAAAGATATGTGATATTTTATACAACCATAAGAACAAGGTGAATGGCAAGTTAGTACAGAACCTAATATTTCCCCATTCTTACAAGAACCATGGCAGGGTTTTCACTAGACGTCATAAGTTGAGCGCCAAAAATGAGCCTTGACTGATAATAATTTGAAGAGTCAATAAAATTTCATTCTAATTTTATTGTAAATTTGACCTTTGGTATATATTCTCAGGAGTCAGAAGCTTTATTTACTGATTTCAGGAGTCATAATGCTTTTTTAAGGGTAAAATGAAAGCCCTGCATTGATACACAAAATGACAGTAAACATAGTAGAAAAAAAGGTACATAAAAGATTTATCAGCCTCATAGCAAAAACAAACAAAACAAAATTTCCAATAAAATGAACCACTTCAGGCTTCATTGAAATAAAATAGTACACTTCATCACAAAGTCTAGACATAAAAGGCACAATTAGTTGATAGAACATAGAAAATCCATTATTTTCCAATTAACTTGCATAAAAATCTCTGAACAGCCAAAATATGGTACAAAATAGATGTAGTCATATACATAGCAGTTTGTTTGAAAGAATAATAAATGGGTTTAAATACTTTGGAGTTCAGAGAAATAATAATGCACTTTTGTTTAAAAATCACATGATTTTTAAAGCACTTCGATGTGTAAACATAAATTTCAAGAAGAAATACTCAGAATAACTTACAAATTTACGTTGTATTTCCTAGACAAATCATAATTCTAATATTGAGAATTTATAAGAAAAAAAAAACAGTTCCGTTAAGTTTATTTTTCACAAGATAAATTCTTTTAATCAGAATGCTGGAAATATAAATGACAATGAATTTTTGACATGATTTCTAGTAAACAAAAAAATCTGATTTCACAACCATATAACCAATAAATATCACTGTGGTTTTTTGTGCAAAAATAAATAAATACTGATGATGAAGAAACACAGACTATTTGTTAAAGGAAAGATCCACTGTTAAAAAATTAGTACTCAAACTTTCGTTAGTATGTCTAAAATCACGAGATGAGGCACAAATTATGAGTAAAACGAAGAATGAAATTAACGACACGATGATGGCGTACTCTACATACTGATTAATTCAGTGATGATATAAATCGTACAGGTAAATATATATGTGATTACATTATCTGAATACAGAGTCGATCAACAACCTGATGCAAGGTAAAACTATAAAACTATCATGATAATCACATCATAAAAGTAAAACATCTCCAAAGCATTAAAAGACTAGCGATGTACAGAAATACAAACAATGTATCATTAATCGGACATTTACAATTAAAATTTCCAAACATTTATATACAACTGTGCAAATACTAAAACGTCTAAATGGATTTTGCAATAAAAACAGGAATGGTACAAATTGTACACTATTGATATAATTACATCAAGAAGGACAATCTACCATTCGAATAAAATGAAAATGCAATTGTTTTGCAAAATCACAAAGTCAATACTTCTAAAAATCATTGTTCCCTTGACACAACCTATATTAACAGGAGAGAATCAATTTTATCGATGTGGAGAGACAATCGTCAATTGGGAATAACACAAACACACAATTTTCAAAGAGCAGATGAGTGAATTTCGTATCCAGATCAAACGTTAAGAGATTAAAGTAAAACAAGAAATGATAATTTTTTTCTCAAGATTTTACCCCAATGTTGTACAAGAATTAGAAATATTATATTAACTAATTTCTTTAATATTGTTTATATGTTTACCAACCAATAAACAGTCTTCCTGGAGTTAATACCAGCACACTAACCTTGCTGTCTGCAAGTTAAAGCCAACTCCACATGAATCATTAGGACTAGCAATGGAGAATGAATAGCCCTCTAAGTTATGTCTTAACCAGTGCCCCACAGAGAACATGACTGTGCCTGGCTCAGGTTTGGAACACACAACCTCAAGGGCCATAGGCATAACACTACCAGTTTAAAGGGTCAGGCTACATAATCTCTGACTAAGGTCTTGCGATACATGTAGATTTAGGAATTAAACCAACTACCCAGTACTCCTATACACAAGAGATTTAATTAAAAAATAAAAATGGTGGCAATACCAAGTATGTTGATTCATATACAAAATCACTACCCAATCAATTAAGTGATTCACTTAAAAGAAACTAGGAATGTCTAATAATGGCGAGTACAACACTAAAAAAATACTGCCTTTACACACAACACAAAGAGGAAAACTAAAATTCAAATACAACTGAGATCTCAAAAAAGTGAAGCTGGCGAAGTTGAGCTGTGTAGTTTAAATTCTCACATTTAACAAAGTGGAAACTGATTTTTAATCCAGTTGACTAATAATGAACTAACAAAAACTAACCAAACATGATAATTATCTAAACAATATCACTGTACATGAAATAAGCATACTACACTGTATATAATATTCACATACCAGTATACAATATTTATTACAGGTTTTTCATACTTAAAGAAATTTAATGCTTATTTTATGTTCATCAGATTTTCTGACAAAACACCAACTTTTACTTTTCAGCATCAGAATTCTGAAATTGATGTTCTTCTAAAACTCCCTTAAATAAAATCAAAACTCATGTATTTGTGCATGTTAAATTTAAGACAAACATAAATTTATGTATATTAATAAAGAAGTCAATATAAGCCTCACCAACACATGTACAGTTACTACAATATTTGTTGTAATTCAATGAATAGTCAGAACTTCAAGGCATTGCTTTAGGTAGACACAAACACAGAAATCTTCCAAACATAGGCAAAGTAGTTTACACAGTCGATGAAAAAAAGACAGGAGCTCATAAATTTGTCTCAAATCAGGTATTTGCTAATCTTTTCAGTATCAGAAAAAAAGCAATCAAATGGAAAATATAACTGTTAAAAAATTTGGGAACAAAAGCAGAGGTATCATATAAGTGTAAGTTATACGTACAAAATGCAAAAAACAAAGTTTTCAGTCACAGCAGAATATAAATATTGCATAGCAAGAACTTACAGGACAATGATTTTCTCGGTACATTAACGAGGCAATTAAAGTAAACATGATCAAAACTGGCCCCATAAAATGTGTTACCAAACACTGTATTAAACACAAGCAGCTCTAATTTGTTTACATTTAATTGATTAAACAATATGGAATGACAAGCCAGGGAAATACTGTTTTTATACTGGAGAATGTAAATATATAAACCATGGTATGCGTAGAATACTTTCTGACACCAATACAAGGTGATAATTATTAAAGTTTATGATGATGAAATCTGAAGTATAACAGTTTTAGATGAGTGATGACTGACTGTACGGACCAAATGACCCCAATATTATGTACGAATGAAAATATATATATATTTGTTAATATGCAAAAATTCACACTTTCTAATTCACAAATATAAAGTAAATTAATTCAAGACATAAATATAATTCTGAAGGTGTATATATATATGTGAAAAATATATATGAAAACATGAAAACATAGAAATTATTTCTGTGTTGTATGAGTTCAATACAGATAAAAGCTTTCAGGTTAAGTTCTAAAAACCAAGAATTGATCCTTGAGAAAACTGCTTTATAAACAATATAACTCTGTACATCAGATCAAAGACGAAACAGAAATTTGCTGGCCCCAAAGACGACAAGAAACACTTCATTTGTGTGATTGCAATGACTCTAACAGGTGCTAGCTACAAAATGTTTGGATTTCCTTTCATTTGACAGTCAGTAGAACAATAGACACACTATAAACCTATTATAACAACACTATGTGTAAAATCTGCTTTAATAAACAATTTTTTTTAAAATACAAAAATCACAACATAAGTAACAAATGTATGCTTTTGTTAACTTCCAACATAAATAATTCCAAGACTAATACAGGTCTAATTTTCTTGTATTCAATTCAAGGTAAAAAATTTATTTTTCTAAGTCCCTTGACAATTTGATAGTGATAAAGTTTCCAAAAATCATAGGAACAAGTTGAATACTATAATTTATGTTGATAGTATGGACAATTTGTAGTAAATGCGCATAATGTACGAACAATACAGCAGTTAATACATAATAGTACACAATTGTTCATACAGTAATGGTACAAATGTATATATAGCAATGTACAAATCGAAAGTTACAATACACACTTATATATATCAGGAATGTTATGCAAGTAAAGACTTTGATATGCAAAATAAAAAAGCAGCCTAGTTTTGTTGAGAAAAACAAGTCTGTGTAAATAACAGTCATTAAAAAAATTATAGTTCGTTCCGAACAACAAAAACAAAATACAACCATTCATTGAAAGCAATACATGTATATTCTGTTACATTCAGAAGGCAAAATGTTACAATGTGAAACATGTGACCAAAAGTAATGCTGTTGTTATAATTGTATTAGTATGATTAATGCCAACAGAAATAATGAAAGTAATTCAAAAATGTTTAAACCTCAAGTTCCCTCTCTGCTGTGTAACATTAATAATCAATTTCATAGCTTAGTTATCATAACTTATTAATGTGACACAAAGCAGTTCTTTGTTAAATATTTACTCAATAAAAATACATGTTAACCGCAGTTCAAATATTATGATGGGTTTTAACATTAGCTCTTGTTACGTGTTAAGAAGAATTACACAATAACCCATAGATAAACTGAGGTGTATTTACTTGAATGCTTATAAAATCCAGTATTTAATAAAATGATTGAACAAAAAAATCATGACATAAGTCAAGTCTTGACAGCTCTACATTCATTTACAACGATATAAATGTGAACAGAAAAGGCCTGTGAGGGTTTATAAACCATCTTAGAACTACTTAGAATTTGCATTATAAACATTATAAAATGTGTCAAAAATATGATCAATGAAGAAGTAGCCAAAAATAAAATATGCCATGTAGTTGATCATTGTTTACACTGTGCTTGCTGTTTTTTTGTGGGCACAAGTTTTTTTTTCTGAGTGAATGTTTGGAAGAATCAGAATTACAATGTAACAATTGGATTGTCTTTCTCTCCATTTGTGTTCCCCTCTTCATGTTTCGACTTCCCACTTGTTGCACCTTTAACAATACTGTCATTATTCTGTTTTCTACCTTCGTTACTTTTTCTTCCACTACCATTGCTTTGCCGTCCACTTCCGTTACTTTGTCGACCACTTCCATTACTTTGTAAACCACTTGTGTTGATTTTCCCACTATTGTTACTTCTTCCACTTAAATTGTTCCCTTTGCTACGATCTAGTCTTTCTTTCTCCATATTTTTAACTCTTTCAGATTTCTCACTATGTTCACTCAATCTACTCCTTTCAGAATGGTCACTCTTTTCACTTCGATCACTCTTGGCACTTTTGTTCAAGTAATCTTGAACTTCATCTTCATCACCTTCAGCAATAAGATCACTATCGTATGATTTCGATGACTGTCTGGAATGACCTGACGTGGAAGACAAATGAGAAGCCTGCGACATTTGCGAATATCGACCAACTCCGCCCCGCTGAGGAGCTAGCGTTAACCTCTGATTCACAGGCTTCACCGTGATTATCAAGTTGGAACTATTGGCAACCATCATGTCAGTAACTTGATCCAGAGTCTTTCCACAGACTTCAATTCCATTTACTTCCAATACCTCATCATTAATGGCAAGAAGACCGGTACTCTCGGCTAGTCCACCAGGAACCAGCCTTGAAATGAAAATTCCTGGAACTTTATCCAAGCCTTGCGGCGTGACTCTAACACTCGTCCCGTCACGAATATAGAAACCAAGAGGCTTATCAGAACCGTTTTTCATTAACTTCACCCGCCTGTGGGTTTCTGGAACAATATCAACGTCAATAATAGCCGAAACTCGACGGAAATCTTCTGGTAAACCAATCGGTATACGTGAACGACTGACATTGGTGGTATCATTACTGAGCACTTTATTCAGCAGTTTCTTCTTCTTCTGTACAGTACCATAACCATTCAATTCAGCATAGTTTTCACCTGAGGTATAAAATAATTCAAACTTAAGAAACCAATAATATACACAAATGTATATACAATGAACATTAACGTTTTACCTTGGGCTGAGTATTACTTTTAAACATGACTTTAAGTGATTGTTGATTTAATCAATAGTATTGAAGAGTGTAACTATACCATAAATAATAAATTGATATAAACAGGGCTATTTCACAGGCAGGGGAAAGGGCCTTTTTCTTAAATTTTGGAAAAATAACACAGTATTTTTGCTTGAAGGGGAAGAAAAAACTTGAATATACTGAATTTTTTGGGAAAACTGCATGATTTTAAGATCTTTCCTAGGGAAGACACCTATAAATGATCCATGCTATAAAAAAGAAAAAAAAAACTTATAAAACCATTACTGAAGAAATAACTTCACTAACATTTATGAAAATGTAATTCTTTCTTAAAAGCATTTTAATATCTTGTTTTTATAAATATTTAACAAATATTTTCCATTTTTTCAATAACGAAAATGACAACAAAAGGATAACACATGCTTGAATTTTCATAAGCAAACATGCATTGAATGTAAAAATTACATAATACATGTAATCAACTATAAAACGAAAAAAATATATCACTATGGTTCAAGTACAGTTTTCCAAATCCATCTTTACAAAATTATATTGATACATTTCCACAATGAAGGTTGCAGACAATGAACCATAACTGGACCAGTGGAATAACAAACTTGAAAGAAAATACTGGACCTATTTCTGACTAACAATATGTATGAACTTCACACTATAAATAAGGAATTTTACCAGAGATCAAAGTCAGTAATTCTCTACAAGAACTCATTAAAAATTTTTTTTTTGGTGAAGGATTTAAGTTTGACAGTCTTTTATGTCGACATGCAGTTAGCTGTCATGTGTTTAAAAATTTTATCACAGACCATATCTTTTTATGTGAACATTAAATGTACATGAAACATTTAGGACATGCTTCATAGCACAGTACACAAAAATATGAAAACTTATCTATTCATAGCTGGCTGATTGAACATAATAGGTAAGCTATATTTGACAGTTTCTCTAAATATTTTAATCAGCCCAGCAGGCCAGTGTTAAAACAAACACAATTAGTATTACACATCAAGTGCATTTATCATAATTATGTAAAATGCATGCATGTGTAAATAACCAGTGTGAAAATCTAGTTGTGAAGTCCAGGGATGGACACAGGATTTTTTTTTGGGGGGGGAGGTTGGGGGGAGTCTAGATGTTTATGCAGAATATGGACTCAATCAGCACATAACTGACATTTTTTACTTATGCAGATAAAATAGTAAAGGCGATCACTTATAACACATGAAGTCTTAAGTTAAAGAATGGTTACCTAAAGTACAAACAGGATCATGTAAATTAATGAGATGAGAAATACCCTGTAGATGATTAATCTTCAATTAATTACCACAAGAAAAACATAAAATTATTACTAAACAATTAAGTTCAAACAAGACTAAGATATATGGCAATCTTTTATCAAATCAGTCTTCTTCTTAAATCTGGTTTAACTTGTTGGTTTAATGTATAGGGTCATAATTTTTATCTCTCATTTCCCTGGAGCAAATATTTTAATTTAAACTTGGACATTTCAGAATTTTATCAATTTTTATGTTTCTGATTTTTTATGTTTCCATAACCTAAGCAAAGTCCAGTCAGAAATCTACGATGAAATAAAAGGAATATTCTTATCGAGCATGAAATACATTTTTTTAAAATCAATAAACCAAAAGTTAATTAATGAGACCAAAGCAACAGATAGTTTGGATTGCAGGTGAATCTTATAAACATTAAACTCATAAAGGCCAGAATTTCTTTGGTATTCATTAATTGGTGATAATTCTCACTTTGCTAGTTTATATCACAGAAAAGAAACATCCCAAACATATGGTTTAGGATGTATGATACATAATGAAACCACACACACACTATGAGTAAGAAAAACTGATTGAATTATCAATGAAAGAGAATAGCAATTGTTAATTGTTTTATTAGATAACAGACTATTCCTAGTACCCCAATATAAACATATCAGTTTTAACTTTTATAGCTATCTAATAGGCTTGTAGCTGATAATCTTGCAACATGTGTGCTGGGAAGTTATTTTACATGTATGTATAACCAGATCACAGTAATTTAGGCAATTTCCTGTACAATGTACAAGTTACAACCAGCAGAAAATGCACAATGTCTATATGTGTTATATACATTGCAACAATCCATTAAGATGATTATTACATAATTCTTTTCAATTTTCAGTTTTAACATAATCTGATGATTGTAATCATTTGTCACAGTTTTAATCTGCTAGCAAACAAGTTGTCTTTACTGATTAAACATGCTGGGATAAGTCTAGGTCAGGTTACAATTATCTAAAACCAGATGTATGGGGAATTACAAATAGCTAACTGTGCAATGAATCATCCAAAAATTATCATAAAATGCTAAATCAATTCATTTGCTATCAGTTTTAATACATAAAATAACAGATCCATAATCTCAGAGCTTTTTTACCTTCTGTTACAGACTCCCATAACAGGCTCCTTCCCAATTGAAAAATAGCATAAATTTTCCCAATAGTGGCACAGAAACATCCCAATAAACAAATAAAATTTCGAATTTGAAATTTAAAAAATCCTCAGATATGCTTTATTTTGGGCATTACAATACATACATGATTGAAATGGGTAAAAAAGTTATGTCAATGCCATGGGCTAAACACAAGACACAGTAGAATACTGTTTAATTCAACAAATCATTAACATTTTTTGAATGATGTATTTCCCCAAATGGTTATTACTGCATGCTTAATTTCCCAATCTGAAAGGCCAAGGCCCCTTCCCATATTCACAATGCAGATAATCAAATATTCTATTGATTTAAACTATTGGCAAACCAATCTATTTATACATCTATGTTTGTATCCATTCTCATTTCTGTAACTGCAACTGGACAAATAGTAATAAAACAATGTCAAATTATTCTCATGTGCCTTTTGCAACAATAATTGGCGACTAATATTTATATATATACTAACTCAGGGTTTTCACTAGACGTCAAAAGTTTAGGGTAAAACATGACTCTTGACTGATGATAATTTGACGAGTCAACCACATTTCCTTCTAATTTTATGGTAAATTTGGCCCTTCGGTACAAATTCTCAGGAGTCAAATGCTTTACTTTACTAATTTCAAGAGTCAAAATGCTGTTTTAAAGGTCAAATGAAAGCCCTGTAACTAGACTGAAGAAGCTTGTATCATCTAAGCAATACATACAATAACAGAAGAATTTTATTAACACTTATTATTTATGTATATCTATCATAGATTTGGCTAAATTTTTTTACACTTCAGTGCCAAATGTTTTCTTTATCTCAAACTATCACAAGAGTATAGATTCACAAACATTCATCCAGAATTATCAGTCACCCCAAACTTAAACAAACCTAGTATATGAATCATTGTCTTTATGAAATGGGTGGCAACAGATAAATCTATCACAAAATTGCTTGACTGATTACAATGTGGTACTCAGCCGAAAACCTATCAGTTTAGGGTCCACTGTAACAAAAAACATATCATTTTAAGGGTCCACTGTATCAGCCTTATGATAAAAGTTGAACAATAACAACATACAACTCCCCATTGTTCACTCACCTTTACGTTGCAGTAAAATTCTAAGCACTGGTTGTTTAGCAGTTGACACTGCGGCTGTTGAGAGAGCTAAGGCGAAATTATCATCATTATTGATGGGAAGTAGATCGCCATGAGTATCTGTGTAAGTTACAGTGAATGGAATGTCTTGCAGAAAATGTAATTTTTCCACAGAACTTCTAAATTCTTCAAACTTAATGTGATTTGCACGCTCAACAGAAAATCTTCGAAATTCAGCATCAAACTGTAATTAAAACAAACAAAATGTATCAGACATGATTATAACTTTATTATATTTTAATAAAAATACATTACATACTGACTAGCTGGCTGACATGATTGGGGAACTGACCAGCACAATATTTCAGATCACAGCCTCATAATCTTTGCTTACAAGGGTAGAATGGAACAAAATGACTGGTTCTAAAAATTTTATCCTACAATTTACAAAGGGTTATGAACAGGCTGTTCAAAAGTTGACTGACTTCAATAAATCATACAAATTAATGAAAAAACCTAGAGCCAGTCAGATAATCTGTTTTTTTTTATAGACGTACGATGGATTTGCTTCCAGAGTATAAGAAAGGTGCATTTTGCAAGCAAGAAAATATGTTTGTTCTTCGCCATATTCATGTTTCAGAAGAGGAAATATCAAAATTGACTCAGGACGATTTAAAATTCTTAGCTGGTAGTCCAGCAGGACTAGCCCTAATACATTATAAAGTTTATAAAGAAGGAAAGAAAACAACCTCCTGATCAACAAACTCAAAAGCTATTCTAGACCGAATTAATCAACATTGTAAGGCTTTTGACATGTCCAAGACATATCTGTGATTTGACCTGACAATGATTCATTTATTTATTACAAACAATTTCTCAAGGAAGATTGAATTTGACCAATTTCAATTTTATGCACATGACATCAAGCAACACAGCAAATGCAACCCACAAACTCCTCACTTTAGAACTTAGAAATCCAGTCTGGTTTTGTTGTTGGACCAGGTGAACCGGAGTGTGCCCAATACAGCACTGATGACTATAGTAAAGTCCACATTCTGACAGAGAATTGAATAAAATAATGACATTAATGTTAATGTGTGTAGGCCCCTATCATAATTATTAAGTGTACAATATTGACCAAAAATATATACAATGAAAGAATCAATCGTGACAAACAGTATTTAATGTACACCTTAAATTTTGTAACTTCATGGTAGTATATTGTGTAACCATCAGGAAAAACACATGATGATGAACAAAGTTCACCTGTGTCTTAATTTAATTCCACTTCACAAAACATACAACAATCCCAAAGTTAATGACGTTACAAACAATCACAACATATATTAACAGTACTGCAGGGCATGGAATGAAGATGCGTATTTGTGAAAAAATTATACAAAGGATCAGGAACAACGTGATGACTCATAATCCGACCAAAAGTTCCCAAAATTTCTTTCCAATGACCACACCTGTCGTTCACCTGGGTTTATTGTAGTCGGTTACTTACCTGGCTCTTTATTTCCACGAAACCGGAAGTACTCCGTCGCGAAGGCTTAGAATTTCTCGACATATTTCTGCATATCCAGCCCTAATCAGGGCTTATTACGTTATTTTATAGAGTTTTATTAGATTGTGTACAAAACAATATTCCAGGTACACACATTCATGTGACGTCATTAAAAGTGTGGATTATGAGACAGCTATTACCGAAAAGATCACTTTTACACGCAAAGCAAAAACAAGCTTCAAACACTGTCATTAGTGGGTACACATATTTCTTTCTAATTGTTCATTAATGATGAACATTTGATGTCACTTTTAAGATTGATGAATAACATTGTAAAATAGCCAGATCCAAGCTCATTCGAAACTGTGCATCTGTCAAACCTGGGGCCAATATATATATATATATACAAGTACGTATATTGGTCCCAGGTCAAACATATCACAATTTCTTAACAACCAATTACGTTTGAGAGATCCATTAAGTCATACTATGGCATGCTCTGTGTACTAGCTGTCGATTTATGAAAAATATAAGCTACACATGTGAACAAACATACTTTACTGATACATCATTTCTGGACAAGATATTCAATATATCTAACATCATGTAAACATTAACTTTAGACGTTTAATTTCTTGAGATATTGAGAATAGGCGTCTGCATTTCGAAGAAATTTTCTGAAGGAACTCATGTATTTGAGCAGAGCATATTACGCAGAGTTCCATATGTTAGGTACTTTTAACAGAAAACTATTGAAAAGCTATTTAAATACATAGACGACCTTATTTACACATGCTGACAATGTTTTTGCAACACTCAAGAATACTAACTGAGTCCATTATACATTATGTGTATAATGGTCTCAGATATTAACAAGGATTTTATGATACACTCAATACTAACGATGAGTTTTATAATTTATGCGCATGCTAACTCAAGTTACTATAAATTCACAATTAAGACACCAAATTTCACTAAAGGAATTTCGGTAGCAAGAGTCCAAGAATTTGTTATTAAAAATGTAATTTTGAGATTGAATGGACACCCCGGGTCCATGTAGACTTTCTAAATCCTTTTACATAGGGTAGAAAATGTATACATGTAGATGTACATACATGTATACGCATTATTCTTTGTGCATTTAGTGCCAATTCCAAGTTTAATTATGGTAATGATGAATGTATTGGATGAAGTGTTTGTAAAAATATATTATCATTATCATTGCACAGTTTTTCTGCTACACATACTGAAGATCCATTGGGTGATATTTTTCGCATTTCACAAATGGCGGGAAATTGAAGCTGTAAATTTTTCTGGTACCAAAGGGGAATAACTGTGTAAAACCGTGTGGGACTAAGCTGTAACTTTAAATAATGTGATGGAAAAATGTAAATATTCTGAACGCGATGTCCCGAAAAAGGAGATGTAACAGGCCATGGATAGAAGATAACATTGTTTCGGACAATAAAAACCGGATTTCAAAAGTTGTTAGAGTGCTGTGTGTAAGTTGTTTACAACTTGAAATTTATTCGTACTTGCGGATGTTTCGTTCTCTTTATATCTCGTACTGAATATTGAAATTCCTACATGTTTCGTTCAAAATTGTTAATGATTAAATTTGAGTACTTTTTTCTTCATTTGTTTCATGTGTAGTTGCTCCTGGTGGACTTAATGCACTATTATTTGTATACTTTAGGGTATTATATTATGATTGTGTTATTCGGACGGACAAACTAAAATTTACATTAGGAGCGGGGGACTGAACATTCCATTGTCAGTGTATTCGTGTAAATTACGCTATATAACTATTATATATCCCAGCACCTTCTCAATCTCATGTTACTGTTGGCATATATTTATATTATAGCAAAACGTTTCCAAATGGACCTGGGTTTGCTTAAAATTGTAACTTAGGTTATCTTGGGGCAGTACTGATTATTTTTTCATCTCCTCCCCGATCCATTGACCATGGTATTATCTTACTTTTCCTTAGAGATCCTCAAACACTGGTTATGGCTCATTTGTTAAAGTTGTCACAGACGGTGAACTAAAAATTGTTGCTGCATTCTCAGAAGAAGCCGTCCAATCTGCGTAAGTACAGTAATATTATGTAGAGTCCCTGGTAAATATTAGAAATGCTCAGAGATTTTTTCACGGATAGGGGAAGGGGCCTGTCTTAAATTTGGGGAAAAAATAACACAGTAAAAAAACTTGATGCAAACTGAATTTTCGGGGGAAATCTGCATGAATTTAAGGATATTTCCTGAGGGGAAGACACCTATAAATGGCCCTTGCTATAGAAGGAACAAAAGCCCTGCTACTTAGACATTATTGAGGTAAACCCATTATTCATTTGTTCTGTTTTAATTCAACTGTAACAGGGCTGTATATATATATGTGTGTGTTAATAGTAGTTAGTAATACAAATTGTATGCCGTCAGCCCAATTAGTTTAGTTGGTAGAGCAGCTGACTTGCAAGCAGTAGGTTGCGGGTTCAAGCCCTGCATCAGGAACTTTATTTTCTTCTGTTACATTGCTAAATATAACAAAATCATTCTATTGATCTACAAACTACAAATATATGTAGAGCATAATGTATATATAGAACTCACCTACAACACATCTCTTTATCAATTTCAATGTCTTGGTTTTCTTGCTGAAAGTTTTTTCTGCCTTGCTTTTGTTATAGATTGATTTGGTTCAAACTAGATAAATACCCATTTCCTCATTATTGCCCAAATATTTATTATTGTGACACATACCATACTCCTGTATAAGATCAGTTATGAATATGTCACATTCAAGGGAGTAAAAATGAGCTGAAAGCCAGAAAAATCAACCGGCTATTTGAGCATTCTTGCTGATTACCTGTTCCCCATAAGGGACTTTGCCCCTTTGCCTCCTATCGGAGGGACCCTTCAGACTCCTCCCCTTCTACTTTTAATGAAAACATTTTTACATCCCTGCTCATTTTACTTAAATTGAAAGTTAAATGTTTTTGGTTCCCATTGTTAGTACTCAGTCAATGTGGTTCTATTCTTATTTACAATTAGATTTCCTTAGAGTTCAGGTAAAATATCTGATGACATTTGTTTTTCAGATTGAATGATTTAGATGGAGAGGATAACCCATGTTGGAATACAGCTTTGCTCATTTTACACGAGTTTTCAATTGAGCTGAGAACTCTTCCTAGAAAGGTTTGTCTGCTCAGAATTTTTTTTTTCTTGAATAAATAGACAGTTGTACCATAGTGTCTTGTTTGTTTGTATTGTTCTGTAATAATAATGCATGTTTTGTTGACATCTTTAATCAGTTTGTGGAAAATCTAATCTAAGTACAAGGAATTAGTTTCGGGTTGTTTGTTGCGGGTTTACGCTCTGGTCAGGTTCAGAAGTTGATTGGCATTCCTAACTGGCCCATTACTTTGACTACAACTCGAGAGTTTTTAAGGGTTTCCATGTATTTTTTACCTGTCAGTATGTAAGTTATTGTGTGTGTACACTATATAAGCAAAAAACATGTGTGTGTCCTAATTCCAAAGTTTTAAAATTAATGTGTAAAGCTAATACCTTGATTTAAAATCTGGTAAGTTTAATTAAGTGCAGATCAAACGCACAACACCAGGGGTGTAGAAATGAGCCGGAAAAATTAACCGGCTATTTGAGCACTCTTGCCGGCTATTACTTCCAAAACAACAGTCACAATACTGCTTTAAACCCCCAAATCTCCCGTCCACGTTTTGAAGCTTACCAGCTATATGAAAACATTTCTACATCACTTAGATCTACAATGTAAAAATTGAAATTTAAAATTCTGCATTGAACATAATGTAAGTTGTTTTTGGATTTATTTAAGGATTATGGAGAATATATTCTGTACGTGGAAAAATTCAACATCTGGGATCTACAGCCAGGATATCAAGCTAAATACGATTTTAAATATTGGTAAGTGCCTGGAAAGTTCAGCTTTACAACTATACAAATTCTGTGTTCTGAAATATATTTATTGATCGGAAGATATTTTCTGAATCGGTCGGTACTATTAAATTGATGGAATAACAATGTGATGTTTGTATTGCAATAATACCTCAGTCATCTAATCATTAATTGCTGTGAAACACAAACCACTTTCTCTCTCTCTCTATTTTATTTCATATTTCATTACATTCTCTTTTGGCTGTGCCAGTGCTAATGTTTTTGTAGATATACATATAAATTATAGGAGCGTTGTGGTTTGTCCTAATGGAGAATTTCTTCCTTTCAGGCTATTTATATTTGTTTGATTTGTTTTCTTCTTCTATTTGTGTGTGTACCATTATATCCAAGCTATATGACAATGTGTTAATTAATTTGCAGTCCAAAATAAAGTTCTGTTCTACTGTCCTGTCCTGTCCTGTCCTGTCCTGGCCTGGCCTGGCCTTGCCTGGCCAGGTCAGGTCAGGTCTTTTCTGGTCTGTTCTTTTCTGATCTGGTCTGGTCCGGGGTCCTGTCTGGAATTGATTATTTTTGTATTTACTTTGTTGATTTATGTTCTAGTATGGAGAATGAGAAGATATGGGACAAAATGATGGCAGTGTATGCTGCACGAAAGGAAAAGTATGTAAAAATGTTTCTAGAATTCCAGCTGGTAACACAGTATTGAAATTGAAAACATGGCTGATTGAACTTATTTGTGGAAGCTGTGAAATACATGTCAATTCTTAATATTAAAGTCTACCACTTAAGTTATGTGTGCACTGTCTGGGACAAGTAAAATAGTTCTTTAGACAAGTAGAATAACACCATTTTTTGTATAAGGCCTAAACTTAAAAAGGTTTGTTTCTGGTTACATGCCCAAAAAAATATGGGTCGGTAGGTAGGGATTTTTTCTTTGATGTTTATTTTTCTACATATGTCGGCCACACTGTTGTGAAATTTGCAATATAGCACCGAGATTTGGATGCTGTAAAAACTTATGAGTCAGCAGGTAAAAGATGGGTTGGTCAGGTAACTGGAAACAAACCTTTTTTTAGGCCTAATGTAAGAAGTGAAATATCAGAATTTTTCATAATCTTTATGAACATGCTGTATCAGTAAACTTGTGTCGTAATAATAACCACATTTGATAATATGTTGTATAATTTGTGCATTTGTGGGCAGTCTCATTTTTTTCTCAGTTTAAAGTTATCATTTTTAAAAGCCGCAGCCGTGATCCAGTGGTTAGTGTGATGGAGTTGTAACCCGGAGATCCGGGTTCGAATCGCGGTTACGGCAGGTCATACCCTTCCATGAAAATTTGACAAAAATGTTGATTTTCCTCCACATGTGGAGAAGTTGCTAGCTCCTTATGGAAGGGTATGTTAGTACTGGTTAGTATACAGCCCAGGAATACTGGTCAGGTGAACCTGTTGCGGTATATAACTGAAAAATTGTTGAAAACAGCGTTAAACCCCAGTGACATAAGTCACATAAAAACAAAAAAAACATAAAAAATCTGTGATACTTACTAGATCTCTTTTATGAAGGAAATGTTCCTATTATTGTCTGTTTTCTTAATATGTGTGATTTCAGAAGATTCAATTCAACAGCAGATACCAGTAACACAGGAAGTGTATCTCTAACACAGCTGTTAGATGAGATGGCAGCACCGTCACTTGATATTCAAATATCCTACAGTGATGCTGAACATACAGTTGGGATAATCTCTGGTAAAAAATAAGTTTGTTTTTATTGTCTAGCCATTAATTGTTCCACTTAATAGTTAGTAATATATATTTTATGATACAATAGCCTATTAGAAATTAATAACTTCTCTATTATTCTCTATAATAAACAGTTTATTGCCTAAATTAAACATTTATCATAGATGACCTTTGTGTAATATTGGAAACCAGTGACTGTTATTTTTGTACTTGATACTTGTATGACAGCAAGTTAAAAAAACTTGCACCATTAATTTCAACTAGTCATAGTTAAGTACAATTTTGAAGATGTAGGTTTAGTTTATACAAATTTTTAATAATCTTAAACAAGTGATTACAGTTATTTCCAACAATTGTTTTACAAATAGTTGTATGACTATGAGCATTGTGTCTTTATTTGTTGCCTTACGAAATCATTTGCTGTGGTTGTTCCTTGTGTCAAGCTGGTATGCAGAAATTGACATTGTCACCTGGTGAATGACATTTCCATGCTACAAAGCTATTGTATGTATTTTACGTTATTCAATCATTTTCTCTAAATTTCAGATAATCTAAGAGAAAAGCTGTGTGCACCTTTTACAGTAGAGGAATTTCTTATATCAAAAGAAAATGTGACATCATTGGATCAAATTAATGGTTTGTGCTTCAGAATTGTGAAATTTTAGTGTGCTATTGTATGATTTAAGAAATCATAAATATATACCCTTATTTTATCAATTGATAAAGTCACTAGAAAAAGTTGTTGCTATGGTTACCCAACTGACCATATTTTGTTAACATGCGTTATATTGTCATACTATGGCCACCATCCTGTATGGTATTGTAATTGTACTGGCAGATCTTTTTCTAAATTTTCAAGACTAATTTCACCTAATCAAAAGGGGAAAATATAGCATGATAAATCATGAAAAATGGAAGAATTAGAGAAAAAATAGACCTTTAGGGGAGGTTTGGGGATTGTACCTGTATTCTCCCAAAATTTGCACACAAAAAGTCACTGACTGGTAGGTTTGGTTATGAACCATCAGAAATCTTGTTGGAGTCATGTAATCTTGGAAGCACATTTTTGTGAAATCACATTGAATAGTAATTCAAGCTTGAGTATGGCTAAATTATTTGTGTTGGCAGAATAGCTCTTTGAAAAAGGAGTTTTTTTCTTTGTGTATCATTATTTTGATGTAAAACAGCAGTTATATGTAAAAGAAATGCATTTTAAATTATTACTTTTTTAGAATGGAAACCCGATTACCAACCGCAATCATCGTCGGAAAACAAACTGTCCTCTGATGATATTTTGCAAGGGAATTTAAGTTACTGTCAACCACAAGTTTGTCTACAACTTGAAGATAAACAGTCACAAAAACCACAAAGTGGTAGGCAGTGTTGATATTCTGGCACTCAACTTTAAAATACTCTTTTTAATGGTGTAGTAGTTTTAACTAAGTATGAATTCATATGTATGTGTAGTCTTATGACTACAGCTCTTATGTTTAATCAACATGCTTGTCTTGACATACGTTGAACTGTTTCCATTCAAGCTCAGTCAAGATGTTTATGGGTATATCATGATCAAGATAGATAACCAGCAAATTACCCCTGTCACTTTTGAATTATTGCTCCTGAACCTGTCAAAAAATGATGAAATGGCTCTCTGTCTGCTTGTAAGTTGTATGATAATCTATCATCATATGTGTATCTATCACTGTATGTTTATCTATTATTGTATGTTAAACTATTATCATATGTTTATCTATTATTGAATGTTTATCAATTGTTGTATGTTCATCTATTATTGAATGTTTATCTATTGTTGTATGTTCATTTAGTATTGAATGTTTATCTATTACTGCAGTTGGTAAAAGCAGCATTGAACCTATCCGTGAAGTTAGTCCTGTAGGATTGTCACAAAGTAAACCTTCTAACAGTTTATCCCAGGTAAACTATTTATATTTAGTGAGTACATCTGATTGGAATGGTAAAAGAACTATTTTCTAGGGCAGTTAACCTGTTTTTAATGTGAAAAAAAAGATAACTGAAACTTCATCATGGAGCATTTTTACCAACATTGATCAGTTTTGATTGAAATATTGACTTCATTGAGATTTCTTGTTTTATTTTCACAGGAAGGTTCTCAATGGCAGGAAGGTTTGGATTCAGTGAGATTTAGTTTTGAGGCTGAAGATGGTATGAGTTCACCAGAACATGCGTCTCCTGTGTTACGAACTTCTCTGTTTGGTCAACCCACTGCTCACAGCACCCAGAGAGATCGCATACCTAGCACCTCTGTAGTAGATGATCTACAATCAATTTGTAAGGTTTTGTTGATAACCAATACTTCTGATAGATCTTCCGAGAGCTTGGAAAATTCACACCTCACAGAATGTACTGAAATGCAAGATGATAATGAATCAGCTGACAATTCCAGTTCTGAATGTGTTTCACCGTCAGATTCTGATAAACTGGTGATGGAGGAATATTATAGTGTAGAAAAAACATCTGTGAAAGTGGGAACTACAGAAGCGAGATTAAGAAATAGAGAATTGCTTTTGCATAAGAAGAAAGAGAAATTGGAAGAATTGTTGAAAGCAGTTGATAACTTATCTCCATTTTCTCATATTAATAAGAGACTGGATACTTGCAATGAAAATCATAGTTGTAGTAAATGTGAGACTCAAATTGGTAACAGTGAAGTCGGTGATGGAATTCAATTGTCCGTGGCCAAAAATGTTGTCACTGTTAGTGTTGAAGGAGATAAACATATTAAAGAGAAAGAAAGTCCTGTAGAAGATCTAAGTGTTGGTGATGAAGCTGAAAGTGGTGCTCAAACAAAAAAAGTTGATGTGTCAAATAATCTATCCAATGATGCTAATGATGGTGTTGACATTGGTCAAGTTGTTAGTTCCTTACATCATCCTAATGAGAATTACAACAAGAAGGATGAAGAAAATAGTGATAAAAATATCAAGAATGATAAGATCATCAGCTATATCAACTATATAGGCATCAGTGCAATAAGTTATTACATGATACATAATTCAGACAAAACATGTGTTGCTGAAAGATGTGAAATTGTTGATTCATCAGAACAGTCAGGTGTTAGTACATCCGTTATGTTGAATTCTGAAGATGTTCCCCAAGGAACTGACAATACCCTTGGAAGAAGTGAAAAAAGATCACCTGAGAGCAGTGAAACTTTATATTCTAGTTCTGCTACCTCCGGTTTAAAAGAAAGTGACATTTGTACTCCTGAAACCCAATCCAAACAATTGATACAAGATAATATTACTCACTCTGAAGCAATGGAAACTGACATACTAGAATTTGAAGAGGCAGATGGTAAATGTAAAGAAGACACTAGAGTTAGAAAACTAGAGAAGGATATGGAACAAGTTATTAATAAACAATATAATTCAGGTGCTAGCAACTTGAATATCAGTAGTGAAAAAGAAAGGAAAGGTGAAACTGGTATTGTCAGTGTGAAAGGTGGAGGAATATGTGAGGTGGAATCTGAAAATAAAGAAACTTCCAATAAAGAAAAAGCAGGTAAATGGGCTGGTGACAAAAATGAAAATGTTGATTCAGTTCAGGATGTTTTGTTTCAAACTGTAGGTTCTGCGAAAGATGTTTGTTCAGTGAACACTGCTACAAACAAGGAAATAGTAGGTGAACAAAAAAATACACTTCTTTCTTCATCTAAGAGTAATTCTTCAGACAATGTCAACAAACACTTACTGAAAAGTAGTACAAAGTTAGTTATTGGTGATACTGTACAGGTTTCAAAACGAAGATCACTGAGATTAAAAAATAAAGAAATGAATCCTGTCACTGAAAGTAATGAACTTCCTGAAAATACAGAAGTCATGTTTGTTGATGCAGGAAAAAAGGAAGAAATTAATGTAAATCCTATCAAAAATACCAGCACAGAAAGCAGTATGCATTCCTTTGCATCTACAACTGTTGAAAGGATTGATGAGAAATTGAAAAGAAAAGAGAAAATTCTGTCTAAATTAAGCAAAACAAATAAAAGAAAATTCTTATTCAAAAAAGTTGATGCAGACAATTATGAAGATAAAGTTGGTGCACCATATAGAGATATATTTATGGAAAATCCAAATACTACTGTGGATAACAAAAATCCAGCAGTGAAAACTAATGTGCCTGTTCATGATAGTAAACCTTCTGTAACTAAAGCATGTGACAAAAAGTGGTCACAATCAGCAAAAACTTCACTAGCAAACACAAGTCATGATAATATGTTTCCTAAGAGAGATAAAATGCAAAAAGATCCTGAAGCTAAGAACCACAAAAATATAGAATTGAATGATCGAGAAAATGAAAACTATGGCAAAAATGATGAATGTGAAGGGGAGAAGCTATGTATTGAACCTGACAAAGAAACACTATCAGAAGAAACAAATACTCACTCTCCTATTTTTAACACCCAACCATTTGACATTGCTATGTCAGAGGGAACGCAGGCATTTACTCCAAAGTTATCAGAAAGTCCTAAGTCAGATTTAAGTTCTAATGAACTTTTTGTGTCTGATGATGAAAAAGACATTGGTTACAAAAAGGCTGACTGTGAACCTGCATCTGATGACAAATTTGGTGTTATTGAAAACCTTCATGAATGTGACGCTCGAAATACTGTGCAGTCTTTCACAAAAATTGTCAAGAAACCAATATTGGAAACTACAGATAAGCCAATGAAAAAATACACAGGGAAATCGGACCATAGCGAATGTTCGTCAAGTAGTGAATCTGTTATTTTCTCTGAACCTCAACCAAAACATGTGTCCAAAAGGAATGTGATCTTGAGCTTAGAGTCTCGGTCTGGGGTTGACCGGGAAACAAGATTAGAATGTGTAAAGGAGAAAGTAATTGGGCCAAAAAGTATGTTTAGAGTTAAAGGGATTCAGAGGAAAAGGAAGAGTGCAGTTGTTCATGTTGAAGGTGACCAAATAAAAAAGAAACTTAAATACACTGCTACTGAGCCTGGTTCTGACAGTGATTGTGCTTTGATTGAAGATAAGACTCCAAGTGATGTTGATGATGTTGTACCAGAAGTCAGTTTTTCAGATGAAGACAGAACACCAAGGAAGCAAGGTCAATTGAAATATGGCACAATAAACGGTCAGTTTAGATTCTACAGAGATAGTGAAAATGTTAATCAAACAAAGCCTATTGAAACATCAGATTGTAGACATAAAAAAGTAAATGAACATTTACTGAAAACCCCAGATCGTATGAGTAGAAATCCTGATGACAAAGCTTTAAAAACCCCTGAGCCTAATGAAAAGAAACAAGAGAGAAATGCCTTAAAAACACCTGATAAAACCGTGTGTGGGAAATGTACGTACGATGTACCAGTTGTTATATGTAAAAAGATGACTCCTAGAAAGATATATACCGAAACACCTGAGCTGGACAAAAAAATTTATGTAGAAGACTGGTTAATGAAACATAAGAAAATTGGTGCACCTCTCCAACCAGAAGGGTCACAAGAATGGGCTTTAAATTGTAAGTTGCAGTTATTATTTTAGAAATCAAAATAATGAGTCCTTGGGACCCATATATTTTAAAGCAATGGGTCCGGTCCCATGGAAAAACTATGAGACTGGGTCATAGTAAAAAACAAAATCAATGTCCACACTTTTTTGTGCAAGTGACAAAATTTCCAGTAAATTAACCATAAAAAGCCAGTAGGTGGCATTACATCGGAAATATCACGTGATTCATAATTACAATTGTATCACAGAACCACTGAAATCATAGAGTTAGACTTTATTAACTAATTCTGCATATATTCTTAACCTAGGCTCATTTAACCAAATACGTCCAAAGTGATGCTTGTAAAGTGAAATGTTGCGTCCTCAGCTAATTTAATGCGTACAATACGCAGGACGCAGACCTAAAATTATCACTGAAGTTGATACACTGTTATGCATTGTTAAAAGTTTTCTGGAACCTCCAGTTTTCCCAGGGTCGGAGCCTACTGGTTTTTATTGTTTCTGTGGCACCAAGGTTAAGATTTCCTTTTTTTTTTAAATTTTCAACTTTCACCCTTGTGTTACAGCAGTTACTTCTAATTGCACTGTTGTAATTTTGCTGATTTATATTGAACATTTACTCTATTCATCAGAATTTAAACATTCATTTTTTAGCATTTAAAGTGATGCCTCATAATGAAGACCTCAAATTAGACCCTTTTGGCTTTTCTTAATCGATATTTTCCTGCTGGATTGATTGTATAATTATTACTTAGTCTTTGAACAGTTTTATACAATGTGCTTTATGTATAAAGCTAATGTTGATAAGTACTTTACTTACAGTTCTTTGACAGATATTGTTACTTTCATTCTTAAACAACAGCCTAATCAGAACATTTATTAGTTATTTATGTGATATAACTAATATCTTTTTTTATTATTAACTATTTTTTTCACACATGTCTGTTGAAGTCATGTTAAAGTCATGTTCAATGATTATCCCTTTGTAGTGAATCAGTCTGCCGAAGAAGTTAAAAACCAGTCTGACAATTTTGCCAAAAATCAAATGAATAGATCTGACGAAGATTTGTTTGATTTTTCTGATTTCTCAGATGAAAGTGGAATTATGAACAATGATTTAAACAGAAACAAAATTGAAGGTAAACATAAAATGGATATTGGACTAAAACAGTCTTGTGGAAAGGTGACTGCAGCTTGTGGGGGAAAAAGTAAAGTGGTAGGTGCTGAAATTGAGAAGAAGGTGCAGACTGAGCATGAACCATTGTCAGCTGTTGACATGTACTTCAAGAAAGTAAGTCAATCCGTCCTTAAAAAGTTGTTAGTTTGCAATTACTGTACACACTGACCCCCAAAAGACCCAAAAATGATTTTAGTGATTTTTACCAAATAAATTGTATTCTTTATTCCAGGTTTTCTTTTTTTGGTACAGAAATATGTGAACCTAAAAAATCACAAACTTGTAACCACAAACTAACAATTTTTTAACGATGGCCTCATTTGTTGTTTTTCCTCTCATGTACATCAAGTTATTGTGGATAGATGGTCATAATTGTCTGCCAATTGTTAGTGAACACATGAGCACTCCATAAATCTTGACAATGTCCATTGAACATGTCCATGACTCAATATTTCAAGTTGATTTTCTTACTCCACAAGTAGCAAAAGCAATAATTATTACATTTGTATTTAATTCTGTTAAGTGAAGTAAAAAAGGGAAGCAACTCAATTGGCAAAATCACAGAATGTCTGATTGGTGGCCTTTGGAATGATCAGAACGTAATATTCATCCAAATATACATTCTAGCACCTTAACTTCTAAATTAATTATAGACACTATTTACAACTACTATGTATACAGTATTGACATTCACAATTAGTTAAAAATATACATGTGTATAATATTTATAGAGTAAAAACCCTGAAAACCAGACAACCTGAAAACCAGAATTCCTTGAAAATTGGACGATTTTTCAAGTCTCATTTTTTTTTGTTATCAATACTCTTCTGAAAACTGGAATTCTCAGAAAACTGGACTTTTGGATCAGTCTGGTAGGGGTTCCAGTTTTCAGGGGTTGAACTGTATATTATTTTGTGTTCAAATATTTAATGTTCTATTAATGAATTTATCTGTTGTCTTTCTTTTCAGTTTGAAATGCTGTGAAAAAAGAGGATTACACCATTTGGTATAATACATATATAATAAATCATGTATATATGTTATGATTGTGTGTTGAAAAATCAAACTTCCTAGGTGATAATTAGAAATTATTTAAATCAGTGTATCTAGTCCTTTTTTATCTCCTAGTTTTATGAACACTGACATGTGACATGTCTCAAAAAATCATTCTGATTGGTTATTTCTCAGGACAGTTTTGACCAATTGTAAGTCTGCAATCTTAGATAGAGAATGTCAGACCTTGATTTTGATGTAGTGATTCACTTTATCTTTGTCTATTGAAAATGAAAATGGGCAGCACCAGTATTTGTAAATTCAATGCATGAATACTAAGAGTTACCCAGGTATATGCTGTTGCCAATATTTTGAATTTAAACTTGAATCAGGAGAAATGATTTATGTTAATTTTATAATAAGCTGAGCTCATCTTGAGTGCTTTTTCTTTGTGTATAACAATGTTTTAATCATCATAATGCTGAGATTATTGTTCTGATGAGCAGTAAATAGTTGATTTTCTGTTGTTTCGTTAATGTTGATGCTATGTTGACTTGACAGGTTCAAGTTGATGTTTTACAATAAACGTGTCTTGCACTGTTAGTTTTGTGTTCATTTAATAACAACACATAGAACAAGTTGTCAAATATACTTGTTACAGCGTATTACATCTTACAGTATTGCATTAAGAATTTATATATATATATATATGTGACAAAATGTGGCCTTTATTGACAGATGACCTTTATTCGGAGGTCCGTTCGTTCTTAATAATCATTCAAAGAATGGCCTTCGTTCACTGGATGGTCTTTTATTAGAGGCGACCACAAACACAGGTTTGACTGTAATTAAATGCTGAACAAGACAACAAACCAAGCCTCTACACCAAGTGCTTTTTCGCATTATGAAGATTACTTTAAACAACAATAATTATTACCAATGAATGTCACGTGAACTGCTGAAATGGTCTTTGAAAATTTTACATATAACTTCATGTATAAAACTTTCATACAATCATACGAGTATAAAATATCTTCAAGGTATATCTGGGAGATAATTACCCATCATTCCCTGTGATTCTTTGATATTACGAAAATTTTCATCTCGGGCAACGCTATACTGATAGAAATAGGGGAATTTTTGACAGACCAACACGATGGCATGACATTCAGAAATTTATTATCAATAGATTATTCGGCTGTGACATGTTGACGTCACTTCCTTCTTTATTAACCAATGGGCTTCTCCAATAGACATTTCTTTAGTGTGCACACCATTATCACAATTTCTTGTAACAAACAAAAAGAAAGGCATAAGTTCAGTACAAGGTATGTCAACTGGATGATTCACTTTTTGATTAGATTTATGCATAAAAATATTCGTTTGGCACGTGTCTAAATCTCCATACATTATTTTGAGCATCGTCAGAACCTTATTTGGGGCATTAAAATGCCCATTTTCAAAAGGGATTTTCCGAACTGGAAAAATATCAGAACTTTGAAATACATTTTTCATTGAGGTACCATAATAGTTCCAGGCATGAGTCCTGTTTACTTCGAAGAGGAATACATCAAGAAACGGCCATCCCATTTCGTGCAATTTTGAATCCACAGTAAAATCATTTAGCGACACCTTCCACATATACTTTCCGTACTGGAACAAATTTAATACTCGAGACTTGGCGATCAATTGTTTTAATCGATCTCTGTCTTTGTTATTAACCAATATATCGATATCATCGTCCCAAGGAATGATTCCAGCATGTCTGTATGAACCAAGGAGGGAGCCACCATACAACATGTAAGACATATTGTGAGCTTCACAGACCTTGTGAAAAGTATAAAGTATTTCCACCAATATTGCATGTTCCTTTTCATTAATCAAAGGTTTAAATGAAGGAATGTTATCTCCACTGATATTTGTTGTGTCAAGGAGATGTCTGCAATCCCAACGCGGTATTTTATCAGGATTACAATTTTTGTACTGAAAGTCACACTTTTTAGATGGAGCTGTTGTCAGTTTCTTCACCAGCATATAAATGCACTCAGGTTTAATAAATTCGGATAAAATATACAAAGAAAAGGTGCAAATAAGACAACCGGTGATTACATGCAACATACGTCTCGTCATAATACAGCGATACATCTTTTTAATCCAGTTCCTAAATACTATTTCAGTGTTTCAGATATTTCGGTGTTGATGTTCGTATCCGTGAAATATGTAAAATATACCTCTACATATCCATGTACATACTTATACATGTTAACGAAATGTTTTGATCTGATCTTCTGGCAACATATGCGCTTTCTCTCATTAATTATGTAACAGTTCGATGTGAAAGAATTTAATTATAAAAATATCTATCATACACTGGAAATAGATTACCTTTGCTACGTGAAGTAGTTCTTCATAACAGAAATTGTTCCGTAAATATAAGTGCTGTGTAGAACTGGAGAATTATGGTGAACATTTCAACGATTTTAAGCTCTTTAATATAATATATAAAGAATATTGACACACATACAGAACATTTTACCTACATGCATCTCTCTATTAAAGTACAGTAAACACATTATTCCAAATAATTAGCGGAATGTTAACACTTTTACATTGCCCTTTAGTTCGTCCATTTTTTATAACAGCTGGTTTGAAAGTAGGACATACACTCATGAATCTACGTATAAATTATGACATTATTTTCATTGTTTAAAATGCATTAGCGTGCATATAAATTTGCAAACTTTAAAGCCATCAACAAAAATTTGGGTACAATAATTACACATTTCTCCAAATATCACCAATTTTAACAATACATTTGGCCATTTATTTTACAAAATTTATGATTGAAATTAAGACAAAAACCCGCGTACACGTCTTAACTAATAGACGATCATTTCGCTTTTAATTATAACGTATTTGAGTGCATTTCTATAAGCGAACTTCAAAGCCACTAACACGATATTGGGTACACTAATTATAGTTTTTCCTTTTTCTCCCAATATCACCAATTTCCAACTGTACATTTGGCTATTTATTTTACAAAATCTGTTTTTTAAATTGTGACAAATACGCGTGTCCGCACCTTAACTACAAAATGATCACATTGTTCACTTGAGAAAAAAACGTATTTGAGCGCGTTTCTACAAGCGAACTTAATAATCCCCAAACGAGAAATACACATTTTCTCTAACCTGTACGCAATGACGCATCAACTTTTACAGCATTTTTACGCATCAAATGTACAAATTCAAAACAAACTAAAGCAAAAATTTGAAGTTTATATATGCCAAAAGCGATTATGCCAGTAATCCAGTGTAATGTTATTGATAGTAGGTAGTAATTGCGTATATAAAAACGCTTATTTTACTGTAAGCGTCTTCGAATCGAAGCCAGTGCTCATGCGCGGCAAAACCGATGACGTCATATCTTTCCAATCCCTGTGTATATTGGTCCAAGACTAATTGTTAAACACGAATCGTATTACAAACGAAAGAGCAGACTGTAAATATGAAGTACAGGGAACAAAACTAGAAGAAGGTAAGTGTCATTGTGTTTACCAAGAATGTAAATGTATAACTGTGTGAACATTTTGAACAAACAGATTTGTGAAATGTTTCAAATATCTGCTTTATTGTAGCCTTAATAAACGACGGCTTACCAAAAATCGGTCGAGTTAGGTACCATCTACGAAAGAATAAATGTTTAGGCTCTATTCTATCATGAATGCTTTGAGAATATATTTGTCCTACTGTACCGAAGAAGTGAAGCTGAAAGTCGCCAAAATTGTCAACCAGTTCCCTGTACATATATACATGTATATATATACATACATGTAGATAGCGGTATAATTATCAAAAATCACTAGGCCGGAACTTGTCTTTTAGGTATTAATTAACTTCTGTACGGTTTTTGTTACACTGGTACGTGTAATATTTCAATCCCTACCCAGAGTTGTCGTTCGTTATCCCTTACATACATCTCTGTCAACGTCTCAGCTTTTTACAAGGTTCTTGGAAAACAAGAAATAAAACCATAACTGGTACAAATTTACAACTAAGTGAAGCAATTTCTTTCGCACAATACATTCAAGACAAAAATGCCATAATTGTCCAGAAAATCGGAGAAATTATCTTATCTATCAAGCGCACTATTTCCCGAATGAGAGTGTTTGTTTACTTTCGGTAATTAGGTCACAAAATTCGCTTCAATTGAAACGAAACGCTGAAGTCGAAGATAATCTCGTATAATTTATGACAACAAATGTACATTTAGAGAAACAAAACCGTGATTTTGTGCATCAGATGGAAACTAAAGGAGGCACGGACTCATGTTTTTGAACTACTTTCCAGGCGTTGACAGAGGTGTATCACAGGCACTCGGTTTCCGTGTTTTTTTAAACCCGTAAAGACGTGATGTTTTAATATAAACTCGTCAAACAACACACATCTGTCAAACAAAAAAATCTTCATGTCGCTTCTGTGCGCATGAGAAAAACATAAAGGAAAGTCACTCGCTATTTTTTCGATTGACGGAAGTGACGGTATCCAGCCTGGGTCCTGGCATTCCCGAATAGAGCACACATTTCAAAAGGAATGCCAGGACCCAGGCTGGATATCGTCACTTCCGTCAATAGAAAAATGGCGAGTGACTTTCCTTTATGTTTTTTATAATAGTGTACTATTTTGTTATCAAATATGACCAAATAAAGTGGAGTCTAAGGCCAAAAGTGTGACCTACAAATGAAATGTAATGTTTTTTTAGATGAATGAACAGTTTTTACCCGTAAACAAGAAAACTTTTCTTCTCAAAATTTTGTTTGCAAAATACAATTTTCCCAATTTCGGGCAAAACCTGTTCATCTATCGAAAGAAAAAAAATACAACCTTGTTTTCTATATCGCAGGATGGTGTATATTCTAAAGACCACCAGTCATCCAAATTGTTAACAGAACCAAATAAAATAGTTGGATAAAAAAGTCCCTACAGTCAAGAATGCTGGCACTGGCTGCATTAAACATGGGCTTTGGTTTAATGAATTCAGCATTTGGATTTTATTACATAAAAGTGTTCCTTAACATTTACCATATAGAAGAAAAGTGGTTTCAAGTAGCCCAAACTTTATTCATGGTTTGGAATGCGATCAACGATCCGTTATTTGCATATTGTCAGGACAACACTAATTTCAGATGCACGAGAATCGTAGAGAAAGTGTTTTATATGCAGCTCCCTTATTTGCCTTGTCATTTGTTATACCTTGGTTTCCATGGGGCAGCACTGACACATTACAAGTTTGGGTTACTGGTATACATCTTATAACTGCTCTGTATTTCTGGGATACAATGTATACGTATGTTGGCCTAGCTGCTTGCTGCCTATTTGCCGAAATTTCAACTGATAATACAGAAAGACTTAAAATGGTGAAGTATAATCAGATTGGGAAACTTCTCGGCTCATCGAGTGTTTTTATCCTAGGGTACATATCTGATCAGTTAGAAAACTTTGTTGCCTTCCAAGCTACTTCCATATTGATAGCTATTTTAAGCTGTTTCCTACTGGTTTATAGTGGATTATATGCTTATACTGAAAAAGAACTACAGCATGTTCATGATGAACAAAACGGAAAGCCTGAAGTACTGAAGTCTCAAGAATATTCATATTTAACACTTACCAGACAAATATTGTTCAATAAGGATTTCTTAGGATTTGTGATAATGAATTTCTTTCAACTATTTCATAGAACGTTTTTATCAAACTTTTTTGCCATCATTGGCGACCAGCTTATCATAGAGGGAGCCATTTCACCATTTGTAAGAAGTATATTTTATGGGGCCAGTACCATGACCCCTATGGTAAGTGGTACATGTATACTAAAACTGATTTATTAAAGCTTTCAAAAATAGTACACAATAATTTTTATGATCACGTGATCATTCATGCACAGAAGTCAGCTGTTACTCAATGAGAACGAGGTAAACGCTGGTACAGAAAACATGGAAACTAGATTAATTGGTTTAAATACTTATCAAATAATTTGTATCTAATATTTGAAGACCGTCTGATTATTTTGATTACCTGGTGAATTGTCTGTTCTTAGTTTGCGCCATTTTCTCTCATCCCTTTTGTTTGTCTACAAACTGACACAAAGTTCATTCTTTTTGCACTTATCTCAAATTCTTTCTTGTTGTTTTCAGATTTTGGTTATTTTATGTACAGGTATGGTGAGTAGAGTAGGATATTATAATGTGATACGTTATGGACAGATAATGATGATTGTGTATGGGTTTGTGTATTTTGTTGTTGGACCAATCAATCATTGGTTCCTCATGGTGTTCATGCTGGTAGAAAGGTATATAAATAAATACATTTGTAATGATATTCCATACATAAATAATAATATACCAAATATGCCAGTATCTATTTGTGAACACTTGCACCAGACATGTTGTGATATCAGTACGTGTAGTCAAATTCAGAATTTGGCTTATTCATTAATCATGCTCCCTACTGTAGACTACATAAATGAATAATGATATTCCATATAGAAATAATGATATAGCAGTATTTAATAGGGATCACTTGGTAACAGACATGTGTGATTAGTGGTTTAGTTTATAATTTGGCTTATTCACTTATCATACTCTATAATGCATCTATGTAACTATTGATGACATTAATTTGGTTTCATTTGTTCGTTTATATCAATAAATAATGGTTGTTAACTCTAGTTTGATTGATGATTTAATATTGCATATTTACAATGATGTAGTGTCCAGGTTTGCTATATAACCCACAAATACAATTTGCATGCGTATTATTAAGGCTGTCTGCTTCAGGCAATAAGTAGACCATTTAATTATTTATTGTCTGCAAGCGGGTTCTTGGGCTTAAATCAAGGGCACGACACGTGTTTGTTGTGACTATTTGGTTAAAGATACTAAGTCTTAAGCCATCCGACCTCCATAACTGATCATTCATGTGAAGAATTTGACAGACACATGCAGAGAACAAAGCATATTTTGGTTCAGAATCCAGACTTGTTCGGTTAGTTTGCTCTCTGGTATATAGCTACAATGCAGTTAGCATAGGAACTAAAATAAACGCATAAAATATTTTAAATATCATTATTTGGCAAACCTGGCTGAGCCATTGATATCTCCCTTCTAGTTGACTGTTGGTGGTGTACATGTTTGTGTAAAAGTTTAATTTGAATCGTTTCAGTGTGGTTGTTGAAAGCATATTTTCACTGTTTGAACTTCCGCTGTCAGACATCGCTGATGAAGATTATGTGAGATACAATAGAAGGTAAGCAAGTCCGTAAGTCACTTTAATAAGGAAGACATGCATGTTTTACAATAATTTTAGTTGCATGTCTTCTTACTGATCCGATACGGTGTGATAAGGGTCCGTAAGTAAGCGATAGCTCGTGTCCAATATTAATTTACTGACCCTGTATCACACCGTGTCTGGTCAATAAGAAGCCGTGTAACGAATTTATCTTACCGAGTACCATTCATAAACCAATTTACCAAACTTTAAGCTATCTCAGCTACTTTTATTCTGACATTATAATTACTGTCTGGATATGACTTGCTACTGACATAATACGGGAAGATATTTGGTCAGCACGTAACCTGGCTCAACCAATCAACAGCGAGTATTCTATATGAGGCGGGATAATTGATTAAATGAAACTTATTGCGTTGTAATGTCACTGGTGTTGAACTGCATTTTAACTTCTTAAAAATAAAACTCAACATTGATGGCGATTTTTCTTGAATTTTCAGGCATCAAGTGACATCGATGATATTTGGAACAAATGCTCTTGTTGTCAAACCAGCCATCTCACTCTCTCTAATGCTTGTTGTTAGTATACTGAATCGCTATGGTTACGACAGGCTGAAAGACAGCACTTTAGATCATGCTGAATTGAGTTCACTGAGAGGTGTAATGTTTAACATGTTATGTTTATTTCCATGTATCATTGGTTGCATACAGTATTGTTCATGGTCCTTCTACTCTATCAGAGATAAAGAACATTCCGATAAAGTTGTCATAGTTGAGGACTGATTGTTGCTTGGAATTTATCCACGTCTGATCAGGATTTTATCCATGCCTGGACTTGTTTCAGTTTATTAAACTTTGTTAAACGAATCAATTAATTTTTATTTTCTTATATTCTACATACTTGTGTTATTTATTTACATTTTTTACATTTGTGATGTTAATACAATTGAAAACTTTATTAAAAAGTTATTTTTTATTATTTGTAAGGTATTTCATAGTTTAGGAACATTTCAAGGTCAACAACATAATTATCACCTTAACTATGTAAGAAGACTTTCAATGTTACATTATTTATTGATTTCGTGTTTATAATGAGAAATGTCGAAAACAACTGTAAGTAATAATGGTAATCAAAACAAGAAGAATCTTTAAAGATGAAGCGCCGAATATGTTAAATGCAATTCTGTTGTGATAACCCGAAATAAACTTAGCTTATCTGTATGAGATGTTGGGAGGATATTTTAAATCCAGATTAGTACATTTTTAACTGTTTACGCTAATTTGTTCTGAATGACACTCACTTGTATTCAAGTCTACACATTATTTATTTTTCATACACATATTATCCGTTGTGTACTGTAAAGCTGGTCTTATACTGTATAACAATTCACTTGGGGTCCTCACAAACAATCCTATTTACTACAATTAAATACATCAGTATGCATAAAATTAATCTTTTTAAAACATTATTTTAGTTTTTTCATTCAAGCTGAATGCAAAATAAAATTATCCACACTGTGACCCACAAGAGATTCAATTAAAATCAAAATTGTGCATTCTTAATTGGATTCTACTTGACATGTTCGCCTGGATATGAACCTGATTTCTTACCTCCCAAGCGCGACCAGCTTCAACACCAGCATGCTTTTCACTGGCGCTTTGGCAGGAAATTATTTATGCTTTAAAGTTTTTAATCTTCCCGGTCTTCACTATTTAGTATTCCAACTACAATCATTAAAAAAACTGTGAACTGGTACCTGGATGGACAGGTCATTCGTCCAAGACGCCAGCTTGGAGTACCAGAGGTGACTTTGTTTTGAGAGCTCCTGGGGCATTGCATCGTGCCCCATTTCTATCGCTGAATAATATATGTCGGATTAAACTTTTTAAAATCCCTTTAAAATCGGTTTTAACTGTTTACAATACGTGCAACAACCAAAACGAATCTTTAGTATACATTACATTCATTGATTGAAATTATTATTGACTGAATTGTCCACTTTCTTAAAAGATACATTCGTTGTGAAAGTGCAAACTTACAATAACGAGCCTTCAATATGCGAGGTCAAATGTGAACCCAAAATAAACCCTAATGGCACTGGAGAATTTATTAAGTATGTGTTAACTCATTGGGTGAGGCGTCTATAACCTGAGTCTATATCTGGGATATATTGCATTTGTGAGTTTTCCCCCAATAAACGACTTTGCGCAACTTGGCATAAATTGTGATAGAATTTATGCGCGTCACCTCAATGCGCACATCCAGTTCACGTGATACCAATATTCATATATAAGTGTAAGCTTAGTACGCGACCTCTATTTATAGAATTCATTTTATGAGAATCAATCACATACCGTTCGTATAATGCGACACCACGTATGCTTTAAGTATGTCCTTGTGTGGGCCTCTTCTGATAGTTCATGTATATTTATATTGATATAGCTCTCTCGGTATAACGCAGGACTCTATATTATATTACAATGTAGAGTCCCTGTTATAACGTTATGCTGTTTTGGTGAGCGCTGATTACTATTGATTACTACTTTCGTCCGCTAGCCTGCTTTATTAATAGTTAAACACAAATCGTTTTACAAACGAAAGTGCAGATTGTAAAAATGAAGTACAGGAAATTAAACAAGAAGAAGGTAAGTGTCATTGTGTTTAGCACGGATGTTTAACAGAGACAATGTATTGTGTAAATGTTTTGAACAGACATACTCGTGAACTGTTTCAAATATCTGCTTTACTGTAGCCTTAATAATCGACGGCTTACCTAAAATCAGCCGAGTCATGTTTTAGCTTGTTTATTTTTGTTAAGTGTCGTAAAATTTGGCATACATGTACGAAAAATTAATGTTTAGGCTCTATTTTATCATGAATGCGTGTATTTTGCCCATCACATTGAAGAATTAAGACTAAAGTCGTCAAAATTGTCAACCAGTTTCCTATACATGTATACATACATAGATAGAGGTATAACTATAAAAAATCAGTAGGCCGGAACTTGTGTTTTAGGTATTAAATTAAACTTCGGTTCTTTGTTCGGGTTTTGTTAAACTGGTAAAGTGTAATGTTTAAGCAGTATTTATGTACAAACTAGTTCCGTGTTTATCGTGTATTTGATTAATAAATAGTAAAACTGTCCTTATGTATAATTTGTAAACAACTACGAATTGACAAATCAATAAATTTCCGGTATTGAGGGTCGCAGGGGGTTCAAAACGCATGACATTGTGACTTTAAAATTCAAATTTAAACAAGTTTTGAACTGTTGCCTTATGGTTATGCAGACAATAATGAACACATCAGCAGCAGCAACAACAACAGCTATCGTTTTCTGATATTTATAATTTGTGATTTACTTGGCTGTAACATGCATTTACATGTTCATTTTCGATGCAATTTTCTTCTAAGTGACTACACTAGTTCATTTACAATGATATTTACATTGTTCAGTTGTGTGTCAGGTTTAACGGATTCTTTGAACAGTTATGCCATGACTTCTTTTTTCACTTAAATCATTTGTCCCGTGGGGGTCAACCGAACTCTTATGCAACAGGGAACATTGGTTAATGCTGGACCAGTGGATTAGGCAGTGGATGTGAAACTCAGGAAGGTAACCTTGGTGTAGAGTTTCAATTAAATATTATAAGTTATTCCGAAGAGTGCCTTTAGAAGTAATATTAACTAGACCTATCCCTGAAATGTGCTTTAATACCCCCACAACATGGAGACCAACCAACCGACTAACCGACCAACCAACCGACTAACCGACCAACAAATCAGCAAAACAACAGGTTGATTTCAGTATACCCTCGAAAACTTTGTTTGCTAGGGTATGATGATGTTAATTGGTTAAATTCATTGTTTTCTGTATTGCAGGATGATGCATATTTTGAAGACCACAGGTCATCTGGAATGTTAACTGAACCAAACAAAATGATGGTGTCGAAAAAGTCCCTACAGTCAAGAATGCTGGCACTGGCTGCATTAAACATGGGCTTTGGTTTAATGAATTCAGCATTTGGATTTTATTACATAAAAGTGTTCCTTAACATTTACCATATAGAAGAAAAGTGGTTTCAAGTAGCCCAAACTTTATTCATGGTTTGGAATGCGATCAACGATCCGTTATTTGCGTATTGTCAGGACAACACTAATTTCAGATGCACGAGAACTCGTAGAGAGAGTGTTTTATATGCAGCTCCCTTATTTGCCTTGTCATTTGTAATACCTTGGTTTCCATGGGGTAGCACTGACACATTGCAAGTTTGGGTTACTGGTATACATCTTATAACTGCACTATGTTTCTGGGATACAATGTATACGTATGTTGGCCTGGCTGCTTGCTGCCTAGTTGCCGAAATTTCAACTGATAATACAGAAAGACTTAAAATGGTGAAGTATAATCAGATTGGGAAACTTCTCGGCTCATCGAGTGTTTTTATCCTAGGGTACATATCTGATCAGTTAGAAAACTTTGTTGCCTTCCAAGCTACTTCCATATTGATAGCTATTTTAAGCTGTTTTCTACTGGTTTATAGTGGATTATATGCTTATACTGAAAAAGAACTACAGCATGCTCATGATGAACAAAACGGAAAGCCTGAAGTACTGAAGTCTCAAGAATATTCATATTTAACACTTACCAGACAAATATTGTTCAATAAGGATTTCTTAGGATTTGTGATAATGAATTTCTTTCAACAATTTCATAGAACGTTTTTATCAAACTTTTTTGCCATCATTGGCGACCAGCTAATCAGTAAGGAAGCCATTTCTCCATTTATTAGGAGTATATTTTATGGGGCCAGTACCATGACCCCTATGGTAAGTGGTTCAGGTACATGTATTTAAACTGATTTACTAAGTCTTTCAAAAATAATGTACTATAATTTTATGATCACGTGATCATTCAGGATTTCGTCGAAACATTCACATAACGTCACCAAATACTTCAGTGCATATTGTCGGGGATTGTGATTCGATCATTTTTTGGTTATTTGTTTATCTTGTATACATGTAATATTCTGCCTGCAACTTCTCATGAAAATCTGTTTTTTTTGTGACAGTTCTTGTCATCTTGTTTCTTGATTTCAGATTTTGGTTATATTCGGCGCAGGTATGGTGAGTAGAATAGGATATTATAATGTGATACGTTATGGACAGATAATGATGATTGTGTATGGGTTTGTGTATTTTGTTGTTGGACCTATAAATCATTGGTTCCTCATGGTGTTCATGCTGGTAGAAAGGTACATAAATAAATACATTTGTAATCATATTCCATACATAAATAATAATATACCAAATATGCCAGTATTTTTTTGTGAACACTTGCACCAGACATGTTGCGATATCAGCTCATGTAGTTAAATTTAGATTTTGGCTTATTCAACAATCATGCTCCTTGTTATAGGCTACATAAATGAATAATGATATAGCAGTATTTGTTAGGGATCACTTGGTAACAGACATGTGTTACAGTGCAACCTTTCCAAAGCAACACCCTTTGGGAGACGCAAAATTATGTCGTTGTTGAGAGGTTGCCGCTCTAGAGAGGTTAAATAAATAGTCAAATCGTGCATTGGGGAAAAAGCATGCTGTTGTTGAAGGGAGGTTATATCTCAAAAGAGAAGGCAGCACTGGAGAGGTTGCAATGTATTAATAGTTTAATTTAGAATTTGGCTTATTCAATAATCATATTCTCTAGTACTGTGCAACATCTCCAAAGCACGACCCTTTGGAAGAAGCAAAATTATTTTGCTGTTGAGAGGTTGTTGCTCTAGAGAGGGACTCTCTGGAGAGGTTGTACTGTATTGTACCGTTGATAGCATTAAAACGATTTCACTTCTTTGAACGCATCTATAAATAGTGGACTTGTTCCCTTAATTGGCATTATTTGAATGTTGTTGTTCACTCCAGTTTGACTGATGATTTGATATTGCATATTTGCAATGATGTAGTGTCCAGGTTTGCTATATAACCCACAAATACAATTTGCATACGTATTAATAAGGCTGTCTGCTTCAGGCAATAAGTAGAGCCTTTTATTATTTTGTCTGCAAGCGTCGGGTTCTTGGGCTTAAATCAAGGGCACGACACGTGTTTGTTGTGACTATTTGGTAAAAGACTCTACGTCTTAAGCCATCCGACCTACATAGCTGATCATCCATGTGAATATGTTGACAATTACTTACACAGAGCAAAACATGTACTGGTTCAGGATCCAGGATAACTTTAGTTAGTTGCTCGTTTGTATATAAGTACGATGCCGTTGAAAACAGGCGTAGAAACGAATATAAATAAAAAATATTTTTTAAGTATCATTATTAGGCAAACCTGGCTGAGTCATTGATATCTCCCTCCTGGTTGACTGTTGGTGGTGTATATGTTTGTGTAAAAGTTTGATTTGAATCATTTCAGTGTGGTTGTTGAAGGCATATTTTCATTGTTTGACCTTCCTCTGTCAGATATTGCTGATGAAGATTATGTGAGATACAACAGAAGGTAACTATAAGTCTGTAAGTCACTGTAATAAGGAAGACATGCATATTTAGCGATGATAATAGTTGCACGGCTTCTAACTGACCAGATATGGCGTGATACTGGGTCCGTAAATAAATATTGGGTGAGAGCCTGTATCATATCGTATCAGGTTGGTAAGAAGCCGTGTAGCGGATTTATCTTGCCGAGTACTATTCATATATCAATTTACCAAACTTTTAAGTCATCTCAGCCATTTTTGCTTTGATATTATTATTGCTGACAGTATATAAATTGCTACTGACATAATATCGGAAAATATTAGGTCAGAACGTGACTTGGCTCAACCAATCAACAGCAAGTATTCCGTACCAGGTAAGATAAATGATCAAACGAAACTTTTATTGCGTTGTAATGTCACGTACTATTGTTCAACTGCATTTTAACTTCTTAATAATAAAACTCAACATGATGGCGATTTTTCTTGAATTTTCAGACATCAAGTGACATCGATGATATTTGGAACAAATGCTCTTGTTGTTAAACCAGCCATCTCACTTTCTCCAATGTTTGTTGTTAGTATTCTGAACCGCTATGGTTACGACAAGCTGAAAGACAACACTCTAGATGTTGCTGAATTAAGTTCACTGAGAGATGTAATGTTTAACATGTTATGTTTATTTCCATGTATCATTGGTTGCATACAGTATTGTTCATGGTCCTTCTACACTATCAGAGATAAAAAAAACATTCCGATAAAGTTGTCATAGTTGAGGACTGATTGTTGCTTGGAATTTATACATGTCTGATCAGGATTTTATCCATGCCTGGACTTGTTTCAATTTATTAAATTTTGTAAACGAATCAATTAATTTTTATTTTCTTATATTCTACATACCTGTGTTATTTATTTACATTTTTTTACATTTGTGATGTTAATACAATTGAAAACTTTATTAAAAAGTTATTTTTTGTTATTTGTAAGGTATTTCATAGTTTAGGAACATTTCAAGGTCAACGACATAATTATCACCTTAATTATGTAAGAAGACTTACACTGTTACATTATTAATTGATTTCGTGTTTATAATGAGAAATGTCGAAAACAACTGTAAGTAATAATGGTAATCAAAACAAGAAGAATCTTTAAAGATGACAAGCGCCGAATATGTTAAATGTTATTCTGTTGTGATAACCCAAAATAAACTTAGCTTATCTGTATGAGATGTTGAGAGAATATTTTCAATCCAGATTAGAACATTTTTAACAGTTTATGCTAATTTGTTCTGAATGTCACTCACTTGTATTCAAGTCTACACATTATTTATTTTGTATGCACATATTATCCGTTCGGCAGTAACGACTGTAAAGCTGGTCTAATACTGTATAACAATACCCTTTGGGTTTAAAACATTATTTTAATTTTTTCATTCAAGCTTATTGCAAAATAAAACTATCCACACTGTGACTCAAAATAATATTCAATATAAACTCAAAATTTTACATTTTTAATTGGATTCTACTTGAAATGTTCGCTTCTTCTCTAAAACGGCTGGTTGGATTTTGATCTTTACCTACACATTAGGCATTAGGACTTCTTGCGCATGTTTAAAAAGATTATTCAGGTTTATTTTTACGGAGTTATGCCCCTTTTTTATTTATCTAAAGACAAAATCTTGTTTGCGCTTCTTCTCCGAAATGGCTTGTTTGATGTTAATAAAACTTTGCCAGCACTTTAGACATTAGGTCTACTTGCGCATATTTAAAAAAAATTATTCAGATTTATTAGATATTAGATAACGAAAATCAAACAGAGGAAAATCGTTCCTGCTTTAAGGATTTAAAAACTATTTTGGGAAAGCCATACTTCGTGATATCTTTGGTAGGAATAATTCTAAACACGCTTTCGATTAATATGAATATGTTCCTCATAGCAAACATATTCTTAGACAAAGGCTTGAGTAAAGGTGACACCACCTTCGGACATCTACTGTTAAACATTCTTAACTGATTTAGGAGGATACTTACTGGTTTATTGATACAATCAGAGCGTGTTCCAGTTCTGTTCGGTTCATTCTTTGCAACTTTTGTTCTAATTTGGACAATGACGGGCTTTGTTCTGGCGACATCAAGATCTCTTGCTTTGTTATTTTGGCTCTGCTTGGCGTATCACTAGGGTTGTTTCAAGCAATGTTAAGTTTTGCCTCTGTGAATCTTGTTGGAGTTAACTATCTTACTAGCAATGAGTCTCGTCTTTACAACAGGGGGAAATCTTTATGCTATTGCAGGACCTATTTGTGGTAAGATGTTAATCACTTTCGTATATTACTATTGAACTTCTATCAGTAAAATATTATTGATTTTGCATGACGTTTTATTTCTTTTCACAAAGACAATAACCCAGTTAGTAGTCAATACTAACAATTAATTATTGCCGTGCACATAGCTAATAAACAATTATGTAAATATGAATAATGGCAACCCTCTGAATAGAGCCCATTCTTTGTCATTGATTACTTAGAACAAACTAACCTCTGTCATTAACGGCACGACACACAATTATTTTTGATAATTAGTGACATTTTCTTGTTCCAGGACATATAATAGATCAAGTTGGATCATATGACATTCTATTTTTACATTGCTATAGCAACAACAGGGCTTGTTGTCGTTATGTTTCTGGTTGCCATGGTGAAATACCATAAGGCTGCCTCCCGAACTAAACGACGTTCTACAATGTTTTATTTGACGAGCATGTAGCATATACCTAGAACATATGCTTTGAGAATATTTAATAAAGACACATTACGTAATTCGGATTCCAAATTGATGTATTTAACGTATAATGTATATATAATTTGCTTATTTAGTCAGTAAATAACATTACATACACTTTAATGACATAATCTGGATAAAACAGATCCGAACGTATACATTATTTGAAAGGTAACGGTAAACTGTGTAAGTTATTGACAATGTGTAAAAATAGAATATTTAACTTAAGACGCTTTGCAAACTTTTTACAGTGATTTCAATCTGTTAATGAAAGTCCACTTACGTTTATATATGACCTCATGAATCATGTTCATAGTATATATTGAAAAGATATTCTCTTATGTTTCATTTAAATATTTACAGCAGCCCATGTTGAATGTAAGAACATGAGGCCTATTGCCCAAACACCCTACCTGTTGGGCTGTGCCATTAGAAAGTGTGTGAAAGTATTTTAGGAAAAAAGTCTCAGGCTCTATTCGATAAATTGAACGGCATAACTATAAAAAGGATGATTATACTGTTACATGCATACGAACACGATACAAATCATATCAGTTAATAAAGTATGGAAGCATATTATCATATCTTAAATTTTATGTAAGCCATGTAGGTAGATCAGTAGCGGATTGAGGGGAGGGGCCTCTATAATCTCTATAATCTGGCAAGCATTGAGTCCATATTCTGTATTATCTAGACTTTACGCCCACTAGCAAAAAATCCTGTACCCGCCCCTGTAGATAATATTTGCATACGGGTTAATATTTAATTCGGCCGCATTATGCAATATCACTTACTACATGTAATTGTTCCCGCTTCTGTGGTATTAATTTTTAGACTGTTAAAAATATCGTATTGATTATGTTATTTGTACTATGTTTTCATGAGAGATAATTTGTGTAAGAAATACATTTACGTATAATTAGAAAGGCCAGCGTTTATTATTCGAAGACAAATAGGTAACGTATTTTTGTTTAGTTTCTTTTTTCAGATGTTAATGCATTAAAATCATCTTACAAATCTTCTAATATTGATTTTTGCAAATATTTGTAAAATAATTGCATGTAAGAGTTGTTGATTTGGATATTAAATTAATTTTGTCCCCCCCCTTCTCTCGTTTTCTTTTGTGCTAGTTTGATTGCGATGTGATTTTGGTACACTAATATGTTCGCTGCACCAAAACCTAACGCATTGTATTACAAGGATCAATGTAGTAATCCGTGTATTTCACACACATTGAAATAAATTAAATAACGCATAGATAATCTCTCAGGTTGAGACTTTCATGTGGTTATTTGTCCGTTTCTCCCGATATCCAAACCCTAAATCTGACATTACGGGATGATGTTGGCAACAATCTTTCAGTTATTTGTGGTTTTCTTTCTTTGATATAGTAGAAATTTTGATCTGGTGGCATAAAATCTATATCTTGTTCAATTAAGTTTCAGTTACCCTTCAGTTTCATGTGCACTTGTACTCGGTGTTTTCCGACGAGTGAACACCGAGTGAACGCATGATTAATTGTACATGTTTATCCTGATCTGCATTTTCAGAACGTCTGAACTCACAAACATGCTCAAATGGTTCGTGTTTATTTCCGCCTTCATGGTGAACGTTTTTGATGTTGCGCTGCTTTACTCTATAAGCAGTATGTTTGTAGACATCATGAACACATTCAATGTCACCAGAGCGGAAACTTCCGTCATTCAGTCTATAGCTGTTGGTGTTGGACCAAGTTTAGGTGATATGTTTTCATGCTCAGATTTTCGAGTTTTTGTAATTACTAGAACAATAGAACTAGACATAGTTGTCAAAATGGCAGTTCCGTGTATGAGCGTCCGTCCGTCCGTCCGTGCATGCGTATGTCCGTGTGTTAGTCCGTCACCCTTGGGGGTTAAAGGGCAAACATTGGCATGTTTTACCTTGTCAGGTCTGTAAAAAGGACGATAATTAGTGCCTTAGCGGGCTCGACATCTTGCCATTACAGGATCTATTATTAGGTCCACATTAGTTTGAAGTCCAGAATGAAATCATTAAATCTGAATTAAAAATTTTATTTAAATAGACTAACCTTATTAGTCTTTTAAATGCAGACCGACTTATGGGTTTTTAATGGTTGTGCCTATTTCATGCGTTAATCAATTATTTCCTCATACAAGTAGTAAGCCGTTTATCTGAACACTTCAGGATTTGTGGCAGGACTTCTGATACCCAAAATTGGGCTGTCTAAATGTGGTATCCTCTTCACAGCACTCGCTAGCGTCAGTTTGATTGCTGGTTTCTTTGCAACCCGTGTATGGCACATAGCAATCAGTGTTGGGATTGTCTTTGGTAAGCTTACATACTGACAGTTGTAGATTTTACTGCAATGCGTTACCATCACTGTTATGAATATGTACGTGTTTGTTGCATTTCAATTTTGTGCTTTATCATCGAGTAATGTCATGGAACGACTGGCGAAAGAAGTTTGCGAAGGTATGAGAGTGACTCATGACTAGGCACAGATATAAAACAGAAACATCAATTACGATCAATTCTAACTCTCTATATGACGCCACTTAGCTGGTTTTATTGCGACTGATGTGGTAGTTTAAACTATAGTTGAATATTGTTTGCCCGTACAAGACGGATTGTGCATAAACGTCACGTACCGAGTATAAGGTTCTATGTCTGGCGATTTCAATGCGAAATGATGAATGCAATAAGATGTTACAGGGTGCCACCGTGGTCCAGTGGTTATGTAACCCGGCCATCCCGGTTTTAATACCTGTCGCGGCAGGTCATACCCTTCTATGAAAGTTTGACATATATGTCGATTTCTCTCCATATGTGGAGAAGTTGCCTGCTCCTTGTGGAAAGGTAAATTATTACTAGTTAGAATACAGTCCAGGTGAACTGGTTAGGTGAAGCGGCGGCGGTATATAACTGAAAAATTGTTAAACAACGGCGTAAAACCCAGTGAAAAAATAAGATGGTCGACAACTATATTGCAGTCGGATTAAAATTGCAATCTTCTACAAAGTGACTTATGAATTGGGTCGTAGAATGTATGTCAATAGGAGCAAATAAACAACAAATATGTAAGATGGACGTTCAGTGCCTTTTGGAAATATTTTGATTGCATGTTTGATGTTTACTTCGTCTATCGAATATAGAGTAGAAGAGGATTTCTCCAAACAAAATCCCACTTTTCCCCAAATATTACCTTTCCCAAAGCCCATCAACCCAAAACACATCCAACACATACAAACACAAAAAATGGACAGCAAAACATTGTCTCCCGAAAGGGTACCTCCTCAAAACGGACTGCTGCAACAGGGGGGTGGTAAACTAGGTTTGTAGCCTAAAAACAAAACAAAAAAGAATAAGGTATTTGTTTCATTAAAAACTTCAGGATCATGTACTGTCAACGTATACGTTTGTACCATGGTAGTTACAAGTCAACAGTTCGATGGAAGACAAAGGTCTCTCGCGCTAGCAATTCAGACAACTGGTGTGGCATTTGGTGGCATGGTATATCCTTACATTGTAGCATACTTGAGGTATAATTATTTAGCGTTTAATTCAAACTCTTAGAACGCTGGCTGTACAATTTTCTAAAGTAATTTCTGCATTATATTTGGTTAAACGTTTGAGTAAAATACTTTATTGTATCATTATAATTATGTGATACGCTTTCATTGTGTTGAACTTTATCATTCTGTTTTATCACACAGTTCCCATTATGGGTTTAGAGGAGCTTTATTGATAATTGGTGGACTTACTATGAACTGTATACCTGGGTGTTATCTCTGGACATCGTCTACCACTTCACGACAAAAGGAAGATACCACACAACAAGAAAATCACACACGCATTATGCAGTACCAGAAAGACCTAAGTTGCAAAGTCACCTCTAAGAAGGATGAAGTCATCATTACAAAGCATGGTGCTGAGCCAAATGTCAAGGACATTGATTTCATTCGCACATTTCCTGTGTTAAACCAAAAGAACAACACGAGATGCGTTTCTATAGAAAAATGTAAAAATAATGATAATCAAACAGAGGAAAACCGTTCTTGCTTCAAGAATCTAAAACTAATTTTGGGAAATCCATACTTCGTAATATTTTCGATAGGAATAATTTTATCCCTGGTGTCGAGTAATATCAGTTTGATTTTTATAGCAGATATATTCTTAGACAAAGACTTGAGTAAAGACGACACCAACTTCGGACTTCTACTGTTAAACATTCTTAACTTATTTGGGAGGATGTTCCCTGGTTTATTGATGCAATCAGAGCGTGTACCAGTTCTGTTCGGTTCATTCATTGCAACATTTGTTCTAATTTGGACAATGACGGGCCTTGTTCTGGCGACATCAAGACTGGTTGCTTTGTTATTTTGTGCTTTGCTTGGCGCACCATTAGGGATGTTTCAAGTCATGTCAAGTCTTGTCTCCGCGAGTCTGGTTGGAGTCGACCATCTTGCTACAGCTATGAGTCTTATCTTTACAATAGGCGGAACTCTTCTTGCAGTTGCAGGACCAATATGTGGTAAGATGTCAATCTCTTTAAAATGTTGTTGAACTTCTATCAGTAAAATATCATTGATTTTGTACAATATTTCATTTGACAAAGCCAACTAGGTAACTACTCGTGAAGACTTTGAATTTCACTTATAGCTTCTAACAAATTGATATATATTAACAAAAAAGCAACTCAACAAACATGAAAATTATATCAGCAGGAAGTGTTCTTGTTGAGAATCACATGGCAGATACGTTTATTCACAATGTGTAGTGATATAAATGCTATGAACTTAAGTCAATTATAAGTGCTTAGAAGCTTAGTGATGGAGAAGCAAAATTCAAGGTTAGTATTAAATCTATAACTGCCAAATTCAAAATTTACACTGGTCATTAACGAGTTTTACTACGACCAGTAAAGCCTCATTCTTAGATCGTAGCCAAAAGACAAGGTTTTTAACCGTGTGATTAGCCATTTCTCAGCGTCAAGGTAAAATAAGACATGTACAAAGTAAAAGTTTGCACCTTTATTTGCCATTCACAAAGATTTTGAAACAAGTTTTTCCGTATTATTAATTGTTACAATTAATTAAACCTAGTGGTCGATAACTCATGTTTGACTACAAAAGGAAAAGAACAAAAAGAAGCTCACTTCCCGGGGTATCGCTTGAAAATCATGTAAATAATTAATATCAACTTCGATCACTGAGACGATGCATCATTTGTATTTTAGCAAACACTCCGTTTGGCGTCATGGATGGAAAGACACAATTATTTTATGATAAATCAGTGACATTTTATTGTTTCAGGATATGTAAGAGATAAAGTTGGATCATATGATGTTCCATTCTACGTTGCTATAACAACATCAGGGCTAGTTGCTGTTATGTTTATGATTGCCATGATACAACACAGTAAGGCTAGCTCCCAGACCAGACGAAGTTCTACAGTGTTTTATTTGACAAGCATGTAGTATATTCCGCAAACACATAAAAATCCTGTGTTGTATGTGATATATTGAATAGCTGCAACCATAAAATATAAATAAAAAATACAAAATATCGAATGAACTTGTCAATGCAATATAACGCGATACAAATGTATTTCATCAGTTAATAAAGTATAGTAGCATATTATTATAGCTGAAATTTTATGCAAGTCATGTAGGTAGATAATATTTGTATTCAGTCTGGTATATGGGTTGTCTAAAATTATATATGCAATGTCACTGCCAAGTTGTTCCAATTATTGTGATACAAATTTTTTGACTGTTAAAGTTATCTTAAGGGTTATTCCTGCTCTGTTTTTTACGTATCTATCATCGGTTGGCGTTCTACATTCGAAGACAAATAGGTAATGTCGTATTTTTGTTTAGATTCTGTTTATATATTCATAAACAGCTGTAGAATACGTGTATTAAGACAAGTTCATAATACTTCAATTTTGGTTAGTTTGTTTGCTACGTGAATTTGGGACTCATAAATATATGCGCGCTGCACCAAAACTGAGACGTTGTCTTGCAAAGAACAAAGAAGTAAATATTGTATTTCCAAGAATGACACCAAAATGAATAATAAGTTGATAATCTCCTACGACAAATTGCTACAGTGTAAATGGTAGTAGTTTATAGACTGAGGTCGTGATGGTTACGTTATTCGTGTCATGTTTCCATGAGAATTAATTTTTGAAAGAAATACAAATGTAACATAACTTGGCGTTGGACATTCGAAAAAATTTGGGTAATGTAGTATTTTTTTTCTAGTTTCTGTTTTTGGATACATTAACATCCGAAATATTTTTGTATTAAAGTCATCTTATAAATATTCAAATATAGATTTTGAAAATGTAATTATGTAACCTAATGGGATATAAGATTTGTTGATTTAGATAATTTCAAGTATCTTCGTTCGCTTTAAGTTTTGCCTCCCCTTCTCTCGATTTCTCTTTGTGCAAGTTTGATTGTGATGTGATTTTGATTCCCTATTATGTTCGCTGCACCAAAACCTAAGGCATTGTCTTGCAAGGACCAATGGAGTACTCCCTGTATTTCATAAAATTGTAATAAACCGAATAACGCGTAAATGATCTTTCAGGCGGTGTTAACCGATAACTATACTCGTTGTGCCTGGAATGTATGGATATAAAAATACATCTTTTCTCTTAAATTATCGATTATTTCCCGACGAGTGAACACCGAGTAAATGCATGATTAATTGTACATGTTTATCCTGATCTGCACTTTCAGAACGTCTGAAGTCACAAACATGCTCAAATGGTTCGTGTTTATTTCCGCCTTCATTGTGAACATTTTTGATGTTGCGCTGCTTTACTCTGTAAACAGTATGTTCGTAGACATCATGAACACATTCAATGTCACCAGAGCGGAAACTTCCGTCATTCAATCTATAGCACTTGGTGTTGGATTTAGTTCAGGTGATGTTTTTTATGCTCGGATTCTCGAATTTCAATTACATGTATTACATTTTGCAAAGAAAATAGGACATTTCTACCAATTCTGATTTACATTCTAACATACAAATACATGTACATCTGTTTCAACCAATTCAACCAATTTAACTTACCTTACCTGATCAGTTCATCTTTCTAAAGCAGATGTTACTAAGAACAACAATTATCTCCACATAAAAGTAGTAAAACGATATTATGACCGCTTCAGGATTTGTGGCAGGGTTTCTGGTACCCAGAATTGGGTTGTCTAAATGTGGTATCCTCTTCACAACACTTGCTAGCATCAGCTTGATTACTTGTTTCTTTGCAACGAGTGTATGGCACATGGCAGTCAGTTTTGGGATCGTCTTTGGTAAACTTACATACTAACCATTATAGATTTTACTGCAATACGTTATCTTTCTTGTTATAAACATGTACGTATTTGGTGAAAATTTCAAATCAGATTTTGTGAACATATACCGTTATGGAGTGGTGTCATGAAAGACCAACGAAAATAGTGGAAGACGTTATGGAGAACGGAAGTGAACCATTACTGAGTTAAGTGATGAATCAGAAAACGTGAATTCCGATCTATTTTAAACCCTTTATGACGCCACTCCGCTATCTATATTTGTCTAGATTTCGAACATTAGATGTCGTATTTTAAACTATAAGACTGGGTTGTTCATAGTTTTCAGTTACCAAATATCAAAAGTTTTGGTAATTTCGATGCGGGAATGATGACTGCAGTAAATTGTTACACAACTATTGGATTAACATTGCCATCTTCAAAGCGATGAGGTGCAAGTAAAAAACATGTAAGGCGGACGTTCAGTGCTGTTTGGAAGTACACAAGTATTTTGATTGCATTTTTGATGTTTACATCGTCTATAGAAAATGATTTAGAAAAGGATTCGTATGAAAACGCATACAAAATCCCTATTTCCCCAGATTGTTGCTTTCTTCAAAACCTACTAACCGAAAATCCATCCAACACATGGGAACAAAAAGGCGGGGGACAAAACCAAACCTCCAGGGGGGGGGGGTATCTCATTAGAACGGTCTACAATGTGTTTAAACTAATTTTGTGCGTCCAACCTCACACTTTACCCCGGGGAAACATAAATGAAATACATGAACATAAATAAATCCACCCATTACCTAACTTTTTTAATTGAAAACTTCAGGACCATGTACTGTTAACGTGTACATTTGTTCCACGGTAGCTACAAGTCAACAGTTCTATGGAAGACGAAAGTTTCTCGTGCTATCAATTCAGGCAACTGGTATAGCGTTTGGCGGCATGGTATATCCTTACATTCTAGCATACTTGAGGTATGATTATTTAGCATTTAATCTAAACTTTTGGAACGCTGGCTGTAAAATGCTCTAAAGCCATTTCCGCATCATAGTTGGTTAAAGATTGTTGTAGATCATGGTATCCTAACAATATTGTCATACATTTTCATTGTGTTGAACATTATCAATCTATTTTAATTAACACAGTTCACATTATGGGTTCAGAGGGGCCTTATTGATAATTGGTGGACTTTCTATGAACTGCATACCTGTGTGTTATCTCTGGACCTCGACAACAACTACATCACGACAAAAGGAAGATAGCACACAACAAGTAAATCATACACGCATTGTGCAGTACCAGAAAGACCTAAGATGCAAAGTCAACTCTAAAAAAGAAGAAGTCGTCATTACAAAGGATGCATCTCGGCCGAATGTCAAACACATAGACTACATTCGCACATTTCCTGTGATAAACCAAAAGGACAATACGATGTGTATTTCTATACGCGAAGAACGATGGAAAAACTTAGATAACGAAAATCAAACAGAGAAAAACCGTTTTTGCTTTAAGGATTTAAAAACAATTTTGGGAAAGCCATACTTCGTGATATTTTGGATAGGAATGATTTTAACCCTGGTGTCGGGTAATACCAGTTTGATTTTTATAGCAGATATATTCTTAGACAAAGGCTTGAGTAAAGGTGACACCACTTTCGGACTTCTACTGTTAAACATTCTTAACTTATTTGGGAGGATACTTCCTGGTTTATTGCTGCAATCTGAGCGTGTACCAGTTCTGTTCAGTTCATTCTTTGCAACATTTGTTCTAATTTGGACAATGACGGGCCTTGTTCTGGGGACATCAAGATTTCTTGCTTTGTTATTTTGTGCTTTGCTTGGCGTACCGTTAGGGATGTTTCAAGTTATGTTCAGTGTTGTCTCCGCGAGGCTTGTAGGGGACGACCTTCTATCCACGGCAATGAGCCTCATTGTAACATCTTGTGGAATTCTTAATGCTGTTGCAGGCCCTATTTATGGTAAGGTGTCAGTTACTTTTGAATATCTCTGTTGAGCTTCTATCAGTTAAATATTATTGATTTCGTACAATGTTTTTGTTCCCAATAACCCAATTAGTAGTCAATTCAAACAATCATCCTTGTCGTGGAGCACATTAAAATAATAAGCATGTGTAAAAATAGTTTTGATACATGAAGGCCATGGACATTTTGCATTGTCTGTATAGATGGTCAGTTATAAGTTCTTAGAAGCTTAGAGAAAGAAATGAAAAGATTTGTGACAGCCGAATTACAAATCATATAATTTTCAGGTCATAAGTTTTTTAACCAGCCAATGATCAGCCAATTTTACTAACACATGTACAAAATAAAAGTGTGTACCTTTATTTGTTATTCATACATGTATAAGGTTTGTGACAAGTGTTTCTTCACTGTTAATTGTTGAAATTAAAACCGGATGGCAGATTATCAACCATTATTAACTCATTATGAATTTTATGTACATGTATGCATGGACATGTATGTATGTAGGAAAGATAAGAACCTCACAACCGGTGTGTCGTTTAAACCACGCAATTAAGTAATGTTAATTGCGGTCACTGAGAGGCTACTTCATTTTTATAAAGCAAACATACCGTTTGGTATCATTAATGGAAAGACACAATTATTTTTTGATAAATCAGTGACATTTTATTGTTCCAGGATATGTAAGAGATAAAGTTGGATCATATGATGTTCCATTCTACGTTGCTATAGCAACATCAGGTCTAGTTGCTGTTATGTTTATGATTGCCATGGTACAACACAGTATGGCTAGCTCCCAGACCAGACGACAATCCACAGTGTTCTATTTGACGAGCATGTAGTATATTCATAAAACACGTACATGAGGATATTTGATTTAAGATATATTACTGAAAATCTAGAATGATGAATTTAAAAATAGTGATAACAAAAATGACCTGTGCAGAGAGAGAGAGAGACCACTTGACCACGGAAGCCCCAATTAGTGACAATATCTTGTGAAATTGCGCTGCCTATTGCTAACTAAGAGCTGATAACTCTACATTGTATTATCTCTATTCCATGTAGGGTTATCTATATTGTTTTAGATAAAGTTATACTTATTGTACAACTAAGCTCTGTATACACTATCACGTAATAGCGAGATATAATTAATATAGACCTTATTGTATTTGGTCTTGAACCCTTACCTCTAACTTCACGGTTAGCGTGCAAGAACACAACAAAAGAAAGCGAATACTACGTGTCCTAAAATTATTACATGGGCAAAGTTTGTGTCCGAGATAGCATGTTAGTCTGATAACAATGTACAAAGATAACTTAAAGCATGATGACCTAATTTAAGCATGTTAATGGATAACCTGTATTGACATGTCATTACAAAACAAATCAAAGTGCTGAACATAAGTATCCTAGTATTCGGATACTCGTTAAAGAAGTCATGTGATGGGTATCTGTTTGCCCTACCTACTTACCATTACTTAATTTGACAGTCTGATATATCCTGATATGGTATCATATCACTTATGGTTAAACATCAGTAATTCTCACGGAGTCTTTAGTCCAATTGGTGAATTTGTCATAACAGGTGTGAAAGCGTTCTTTGTTCCAGCTCCAACATTCAGATAAAAGTTCAGTACAAACATTTATAGTTCGACATACACAAAATTTGGAGATAAGTGAATTGGAGGTAAGCTTTGTAGTATCACATTGAGATTAGAACAAAAAAATCTGAACCATAAAAAACAGTTTGGCAAAACAAAAAATATATAAGTGAGTTTGAAATGATGAGGATCAACTGTAGTAATAAAAAATATGCTAAAGAAATACGCAATATAAGGTTTCAAGTCAACGATATGGTACGATCCATTTAAGAGCGTAAGGCGACAATTGTGCAAAATTATCACGATCAAAATCGGTTGTGATACATATTGAGTTGTTTCTTATTTTCAGATAGGTAAAATGTCCACACAGGTATCATCCATAATAGTGGTTCTAGTGGCCATTTTTATAGTCTATCAGATGAATCAGAAGTCATCCAACGATAGCACAGAGCATGATAAGAAGATTGAGACAGAATATGATTATATAATTGTCGGCTCGGGCTCCGCAGGTTCCGTGGTAGCTGCCAGACTGTCTGAAGACAAAGATAATCGAGTTCTACTTCTGGAAGCTGGAGGACATTACAGCGAGAATGAAGCCCTCCATGTCCCACTTCTTTGGTCAACCATGCTGAATTCGAGCTATGACTGGCAATATTATACCGAGCCGCACACACATTATTTTCAAGGATTAAAGGGAAAAAGAGGATTTTTACCTCGTGGCCGAGTTCTTGGCGGAACAAGCAGTCTGAATGCTATGCAATACACGCGCGGTAGTCCTTTTGACTATGATGAATGGTCAGCAGCAGGATGTCAAGGATGGAGTTACAATGAGGTTCTACCATACTTCCTAAAAGCTGAAGATGTCAGTATTGATGAATTAGATCAATCACCTTACCATGGTAAAGGTGGTCCCATGTCAAATACTTTCAGTTACAGAACCCAGTTATCTGATGCATATTTAAAGGCGGGGGAAGAACTTGGATATACTGTCGCAGATTATAATGGTGAAGACCAAGAAGGGTTTAGTACAGCACAAAAGAATATTCGAAATGGAGTTCGCAGCAGCACTGGAATAGAATATATTAGCAACGCTGAAACAAGAGATAATCTACATATATCTTTAAACAGTCTTGCAACAAAAATTGATATTTCAAAAAAGAAAGCAATCGGCATTTATTTAATCAAAAATGGGAAAAAACAGTACGCTAGGTGTAAAAAGGAAATTGTAGTTTCTGCAGGCACAATAAATTCTCCGCAACTTCTAATGTTGTCCGGTATTGGACCAAAGGCCCACTTGAATGAACTTGGGATCGAAGTAAAAGCTGATTTACCCGTTGGTCAAAACTTTCAAGATCATCAGCTTATATTCTTCAAGAACATAATTAAAAAACCGATTAGCATTACGCCAGGTGTTCTCGAGAACTTTTGGAACAAACTAAGGTACAAAGTTTTTCGTGATGGGCCATTGGCCACTAGCGGACTTGAAGGGTCAGCATTCCTACATCTAGACAGATCAAAACGCGGAAAAACATATCCAGACATTCAACTAGTTTTCTTGTCATTCCTTCTCCGTGATAACATTCTGAATTTAAGACCAGAAATAGCAGAGGAGTTATTAGAATCTGATGTTGATGTTCACGGCTTTACAGTAGCAGTTTCCACAACCCGTCCTAAAAGTGTTGGCAGCATAACTTTGCGTAGCACTGATCCTTTCGATCATCCTAAAATTGATACTGGATATTATACTGATAGTAAAAATGAGGACGTGGGTACCATGCTGGGAGGAATTAGGATATGGGAACAGCTTTTGGAAACAAAAACATTCAAAGAACTTGGGGCAACCATTGATGACGGCAATTTCAAATTCTGTTCTGATTACAAGTTCCGTACCGACGATTATTGGAAATGTGTCATACGAACTGTGTCCACTAGCGAATATCATCATGCAGGTACCTGTCGAATGGGAGCACGTGATAATCCAACAGCAGTTGTTGACCCGCAACTGAGAGTAATAGGTATTGGTGGATTACGTGTGGCTGACGCGTCAGTGCTTCCTAACATCACTTCCGGTAACACCAATGCTCCTGCCATTATGGTTGGAGAAAAGGCTGCTGACATGATTAGAGGAATAATACCATAGATAAATACAGACTGGATATACAAGTGAACATTTGAATATAATCTATCTGTAACCGAAAGCCTTATTGTGAGTGTGACTCGTATGTTATGCGTTTTATTCTTGACATTTAAACTTAATGCAATCAAGGACTTTACATTGTACGTTATGTGCCCAGATTCAGCACGAAAGTTGAAGATATTAATCAATCAGTTATGCCATTGTTAATTTTCATCATACACGGTGTTTATGTAGATATTTGTCTATTTTATAGTGATGTAAGCATATTCCGAAATCTTCATTATTTTCAATGGAGGTTTGCTGATAATGCGAACAGTATTCCAATATTGATGACATTTTGCAGAAGATTCTATGAAAACAAAGGTTCTGAATCAAAATTATTATTTGGAAATTTTATCAGGCCGTCCTAACAAAAATGTTGATTTTTGGTAACCACACCAAATTTTTAACATTGGGTAGGTAGGTAAGCATTTTTTGTGAACATTATTGATATGCTTGTACCAAAGACCTAAACTGTGTAGTATATGACTTGGCTTGTTCTGAAAACCAAAAGTTGGATTAAGGACATTTTTTTTTCAAAATCGCTAAATTGTTTGGGTGGGGTATTTTTGCATGAATCTGTCGTGCAACTACAAAACATGAATCAAGGATGACCTCAACGTCATGACATTCTGTCTTCAAACTGTGTAAGACAAAACAGGATATTTGATAGTGTAGCCTGTATATTTTTATTTCTCTAATTATCACATTACAGCAGAGGATGAACAACAGTACAGAAATAGAAAAAAAACATTTAAGTGTAAATAAAATGTTACTGGTTCCCACTGACTGACCCTATTTTTTCTCCTTACCCCAGGCTTTTTGCAGTCATGGTCATTTTTCGGCCAAAGTTTTCATATGAACTACAATGCAACTTTACCAGAGCGGCCCTCTCTCGGGCAACAACCTCCCTTCAACAACACCATGATTTTTCCCACTGTACGATTTAACTATTAATATAACCTTCCCAGAGCAACAACCTTTAAACAACATGATTTTGCTTCTCCCAGAGGGTGTTGCTTTGGAGAGCCTGCAGGGTACAACCCAGAGCAAAACATATAATTGAAAGAAAACGTTTGGCCTATCTATCAACCATATTATGTTCGTGAATGTCAGTGGAAACCAGGTATTTATTTTTTGGCTTAATAACACGTAAAAGTTAAACACATTTAGAGAGAAAATAAGCTAAACCAGAACAAATACCTGAACATTTTTAAAAAATGAAACAGACAAAAAAATGCAAAAAAAATAACTCTGATTTATCAATATTATTATTCAATTAATTTGTGTTTTAATACCTGCACAATAAAAGTGGTTTAGATTGATTATCAAAAGGTAATAAAACATTGTAACTTCGTATCTTCCCAATGCTTGAAAAAAGAGAGGGCAAATGGAACCATGGTATTGAATGAATTGTACAGAAATATAGAATATACAATAACTTATTTTTTATAAAAATAAAAATTTGCAGAAATGAAAGAAACCAGCCCTTTGAAATACATGTAGATGCATGAACAACTGATGAAGATATGGTTGAGATACAGAGACAATATACACGTAAGTTCATACAAAAAGAATGAATTCCTAAAAACTTTAAAACTTCTGAACACTTCCGCATGGTAACAGAAAATAAGAAGTATTTATCAGACAACATAAAGCAAACCTTTGCTGTTTTCAGCACCTAGTGAGTCACTTAAAAAAATAACCATAGCTAAAAAAGGAAGAAAAAATTAAGAAAATTTGTTTATATTACATGTGCATTGTTCAAACATGATTATCAAACTGTACAAAATATGCCTATTTTTTGTATCCCCTTCATACTACCAACTACAGTGCAGCCTCTCTAGAGCGGCCCTCTCTTGAGCAACAACCTCCATTCAACAACAGCATACTTCTACCCCACTGTATGATTTGATTATTAATTCAATCTCTCTAGAGCGGCAACCTCTCAACAACAAAATAATTTTGCATCTCCCAAAGGGTGTTGCTTTGGAGAGATTGCGCTGTATTTTAAATGATACAACAATTTGTACAGATACCATGATACAGTAATAGAGCGTCCAACCTCTGATCCGAAGTTCTAGAGTTCGAATCCAGACTTAGACAAGTTTTGTTCATGAACTTCACAATCCCATATTTCAGACACAGTATTGGTGTAGTGTCCAGGTAGCAGATTTAAGCATGATTAATATGAACAAAATTGCTTGTTTCACAATCGAGCTAAAATAAATTAGTATAAAACTAATTATAGTCTTCTTTGTATGAAAAGTTTTATTAAGAATGAAAGCTAATATACAGTCATTAATAGTGCATGGGAAGTAAAAGGAGTTCCTTAAGTCTCTCATCAGAAAATCATAGAATGGAAAAATAGAAACAATTCATAAATGTCAAATAATGATTTTGTTGATTTTAAAATGAATAAGAAAATATAGTACAGCACTGGATTGTATTTAAATTTGTGGAATAAGATCTGTCTATAAGATGATTAAATGTATAAAATGATCACAAAAGGCACTCGTGGTACTGACAGCAAATAACATAGCACAGAAAAATTAAGTTTACTTAAATATGGAACTGGTTAGGAGGTGTAAATAGACTAGAAATTCATTAGGTACATATGTCCAAGTCTATATGTAAAAAGCAACAGTATAAATGAAAAGAAAAATGATTTATAAACATAAATATCAAATAGATGAAAACCATTTTAATGTTACATGGATACAAGATAAACAACATACTTGTTTTTATTTTAACCCTTTGCCTCATAATACTGCATTTCCCTGCATATGAAGCAGACGACTTTTGAAAACATCGTGGCAAAAGAAGCCAACGCTTGTAATGAGCAATGGCTTCTTTTACCACAATGTATTCTACTCTGTCAGAGAAAAATAACCCAATTCCTTAAATAAATTGATGTTTTGTATATTTGCTTCGAATTTGGAAGAGCCCAAAATATGCTTATAAGGCAAACGGTTAAGATAAATTCAAACAGTATTGAGTTACATGTGTACGGAAGCACTCTAATTGTACGTTTTAATGATGTCATGGACATTCCATAAAAAGAGACATGATTTCTGATGATTAGGATGACAAATATAGTGGTACACTATAACATCACTTCTAAATATGTGTAACAAATAAAGGCTCTCTCTAAACATTCAAATCTACATCTAAAACAATGGTATATTTATAGTCAGAAAGTACTTGAACAATTGAAAACATTTTAGAATTATAATACAGCAAAACTTCGTTATTACGAGCACCCGATTTATCTCGAAGGTTACTTAAAGTCCCGTCAATTTTTGTACTTAGTTGTGTATAATTTCCAACCAACAAACAAATATCTCGTTATTACGAGCACCACGTTTATCTCGAGCATTTACTTTGTTCCGATGACTCTTCAAGATAATGAGGTTTTACTGTAATTATGTTAGTCACTCTTCAAGCTTTATCACATTTGTAAATACATAAAAGATCAAATAGATCAATGGATACAAATGTCAATATTTTACAAATGATCAACTGAGAGCCGCAACATCTCATAGTTTTACTAAAATATGTATCATTACAACAGCTCTGAGTATAATGCCGGAGAAAGTTATACATGAACAGAATATTTTAAATTAATACTCACACCAGACAGACAAAGCATGGCGTGATGTACAACAGTAAAATTTCTGTTATAAAGATCTCTACAATAGTGAAATGGTAAAATTTTATACAACAGCAACATCAATCCAAAATGGTAGCAAAATAATCTCATTTCAAGGCAGACTTATGTATCAGTACTAAGAAATACAAACAAACGCCATTTTCACTATGTTTGTCTATAAATGTATATAAATGTATATAAAAAACGCCCATGTCGTACAGTCCTGTAGAGGTTTGGTATGGTCAATTTAAAGGAAAACAGTGATTTTTGTTCATGCAGGATGTTGCCGTAGCTTGAAAACGATATATAACATGCCTATATACACTTATTTTTAAGCAATACCTGAATGAAGGGCCAAAAATGGTACTTTTTTCAGTGTTATGTTGTTTCATTTAAAAATCACTCATTTTGAACAATGAAATAGAATACTTTGCTTGGATATTTCACCTCATATACCTATGTAATTATATAAACAATTTATTTTAGTTCTTTATACTTTTTATTTCATCAATTTTCGACAAAAAATGAAAGAATGGTATGGGTTTAACTAAAGGTACTGACTTCTTATAGATTTTGCCAATTGATGTTTAGCAGCATTTAAAAATACTTGCAGTACTGAAAATAGTCATGATCAACAGCTTATGTTGCAGATTTATTTGCTGTTGAAACAAAAACAGTCATTCATTGAACTGCACTTCATTCAAAATTTGTATTACTGTGTCAATTTGGGTCACTAGAAAGGGTAATATTTTGTAGTGTCCGCAACACAGTCTCTCTCTCACTCCACCAAGCATGAGATACAGAGCCAATTCTATTGCTATATGAAATGCCTTTGGCACATGTTTCCACAAATGAAATGCTTCATTCATATGTCTATTAGTTTTATCTCAAATTCTGAAGAACCTTGTCTGCAACGATGTAGTGTCCGCAACGCAAATATAAAATAGGCCTATAATTTTTAGATTCATCAAGATGTTTTATGCTTTTTTGTCTTAATATCTTTGTTTTGATTAGAGTCATGAAAATATATTAAAGAAATACCATGGTATAATTTGTTTTACTGACCAGAATGACGTAACAATGAAATAAGTGTACTTTTTCCATGATCTGGTAAGGACGTTTGAAATATTCTAACTATCTTAATAAATACATAATTCAAAAGGAGGATTGCTCAAGAACGTGTAAAGAAAAAAAAAACATTTGTGACTTTTCTTTGAACAAACAAATGATTAACACATATTTGTTTCTGTGTTTGTGTTGCGGACACAACAGGGTTTTATTTATGTTTAATGTGTTAATATTAAGTTTAATTTTAGCAACAACAAGACCTATCACTGAATTGTGATTAAATACCCCCCTCCAAATAAAATAATGCAATTTAGTGGACAAAGTGCAAGAGAGCATTTCTACAGGGCATGCAAATAGTGGACTAGAATAAGTCATATTAAGGGAATGGTACATACATTTTATTGCATAGTGTATACTAGATAAGACAAATTAAACAGAGTATACAAAACAATTACTTAAGATTTTTCTTTCAGTAATTAAAAACATACGTCTTTGAACAATTCTGAAAGAAACTACAATTACAGTTAATTCAATTCCATAATATGCCAATACATAACTACTATTCATTTGCAGGGACATAAATAAACATAACACAAGCTCTCATATCAATTCAAATGCTATTCTTCATAATATAATAAATAGCTAAGGTCACACAGACAAAATTCTGCAATGTACTGCAACTTTAGCAAGAATAATATGTTGTGCACATCTCCTGTTCAACTACAATGCATACTAAAAATTTGAAAAAATCCCTCAAAATGAAATCAAATGTTCCTCTTTTCTGACATAATAAATGACTGACATGAAGGGAACATGATGCTGCAAAGTATGGCAACTTCAACATTATCAATACATTGTGCACATCTTCTATGCAAACGTAATACATCTATAAAATTTGGATAGTTTTCCACAAAAATTGTAAGAGAAATATTTACCACAAACTTCTATACCATTTGGGTACAGACAAAGGGATCAACCAACTTTACATTTGACATTTGGCATACATAATAATGCCATACAAATCTTCTATCCAGCCATAATGTATATAAAAATTTTGAAAAAGTTCTCACAAAAAATGTTAGAGAAATATTCTCTACAATTTGGGGACAGTCTGTGCGACCAACCAACCTTCAAGGGGACATAATTGTACAACATAATTATGTGACCTTGGGCATGAATAATCATGCCATGCCAATCTATCCAACCACAATGTATATATAAAGAACTTGAAAAAGTTTGCAAAAAAGGCTAGTGAGATATTCACCCCATGCTCCTATTTCATTTGGGGACAGACTGAGTATAAATAGTGTGGGCGGAAAAAAACCTTACAGTATGCATATGAAACAAACCTTTCAAGAGTTGACTAGTACTTTTAAAAAGGAGCTATTTGTTATCTGCCATACACATAATGCATTATAGTATGTGAATATAAATGATTGAAATGAACATTAACTATTATAAATTTAAAATTATCGACATTTTTGTATGTAGACCTTTTTAGGAGCAACTATGTAGTGTCCGCAATAAATTCATGCATTGTAAAGCATAACAATTTGCCACTAAATGTCTATAAGCAGGTGCCATATAGCCTTTTTACTTTCACCAACAGTCCTTACAGTTTGATATAATTGGATACAATTCTACTCAGGTCCAGGTGTAAAGCTGTAAAAACTATGTAAAGATGATAATATTTTTGTGCATTTTTGATGAAGTTTAGACTCATTAAAATTTTGTTAATAATTTCTTTGCAAAAACATTTTTTGATTGTAGTTGCTCAAAATCATAGAAATTTATATTTTGTGACCTGTCTGCATATAGCAATTGTTACTTGTAGTGTCCACATGTACATGGTATTATATAACAGGTGATATTTTACTTAAGACCACTAGTACAGGAAAACCTCCAGAACAATGTGGTCTGGGTATGTATCTGTCCAACAAAACTGTTAATTTCATGATACACAATACTTCATTTTTGTCCAAAATGAAACACTGGGGACAAATATAGTGAAAATGGCGAAATACAAAACTAATGCGTAATATCATTCAGTGCCCATACAATTTTCGACATAGTTGTTACATCACGAGCTCTCAAAGTATCTTGTAAATACTTGTAGAAGAATTCAGGTGCTTCCATCTGCATTTTTGCCAGAAAAGCAATCTCGGCTCCAGACATCTTGCTCAATACACACCTAAAATTAACATTACATGAGTACATATACTACATTTCTCCACAACATGAATTTAGAAAATCAAATACAGTGCAACCCCTCCGGAGCAGATCTCTCTTGAGCAAAACCTCCCGTAAAAAAAAAGATTTTCCCACTGTACTATTTAACTATTAGTTTAACCTCTCTAAAGAAACAACTTCTCAACAACAATATAATTTTGCTTCTCCCACTGGGTGTTGCTTAGGAGAGATTGAACTGTAGGTAACATACTATAATGAGAGCTCTTTAAAAGGGTATGCACTCTTCAGTGTGTGGAGTCACAAAGAATGCCCAGATAACTGAATTAGAAATATATGTACACTGTAGTTAACTTAGAGTATGACCATACATGGTCACCTACAAATAAACTAATAAATACATCCAAAGCCACAAATTTATACACATTATACAAATGTATAATAATAGTAATATTTATTTCTTTTAAATATTTATTTAAGCATGGTGATAAATATTTATTTATCTGTTGTTTAATGACCCATTCAACAGCTAAGGTCATTTCAGAGCCACCCTAGAGAGATTGGAGAAGATACTGGAGAATGGGGCATATATATCCCTACTCTTTTGAATAGACTTAGTTCTTTATTTTGCCTGGTGTAAAGCACCAATACATGCCTCACCCGTTTTCTGTGATTTTCTAACTAAGTACTGGGTTCAGTAGTGGAGTGCAGGACACAGAAAAAATCGTCCCTGAAATATCGGGAGCTGAAGCGGAGATTCGAACACACAGCCTTTAAATTGGTGGTCAAGCGTGTTACTACAAGACCTCCGCACCAAGCATAGTGATAAATTTCAGATGCATATGATATAACAGAACATACTTCTGTAAGCCATTTGCTTCAATCCACTTTTTAGTATCATCAGAATTCCACTTCCTGATGGCAGATATGGTTGTCATGTTCGGTTGTGCCATAGCAACAGGCATAGAATGTGCCACAGTATGACTTGTCACATGTCCACCAGCAGTATGAGTAACCTATCATACAGAGTACAAATTCAAAGGTAAAATGACGACATATTTTTACAATCTAAAGAAAAGAAATTATTGACACAAAATCAGTGCCAAACAAAAAGTATACATCTTAACAGAGTTATTTAACAGTAAGCATTAATTATCAACCTCAGACGCAAAAGTATTTCAAATTTAAAGCAAGCTCAGTAAATATTATTTTCTCCACAGTTGTATTCAAGTTGTAATTGTCAGAAAACTGCCACATATTCTCATTTACAGAGATTTTTAATAATATATGAACTAATAAGCAAGTTGAGTGTGCAGACAGTAAGAATGGACCTGTGATGGTAAAATTGTAATACAAGTGTATACTGTATGTAAAGTACTCAAATTTAACCCAAAAATTTGTCTTTTTTTTCATTTATGGTAATTTTAGGTTAAATTTCCATGTTTTTTCCATTTGTTACAATTTTACCATCACGTCTGTTACTACTGCCGGTGGTCAGGTAACAGCACTGCATATGTTTCAAATTAGATGAACTAAAGAATATATATCACTCGTAAATATTTTGTTGAATGCAGCTAATTTTAACTCATGGTGTACCATATTAGGTGGTTTAAATTCTGGTTTCAGTAATGTACACAACACTCATCCATACTGACTGCCCATAAATGAATTGCTTACATAATGTTTTCAATACAGTCAAACCTGTGTTTGCAGCCACCTCTGAATAAAGGCTACTTGTGAACAAAGGTCATTCTTTTAAAAAACATGACTGATTATTCAGTACAAATTGAACTCAGAATAAAGGCCATATTTTGTCTTTATCAAGGGTGGCCTTTGTTCACAGTTTTGACTGTATGACTTTTCTCTTTCATGGAAAGAAGAACACAAAATCAAAGAACATACAGCAGCTTTCTGAGGCTGAATGGTCATGCTGGTATCAACATTGTCAGATCGCGTAGTGGCTACTTTAAGTTCCTTTAATAATCCCTGCATTTTGTCCTCAAATGGATACTTTCCACTGAAGTCAAAGAATAGTTTAGAGCCAAGAATGAAACCTAACCATCCATCAGCAACGTAGCCTCGCTCCATTTTGAGAGGTATAATCTTCTTATGTAACTGAAATGCATATTCTGCTTCTGAAATTTAGACAACAAAACTGAAAGAATGAAATTATGAGAGAAGTACCAGTAGCATATTTCTCTGAATAAAATAGGAATCAAGGTTGAAACTAAACATTAAGAATCTACTTTTGATACATGCTAGTTGATCATCTGGGAAATGGCTTTTTTGGTAAAAATATCAAAATTGGCATCAGAGACAAGAGCACCGCATGCAGTGCCAAAGCTCGTCTGTCAAGAGCAATGACTAAAAAAATATGCAACCTTGACCAAAATTCTAAGTTAAGTAGAGGCATAACTCCAAAATATAGCTTTCAGAATAATATCCTTTGTTTTGCATCTGTGCCTTGTAATGATAATCAAGTACTCCAAGAGTCATGTTGGTATCTTTAAAAGTGTTTGAGTAATGGGTCACATTAAAGTTTTTGCACGACAACTTTGCATGACAACAGATTTTTTCTTCAAAGCAGATGAGCTATGAATTATACATCTGCTTTTGCAGTGCAATTTAGTAAATACTTAACTGTGATTGAACATACAGAAATATAAAAAGAAAGGTCATCCTCACCCGCTCGACAAGCAGGACTGTTCTTGTATTTATTAGAATAGCTCATTAAAAATATATAAGCTCCTTCCACAGCGTCTGCCATTGCTTGTAATGTAGACCCACCCATCTCGTCAATATCCATCCATACCTGAAATGAGAAACAATTAGATGTGTGTTGTGTCAGACAATTAGAGCCCCCAATCATCTCACAAAATAACTAAACACAGTAAAACCTCATACAGTGACCACCTCAATATTACGGCCACTTTGTTATAACTACCACTTATTTTCTGATGGACTTTCAATAACTCCCCTGTAATACAACTTGACAATGAGACAACCTCATTATTATGACTGATTTTTCGGGCCCCAAAGGTGGTCTCAATATCGAGGTTTAACTGAATTATAAATAATTTTCTTGCAGACTTATATCCCATATAAAAAAAACAAGTAAAAGAATTGGACAGCTTGTACACTTAGGTAAAAGTAGGAATATGTGTCTGATTTCTGTTGTAAAGTCTCTGATAAATAACTTCCCTTCGAACATCAACTGCCTCCAAAGAACAAAACTTTTTTTGCGACTGCAACATGTGTTGCTTTTCAGAGAGAGCACTGTACCTTGTAACCACATTCTTTGAGTCTGTCTCTGATAACTTTTAATAATTCCTGGTCAGCCCATTGATATGATATCATAATATGTCCTTGCAGCTTTGAAGCTGATTGTTCAATCTTTTGTCGTTTTCCATCATGTGCAGCTAGAGTTTCACCTGAAAAATCAACAATACTTGCATCCCTCATTCCTTAGGTGAACGTCATCTAATTGCATATACACAATGTAATATGTGATAAAACATTCATGTCACATCGGACAGTATTTTATTTTTTCTGTCTCAAAGCCAGAGTTTATGATGCTAAGAGAAGAAGGCTGGAATTAATAGTTTTTGGCATATGGTTCAGACATAATAGTACTTATATAATAACTGATAATACTAACAGTAATTAATAGTAGGGTTAATGTCCACAGCTCAAAATTTCTAAGACAGCCAATAAAATATAGAAGAGTAGCACTTTTTAGAAGTTACCTGGGTGACTTAAACTTTCTTTTTATGCTAACTTAAAAACATCATCAGATCCTGTTCAATAATTTAACTAAAGAAAATTCAGGCTAGTATGGCTAAAACAAGCTATGCACATAAAAATATCCTCAAGCTACGTCATAAAACAAGAGCTGTGCAGTATGGCGCCAACACTCGTCTGTTTTACGTCATTCTATTTAATAAGCAATTTTGACCAAAATTCTAAGTTTAAAGGGGCATAACTCCAAAACTATGGTCATAATAATCAAGTATCGAAGCGTTGATATCTTTAAAAAGAGTTTGGATCGTAGTTTACATAAAGTTTTCGCACGACAATGATGATGGCAGCAACAACAACAACAACAACAACAACAACAACAACAGCCATCATAGTAGCTTGACCTTTTCTTTGAAACAGTTGAGTTAGAAATGAAAAAATACCTATTTCTCTGTATTTATCTACCGGTGATTTCTTCAAAGCATCTCTGATCGTCCACAGAGCACCATTACTAGCGTATTTAAGTTTGTCACAATCAGTTTTCTTCAACTCTATCAACATTTCTACCACACCTAGATCAGCATTAGATGTTACACGAGTCTTAATATCTTCATCAAAGCACAATGCCCATATTGCTCCAGCACTTTCTGTGAAAAAGACAATCATAAGTATAATAATATGAATTCTCGATTCCCTGTAAAACATAAGTCATTTGTCCAAATACGAAATATTCAGTAAGGGTAAGCGATCATTGTGCAGAGCCCTAAACTGGTCTTAATTTGTTTATTTGTTGTTAAACCCTTTGCCTCATAGGCATATTTTGGACTCTTCCAAATTCAAAGCTAATATACAAAACATCAATTTATTTAAGAAAATTAGATGAAATGTGGTATTATGAGGCAAAGGGTTAATAGCCCATTTGACAGCTATAGTCATTTCAGAGCTGCCCAAAAGATACAGGAGAATGGGGTGTGTATATATATTCCTACTCTTTTTAAATAGACCTCTATTAACGCAGAAAAGAACCGGACCACTTCATCTGTACCACCTCAAGTTATCTGCATAAATTTTTGTCAACTTTTGATCTATAGTACCATCAGTACTCTGATTTAAATTTTTGTCAACTTTTTATCTATAGTACCATCAGTAATTTGATTTAAATTTTTACACATCAGAGTGAATGTCTCTAAAATATTGCACAAGAATAACAATAATCAGCAAGTTGTTAGTTTATTAAGCAAAATTACCACACTGTTCTTCAATATCTCCAGTCTTTCCAAGTTCAACCAATAATTCTAATGCATCAAGATCAACAAGTAACTTCTTATTGGCATCATTTCTGGCCAAGGTACGTATGGCTGAAAAGACATTGTCCATACAATACAGAAGAATGCATCAAAAAATCAGCCTAGAGACAAATATGGTATCACCAGGATAAATAGTTTGTATTCGGATGCTTCCAAATTAAAATATCTTCCATCAGATCAACAATTATACCCAAAACCTTTGAACTAAGTAAACATAATTTGGTTGCATCATTACAAATACTGGGTCACCCGGTTATAGATTATATGACATTCCTTCATATCATACTATTTATTTGTCCGTCAAAATAAACACGATTATAATTAAAATAAAAGCATGTTTTAATGTCTCAACAATACAAATTAACTGGAATTATAGAATTAAAGGGGACAGAACCCAAGACCCAAGCACTGTAGGCAGACACTCAACCACGTCGCTGAAAAGTTAACCCAACACCATGGCTGTTGAAAGTGGCCTTTATCCCTATAATCACAACGCTGGTAATAACTTAGAGTGGATCATATATGAATGTATGTTACTTCTAACAGCACCTGTAATTATACATCACCATCTAAAAATTAGAATCATGGTTATTTACCCAAACCACTCTCCATGGTGGACCATCCTCTGTGCCTTCTGCGTTTGTTGGTAAGTCCTTTTTTCAAAACTGTGAGTAAAAACTTGACTGTTTTCTGATTTGCAAGGATAATCTCACACTCTTCCTCTTTTATTATGCCTAGAAACAGTAAAAACACATATATACATACATTGCTCATGCAATTGTTCAGAAAGACAACAGACACAAGTAATATAGAACAAGAGCTCCGCAGGGTGGTGACAATGCTTGTCTGTTTTACATCATTCTATTTAATAAGCAAAATTCTAAGTTAAAATGGGACATAACTCCACAAATATAGCTTTCAGAATAATCCCCCTTGTCTTGCGACTGTGCCATGTAATGACAATCAAGTATTCCATGTGTCCTGTTGATATCTTTGAAAGTATTTGAGTAATGGGCTACAATAATGTTTTTGAACAACAAGGACAATGCTGCAGTGATCATAATAGCTTGACTTTTTCTTTGAAACAGATGAGCTAAAAATGATTACACAATGCATCAGTTCAATAGGTGGTATGACATTTAAAAAAAAGGAAGATCAAATACATTGATTACGTATCTTTCATCAATTTCCAAGCTGTTTAAATTTTGGATGAATATACACTTACTTTTAAAACATTTGCAGAATTACCTGGAATTAATTTAATATTGTTCAAATTACTTTGTTTGATCCATCTAAATTATTGTTTGCTAATGTGACTTAGGACAAACCCACGTAATTGAATGGTGAATATGTTCGTACCTGACACTATTCTAGTACTACTAACCAAACTTTATTATTTGATTATATAAACATCTTAATCATTTCGTCTACTTTTTAACGATTATGATTGATCTTATTGTTTATACTGTGCATGAATTTGTATTTTTTTAACTTGTCTCGTATTACAGTGCAACCTCTCCAAAGCAACATCCTTTTGAAGACACAAAATTATTCTGTTGTTGAGAGGTTGCCGCTCTAGAGAGGTTAAATAAATAATCAAAAAATAGAAAAAAAATACAAATACAGTAAAAACAATAAGATCAATCATAATCGTTAAAAAGTATATGTTTTCAATATAAATGTATTGATTTTATTTGTAAAGCACTTTTCAACAGATTTTCTTATGATAAGAATGCTATATAAATGTGGTGTAATAATAATTAAAGAGTCAATGACAAAGATACAAACCAGCAAGTGTAGCCAACACATTTAAAGCATCTAACTCCTTCTTTGAATTCAAGTATGGAGGTAAAATGGTTGTAAATCCTACGCTTCTCATACGACTGATGTTAGATTCTCTCATAGATATATTATGTAACGTGCCTAACACACAACTCAATGTTGTTCCTTCAGTAGGCTGGAAAACAATGCAAAAATAAAAAATAAACAATTTGAATGATTTTACAATGGACAGAAAATATATATACTGATTCTGTTTGATAGTTTATTCAATTCAGCAATAAACATATTAATATTTCCTGAACATTACCACCAGTTTCAAACAAAGACTATGTGGAATTTTGAACAACTAACATAACACAAACAAAGAACTGTTGAGCTCACAATGAGAAAATATACATCAATTAACATAAATCAGCCCAATGAAAATTGAATTTAATTACATCTAACATCATTGAACAATAATATTTGAATATTTTAGTCTACTTACTTTTAATGGAGGTTCAATGGTTCCCAGACGTCTACCTTGATAGTCCAACAGAACCTGATGAAAGAATTCCAAAAATCCTGGTTTGTCTGCTAGAGTGTTAGCTAGGTCATCAGAGGAATCGGTGAAATTCAAAAGAGTAATCAAAGATCGACTAAATGGTTTATATACATTCTCAATCTTTTTACCCTCCTCATCATACCATCCTTGGCTATATGTTGATTTGATGATATCAATGTATAAATCTACAAAGCCAGAATCAATGACTTTCTTTGCATACTCTTGTCGAAATTTTCTAATTTCACTTCGAACAGTACGTGTCAGGGCAACATATGCATTAGATATTCGAACTGTACCATTTCTTAAGACTTTATCAAACTCCCCATCTTCATTTCTGATATTTTCTAAAGCAAACACTTCTTTTCGGGTTCTTTCAAGTTCCTCAAATTTACTTTGTTTATAGTTTTCAAGTTCTTCAGGAGTAAAAGGTGGCTCTTTCTTTTTCTTTACTTTTTCATCTTCTTTGTCATCTTCATTATCATTTTCAGTATCATCATCATCATCATTCTGATCTGTATTGTCATTTGTTTCCTCATTCAGCCCATCACCAGTGTTGTTGTTATTGGTCTTTGATGCATCTGAATTAATACCTTCCATTTTATCTTTATTCTTGTCATCCACTGAAAACACAAACCAGGGCAAGTAAATACACTATGCTCACGTACACCCCTATGGTGTTCTTCTGTGTTTTTTAGAGTAGTAAAGAATGTCTGTTTATTTTTTACTTGATAACAGTTTGTAAATAATGTCCTTCATACCTATATAACTTACTTGTGCATAATTACATCACTTTTATTTTTTGTACAGTTCATTGTTATTTCTTGCAGTAACTAAGAATGAATAACCTACACATAAAAATCTTATGAACAATTTAAATAGTTTGGATTATATAGCCCAACCCCAAGTAACAAAATATTAATTACTGTCAGTAACTGAAGTATCTGTTACAATATCATTCTCTATCGTACGATTTAAATCATCAGTTGTCTCTGGCTTTTGTTGTGTTGGATTAGTCTTAGCTGAGGTTGCCTGTGTCTGAGATACTGATGATCCCATGGAAAATCAGTTGAGTGAAAATGAGAAAAAAATCTGAAAATATCAAGTAAAAATATCATCCATAGTAATTTAAGAATGATAAAGATGTTAGTATTTCCAGTATAATTGAGTAGAAACAATAAAATGACCATTGTTGTAATATGATGCACAAAAAATAGCCATTGATGTAATATGGAATACGATACACAATTAAATTCCCAATGACTGAGCCACTGACCTTAGTAGCTGGCAGAATATTCATACAGAAGCTAACTTAAGCCATACAACAGAGATTTACGGATGTTTTGCCAAATGACACATTCGGTAAAATGGATATTTAGTATAAAAAGCCAAGATGTTTCACCAAATTGGTATTTATGAGTGTAATTATCGACATGGTTAGAGGTATGTGTGAACAACATACCAAAATAATTAGAGGGTAATTGATTGCTCAAGGGTATTTGTCCGTAGATTTTACTTAGATAAATGAATGTTAATGTTCTTGTTTTCAGAGATATAGTTAACCAATGTAATGTATGTCTGCTATTTTGTTTAAATTGTAGCAATGTGCTTAATATCAATAATAATGAATTTACTTTGCAATTGAATCTAGATTCAATAGATATCTATATCTACATATTACCCACTTATTTTGTTGGTACGTTGTTCATGCATACCGCCAGCCGCGTCGAAAATTACACACATAATTACTAATTTGGTGAACATTAACCATTTGGCAAAACGTCTTGGCCGTTTTCACTAAATATCCATTTTACTGAAAACGTCATTTGGATAATCATCTGACATCCGCAACAAAGAGAAAAAACGTTTAAAACTGCTGCTTATAAAGTTTGAACTCTGATGTGAGACTCAAATATTTATGTCAGTATTTGTATGTGATCTGAATGTTACAATGTTTCGGTATCTAGCTGAAGTTACAACTTACAGTAACAGGTAGCCTTACTTATTCGGCTTTCCGATTGGCCGATTTCATAAATGAATTCGGGAGAGCCATCCTTTCAGCCTTAAAGAGAACTGCGTATTTATGTGCGGAAACACAAATTACGTAAAAATGCATCAGTAACTGGTATAGCTTACTCAAGTCGATAGAAAAACAATAGTCACAAGCAGTCTAATTAGTTGGACTAAGTAACTTGCGGATCTTGTAAACAATATTTTGCTACTGTCAAATTAAATATTTACAGGATTTCGGGAGTTATACAACATAAAAAGACATTTCTATACATTTTTGCTGCAAAAATGCTGAAAGAGACATCGTAATACGTACTCGTTGAAGAATACACATTAGATAATGATTCAATAATTGATCCGTTACTGATGTAAACAAATGATAGTCTAAAAGCCGTCAAGTACGTTACTATCAACGTGGACCGGAAAAAGGGCATTTACACAAAATTGGATAATGTACGACCTTCATCATATATTTGTAATGCTTTAGTTGATTCCCGATGATCAATATGAATCAAATGACGAAGGTAATAACATCTTTTAAATACGTTCGTTCCGCTTACTTATAAAGTAATCTGATTTCTGGATGAACGTCGATACAAACTAAGATAGAATTGTTTGTAACTAGTTTTCGCGACACAATTTTATTTTCCAGTGGTTAAGTTGACGTTCATTGAATGACAATTCCAAATAGTTCGTATGATTTTTCTCTGCAGAATTTACTTCACATTAATAGCACGTCTGTAATGTCTGCATTGGCTGATCAATTCACGTCTGAATCTACTAATCTACAATTCATCTAAATTCAAACCAAGAGACAACTGCCAATCTGTAATGCATCAGGTCATCACTATAAATGATTCTCTTAATGTATAATTAATGCTCATACAATTTAAATATAAGAATATTACTTTAATTATGATAAACACTATTATTCTGTTTCAATAATGATATAAGTGTCTGTCTTTCAATCTATTCCATATATCTGACATATCTGTTTCACTTTCAGGCCTTTTCCTCCGTATTGAAGTCAGCAAAGTCACCACAGCTAACAGTTTATAGAACAGAATACAGTTGGCCTGGTTATGGCTCAAGATATGGTTTCACTAATTGGCAGATGAAAAAAGATTTTATGAAGCGACAAATTGTGAAAGAATTATATCCACAACGAATGAGACTTAATGCTTTGAGGAAGAACACAATACTACCTAAAGAACTCAGGGTATGTTTGTTATTGTCATTTTCATGATAAAGATATTTAGCTCTCATCTAATTACGTGGTCTTTTGACCATTCTTAGGTCACAATACTACAATTAAATAACACTGAAAATGTATTTGTTTGTCATTGGTTTTAGGCATATGGCTTCGTGTGAAGGCTGAAAGAAATGTTACATAGATATAATACTGAAGTCTCTCACAATTAGCCTATCTCCACGATGGAAAATCAACATATGCATGCATTCATCCATATTGTTTTTGTCTGGGAAAATGACTTCGTTATATAGATAGGGGCTTTTAAATATACTTGCCATGATGATATGGTTTACTGTTACAAGTACTGTATTAGGTAATTGGCAAACATATTGCATTTGCTGCGTATTTGTATTTCTTATTCCTTGTGTTTTTGTTTATTGTAGGAGATTGCTCATAAAGAAGTTGCTGAACTCCCACGTAATAGTAATCCAATACGTTTAGTTGACAGATGTTCTATAACTGGTAGAGCTCGAGGAACTAAAACTCGGTACAGAATTAGTCGTATCATGTACAGACATTTTGTGGATAATAATAAGATGTCAGGTGTTAAAAGAGCTTGTTGGTGACCGTGTAAATTTTCTCTGCAGATAAAATATGCTATGGATTTCTATCATAGACAAAAGGGCACAAAATTTTAACAACCAGTCATTCAATTTAACTAGGAAGTTGGCTTTTTTGGTTTGATAGCATTTGGAGGATCACTTTTTGTAGAATACGATAATAAGATGATATTAAATGTTTGAATGTAACACTCTGAAGACATACTGAGTCTTCATAACCATTTACTGAAATAACGGTAATAACGGTTAATATTCTTTTGTCGTTAAAAAATTACAAAATCATTGACAAAATCGTTTTACACATTATTAGTTGTCAAATCAAGTCTTGAAATTTCTGACGTCATGGTTGATCATGAATTTCATCTGTACAATAACATATGTTAGACCTAAGACAAATGCAGGCAGGGAAAAGTGTCTAGAGACCCTAATTGCATATCTCACATCTGATAATAATTCATGATTTAGAAATGTTACGATTTGACTGCTTATGATAATGTTTGTTTACCATGTTTTTGTATAACTGTTTTGTTCAGAATGATTGAATAATAAATAAAAAATGAAGTTTTATCAATTTATTCTCTTTGTGTACTTTTTGTGTCTCTAGCTTGTACTCACTAACAGAATAGACATTTTGTGTTATATTGACTTAATGGAACGAGATCAAGTTTTCATGTTTGTGTGTTAATCCTATTTTGAACTATTTACATAGATAATGCTATTCCACATTCTTACGATTTGTTTGATATTATTTTCCTCGGAGTAAATCTTGATGGCCACATAATGCTTCTTTGAAATGAGTAATCTTATTGTCTCCGTTTGGGTACACACATGCATGTACACTATAATACCTGAAACCTGGACCCCTTCCAGACTGATTCAAAAGTCCGGTTTTCTGAGAATTCCATTTTTTGAAGAACTATTGATTAAAAGAAGAGAAAAGATGGGACTTGAAAAATAATCTGATTTTCTGACAATTCCAGTTTTCAGGGAGTCCAGTTTTCAGGGGTTTTATTGTATTTACATTGAGCACACTATCGCTCAGTCACCACTTCACTGAATCAGTTTCCTTGGAAAATCACATCTTGATCAAAGCAATCCATAAAAGATTTCAGAGATAGTGCTCCACCATCTATAGTTATATCACCCATAGCAATAGCAGTGACCGTCATTGTTTTACCTAATATAATCTCTTTCCACATTGTCTCTGTGCTTAAAACTTTGATGTCATACTGTTTTGGCTCCTTGTGTTGGACTACAGCTATTCCATTTCTCAACTGAACATAATGATGTGATATTGGTTCCGTAAGATGTAGATAAAATGTCTCATTACGCTCATCACATTCTTCTGCTCTGAATCGAGTAGAAAGTGCAGACATTGTAAATTCTATAGGATATTCATTAACAATAGACTCCTTTGATTCATATGGAGATTTATATATTATGTCTGTGCTTAACTCTAAAGCTGAAGTAAGATAATAATTGTGTCCATTAACACTGACTTGTCGAGATCCCAGTGCAACAAGTGCTTCAATTTTTATGTCTTTTGCATTACGGTTATTTGAATCTGACCTTAAAACATAAGATGACAGTTCAAGAGCCCACTGAAAATCTTCTTCTTCAAGCGCTTGTTTTGCAGTTTGGACAAGTTTGTCGGCACCAACTAAGTTAACCATTCTTTGTGCTTTCTCAGTTCTGGTCAATGGATCCAGCTCAACAGGATCACCACTAAACCAGCCTTGATAATCTGTAAAGACTGACTTAGCAGACCACTTAACAGTACCATAAAATTCCTTAAGGAATGGATTTTGAGCCAGTGACTTTGGTAGACGTAGCATATTGCCTATTTCATCTGGATGAAAACCGTGGTTAATCAGACGCACTGTCTGATCATGTACATATTGTATAGCATCTCTGTACTCAATTAGTAATGTCATTACTATTTCTTCTCCAAAGACGGGTCTTGTGTGACTTGGAACCAGTACCTCTGGTTCTAATTCAATCATTTTATCCATAGAAGCTACCCATTGCATTAGTTCACGTGGTTTCGTTCCTCGAATGGCATACAGATTTGGAAACGCCCTGTAAAGATCATCTGCACATAAGAAAGCTCTGTTATCTGGAAGCCACACACCAATCTGGTCATCTGTTTCCCCTGGTATGTGGATAATACTGAGTGGTAGCCCTGCAAATGAAACTTAATGTTATACGATTTGTCAAAACAGTCACAAAATCCTATACAGAAATTTTATGTTTGTAAACTGTATCCACGTTATTCATGGATATAACAATTTACTACATTATTTGGACTTTTTCGTCGACTGTAAGCGATTAAAGTTTTTTATTCATTTACAAAAATAAGTTTCCACCTTTGAAAAGATCATCATTGAGGTAAAATTTCGGTTTAATATTATCTGTATTAGTCATATAAGCATTATTTTGTATGGCAAACTGCAAACCTGTAAGGTCGCTTGTTTTTTTACCCAATGAACAGCTTTCAACCTCTCTACATGCGTGAAGTTGATAAACTGCAATAAAAACATGACCCCCCCCAAAAAAACACCAATTGTTACCTGCTAATGTTGTATCCAGTTTGTCTCCTTCCACAAACTTATTGGGATATATTAATTCAATTCTCAAGTTATCTCCCTTGCCGTATTTCAGCCCTAACCCAATACCAGACGACAGCTCAGGAAGGAAAACACCAAATTGTCTCATGGCTCGAGCATAGGTAGCGACATTTACACCTCTTGTACTCATTGATAGAGTCTTCAAAATTGACTGGTGTGCCCACACGTTTGGAGGCTCTGAAAAGTCCTCGACGAAAGCCTGTAACATTAGCGATAACAAACCATTAAATTTGTTTGGCGAAAAGCGAAAGGATTTTTTTATGTTTGATGGTTTAACTACAACCATTCTCCATCTAAATTAACTTAGTTTGTCCAAGGATCCTACATTACGAAGCTTAAAATTCAACGAAGTTGTTTTTTGACAAACGATCTTAAATTCTCGAAAATAGGTCTAAGTTTGCGACCATAATAGCCTTCGTAGACTAAATTTTTTAAGTAAAGTTTTTAGCTCTGACGTGTGTAAATATTAAGAAAAAGGAGGAAATTCTTCAGCTGTATGCATTATAAACCAAGCATAAAATGGTATGCATCTTCAATATAGTTTAGCGTTACAAACATCGCTTTCATTGGACGTGTTTTTGAATGCTTACCTTTGCGCCAAACATGTGGTCCGCATGACTATGTGTGTATATTATATCAGTGACAGGTTTCTTCGTGATTTTTCGAAACTCTGCGAATATTTCTTGGGCTGCAGTATAACTTTCGGTGACGTCAACGATAATGACTCCTTCCGGGCCTATTATCATAATGGAATTAGCAAGCGCGTATCCAATGGCGACGTAGATATTATCTGTAACCTGAAAAAAGCAGGTGCGCTATACCAATTTAAAATTTGCGTTTCATACTAATATTGTAGTCTAGGGGAAAAATCACTGATTTAGTGTTATCTTTGCCTCGATATTTTAACATGAGACGATGTTTACGACATAAGGACCCCTGTACCTCCATAACCAACACCACACTCGTATGAGTTGTTAAAAGTTAAACACAGTTAACTGTTTCACTTGTCTTGGGGGTCTGATGATTATTCTAATTATCAAAATTAATACCAGTATCCCAGTTTATTGTATGTACTTGTGATATAACTGCACGTTAAGATATTTTTATGTTTATTTACACAACCGATCTACCAAATGTTATCAGTGTTATCGTCGACATACTTATATCAATGTTGCAAATTAAACCAACCTTGAAGGCAGTATTTATACTCTTATACAGCAGATGTATATTTATCAATTAAGGTATTTCGTTAGGTTATTTGACCGAGTTTAATTGTTGAAGTTTGACATGAACACACGCTCGTCCTAATTGATCACATTAACACTCATATTCTCTTTCTACTAGAATCAATTTTGGACGGTTATTTTGCACAGTGTTATTCGGAACGAAACTACTTATTTGCGGCCTAAAAATGGCAAAGTCCAGTCATTGTTTCTTTTTTTCTTCACTCTCATGTGGTTTATTGGGGGGGGGGGTATTGGAAGAAAGGTTGTCACTACTTCAGTACCCATAAAAAATATACCAGCTCGACAGCATGTATGCTTATCAAAATGTTCTCGGTCGATGTATCTTCTGTGTTAGTTACAAGCTTACCTTTATAATACTTTTCTGGTTAAACTCCTTCGCGTGATCTTTAATTTCTTTGAGGGTCTCAAGTCCGTAGCTAACCCTTCTTTCGTACAAAGAAAGTTCCCGTTGCGTCAACCAATTTTTAACATTGTAGATTCCAAAAGCTAAAGCGATTCCCAAAATAAATCCCAAACCATTCATTGTTATGGGTGTAAGATTAAATTGTATTAACTATTAGACAGTCTGTGTAAAGTGAGTGGCGTGTGGATAGATTGTTATCTTTTTTTAATAACACCACAGTCATACTCCTCACTGAGGTTAAAATATATGCCAGGTTCATTATATATGACGCGTTTTAACGAGAACTGAGTTATTCGTGTGCTTTCAGTAAAGCTGGTTTCTTATACGTTTGGTGCCTTCAAAAATCACTTTTACTTTTTTTAAACTAAATGTTTATCTTTAAGTGTTACCGTCATGTTGTACTCACCCAGTATTCATTGGTTACCAAACCAGAACTATTATATTTCCTTTCAATCAACCAACCAATCTTCTTTTATGATGGGTGAATCAATAAGCATGTTACAATACTGGTAAAATGAGAAATAATACAGGAATTAACTATTCATACTTTATTTGCTGCATTACTTTTTTACAGTCTGATTTTGATCATTCTAACAAATGCTATCTCGTATCTACACTACCTTCCGTGTCCCAAAATCATTTTACTTAAAAGTTCAATCGTAGTGGGAAAAATCATGTTGTTATATAAGGAAGGTTGTTGTTCAAGAGAGGGCCGCTCTGGAGGGGTTGCACTGTACTAATATAATGGTATCTGTAATGCCGGTTACTAAGGAGTTGTTGACCACGTTATTCCGTGATACACTATGAATTATAAAGTCGTCATGATTGTCCGTTCACACATAAACATCTTCGCATCATCGCATGGAGCTGTTTGAAGATAGTACTCATCAGGGGAAATGGCCTCTTTATACATTTGTATACACATGTTTTCATCTACTTCAGGCACGGGAAGATCACGTGCAATCCAGAAATCATCTTGGATACGTTGTGTGGTGATATATGCTTCAGTGTCTGGGTCTTTTTCTACCCAAGCCCATGTTCTCGAGTTCATATCTGCCTGTCCGCCGAGCCACATTCCATCTTGAAAAAGTGTAAAATTCACCAAGTTAGATGTTAAATTTGTAACCATTTTCCATAAAATTAAAGGTTATTTCCGACTTTGAGATACTGTCAAACCTCCTTCACTTGTTTTCGGAAGGGGCACGTTTCTTTCTTGTTCAATTTAGTGAAATTTTCAGTTAATGGAGTCTTAGTCGTGTCCTAAAGACATCATTCCAGAGATTATGATATTATCAGAGTTAGAAGTGTCTAAAGACGCCCAGGAGTATGATGGTCGTTATTATATTTTACAGACATACACTAACTGGTCGGAAGGAGCACCGTAAGTTCGTGTCATTAATTGGTTCATATTAACGTTAGTTTTCCAAGTTTCTCGGTAATTCTGTTGTCATGGCGGACATTTTGGAGTCTGTTAGTCTCGATATGTAAATCCCGGAAAGCGCAATATGTCTAACTGGTTTAAAAACACCAATTTGTTTTTTACCATACATTATGAATTATGCATAGATTAAAGAAAATATCTCACATCAGTGTAACGATCAACAATGCTTCTTACTTACCTGGGGTATCATCCAAAGGCGACAGTAATTTCATTTCATCAGCATTGTTAAATTTTGCTAAGGTACCACCCTCTTGCTGGCACAGTCTCTGTTCAAAACAATTATTTAATAGATTGGTGAGAATGGGGAACATACATCAGCAAATACACGCACGTGCTATAAAAAATTCATGTGGAAATTAAAATGTGTGTGTATGACGTACATTTGTGTCATGAAAATATGGAAATGGTTCTGGTAAAGACCATACACACAGCTTATATACCTCTTAGTTCGATTTCATATTGCTTTCATGGTTTGAATATTCAATACAATCGGCTTTGTAAGTGATACTGGCTTTGTATGGCTTTGTATCTTGATTCCAAAATTGAAAATGTATTGAAAATAGTAATTTAACATACATTTCTTATAAAAGCCATGTTTAAAACAACAATGTGCATAATGTGTTACGTGGATTGTGTTACAGCCGTGTTCAGTTTTGTACATGTGTAAGTTACACACAAACTATAGTGTTAAATGCATGAATGTAAGACATATAATAAAAGTAAAGTTTTTTTTCTAAAACCAAACAGTCAGCCCGATTGTTGCTTCTTCATTAATTTGAGAAAAAAAATAAACTGCCAAAGAGGAAAGCTTGTTCAAAAGACACCAACAGTTTGAAATAATTTGGTTTTAAACGATCGCATAGTCCATATTTTTTTTTGCTTGAACAAAAACACTCACGTACGCACGCATGCGTTCACTCACGCAATGACTGTTAATATGATTACAAAATTAAAGTATGGTTGACTTAGGTACAGTATAACCCCTGAAAACCGGAATCCTTCCGGACTTGGCCAGAAGTCCAGTTTTCAGAGAATTTATTGATGGTAGAAGAGAAAAAAATGGGACTCGAAAAGTAATCGAATTTCAAAGACTTCCGGTTTTCAGGGTTTTTACTGAAGCATCTATTTTTTATAGAAATGAGAAACAGAGATTCAATGTATATTCAACGACATATATTTTAATGCCAATACTACTGCATACCATTGCTGATTTCCATGGGTGAGGATCAAGTTTCCAAAACGCTATTTCCTTACCATCCATCGATATCCAGTCTAGTGGAACAGCTGTCGATGAGTCGGTGACTGAAGTTGTCGGAGGTTCTGTTGGTGTTTTTGTTGGTGGTTGTGACGATGTTGTTGGTGGTTCTGTTGGTGTTTTTGTTGGTGGTTGTGACGATGTTGTTGGTGGCTGTGTCGTTGTTGTTGTTGGTGTGGATGGATTAGGTGTGGTACCTGAACATACAAACGCACAATTTTACGGTTGAAATATAAATACAATTGTCACCTATCGTGAAAATGTCTTTGATTTTCATTTAACTTGTTAAGCGTTAAGTTGGAAAAAGGCTTATTAAAAGTGATTACTAAGAACAAATAACTTTAGTTCCAAGAAAATTATGTTTCATTGCCAATCAGTCCGATATTACTATTATTATTTTGAAACGCAAATGTAATATGTTTGTAATACTCGAACATATATATATATATATATACTTGCCGCTACATACTATATTCCATGTACCATCCGGGCAACACTGCAAACCATAGAGAGGTTCCATAGGGCCATGGTTGATTTTTACTCGTGCACTGATGTTATGCATCATGTTCATTCGAGATGGAAACATCTGATATATTGGTTCATTGATTTCCCCACATTCTACAAATATGAAACACTTGACTTTTTTCCCATGGGTTTAACGACGCACTAAGATCCATTATCATTTGGCAATTTTTCCAGCTTTATCGATGGAGGAAAAACCGAGGTGTTTACCTGGATAGAACCACCGACCTCCCGTAAGCTAGCTGGAAAGCTTCCTCACATGTGAAATTTGACTAGTCCCGGGTGGGAATCGAACTCACACCGGTGTAGGGTTAGAGTTTATTAGTTAGAGAGAATAACTGATTTTGTAAATTGCGAGGATTCTGTAAATATCATTCGCTTTTAAACAATTTGTATTCATGGATACAATTTACGATGAATTTGTCATTGAACACAATTACACAAACATAATTTAGTTTACGAACATTGCAGCTTTAAGGAACAAATCTCAAACAAATGACACAAACTTCCGGTCTCTAAGTTTGTCTCTCCTGTTGCGCACATTTTTGCAGAATTGAAAACATAAAAAATCTAAAAAAAGCAGACTTATGGAGCTTCTTTTATTTTACCTTCAATCTTACATGTATACTGTGGTTCAGGAACATTCGCACGTGTTGAACATTTCTGCCCAGCCGCACAATTAACACGGTGGCCACAATGCTTCGCCATAACTGTCTAAAACCAAGATAACATATGTCAATTATGTTGATATATATTAATTACGTGCAAGGCTAAATGATATGGCTTAATGCGTTAATATATTTTCATTTTGTTCACTCACATTGGAAAAAGGGGATTTTAACTGTTTTATTCATAATCCGACAGAATCTTAAACGGGGATAAGTTGACAAATGCTTCGAATGATGTCAAGATGGGGTAATGAAAATGAAATGTCCAACTTTGCGAAACCCACAACCTCTTGGAAAGCGGAAAGAGATATCTTCTAAACTAAACTGTATCACTTATTGGCGATGAAGCAGCTATGTGTCAACACTAACAATTTCATGTACATTGATAAACTAATTTTTATATTATAACTTCATCAAAATCTTTGACCTATCAACTCAGTCAATGTCGCCATGGTCACCGCTATTACGTGATATAAAATGGCTGTACAGTGCTCCCTCCCGTAACGTCACCTCCGAAGACCGATTCCCTCCTAGAAACGACAGTAAAAGGCACACATACAGATTAATAAAAAACCACCTGTCGCGAATGTATCAAATTCCTCCGAATAACAACTCCCTCCAAAGAACAATACTGTTTTGCGACTCCGCCAAGTGTTGCTCTTCGGAGGGAGCACTGTACTTACTTGTCTAATATCATCGTGCATTTGCAGATACACCCACGCCTTTCTTGTTGCTGGCCTTCCTACGGATGATAGCAATTCACAAAGTGTCATCTTCCTATGATAATTAAAGCCTGCACAAGACGAGCGCAAACCACATTCCTTTACACAGTCCTTCACAGACACACGATAAAGTCGACGAATGACGACACCTTCACCATATCGAGAAAACTGCAGTCTTTTCCATGGTGTATCACCCAAAACAATATCAAAAGAAACTAAAAGAGACAAAAATGCAATGCAGGCGCTAATAATTTTCATTTTTACAATCAGTTTACTGTAATGAGAAAATTGACACGGTCGGTGCCCTTCGTAAGACAATCACTCACTGATTTGGGCGTTTATTTGATTAAGGGTCATTCCGATAAACTGAATAATTTAGCAGTTATTTATGATCGACATTATACAATATATCAAACTAGCATAGCTATCGGTAAATGCATTTGTTCTTGATGTTATCAAGTCCAATATGTTTACATCGTGCCGTACGGATGATAGTCGATCATTAATTATTAATTAAAATATCCTATATGAACGTTTGCCACTTAACAGAATGATGGAAATTTTTAGATGAAACTGTAACAATGTAGAAAATATTTACGGCGAACAACAAGTCCGGTTTCTTAATTGTTTTGACGACACAGCTAAATGATCAACGCGAAGCTTGCACCCCGGATGTTGAATTTATCAATTAAGTGCAATTAACGGAAAGACACCAGGAACGTCTGATACAATCACCAAAAACCAACCTACATACTCATCCTACACATCCGTAACCCCCCACTCCACAAGTAGCAATCATTGTACATAAACCGCTGTATGACTATGATAATACACACGAATTACATCAAACCACTAGCGTTTTAATTTAAAGCAATTATATTATTAAAGGTCAATATCCTGCAGTTAGTTAATGGTTTAAACATGTATATCTTATTTTATTTATAAGTCTCTTTACTTAAATTCAATTCGTAATCATTCCGCATTTCTCAACCGTATATAAAGTGACACTTGTAACTGATTGGCATTGCTGGTAACAATCTACGAGCGACGATGAAGATTTTGCCTCTGGTCAACTTTGCCAGTCTTCTTACTGTAGCGGCTGTTGGACCAGTCTTTGTTGGGGCCGTCAAACCATGGAGCGGGTATGTTAACGTTCATATTACTGTAGTTGTATGAGGTCGCGACCGTGGTCTAGTGGTTAGTGCGCTGGACTTGTAACCCAGCGATCTGGGTTCGAATCCCGATAGCGGCAGGTCATACCCATCTATGAAAATTTGAAAAAAAGAGTTCATTTTCCTCCATATTTGGAGAAGTTGCCGGTTCCTCGTGTAAGGGCAAGTTAGTATTGGTTAGTATACAGTCTAAGAAAGCTGGTTAGGTGAACCGACTGCCGTATCTAACTGAAAAAATGTTGAAAAGCGGCATTAAAACCCCATTACAATGTAGTTGGTGATCTGTGAATAGCACATATTTTATGCATTCATTTGTAGTAACTTGCAAAAAAGCTGAGAAGAGAATTGCTGCAATTTAACACGCTTGTAAACACATATTTCCGGGTGGTCCAATTGGTAGCTAAAATATAAAAAATACTTTTTAATTGAATTTTGGACAAACTAAAATAAAACGAAGAATCAAATTTCTATTCACTATTACGATAGTGCGGACGAGGAAAATATATATTCTATGTATAATTGTCACAGACAAGCGAGATCGTAAAAAAAATATTTATTGTATACACAATTTATTACAGCCACAAAGTTGTACGGATAACACCGCATGATACAAGAGAATTGCAAGTCCTGTTTAAACTTATCACTGAAAATCCGGTGAGTGAATTTTATTTCCCAAACTATTCACAATCATTACAATGTCTGACCTATTTGTTTTTACTTGGGTTCAGCGTCAAACTAACAACCAGAGTCATTCGGCGACTTTTCAGCTTGAACGGTGAATGAAGATGAAATGCGTACGCCTGGGTAGAACCATCGATGTAAGCCTCCGTAGCAGCACAACTTCTCCACATGTGGAATTTGGCCTCGGTAGGGATTCCAACTCCCAGTGGTGAGAGGCTAATGATTGCTAGTCAGCGACAACGGAGACCCCTGTTTGACCCTTAAATCTTAGTAAAATTAGTCCTATCCTTACTTATCATTCTGCAGAGACTTGACGTATGGAAGGGGCCATCAGGGGTGAACAGAACAGCTGACATACAGATGACTCCCTCTGAATATGAAGATCTTACAAGGTACCTGAAGCAGCATGGATTGGAGACAAGTGTTATGATTGACGATATCAACTCTCTTATCGTTCAACAACGAGGTTCTGTCCAGAAAACCACAAGCCATCATCTACAGAATTCTGAATATTTTGATTACTCTAGATACCACAAACTAGAAGAAGTAAGCCATGCATTTATTCAAAACATCCAGAAATGACCGATAAAAATGGTTTATAAAATATACAATTGTGAAAATATAATATTAACTGTGCTTCTAATCCATGATCATACGAATCTATTTTTTAACAATAAACTCATTTCATTGTCTACTATTTCGAAATGATTTTATTGTTCGCACACCACAGCAATTGATACCCAAAGCATTATTTCAAAGCAACTACATGTATATTATTTGTGTATTACGTTATAGCTTATACATATGTAGCAGCACAAATTCGGCCTGCTGCAGATTTTTTGGCCTACCTAACAATTTCATTCTAATATTCAGCTGCAGGATTGTATGAAGCAAATGGTTTACAAACACCAAGGAATAGTCACGTTGTTTAATGTGGCCAAATCTTATGAAGGGAGAGACATGTTCGGTTTAAAGGTAAATAAATGAATAATTATTCCGGCATACGGTACAAATGATAATACAAGAATGATTTTAACTAACACGGTGCTTGGAATACAGTAGAACATGGTTAACGTAAATTCTTGCGGTCCCGCATAACTTGTTTGTTTTTTATGTGACATTGTCACTGGGTTTAACGCCGTATTTCAACAATTTTTCAGTTATATACGGCGGTCGGTTCACTTAACCAGTTTTCCTGGACTGTATACTAACCAGTACTAACTTACCCTCCCACAAGCAGCGGACAACTTTTCCACATATGGAGAAAAATCGAAATTTTTGCCAAATTTTCATAGAAGGGTATAACCTGCAGCGAACGGGATTTAAACCTGGATCGCCTTGTTACAAGTTCGGTGCACTAACCACTGGAGCACGTTCGCGTCCTGTCCGTATTACTACTTCATTATAACAACAGTTCACTTCCTATATATTCTTAATGAAATAAAGAGTGGTGAGTTCGAAGGAAAATGAACACTTCACTGTAAGAGGTGTTTCACTATATCCGAGGTTACTATAACCAGGTTAGAGATGATTTGATTGACTAACAAGTTAAGATATGACGAAGACTTAAGTCATATATAGGGTCTTAGAACTTGGGATAAAAATGTAACATCAATGAAATAGTCTGCGAAATTGTTTCTCTTTGATAAATAGCGTGCTAAGAACTGTTACTTTTAGATTAGTGTTAGGCGGAGTAATAACAGATCAGCATTTTGGATTCAAGGTGGGATACACGCACGTGAATGGATTTCCCCGGCAACTGTTATATACATGGCTGGTCAGGTTAGAAACAAAGTCTTTTGATTTTTACTTCATTAAATATTAAGTCACTTGTATTATGTACAGAGACCGAAAAATCAGTGTTAGAATTTAAAGTCATGCATTGTATTTAGTGGTGCGCAAGAACAGTTCAATTCATTTTCTGAAACATTCGAAATACTGTCTTGGTCCCGTATTCAATGTGATTTAAACAATTCCGTAGTTTGCACTGAGTAACATTATGAAACCGTAACATAATAGTCAAACCTGTGTTTGCGACCACTTCTGAGTAGAGGCCATTCTTTAAATAACCATCATTGATTATTCAGAATAAACTGACCTCCGAATAATGACCACCTTTCAATAAAGGCCTCATTTTGTCTTCCCCAAGGGTGTTCTTTGCTCACAGATTTAACTGTATAATTATATAAAATATTGTCTGACTATAGAAAAAATACATTTGTGATCATGTGCACGTTTCAGATGTTGGAAAAGTATGGTAAAGATGACAGTATTACAAGCATGTTACGTAACTTTGACTGGTACATACTTCCCGTCACAAACCCCGATGGTTATGTATACACGTGGGAAAATCAATGGGTGACTATAAATTCGATCTTACATATATACAGTCAAACCAGTGTTTAAGGCAACCTCCGAATAATGGCCACTCTGTGAATAAAGGCCATTTTTTGAAAAACTCACCGATTATTTTAACGTATGCAGACAGTAAGAATGGACCTGTGATGGCAAAATTGTAATACAAGTGTATACTGTATGTAAAATACCCAAATTTAACCAAAAATTTGTCTTTTTTTTCATTTATGGTAATTTTAGGTTAAATTTCCATGTGTTTGATAGAATTTGTTACAATTTTACCATTACATGTCTGTTACTACTGCCGGTGGTCAGGTAACAGCACTGCATATGTTTCAAATTAGATGAACTAAAGAATATAATAATTATATCACTTGTACATATTTTGTTGAATGCAACTAATTTTAACACATGGTGTACCATATTAAGTGGTTTAACTACTGGTTTCTGTTATGCACACCACACTCACCCATACTGACTGCTCATAAATGAATTGCTTACATAATGTTTGAAAGTGTAGAAGAATTTTCAATACAGTCAAACCTGTGTTTGAAGCCACCTCTGAATAAAGGCTACTTGTGAATAAAGGTCATTCTTTTAAAAACATAACTGATTATTCAGTACAAACTGACCTCTGAATAAAGGCTATCCTGTGAATAAAGGCCATTCTTTGAAAAATCTTCACTGATTATTTAGATCAAACTGACCTCCGAATAAAGGCCATCTGTCAATAAAGGCCACATTTTGCATTTCCCAAGGATGGCATTTGTTCGCAGGTTTGACTGTACCTGTAACTTCTGACATTAAAAAATGTTTCACCTACTGATATCACGTATAGAAATGACGAGAAATTATGATTATCACATAAATATCAGAGGTACAATACATATTGTCATGTATATGTTCTGACTTGAGAGTAAACATTTGTATTTGTAAAAAAATGCGTGTAACTCTCAAAATCTCTTTAAACAAACGAGTGACCAACAAGGTGAAATTTGCAGAGTGTATTATAAAAGCCGACTGTGGTGATTTATGCTCCAATCAAACTTCGACAAACCTCGTTATTTTCAATGGATGGAGAGTAAGTCTCAAGATAATATTATAATATAGATTTTCCTCATATGTATAAAATGTCTGAAGTAGGACAAAACACAAATTCAAATCTAATAATTGTCATAAAATTCATTACTAGACTCGAATGTGGAGGAAGACAAGATCCAGACACGGTGGATTTTATGGTGTTGACCCAAACAGGAACTGGGACATGAAGTGGTGTGGTAAGAACATGCATGTGTATATGTATATCGTAATATGTACTCTTGATTAAAACTATATCATGGTCAATAATATAGAGTCAAACCTGTGAAAAAAGGCCACCCTTGGGAAAGACAAAATGTGGCCTTTATTGATAGATGGCCTTTATTCGGAGGTCAGTTTGTTCTATGTAATCAGTGAGAATTTTTCAAAGAATGGCCTTTATTCACAGGATGGTCTTTATTCGGAGGTGGCCGCAAACACAGGTTTGACTGTACATAGAATATACATAACAAGTGGGTGGGGTGGTTACGATTAATTGACGCTGAAATGCGTTCAGTCTTCGTATAGTGAAGTTGGATTTCTAATATTCTAACCATGTACGAATGATATAACAAATTTGAGTAACTCCGATGTCCGACAGACATGATGACCTAATTTATTCTACATCATTGTCTTAAGGGTTGTTTCTGTTAGTGTGCAGGAATTGTAACCCGGCGATCCGGCAAATCACACCCTTCTGTGAAAAATTTACAGAAATGTCGATTTTCCTCCATATTTGGAGAAGTTGCCGGCTTCTTCTGGAAGGATAAGTTAGTACTGGTTAGCATACAGTCCAGGAAAACTGGTTATGTGAACCGGTCACCGTATATAACTGAAAAATTGTTGAAAAACGGCGTGAAAAACCCCGCTGGCAATGTCACATTAATACAAAACAAAAAACGTCCACTTTTGGCTGATACAGTAGTAAATTCTCTTGTGTTGAAAGTGAAAGATGCAACCATACTTGACTGAAATAGCGGTGAAAATAGGCGTAAAATCCAACAGAAATATTTATACATGGAATCTAATTATCAACGTCTGAAACTTATTTATGGTTTGTTTTTCAGAAGCTGGCGCCAGTACAGATCCATGGTCAGATATTTATTGCGGCCCAAAACCTTTCTCAGAAGTCGAAGTAAAAGGAGTGGCAGATTTTCTGGATAAGATTCCTAACTTGAAGGGATTCATAGATTTCCATAGTTACTCCCAGTTATGGATGTCTCCCTGGGGATATACTAAAGATATACCAGAGGATTTCAACCAGGAGGTGGCGTATCATTACCTTGTTCATACAATTAAAACTACTAAAGCGGGACCAATTATTGTATATTTTTACTTTCACTCTTGTAAGCACTTTGATTTAATTAAAAATATAAATATTGAGCCTTGGAACATTACATATTTTAAGTGTGTGTCAATGTTGTTTACGTATCCAGTTTTTAAGGGCAAGCTGTTATTAATTGATGTAGCATAAAAGTGATTTAATCTGTGAAAGTAGGTTTTGTTTCAATAAATACGGTTCTGTGTTTGTTTTTATGTGATTATTGTCACTGGAATTTAATGCCGTTTTACAACAATTTTTCAGTTATGTACGGTGACCGGTTCACCTAACCAGTTTTCCTGGACTGTGCACTAACCAGTACTAACTTACCCTTCCTCAAGGAGCCGACAACTTCTCCGCATACGGAGGAAAATCGACATTTTAATCAAATTTTCACAGAAGGGTATGACCTGCCGCAACCGGGATTCGAGCCCGAATCTCGGGGTTACAAGTCCAGCGCACTAACCACTGGACCACGGCCGCGGCCTAACATGGTTGTGTACAATTGCTGAATAATCAGCAAATGAATATCAAATCTTTCAACTAAAGATTTACTGACATAGAATCACCCACGTTCTCTGATATTTTCTTACTGTTTTTCGTTTTATCGATTATGTTGTCCTTTGAATAATCATTACAATGCTTACTTTGCGAATACAAGTTTCTTCATCTCCTTCCCCCATCCCCTCTTCCTGCCTCCCTATCCCCTTTTTACTCCCCTCCCTGCCTCTCCTTCCAATTTCTTCCTCACCTCCCCGTCTCTCTTTTCTCCCTCCCTACAATTTCTTCCTCATCTCCCTATCTCTCTCCTCCCTGCCTCTTCCGCTCTCCCATCTCCCTCTGTCCCATTTCTTCATTCTCTCCCTGCCTCTCCTTTCCCCTACCTCCCGCACATCCCTTCCATTGCTTCTCCCCCTACCTTTTTCCCTCACTGCCCTGCCTGTCTTTATCTCTTTCCTTTATTCCCTTCACTCTTTTCTTACTTATTTTATTATTTCATGTTCAGAATCTCTGAAAGGAAATTTCCTGATATCACAGTTTCTTACTTCACCCTGTATGTATAACAAACAACACTGTATTAAACAAGTCTTTCTGATTACGACACACTTATAAACAATAAAACTATGTGACAATAAAATGAAAAGTAAATATAAATGATATGTACATGTAATTTTGTGAAATACTTGGTTCCCTGTGCATGTGAGGATTAAAAAACAGTCAATCTGCCACTTTACTGTATAAAATGTATGCACAAATATACGCGTCGAGTACTCATTAATTCAACAACAAGGTACATGTACTAAAAATTTGATTTGTTGTACACTAGTATCTAGGGAACTAACGAGACAATCTAGAAAGATTGTGGTAATTTCAATATATATTTCCACGCACATAGTAGTGTTCACAGGATCATTTTTGAGGACAGTTGTCACAAATCTAACTACATTATTTTAGATTCTCAGTACACTATTCTGCTTATTTAAGTTCATACATTTTCATCAAGTTGTTGTTGAATTCAGTGACAAACAATCTATTCTGTCCTTGATGAAAGCACGCTGATAGTGGAGCATTTATTCCATCTTTTTGTCTACATCCACACCACATTTCTTCCCATCCTCAGTGAATTGTATCCCATTTTGAGACCCGAGTGTAAACATGTTTCCTCTATCATCAACACAAGCACAACTTACACCCCTTGGTTCATCATTCTTGAAAGGAGACAAATAATTTCCCATACCATCAAAACAGACGACTCCATTGACTACATCTCGGACAAATATTCTGTTTCCAATTTCATTGATTAGTAAACCCAGTTTTCATTAACTGGTTACACAGTTATTGAATTATGGGAGATAACTCGTACATTCATTTGTATAGATAAGTCAATCGAGGATTGTTGTACTTTTTTCAATAATATATACTAATGTTTCACTCTCAGTACAGACACTCTTTCTACATGTTTATCATAGATAAAACATCGTTAAATAACAACAGGTTATTATTCCTATTTCTAAATCCTCTCCATTTCTCACCCCCCTCTTTATGAGAATGTTTGTGTGTGCGTGTGCCTGTGTGTATGTCGTCTGTGTGCATGTCGGCTGTGCGCATGTCAGATGAAAAACTTTAATGATCACTATTATATGTGCAGGACGCCGGATCTACAGCTGCTGTGAAAGCTCTGTGGAAGATACGCGGTACTAGATACATGCATGGACGTATTGCTTCACTTCTGTGTAAGTAAATGTACACATTTAGAATACAAAATCACAGTATTGCTTTGGAGCAATTCAAGTAATGTAATTTTGTCACAAATACTGTAAATACAGTCTTATCAGTCTACAACGAGCGTTGAATTTGTGTTACAATCTAATCTGTGAACAAAGCTCACCATTGGGAAAGACAAGGCCTTTATTGACAGATTTATTATCCATTATTTGGAGATCAGTTTGTCATAAATAATCAGTAACAGTTTTTCAAAGAAAGGTCGTTATTCACAGGGTGGTTTTTATTCGGAAGTGGCCGCAAACAGGTTTGACTGTACATACCAATAAAAACAGAGGAAATATGGACGTGCATTAGTGTGTAAATATAAAAAGTACCTTTACAAATTTGCAATCTTTCATATAAACAAACATGTTTTATTTACAAGTACATCAGGATTATTATATTGTAAAACTTTGTGTAGGAAGTCGTTAACATGCGAGAAAGACCACAGTTCAAGAATTCACAAGGTTTCTCTGTGGCTATTTCATAGAGGTCATCGGATTTGTAAATTTCACAATGGCATTATCATTTGCATAAAGGATATTGTTTTGCCTCTTCTTCTAGATGAAGCCAGTGGAAGTGCTACAGATTGGGTGTATGGCAGACTAGGGGTGAAGTATTCCTACGCTGTAGAATTAAGGGACACCGGAAATTATGGATTCCTGCTTCCGCCTGATCAAATAATCCCGTCTGGAGAGGAGACTCTGGCTGCTTTAATTGCCTTAGCAGAATTTGTATACAACAATTAAATAGACAACTCTTTCTAAGACATACACAACTATCCATGAACTAGAATGTTTTATACAACTTTTCTGATTAAAATAGAGTTAACGTAATCAGCCACAGGAGGTACAAGCTGTCAAATGGGGGAGGTAATGACCTTATTGATGACCAGTTTTGTAGCAAACTTCTCCAATACAGCAGAATGTATAAAACGTATGTCTTCTTTTAAAGGATTTTAAAGGATGTTGCATAATTGCCTATTTATTTTCACCCTCATGTGAAATAAAGACATACTGCTGTGTATGCTTTCTAACTACATGTATGTATAACATGAAGATAATTATATTTTTTGTTCTAGGTTTCAATATCTCCCTACTTAACGTGCTAACTTATTGATCTTACTGTTAGTGTACATTCATTAAAAATATTCATCTCACAGAGTGTGTCTTGTGCATCTCCCCCCTCCCCTTTCTTCCTCACCTCTCGACCTCTCCTTCCCCTTTCTTCCTCACCTCTCAGCCTCTCCCTCCCCTTTCTTCCTCAACTCCCTCACGTCGCTGCCTCTCCCTCCCTCACATTTCTTCCTCACATGCCTTCCCTCATCTCCCTGCCTCTCTCTCACACACACGCCCTCATTTCCCTCCGTTTGCCTCTCTCCACTTCCTTCCACAACTCCAAGCATCTCGCTCTCCCTCCCACTCATCCCTTCCGTTGCTTCTCCCCTACCTTTCTCCCTCACTGCACTGCCTGTAATTATCTTCTTCCCTTATCCCACTCACTATTTTCTTACTTATTTTAAGTTCAAAGTTTTGAAAAGGAAATTCACTGATGTCACTGTTTGTATCAAACAAAACTGTATTGCCCCGATCTCCAACAAATATTCTGTTTCCAATTTCATTAAATGTAACATGTCTACTCTGATTGAAGAGTTCGTTGCCAGCATTATTACTTGAGATTGTCTTCAACAGGGTACCAGCCATATCATAAAGTGCATCATCAAAATGTGTTACATAAAGTTTATCATTGTAATGCTAGATTTTAAAGTCTACTGTCGATTTCGGACATATACCGGAAATTTAAGCATTGATCTCCATTAAAACCTTTATGTATCACACAAAACACTTTAATTTTCGAAAATCTTTTTTACGTCAGCATAGATTAAAACACAACACTATGTTATTCTTTGGATTGAATTTAGTCACAAATGCAGTCCGTATGTTATCAATGAATAAAATGTACCGACAAGATAATGTACAGACTTTGATAAATCATCTAAGTTTGAATTTAAACTCATTTTTATAAACTGCAGAATATGTAGAAATGCTTTGTGTCACATAATACAATTTACATTGTTAATATGAAAACATGAGGCATGTGACTGTGAACAGTTTCTCCTAGAGTCTATAAAAACGTAATTATGTTGTGACCGAAGTTAACACTACATTAAGCTACTGAAACTTGTAATACAGTACGTGACATGGTGTAAGGTAACGTCTGTCAGAGACAGTTGCACAAGACCGTGAATTATGAATATACAGTGCAACCTCTCCAAAACAACACCCTTTGGTAGAAGCAAAAGTATGTTGTTGTCGTAGTTGATAGGTTGTTGCTCTAGAGAGGTTAAATTAATAGTTAAATTGTACAGTGGGAAAAATCATACTGTTGTTGAAGGGAGGTTGTTGCTTAAGAGAGGGCCGCTCTGGAGAAGTTGCACTGTAATATTATAACACTGTAATATTATAACATGATCAAAACGTTTCAGTACTTGAAAACAATCATATGATTATAGTGTGTAAGTGCAACATTTGTTTTATTTACCATCACTGTTACTCAATCATTTATATCATAACTTCATATAACAATTATCTAAAGAGCCGACATCTTAAATCTAAGATAGTAAATTAGTACATAGTTTGTTCATGTGAATCATTTGATCCCGGTCATGCTGATCAAGTTGTTGTAAGTGTATATAAACTAACGCAAAACTTCCGAGGTAATAATCGAGTAATAATGAAGGTCTCCTCACTTGTCAGTCTTCTTCTTGTAGCGACTGTTGGACCAGGTTTTGTTGCAGCCGTCAAACCATGGAGCGGGTATGTTAACGTTTTAGCTGAATTAATATTTTGGTATTATAAAATATTTATAGAAGTGTTGGTATGTTTTATATAATGTAAATATCCGCGCGTTATACAAATAAATGATTATGTAATAATTGATGTTCAATATGTTGGTTTGTCGGGTGGGTTAGCTCGGGTGTTAGAGAGCTGGACTTGTGATCGAGAGGTCGAAGGGGTCACCGAGGCAGGTTTACTGATGATGAAATATACAGTCAAACCTGTAAACAAACATCACCCTCGGGAAAGACAAAATGTGCCCTTTATTAACAGATAGTCTGTACTCAGAGGTCAATTTGCTCTAAATAATCACTGACGGTTTTCAAAAAACGGCCTGTATTCGCAGGGTGGCTTCTTTCGGAGATGGCTGCAAACACAGGTTTGCCTTTATTTATCTTTCTCCTCCAGCATGATTTTTTTCTCTGTACGATTTAATTATTAATTTAACCTCTCTAGAGCAACAACCTCTCATCAACAACAACATAATTTTGCTTCTCCCAATGGGTGTTGCATTGGAGAGGTTGCACTGTAATTATACTAATAATTATTTTTATTTATATGCAATTTCTTACAGCCACAAAGTTGTCCGAGTAACGCCACACAATACAGACGAGTTGAAAGTTCTTGTTAAACTTATAACACAAAATCCGGTAGGTACACTCTGATTTCTAAACGTCCATCTTGTATTTTATAGCACTTGAAGAAAACCACTAAACACACTAGGTCGATTACTAGGAGGAAATTTATAACATTCAGTCCAGCATTTACAGTGGACTTTCGTGGGCTGGAAGTCGGTAAATTCGAACACCCCGGAAAACTTGAACTTATTCTCTGATTCCGGTTGTTTTTAGAACATGTTCAATCGTAGACCAAATTGTAAATATTGTAAACCATAGGAATTAATTCACTTTTCCGGGTTCTTCGATGAATCGAGTTGTATAATGTGTACTTTAGAAATATGACCATTTGGTGCGTTCTTAACAACAACATACATGTAATTCTATATATTCGAACCACACGATATTTTCTTAACTGACTGAAGTGGGCTTATCAGTTTGTGTGAAATGCTGAGAAGAATGCATGCGATGTTTCATTAACAATAAGACTTCTTGATACAGTTCTATGAAGTGAACTGTTTAAGCTGACAAAATGTTTAATAAACATTGATATGTTGACAGCAAACCATCCACTGGAAACCCTCTAAATTGATTCCTCTATAAACCGGTTCCCATCAAAATCAACCAAATGTTCTGGTCCAGACTTTATACAATATAATTTTAAAAAATCCCCTCTAAACTGGCATCCCTCTAAACTGGCCAAATGACCTGATCCCGGACTCGACCGGTTTAGAGGAGTTCCACTGTGCCAGTATACACAACAATGTCCTTAAGGTAAACAAACAATTAATACAAATATTCAACTATTTGTAGAAACTTTCAATCATTATTCTCTATTCGAAAATATCTTAGTGTTTTAGATTGGCTTATTTCATAACTGAATGTTATCTTGACAACGCTCAGTTGTCATGACAATGAGGAGTTAGTAGTTAGAATTACGACATAAATCCCACCAATCATCATCTTGCAGGGACTGGACGTATGGAAGGGGCCATCAGGGGTGAACAGAACAGCTGACATACAGATGACTCCCTCTGAATATGAAGATCTTACACGGTACCTGAAGCAGCATGGATTGGAGACAAGTGTTATGATTGATGACATCAACTCTCTCATCGTTCAACAACGAGGTTCTGTCCAGAAAGGCAAAAAACTGCATCTACAGAGCACTGCCGACTTTGATTATTCCAAATACCATGTACTGGATGATGTAAGTATGACCATTAGCTATTTCAAGACTTTGATGTATCGTAGATTTATCATATGCTCACTTTGGTGAGGCATACTTAAGTCTTTTGATATACAGTGCAACCTTTCCAAAGCAACATCCTTCGGGAGAAGGGAGGTTGTTGCTCAAGAGAGGGCCGCTCTGGAAGGGTTGTTGCACTGTATGTGGAAAAGTAACTAAAATATGTCATTAAGTTACAGTGCAACCTCTCTGGAGCGGCCCTCTTGAGCAACAAACCTTTCATCAACAACGGCATGATTTTTCCCACTGTACGATTTCGATATCCATTTAACCTCTCTAGAGCAAAAACCTCTCCACAACAACATAATTTTCTTCAAAGGGCGTTGCTTTGGAGAGGTTACCCTGAATAACAAAAGTAACATTTATGAATGAATCTTTTGAGTGTTTTTTCTGACACTTTCCATCTGACCGAATGGAAGTATTGAGTATAAGGTTATTGAATCCAAACAACAAATCCTTAAAATATATTTACAGTATAAGACAATGAAGGTAGTTCATATTGTATTACCGAATAAGTGGAATAATAAATACATTTGTTTTTCAGATAAATGACTGGGTGCAACAATTGGCAAAAGAAAACACAGACAAAGTTACGTTGTTTAATGTAACCAAATCTTACGAGGGTAGAGAAATGGTCGGCATTAAGGTAAATACAAACACATGATAACTCTGTACATGTTGTTAGTTGGCCTTTACGGTAGAATGATTATGGTCTCTGACTAGCCCCTACACACGCACGCACGCGCACTTTGAGATCCCACCCAGGGCCAAATTAAGCATGTGAAGATGCTGTCCAGCAGGCTAAAATGGAAGGTCGGTTCTTCCATAGTCAATGTTAGAAGAGTCACCAAACGGCACTGGGTTTTGGTGTGATGTTGAAGCCAAGAAAAAAAACTGCATGTTTTTAACTAGATAGGAATCCCATAATTTAGAAAAGACAGTATGCAAAACCATTATAAAATTATCGATAAGAAATAATTCAGTCAGTAAATATTAGTTCATAAAACTATGCGACGAAAATGAGGATAGTGTTACGAACAGTTTATTCAGTATTGGTCTCACGTCATTAATATATTTATCGAACGTTGTTTTTGGAGCTTCCTCACTTTAAGGAGCTGAATCATGCAGGAAAAACATCCTGGTATATTTACAGATCAGCGTAGAACCAGACACGAACAAACCAGCATTTTGGATTGAGGGTGGAATACATGCTCGTGAATGGATTTCCCCGGCCACTGTTATATATATGACTTCTCAGGTAGATCATCATTTCTTTCATTATTATAGCGTTAAAAACCAGAAGTGAGGGGCAGAACAGAAAGAATCCAAGTTATGGTTGGTGTCTTTGAATAGAAAAAACGTTAATATATAAAGGGAAAGTGTCGTTCTTGTAATGATATTTATTATGTCCGTCTGTTTACTCCATGGATATATTTGTGTCAAATAAAATCACATGAGGTCTATAATGCATTTTTAATTTGAATGAACTAAAAACATCCTTTATGTGCATGTAAGGTCAGACTATCTTTTGTCAATGCGATGAGCTATAATCAAGGGGGGGAGCCGGGTTTGCCCCTCTAAAAGCATAAGTTAAAAAACGCCAGCTATGTGCTCATTGTGTCCATATTCTACATAAACATCTAGACTTTACACCCCCCTTACCATATATATATGTCCTGTTTCTACATTATCTCGACTTTACTCCCCCCTAACCAAAAATCCTGTATCCGCCCCTACAAATAACGATGTAGAAGTGGGCATTGCATCCACTATAGAGAGCGGGTCATGTGACTCGTTCAATTTATTACACAGAAGTGTGGTTATTATTTCGTTGGTCTCGCGTTCGATTCTGTTATATTGTTATATTGTGTGAGTTTGTATGGAGATCTGTATTTGTCAAGATGTAAACTTTTCAGATGTTGGAGAAGTATGGTAAAGATGACAGTATTACAAGCATGTTACGTAACTTTGACTGGTACATACTTCCGGTTACAAACCCTGATGGTTATGTATACACGTGGATAGACGGAGAGGTACGCCGTACACTATCGTATTTAATCAAAATCGAACCTATGAACAAAGGTCAACCCCTGGGAAAGACAAAATATGGCCTTTATTGACTGATGGACTTTATTTAGAGGTCAGTTTATTCTGAATAATAAATAAATGATGGGTTTCAAAGAATGGCTTCTATTCACAGGTTGATCTTTATTGGGAGATGGCCGCAGGTTTGACTGTATTTATCTTTGAAAAATGTAGCTTGAAAAGTGATGTTGCTGTAGAAATAACGGGTGTACAATAAAACTGGTTAATGTATTTGGAAGGTCATGTTGTTTTGAAATATTTCATAAACAATATCCCGCCACTTGAAACATATTGTATGTACATTGTATATAGAACGTTAGGTCATTGTTAAATTGACGCACTTAACATTTCATGACAAACTTTAAACGCCCGGTTGTACATCAAACTACAGTTTATGCTGGTGTAAAATATGCATTAAAGAAACTGAGACGATCTTTGCATTGTGTTCATCTTCGCACAAATTGTAGAACATGTGTATGGTACTTATTCTTTAAGAAGAAAGTTTTGCCGAAATTAGAGATTTTCTGAACAATTACTGTACCAATATCATCATACCTATTTATGGAATAACTAGTGCAATTTATATTTTACTAGACTCGATTATGGAGAAAGACAAGATCAAAGCAGGGTGTTTGTTACGGTGTGGATCCAAACAGAAATTGGGATATAGATTGGTGCAGTAAGTAGTGATACAGTGCAACCTCTCCAGAGTGGCCATCCCTTGAGCAACAACCTCGCTTCAACAATAGCATGATTTTCCCAATATACGGTTTAACCATTATACGGCTCAACCTCTCTAGAGCAACAACCTCTCAACAAAGTCATAATTTTGCTTCTCCCAAAAGGTGTTTCTTTGGAGAGGTTGCGCTGTAATTTTGCTTCTCACAAATGATATTGCTTTGGAGAGGTTTCACTGTACTTTCCTTCACCCAACGGGTATTGCTTTTGAGAGGTTGCACTGTATATCAACTTATGATCCTTATGATCTGTATGCAAAGTGCACACAGTTTATCAATAAACATCTTGAAGTGGATAATTGGTATCGTAGGATACAAGCGTTAAGGTTAGTGTTTAAATACTTTTTAAGTACATTGTAAGAGAGGTTCAGTGTATATATGGTCTTGTTACCAGACCAATGTATCCGGGCCGCGGCCGTGGTCCAGTGGTAAGTGTGCTGGACTTGTACCCCGGAGATCCGGGTTCGGATCCCGGTCGCGGCAGGTCTTACCCTTCTATGAAAATTTGACAAAAATATCGATTTTCCTCCATATGTGGAGAAGTCGCCGACTCCTTGTGGAAGGGTAAGTTAGAACTGGTCAGTAAACAGTGCAGGAAAACTGGTTAGGTGAACCGGTCGGAGTATATAACTGAAAAAATGTTGAAAAACGGCGTCAACCCCCAGTGACAATAAGTCACATAAAAACTAATGTATCCGAATTGTACCGTATCCGAACAATGATATGCAGATGTTGCGTCCTCAAGAATATCAGTAAAGTTAATAGTTCATGGCACAATTAAGTGTTGGTGATTTATCGCCAGACGTTTATAGATTCAAGAGCCATCATTCTAGATTATTTATGATTTGGTTTCAGATAGAGGAGCAAGCAGGGATCCATGTTCTGACACATACTGTGGTCCTTCGGTTTTCTCAGAAGTCGAAGTAAAAGGAGTTGCAGATTTTCTGGAAAAGATTCCTAACTTGAAAGGATTCATAGATTTCCATAGTTACTCCCAGTTATGGATGTCTCCCTGGGGATATACTAAAGATATACCAGTGGATTTCAACCAGCAGGTGGCGTATCATTACCTTGTTCACGCAATAAAAATGCTAAAAATAATGGGCGACCCTATTTCTGTACAAATTTTAAATACATTAATAATGTTTATTCTATATTTCAACTTCATTTTAACTGACATTAGTTGTGCGACACGGGCTGTCCTGGAGTCTTTGTATGACTGGTTCGTCTCTAAATTGTCTATGTATTGTTTGCAGGATAGAGGATCCGAGGCGGCCGTACAAGCTTTAACTAAGGTTCATGGCACGAAATACCAACATGGAACTATTGCAAATATCATTTGTAGGTATATTTATCTAGAAAACATACTAAACATGCGTATGAATATAGAGTTGTTGAACGTGTTCATAACAGCAAACATAAATGAACTTGAAAACTTTTTGCAAAAATACATGTACATGAAAAATACAATGTCAGGCTGATAGTCTTTGGATGGTTACAAATATACAGCACAGCATTTTAATGCTTTGATTAATAAAATCTTTGAACAAACATCGACCGTGAAGAAACAAAACATATAATTATAAGTTATATTTTGGAGTCTGAGTAAACATTGTCGGGAGAGTCCAGAGTTCAGAATTGGTGAACTTTTTAACTTATTTGCGGTCAGAAGAATTATCAGTTTTAATTTAGAAATTTAGAAATCAACCCGTATTTACATAAAGCATTTTATTTCTATTTTCTAGATGAATCAAGTGGAAGTAGTGCCGATTGGGTTTATGGTAAACTTGAGGTGAAATATTCCTACGGTGTAGAATTGAGGGACACAGGAAAGTATGGATTCCTGCTTCCGCCTGATCAAATAATCCCGTCTGGAGAGGAGACTCTGGCAGCTTTAGTTGCCTTAGCAGAATTTGTATACAACAATTAAATTATCACAACTTATATCTAATGTCTGTCATACTGAACGGTTTATTATTTTCTACAATAAAACCCTATAAGGAGTTTTGTTGATCGTTTTTTTTTTGTAATCATTTTCAAATAAACCTATCCATGTACAAGTTACTGTTGTAATAATTAATTAAAATACGCCCCAATAATTATGGGCTTCCTGTGAAATTCTGCCCAGTAACCATAAAGAGACTACAACAAGGGGACAATTGTGTACCGTCATGAATTAAAGGGAGGGTTATCGTTCGAGACATATTCTGATACCAATTCTGTGACTTTCGTAATTTCACATGTAATAATTTTTAAACAGAAGCAGGGAAGCGGAATTTGGTTTACTTTAATGATAATATTTCCGGTACAATAAACATTTGGTCAAATACTGTATTCGTTATCAGACTCGAATTCATCACTATCAGTTTGTTTGTCAGCAAGTTCGGCTGATTTTTTCATCTCAACCTTTTCGTACGACTTGCAGCATTTTTTGTAAATAAGGTAGACAACCGAGGTTACAAATGGCGGAATGGGTGACATCACTTCCGCTGCTACCGGGGCAACGGTCGCCAGGTCACCAAATGGTGCCGGAAATGAATTTTGCAGCAAAATCATCGCAATGGCGGTGTTCTGTAAACCAGCTTCGATTGCAATTGTTTTTATATTGCTAAACGGTTGCTTAAAAACACACGCTGCCAAACCACCCAGCAGAAATCCAACATATGGCAGGAAACATCCAACTAGAATAATCTTCAAATTGAAGAGGTTTATCAGATATAGACTTGATATAATGCCTGTCACTATAAGAACTAAAGCTGCGATTGTGATCACAACAGATAATACTTTCTCCACGATTTCAATAATTTTCGGTAGTTTATTTCTGATCAATAAACCACCAGCAAGTGGCACAATAATTACCGACAAGGTAACAACAATATCTGTGTATGGGATGGCGAGTTCATGTGCATCTAGAAATATTTCACCAAGTGTATACAACCATAACGGCATCATTCCTGAATAAAGAAAAAAGTACATCAATTGTATAAATTCTTAGTACATACATGTGTGTGTATATATATATACATGTATATATGTCATGCATAGGCTATGTGGATTCAAATGAATACCAATATTTCGGATATATAATGATCAGTCCAAGATCAAATCTCGTCATGAAATTCAACCAACAAAATTTTGACAAATTTATGATTTTAGTAATTTAGTTTTAAGCATGATGGTGTTATCTAGGCAGAAACATAGCCGAGTGACCTTTCACAGATACATTAGCTGTACATACATATGTCCATCCAAAGCAACACATTTTAGGAGAAGCAAAATTATATTGTTAAGAAGTTGTTGCTCTAGAGAGGTTAAATTAATAGTTAAATCGTACAGTGGGAAAAATCATGCTTTGTTGAAGGGTGGTTGTTGCTCAAGAGAGGACAGCTATGGAGAGGTTGCACTGTGTATAACGGGGACAAAAAAATAACCACTTTAGTAAAATACAAAAAAAAAACATCGTGACATTTGTAAACAACCTACGAAAGAGGTAATTTCACAAAGATGCATCTCTGGCAATTTTCAGTAACTTAAATGATAAAGTTTGAAAAGATGAAAAGATGTAAGATATAGTAACAAACCTAATGATAAGATTGTGCTGACTGTTGTCATGGTGATCGACAGGGATAAATCCCCGTCCAACAAATAGGAATATATATTACTCGAACCTCCACCCGGACAAATCCCGGCCACAAATATTCCGATAGCTGTCACGGAATCCGAAGCAACAACTCTTGCAATAGCGAAGGCTATCTGAAATTAAAGTAAGGTAAAACACTTCCCTTTAACATTTATATACTATGAGAGTTATATACCCCTTTCTTTGACCTTAGGTAATACAACGCTATTATAATCTCTATCACCTGACAAATTGCGGCGGGCCTACAGTATACATGCAGCTGAATTGAAGAAGTCCGCCTTTGATTTTAATAAATATCAACAAATCATCAAATCACTCAGTAAATGATATAAGGCATAAACCAAATACTTAACCGGTTTTATGCAAAGGAATGGATTAACATACAGTGCATTCTTCACAATTCAAAGACAGAATTTGAAAAAATGACAAGTAACGTCATCCTTATAGAAACTGTTGCTTTGCAGTCATGCGACGAACTTGTACAAAATTCTCCTACCCAAAAATATGATAGCGTTTATAGTTTAATTGAATTAAAAACTGTATTCAGTAGAAGCATGCGATGTTTAAAAAATGCCTACCGACCTACCAACCCACTGTTAAAAGTTTGGGTCGCATGAACGTAAACCAACTTTTTTAAATAGCCTAATTCCTATACTACACTCACCAGTGGCATGCCTACATACTGACAAGATAATCCAATTAATAGCGGAGCAGGTTTCTTTAATGTATGAATAACAACATCAAAATCAAGCTGAGTCCCGAATGTTAACATTTCCAAAATCTCAACAGTATAAACTGTCACAACAAACACAATATCAATCAAATACATGTCACGGGTAACGTAGACATCAACTTTAGCCCTTATATCAGTGACAGTAGAGTTATTTTCATCATTCAACAGGGATTCAATGTCGCTATCATACACAGCATCACCATCAAGTATTTCAAATACAATATAGCTTACTCCAATATTGCCACTCTGCAACGTAACCATAACTTCCTTGTGAATAACTATTTGTCTTCTATTTTCATCACTCCCGTCATCATTGTCACTGTTTTCACAAGTAAAATTCATTTTGGTGGTACCAACTATTCTCAGAACAGCCGGATGTTCTGGCGATGAAACTTCTACGTTAATGGTACTAGAACGTCTACAACCAATTATAAGAACAAATTTCAAATTTATCCTCTCGTCCATGAATACTTTCACTTCCTTGATATCTAAATCTTCTGCCTTTTCGAATACTGTTTCATTCAACGGGAACTCGATTTGGTCATTTAGCACAGCAGATACTCCCAATATGAACGGTCGTGGCCCTGGCGATACAGCATACATCGAACAATCATTGATCATAGAGAAAATAATCACAAACGCCACGTGCGCAAGCGCGGCTGATTTTCCGAGCATTGTTTAAAATGCAAACCGGCAGGATTCTAAAAGGTAAACACTAAAGCACAGTTACAGATGTATCCGAATCCTCCTCAAAAAAGTTTCGCTGTTTAATCATTTTGAGCATGACTGTATAGTATGGTTAAATTGTACTCGTTAGTAATCCAAACAGCCAGTATTGGTTAAATCTGTGGGTCACCTAGTCTGGCTCCAATCTGTGACTTGTCAAGTTTAATCCATTTTCTCATCTTGATAATTTAGCGTTTGAAATACACAAATGTACCCATTGTCCGAACTTTTGGTCAATTATTCTTAAATAAGAAAGAAAATATACAAAAAATCCAGTTTTTTTAGTTAATATGGTGTGCAGTTAAAGGGACCAAATAGATTTAACAATGATCGACATTATGGCCATGCTAAAGGTCAGTTGACCGACCAACCATGTTATCAATTACCACTCGCCACTCGTTCAAATAATCCAGATCTTTTGTGATGTTCCCATTCACAAGTTATAAAACTTCGTCAATCAACCTCTCCAGTCACTGTATGTATTTAAGAAAACTGGGAACCAATCACAAAGACTGTGCATATTTAAATTCAGTTTTTCCTGTCTATCTATAAAAAGTGACTAGATATCTACTTTAGATGTGAAAATACTAAAACTCGCACTTAATTTTCTCTTAAACTTATAAGTACTTGACTGATGAAGTTGTTCTTGCTTACTGTAGAGGAAAGTAAAAGAACTTTTTACGCTAACACGATTTTACATTGACTATCTATTATCTAAAGCAATTTTGTTTTATTTAGTTTTATATTCATCCCATTAAATTGTCTCAGCAGTGATTTATTGTTAGCTATGATAATATTAATAACAATGTAGATTAGCCGGTCAATCTGTCGTGTACTTATTTTAAGCTAGCTGACCGTTTATAAACAGCACTGAAAATGGACTGGTCTGACATAATTATGGAAAGACCTTTAGCTTGTGTTATCTACAAGGGTCAAAACTATAATCTGTAAACCCTATGCTTGTATATACAGTCTAGAAGGATAAATACTGTATTCTAGAATACATACACATATTGGAGATAATTTTCGGTGTGTAAAACTCTAAAGTAAACGAACTCTGAATGCACGACTGTGTACCATAATGGTTCTGTTGGCTTATTATTAGACAGTGTTAACTTACGATATTTAATGTTTACTCGCTGATGCGGAAAATAAATCAACCAGTTTCGTATTTCATAAAACCATATATACGCTCAGTGATAAAAGTTGCGCATTCAAAATGGGAAAACATTTTAGATTATCCTGGATTGTTTACTTATTAATTGGATTAATGGTAACTTCAGAAAGTGGCGCGCTTAATGTTTCGACAACGACACCACTAAAGTCCGTACAGCCGTACCGTCTTTTCACGGAGGAAGCTACTCGAGTCGGTCCGTTTCTTGGCGTGATCCCAGTTCGGGTCAAGACGTGGCAGGAGAAGCCTATTGGAGCGATTTATTTGATGAATTCTTTATCAAAACCAGACATGCAGGTATTCATGGACACAGATTCTACCATGTCCTTCGATTACTCAGTGATATGCATCAACAAAAATGTATCATTCTTTTTAAAAGCCTCCGTATTTGATGACAGCAATCTTGAAGTTACAGGAGCTGACAGGTTCGAAATCTCGTGCGTGAACGCCAAAGAGGAAAGCCTACTGGAAATATTATCTACTCCATTACCTGTACCGAAGGACGTGAAAATACCATCTTGGACTGTCTATGTAACACGTGGTAAAATTACGGTAAAGTTAAGCAGCGGTATTATTGGGACTAATGGACTGAAATTTTCGTTTATGAAAGTCACAGAAGCAGCCGTGGAAATGTTTCCCCAAAACCAAACGGATTCAAGTCACTCTAATGGTAGACAGAACGTCGCTAATACATTTTATATTCCAGATCCTGCTGGATCTAGTCAGACATTCATATACCCAATTAATATTATACGCCAGTTGAGGCCGATTGACCAAGGGTTCCGACTGGTAATGTACTTAGTTCAAATATTTGTAGCTACAGGATTCGGTGCGAAATTAGACCTCAATGTTGTCAAAGCGAATCTTTGGCGACCTGTCGCTCCTGGAATTGGTCTGTCTTGTCAGTATCTGCTTATGCCTCTCGTAAGTATTGTTTGTTTTATGTGTCATTGTCACTGGGGTTTAACGCCGTTTTTCAACAATTTTTCAGTTATATACGGCGACCGGTTCACCTAATCTGTTTTCTTGGACTTTTCTAACCAGTTCTAATTTACCCTTCTACAATTAGTCGACAAGTTCTCGAAATATGGAGGTAAATCGCATCATGACGTATATTCTTATTATTTATCATCTAGCATATATATTTTGTAACTAACTGACTTTTGAGACTGCATACACGAATGATTAAAGTCCGCATCATTGTTAAGGAAAATACACTTTTATAAGATATAATTGCATGTTCATCGTATATTAATATCCTGAATTTCTAAAGCATTAAATTCGCTTTTTGAGGCATACTAACTGAACATTATGTCTTACCTTTTGCGTCTGGCGTTCAGTGACCTTACTTCAACTGAGTGATGACTTACAAAGAACTTGATACACGTATATTGAAACCCAGTCACGTGACTGTAGCTGGAGTTCAAAAGTTTGATTTCGATAGACACGCCAGAAGAGACTATTTTTCAGGAATCTCTTGGTGCTTTGGGGGCGTTGAAACATAAAATTGTACTTAATATGTCCTATTGACACAGCGAATTATTATTTGTAAAATGACAATCGTTATTCCCTTGATTTATCTTTAAGAGCATAAGTCAATATAACGACTCTTAGCTAAATACTGTACGGATGAACTCGAAACGATTTGTAAGTTTAAAAAAATCGATAAAATGTATAAGGCTTTGTATGAACTATTATTTGTTTCATACTTTGTTCTTTAATTAGATATGAAATATGGAAAGATGTGAGGAAACTGTACACATTGTATTATAATTACAGTCAAACCTGTGTTTGCGGTCACCTCCGAATAAATACCACCCTGTGTATAAAGGCCGTTCCTTGAAAAACCGTCAATAGTCATTTTGAACAAACTGACCTCCGAATAAAGGTCATCCGTCAATAAAGGTCACATTTTGTCTCTCCCAAAGGTGGTCTTTGTTCACAGGTTTGACGTAGTTGTGGAAGTTTCGAAAATAGCCAAAGGCTACTTAATGCTGAACTGCTTTAAATAATGAATAGTATCTCTTTAAGACAGAGTCTCTAGTTTTAAATGAATGAAGTATTAATTTTATTTTTCACTTTTAAACTTAAGGAATTGTGTCACTGACAGATTCTCTCAGAGTTTTAAATATGAGACAAATATGTGTTACTGTAGATACATGTACATGCATTCAGTTTTATGATAAGTATGTTTTATGTCGAAATATATTATCGAAATGTTTAAAGTCGTGGTTTTAGATTATTTATATAAAGGTTTTGACTGAGCAGGTAATTGCATTGTACTTAATTCATTCATTGATGTAATCAGACTATCATTATTGTCAGCCTAGGCCTTGCATTACAAAATACGAGATAAGATTATGTATTTTTAACCCCGATGAATTTCGGGAAAAGAAGCGAAATATTTCACTTTATATTATCTTTCCTCCTTCATGTCTAGATTTTGTACCATCGAGCAGTTAAAATCTAGGACTGTTTTAGGTATTTTTATTGAAATCTGATACGCGTATTCGTGTAGCTACATTCACCTTAGCCACAAATACATACCCTGTATACCATGTGTTTATGACCTTATTTTTTGTCAATAAAATCTTGAAAGATACCTACATTCATTCAAGATCCATGTTTTGTATTTTTTATTTTATATTATTATTTTTTGCGTGATAACGCTTATGGAAATTTATCTCAACTGTTTGTGTCAAACTAAAAAACAAAAAGTCCATCTTCGTACTTTACATACGAGTCAAACAGAGTATTTATTAATTATATGCTCATGTATACTGCGGAAGAACGTCTCCATAATTATAACATATAGTGACTAACTTGACGTGTTATTTAATGTTTTGTGCATGTATATTGTACCAGGTAAACATGGTAATTTAAGGTAAACAAACTATTACAGTAGAACCTTTCTAATCCGAACTTGTTTGGACAGACAAAATGTTCGGATTAGAGAGGATTTCGGAATACAAAGGTTCTGGATTACATAAGTGTTTTAGCATTAAATGCATAATAAAAAAAATCGGGACCAGCTGACTTGTTCGGTTTAGAAAGGATTCCGGATTGGAAAGGTTCGGTTTTGTGTGGTTCGACTGTACAATCTACTTGAACTTTTAAATTAATGCAGAGGTTAGGTATCTAACATTTGATGTAAGCAATACAATCTTTGTGGAATAAAAACAATTCACTTAGTTAAGTTGAAAAAAGAAAGACATATCACTGGGTAGTATAAATATTTACGTGCACAAATCACGCTGGTTTCGTTGAAGTTGAAATGCTACATTATTTAAACAGTTACAAGCAACGCATTTTGGAAAATCATTGTCGTTTATCCATTTTATATGAAAATATTCATACCCAGTCGTATATGTAATTTGTGACAAAGTGATGTCGCTGATATTTGTAGAAGGTACGAAATATAAGGAGCATTTGGTGAACCCCCTGTACCAGCGATACGCTGTACTGACAGACGTTGTATTTGGACACGACCGTATCCATTACATTTATTCATGATTATAGTGGGGATTACAAAAGTTTTCCAATCGGGGGAGCAGAGTTACATATTTTGGCTTAATGTTTTGGAATGTTACCTAATCAAATTATCTACCCATGCCAAACACATAACTCGGCATATGTGGATGTGTACGTTAAAACCCCTGAAACCGGACCTTTTCCCGACTGGGTAAAAAGTCCGGTTTTCTAAGAATTCCGGTATTCAGAGAACTATTGACTATTATCGAATAGAAAAAATGGGACCTGAAAAATCGTCCGATTTTCACAGAATTCCGGTTTTCAGAGAGTCCGATTTTCAGGGGTTTTACTGTATTTGGAACTATTAAAATATGAACAGAATAGAGATTGCACTAATTGTCTTTTATGGATCTATTTCAGATTGCCTTTGCTGTTGCCAATGTCATACCTGTCGATAACCAAGCTGTTTCTTTAGGGATTTTTGTGGCTGGATGTTGTCCCGGGGGCGGGGCCAGTAATATGTATTCATATCTCCTTAGAGGGGATTTATCATTATCCATCACGATGACGGCTTTGAGCACAATGTTTGCTCTAGGTTTGTGCTTATGATTATTTTACATTAATGGATATATTTGTACGTTTGTCTACACGGATTATATGAATCCTGCCGCGGCCCTTGTCTAGTTGTTAGTGCGCTGGACTTGTAACCCGGAGATCCGTGTTCGAATCCCGGTTGCGGCGGGTCATACCATTCTATGAAAATTTGACAAAAATGTCGATTTTCCTCTATATGTGGAGAAATTGCCGGCTCCTTGTGGAAGGGTAAATTAGTACTGGTTAGAATACAGTCCAGGAAAACTGGTTAGGTGAACCGGTCGCAGTATTTAACTGAAAAATTGTTGAACCCCGTTAAACCCCAGTGACAATAAGTCATTTAAAAACAATTAAAAAAAACAATTTCTGACAAAAAAAACAGAAAGATAAAACTGTGAAAAGAAGTTGTCCTAATTATTCTAAGTGTCAGAATGTTCTGTAAGAAAGGAAATTTACTGATGTAAACCATTTTATTCCAACCTATTAGGCGTAAAAATTTGCTAGTATCTGGTTACATGTTCATTAAAAACGGGTTAGGTAGGCAACGGAATGTTTTTTTTTGGGGGGGGGTATTATTATTCTTGAAAGCCGCTGTTGAGATTATGTTGTGCCGAAAGGTAAAGAATGGATGTACCGTTCCTCGGGCCTTATGAAAAGTCTAGGATCTTGGGGGAAAATTAGGGTAGGTCTGGTGGCACCAAACAAACAATTTTTACGCCTTAATATAAGAGGCGTGTACACGTGAATGATACGATAAACTACGAAGCCAATGGGGGATACCGTCTACTTTAACAAAGTCTACATCGCTTCCTTAGAATATTGTTTAGTTTGATCATATTAAAACTCGACATTATTGACGATTTGTCATTTCAAATATTTCTTTTGATGAACAATAATCTCTGTTGTATCATTTTAGGCCTATTACCATTATGGCTGTACACATTAGGGACCACTTTTACAGCAGGAAAAGAACTGGACATACCATTCTCCATGGTGGCTGTCTCCTTGTCAATCCTAATTACTCCACTATGCTTTGGATTTTTTTTGAAACAGAAGTTTCCAAAGATCGCTAAACGTCTTCAAAAAGTCCTGAAACCAGTTATTTTAGTAATATCGTTGATTTTAATCATTGTCGGCATTTACTCCAATCTGTTTATATTTCGCCTCTTCAAACCAAGAATTATCCTGGCCGCTTGTCTGTTACCTTATGTTGGCTATATTTGTGGAGGCATTGTAGCCTTAATATTTAGACAGGACTGGAAGAAAGTGAAAACAATTGCCTTGGAAACAGGAATGCAGAATACTAGTATAGCTTACATTTTACTGATAAATTCATTCGGTCCTCCAGCTGGAGATATAGCAGCCATAGGACCAATGGCGTCAGCTTTAGTGACTCCACTGCCGCCATTCACGATTACTGTATTCTACTTGCTTTATCAAAAATACTGTAATAAAAACAAAGATGACGACGATGATGATAATGTTGAAAAGTCTGAATCAGATATAGAGGGCGCAGGAGAAAAACTAACTTCAGAAATGACGGAAGTTAGCGCACCAGAGCATATCAATTCTGATGAGAAAACTGCTTTAGCAACTGTGTAATACTTTAATTAGTTGACGACAATATTAAACGCAACACTGTATGTTCGTGCAAATATTCATTATCATGTGCAAAATTGTAGCGTTGAAAGTTGTATATTGAGTGACAAACTTCTAACGACCTTAAGATGTATGAGTACATACTTTTTGGCATTCCATTGAAATAATTACTCATAGTATTCATCAATTATACTGCTGTGTACAGATGAGGTGATGAATTATTCTAACAACGTATTAAATTTCACATGTGAAGTATGTGTGAAAGGATTGCCATGACCTCTCAGGGTTATATTTTTACTGTCAAACTAATCTAGGTTTTTTTTTTGGGGGGGGGGGAGGTCTGAAACTGTCATGAATTGGTAAAATGGTTTCAGAACCTTCTCTTGTGGCATTTTTCGTACATGTACGTACTTATTGCATAACACAATAAATGCGTAAATTTTTAAGCTTAATTGAAGCAACAAAGGTGTCGATTTTCTAATTACTAGACACAACATATGTACGGTATTTGTTTCAAATAAGATATAGAATCATTTATAACGATAATGTTATTTTTCACTGATCATCATCACGGTATTGGTATTCTTGTGTGAATGCACTGAAACAGAATGATAGGTATATTTGGCATGAGATAAATGTTCGCAGACTGTATGATGAACTAGGCTCTGAAGAGATAATATGTAATCAAGTTGATATATGTACTGACTGATCTTATACTATTACATAATGTTATACCTGTATGTCAACCATTTTATAGCATGATTTGATTTTAGCCCCTAACGCCTAAAGTTTCGTATGATTTTCATGTTTTGTATCATTAAGTATCTATTATTACTTGCTCTTATTAAAAAATGTATATTTTTCTATGAATACATGTATAGAATTACCGGTATAGTCTTTTTCATCTTTCACATACTCATAAATCTCTTTATGATGTAAACTGATGGTTTTATAAAATGAACCTTGAGGATGGTACATGCATCTTATTTAAGAAACAATGAACTGATGAGCAATATTATTTTTTAATGATGATAAACTCATCCCTAATCCACTCTTATCAAGGAAATTGTCAGATGCGCATGGAGTAACAGGTTAGTACAGGTAAAGTGTTCAGAAGTATCGCCAATAGATTGCCTTTTACGGTTACAATATTATGAAAACAACAAAAGACAACACCTGGTGATTTTTATAATATTTTATAAATACTACAGCATAGTAAGTCAACATATCGCGTAATTCATGTTTCAATGATCAATCATTTAATATTTCAAATAAAAGATCAATGATAAACAAATAAATCTGCCCTTAACAGAACAACTCCAAATATTAAACCTCGATCCCTTTTTACGTTCAGAACATTGCATTTTGTCATCCTCACAAAATTCAACGAAAGTTGTGAAACAAAATGATTGTTTGTAATTTTTTAAAATGTTATCATTAATTAAAGTTCTTATTTCTTTTCATCTTTTTCACTTAATTGTGGAGCAGGTTCTGACGTCTCTGACTCTGGTTCTGTCAATCTATACTTAGGGAATTGTTCCCATGGTGAACTGAATTCGAATTTTCTGAATTCCTGGGCTAATTCTAAGGGTTCAATTACACATCGTCCAACTTCATCGTCATAACGTACCTATAAACAAACGAACTAAATATCAATCATATACAATCAATCATATTAAACATTTCAAACTATGTGTCAAGGTTTTCACTAGACATCAAAAGTTGAGGGTCAAAAATGACCCTTGGCTGATGATAATTTGAAGTCAACAAAATTTCTTTCTATTTTAATTGTAAATTTGACCCTTTGGTACATTTTTTAAGAGTCAAATGCTTTATTTTACTGATTTCAAGAGTCAAAACATTTTAAGGGTCAAATGAAAGTCCTGTGTGTGTATTATGAACACAGATTTTTAAAACTTTATCTTTTTTCCTAGTTTTTACAAGCAAACTAACTTCAGTTAGTGTAATTATACACGGTAAGAACAAAATTATATTCAGGTTCTAATAACAATACATGTACAAGTCATTTATGAAAGATTTATTTTCCCTTAACAAACTATTAATACTGAATCAGAGCCTGTACCAACTGGAACATACAAGCAGACTTCAATAACAAATATGATAAAGGCAGGGCTCAACAAATCCACTCGTCTGCTAGTAATTACAAGAAAAAATTGACTAAGGACAAGTCGAAATTTCTGAAGAGCTAATTAAAATTCTTAGCTGGTTGTCCTGCAGGACGAGTAGTCTGAAAAAAAAAATGTTGAGCCCTGAAAGGCTAACATTCACACTCAAGATTATTCAGCCAGTTATAAGTTCAGACCAATGATCAAAGTGAAATTTAGACATGATATTCAACAGAGATACTTAAACAATTCCTTAACATTGACTACTGGTCACTTACTTCAACATATCCACTAAGTGGAAAATCCTTCCTAAATGGATGACCCTCAAATCCATAATCAGTAAGAATACGTCTCAGATCTGGATGGTTAGAGAAGTATACACCATACAGATCCCATACCTAAAAATATGTAAAAATAATACAAATATCTCAGACAAGTAATGCAACAAAAACTTAAAATTAATAGGTAAAACATCACAGACTTCTTCAGTTAGAACTTATCAGTATTCTAACATATTCTGCTGAGAATGTCTAAATGCCCAAATCTACAATATTTAGCATTAGATAGATAAGATTTATTTTGGATACATGGTACTGCATGAACATGGCTAAGTATGTCAAAATACAATATTTACAGAACATAAAAAACATGACACATCCACTAACACCAAAGATAAGCACAAAAGAAGAGACAGCTCTTATTTCCATTCTAAGGCAATATTATCGTTTCTTAAATAACATTAAATTGTTATCATATATATTTATATACATATAAACAATAAAGGTAGATTTTTTATTTCTATCAAAGAGTTGCAATCTTCAGCAAACCAACAATCTGGTTTTACTATCATACTAAGAAAATGTCAAATAAATTTATAGATAGATTAACTTCAGAAATTCTTTTAATACTTACTTCTCTCTCGTACCAGTTGGCTGCAGGTAAAATAGGAGTTATAGAATCCACAGGAGTCAGTTCATCAGTGTATGTCTTCACCTTAATTCTAGCATTAAATCGAAGAGACAGTAACATGTATATCAACTGAAATTAGGAAAAACGTAATCAATGCAAGCAAGTGAAATAGAAACTATAACATGATCAATCTACAACATACAAAACTGTATATGGAAAACAATCAAAATTCTTAAATTTTCAACAACTTCGGACTAATTCTCAACATCAATTAGACATTCTGTATTTTAAAAATGATCTTTGCATAAACTTAAGTTTATTAAAACTTCACCTCAAATCTATACTGTCTAGTTGGTACATCTATAGCAGTGAGATCTGTTAGATTTAAGAACTGAGCATGGTGATGATCTCTAAGAAATAGAATTGTGGGCATTATACCGTCTGGGTGGACGTAAATGTCTAACTCATCTCCGTGACAAACTTCTACCTGTAATGCAACATATCAGAACAAGGTCTTGGAAATTATACCTTATAAACCATTAATACGTGGAGAATTCTGACTCACCACAATGAGACTCAAATCATTATGCATTAGAAATAAATAACTGACTGTTGACTAGACAGTGGATATTAAGAATAACAAATCAAAAAATGTTAACAAAACAGAAAAGTAGGAACAGTCCAGATGGATATAAACCCTACATCACAACTCTTACAATAAGTTATACACACAGGTCAAATTGAAGAGAACAGGACATCTATTCTTTTGTTCTGAAGTGTATAAAATTAAGTGACTAAATCTGGGGTGAAATAAATGAAGCATAACTGCACCAAATCATACAGATTAAATAAGACCTTACCTTCTGAACATATTTAGGTAAAATTTCAGCAACATAGTTTCCAAATTCAGTCAATGTCTGTGTAGTCACAGGATTAACTTGTCTAATTGTTGCTGAAATACAGAAAGGAGATGGTCACCAAGGATAATATTACACAAACATAACTTTTCTTACTTTTTAGGCATAAATCAGCTTTCAAATATTGAAACAGAATTCTAAATTTGACTAAATATAGAGAGCAGTTTATATACAAAAAATCAATAATGCTAGTTATACAATTTGTATCAAATCCTTTGTTTGTTGAGATAAATGATGAGCTGTTGAGTTTCAACAGCATAATTATCAGTATTTTCCTCCATAACCAGTTGAATAGTGTCTGTATGAAAATTAATAAATAAACTGCCTATGTCTGCTGAACAAATGGCACAGTGCGACAACATCTGAGAGTTTGATTCACTTCATACATACAAGAGTTACTTACGGCTTTTTTCAGTAGATGTAGATGACTGCAATCTGCAGGCTTGAGTGAGTACAGCGGGCCTCTGAATGCCTGAAAAGTAAAAAGGAAAACATCATTCACAATAATTCCTGTCTGTAAATAAAATCCAAGATGATGTATTAATAAGTTTAGACTGTATTCTGAGTATTTTTGGTGAATTGTTTATTAAACCTGTGGATTTGATACACTATTGTCTTTTTTAGGTTCTTACTGATCAGTGTTATGATATCAGATTGTTATGTAGATAAGAAAACATGAATGTCAGCTAATTAATTCCAAGATCCAGTGATAGTAGTAATCATATGCTAACAATACTGTCTGTAACGAATTACGCCACATGGACATTGATAAATGAACACGAGTGTTGTCATCTTGCATAAACAATTACCCCACCCACCACAAGAAACACCACAGTGTACATGTTCGTCATAATTATGAATTTCTGATACATGCCAATACCGTGACCATAAAAATATGTTTCAATGAGACAACAACTCACAACGATTTCTCAAAACACTTGCAGCAATTGGCCGTACAAGACGGCAGAACCTGGAAGCCATTGCCCTTGATTTCCAGCCAGGGAGGCCTGCGTATTAGAAGCTCGTTTGTTTTTGAAGAACGACAGTGTAAAATTGCAATATTAAAATCTACATAAATAAATATTTGAAAATAAATATAATTTTATCTTTGAACTATTTTCCGGCAAAATAGGTCAGAATGTGAAAAACTTTTAGAAAATACTTTGTTTTGTAAAATTCTGATCCCTATCACAGGAACTAAGGGAAGTTACTCACTACATCCAAAATGAATATTGTTGAGTTGCCATCTGAAGTGTTGCTGTGTTGTTTCGGATATTTATCTGGAGCAGACTTAATTAAATTATCTCAAACATGTAAAACATTCAATAGTATCGTTAAAACGGACTCATTGTGGAAAAAATCGTGTAGAAGAGGTAAATGTGTTATGTAAGGTAGTTGTCAGTAACTGAAATAAATTTCGGACATATCATTTCGGACAATAAGTGCTTAAACTATTTAAGTTAACCTTGTGTTTGTTAGTACATTTATGAATACACCACTAAAATAGTCCAATAATCGTCTGAAAGGATAAGATTCCTATACTTGTGTATATAACAGGAGGCAGAAATAAAGTTCCCGATGCAGGGTTTGAACCCACGACCTTCTGTTGCAAGTCAGCTGAGCTAATCGGACTGACAGGCATACAAACTGCAATAAACACACATATATACAGCCCTTTTACTCTCCTCCTTTTAATTAATTTAGCAACAACCACAGATTCTTTAAGCTAACCCATCCATTGCTTCACCCTAGCTCTAGGAATCCAAGGTTAGCCACATACTCATGGCATCAATGTGGTAGGAGGCAGAAAATAAAGTTCCCAATGCGGGGCTCAAACTTGCAACCTGCTTGCAAGTCAGCTGCTCTACCAACTGAGCTAATTGGACCGACGGCATACAATCAGACATTACATATTTTCAAATCTCTGTGTGTATCACTGTTATGGAGAGTCACATGACCTAAGTTATATTATATATAATATATTTGATTAGTTTAATGTTGTGACTTCTTAATTTTACTTTGTAATTATATTACAATATTTATATTATTCTATATTTCAGAATTTGGACTTGATCCGGTCACTGACTTGCCCTGTTCTTTCAGGGAGTTTTATTGTAAAGGTAAAATGTTCTTGTGGTACATGGATCAGGATATAAATCTGTACAAATTATACTTCATAAATACTAAGATTAAGGAATAATTTTAAAATACAGTTACAATATTTTCTTACAAGTCTGAGGCAAGTGTTGTAGTTAAGATTACTAAGTTATAGATAGGAAATCCTTTTTTTATGTACAGTTTATTTTACCCCCACACAATAAGTTGTGGGGCATGTAACAGGAAACAAATCTTTTTTTGTTTAGGCTTAGGCAAATAATGTTGCTTTTTTGTTTAACTTGAATAAGTTTTACTTCGTATTTTTCCTACTTTCAGTATTGATGAAATATGGCGGAATTCTGGGTCTGTGGAGAAATAGTACTACTTGTTATGGTGGATTGGTCCATATATGGGTTTGTAATGATAGTGATTTTTCTTGCAATTTCAGGAAAGGGTCCAGGTCCAGTCCAATTTAGAAAAACTACATGGTGTAATGCCAAAAATGGAAATTTTTAGGTCAGGAATTGGGAAAAAATGTCTTCATTTTCTGTTAGGAAGTGTCTGTTTACTGCACCCAAACAAGGAAAGAAAAACATCGTTGAATGATGATTCATAGTTATGGAATTCAGTCTGTGAATTCAAAACCTTGGCACAGCACATGTTCTCTGTGATATATTTTAGTTGAAGATATAACGTCTTAGGCCATTCAAATGATGATATATGCACTAATGTAAAAATTTAAGTCAGACATATATATCTTATTGAATGAAAGTGTGCACTGCTATAGATACCATTTGTGTTGGAGGTTTTATTTCAAAATACTGCTATTAAGTCTGTATTGAGTATCCCCTCCTAGTTGTGTTCGTTATAATGTTTTCTAGTTCACAGAAGATGGGACCATTTTAGCTGAGGAATATATACCTCCAGCGAGTGTCATTGGACAGATGTTTAAAAAGTCCCTGTTTCATATCAAACAGCAAGAAAATGAACAAATTGATGTGAGATGGCTGCTGAATTTTAAAGGACAACACACAATGCAATTAGTTCCCTCAGTAACAGTTGTAAGTAGTGAACCTTTGTTGTAGTTTTCTGTGTTTTACTAGTTAATTATGATTATTTTACTGAAAAAATGCTGCAATTTTTTTCAAAGGGTAGGATAACATTTGCTGTTACAATTTACAATTAATGTTTTACTTAAGAATCTAGAGAAAATGATTATGGTTAATTGTAAAATGCTGATGATCACTTTGGAATCAACTACATATGGAATTACATCATCATGCTGGTTAATACCGTACCAATATATCTCCTCTAATTTTGTAGCATTGAGTAAAACATTTTGCAACTTAAGTTTTAGAAACTGGTTGTGTGCTGACTCTTTATGTGAAAAATGTCAACTTTATGCATGCCACCTTTATAGTATTTCAAGTTTGTTCTAAATCTCTTTACCAAGTTGTTTTAACTTTGAGTTAAAAAAATTGTTGGCTAGCCTACTTGTAATTGGTTATAGTCACTGACTAGTAATCACTAGCCCCTCACTGCTTTGAGTACAAATCCCACCTGGAACAAATTATGCATGTTAGGATTCTGTCCAGCTAGCTTATGGAAGGTCAGAGGTACTGCATACTTGTATGCCCTGGGTCTTCCTCCACTGTTAAAGCAGGAAACAGTTGCCATTGAAATTACCCTGGCTGCTTATGTTATGTTAAATCCCAGTGAAAAAAATACTCTTATGTGAATGAGATTATTTTGAAATCATGTGTAGAAGCTGTCCAGCTAACTTACAGAAGCTCTGTAGTTCTACCTTGGTGTATACCTGGTGCCCTCCTTCACCATTAAAGCCACCAAGTGACTGTGGCTGTTGATGCGATATTGATCTTCAGTGACAAAAAATTTATACATTTCTTCAATTAAGTTTTTAGTGTGAGGTATGTGAATGTTTGATCTTAATCAGAACGTTGCAGCTTGCATTTTCATTGACTTCTTTTTTTACGATATGTGTGCTACAGTAGTCAGATATTCAGTATAGAGTTTAATATTATGTATGTTACATCTTTTTACATGCAGACTGACAAAGTCCTGGATAATTTTACTGTGACTCTAATACCTCAAGTTAGCGATCAGAAAAGTAGCAATGACAATGGAGAAGAGGTATGTGTTATGGTATTCAAGTTAATGTCCAATTTTGAATAAAGGTAATAATGTAAGAAATTGGAAATTTTTGGCACATAATTATTGATATTATGGAAGGAGGAACTAAGGACTGTTTCTTGGTTAACTAGATTTATGTGGCACCAACACTGCTTACTAGAACACTTTGATACTTACAAAGTTGTTGCCTTGGATGATTTCCAATCCACCCATATCATCCAACCTGGATATGACCTTGACGAGGCTAGATTCAAAATCTATTGTCGAGTGTCCCACCTTCAACTTGTGTGTTTAATGAACACAACATCTTGTTTCTCTCTTTGTGGCCTTTTTTTACCTGTTTCACTTTGTATGCGTTTGCTGTTTGTGTTAGGAGTCTTATTTACTTATTGTTAACATTATCAACAAAGATTTGGATCATTACTTCAATGAAATTATCTGAGGTCATCAATACTGATATCTTGTCGTATGTGTGTATAACATTGTAACCAGTCATGACTGATAATTCTTTAAATGCATGATACACTGGAGTAAACATCAACTGAAGAAGTATGTTGGGAACATTACAAGTTATATTGTTCACTTTACCCTACACAAGTGTGTAGAGATGGAATGAAATCTGATTCGTTTTAAAAGATTAATATTATGATAGATATTGAGGTAATTCTCAATATTTCAGAAATGTAGTCTTTAAATAAATTGTTACTTTTCAGGAGAAAACACAATTTTTCAAAGAGTGTCGACTACAAGGAACAGATTCTGGTCTTTGTAGTTACAAGTGGGACACGCTCGGAAAATCATAGTACGTCATGTTTTTCTTGTCATTACATCTCAGTAGTTCACATGTTGGTAAACCTGTACTCATGGTCCAGTGGTTAGTGTGCTGGACTTGTAACCCAGCAATCCGGTTTCAAATCCCGGTCGCAGCTGGTCAAAATGTCAATTTTCCTCCTCATGTGGAAAACTTGCCAACTCCTTGTGTTAGTACTGGTTAGAAAACAGTCCAGGGAAACTGGTCAGGTGAATCAGTCGCTGTGTGTAACTGAAAAATTGTTGAAAAATGGTGTAAAACCCAGTGTACTCATGTTTAATTTGAAGATGCAAGCATGTTCTAGATGTGGTTCAAATTTCCTTAGTTGTAATGCCTGTATTTTATTCAGTACACTACTGCTTACTGTTTTCTGCTCTGTCTCTGTCAGAGATATGACCCAATTTTCTTGAATGAATCAATGTTTTGTATATTTGCTTTGAATTTGGAAGAGTCCAAAATACACTTATGAAGCAAGGGGTTAATGCTTGTGTAACCAAGACAGATGTCAAACTGACAGAACTTAATATCATGACAGGGTTAATGTTCATTACTGTAAATTTGTTTCACAGCAAAATCCAGGAATTTGAACGTGTAGAAGTGTCTAAGTGTGTACATGTAGACAATGTTCCGATACAACCTGGTTTCTTCAAGGGTATGTATGGAGGACATGGTACAGAAATTCTTCACTTGTTCTATGACAGGAACAGTTCACAGGGACTTGTTAGGAAAATGTCTGTGAGTATATAGTTTCTTATTGCTTTCATTTTTCTTGTAATTGTATTGTTGGAATTTTCATGTGAGAATTCTCAGAAATCTATGGCATTGATATAACAACAAATAGAAAAATCATTTGAGGAAGGATTCATTCAGAATTAGGGATACAAAAATTGCTTATTTCTGGTTACCCAACATACTTCAATTTTTCCCTGCGACCCTAGACTTTTTATTATACCAGAGGAACAGTACATCCACTGTCTCACTTTTCAATCTTTCCACCCAATAATAATCTTGATGATGGCATTCAAAAATAATATAAATGAATTTAAAAATAAAATTCTGACCTATGTACTCTTTTTTTAAGGTGCATGTAACCAGAAACAATTTTTTATGCTTTATTGAATGATAAATCATTTTTATGTTTCATTGCTCAGGGTTTTCACGAGAGATCAAAAGTTGATGATTATTTGAAGAGCCAACAAAATTTCTTTCTTGATTTATTGAAAATTTGATCCTTTGGTACAAATTCTCAGGAATCGAAAGCTTTATTTTACTGATTTCAAGAGTCAAAATGCTGTTTTCAGGTTCAAATGAAAGCCTTGATAGCTAAGTTTATAGTTATCCTTTATAAAAATATCACATTGATATCACCATATACACAGTTTTTGATAGTATGCAGAAAATAGTTCCAGACTGAAAAAAATAGTTCCACATTGCCCTTTGATGTATTAATCCTCTTCTGAGTCTACTGCTTTAGGCCATAGCCTAAAAGTGCCACAGATATTTTAAAAAATTTGTACAACCACAAGGTTATGATTTTACAGGGTGATCCAAATGTGCCTTCTGGAGAAATCAGTATTTGTTTCGATATGGACAAACATATGAAATTATCACGTGATCAGCAGATAAGTATACATGATCTAGAGGTGGTTTCTGATAGACCTGATGATACATACTGTCCCTATGACCCTAAAAAACAAAGTTCACAACCCTTTGTGTGTTCTAGAGGGGCATACATGCATGGGGAAGATGAGGAGAGTATTGTACCAGAGAGATGTATCGCTAGGTAAATTTTTGAATGTTTCTTTTGCTATTATTTTTTCACTTTTTTCTTAGCTAACTTGCTGTCAATTTGGAAGAGGTCTGATATTCCTCTGTATATTTTGTGAATAATTTCATCATATTTTTAAAAATACATTCTAGGCATTAATGTTTAGAATGTCTATGAGATTTTATTATTAAGGCAGTACTTTATGTCTATTATCTTGTAGCTTGGTGAATTAAAGGTTGAATTTTCGGAGCCTGTCAGTTATAGCTGAAGTTAAGAATTAAACCATGATTGTATAAATGTTTTAGAAATGCAGAAATGTCATTGTGATTAAAACTTGTGGATATGTTTGCTTTCCATTCGAAAACATGGTTAAATTAGTGTCTGATTTTCTACAGTGTGAAAACAAATGTTTTAAAGTCTAAGCACAAACTGTTAGAGGGCTATTGAACATTAACAATTTCACATGAGAAGACATTTTGAGAAATTTTACTAGCCCATACAGAAATTTTCTAGCTCCAGGCTTTTGGCTCGTGTGAAGGGTTTATACTCTTTCAATATGACTTTCATACTTATATGATAGATGATAGATGTATATACAGGTTGCTCACTAGACTTCAAAATTAATATTGAGGGTGAAAAATGACCCTTGGCTGATCCACAAATTTCCTACTAATGTAATATTAAATTTGACCCTTTTTTATAAATTCTCAAGAGTCAGAAGCTTTAATTTACTAATTTCATGAGTCAAAATGCCATTTTAAGGGTCAAATGAGAGCCCAGGTGTGTAACTAATGAACAAATGAGTATTTTAATGTAGGAATGTATTTATTTCAGGTTTCATGCATTAGGGACTGTGTCGCCCATGGGTTACAGAAGTCCGACTAAAATCACAGCACACTTTGTTGTATTCAATGAGAATTTATTTGGTGTAATTTGGTTAGATCTGTTCTCACTGTCTGTGTTCTCACGAGTAGAAGAAAAATTTCCTGCACTCAGATGACAGTTATAATCTCAGACCATGACTGGTCATGTGTCCCAAATTTACATAAATACCCGTTAATACCATTCAATGAGAATGGTTAATGCTGAAAAAATTGAAATGGTACATAGTGATTCACATTTCCAACCTTTTATCTGAGACTCCCTAATACGCGATTTAATGACGATGGAAGGTCCTGTTTTTAAATTAGATCTTATACACTCTCAAAATGGCCACTTACATTTATGGCCTACTTGTGAAAGTCTTGCAGCTGCCAAATCCTGATGACTTATGTACAATGTTTAATGAAATTTGTATATATTCACCTCTTAATTGAGAGAGATGTAATCAAATTTTTCCCGGACATTGTGCTTTTATAGATTCATTTTTTATATTATATATTTAACTATATAGTGGCATTTTTTCATTTTAATAATAGCCAAATATTTTCTTATGTTTTTTTTTGTAATGAAAACCATACTTTTGTATTCCATCATATATCATATTCCGATAATTCTTGCCAGTTTGTCTGCTGTTTTTATACATAAGCCTAATTTTTCCTTCAATTTGAAGAGCTGTATTCTGCAATGGGTGAATTCCTTCACTTTCAGAAACACTTGATGCTAACCCATCGTCAGCATAAAAATTCTGGTTAACAAAGTCTTGAACTTCCTGGCCATATACATCTGTCTTTTCAACACTTGCGTAGGCAGTATGTAGCCATGGCACGTAAGGGGCTATTTCCAAAGACACAGCAAGTCTAGATCTGGGTTATTGTCTTTGTACTCAAATAGTCTCTATGCTTCTCCAAAGCTGAGAATGTGTAGAACATTTGCTCAATATCTGCGGCAACAGCATTACGATTCTTGCGAAATTGTATCAGGGTCTACAAGTGAATTGGTGAGGTTTGGACCACTCAGTAATACAGAATTCACTGACACTGTGGATTATACTGTTGAACGTCAAATTCCTAACAGAATAAGCTGTTGGGTCGTCACCAAACTTGGATCGCCGAGAAATTATTAAATCCTTCCTAACTTGAAAGTTTGCAACTTCATTCATTGGATTACTGGTATTATCACTATCAAGATGAGGTACAGAAGTGTCTACATTCTGACGAGGTACAAAGGGTTCTGTATTTATGTTATTCACAAATTTAGCAGTCCTAGCTAGAGAGTCATCTTCAATGATGTTTGTTTTGACCTTTCTGGAACTATCATCTGTATCGTAAGCATTCGCTTCAGCTTCTGCTTAAGCACATTTCTTCCTTTCTTGTAGCTCATCAAGTTCTATACTCAGAATTGCTTGCTGCTTCCTTTGTTTCACTTCTTCTTCTTGCATTGGTTGCTTCTGCTTTCACCTTTGCTCTAGATTCATGTGAGCTTCTAGAACCACATGATCCAGAGGACCTCTCACTATGGTATGAATCTTCTGTAACAACCATTGACTTGGCTTCTGATGAAGATGTCTGAGACACCATGTTGTGAAGATGGTTCACCACGAACTTACTATTCTGTCTTGAGGCTTTACTGATAGTTAATGATTTCAAGGCTTTATTGAGCATCAAATCGTAAGATTGTGGTGGTATCTTAGTCATGGTGTTAGAAAGTATAGATTTTCAATAGCACATGGAAGAAATAAGTTTTCCAATAACAACCTATTAAGGAGCGCCACCTCTCAACGAGGCTTAATGACACTTAAAAATTGGACAAAAAAAGCAACAATATTGACCATTGTACAATGCCAGTCTTCACAAAGTTTAAAAATCAATGAGTCACCTGTCAAAAGAAATGGTCTGAAATAAGTACATCTACCACGTATGTGTAATGTTGAACTATTTTATCTTCTTTAATCATGACTGTCATTTAGAGGTGCTTAACATTCTTATTGCGATTTTAAATTCTGATCCATGTAAACTTTATTTTCCTTGTTACATGTACTTACGGATAAAATGCATTCACTATGTGCTCTTTTGGACTGTAAGAAAGCCACATGCAGAAGGAACAGATAGGTTTTACAGCTTTATATGTGATAGCTTAGTTAATTATAAAATTATGTATAATTTTATCAGTAATGTTTTGGATTTAGTGGGTAACCTTTAGGACCCTGTTAAAATGTGTATGTTTGTGATTAACTGTGATAACAATTTATTATGTTATATTTTATTGTGTGATTATCCCATTGTTATATTAATGTCGTTTTTGTTTGTTGTTGATATATACATAATGAAACTAGAGAATAAAGGCTTACAAGAGTAAGACCAAATTTTGGGAGGGATGGGCAAAATTTGTCTGCTAGGCAGGTTTTGTGGGAACATTTTATTTTCCACCTTTGCTGTTATAATGTTTTGGATGTCATGCATAGCATAAAACGGAATATGATAAAAACCGTCTTATTTATTAAAATATGACATCTTCACCATATGAGTAGTTTTGATATTTTTCACCAACATCTTCATCATAAGTTGTATTTATGTATTTTTAGTAACAATCTAGTATTGATGCAAAGTGGTATTATTTATCATCATACTGCCATTGAGCGCCTTAATGAAAATCATTTTACACTAAGTCAAGGAAGCAATGTGGGCATTATTGCACAGACGATCTTTATTTAGAGTGTTATTTTATTTATTTCTTCAATAAATGTATCCAAACAAGTTGCTATTCTTAACAAGGTTGTTTTATTCACAGATGTCTATAAGATCATAAGATTCAGGCCTTCCAGCGTTTGTGCTTTTTCCTACTTCTTTACTAGCTTCCTACTTTTTCCTACTTTTTCCTCAAAACCTCTTACTATTCCTACTTTTTGGAAAATTAATTCTGCAAAAAATGATAAAAAATTGATTTATTTGACTATTTATATAACTAAAACTATGATTTTTTTTATTTCTAATGGTCATGAAATACCCCAAAATAGCCGTAAAATGCACCTATGATTTTCTAGAATTTCAAGATTCTCCGGAAGGGTATGCCCCGGACCCCCTAGATTTTTGCATAGACTCTCTTTTGAGGCAAGCTAGGCCCCTGCTTACTGTACATCATTTATCAAATACAAAGGTGAGTCTCAACTGAAACATACCAAGCATTCATTCACTTAAATACATGACCGTACTCCATTTGGAACAGAGAATGGTAGGATTTGGCATTTACGAATGGCTTCTTTCGGTAAGTTAAAATGCATTAGTATTTAACTAAAAAATCTTACTTTTCCTACTTTTTCATATGAAAAGTTCCTACTATTCCCTACTTTTCTATCAGAAAACCTCCTACTTTATTTGTGAGTGGCTGCTGGAAGGCCTGTAAGATTGGGGTTGGCAGTAAGTGATTATCTGTCTAATGGCCCTAATTCTCTTGAATGTGGGTCATTATTTCAACTGGTCTGATTGTAATATTATGAATTGTTGAATGTATTAATAAAGGCAATAATTGTTACTTTATGTTTGTTTTTATTTGACTCTTATCAGACTATTTAATTAATGTGAAAGATATTTAACTGGAGTATAAGTATGCAACTTTTATACTTTGCTCATGTTAGATTTTAAAACAGACTTCTGAGTTATTAAATACATGTCATTCATACAATTGCATGTCAGTATGCTACAGTGCAACCTCTCAAGAGCAGCCCTCTCTTGAGCAACAACCTCCCTTCAACAACAGCATGCTTTTCCCCCACTGTACGTTTTGACTATCAATTTAACCTCTCTAGAGCAGCAACCTCTCAACAATGGCATAATTTTCTGTCTCCCAAAGGGTGTTGTTTTGGAGAGGTTGCACTGTATTATATAAATAAATAACATATTTATTATAGCTATTGGTTCATAAGAGTCAACGTTCTCATAATAATCTTTGCTGAACTTAGGATATGGTTTAATTATTAACATTAAACCAGTTCAAAATATTCAGCTTTTGTAAAACTTCAAGAAGCCACCACCTCAGTACTATGACCGCCTTGTTGTAATGACCACTTATTTCCAGCCTGGCTTCCAATAACTCTCTTGCAATTCAACTTGAAAATAAGACCACCACTTTGTTATGACTGATTTTTTTTTGGGTCACGAAGGTGGTCTCATTATTGTTTTAAAGACTGATCAGGAATCTAGCATCTTCAATGCTCTGTTTTAAAACTGTATGTATTTCGTACGTCAGGCATATTTTGTATCTTTATTTTATCACAACTGTACCTAAAATGAAATATTTCTTGGTGATAAGTTGTCTGTAACAACAAAACACAGAGGTATAATTGTGTGGTATTTCCTTTGCTTCGGAAAATGAATCTGACATTTGATTCAATATTGCCTTCAGATAATTCGTTATTTCAATTTTTGGATTCAATTGCATTTTAAATGCTGATTTGAACAATTGGAAACGAAATGAAATCGGTTAAATTGCAGTAATTGTATTTATAACTCCATTGTCTATAATTATTTCCAGCTAATTTATCATTTAATTTGTCTTAATCATTTTGCAGATGAATAATTTATATCAATTTATTTTGAGATTTTCGCGTTGGTTCAGAAACGTAATAATTCAAGGGAGACAACTGAGTTTTCAGTCAGAGATTATTTTTAGTTGTCTCCCTTTGTCCATTTTTTTCCGTCTGCTAAACAGCGTCAAGTTGATTGTGTTAAAATATGAACTTGATTAAAACACGACTTTTCGCTCTAAAAGAATTTTTATTCTTAATATTTTTTTATTTGCATGATTAATATTTATTTTGATGTTAAGTGATAATATCCCAGTAGTCATAATGCAGAAATTAACATACATCGACGAATTAGTAAAAAAAAAATATTGAAAAAAATACAATAATGACTGAAAACTTGGTTGTATTTTGATTAATTGACTTAATCCGAATCATATACCTATTGAGAGAGCTGATATCCGAATTATTGCTTAGAAACAACATAAAATATAAACTGTTCCTGCTTATAAAAATCTTTATGCAAAAAGTTACATTACATCATTATAAATGTACAAAGTTTGGACTAGATGATGCTGTACTACATTATCATTATTGCATTGATTTCTATGACTAATAACGCTACCATATTGTCATTCATGAGCACTTAGCAGACTTTTAACTACACAAAGAGAACTACTAAGTACATTATTATTAATGTTACTGATTGTTATTAATAATCATAATTACGACTTGGTCTGAATAACGCTTCAAAGCTGCGACCGTGGTCCAGTGGTTAGTGCGCTGTATTTGTAACCTGGCGATCCGGGTTCAGGTCACGATCGCGGCGGGTCATACCCTTCCATGAAAATCTGACAAAAATATCAATTTTCCTTCAGATGTGGAGAAGTTGCCGGCTCCCTGTGGAAGGGTAAGTTAGTGTTGGTTAGAATACAGTCCAGGGAAACGGGATAGGCCGCCGTATATAACGGACAAATTGTGGAAAAACGGCGTTAAACCCAAAAAATATGCTTCAAATGATGAAATCCAGTTCAAGTTTCGGACTTGGATTTTAGAGCCTCTTATAGTCCCTTACTGTTCTTACAATATTTTCAACATCATTCAATAACGACACTGTCGACATACAATTGTTCTAGACAATAAAATTGAAATCTGTGATTAGTTTTACAATGCAGTTCTATTCTCTCAAAAAAGGTCAATCAAATTATTTGTTTTCATAAAAGACTTTCAATCACGGTTAAATAACCCTAGGCCAATGTATTCTCACGCGTTTATTCAAATAAAATGTATCATATTCATGTATCTGGGCGAAGGTCGACATTAAACATTTACTTCAAGCATGAGAGCATGATTCATTTAATTATTTAATTCATCAAAAAAGTACAAATTTATCAGGTACAATACTTGTCAATTTATCAAGCACTTTGATTTCAGCATTATTTTCAGCTGATGGTTTATCAAATCAAAGTTCGATCTGAGCTACTGTCAACTTTGATGTGTGTACGGCTTTGTTTTCATGTTTATTGTGTCATTAAATCGCGTACAACAATTTATGATTATTTTCTTTAAGTGTCAAAGCATGACGTTATAACGAATACATAAAGCGATCGGGTAGAACTTGATATGGTTACTGAAGAATAACATTTATGTTACATTAAAACTTGACATCAGATATAATCAAAATAAGATAAAATCACCTGTAAATTGAATATAATGGACAACATGTCGTCATTTCCGGTAGATGTCCTGTAAATAACAAATTATTCAAATTTGTTAAGAGAATGAAACAATTACACAAATATAAACTAATGCCAGGCCGCAATTTAACAGAATTAGGTACGTAATATAATTGGCCATTAAAATCTGGATGCAATAATAACATAGAAAATTAGATGGATCAACGATCGTTTTGAACTTGTTGCATTGATAATGTAGTTGTATCCCTTTGCCCACTGAGTGCAGCCTTTTTAAGTCAATGCAATCAAGATAAAGATCATGAATTTGGAATAAGTTTTGTCTCACAAATAGCACACAGTTCTAGTAAAGTTTGTCTCATCTTACCATTCTTGTATGTTTTCAATGCGTATATACAGTGATACCTCGATATTTAGACCACATCTGGAAATCAAAAATAAATCATCTTAATATGATGACTCATATTCAAGTTGAAATATAGCTGCAATATAGAAAGCCCGTCCGAAAATAAGTGGTTTTATGTACCAATGTGGTCATAATATCGAAGTGGTGTCTAAACAAGGCTTTATTGTATTTCTTTTATTCAACCGATTACTCTAATTTCATTTAGATATAGAATGGACATCGCATAAATGACAGATATGAAATGCATACTTAAGCATACACTAAGATCATCAACAGTATCCAGTAATGCAAGCATTTGATTAGTCTTTTCTGAAACTAGTCTTGACATTGACAAATAACGAGGCTGTGGAGTGGAGTTTTTTATGACTCACAATTTGTACTTTGTTCGGAAAAGTGTGAGGTCAAACCAGTTTAAATCCCCTTTAAATTTGCGACAGACCGTGACAAGGCGGTACTCTTAAATAAGATTCCGATTTGTCCCCCATATTTCTATGTTTTTTGGTAGATTTGGGGTGGGTGGGTTGTGGGGAAGGTTTTCGGGGTGGGTGGGATTTTTTTCAGAAATCCTTTTCCTTTGTAAATTTGTGGTATAAATACCATCTTTTTCAATTTGTTACTTATTACGTAAAAGTGTATGGGCACAAAGCAGAGGAAGAATTCAACATAATCGAAAGACGACCCGACTTGAATTTACAGATTTCATTCTGGCTACTGATTTTTAGTTAATCAAAGAAAGAGTAAACAAGTCGATATTATATTTAATTGGATTTATAGCGCAACAGCGACTACTGTTGCATCACGCAAGCATACTGTCCAATAAATCTATTGTTACATTTCCACGACAAAAACTTCGATTTTTTGCCAAAGGTTGTTATAGAACAACTGTCCGTTGTTGACAAGTGGAGTGTGCATAAGACAGATATTACCTGGCTAGCATATTGTCATCCTGAATTTATTCTCCATTAATGACAAACATTTTTGTTTTACAAGCAGTCAACGTTTGCTCTCGCACGCTTCATCTCCATAAAAATTAAATATCATTTTCTAACACGAACTTAATGTTTTAACAGTATAAATGGCGCCTAGCGAGTTGTTACATTAAATCCAATTACAGACGAATTCTCGTTGTTTTCACTTTGTTAAATTAGAAAAAATGAAATATTGACATGAAATTAGGCCTAAATCAGTCTACAGTCACCTTTAGCTGTTCAGTAATTGACATTACACGGGAAACAATTGAACAAACCTCTTTGATCTGACTTTCAAACATGGTATGAATTTAGCGCCGAACATAATTTTAATAATATAAATTGCCCATAAAGCATGTCCAAAGGTGTTACGAGCATATAGAACGCAGACGCTGCAGGGTCCGACTGCAAGATATTAATAGCAAGTTACCATATTAATAAAACATTCAAGTAATCACGGGTTGATTAGGTAAGCTAACATCTTTATGATGATTAGAAAAGTTGATAAAGATATGAAGATGTTTCCGACATAGCGTCTGAAAAGATTACATGTCTTGCGAGAAAACTCTGGAAATATATTGCTGTGGTATTTCTAGGTAGCAGTTAAAGCGGTATAACTTTTTTCTTTGGTCATAATATTGTTTTTATGTCTTATACACTAATAGAACTTGTGGAAAAAAAAACGTTGATCCATTATTTGAATTTAAAAAACAAATTCGCAAGTTTCATGATAGCATATCGTCTACGGACAACGGTGAGTGAAAATAGTTCCACATGCAAAACAGTGTTGTGTCCGCATGTCCCGGTAAATCTCACTGCTATGAAATATTGTACAGAACGACAATCTGGATTTGGCAGTCTGACATTTTGATAAGTTGTACAATCGATCGTGAGTTCCTAATGGAAATTCGACCATATTCTAACCAGAAACAGAAAGTTCGGTTAAGTAAAAATATATTGTTTTTCTTTCGTCTAAATCTTTACTTTATAGTTTCGACTTGGACACCTGGATAACAACAGTGTCTTAAAAAGCCAAGTTAAGTCAATTATGTTCATTCCAAACGTGTTTGACTCGATTAATGAATTAGATCAGATTACGAAAGTGAATCGAGTGAATCAACGAATTGCCAATGACTACTTATTTGACGACGATTGTGTTCCTAACAATAAAATGAACGTCAACTGTTGACAATTTTAGAATTTCAATATTGTGGCATTTATCCAATTGACAGTCAGCTTATTGCGTGAGTAATTCTTGACCCTAGAACATTTTGCATGATTTACTGACAGCGTATAACAGATTAGTGGACCTGTACTCGGATGAGTAGAGTGTCGGACAGATACTTTCTGTCTATAAAGATGACTTTAACAGGCCGTGTGGAAATCCGCGATCTATCGAGATATAATATAAATTGTCATGGCGGAGAGCTATTTCTAGCTTGGATATCAGTCAAAGTTGTGGTATGTGTAATACAGGAGTGGATGTTTCTTTCTCTTCGTAGACGTGGACATGTTCCAGAACACACAAAAAACAAGAACACATTAATTGCATTCATTCCGTTTGGCAGGAGGGTTCAATAACAGAATTAGATTTTCTCAATATGGTTGATAGTTTTATGTATTGGACGAAGATAGTTTATGTCTCCCATGCGTGTATAATTGCCATTATTTTTCCGTGGCTTATTTATTTCTTTTCCAATTCCATACTATCTGTCAATGAATGAGTACTTACCTCTACTTGTTTATGCAAGTTGTGCTTAACTGTTCATAGGATAGAAGTGACTCTATCAATCACAGGTTACAGTAGGTCCAGGATTGGGCAGATCAGACAGGTCTGATTTTAAACATATACTATCATCCATAAAATGATGACCCTATACATTCAAGTTTTTTGTCTCTGTTGCCTGTTTTTTGTTCAATAAACACTCATGCAAGACTTCCATTCGAATTATCCATCTAGTTTTGGCGGTATTCCATAAGTGAGATAGAAATCAGCATTATATATAAAATGTGTACGAATATATTATTCATTTGGTCAGCTATCTGTTCCCTTAAAATTTGCGATAATTTTCGGAATTTAAGGTGCACTTTAAGAGGATCAGTGTTGGGAATTTCATATTGCATTGCAATAATCTTAGCCTATAACGACAATGTTTAACTTGATAGCATTTAAGGCTTCCATCAACTTCCATTTAATTAAAAAAATCAGTCATATTTTGATTAGAAAGGAGTGTGTATTGTTTCGCTTTCTCTGGATACTTGGGTTCTTGGCAAAGACACAACGTCGTTATTTTGTAACTTGCAAGTCACCTCTAACTTTAGAAGTTTTTGACATGTCTTAGCTAAATTCCTCACGATGACAAATGCTTAAAAAACCTAGTTCCGATTTTCATACATCGCCATTCATACGGGTCATTAATTACTTTAATTCACAAGACCTTAACATTAAAATTGACGGGAACCAGACGTTCACGATGATATCAATGCGATACAAAACAATATCAGAGATATAATCGTCAATGATATTCATATGTTTTGTGAGAAACAATGCTCGATTAATGTTAGAACAATTCTGCACACGTATCCATATTATTTCAACCGAACGCATAAATTGCCATTTACAAGAAATTTCCATTAAAGGCGATATTAGTCGAGACGGGAACTGTTCACTTGATGACAAACACAAGGCGCTTGCGATTATCATTTCTAATAAATGGACGCCTCTGCATTTGAATAGCTGACAATATGATTGTTTCCCCAATAAACATGTCAAGAATGCAATATCTTCCCAAAGATCCGGGTGTGGGAAATATCTAACGCCTCATATTGTAACTGTTACAATACATTCAACATATACATAAATCAATGGTGAGTTTTTAAGCGCAAGGAAATTTGCAATCGACCGTTTGCCGAAGTAATATTTTATACAGCACTATCCAGCAAAAAAACAGTGTATAGAAGTTAATGCTACAGTTCGCTTTTTAATAACAACTATCATCCGAATAAATGATTTCACTGACAAGTTTGTTTGATCGATTGAGAAACTTTAAGCCAAGCAGCTGTAGAAAATTTGATTAAAATAAAACATTGGCTGCTAAACACCGCAATATCAAAGGCAATTGCCGTTATCAATTCATATCATATATTCCATATTTGTTGTTATTTGCCCTTTTTCCCAGCCAATTTCTTTTCCAATAGCATCGTTCACTTGCAGGCCTTATAGCCAATAACGGAAGTATTCACGATCGCCAACTGTTAATGTGGTTGGGCATTCCGTGATCAATATTATGAATATTGTACATCATATATGATATGAATATGAATAAAGAATTTCTCGTGCGTCAATCATCCAGAGCAAATTATGTACTGTCATTAGGCCCAATCCCAAAAACGAAGACAATTCGAATAGACCAATCCTAGCCATTGTTTCAAATTATGCGCGCAACAGCTGCGCATTAATTCGATATTCTGATATTCAATTTCATATAGAGCTCTAGCTTAATACGTTCATAACAGCCATGGCGCTCGGTTATATCTTCTCAGTCTCTCCTAATTGAACTCAGCGACATGGCATTTATCAATGATAATAGAATGATCATCTAGAAAGTTGTCAACGTTACTAAATAAGTTTGCGGAAGCACAATGCCAGTGTGTTGAGAGGTCGCGTGAGGCGACACTCGGGGCGCCATTGTAAGAAGCTGATACGTCAAGCAAGATTGCCCAACGGCGGAAAGATTCAGTTTTATGATGTTAGAAGAGACTGACATTCCAATGGCTTCTATTTCCGATCTTGTTATAATGAAGTTATGTTTATGATATTGTATGTGGCTTCACACGATAACAGATGAAGAGCTAGATTTGATCACATGATTTGCGAGCGTCTGGTTGATGTCAATGTATACATTCACCGAGAAGCTTACAGTTGATGGTAGTTATGGTCAGTCTGGGTATATTTTTATTTCACAGAACACGAATGATACACCGTAATTTGATCTATATTTTATATGTAGAAACATATACGTAAATTGGACATTCTCAGTACAAAAATATATACACCGATGTGCGCTCCTAACTTGACATTCCATGTTTATGTTTTCAACGCATACATTCGTTTTTCACCTAGCTATTGGTAGAGATTCTGACATAAATTTGTTAAGATTACAATCTGTACGGTCGCTACAAAATTTTCACATCACTTTAGCATTTGCATCTTGTTTTGCTATTGACCAACCCCATTATATACATGTATATGTATATTTGATATTATCCTGGAGATAAGGCGACTATCAATTGTTTTACATACATAGAAATGGCTTCATTTTGAAGCAAAATTTGACCTTTGTTCATTTTTTTAAAAGAATTACCCAGGTATATCTCCGTATATATAGAATGGTGTCAGATAAAGAGTTGAATAAATAAATGCATGTAGTTTCACTGTAAACTCTAGCCTAACCTGAATGTAAAACATGTACATGTAGTATGCACATTATTGGGGCCCAGTCTTTTTTTGTTCACATTTCAAGAAAACAACATAATCTTAGATTTTGTGAACTCATGTAATCTCGACCAATATGTGACTCATTTACAGTAAAATATTAGCATGTCTGTTCTATGATCTCCGAGCATTAAATCCAATGTCACTTACTTAAGGACAAATTATTTCCAAGAAAATGGCCAAGTATCAAGTTATGTCTTGTAGTCTTCATATGATACGACGAAATCTGAAAAATCTCTAATGTATTCAATGTTATATTACTAGAATAATGTGGTTTTGTCATTTTTCATTTCACCGATTGGACTGGTGTACCGTATAGATTTCATAAGCGCAATGTTAGAGTTGACAGCTCCATCAATTGATATGTGTTCCGTGAAATATCCCTGGCGCAAAGTTCATTATAATATCTCTCAAATTAAGAAAGATTCGTGCTGAGTCCCATTTCTCATTAATATAGAAGAAATAATGGTAAAGTTTGTCACTGATCTCTTGTGAGCAGAAAATCCACTGTTTATGGAATTGGCCTTATTAAGTTTGATTTGTTTCAACAATCCAACTTCCAGGCAATCATTCTATAGTTGTTATTTATTGCCCTCCGGATGAATAAGAACTTCCTTCAAAACTCTATATACAGAATAGCTGAGATTCTTAAGACAATGTTGAATGTTAGGTACATATTCTGTTGTATATCTGTATATACATATAAAGCAATAGCAAGAGTGTACAAAAATGTATATGGGATCGCGCAACGCACATTAATTATGTTTAGGAAACGACCAGTCAGTACATATACGTGAACATGGTGTACTGCAATGTCATTTCTGCACGTTTTCTTTTCCTCGCTGCTTCAAATGATTCATTCTGTTGGATAATTCTTCAATAGTCACATGTTGGAATGTCATTGTCAAAGCGTTTGTTTCTGAGGCTTGTTACAGAGTAATGATTAGAGTTTCGTTTTTCTGTGGCCCTTATGTGAGCACGTTTCTTTCCTGGATGCAAAAATGTGTCTATTGTGTGTTCAATATTTAAATCATTATCGCTTTCTCCACTTTAATTGATAGGTATTGAATTAGATGTGTCATTAATTAAACTGATTGATATAAAAATCGATAGGTTGACGACTGGATATAAATTCCTACGTTTAAACATTGAACTGATGGTGAAATAAAAAAACACACAATTTTTTTCTGTTTTTATAAAACTATTGTTAGTCATTGATTTTGCTCAAAACGATTGTCATTTTAACGAAGGGTAATCAAAAAGCTGGGACATTTGTCAATGAACATCAAAAGGCATAATTAGGGGATAAAGGTGGAAAATGAATTCCATTTCATTGTAATTAATGCAAAAACATGATGCACAACGTATGTACATATCCGACGATTGATCAATATTTGTAAATGAAGTGATTTGTTTTCAATTAAATTGTATTGGATTGGATTTTAATGGCTCAGTGTGCTCCACGCAAATGCAGATATTTGCCATTTTTATTCTGAAAATGTATTTTATTCCGTTTGAAATTAAACATTAAACTTTCCTGTGGAATCTAAATGATATTTTGTAATTGCAACATTCTGAAATTATCTCGAACAAAAATAATAATGGCTTTGTATCTTACATCGCAATATTTCGTAGAAACTATTCCAGCCATCATGCGAGAAGGCAATTATTTTAATGTTTCCTTCGGACAATTATCTTTCAAACACCATTATTGTCTTTTCCCTTATGCTTATTTCGCATATCTTAGTTAGCAAAAAAAACCATATCGTTATACATTCAAAATATATAATGATCATGTTTCTAATTAGATTTTAAAAAAAATATACAGTCAAACCTGTGAACATAGGTCACCCTTGGAAAAGACGAAATGAGGTCTTTATTGACAGGTAATTCGGAGATCAGTTTGTTCTGATTAATCAGTGGTGGTTTTTCAAAGAAGGGCCTTTATTCATAGGATGGCCTTTATTAGGATGTGCCCCAAACACAGGCTATACTGTATTAGATAATTGAATATATATTGAAATACATTGGAACCGTTTTAAAAACGTTCGCACCATAACTATGTATGTTGATTAGCCTGAGGGTATATGAGAGACCAGTGGAATAAAGCCTTTTCATTGGTCAACTCTAAGACTTGGCTCAAATGAACCAATCAGATTATCGCGATTTAAGACTAGTCATAAAGTGTTGTTTAATGAACCCCTAGCCAATACTTTTAGCGTGGTATCACAATAATGCAACAAAAAATAAGGGTTTTAATGAATTGGTATTTATATCAGTAGTGTCAAACAGTAAAAATAGTCTGTATGGAAGACGGCAAGAGTTACAATGCGTATTCATTAAATGTTGATTATTGGAGATCACCATCTATGCTTTATGCTGATGTCAAGATGTGATACATCGGTTTAATTTGTTCAATTCCATAATGTGTTGATCCGTGCTTGACATTAAATTGCATGGTCATGAATGATATCAAAATTTTAAACACTATTATATGTCTTTGAGTATGTTTGCCAAAATGACTATTACGTAATAGAACATATAGTTTTCCACGAGTAATACGCGGGGTAGCGCGAGTTTAATGTAGAATGAAACCTCAATATTAAGACCATTATCGTACTAATGGGAAATGATTTTAATATGAAAGTGTTTCATGTTCAAGTTGAAATATTGAACACTGTTGAAAACCTGTCAGTATAACAAGTAGTTTTATACGGGATGGTCTGAAGAATTAAGTTGTGTTTAACTGAGGTTATACTGTACGGAACCCCGGCCTTGTAGAGTTATATAAAGAGACAACATGCTTACTTTGATTTTCAACCATTTTCCTTACACACGATTTTTTATCAGAATAATGCACTAATTCTGAACTTGTTTAAAAAATAGAAATGTACCCTATTGGCTTGTCTCCTTCAGTGTGTCCAATACTTTAAGTCAGTAAGAATTTGGCTCGAGCTTCATGCTCTTAGTTAATACTGGTGTTTCTTTCTTCTACTGTAATTATGTATTTATGAGTGTTGTATGCAGTATGGTTAATATAAGTACAAACCACAGGGACACTTGTAGGAGCTCATGACACGAAGTATACCGTTTAAAACTTGTTTTTGATAAAAAATCTTAATATGTTGAAAACAACATTTTTCGTGTATTTAGTCCCTGTCAGGACACTGGTTTGAGTATTTGGTTATCGTATCTTTGATCAATATATTGTCTGTTCTAACGGTTACATAATTCTCAACTTAAGACACTCCAATAATGGAATCTTGAACAATACTCCTTGTCAGACTAAAGTTTTTTTTCAGATCTTTATTTACATCTATGTTCAATAATCTGAATGATGAAAATCGCAACCATATATACGGGATAAAAGTTTTAATATTATTATCTGAAAAAAATCACGATCATTCCATTAGATTTTGTCTGCTAGCGGCTAATAATTACCCTCTGTCGTGTTCTTAAAAAAAACTTTCGTATAAACGGGAACAATAAAAAATAAAGATTTGGGCCACGACAGGCGAGCGAACTTTGACCCTGACCTTCACGTCTGGTTCATTAGTTTTTATTGTTACTAATGTTTTTGTCATTAGTTTGCAGCTCACGCACACTCGTGTTTTGCCAAAATCGGCGCCTAATTCAATAGTTTTGATAAAAATATGCAAATATGGTTATGTTGAATGGCTACTACAGATGACAACAAAAATAATTTCATCGCTTCGTTACAATATTGATTTGATTTAGCCGAGCCCTTTGTCTAGAAATGTCATCAGGAAGTAACATTTCTGGGTTAATTTTGGGAGAAAAGTCAGATTTTCGGATGATGAATATTGTTTTGACAGAAATTGAGATCATTACAGATTTTCAGGCTGTGTTTTGTTCCTGAAGTCACGAAATGCTAAAGATGAGTATGGTACAATGATTATCTTGTCAACTAGTTCGTTCAACATTTCATATGGATGACATGATTCTCTCTCACAATTTTGTTTCTGATACATGTACAATTTGTTTGTCATTCAAATATATTTCAGATTATACATACCTGCTTTAACTACAATCAACTATTCTATATTGATTCATTGAGTGATTTTTAACAGAGGTTCATTTCGGTGCCCCAAGACGTAGTTGCAATATGTATTTCCATTTTGTTATAATTTCATCATTATATGAAGATTATTTAACATGTCCTAGACTTTTGACAGGTAATGAAAAATTAAATCATTGGGTATAGGTAGATTGGTCTTGGTAATGGGTGATGAAAACACCATCTAGGAGTCATCTAAGTTTTGGATAAAAACAAATTCTTTCACCGGGCTGAAGACCATTCCTTAAAACCATCTGCATCTGTATCTACATACATGTATATAGATACAGCTCAAAAGTGGAATTGGCCAACTACAGACCATGGTCTAGAAAATCAAATGAAGTTTGACTACTGTTTTGTTTTAAAAATTACAGCCTTTAAATTTGTGCCGTCAAATCCAATTATTTGACAGTGGAGCCCGGTCATTAGAAAGAGCATTAACACCTTTCCTTTTGCAGAAACAATATATCAGTTACAAAACATGCAGCATCTAAAACGTCAATATGCTTTATTGCCGTACGTTTCACTCCTAATTATATATTGTAAACCGTTAAATAAACAGTGCATTGGTGATCTTTTTGCTCATTTGGGCATCATCCCACCACATGCTGTTCATTCTACAACTGTATGACGTCACTATGACGTCATAATAGAGTAGTAATGTTTTGGTGTCAGAGCTCGATGTGTGTCGAGTTATTTTTGGTGCATGATTGTGGTTCTATATTGACATATATTGCAATTTTAAACTAAAATTCTGGTGTGCTATTGGTTTTGGAATCCATATTTCCCTTACAAACAATGAATATGTTGACGAGCTTGTACGTTCGAATCACTCTGGGTGGTAAGCTGTGTGTTTTACGGGTAAAACTTACATTTAAAAGAAACTTATAAATCAAGCTTATTGTACATTACCACTTTTGGAATCGTGATAAATTAAAGTCGTAGTATGATATCAATGTTTTTTTTATTCTATAGTTGTGCTATTTCAAATACTCAAAGTGTTGCCGTTGATGAGAATGTCAGTAAATTGTAGTGCCAGTCCCAACAAACAGCGTCTAAACGTTTGTTGATGTATAATCACGTGATAATTTAGAGGGTCATGTGACACACGCAGACACAAATCTCCCATTTACAGACAATAGAAAATACTTGCACTGCTGTAGAATTATTTTCTGAATTATAAAGGCGTGAAAATTGATAACCCCAATAAATAGTTGCTTCTTTAACAGACGACAATATTCATCCAAGGCTTACAGACGACTTCGTAGGGCATCGCTGTAATTTGAGCGACTAATGGGGGCACGGGGGTCACAAGTTCTTAGAAATATTTTCTTGTCTGTCGCTTTTAAAGATATCATCATTATTTTGTGAGTCAATATCTTGGAAAATTCCGCATATGGAGATGTCAAATAATTGCCCAAGAAGAAGTGACGAATTGCAAATTCGCGGCAGATCACTTAATACCCCCGTCAAAGACGATATTCGCGATATTAATTGAAGAAATAATGCCTAGATCGAAATTCCAGGGAAGATGGATTTTTCTTGCCTCTCTCGCAATATATGACAATTTATAATGTTAAGAAACAACAGGGGTGAAATAACATGAGTTTGAGAATTTGTTAAATTATCTGCTTAACTGAGTGAGTTTCTGTTGTATATTGATGAATCTATCTTAGATAAGCTTTGTCATTAAATTTCAAAATTGGGAAAATTAACAATGCCATGTAATCAACAATCAGTGTAATTGTTTGTACGATTGTGTAATAGAAATCAAGTTCAGATGGCTTATTAGTCATCTACATCTGTCTATCTGTAAGTCTCATTATTAGTTTTATAGATTTATCATTAATAGAAAAGTGTGTACACAACTGTCGAAGTGTTAGTTCAGTGTCATCGAAATACATATCCTTGAATTATTAGCACGTAAAAATCAAATTCACATGAAATTCCATGAACAATACATTCAACTTTGTTCAACAGATCACAACTTCGCGAACCCACCAAAGTGATTCATATCAAAAGTCATTTCTTTTCACTGGGGTTTAATGCCGCACCAACAGCCAGTGTCAATTGGCCATTAAACTAGTTAAAACGACAGAGGAAGGCACCTGGGTAGAACCATCGACCTTCCGTAAGACAGCTGGACAGTTTAATCACACGTGAAATTAGTCTAGTTCAGAGTGGGATTCGAACTCACTGTGGTGGGGACTAGGATTACTAGTCAGGGACTAGTCATTCGACCACGGAGGACCTCCAAAAGCCACAGGATAACATATACAGTGCAACCTCTTCAAAGCAACATCCTTTGGGACAAGCAAATTATGTTGTTGTTGAGAGGTTGTTGCTCTGTAGAGTTTAAAGTAATAGTTAAATCGTACAGTGTGAAAAACCATGCTGTTTTTGAAGGGAGGTTATTGCTCAATAGTGGAGAGGTTGCATTGTATTTCATACTGGTTGTAGTCTTTTATAGGTCAAAATATATTAGGAATATTTTGGTACATGTTTCAAACCATATTAATTAACCAAACTATGACATTGATTTTAATAGCAGTGCTATATAAATGTTCAAAGAATTATTATTAATATTGAATTTTACTTTATGACTATAATCACGTTACCTCCCTTTAATAATATCATAATAATGACAAAGTATGAAAACAGCTTTTTTACTTATAAGTCACATCATGTACTCTGTATATACATTATCCAAACTATTTAATGCAAACTATATTTCTATCAACAATGCAATAAATATATTGTTAAAAACCAAACAGGGTCTGAATTCAAATTCTTATGAAAAAAAATCACGTTTCTGACATTGCAAGTTAAACTAGACAACCAGCTAAAGCTGAATGTGGCCTATCTACTTGGAAAAAAAAGCACAGGAGCCGTTGGAAATATACTTCCAATAAAGTCCATGTATTACCAGCGTATGAAAACGCATTAGCTGTACACTGAATATAGAATGGACATACTCTACCAAACTGGAAATGCCCTGTTATTAATATACATGTACAAGTATTTCTAATGACCTGGCTTCACACAGGAGATGTACTTTCAGTATATGACAAGACACTGGTTACAAAATTTTAGATATTTTTTTTCATCACAAATGGACACTAAAATGACTGAATATCTAAAGGCCTATTGAAAAGTCTAGGGTCAAAGGAAAATAAGGGTAGGTCTGGTAACGAGAAGCAAACAATTTTTTATGCCTTACTCGAATAAAGTATGAATGTACCTATGTTCTGAAGTGTCTATAAAGTGATATCATCTTGATTTCTAATACGAGACATCTTAGAGTGTAGTCCTGGTGTCAACTATAGGCTGTGACAAACGATTGACTTTAATTATTATTTTCCATGTGTGATCCTATATTTGTCAATCAGTAATTAAACCTTATCATATTCAAATGCTTGATATTCAAAAACCAACAATACGTGCCTTATGCATTTAATGACATCTTGTCTAAACATTACAGTAATACCATCTATTCATACAAAACCAGAGGTCATATTTCAACTCATTATTAATCGAAAACTGATATTATAGAAAATAATATCTAATATCCACGTGTGTCGATATTTATATTCATCAGTTTTATTGCAATATCTTGTATATTAATTTCCAATCAAAGCAAAAAAATATCCTTAAATAACTTTGATATTTATTAAAGTTTTACGCCGTCTTATGTAAAATTACATTGCCACTTAAATAGGATATCATTGAATGGACAAATGTTAATATTCAGTCGACTTTACTGGAAGTAAAATACTAGCAGACTTTAATAACTGATGAAAACAAAGAAATATATCAATTCTTGTTGTATGTGTTTTATTTTATGACTGATTATGACCAAGATGTTAACTGATGTCTGGTTGTATTGTATACATGGTTTCTGTTCGTATTCATACCTTAACTTAAAGGTGACCATTTGAATATAGACATGCTTAGCAAAACGTGGATATTAAGATCAGCAGAGACAGTGATCCAGTGGTTACTGTGCTAGACTTGTAACCCGGTGATCCGCGTTCAAATCCGTCGCGGCAGGTCATACCCTTCTATGAAAATTTTACAAATTCCACAAATCTAATCTTAACTCTCACATTTCAGCATTTGAATTCAACAACTCCAATCTAAACTGTCAAATCCCAACCTTCAATACCAGCACTCAAATATAAATCCTCAGCCTCCAAATTCCACAACTCAGATCTTAACTCTCACATTTTGAACACCCTTCGAATTCCACAACTCAAATCTAACCAGTCAGATTCCAGCTTTCAAACACCAGCACACAAATCTAAATCCATTGAAACATCTCAAATCTCAGCCGTCCTAATCAACAATTCAGATTTAATTCTCAAATCTCAGGCTTCAAATACCAGCATTGAATCTAAATACTCATCTCAGTCTTTATACACCAGTACTGAATCTTAATACTGTCAAACCTGTGTTTGTGACCCCCTCTGAATAAATACCACCCTAAGGATACAGACCATCTTTGAAAAACCATCACTTATTATTTAGAACAAACTGACCTCAGAATAAAGGCCAACTTTCAATAAAGGCCACATTTTGTCTTTCTCAAGGGTGACCTTTGTCCACTGGTTTGACTGTACTTACATCACAGACTTAAGTTAGCAGCACTCAAAGCTCTACTTCTAAATCTCGGACTTCAGGTAGGAGCACTCAAAGCTCTACTTCTAAATCTCAGACTTCATGTAGCAGCACTCAAAGCTCTACTTCCTAATCTGAGACTTCAAGTACCAGCACTGAGGCCTCTACTTCCAAATCTGAGACTTCCAGTACCAGCACTGAGGCCTCTACTTCCAAATCTCAGACTTCCAGTACCAGCACTGAGGCCTCTACTTCCAAATCTCAGACTTCAGGTACCAGCATTGAGATTTGCGACATGAGTGCAGTGAAAATATAGAAAATTGCTGACAATGTTGAATATTCACATAGACAAGGATGCCTTTTGGCAAAGAATTAAATCATTATATTCAACATGGAATGTAAGTACTGAATTATATCTTTATTTTCTTCATTCTTTGAAAAATTTTCTCGCTCAATGAATTTATTGTGTTGATATCGGCAATTATGTGCTTGTTGTTCTCCATATGTGGAGAAGTTGCCAGCTCCTTGTGGAAGGGTAAGTTAGAACTGGTTATAGTATACAGTCCAAGAAAACTGGTTAGGTGAACCGTTCTATGTGTATACTGGAAAATTGCTAATAAATAGTGTTAAACCCAGTGAAAATAAGAAATAAGTCAAACACAAAGTTGTTACTTGACTTTTTTATTTTGCTTTGATTTTCAACAATGAGTATGGAACCTAGCATCTACTTTACAGATAAAACCATTCATTCTTCACTCACATAAACCAAAAAATAAAAACATTTGAAACAAAATTACAACTTCAATTAAAACATATGTATACATAATCATCACATGTGATAATTTACAAAAACAAAATGTGAACACATATATATTGTTTTGTACAAAACAAAAAAAAATGAAATGAAGACCACATTTAAAAAATCCAGATGTATGCCTTTTTTCTCGACTGGGCTCAGTAAAGTTTTAACCAAGTACATTTAGCAAAGTTTTTTTTTTGAAAATGTGAATGCAATATTTAACTTAACTAGCATACTCCTTCTGAATATATTTAAATAGAATACCAGTCACTGTATTTTTTCATAAATTAGTGTCATGTGCCAGCAAACAAATTATGATTTAAATGTAGCCTTCGATTACTTTTACGTTATCTTTGATAAACCTGATTTATTGTGTTTCCTCATTGAAGTGTATATACTAGCATGTGGAATGATGCAAACTTAATGATTAAGAGACAATAATTACACGATATCCAATCATGTTGAATTAGGATGTCAATGACGATATAATTATGTGATTTCTCCGTTAAAGAAATAGGAATTTCTAATTTAGGTTCATAATTGTCTTAAATACACAATAATTCCTTGACGAAGCTAGCAAAAATTGAACATAACAATATCAAATAATTTTTTTCAATCCCTTGAAGATCTGCAGGAAAAAACAAAATGTTGTAAGTTACAATCGTATGTGTATGACCTTCAATATTGCGTAAGGTGTCGGGCATAAGATGTAGTGAAAAATACAGATAAGTTTTATGCATCAATAAAACATGTGAAAATCACTTTGTTGTGAACAAGTTCTAAAGTGCACATCTTGATGGCTGAAAGCAAAAAAAGAGGTTTGTCAGTTTTCGTTCATGCGCATGCATATTCATAATGGCCCCTTTTTTGCTTTCACCCCTCATGATAATTATGAAACATTAACAACCATTGAATGAGGACAACATAAATGCGAACAAAATGCTATCTTTCAAAGAAATGAACATTTTTGTATTACAATCATTTACAATATAAAGTTATATCTCAACACACTAACAATATCATGTGACATTTTCTACATGTAAAATTTATGTAAAACTATACAAGGTTCACGAAACATTGCAATAAATTTATGTACAAGTACAAAGATAATCATTTAATTTGTACATTATAAACTTTTTTTTATATATTTGAAACATTCAGTCAATGTATTTGTGCTAATAATTATCAGCAATTTATATAAATTTATTCTTAACATGTCTAATAAATGGAACATATATATTTATAATCAATTAACAAAAGTCTGTTACCAGATTAAGTTGATCATCTTAAACAAAAAATGATAATCAAGGTCGTGATGTTATATTTATCTTTATTCAATAACAACAACCGTACATCTGCATTTTGGAAGAATCATAAATGTGCATTTTGAAAATAAACTTAATTGAGACATGTAATCAATTAGTAAGTAAATGAGAATTACTTAGAATTATTATACAATAAAATGTAATTTTGGCAAGCCGGACAGACAGTCAGACAGACAGACAGACAAACAGAGAGGATAAATCTGGATTTCTAAATATCACAGGAGATAACTAAATTAATGCATCCCCCCAAATAATCACCAAAATGCTTCAACAATACAATACATTACTTTGACATTTCGGAAAACTTTTCACTTAAAATATTTTTTACTAGCGGTATTTACATTACATCATTTACAGTAACCGTACAACATTACGGCAATTTCGTAAAACAGAATCTTACAATAATATACTTCTATGATGAACTTGATTTCCATCTTATTTGTTATTTGACTGAGACTAATCTGATTTTCTGCATAAGGAAATAATTGTTATTATTTCTAAAAAAAAAACAACAAAAAAAAACTCAATATGACAATAAGCATGAAAAAGATAATTAGGTAAAACAATCATAAAATTATTGGGTTTGCGTATCTATACAAATGTATGCGTAAATCATCTTATTCCAGCATAATAAAGAGCTTGGAATTATCTTGTAACATTTTAATCACACTTTTAACAAAAGATATCATAACAAATAAGCACCATTGTGTAGAACAGAAGAAATTATACAAAATAATAAAACAAATGTCAAAAAGGCTGCAAAAAGTTAGCTTTAAATGAGGATAGATTTTAAACCTAAATATTTGAAATTATAACAGGGTAGTGCCCCCTAAAAACAGGACAGTGTCCCCTAAAAGCATCAGGTGTTTACAAACTACCTAAGAATAGAATAAGAAACATTTGCCCCTAATATACCATATATATCAAGCATGAAGCATAGTTAACTTGTGAACTAAAGTAAGACTGTATGTAAGAATCATTAGACAATCTATGTAACAAACATAACTATGTTTGGAAGTTTGATTTTAATATATAGCAGGCAAAATGTATCTGTTTTATTTTTACTCATAAATACAAGTCGTAGTTAAAGCCACATCATCATAGAGGCATTTTTTATGTTGTGTGAATAAATTTTGATTAAACAATAATGAACTCGATGGTTTTGTCATAAAAATAGAAACAAATAAATGCAGAAACAAACTTGAAATTATTGCAAAAATATTGACTAGACTAACTTTCTAGCATAAGAAAAAAGTTAAAATAAAAAAAATATGGAAAAACTATTGAACACTTCTACGAACAAAAATTAGGTCACATTAAGAAGACACGAAGCCAGTTTCTGGACAAACATTGCATTAAGACCAAACAAAAAAGTTTTATTAATTAAATATGAGGGAGAAGTTTGTATAACAATAATGACCAAAGAAGCATTGAGATAATTATGATAAAGATTTATCAAGAACAATCCACTACCTATGTTATAGCGATATTGAATGCAACAACTAATTGTCATTAGACATCATAAAAAAGCAGGTATATTTCTCTAAATATATCTAACAGCATTTCTTTGAATAAATTATCAATCCCAAAATTGCATACACAACAATAGTTCTCACAATAAAATTGAGATTCTTTTAAATAGCCACTAAACTCTTATAAACCACTGGTAAATAATTTCTTCAAGAAAGCAGTAATAAATCTTTAATGATAAAAAATGAGAAGAAAATAGATTTTACTCCCCAAAATGTCGCTTAATGTGAATAGCTTCAAGGAACATTTTGATAGAAGCTAGCCATTGATACAACTAGATTGCATATACCATATTTCGTGCCAATGACAACTCATACATAGCTTTATAATATGGACATTGACCGAGCAAGTGTAAGTCATGAAACCTTCATATAGCATTTCATATACAACAAAAATTGATTTATTATTTTCTGCTTTTAACAACAGATAAATACAGAATGTGATTATATACATTATACATATAGAAATGTACAAAGATCATAATTGTTACATTATATTTTCATATACTAACAGAACAACAAACATTATGCAGTTATTACATTATTGTTTTGCAATCTCCAAAGCAAGTTCACTTCAAGTCCACATTAGTACTTTGTATCAATCTGTTCATACAAGTAAAACTACCTCCTTGAGGGAGAGTGCTGTTACTTACTACCTTCTCCTGGAAGAGTACCAATAATTTACTACCTTCTTCATGAAGAGTATCAAGCCAGCACATTTGGTTCCCATGGTGACATTTCCTTTATCAACCATAATGCTCTGCAATGAGACTTGCTTCCCATTCTTCCCATTAAACATTTCACTTACTTAGTACACCATTCTAAGTATTAAATAGCAACAAAATGGTAGACTAAACTCAATCATTAATCTGATCTTGTACCAAGTCAGTCACTAACATTACATACTATATAATACTACATGGAGAGACTAGTTGTGTCATTTCGTAATACTTTATCTGGTTATTCACAACAGAAATTATTTGGATCACCACTATTTTATTAACAACATGAATATATTGTATAGTGCTTCACCATACCATTTAATATAAGCTAACCAATGCAATCCTTAAGATCATAGCACACAACATCACTTACATAAAAAGTCTACAGACTCTTTAATTAATATAACAAATTCTTAGCAAAAAAGCTCTGTAAGGTTTCATGAGTTCATAAACAAGGAATGATTCTACAAGTAAATAATTTTATTCTGTCTCTAGATCAAAAATATTATCACGAAGCTTCCACTTTAGGCAATGAGGCACCAACCATGTGCATGCTTCGTATGTGATGTTCCAATGCTACAGGGGTTGGGAAAGAACGACTACATAAATGGCAAGATGCCTTCCAGCCCCAACCGAGAGACATATGGGGAGGTGATACCATGCCTGATGAACCATTGGAGTCTACACTTGATGGGGAAGTTTTTTCAGATGACCTTGACCCTGAGGAACCTGTGGATTTCATACTGAGATCAAGCTCTCCAGACTCTGCATATTTGGGCTTATCTTCATGAGATGGACTGCCTGTTGATTTGCGTCCTTCCTCAGTAGTAGGTGGAGACAAACTGGGCTTCAGTCGACTCATACCTGGTAACATTGCCATTTCTGACAAAGATTTTGGAGGTGTTGGAAGTCCATTCATAAATGGTGGGAATTGGAAAGGATAGAACTCGGGCCTTGGTGGAAAACCATGTGGAAGGTATGGATTTTCTTTATGGGCAAGCATGAATGGTGGCTCTATAGACATTCGACGTCCACGACGACTAGGACTGTTGTTCCACATATGTGTTCCCATGTGAACTTTGAGGTTGCCCTTGGTTGTAAATGCCTTACCACATACTGTGCATTTAAATGGTTTGTCACCTGTATGTGTCCTAATGTGGATTTGAAGTGCACTAGCACTGGAGAAACCTTTCTGACATACAAGACATTGATGTTTAACTGAAGGATTTTTACTAACAAATGGAGACTGGGTATCAGAGCTTGAGTATATATTTGAACTACGGCTCGACGATGATGCTGACGTAGAGAGACTGCATGTAGAAGTTGCTGTGGTCTTTTCTTGTGGGGTAGAGATTTCTTTCTTTGAAACCTGAGAAGTGTTAGCTTCCTGTCTATGAGAATCTTGCATAGATTCTACATTACTAGAATCCACACTATCATCACTGTCATTATCATTTTGATTAGGTGTACAAGAGTTATTGTTATTACTTTCATAGTCACCATTCTCGGTTGCTGAACCATCATTTAATTTATGCGTAAGTAGATGTTGCTTCATATTTCCTCGAGTAGTGAATGATTTATCACAAAGGTCACATTTAAAAGGACGTTCACGGGTATGACTGCGATAATGTATGTCCAGTGCACTACGGCAAGCAAAGGTTTTGTAACAAACATTGCAAGTTGTTGCTTTACTGTTTCCATCCAGTGGTCGACCATCAATCGCACCAAGTAAGTAGTTCCCACCCAAATTACTGTCACTACTTCCTGGAGTGGATGGCTTCCTGCCTTCATCTGACCCAGATTCGGAGCGTGGGGACACAGCATCCTCTCCATTGCTGTAACTAGGGGCCAGCAAGAATGGAGCAGCATGGAATTGTGATAGTGGATTTCTCGCCATTGTTGTGTCAATTTGTCTAACACGTTCTTCTAAAGCAGCTAGTGAAGTGGAGTAAGCATTGAAGTTACCATCTTGACTGTTGTTTGAATCTTCCTGAAGATATTTAGGGCTAGATGATCTTGGCAAAGGTGACTGGAAGTCTAGACCACTAGAACGTGACAAGGATGGAGTGTCACCATTCTTTTCATCTCTGGAGTTTTCAGGTGTAGATCTACCATCACTGCTTTCAGTATTCTGAAATAAGGTAAAGGTAAAATCTAAGCTTGACTTTCGTAATCATTTGTTAATTTTGTTTATCAAATACAAATATTTCACAATAAATCTACTTAACAATATGATTTAATGAAACCAACAAGAAAATATGTTCTATTAGACAACATGATTTTCAGAAACTAGTAACAAAATATGTTTAATAGCTTGGTATTTTCATACATCCATGTCATTTCATTCAAACGAGATGAATTACAAAATACTATTAAAGCAAACAGACTGACACTTTACTGATGCATAACTCTTCTAGCGCTAACCAGCAGAGCTCAAGTATGGAAGAAGTCATAAACTTACCAATCCTTCTTTCTTAGCTTCATCAGCTGCAATTTTATTTGCTTCATCATCCATTTCGTTTTGTTCTTCTGTATCACTGAGGTCATCATTACAATCATCACCATTATCTGTAAACATAACATTACAAACTTTACTTAACTAAGTCTACAATTACTTATGAGCAAAAGATAAAACACAATAAAACTGAACTAAATCATTGAACAAAAAATAAAACATCTGTAATTTGTATTTGAATATGAAACAGTAATTCTTAGCATCTTATACTACTAAAATGTTTACCTTGTTCCTGTCTACTAGTGCTGGATAGTTTATCATCATCTACATCAATGCGTGGCTTCTTACTGAGGTCAAGTTCCTTGTCATAATCATCGGAGTACTGACGCTTCATGTTCAATGGACTTCTACCAATTCGGTCTTCCATTCCAGGGTGGGCATTAGCAAACATTCCAAGGTGATTCAAACCAGGAATAGATGGGAGACCAGACATGCCGGTATGGCTACGTATGTGCTGCTGAAGTACCAGTAGATTCGTGAATTGTTTATGGCAAACTGGACACTGGTGCATCATTCGAAGAGGTGGTTTTGCACGATGAACTCCCATATGAGTTTTTAGATTACCCTTGGTGGTGAATGATCGTCCACAGATCTTACATTTAAATGGTCGCTCTCCTGTATGTATCCTATAGTGCATCTGTAGAGCACTTTTACAGCTTAACACACGATGGCAGATAACACACTGGTTTGGATCAGTCAGCTTGTGCTCAATGTTATCAACAAGCTGTTGCAATTTACTGGTTTCTGATTTATCAATTTCCATGAATTGTTCGAGATTGTCATCATTATCGAGAATATTAGATGGCAAGATAGTGTTTCTGAATGGATCATTGTTTGACATTGAGGATGAGGTCATGATTTGAGGTCGGTGATGAGGAAACGGTGGCTGCGATGGCAAGGGTGACATAACTGGATATGTACTGACCAATGGAATACTAGTCAATGGCATGACAGGACTAGGTTTACTCATATGACAGGTAGATGGAGACGGTGCCGAACTCTTTGTATGTTCCTTCCTCTCCGGAGACCGTGGCGATGGCTCTGAGGCATGCCTTACGGGACTGATGTCCTTTTTCACTTCAGATGACCTTGGCTCACGTTTTGGACTCGTTGGTCGTCTCTCTTCCACAGATGGTTTTGATATCATTGAATGTGCTGCCATAGGCTGTCTGGGGTTAAGGTGTGGAGGTGGAAACATAAACCCATTCATAAAACCTGGCATCATTAATGCTGGGTTAGCAAATGGAGAAAGGGCTGCTGCTGAAGGGAATGGTGACCCTAACAATGGCATGGGGCTCTTGTCCATGTGCTCGGGTACAGGATTGGGATTCATCTCCACATTAGGGAACTCAGCCTTGTGTCTCTGGAAATGTACTTTTAGATTTCCCCTCGTTGAGAATCTTCCTCCACAGATATTACACTGGAAAGGTTTTTCCCCTGAAAAAGAACAAGGAAGATGTATAAATACATTGAAAACAGAAAGACAAATTATGCAAAATGATAAATGAGTGTCATTTTCCATGCAGATTGAATAAAGTACATTATTTCATGCCTTTCAACTTTGTGCTTAAGGAACCACTAAAATCATATCTCAGCAGACATATTTTATTTGATTTTCATGTGAGTGAAATTTTGCTAACATTTCAATTATTCACATTTTCTTTCAAGTCAATTTAAATGCTATGCCTCCCAGAAATATTTTGTGTACATTTTGAGAGCTTGTTATAAATGCGAAACTTATTTCTGTTATCAATTTTTGTTTAACGTTTGAAACATCTTCGCAATGGAAACCACTTAAAGACAACAAGTTTTGAATGAAACAAATCACATGAAATTTCTATCATGTGCACAAAGTCTGGAAAATCTGTGATAATGATCGGAGAACTTAAGCAGTAACAAGGTACAATATGTTTAACTCGTCAAAGTCTGGAAGTAAAATTTATAACTGCCTGTTTACTTCATGACAGTAGGTATAAAAGTGTCATAAAATCCTATAAATTGTCTAGGAATACAATCATTTTTGTGGAGAATGTGCTGATATGTCATAACTTGATAAATCTGTTTATAAATTATCTCCGTTACGGACACACCTACGTTCACATCCTTCATATAAACAAAACAAGGCCTGGTCATGAAATTATTAGATTAAGAACATAAGAAAAAGCCTCAATCATTCCTCGATCTCATTTCACATGAACAAATTAATAGTGTCAAATATTGCCAGGCCAATTCTTAACATTAAAACATTTAGTAAGAAGTAGGTGAAGGTTGAAGACATTCAAGTTGTGTCTTTTGCTAATTTCTCGATAAATTCATAAATTCGCAATAACAACTGACTGATTATTTTAGCAATATTGAAGTGTTTCTGAAAGCAAAGTCCCCCCAGAAAAAAATACAAATATGACAGAATTTATAAGGTTTCCGCAGTCTGCAACTAATTATCATGTATACAAAAAGATTGCGACGATGAGTCCCGGCCTATGAAGACAGACAATTTCATCCAATAATATATCATGTGATTAAAGATGATGAATAGGGGAGAAAAGTCCGTAACTTATTATGAAGATGATAAAATATGACTGAACTTAATCTGCCAATTATACCCAATAAGACATCTTCGCAAGTTTTCTCTTAAGTTATCAAGAAATATGACCTTCCATGACAAAATCTCACTTTCAAAGCTTGTCATTAATCTAGGAAGATTTTACATTTATTGTCATTTGGCCAATTAATCATAATTTCTTTATTATTTCTCGGAAGGCAATTATCCAGTTATCAGCTGGTTCTTAATTCAGACAAAACGGGATTCTATCAAAGAGGTTTTGTTATGCTTGGAATAAAGTTGAGTACTTCTGAGAAATATTTCTTTACTGTGGTGAGTATTGAACTTTGGGGACATTTTAAAGGGCAAGTACAGTCAAACCCGAACAAAGGAAAGACAAAATGTGGCCCTTGATGACAGATGACTTTTATTTGGAGGTCAGTTTGTTTTAAATAATCAGTGATCAGTAATCAGAATGGCCTTTATTCACAGGGTGGTCTTTATTCAGAGGTGGACATAAACACAGGTCTGACTGTATATTGAAACAACAGTTGAATTTGTAGAGATCTATGAAAGAAAAAAGGACACACCATAGGGAAAGTAATATAGCCATCAGGAAGTTTTAATCTAAAAATAGTTGGAAAAAGAAAAAAAGACTTACAAATTACAAATTTTTATGAATGCCATAATTATTAAACTTCTGTGTTCTCAAATTCACTCCTCTGACCAAATATCAAATTACACACAGATTAATCAGAGGTTTTAATGACTATTTTGTCACATGCGAAAATAATTCATTGTGTGTTAGATATAAATGACCCAATATGATTAGACTGAATGATTATGTGGCCAGACCTTTTATTATTTGTCTGTGAAGAAAATAACAGTCATTTATATCTATGACAAAGTTCTTTTTTTCCATGTTGTCAAATTATATTGCTTTGTTTTCTAAAGAATAAACTGTGATTTATAAACGGAAAAGTTATTCGAGAAAATTTTCAATTATTAGTGTCAACATACATGATATAAATCTTACATTCTGTTTTATGAAATGTGAACATTCCAAATATCTATAATGGGTTTTGTGAAACAATTTATGCATGTTCATAACGTTGAAGTAAAACTCTGTATCATTATTGTATGTATATATCTGAACATTTCTTGATAGAATACAATATTGTTATGTGTTTAATGCTAAGAGTTGTGGTTTCTGGACAAAAGAAGAAGCACTGGAAAGATCAGGGTAGGTTCTGATTTGTGGCAAATGTTTGTGGAGGGTCCCAGTAACCGCATATAGCACTCTGGCACCATGTATTGAAAAAATACATATTTACAAAGATTTTAAGTTTTTGTAGGGAAAGAAAAAGATAAGGATTAGATTGATATGTTTGTAGGTTTAGAAATAGATGAAACAGCGACATAAGGAATTATCTTGATTATGCGAGAGCATAGGGTACTATCTTGATATATACTGTCAGCGTATGGCAACTCTATACTGGCATATGAGAAAATACAAATGTTTCTTGATAGGTCTTAATCTTAACATGATAGCTGATATCGTCTTGTACAAATAATACATTGAACAATAAACTAGGCATTAAACAACAATTCAGTCAAAACTTTTGATTATTTTCATAAAATATTGAGTACACCACCTACAAGCTTGAATATATCAATTTATATCCCAAAAACTAGAAAAAATAACTAACATCCTTTCATCTTTTTTGAAATCGTTCCTTTGGTTACGTAACAAAAATTATAAACATACATTGATGTTTAAGCGCGAAAAATCAGACTAGACGTATTAATCAGCCATATTCTCAAAAACACTAATTTATTACTTAAACTGAATAAAGGACAGCCTATTTCTAAAATACGTACATGTCCAATAATCAGACGTGGACAGGGCCGCGCCCATTCTCAAGGGCACACCGTCCACCAAAAAGGCATCATGGAGCGCCCCATCTTAAATAGAAGAAAAAAACATATCACAATTTTAAACGAAATAGTTTTCTTCTATTATTTAAACCATTCTAAATTCCTGGTAATTTCCCCACGTTTACTTTGATGAAACAAATTATTTAAAGTTGGTAAAAAAATGTATGTAAAAACTGTCCGTAGAAATTTTCCAGCTTTACAGAATATTGCAAAAATTAATTGGAACCATTGTGGCGGATTGCTACTGGCATTTCTTTTCTAAGAAACAAGAAATGAGCAGATTTAATCAAAGATGTCAGATCTCATTTATTTATCTCTTTACAATAAATCAATTTTCTATAACTACTTGAACTAGTGATATTATTTATAGGGAGGGAAACAGTAAGCTAGTTCATAAAGATATACTTGCCACTAATTGACAGTTTGGCCCATCAATATAGAGAAATGTACCACCCATGCATATGCAGAAGAAAAAATGGCAGCTGAGTAGTGCTTATCTTTAATTATGGCAGAGTATCTGTTATGAACAGCAGGTATATTGCTTAAAACTCAACAGAGAACCAGAAGGATATGAAGGCCCCTCTCCTGGGCCTGTTGTCATTGGTGACAAGAGAGAAGATAGTGTCAAGAGTTAGTTTAAGATATAAAAAACTCAAATGTCAATATGAATATTTTATAATTCCATTCTATCACCTGCCAATTCAATACAACTGCTACCACTTTAGATAATGATAATGATAAAATAGATGGTAAATGAAAATAAATATATATAGATCATACACATATGGGAGAAATGGCAGCACATTTTACAGACCAAGGGATTTGATGACAGAGGATTGAAAAACAACTCAAATAAGGGCCGATGTCGCCATGTCTCTATTCATCTGTTAGGTCTGGTAAAAGTTCATTGATCTGGTATAAAAATCAAAATATTTACCATTAGCATGGCAGGATTCAATATTTTAAAGGCTGGCTATGTGTAGTTAACACGGAAGAAGCATAGAGATTTCATAGAAAGAGATTAAATGGTAGAAATGCACTATTCTGAGAACAATACCTTGTCATAAAAGATCTGACAGAAGGATATTTAATAATCCATGTTAATTATCAACAAGCAGTACTGTATTTGATAGAATGTTGTTTATAGTTCTCATAAAATGTCAACAAGAATCTTCTTATCATTGTTGAGTTCTATGATTACTGCTAACCTTAACATACTGAACATGACTGACTACAACCATAAATTTTAACCCCAGAGCAAATATACTGCCTGGCAACATTTTTGCAGACTTAGTCAGGACTTCGAGACAAGTGATTATCAGACAAGCGTTTCCAAAGCCTTTTTTAAAACCTAGCCAGAAGCAAGTGCATCCTAAGTAAAAGTTCACAAACCTTTTTTTTGTAACAATGCATGTATTTTGCAATATTTGAAAAAAAAACATTTTGCCTTTATTTGAATTGCATAAATCACATTCTGACATCACGAGTTAAAATCAATGTAATGGATGTAATGAAATTTAACTCAAAGAAAGCTTCATTTTCAAGAAAACAAAATGAAGCAATAGCAAGCATAAAAAACAACAACCAACGTAATAAATTGAAAGAAAAGCCTCATATGTCCATCCAAAAGGAGACTAAAGCCAAGAAATGCTACAAATCTTTGATTTTCTGGGTAAAACTCTGACATGGTATCCCTGGGGAATGTATCACTTCATTACAACGACCCTAAGAATGAGGCAAATCAATCTATTATAAATCTGCAAATAAATGAGCATATCAACCGCTGGACAGACCCTTAACTATGTTATGTTAAGCGAGAGCAAAGACTGTGTCACAATTCTCTCACTTACAAGAAGCAAGTAGCAAGCCAACAGAACAGAAAAGTAGTTAACTCTTTAAAAGATAAAGAACACAAGATAAAACCTTTTTTATTTCATTGGTGTTTTATTCTATTTCACAGCCAGTCATTTGGTGACTTTTTAGCTTAAACAGCGGAGGAAGAGCCCAGGCTTACACCTGAGTAGATACACAGACTTTCTGTAAGCTAGCTGGACAGATTCCTCACAGGTGAAATTTGGTCCTGAGTGGGATTTAAACTCACAGTGGTCAGAGACCATAACCACTTAGCCACAGAGGGCCCTTTAGATAAAACCTTGCTGCACTGATTGAAGTCAAAAATACAGAACTACATACACTATTGTTACGCCAGAGAGAGCACTTATGCTCTTGCCCATAATGGTCAATGATACAATTTTCATTAGTGAGGATTAGACACTTAAGGTAATATTATTTTTCTATCATTTTCTTACAAAGACTTTCATTCCTCTACAAAGGACTTTTAATTTAAAGCACTGTAGCAATGTGAGTGTTTTTCCTTATCCACAAAATAATGTTGTATAAACAAAATTTAACCACAAAAAGTGCTCTGTTGTGAAAATTTCCGCCCATCTCGCCTTTGATGTAAACATTTTAATTTTATTTTCTAATATGGCCATACAAGGAAATAATGAGTCCATTAATTTGCCACATTTTCCATTTCACTTAAATAATATGAAATGAAAAACTGACCCCAGTCAAATAAAGGTCACCTCATCAAGAAAAAGGTCATTTGCATTTTATGTCCCTTGTCAATTGTAGCCCAAAAATATAAAATTGTTTCTAGTGGTCAGGCTGTTATGCAATTTAAATAGAAATTTCTCAAATCACATGAAATTTTCCATTCTGCTTCAATAGTTCATCTCTTTGCTGATAATATAATTTTCATCCCAAAAAGTTTTGTGATGGACAGGGTCATCGTGAACTGGCAACAAAGGGCAAAATGATCAAAAATACCACATTTGTAAAATTACAGTTAAATTCAAATATGGCTGAATCCTAGCCAGATGTTTTCCATTATTAAGGGCAAGATAAATAGAGACCTTGCTGATGACGAAAATGGACACAAGATGTAATCTAGTGTAAAACTGGCTGTTTCAACATTCATATCTTCATAAAAGACAGTCAATCCAATATAAAGTAATTAATAATATTCATTAGTTTCATTCAGTGTAGAATAAATTATATGACTTCGATATCATAAAAGTACTAGTGTCAAATCCTTAAAACCTGAAAAAATGGCTATCATTTATTATTTTTATCATTGAAAATGATAACATTTAGACATTATAATAAATTATATATTTATCATTGAAATTCATAAGAAATTCATAAGAATCATATTAAATATTATGATAATTCATAGATTTATCATATTGACAATATGTCTTTCAAAACAATGCGTCAAAAGAACCAAGTGAGTCACCTTATATTTTATGAGGTCCCTCTGACCCCTAAAATTGTCCTTATCCCCAGGTGCTGGAGGACAATTAAGTCAAGATTTTCAAATTCAATGTCCGTAGACATATTTTCTGATCATTATTCAAGATAACTTTCAAAAATATGTCCATCTTTACAGGTTAAAGGTCCCGTCCATTTCATTTTTAATGAGCCCCATACAACTAACCACCCAGGGAAATTGTCACAAATTGTAGAAAATCGTTTGATTCAAGATGCTTATGCAACAGCCCTGTGGTTATGGACAGCACACTAACTCTTAATGAAAGGGATTTAATTTCCTCTTTTAAAACGAATCGTTAAAGAAATATATCTAAACTTTCATTCTATAATGACACGATATGTCACAGAGTGACACTCGGACAATGCGGTTTCAGACAAAAACTGTCCAGTTTTACAGTGTGAAAGGTCACCAAATCTAATTTTGATTACACAGTCCTTAAGGTATAGTGTCATAAAAAACAGATTAATACATTCTATTACCTCTGTTTATTTTCAAAATGGATTACAGCAAAATGACATTCAGACAATGGCTGTTCAAAATGTAGAAGCATGGTACAATAGGTGTCTATGTCATTTTAAAAATGCAATTATATCAAATTTATAAATTTCAACCAGTTTTATGAGGTAACCATATATAGATTTTCTTACATAATTTTGACCATACAATAATATTATTGATAAATTAGAATACTTATACAGCAAGAATTATCATTAATTACTTATTTCACACTTTAATCATTATCAATATCAAATAGATGCCAATTCACACATCAAACCCCTATAATTAGGGGTTTCTATCATCCAAGTTATATCTGGAATGACACACTTGCTGTATGTCATTCACATCATAAAATTATATTCAGGAATTTATTCTCATCAGTCAAATTACATAACATCTTGATTTAGAACAAGAATTTCTTAATGAGGGCCAACAGCATTTCAGCAATCATTCTGAGTTATTGTACGCATTTTAAATTTTATTTTTATAGGCCAATACAATTCAAATTATCAAGATTAGCTTCCTCTCATCTTATCAATTTATTTGCTTGAAAATTTGATCTAATTTGTCCTGATACCCTTTCAATCAGACAAGAGGAACCTTACAATGGGACCCGTGTCCCTTTGAAAGGAGCTGAACCCTAACAATATGAGGGAATCCAATGCCTTCCTAACTGGTTCATCACCATCGGTTATATAACTCTCCGGGAGATAACATCCATCTCTTTGACAGATATTAGGGGAAAATTGTACAGAAATTATTCCATTTGATGGACAACCCCAGATGCCTCTTGTTCAAAAAATGGTGATAATTAAATGATTTCCCAATCCCATACATGTGAAGAACATTCATACATTTGAATACCAATCATTATGTTATCTGTAAAATACAATTTTATGTCTGTCCCATACAGGATATATGGAGGGTGCCAATTCATGTGGAAATCTATTTAACAATTAAACATAATTACACAATTAGACAGTTTAAATTCATTTATACAAAGCATGTGAAAACTACATGGGAATTCAGCCTATGAGAGAGATTTTGCAAAATGTCATTTGAAGTGTCGTTTTTGTATAATTTTTTGAACATGCTTGACCATATTTTATTGACAAACATTTCACACAATTGCATCGGCAATGCAGAAATTATCTTGAAAGAAAGGCAAGGAAATTCTCTGAGAAAATTCAAAGTAAATGACAAACTTGCGCCCTGCAAAATGTAATTAATTGCGATTCTTACAACCCTGCTGCCTAGGTCACAAAATTTATTTCAAAATCAGTCTTAATTTACGAAACAGAATGGAGAACAACACAAATATAGATAAATGTCTTACACAAAAGACAGACAAATTGGCAAAAATTCTCTAACACATATGGTCACAAATAAATTTCAAAACAAATTTCACTCTAAAACCTGAAAGTAATTTTACAATGAAAAACCATATTTGAACAGTCAATAAAGATAATACGGCTATCATAGATTCTAATTATACAACATCGCAATGCATCAAAACAAATTTCTGTCATGTGAACACACCAAATTATAGAAATTGCAGCAAGGAATACTGGAAAATTCTATCAATTTTAATTAGCTGCGGTAATTAGCCGAGCAAAAAGAAGTAGTAATTAGAGTTGTATTCAGTATCCCAAATGCATATCTAATAAAATGCTCACTTGGTAGAGGAGTGTTTGCGTAACAATTGCCATTTTGAGTCTAATAAAATTCATCAAAATGTAACGAAATGTGAGAAAATTACCATAAAAATGCCGCAGAACTTTTCTATAACTGTAACTCTTCACTTTCTCAGATAAGAAATCAAATTTAGTGAAATTGTATTCCAACTAATTGGTCAGTAATTATAGTATTCAAAACTGTCTCATTTTCAGCTTCGCAATCATTAAACACTGAAAAATACTACTTAAAGTTTCTTCAACTTTTATTCTTATTTCATTGCATAGAATTAGCAATTCATTCCACGTAATGGATTTTCTTATGAACAACAACTGCATGTAATTCAGTTTCAAGACTGACAGGAGAATAAGGTTTATTGAAGAATGAAAGTTTGTTTTAGAAACATCCAATTTAAAATTTTCTCATAAGTGAGAACATAATCATAGCAAAACCAGGGTAAGATTTATTGACCACTTGCACAACGGCCTTATAAGAAAATTTGGTGCAAAATATGTCATAGTTGATTATAGCATTTCAAGTAAGACTGTTCGCACATAAATGTCATTCACGCCCGTGCACTGGTTACGTTAGCTACATAAATCTTGTTTCACCATCAAACATGCATAGTCTCACAACCTCCTCGAACTAATTTAATTGAGACAATATTATACAGAGCATAATACAAAACTTATGCTTTCTTCCTGTGTGTAACACACAAGAAGGACAAGAAGTGACTTGACAAATGTGTAAGATGTTTGTGCAGTTTGGTGCATGGTTTTGCATTCTTGGGCACTGTTAAAGCGCTTGTGTTGTTGGAGTCTGTGCTTATTACAAGTGCGCTATTTACTCCAGCTTCGTGAAAAAGCTGGAAAGTTGCGGTATTCTTGCATAGTTTTTGCCAACAAACATTCGGATTCCTGTTTGGTAACAAATCTAACAAACAGATTAAAAATTAAGACTTAAAGCAATAAGTTTATGTTTTATAATGAGACTGGCTTAGATTCATTGCAGCAATCACATGGAGCTGTAATACATACGGTTTCTAAGCAACTCAGTAATTTCATGAAATAAACCAGAAAAAAAAACAAAGTCCCTTAAAGTTTCTCTCTTCATAATTGTAGGAGAAAACACAAATTTTAATTACAACAATGTTATATTGACAGCCTAGTCTTTAATAATTAACACCCAAGCGCGTTTCTTCAAATAACACCTTCCAGTCATTGTTAATTTTCATATTCAGGAAAGAAAATCAATGAAAATAGATATAAATATCATTCTGTCAAGAGATGGTCTTTTCACTAAGATTGGTATGGTACCAACAAATTAGATATTTATTAAATTTTTTCTGTGGAGCATAGATCCAGTAATTACAACGACCGAAGATAGTCGCAAAGACAAACAAGAAGTTTAACCTAATTATATGAAGCAACATGCCACTAAAATTTAGTTTTACTTTTCGATAATTGAGTTATACAAATTGTGATATTTGAAGTGGAGACAGTTGATTGGTGCTCGGGTGTAGAAGAGTCTTCGATACAATACAAAGAATCGCCATAAACTGTCCAATCAGAACGAATCTGATTGTGAGAGGAAATTTAAAATCAGTTACAGTATTTCTTTACAATGTTTCCACTGTTTAAATTGTATAAAGTTTCCATTTCTTTTACATCAGAGGTGATAATTTCACCATAGAGTTTCATGGGTCATCTTGTTCCAGACAGCTTCACATATCAATTAGTTACTGGGGACAGATTCGAAAAAATACATTATCAGGATAATACGACACATATTTTGTCATTTGTGTCTGTAATCTACAGAGATCTTCAAGATGGTGTCTGCAAAGGGTATGACTGTAACTAAGCAACTAAGTAATATATATTATGTCTAATTTACCCTAAATTAAGTTTATTCATTCAGCCAGTAAAGCAATGGAATCTTTGGTTCGTAAAGGTGATGTTTCTATTGTATTATACCCCAACCTATATATACTAGTCAGGCTATAGCATAAGTCCTGCAAATTTGATATTATCTCTGACACTTTTTTTCTGGTAATAAAAAATTCTAAAACTACTTTTGTTTAAAAACCTCACTGTTTGAAGATTTAATACATCTTCGGATCAATTTTCTGACTGAATACGATTAATATCGTAAAATTAAAAACATTAAAAGACAAATTTTGAGATTTGAGACCAATCTCAAGTTGATTAAACTTTTAACTTGGTACTTTTAACAGTATAAATGCACCATGAAACTGTAGATATACCAGTCTTACTATGCTTTTTTATATAAAACATATTTTATCTATCATATACAACTGGCAAAGGCTCAAAAATCATTAAAACTGAAACTAGATTTACAATCATCAAAAGTATGAAAAATATGCAGTTGTATAAACTTAATAAATTACTAATTATTTTCAATTATTGCCATGTTTCAAAAAAAAAAACCAACAGCTGTAACAAATTAATACAAATAAACCATAAATGACAAGAAAAAAAAAAGATATTTACCACATGTATGACCGTAATAAATCATAAAATAGGAAACATATGTGACAGCCTCTTTAGTGAGAGCAGGTGTAACTAACTAGATAATTAGTAAATTGCTGTTAAAACAAATGTAAGTTATGACGTTTGTAGCACAGTAGCATCAGTAATTTTTGACAAATCTCAACAATCTATGGCTGTGACACTGAAATTAATCAACTATATGAGAGGGACTCAAATTTTGCCAAAATTTTCTCGTCAGTTCATTTCGTCTTTTATCCCATTCATAATTAAGTGAGGTGTTTCTCCAACATTACTGTCATATTTTGCCCGGAGACGCGAGGAGTAGTCCTCGTTGTTAAAGCAGATACGTTTTTCATCACGTCTGACCAGAGAAATGGACAACTAAATTAAAAATGTTGGCATGACGACAATTCTATAATTCTCCAGTGTTTTATAAATTGGATTGTTTTGCCTAATATGGATAGAGTGGCAAATTTAACTACATGACTGACTGCAACACATTATTATATTAATTTTATTAATTCTTCCGTGTCTGGTACTATGACTGTCTACCAATTATACCATAAAAACAATCCAACATATGCCATTGTTATTAGTTTAATCATATTTGGATATGTCTATTTCATTTTCAATTAACTATGGAGCGTAATTATACCAGAGAAAAACTGCCTCACCAATCATAAAATTGACAGAACCAGAAGTCTGTCGATATATCCTTCTATATAATGAACTAGTTTAAACAAGGCTCTGGCAACAAAAAAGTTTTACGTGACTATCACACAGACAAGAATTAGCAAAAAATAATTCATTTATAGTTTCCATTATCCGGGCATTAATTCATCAGAATCTATCGGGAGGACTTGTTTGACCTGTGAAGGAGTTTATTAAAAATAGATGAAGTCATATGTTAACGTTGTTTTTTCTTTGTATGGGTTCAGCTGAGTTCTGATATAAAGCACACATTTACAATAAATAAACCTCTTTTGAAACAATTGTGCATGTTTGTGTAAACTCATTTTTTTCATTTTGTAATTACTTGATGGCAGAATTATTTTTTTTCAAGTGCATAATTCATACTTCTATGACGATAGGTAGAATAATTAAAAGAAATTGTGGCATTTCTACAAAATTGTAAAAAAAGTACTTTATGTATTTATTCTGCCTGTCTAGGCAAATTTATATGATTTAAGGCCACAGTAAAAAATATGTTTTCCTGTCTCCAGACTGAGGCGTGTGAATTTTATTTGAGTTAGGATGGCACACAGTAAACAAATATATTTTTTAATTCGGCCTTACATGTTTTTCTGTCGTGCAGAGGGAAGAATGACTTTTGGAATAAGTAAAAGTTTACCTGTATGTGATCTGACATGTATCTGTAATGCGCTGTCACTACCGAACACTTTGCCGCAGAGACGACATTTATGCTTGAAGAATGGATCATCGCTGCCAAGGTACGATCTGCCGTCACCACTCTCTGAAATAACACAAAAAAATAAAACGTAAGTAACCAACATTATCATAATTCATTCATATACAGTTTAAAAAATGAACTATAAAAATCACAAAATTGCTGTTCAGAAATAAGGCAGGTATTCATTTACTGAACTTGTAATCATTTTAGTACACACTGTTTACTTGTCATAAAGCTTGTTTAATACCAAGGAAATTTTCAACAAATTTAAGCAAGATAAAGCATGGTTTTCAACAAGCCTCCCCCATATTGAAGAATCTCGGTAGAATTTCTTCACAAACAAGCCTACTTTCCCACATAGATCCTCTAACAATAACAGCGTATACATTACAATAAATGATATAAACAATAGGGTTATGACTGTTTCTTTTTTCATTTACTGAAGAGCTCTTGTCAAAGAAATGACATGTAAAATACTACCAATTAACTGTATAAATATATGATTAATTCCTGTTTTGTAGGGTGGGATGTTTACAGAATGTGAGATAAGAATATTATTACAATATATAAATGGCATAGCCAACGCCTGCATATTATCACTGTGATATGACAGGCTTTTGTTTACATTCTCAAGCAATGAAATATTAATTAATACAATATAATTTCCCTCAGATTTTTCTCGGCAGACTAACTGGCACATGCGTCTGCTAAGTTTTTTCAGCGATGAAGAGTGTGTTTTCCTGTGAAAACATGCATGGTGATGTTTAGTCTATGGAAATGCAGTATTAAGTGGCTTCCTGTCATTATAATCTTCTGTCTGGAATCTGTACACGGAGTCAGCACAGAAACAACTCATTCAATTTTGTAAATTAAAATTTAACCTCAAATGTACCTAGACCAAACCTTATTTTGTTCTAGAACATGTTGTGTAATCAGCTTCATGGATAACAATAATTATATCACAATAGTTATGTGTGTATGATCTTTAAAAAGGGTCAAATCTCGAGCCAAACTGAGCCATCAGTTTCCTTCCAAGAGCACCACCATATATGACCACAATTACCTTTGTTAGCTAAATGATACAGAATGAATAAAGGATCACAGGACAGCCCAATATGTCCCCTTCTTCAACTACCAGCCAATTTACAACATAAGGAAATGCAATTATAATGCTTAACTTCTTTGTTAGGAAGTAATGCCTTTATAATATTGTCTGTTTTTAAGGGCCTTTGTGGTCGCGTGGTTATGGTCTCTGACTAGTAATCACCAGCCCCTCACCACTATGGGTTGAAATCCCATCTGGGACCAGACAAATTTCAGATGTGAAGAGACTGTCCCGCTACCTTAGAGGTCTGTGGTTCCACCATGGTGTATGCCTGATGTCCTCCAACATTAAAGCTTGAAGGCACAAAATGACCCTGGCTGTTGGGGAGACCTTAAACTAAAGTGTCTATTTTTATATCAGAGATAACTTATATAACAAAAACAAATTAGCAGGCTGGTTAACATTCCAATATTCTTCGATCCAACATTCTTATCTTTTATTATAATACTTATTTTTTCTAAAGAAAAAAAATGTAAGATAATGTCGACATTTCCTTTTATCATAAATACGCCTGTTTCCCATTTGTTATATTTGCAGAAACTTTCAATTATAAAAATAATCATCTGACAGTGTTATGAATCATAAGATTAAAATCTTGGAATGCCGATTTTTGTTGAGAAGCAAAAAATTTGTTTCCTGCCTCATTTCGACACACAGAAAACATATGTTGCAAAAGTCATAAATTAACTACCAATTATAGCACCCGGTCTTTCAATGATAAGTCTCTAGTTGTAAGTATTAAGTCGGCATTAAGCACCAATCCTACATGTCAAATATGTCATTCCTACCAATTTAGCCATCTAGAGCAATTTAAGTGTTTTGGCTACATGTTAAAGATTAAATACATTTTTGGAGTACATTATTGCAATCAAATGAGAAGATATGTTCCATGGAAACATACCAGATAATTAGAGCACAAACTGATATCCATCAATATTAAATCTGACACAAAAGCAACGATAAAATACTGCAATGTTGGCAATTACCAAATTCCTGTCATCTATAGAGCCATCAAAATCATCTTCAATATTTCTATAGAAGCCTCATAACTGATAAGCCTTCAGAGGAAAAGCAGAGAACATGGTATAGAAAATGGAAAAACATTCGGAGGTTGTTGGCCTTTTTGCAAAGCTAATAACTTGGAAGCAAAGATCAGAGGCACATTTAAACAACATTATAATCCCTTGCTAAGAGACATATCAACAATGATTACAGCAAAGATGATGTAAAGGTATGAAATAAATCGCTTTTTTTTCTTTTGTAAGAAACACCTCAAAACATATGAAATTGGAGCAATTTGAGAAAAGCTCATTTATTACCAAATTATCATATCAATTCTTACTTAGCATTCACAAACTATGCTATGATTATGCATAGGAATAGTTCATTACAGTGACTGCCCGCCTCATTAAGGGAATCATAAGTAATTAGGTATGTCCCATAAACTGAAATTTTAGAAAAATTGAATAATTAAACTAAGAGACTGAGAAATCTTGGAACACTTGAAAACACATGCAAATAATCCCAACACCTACAAAAAAACCATATCAATCAAACATCACTGTTTATATTAAGCATCATAATTTATTGCTAAAACATTTGGCAAGCTGAAATTCATACTAAGTTAATCAAATATAGCCCAACGGATGTTTACTTTTCGTCTCTTTTGTGTAAATTTTTTTCAACAGGAAAGTATGATTCTTAGTTATTCATAAATTTATGTATGAGATAAGAGTTATAAAAGATAACAAGACTGGGGTTAAAGGAACATAATATTTCAAGATTTTCAAAAGCCACCAACAGATATGATAGGTTTAATCGTAAGATTATTTCAAGATAAATGGTTGCATGTTTTCAATATGTGTTCTCCCAGAGAGAATGACTGAGTGTTAACTGAACTGAATAAATCTATATCCAATCCGCCCATATTAATTGCACTGGAATTTTTTATTGTACAAAAAAATTAGACCATTCCATAGGTTTAGCTTTAACACAATTACAAGTTGTTTATCACAAAACTACACACCAGCATTGTTGTGACAAAACCAAGATTGAAAAATGCCACCTTGTTGATGCAGAAATGTTAAAATATCTTAACAACAAAAGAAATGACTTTTTGATCAATTGTTACGATAGACCCTAACTACCAAATCATTGCAGCAGAAGACAAACATTTCAAAGACACTGAACACAAACATTGATTTTCATAACAATATATCCTTTTTTTGGTCGCAAGGCTAGAAAAAAATAGTCATGTTTATGATCACTTGACCCAAAAAAAGTTTTGAAGGTAGGATTTTTTTCTGAACATACCTTTCGTGCTTAGGGAGTACAATTTATCCCCAAATATTTTCACACCTCAGATTTTGCTGATAGAAACTTTAGGGATGCCACCAAAATAAAATAGGTAACCATAGAAACAATTATTTTTTCTGGCCTTTTACATTTTCACAACGTGTCTGTGAGTTTGTGCTAAATGAACAGTACGCTTGACCAAGTTAAATACTTTCGACATCAACAACTTCTTCTCATATAAGCTGTAAATGGAATCGCGAGCCAATTTTGATATAAAGAATGGCCCGGAGCACGACAACATGAATAATATAACAATCCCATTTCCTATATCAAACATTGATTTCATAAATCGGATGAAAAAGGTCGACAAAAAGATAGCATGAAGCAATCAAATATTCTATTCAAGTGTGGCTGGAGGTTTTTAACACTCATAATTGTTCGTTTCCAAGAGGTCGCTTGTTTATTCTGAATGTGTCGGAATGATGAATATTGACATTGTGAAATTCTGTACGATATTAGATGTCACTTTACGTCAAAACAAGGCAATATTTGTTATTGATGGAGTTACAAAATGGTGTTTATTACAATAAGACAATCAAATTTTCTGTGACAAATAAAGACAGGAAGCTTTAGCATCTTATCAAGATGGAAAATATAATGTCACCCCAGGCCTCATCATAAATATTAATTTACATTTTCTAGAAAAGATTATAGTTTTTTTTCATCGCAGTGATGTAAAATCTATGAGATCACACAATGCTTCATAATTAGCCCACATTACTATTTACAAGGTACCTCATTATGGTGTTCGTTCAAAATTAAGAGGGTATAAAATTCATGAATGATCATCATTGATCAACCAAATGAGGAGTGAGCCTGCAAAGGTTTAAATAACCGTTCATGACATGAAGTAACTAACTGCAGCATAACCCTCAATGAATGAATGACAAAATTTTAACCCAGTACTTAGTTGGTGCGATTTAATTCAGTTACACAGTGTATGTTTGGATTACCTCCCCTGGGCTTAATCTGAGGCCTCTTCAAAGTGGTGGTCAAAAAGATCCAGCAATTAACAATATGAGTATCATCACTTAAATTTAGCCACCTTTCCCAGTCTCACCTCTAAGTGTTTGCAAGCTGACAATGCGACAATTTATTGCTTTTTCATTACAGCAATTTACATTCTGGCCATTCATATATTATTAGGAATTATTAGTGATTAGTAAAAAAAGCATTTTACATCTACAAGGATGAAGCATTCCACAGTAGCCCAATTTTAAATGATAAATCAGGAATTTTAATCTACCGCAAGTGATGGGACAGTATATGTTCGGATTACTCACCGCAGAAACAAATGAACAAACAAGTATTTGCACATACGACTGTTTGAAATATGATGAGCCGTCATAGATACAAGTATCATGTCATCTTTTGTTGTATATACTTGAGGGTGAACAACAAAAAAGATGAGTTACGTTTACCAACTGTCAACGCCTTGGCCCCTGAATTAGGAGGGCAATACAAATACATATCACATATATCGTACATAATACATCATTTTCTTTATCACATACAGCAGACAGTGTATCACTTGTACAAACAAGTCTATGACTAAATTTAACACTGATGTCATATTAATTTTCCCCTCAAAAAAATTTGACATCCGACCTTAATCAATTACGGTACATTACTACGATAGTGTTAGGATGGGTAATTGGTACGCGATACATAAACTGAAGACGTTACTTCAACAACATGCAATTTTGTTATCATTTAAAAGAACATTAATAATATTTTACAAAGAACTGTTGTATGTATCATCCCTATTTAACAAATCATTAATTTATAAAACACCCAAATACTTGCAGTTTTAATACCGATTTTTCCTCAAAGTAGGGGGCGACTTGTCTCTACCACAGACGTTTAAATGATTTCAAAGATTAGACCAAAAACATTGTTCATATTATTAATATTGACAAAGACTATAATATTCTTTTCAAGTAGGGACTTATTTAAATATTTACTCAGATGAATAGAATTTATAAAATCAACAAAATGTGAATTCAACTTGAAACATATAATTTTGATACGATACATCAATTCTGCGCTTCCATTAAAGTGATACGCCACTTATCATAGGTCAGTGTTTACACTTGTTCACATGTTATTCAGGAGAAAAATCTTTGAAGATTTTTGTAAACCAACTAAAAAAAAATGAAACCAAACTTCATTTTCGATTGGCATGAAATATTCAAACAAACTCAGGATTTCGAATTACACAATTTTACATTTAATTAATTTTCACATAATCTCCTTAGACAATGAATAATTTGATTATTTCATAAGAAATGAAAGAAAATGTCTGACTGTTGGAATTACACAAATTCCTTTACTGCAAATAAGAATAGAAGATAAAATATTTGTTGTTTGCAATAACTTCAATTATAGGTAAATACTTGAACAAGTTTATTCTAGTGTAATTTCTCATATTATCTGCTATTGTGTTGAATGAGAACAAGCTGTTGTATTTCAATGTTATAACTGCTGCTGCTGTTGCTAGTGATGACGGTGCTGATGAAAATAATAATAATGAAAATGTAAACGATGCTATTATATAATCATGAAGTTGTAGAAGAGAATAATGGTAAAAAAGATGATGATACAGATTGTGATGATACTGAAACTAATGTTAATGCATAACGGATTGACTGATGAGAATGATGATGATGGGGAAGATGAAAATGATGATGGTGATGATGATAATGGTGATGACGATGATGATGATGACTATGATGGTCAAGATGATGTTGACAACAATGATGACAATGATAATGACATCAATTATATTGACTATGGTGGCAGTGGTGATTGCAATGAAATTGATTATAATGATGATGATGATGGTGTTGGTGGTGATAGTGATGTGATAATGATGATTCAGAAGATAAGGGTGGTAATAAATCGAGTAAGTTAAGCATATTCTGTATCTGTTATTTAATTGAAAGCTTGTGTAAGCAGTCAGTAATTTATTCACTTCTTTGAAGATCTACAATATTTAGGTTCTTATTGTTGACTTCAAAAGAGAATGATTTTGTTCGTACAGGAAGTGCAAGTATACAAAAGGCCTCAATCTCACCTGATGATGCAGTCATAAAGGTATATACTAATGGAAGATAAAAAATAACTATCTTTCTCTCAGCCAGAAACTTCCTTTGAAGCTAAACAATAAATAACAATCAAGAAAGAAAAAACTCTATACAAAAGTCCGAGTTAAAATAGATAGGTTGCTATGTAAGAATATATATATAAAATAACCAGTTACTATAGCTGCTGTACGAAATAAAGATAAATATGTATCTAAATTAGACTTTTTTCTTAATGATTAAAAGATGCGACTGTTTACAAAGTTTGTATAGTTTTTACAAGATTGTATACATTTTACACTTAGCAGTCTACACATTTGAATGATTCGCATGCAAACAGTTTCACTTTCTAGGCAGATTAAATCCATTATGCCTGCATCTTCTAAAATCCAGTAAGTCTTTAGCCAAAAATTATGGCGCCATAAATGTACACTGTTTATTCATTATCATTTCCACGTAAAATTATCGCATCTGCAAGTTTGTGTAATTTTCATAAAAAAATGCAATAAGGATGAACGCCTGGGCAGCCAATTAGGAAGAGCAAGAATTTTATCAACCAACTTTGTCTTTGATAATTGGTTAATTATAATCATAGCTTTTAAAGCAAGTACATTTGATGTAATGAGAACATTCCCTCTCAAAATAAAACGTTCATTTTCCAAAACATACTACAAAAAGTAAAAGATTGTAACACTAGGTTGCTACCTGAGTTATCAAAGTGTCAAGAACAAAAATGCTTTGGCTTAAAATTTATCGCATAATATCAGATAGCTACAGAGGGGTGTAATTAAGTATCAGAGAAGAACATTTTGAATCTTCTCCCTTGAAACAAGTGTAAACTTATGCCTTTAAACATTACTAAGTCCCATTCCACAGCTTGAATTTAATTAAAAAAAACTAATTTGGTTTTCGGTTCATTGACAAGACATTCGTTCATGATATGGAAAAAATAATTGAACAAGAGGAAAAGTCATGTATATGCATTGATAATCTATTTCGTATTTTTTCAAAAACAATGGACGGTGTGCTTCTCTGAGTGGTATGCTTATTACATACTCCATTACAAAATTAAATATTAGGTTGAAAATTAATCAAACCAAATAAGATATGTTGAATTCCAATGAAAGTTTTAATTGGTGTATGGGCTGACATTCACATGAATGAATTAAATCAGTTAAGGACAAACTTTTTACTTAATGCCTTAATAACCCAAGTCCTAAAATTAGGCCATTTTTAAAAATCATTTGGTTACAGTGCCTTCAGGTGTCCACAGTGTTCTAGATGGGTTTGTAAGCAGAAACAAAGATAAATATATAAATGTCAGGACAAAAAGTCTGAAAATGAAAGTAAATCTTATTCCAGAAACAAATATAATATAATAATGGCCTAATATTGAAAGAAATCCAATAAAAATGTAACTAATATCAGAAAAATATGTAACACCATAAAGACATAGTAACTGCCTTAATAAATAATATACACATGATAAAATAAGTAAAAATATTCAGAAATTGTAAAATACTAGTCCCCAGTGAAATATTTATTTGAAATGAGACTCAATAATTCACTGAATATAATTCAGTTACATTTTTGGGGGAACAGAATTTTCAACTTCCTGATATATAACATTAAAATACGAACTAATTCATGACACGGTTAATTATTACATTGTGAATGTTAAAACAGTCATTTAGCCACCAGCCCATGACTCTAGTCCAGTTGTTAGTTGAATGGACTTGTAACCTTGCGATCTGGGTTCAAATCCCAGTTGCAGCAAGTCACACCCTTCTATGAAAATTTAACAAAAATGTTAATTTTCCTCCAAATAAGGGGAAGTTGCCGAATACATTCAAGAAAAACTGGTCAGGTGAACCAGCCGCATTATATAACTGAAAAATTGTTGAAAAATGACATAAAACCCAGTGAAAAAACAAACATTTAACCATATCTATGAAAACAGTCAGCAGTAAAACAAGGCCAGCTTATAGTAGAAAATGATTTGAAGTTTAAGACACAGGAGTGTCATACCGCTGTTGTGAAACCTCATTAAACAACCAAACAAAGGTGATATAGCTTGCACTAAATGACTGAATCTCTTACATAATCAATGGTGTTAAGAAAAAAATTACCATCTTAATATATTTATGATAACAACAAAGAGTCGAAATCATCTATACAGCTTAATTAAGCATGTCATGATAGACAATCTACATAAAGACGACAAGTGTTATAAAAATGATGAAATGCATGTAAAAGTATGTTTGTAATCGTCATATTTTAATGTTTGGATGACGGATTCTAAAATTTATTATTTCGTTAGCTAATTTCATAATTACGCTATTTTATACCCAATGAACAAAGGGTTTGTGACATGAAAAATATAAAAATACGAACGTAATCCATTTTAATACTATGTTAGCATTTGATAGATTATCATAACTAATTATTATTAATGGATGTATTTGGGAGCATTTCTTAACTGATAATTGGACACACATAACTGATAAAAGAGGTTTCTCTCCTTTTGTAATTACCAAATTCATACGATTGTGGTGATATTGGATGGAAAAAAATATTATCATTCAAATACTTAAAATAACAAAGGAAGAATTAATGGACTATAATCGTTTGTTTTACGAATTTCGTTTGAATCATTTCAACCATAAAATAAAATTACAGTTATGAACTTATTTTACGGCTATATTGTGCTAAAAATGCTAATTAATACAACAAAGTAAAATAATTTAATGTTAAACATACAAACAACAACTGCACCTATTGTTCGTTCACTAAAAATAATTTGAACTGGTAATTAGATATTCATATATAGAGATCATTCCAGAACTTCTGTCAAATACCAGAACAATTTATGCAGAAATGAAATGGCTCTAATAAAAATACTTTTGCGGTGGATATGAACAGTTCGACTGAAGAAATTAATTGAAGTTCATTCTTCATATCATAATATGACATACACAAAAACAGCATAACTTTTTAAAAAAAAATTCCGAAGTTAATGCACCCATAATATTCTATTAAGATTAGAGCCGCATGTTTTTGTACAAAAGAAAAGATCCGGGCTTCATAAATGTCAAAATATTCTTATTCTATTTCAACATCTATAAACATTATAAGATACAGTGTCTTAAACATGGAAACCCGTTCTATGTACAAGGACAATAATTAAAGCCTTAACATGCAAACATACAAGTCTCTACAAGGTCATTAACAGTGTTGTAATATAATATTTTATCATATTTAAGTAAGAAATCCCCCTTTGATCTAAGGACATCAAAAACATTTATACTTATCCTACAATTAAACAAACAGCAGAGCAGAGATATTCTATAAAAGGCATATGAACATAAAATATTGTCCCTGATAGTAGGCAAACATTTCATTTCTTAAGTTTCTATGCAAAGTGTTTACGCATATTTCATACAATTTATCTGAAACTTTAAAGCCTATGTTTTAATCCACATACTTTTGATAATATATTGATACAGGCTAGATAGAATTTTCATATCATGAAGGCATTGTGCGTATGTCAACATAAAATTAATGGTGAAAATTTCATGGCAAATATTAATAGATGAAATTTTGATAAATTCATATACAATGCCTCTATTTCCTAAAGTAGCCGAATTCAAATCCATTTATTATATTGAAAATTAAAACATTTTATCAAAACGTAAAATGTGACTTCACATTTAACAAACAGACAAGTTGATTAATGTCCGAAATGAGAGTTAACTCTTAAGTGACATAAAGATTTAACACAACAAATTATTTACAATGGATAAAGTACAAAAATATGATGCCTAAGTCACAAAAAACATAATATGTCAGTAAGTACAAATATCAAGGAGTTTCATTAATAGGGGATTGAACCCGTAAACATTGGCACAGAGGGAGTTCAATCAAGCACATTCCCTCAGAAGGATGGAACAAACACCAGGTTTGAATGGCACGAACAATAACCCGGAACAATGTCATTTTACTTGGACTTTTAGCAGTTTTTCCCCGCAAGTTTGTCATGACACCAAAGTGCTGTCTGTTTCATTGATTTGACAGAAAATCTTTCATGATTATAATGCTAGATTTTCATGACATGGATTGTGGAACGTAATTAAATTCTCCCCCCATTCCTTTAACATTTCTTGAAATTTCGGTATAATTATACAGAAAGATGAATTGTTTTTGAAGCTGCTTAAACAAAATTTCATGACCTCCGAGCTATAAAGTTTCAGATCTATGGGGAATTATACATGGTTTATGTGTCAAAATTCTCTACTCCAATTCACAAAAAACAAGACCCAGCAGATCTTTGCAACACACGACATGCATCATGCATTCAAGATGATTTCTCATTTTTCATAACTTTCCTATCCCCATGAGCTTGCATTTTACATTTACAGAAACTCATCAATTTCAATTTAGTTTCCCCGTTGTATTAAGAGGTCCTGTTATTATCAAATCCATTTATTTCTTCCAGAAAATAATAAAGTTTTCATAAATGGAAGTTGATGGAGGTGTCAATGTAAACATTATTGTCAATTTCATCATGTCTGAAGAACTGACAGCCGATCTTGGTCCTCTAGGAGCTTGACAGATTCTATAATCATATTTGATGAAAGCTTCTGCATAACTAGGAACTCTGTCTCTAACAGCGTGAAATATAATAACTCCATAGCAGTGATGTGAAAGGTTTTGTAATTCGTGCTAATAAAATGCATTATGGGATGCGTCAGGATCAAATTTAATAAAGCCATAATTCATATTCTAGTGATACTCAGAGAAACATGAGGATTGACATGTAACGGAAGCCGTCAGAAAGGTCCCAGTGGGTCACACAGATTTAGCAACATGAATTAAAGGGCTGTAAGGGGTTAAATGGGGCTAATAAGGTAATGAAATTCAGACAATTCACTTGGAGATGTATTGATTTAAGCAGAAACTTTGAAGGCCTGGAGGACTTGAACAGACAGCATGCTGGAGAAGATGGACGATTGCTTAAAGTCTATATTAATTTGATCAGACTGTTTGCTCTGAGTCCATCCCATACACATGAAGACCTTTATAGCATCTAGTGACTCCATGAAAAAACTTGGAGATCCTTTTATCTGTAAATTAAAGCATCACTTTCCACAGTTGGAACTTGAAGAAACAGAGCACGAAATACTCCAAATAAAACAGACTGGTTATCATATTGGAAACATAGAATTTTTAGATCTCAGTCAGGTTTCAGAAAGGTATGAAACAAATAGTGCATATTACTTTAGTGTTGGATTTATAGGCTTAAACCTTAGCCAACATTGTTTAGCATTCTTAATAGACTTTTTATAATATCGAAAATTGTTCGACTCATTTTTTGTACTTAAGGCTAGCCAGTAGGCCGGGAATCCATAACAATCATTTCAGAAAATTTGTCATCTGTTATAAACATATTTGATAGCCAGGTTGCTCTGTAGCCGCCTCTGATCAAGGATAAATACATCATCCACTAACATTGCCATTGACCCGAAATATAATATTGATTTCATATTTGTGCTCAACCGACTTGGCTCAACAAGATTTGTCATTCTGACAAGCAGTCAAGTTTTCTCAGAATATTTTCTGCTTGCCTTCTGCAGTAGTTAATTAAAAGGAAAAATGGTGAAGTTTTGCTAAAGGACAAATAAAAGTCCCCAAAAAATGTTCATGCTGTATTAACTGATAAGAGTTGGAGTGACTAGGATAAAAAAGACTGTTATCACTGATTCCTGAAGTTCCCTAAGTCATTAATGGTAGACTATCTTGAAACCTTATTCGTAACAAAGTGGACTGATATATTAATGTTTTAATTGATACATCCACCACAAACATTAAAGATACCACCGCATTTTATAGAACATTCACCAGCAAGTAATCAAGTCGAGTGCAATAGCCTCTTAGAGCTTTATAGGAAAATGTTTGTAAACAAAATTAATATCACTGATACATTAACGCTTTAGAAATCAATCAAATATAACATTTTATATTTAGTCAAACGGTCCTCCAAGCTCACATTCTATTTTGTTTCGGCCTCGTTTTCACAAGAAAAACACCCATAATATCTGACATCTTCCACATTTATGAGGCTGTTTTGATATGTTTTGTGTAAAATCACAGTTACAAAATGTAATAAAATCATAAGCAATGTGATAAAAGGTTCCCGAGGGAAGTGTTTCTTTTCCAATTTTCCATAATTTTAAGCCTCAATATCAAATCATTTCATAACTTAACATTTGTCATGGTCCCTATTGGGTAATCACATAATGGAGAAGGAATCAAATAAATGTAGTACTAATGGTTCAGCTCAAAGCACGGGCAGATCAATACATGAAAGATGGAGGTGGTGTACTTACCAATAGAATGTTTAATTTGCGATTGTAGATGGTACCATAGTTCTTTGGTTGAAGCAGAAATGCTTTCGCTAACATGAAAAGTGAAAGATGCGAACCAACAATATACATAGACGGAACATTACTAGCAGTTACGGATAGTAGCACAAAAATGTAGATTCGGCACACATTCAAAGGTACAATGTTGCTGATCAAAGAACTCCTATTTTGGAAGGCTTGAATAGTGGGAAGCGATACAACTGCACAAACAGGAACTTGTAGAATGTAATAAAGGAAATAGTTGAATTTCACAATTAACTTATTATGCATAGTCAGCGAAAAATGCTTTTGTGAAAGAAAAAGGACAAGGCTCTCCATTGGTAAAATGTTGCATGCTGGAGAACATGGGTGGACATCAATAAGAACTTAACACTCTATCATCGAATGCAGTAAACAATTATAAACAAGGGAAATCATATCAAGCTACACTCCTGGTATGATACACAAATAATAACTTGTAACACTTTTAAGATATTATATTTTAATGGAATCAGACAAGAATGTTGTTAATGGAGAATTGCAATTTATAAATGTAAGACACATCACCCTATCACTGAAGTTTTATTAATCATAAAGTGTTCTAAACATATTAATAACATAAAGGCTGGTAATAACACAATGTGATTTTAGATTTTTGATGTGTTACTTCAATGGACACATGTCAGTATACTTAATAGCTTCCATACAAGAGGAACATCCCCGATTGTAATGTGATACAAACATAACTGTATTAATCACTGTGTCACAAAGTGCATTAGGAAAAAATGTTTTAACTGAAGTACATTTACTACAGTCCAAGCTCTAAAATAATCTTTAATTAAAGACACCAGAAATGTTAGCAGAAACGAAGCATAGAAATGTTAGCACAAAGCATGGAGGCTTTAGACAAGGTGGACTTGATGCCATATTTTGTGGTACTGTTTTTTTTTGGGGGGGGGTCTAAAGAGAATATTATGAGAAAAAATGAGATATGGTAATCAATGATATCTTGTTAAGATAAGAATTTCAACCTGGTAAAACAGTCAATTTGTAGATTTTATATTTTACATATATACAACATACAACAATGACTCACTCTGTCAACCAAGTAAACAATAAATCTCTACATTCTCATTCACATAGTTTCTTATGTTTGATGATCGAACATTTCATTCAGGCGTTCATTAGTTTCGACGGTAATACATCAGTGAACTTCATTGATAAATTGAACATTCAAATACTAATATATATTAGTTTACATCATTTTATGATTTGGACAAGTGCCTAGAGACTTATTTAACAGTATGTAAGGTGCAGCCAATGTGCATCTTGCAGGTGTCTCCATGTAAACTTACAGATAAATTTAATTGATTATTTAACTTAAGATACTCAAATTGGTTAGTTATATAGTTAGAACGCACAAAGCTGGTGATTGTTATTATGATATACAAGATCTAAACAACTGAATGTTAAAAAAAAATTGTAAGACAATGAAAATAAAATTTATTACACAATTAGTCTTAATTGCTTTGTTTTTCGATGTGTGTCCATTGCTTCGTGAAGACCTCCGTGCCTTGAAATTATTTTCAAACTGAATGGTAACTGTTTGGATAGACTGTGGTCAATGGGAGTCAGTTTACCGTAATTAAAGATAGACTAACGATGTTAAACGGAAAAAGAAGCTACATAAAAGATAAATCGCTCGTACTAAGTAAAGACAAGTTGATAACTCTGAAAGCTTGCTCGTAATAAATGTTTACAAGGTAAGAAAAAATGCCAGACTCCATCAAATTATAACTGAAAATGAAAAATGTCTGTTTCATCAGTAAGTTGATAATTGGCAGATGCAATTATTTACAGCTGATGACATTAAATGTGTCTCAATGGTAAGGATACAAATACGGAAGGATTCAAGTTGAGACATTCCCCCATCAGTGAGAGAGCATCGAGTTGCATAACTTGTTCTTTGTATAATCACAGTTACATTTTTTTTTTCGGACTACTCATTAAGGGATGATATGTCATTAATATACATTGCAACAGTACAATTAACGACAATAGTTTATATGAGGACTTGATGTAAAGACAATAAAAGAGTGAATCAAAGAATCATTTCATCACCACCTTTCAATCATAATTAAAACAAGAAAACCTTTTCATACGCGTATCAATCAATTACTTTCAACACCTTTGTGCATGTTGCCGGTTTGTTATAAGATTACCACAAAGAACCAATCAATTGTTACACATGAAATAAGATAAACTATGGAATACTATCTAATTCATCTTATGATTGACGAAATAGGAATTGTTCATAAAAGGATATAAACAGCATAATAGCGTGTAAAATTTCAATGAAATAATATAAAAGATGATTACCATGACAACAGTATATATTACCTTATAAACAATATGACCTAATCTGATTGATCTTTTCACAGCCAGTCAATTTTCTGTTATCTAACACATAAAGATGCATCTTTTGAGCAAAATCATTTACACAGCCAAGAACTGAATTAAACAGGTTTGCGTGCTATGATAAATAATTACTATACTTAAATAAAGGGTCTTTTTTTTGCATTTGCCGTAAATGAGCAATTTTGAATATTTGAATTTCAGACTTTTAGTAAATCGCCTCATACAGTGAAGAATGCTGCTATACATACAAACTAAAACCTGTAATTCTTAACAATCTGACAATTTGAACCTGTTGTAAATGCCTGTACAGTGCTTTCTCCTGAGAGCAACAGAGTTGTGAAAGGGATGTTCTTTGGAGGGAGATGTTGTTCAGAGGGAATTGATACATTCACGACAGGTGTTTTATTATGTGTATGTGTGCCTTTTACTGTCGTTTCTTGGAGGGAATCTGTTTTTGGAGGTGACGTTATGGAAGGGAACATTATAATTTTTGTTGAGGACTTGGTTAGTATTGATAGCACAATCTGTACGGGGTTGACATTTTAATGGCTTAATAGGCCACCATCATGATGGACTTAATTCAATCAAATGCTACTTGTTAACATTAAAATTCATTAAATACAGGTAATCAGAATTTTCTCTGAAAAAATGAATAAGATTGTGAAAATACAGAGGAATAGAGATTCACACAGAAGCTCCAAGTGCCATAAATTTCCTGTTGCCTTCATGACAACATGGCCTACTGTGATAGTAAAGACTCTGCCAAGATCGAGAAAATAAATTTGTATTGGGAAAATGAAAACAAGCCAGGAAAATATGGTCTTTCAAAGCTATCATTCAGTATAAGTAGTTTGCACTTGATAGAACCAATGTTATTAATTTTCTATTTTCCTTAATCAGATCGTACTATAATCAGCCTCTACAACTGAAATCATATTCCAAGACTTAAGCTGATCCTTCCTTATTCATCAATTCTTATTTTCTCCCAATGATTCTATTCTCTCACAAAATCCCTTAATTCTAATATCTCATACCTAATATTGCATATGAATTTGTGTGTCAGAAACAGTGGACGCCACCACAGTGAAATTAACAATCCTTTCAGACGGACTTCCCTCTGAATAAATATAATGCACTATCACATAAGCCTCTCTCAGGAAAAAAGACTTTAGATGGAAAATGAGTACATCATATTGAAAAATAAGCTGAAACAATATTACAAGAGGGCTTAGACGGAAATTACACATATAAGCTTTCAATGTTCATATTCTGTTCATATTGGAAACAAAATGTCATCCAAAAGCAAAGAAGTCATTTCCCAAATGTTTTCTGATGGAAATCCTATCAAACAGATTTTATGGATTTTTATGTTTCTATGGTAACAGATTAATCAATGGCAATTCAATAAAGAGGCTTTTCATTTAATTTTCACTTGCCAATGATACATACATTTCTAACAATAATACAAACAAGCACGTTTTCATTCTGATAACATGCACTTGAAAGCAAGCTATCTTTTCTTGATTATGGTCAGATTTTAATGAAATACCATGATAACATTTTTCTAGACCTACAAGAAGTAGGGAAAGTTTCCACTTAATAAACACTTGAATTACAATTTTTATCTGGCCCTCTAGTCGTTCAAGCATGCTGATCAGTCCATTGTTCCATTACTTCAACCAGACAGTAACTTGTTCTTTTCATATACAGAGTTACTCTTAATCATTATAACATGTATATGCGTACACTTGAATATGTGATTTTTTTATACCTATGTAATTGCCATGTAAGATGATGTTGATGATGTCGTCTCAATTAGTATACTCAAGACCAAGCAGGCATGGCAGGTTTAATTGTGTGTTTATCTTACAGAATATTTCAAATAAACAAGATTTGATACATCTCATTAATAATTCAAGATAATTAGATATTAATAAGATAAATATCTGGCAGTCATACTTGTAAACTCATTCTTGTACATATTTATGTTAAAGAAATTATGCTTAAGGCATTTATTTGTTTGTCATATTAATAGATAAATCATTTGACAAGGAGGTTGGTAAAAATCAAACCTCTGATAACATTATGAAGGATATCATTACTGTCAATTTCGACATTCGATCTCATATTATTCTCATTAATTAATTGATTGCATAATTGAAAACTTACAATTTTATCACAAAATTTAATCATATACTAACATAGATATTAACTGATCGGGTCGTCTATTACATGCCAGTCAAACACTTACAGTGTTAAAATACATTCAATTTGTCAACTGTAATTGACAAGTGACATCAGCTAGGATATGACATCAGTTTAAATGACAGGTGAGAGGAAAGTACATTGTAGAATATTCTTTCTTGTTAAAACACACATGATATATCATATGCCTAAAACAATATTTGCATGTTAAAAGAATATGTATTTATCAGAGCTGCCCCTTGGGGTACTTTATATCTTTCATATATTTTACACCATAGAATAACTAAGTATTTGATTATAGACAGTTACATTATGCAAAATGCATCACTTATGAATCTTTACTTTCATACCGTTTTATTTGAGACTATAACTTAGATGCAATCTTACGTATAAATTATTCGGGTTATTATGAGAAAAGCTTTATGCTAAGGCTTAGAAGACAAAAAGAGATGGAAGATACATAATTCCTGTAGGCATGATTTCTGCATACTGCATAACAAAGTGGTCCCTAATCAATTATCAAACACAAAGTATTAGAATTATAGCTGTAAGACATCACATTCACATATATTTTCTAGATATGTATCTTTAATATACAACATTATGCATACAATAATGTAAATTGATATTTTTTACCCTACTGTTATCATGACATTACCAATAACTACTTTTTCCTCAAGAATTTTGAAACGCCATATTCAAAATAAATGTCTCAGTTTAATGCAAATATTATACAAAAAATATCAAACAGAGCCATTTACACAAACAGTTTATATAAATATCTGAGCTTAGTATAAAAAGTGCATCTTAGAAACTGCAAATCTGCATAATGAAAAAAATTCTCTTTCTTTCCAATCATTGATAGAGCAGACATCAATACCCCACCCACCCACTTACACTAACAACTTTACATAAAATAAATCACATGACTGTTTGATTACATTTTATTTATATCAACAGTTCAACTTACAAACAGAACCTCAATGACCAATTCAGGTGCTTCAAACACTCACATCTGAACCTTTTCAATCATAAAAATGAATTCCAGATTTACAACTGCTTGATACAAATATATTCAAGTTGTTATTACCATATTAATTTGTTCCAAGCGTTGATATATAACATCTATTACTATGCGTGAGGTATTGAAACGAACATCAATTTAACGCTACGACATATATCATAAATCATATCATATTTGTTCTCACCGGTGTTGAAAAATAATTCTTACAGCCAATGTTTGTCTAGTTGCTTCTTGATCTATCAAAGCAACCCTATTTTATGGAGATGTTTGTTAATATGACAGCAATGAAATTATTAACGTCAATGATTGCTTTTCATCAATATAGTCATGTTGTTATAACAATAATGGAATACCACATGTTGGGGAGAGAACATTCATAAAAGATGACAATCAGATTTGCCTTTGACCAAGCCGACATGAGTTTTCTTGTTTCCGTGGTAATATCACATTGTCCTAGGAGACTTATTAATTTCACAATATGTGATTTATTGCAATAAAGTTGGTGTTTTCATAAACAGAATATTGTTGATGAAAATCATAAATAAGGAGGTTGTCATTTGATTGTAGAAATTTGACAAATTACTTTAGGATGTTGGAGAGAATATCTGCCATAAAGATTGGATTAAGTAGAGGCAGGAAAAAAGAGATATAATTTTTATCTTTTTTCTTTCCTTTTCTCGAAATACTGAATAATATGGAATCAAGAATTAGGAGGTTTTAACTGTTTCTAGTAACCACCTATTCAATATCAGCCCAGACTTGAATTTGTCTAATAATACCAAACTAGTTTATCAGCTTTCATATCTGATTTTCCTTACTTTCTAATCTACAAACAAAATGAACAAAGACTTCTTAAAGTAATGCAGCATCGAAGTACCATAAAATTACATAAACAAGTATCATTTTTCAACAAAATTACTTATTAAACACAAGGTTCCCAGACAAAATTGTATCAAATACAAAACAACAAGAGAACTATGGGCTACTTTATTTCGATAATAAACGTAAAATAATTTCAACAGAACATCATCATGTCTGGTTATTAAGACTGGACATAGAGATAATTTCAGACTAAAACGAAGAAAAAAAACAGCCGTTTTACGTCTTGTTTGTATAGCATTTCGTACATCTTCCCACAAAATGTACGCATTATCAATATGCACCAATAACACACCAATATTTTATGCTTTCTTAATATAAAATGAGGGTTTGGATCAAACAATGTTTACCTAATGTGCACAATAAAGTACCAAAACCTTTTATGTTTTTCCCATTTGAAAGGGTGAGGCAATAAAGCATAAAAATAAAACGGAGCGTACGCCAAAAAGGTCCTTAATAGACAAAGGAGGGCTTTGAATATTGGAAGAATTATATCGGCAAAATTATTGCAATGTTATAATATATTAAGTTATTTACGGCAAGTAGGTTAGCCTTTGCGTTATAAGAGATATGAAAAAAATGTAACTGTTGTATTTCATTGATTTGAGAATTTTTTTTTCTTTAATATTCAGATATACAACAACTGTTACTGTGGGTAATATATAATATTATCTAGGCTGCACATATCATACATTTACTTCAATCAAAACTTATACAATTAAGCGAAGAACGAAATTTTGAGTGTTCCTGTTACAGTATAGACCCCTGAAAACTGGAACCTTTTGGACTGGGCCATAAGTCCAGTTTTCTGAGAATTCAAGTTTTCAGAGATTTATTGATATGGAAGAGAAATAAACAGGACTTGAAAAATCATCTGATTTCAGAGAATTCCAGTTTTCAAGCGTTACACTGTAATATCATTTTACATTAAAACAAAACTTTGCTTCATTTTCACATTTACTGTCAAAAGCCATATTATGCCAGGGGTTGACTATTAAAGAAAAAATACAGCATTTAAATAATCATTTAGAAAAACTCAAAGACATCTTGATAGAGGTAAATGACAAGTGGAGTGTGGTTTATAAAACACAATTTTATCTTCAGAAACTAAAATACATCATTTTTAAAATGAGACCAATTTGTATGAAAGACGTCTTTAACTGATGGAAATTTTCAATTGAATTACTTACATTGTACTGACTCATCATTTCATGCCCATTGTCATGAACTTGTATTGGTTGTATGATAAAACATATGAAAGGCAAATAGAAGGCACCATACAAATGGAAAACCTTACCTTTAGATGCTGATCCACTGTATTCATGGTGACTAGGAGTGCTTGAGGGAACAGAAGATTGTCCTATTTTGTCAGTAACAGACATAAGCAGAGACGTAGGAGACGAGAAATCTTTGTTACTAGCTTCTGTGGTTGGTCCATTTGAAGTTGACTCAGTGGTGTCTTCATCTTTACGGTCTTGCGACTCATATTCATTCTTCTCTTTCTTGATACTTGATACACTTTCTGATTTAGGAGATGGAGATTCGTGTCTGGATGATGGTTTGGAAGAAGAGGAATCTGTCCCCTTGGTTACATCAGACACTCCTGGTAAATTGAGATTCAAACCTGGAAAGTTGGCAGCAAAGTTGGCACCTAAAGGAAGTTGCCCCAATAGAGCTGAATGAAGTTGCTGACCATTCTGAGTACCACCTCCGGTTACAAGTTGTTGCTGCAGTTGATGAATAAGCTGTAGCTGCATAAGTTGCTGTTGTTGTAAGTTAAACAAAGCAGCATGTAGCTTACCCACATCTTTCTCCTCCTCCGGATTGTTTTCAGCAAACTGGGCAACTGCAGCCTTGGTTGCTTCCATTGGCTCCAGCATCACATTGGAGCTAGAACTGGCATTCATTCCAGGGATCAGACTCTGCAATTGTTGCATATATGCTGTTAATTCAGCAGGACTTATACCAGATTTCATTTTGTCTCTCATATCTTCTTCCTTCAGGTCATCATATTCAGCATCATCTTCATCATTCTCCTCAATGGATTTTTCATACTCATCCTCCATATTGTCAAAATTAGACTGGTTTTCAAAGTTTTCTCTGTCAGTATTATTATCTACTGGCATATCATTAGAATCAGCCTGATGATTCATCCGACTGTCTGAATGTTTAGAATTTGAAACTGGAGATTCACTATGTCTATCCTCTTCCTGTTCACCATGAACTTGAGAACTATAACCATTCATATTAGTGATTTCAGACTGGTTTTCAGATTTTTCTTGTGAGTCTTTAAATAATAGCATTACTGGCTTGAGACAGTCTGATTTATGGGATGTAAGTTCATCTAAGTCAAGGAATTCTGCTTGACATTTGTCATGTGATTTGAATTTACTCAAACTCTCATCTTCAGTATTATCACCTAAAATGAAAAGGAAATATTTGCATTAAGTTTACTACAAATAATTTGCACAATAAAGTAAAATTCCTGGAGTAATATCATCATGATTACCAAATCACATCTAACAACACAATGCTACGGGACAGATATAACAACATTCTGTACTCTATAAAGAATAAATTTGTTGAAAATGTAGCGCAGAAAAAAAATATCAGAATTAAAATAAATTCATTAAAATTCGTGCAAAAGCATCTCTGTGCATTTTATGTTTTGAGGCTAATTTGCATTTCATCTAGAGTAAAAATCACATGTAATTTCAAACCCTTAAGTAGAAATTATTTTTTCAATTCACAAGTGGTTAAAACAATTCAATATGTAAATATAACAACGAAGAATGCATCAACTGTACAGGCTAGAATTGCTGCAGAAAACTGAACTAATCAGACATCGATTCTATCTTCAACACAAACGCTGTTTTGATTACATGTATCAGAAATACATTCATCGTTTTTCCATTAATTCACATTATACTGACGTATCAATATAAAAACTTAATTGTAAAGATTTGATGATATTGTTTGATACTGTCTAGGAGCAAGTGAGCTGAAGCAAGGGTGACTTTAATCAAACTCCACAAATTTTTTTTCTAAAATGAAAAACTAACAATCAATGGCTAATATCAATGCGAAGAGGAGGAAGTAATTGTCAAGGGTTAAAGCCAGAATAATGAAAGCCGTTAAAACATGTGCCCTTTGGGACATTGCTAAAGACATCCCTTGACCCCTAACCAATCAAGAAAGGGGCTTCGATTGTGCATCACTGATATGAATGTCCATCAAATGAATAATCTGAGTTAATCAGTGGAATGAGTTTTGTAAATAATATGACAAATATGTCATTAAGGACTGCCAGAAAATATTACCAATCTGGAAAAATATTTGGAACCGAATTAATGTTAGCATTCTTCGCAGTGTGATGTATTTCAAGACATTTTCTTACAGTTATCAATAAATACTTAAAAGGTATTTGATTTCTCTGTATCTTTCATTGCTTTATTAAATGATCTTGTTCTTGAAAATTTTAACTATGATTCGGATTTCTGAGAAACAAGAACTTTTAACCACTTCATTGAACACATGAACTGATATAAAGTTTGGTCACTTTCTTTTGCCTTTTAGGATAAAATAAATAACACAATGCACATGTGTGCATATTTTACAGCCATAACATATGTATGCTTTGGGTTGCCAAATGTGCACAAAATGTTTTATTAAATACTTATACTTAACCAAGTACAACACATTTTTACATAAATAATGTGAAAATTGTTAAGGCAGGATAGGAAATAAGCTTACATCGCCGGTGGGTTTTTTAAACTAATAGTATACATATAAACACACCAATCAGAACAAATGAAATTTTCATCATAACTTTTACCATGCACCTGAGAGGCTCTCTCTCTCCTTTACATGACAAATTATATAACTGCAGGAAAAATGAAGATTAGAAAGAAGAAAGACGCAAGATGCAATAAATTTTCATGGATGAAACGTCAAGTGAAAGTTATAGAACATATTTCATTTGAAATAAAAGGTAGTTGCAGATCAACTCATTTATGATGAATTCCTTATCCCGAAGCAAACTTAATTTGAATTAATTAAATGAACAATTAAATCAAAGCACTATGCATTCCAACAGAAAATGATCAGTCTGAAGTCTTAGCTGCTAGTTTTCTTTTGTTCTCCTGAGATTTCATTATGAAATATGACAAAATATTTTGATACTTGGCCTCAAACGCACTACGGCCACAATAATAATATTCCTTAACTGTCTAATCAGAGTGACACATTGCCCCAGTGATAATTTGTCAACTGTATCTGAGTGTGACATCGTATGGACCCAAGAGATTTTACCCTAGAGCCTTAAATCCCTTATCAAATCATCGGTTTATGATCTGTAATATTCAAATTGTATTTCTTAAATGTCTGTGACGCTAGGGGGGATTTTTCACTAGCTCCTCAGCTCCGAGAATGAATCTAATCTGAAGCCCAAGGCTTTATCACAGATACAAAAATGACTAACATCATTTCGAAGAATGTCACCAAGTTCACATTAATGTTAATTTGTGACAGCCGATAGAACATGAAAACCTATTATTACTGACATGGCTTGCCATAATCTGTAAAATTTACTGCCCGAGGCTCTCAGAATTCAACACAATTGCTTCAATTTTCATGGAATTACCACATCCTTACGTCAGATGATTTCATTTCACTTCTTTGTCTCTCGAGTGCTCAGAACTATGGAAATTAAAACTTGCCACTTTATGAACTATAATTTCAGTGTGATAATTATGCTTCAAAGTTGTGCAAGACTCACTCTGGCCATCAATTAAATTGTCGTCAGTCCACTCCTACTCCGTTCCTGCTCCCCGAGAACAAAGACTACGTGAAATATTAATATCATAAATCATATGGGTGTGTGGACTGTCTCTGGTTAATGTCAGCTAACTGTGGAGTTGGATACTTAACAATTAAAAGACTAAGCTCCCTCCCTTGCTACAAAGCTGTGCAATGCTTGTAAAGATATAACTGCACAAAACAAGGCAACTCCTTAAAGCCTCAGTCTACAGAAATAAGGGCCCTTAAATATAGAAATATTTGGAACCTTACTATACACATTTAAGGGGCCAAACTGAACATACCTAAGTGACTGCTGATTTGAAACTTTCTTTTCCACTTCAAAAAAATTTGTTCATTCAATTGTAAATTAATTTCACTATTTATGTCATATAACATAATGTGCTAATTACCACGAAATAAAAAAAAGAACCAATTACAGTAAAAATCAACTATCAAACGAAAGCATTAAAATTTTGTATCCAAAGCGTATGGTACAATCATATACATTCAACATCATTAATTAGGCCATTGACACTTTTTTATGCCAGCAGTGGAAGCTGAATAATTCCTTAGTAAATCCAAAACTATTTTATTACAAGTTCACAATAAAAATGAGTACCTTTCAGTGAAACTTGTTAAATCCAACTTTTATCCAATGAATGAAATTACCACATGAGGTTAAACACGTCAGTTATAAGACTTGTGTGGTTATACAATGATTTCAGGTAACATTATAAAGTGTGTTCATACCCCAGAATTGTTTATTGACTTATCACAAAATGTTCAAATGAATTTTAAAGTAACCAATTAAAACTTTTTATATTAAAGTTATACAAACTAATAAATTATATTGAACTGAGAAAATAATAAATCGTCAAAATAATGTCCTCCCAATGCTTAAGAGTTTTGATCAAAGTAAAAATTTTTTTCTCAATTGAAAAGTTACGAATCAAGGTCCTCATCTAGTAACTCAAAACATTTAATAGACCTTTCAAATAAAATTCTTTTCCACTCTGTTATTATAACATATTAATAACCAAATAAAATAAAACCAATTGAGCATAAAATTGACCAATCAGAAACAATCTTTCATATGACCTCGTATTTCATTGGTTCATAATTAAAGATTCAATCTGAAATAAAGTATCATTTTTCATCCAGATTTTATCATACACTGATTACTCCAGATATACAAGTGTCAGCATAGTTAATATTTCATAATCTTTCATATCAACGCAAAATACATCAAATAAAAATGACTCAAGGCAATATCAGGGTAAAAATGAAACAGAAAACTGGCATCTGATAGTTTTGCTTATGTAAGATATAAAAGCGGCCATTGTTCAAAATCGGGAATAAGTTTTCTTCGTATTTTTGGGAGTACTTTTTTTAATCTAGACTATCAAAGTTAGCCTCCGCGCATTTGTAAAGAATCAAAAAGATACGGACGTAGATTTAATCATTTCTTTACTGAAATGACCTCTTCATTATAAATCTTGCAGCATGAACAAGCCTTGCTTATTGAATTACTTGGATAATGATAAACAAAAATATAATGTTAACTATTGAAGGTATTTTGAAATTTTAATGATATAAAATAAAAACGTTATTTCATCATTAATACACATGATAAGCAATCATTTGGAATAATTACACCATTCTGAGATTATTATATTTTAAGAATTCATGCCATAAAGAAGGGATAAAGTGAACCCTTTTCTAGTATTTCACATTGAATACGGCTTATAAGTAAATGTGCTCATAATTGTATCTCTATCGGCCAAAATCATTTAAACACAGCAAAGAGGCATTTTAAAAGAAACTTCTATATAATTTCATGTAATTTATGTATAGTATATTATGTTATTATTATTATTATTATATCATAAATTATTATCAATCATTTCCTTCCAAATGATTAAGCAATTTTTACTCACAAGTACAAATTTATCATTTTGACTTTTGATATCTTCACAAAGAGTCAGTTTCATTTCTACATCTGAAACATTGAAAGTCCCCAAATTTCCCAAATAAAGCAAGTCACAAAGTTCAATTGATAATTTTTAGATAAATCATACAAGCAAAGACATTCTTAAAAGAGATTTTCATTGTAATTTATTGAAAAATTTACCAATAAATATTAAAATTACAACAATTGTTAATATTTAGTGATTTAATTTATTGCTGAATCAAACACATACGGTCCTCAAATCATACCAGTAATATCCTTCATTTACCTATAATTGCTTCTTGCCATTGAACACTAATTTGATAAAATTTGATGAAATTTGATGAAATTTGATATTTTTTCTATTTTTTTTCTCAAAAAAAAAAAAATCTATAGGACTCAATATATAGAAATGAAAAATGACTTATTATATTAATCAAAGTAATTTCATAATTTTGATACAAGATATGGATCCATAAATTAAATGTTACGGATGAATATTAACATTATAATGTATTAATATTACACTGAAGTAAACGTTTTCAATGCATAAATGTACCACGGATGATGATTAATGAAAAATTATGCATCAAATCATCTTTGACAGTAAAATACAATTATTACCCTGTTAGGCCACACATAAACAACACACTTAGTCAAATACAATAAAACAATTACTGTTAAGGCAATCAACAAATATTGTAATTCAGATTAAATTAAATCAAACAACTCAAAATCATGAAATTCTAAATAAATCATGTAAATATGTAAGTATTAAACAGATTTCCTATAAATTTACATATGCCGTTAATACTATATTCGGACAATGTCATATCACATCTATATCTGTCAGTATACTGTAACCACCTTCAACGTTACTCTTCCCAATGACTAATTCATTTCACATCAATAAAATTATTGAAGCGTACATAATCCTTTGTTAAGTTATGGAGACTTTTACTTAATATGCAGTTTTATTTACAATAAATCTCCCAAAAATTTGACAAAGCTATAAAATATCATTATAAAGTATGATATTAAAATTGTTACTCTGTGGCAACATACATTCATATAATTCTCCTAGTTTACCACACATTATGCTTGTTTATGGTCCCATATCAAAATTCACACAGGGACACGTTAAGCATTTTAGAAACTGTAGGGAGAAATTGTTTAGAAATCACTGAAGACAGATATTTTACAACAAAAGCATGTCTAAAATCCATAATTCTAATGAAATTGATGTTTTTGTCAAAGATCTTCATTTGCTATGATTTCCACGGCAACAACTTCAATAATACACCATCGCAACAATGGGATTCAAACTCACAGCCTCCAGATAATAATGCAATCATTCCATAGGAGGATTCCCTAAGCACTGCACAATTCCACTTTTACTAACATAATTTGTGTTTTAATGCAATTTTTTATGCTAAATGTTGGTCAATATAAAACCATTGGGTCTATATAAGTATATAAGTTCTTTGACTGGCATCTGTTAGTTGCGAGCATTTTCAATGGGGACTTAAAACCTATTGTCGCTAAATATTGAGAATAAAATATTAAGTGTGTAAAATCCAAAGAAATTTATGATGTTCCCATTCGCAGACCTCAATTTTATTACAGAGTATGTATCAAATGTAGAATATTATCATATACAAAGGTTAGGTATCCAATGCTAAAGAATGCCCTATATTACTGTGTTTTGACATGTTGCTGCATAAAAATTGTATGAGAAAAAATAATATATAATTTTATGGCAAACTTTTCAGTTTTATGAGACCGTCTGACGGCTGTAAATCAGTTAATTAACTTTTAATTGCAACATGTCATAACTTTGTAAATAGATATTGATGATATGGAAAATATGGTACTGACACATACAGGTTTGATGCACGGGTTACAGTGGTACGTAGATAGTGTAATATTTTATGTGTTAAAACACATGGATACTTAATCATGTGCAGTTGTAACACGCAAACATGGTAACACAACATCGCTTGCACAAAGAGGCTGATTAATGTCTATATTCTCTAACTTGGTGCTTTGGCATCACATGAAGTAAAGCCATGAGCTTTTTTTATATTCTTTTATTTTGATTTGGAATCAATAAATGCTCCCAGTTACTGTTTTGCTGTTAGATGAATCAGCACCACTTGCACACAATTATGGTATAAGCCAAAGGCAGCCCAAAAACATCTTGCAATACTCGGCATGCAATGACACACAAACTACATGCCTCCATGACAACATTGTTATTCCAATCAGAGCAACTAATTAGAAACATGTGCTTCAAACATTTAAACACAGTAAAACCTTGCCCAGCTACCACCTCAATTTTATGACAACCTAGTAATAACAACCACTTATTTTCAGATTGGCTTCCAATAATTCAACTTGATAATAAGACCACCTCATTATTACGAAAATTTGTTCAGGTCCCGAAGGTGTTCTCACTATTGAGGTTGTACTGTGGTTACAATTGTCCAGCACTTAAAGCATACAAACCAGTTGCTGGCAAGGGTAACCATTAGTAGCCTATGAAACTATGAGGCATTGAAAAGACTTATGAAAAAGACAGTACATGAGTTTAATTGTTCTTAAGTCAATCAAACTTTTAAATATAGGATGGAATAAAACGAATGTGTATTGAATGTGAATGCATGCAAACTTGTTTACAGTAGATTTAATGCAGTATTTTTTTTTGATTTTGTGACATTGCATGTTGGCTATGCAGTTGCAGCAAACTGTCTAGGAAAATCACAATAAAACGGGTATATAATTACTTCATTAAAATGCGACATTTTGTTATATAAATACCATATTGTGTAATAACATAATCAAAAGCTATAAAAACTCTAGATTAAAATGATTAAAAAAATATATCTGATAAAAATGTTTCATAGTGTGGTGATATTTGCGTGTTTAACCCATATTAATATCATTTTCATATAATTCATGTCAAATTTCATTTTTAGTGCCAATCTGTCGGGGACAAATTATACACAACACATACGCTGATACTTAAACGATATAAAAATCCATATTAAATTGCGATGTAAAACTAAAATAATAATATACGCCATCTATCTTCGAATTCCAAAATGTCAACCTTTGGGTCGACAACAATAACGGTGAATCATTTGGGGTAAATACTTTCAAAGCACATTGAAAATAAAGGATATCGGATGTACAGGGTTTTGTATCTTTTGTAAATAAGATACATATGATTTCATCCCCATACCTAATACTCAATTAAAACCTTATAAAAATCATTTCTCTTAACTGAGTCATAATATAGTTTATCAAAGATTTATAATTTTGAGCCACGGTGAACTTACTTTTATCACTGTATTGTTAATAGGAAAGTGCATGAATATATTCATAGAATATTACCATAGATGAAATATAATAGTTAAATAAATCTAAAGTCAAGTTCCTAAAATACATTAAGTCATATTTTGGAGAAATATAAGACTTAGCAAAATGATTATGCAAATTTATGATATAACACTATCAAAGTGTTTTCACAATCAAACAATCTAAAAGTCAATGACATTGTAACATAGTATACATAATAATTTGCAGGGGTGGATGAAAATTTTCTTTCGCTAGTTTGCAAATTTGAATATTGGCGGTATATTTTCAAATGATTTAGTTAAGTGGTGATTTCACTGACTAAGAAAACGTGGTTAATATTGTTATGCTTGCATTTTTTGGGAAAGGGGATTCCTTCCTCCTTCTTAAAGATCTTTGCTTGATTTAAAATTGTTAACATTGTACATTCTTCAACATAATTTATATGTTGATGTTTTTATTTTCATTGTGTTGTAATTATTGTCCAACTACAAGGAATTTATACAACTACAACAATCTAAAATGTTTACCCTTTGGACATACAATATAATCAGAAGACATAAAACTGTAATCTTGGAAGGTGCATTAAAAAGACAAAACAACTATAACTATTTTCTCAATACAATGGTTACTATAAATGACTTTAATGTGATGCATGTTTATTCAATAGAAAAGGGTCTCGAGCGAGGATTATGTTACGATAAAATGGTGAACTTTTCAGCTCGCATCTTTGACAGTTGTTATGCCTCTCATAGTAATTTGCATTCTGAAGTGTCTTGATTCATTCCACAATGCATATTTCTGTCTTTACTCATCAAGGTAAAAAAAAATATACCTCGATTTTTGATTAAAATTTATCCATGTTTCTTTTCTAAAGACTTTGACACGATGGTAGACCAGATACGATCCCCACCTGTTCGTTGTCTCAGTTACAAATATTATGAAAAAGGGGTCCTAAATCTTTGTCATTTACTTTTATATTATCACCCTACAAACTATAATCAACTAAGAGCGAATGATTTGCTCTCGTAATCTGAGCCTTGGACATCAAATTGGACTGTGGCTAACCCCTCACCATTACTATCATCATTTTTGTTTTCTTTGTGCTCATGGAACATAAATAACTCCTAGTGCATCATTACTTTTTGCCAAACGAATTTACAGTTTGTATAAATTTAATGATATTTAGAAGCTACCCATCATCTGAGACAGCCATTGTATACATTTAACTAGTGAAGGACATTTTACCATGTAATACCAATGTATATGATTAATGATAAGCATGAAAAAATGATAATTTGTGCTAAGATAAAAAGCAATCCAAATTATCCAACTGTTTAATCTTTAGAAGCAATTTGGACTTATTATACAGCAAAGGGGGTGGTCTATAAAGGGGGCGGAGCTTAATCTTTGTGATTAGTATTTAAGTATTCTACATCTTTTGTGGTCAGATGATTCATTGTAACCTGTGTATCTCACCTTTCTGAAAAAACATTACTACATAAATGACAGTCTGACACCAAACATCAATTTCCCCCCAGCCTTATAAAATATTACAATTAAAATGTGGCACAATCAAAACTGCATCTGCCTAAAAATTCTATTCAAACAGGTGACAAGATGTAATGCTACAGGTACTTTTCTATGATTCTTTCTTATTAATACCTGGCCTTTGGGTTGATATAAAATACTAAACAACTTCTACAAAGCGATGGGTAATTTAACATTGCCTTTGAGATTTGATATAATGATTTAACACTCAGTTGAGCAATTATCTTACACAGGGAGTCATACCATACATATCAGAGTTGTGAGTACATCATAAATTAACAACACAAATTGCTCAAAGCAGGTCCCCCAAATATATAAGCATCTATTGTCATAACTCAATTTGATTTAAGTTTATGTGACATTGTCACTGGGTTAAACGCTGTTTCCAACCATTTTTTTCTTATATATGTGGGCTGGTTCACCAAACCAGTTTTCCTAGACAGTATACTAACCAGTACTAACTTACCCTTCCACAGGGAGCCAGCAACTTCTCCACATATGGAGGAAAATTAACATTTTTGTCAAATTTTTATAAAAGGGTATGACCTGCTGCTACTGAGATTTGAACCTGGGTTTTAAGTCCAGTGCACAAACCACTGGACTACAGTCGTAGTCTGATTTAAGTGTTTGACTTAGTTCCTTAAACATCAATAGCTATCTCAATATTTCCGCTAAATATTCTATCTATCACTAAAGTGCCAAATAAGTGACACTTTCATGCCTAAATGTTTAGTTATATACAATGTACTGCATATGGACTTTGTCATAAAATATAGGTACAAAAGAGCTCTAACCCAATTTAGTTATTATAAATCATTGTTTCATCAAAATTTGGTAAAAACTAAAGAATTGAGATTATCAAATTTGAAGTTACATAATTATTTGTAATCTGATTCATTTACCAAAAACAAAGCGCCTGCATAAATTCAGACAATGTAACAGTGATAATGTTAAAACAGTCATACATTAAATGTAACGTAATAGAAATCAAAAAGCCTAAAGCACATTCTTACTATAACAATGGTATATGACTCATTGGCGATATAAAATAAATCACATGTTACCTTTGAACTATGATTGATGGAATATAATCGCAGCCACTGCATAATCTTTAACTTTAAAAGAAGTAAAGAACATTTTTCACGATAAAAAATACATTTTTGACGATAATTTTCCAACAGGAGGCCTTTGTATTTCTCATACCAAAAGGACATTAACGCAAAATTTAACGTTTCTAGGGTTGTCACATTCCAATGACAACAGAGTCTTCCCCAAAAATGACTAAATGTTCAATTAAATATTATAAACCATGAAAACTATAACCGATTGAGGATTGGACAGGTTTAAATCACTTTAATAATCTGCTTGATACTGATCTTGGACAATAGCAAATATCGTCTGTAATGTCAGAGGTTGTGCCCGATAGTACTTTAGTCAACTTGTTGCCTCTGATATTTGAATGGTCAAGCCTGACTTAAATGGTCAGAACTGACCCATCCTCGAATGACATAGTATCTGGATAATTAAAATGCAAATGTTCTTTTCATTATCGATTTTAAGTCAATTTGTTCCGTTACTACGCGAACGAGTAAGGTGTGAGCTCTGAATAGTGGGAGGTCAGGTACAATTCGGGTTCAATTATCCAAAATGTGGCTAAGGTCAAAGGCTGCACTTTGGGGGCGGCCATTAGTAATTGTTCGAATACAAGAAAAAAGGGCAAGGAAGAGGAAAAACTTTCTCTGTGCGTGTGGCCCTAAAAGGTGTAGTATCTGGTCCATGTCAAATATTTACCTGACCTATGACATCATCACCAACCTGGGCAATGACCAAATATGGCAGACAGGTATTACAATAAAATTTGTCGTAGGCTGAACTTTTGACTGCAAAATAAATGTTTGAATGATAGCCCAAAAATGTGGGCAAATTGGAGAAGTTGTAAAAATCTGGCTCAAATTTCATAATTCTCTATAAATTTATTTACATACCTTTAGCAAACTTAATAAGTTCCATATATATATAATTAACCAGGTGCGACGTAAACTTGAATCCTAACTGTTTATTTGCTTGTCAAATTTTATACCTTAATATTTCATCCGATACTCTAAAATATTTATTTTATATGAAATTTATGGAAATATAAATGCTAGCTGACAGCCCATTAAGATTTTGCAGTATTGAATTTCCAGGATTTCTTACCAATAGGATTGAATCAGCAGCAGTTTATGTTTCTTCATCAGAAAATGTTACCGGCCTAACACCCCTAAAACTTGGCTGCAGAATTGTGCTAAAACCAGACTACATTTCCAGGGGCGTAGCAGGTCTGAAATGATGCCGAACCAGTCAAGAGGTTTCCCTTTATTAAATCATAGAATAAACAAAAAAGTAAAACATACTTATCAAAATCTTGTGAATGGTCAGAAATCTAAGGCTTACTAAGTAGTCAGGTCAAGCTATAATTAAGGACAGTTGTCCAGCAAACATAAAAAACAATACTTAAGTATTTACCCCAAAAACGTGAACTTCTATGTCTGACTCTGAGGTTATTTTCCAGGCATGAAATTAATATTGTTGAAACATAAAGGTTGAGTAATAATCTAATAATCTTGACCTCAAAATGTTTTCCATGAATAAATTGACACCATTGATGTGTAGTTATCAAATAATATCTCAAAGCATATGTTTCCACTATTTTGTAATTTTGTCGTTATTAATATTTTCAAAATATTTTATAGACATATGGTTCTAATTGTTGGGAATTTAATCAGCAACACAACCGATATCAGAGTTTTCCATCAAGTATCAGGTTAAACATTATAAACAGTTCAACATTTAATGTAATATCAAAAGTTAACTTTAATTAATTAGAATAAAAAAAAGCTAACTTAATTAATTGATTTTTTCCAGCCAACATGTTTAAGCATAAATACAAGGGCGGTGCTCTTAAAACAAGTTAAACGATTTTGTATACAAGCAAACCATATACATGTACAACCTCTCCAAAGTGGCCCTCTTTTGAGCAACAACCTCCCTTCAACAACAGCATGATTTTTCCCACTGTACAATTTAACTCTTAATTTAGCTTCTCTAGAACAACAACCTCTCAACAATAACATAATTTTGCTTCAACCAAAGGGTGTTGCTGTGGAGAGGTTGCTCTGTATCCGTAAGACACTGAAATTTTGAATAAAATGGGGGAAGTGCAAGCAGTTCATAGGCCTTCAGCAGTTACATTAAATTCAATAAAAACCACTCTTCAAATCTTGTAGAAATTTATCATTCTATGTTTGTCAAATCATAAAAAGCTAACATATAATCACCAATTTGAGAGAAGAAATATTTTATTGTTGAAATGAATTGTTACACCAGGCGGATAGAAGGGGCTGTAATCCTTTATAATGACCTGCCACATTTTATAAGCTCATGAATAATAAAGGGTGAGGATTAATAATGTTTGGGACGAAAAAAAAATCGGACGGTCATTATTTACCTTAAGTTGGAGAAATTATATTTTCCGTATCAGTAAGATTTAATGTTATAAATTAAGGGAATTAAGCCTAAAATCTCCAAATTTATCCTACGTAGTTTATCACTGAAATGAATCAGAAAATAAATCTATTATAATTTTATGTCTGTTTTCTTTATACGTATAGCTTAAGGATTGCCACACAGAATTCACAGCAGCTTACAGAGTTGTTGAACCTTCCATCGTAAACCCTGAGTTCTATGCCGTTATTTTTGTTGCAGCTGATGATGCTGAAATTTTTTATGAGTTAGAATATACTACTATATGTCTGAACAAAAATAGAGGCAATGATGCTGATATTGATTACAACAATACTGATATTGATTACAATGATGATGAGAATGATCACAATGATGATGATGATGTTGAATACAATGATGAAGATGATAATGAATATAATGAAGATGATATTGATTACAATAATGATGATGATATTGATTACAATGATGATGATTATGTTGAATACAATGAAGAAGATGATAATGAATATAATGAAGACGATATTGATTACAATGATGATGAGGTTGAGTACAATGATGATGATGTTGAGTACAATGATGATGACATTGATTACAATGATGATAGCTATAATGTGACAGATGAGGATTACTGCCACAGTGATGTTCAATATAAGGATAAAAATAAAACAGGAAAAAAACATGAAAAAGATCAAGTTTACAGATGATGGCAATGATAACAACTGTGGTAAATGATGGCTATGATGATGATATTGGTAAATGATGACAAAGATGATGATGCTGGTAATGATGACACTGATGATGATAATGACATTTCTGCTTCAGTTTGTAATCCAACTGCTGAACACAGGCATAGCAGACATAATCATGAAATGTCTGGCATAATTATCTCCGATTTAATAAATGCTTCAAAATCAAACAAGGGAAGGAAATTAAGCATGCCGCCCTGTAATGCATTCAACTAACATAACATAATCTACAAAATACAAGTAAATTCCCATGAATCTGTTTAAATATAGAAATTTGCGATAATTAGGAAATTACAACATAGACACGAAACTGTCCATTGATTATATGCCTCGTTTAGCAGCTTATCTCACCTCATAGTTTTCAATTTTGACAGAAAATTTCAAAAAAACATATGCCCCTGAGAAGGCTTCATATCTACTTATGTCAAGCTTTTGGATCAATTATCAAAGAATTTGATTTTCTCAGAGAGTAAATATAATTCTCGTTGATTCTGGAGTTTTTCTTCAAATATTACCAAGATCATCAAATTTTATCAATGTTATCTACAATCATATCATTTTATGTCTTTAAAATTGCAATTTAAATATTTGAAATTATGTGAAAATGTAATTGTTCTCATGAATATCAGGAAGAAATTGGTGGCAGACTCTTCAAGAAGTTTATCTCCCATACTTAAAAGCTCTGAAATTTCTCAAACCTGGGCTGAATTTAAAACACCCATAATTTTTACCAATGAAAATTTAAACCTTAACTTATATACTTTTATGATGCTATGACTTAACAAAAATGTCAAAAAATGTCCTTCAAGATTTGATATTTTATCATCTGAATTAAATACCTGCGTTTAAGGAAACCATAGAATGTGAAATTTTCAATGACTTTATCTTAAAGACCAGATTTTTTCAGATTCAAAAATGTACTGCTCACCATTTCCTGTGTCAAATAGTTTCCAGTCGGGCAGCTAATGTTAGTCAAAGTACTGTAAAAATTTGTCTAACAACCTGACATCTTCATCAAGCAACATTGACACTTATCGGATTTGAAAATCTACAATTTTCTCATCAGTGGTTTGTTGAAAAACGTAGATGAATATAAAAAGTTTATCTAATGAGCTGCAGCAAGATTTTGGGATACTGAGAAAAATCTATTTTACCCAAAGATTTTTATATTTTTCCCATCATTATGTCTAAAAAACAGTCAGAATCTTGTAAACAGCGTAGAATTAATAAGCTCCACCTATTAAATTTCAAAAACGTTTTAGGGACACTTGACGGGAAGGGATCATTATCATAACTTTGCCGATATATTATTTTCCATCCTTTGTTCGAACAAATGATAAATACGTTAAAGATACGCCCCTTGGAATCATTTCACCCTAAGAATTCAGAAGACATAGAAACTCTATCTTATAACACACCTTTTGTTAATAGTTCACTTAAGATTTGCTAAATTTCTAATTTGTGGGAAAAATAGGGAAAATATCATTGTCAATTTTGAAGAGACATTTTTTATTGGTGTCAGCCAACTTATAGAGGACAGTACGGATTTAAGTCCCGCAGTTTCAAGAGGTTTTCCTGCATAAATTTAGAGAAAAAATTACAGTACTTCAAAATGTAAACTGCCACCATAGAATCTTTGGCACCTTAATACCTCATCAGAATATTTAAGTAGGCTTAATTGAGCATGCATTTTATTCCTACGTTGTGGCACTTGGAGCTTAATCCATGAGATAGTTTACTGTTAAAATACATCCCTTATTTATAACGATACTGTAACCAGATACGGTTATTATAATTTACATCATCAGAAAAATGCTTTTCATCTAAATTAGAAAACAAACGGTGTGTTGTATAATGAACAAAAACACCAGTATATTATTTGCGCCTTTCTATCAAACCCAATGATCACTAAATACTGTACATTGATATCTATATACATAATCATATGTCGGATTTCAGCTGCTGATATGATTTTTATTACAATAAATTTATCAAAGAAAAAAATCCCATTTCAAGGTGAAAATGAGGCTTTCTGCAATTCTATCAGCACCATTTACATGGTAATCAAACTGAAGGAAAAAGAGAACATTTCAATTTTCAAAAAGATATAAAACTATTGAAGTTTTTATCGTTATCACGAAATGGCATCAAAGATTTACGTAATCTTATTTTGTGATGTCTTTAGAAGTACCTATTTTGATGTACCTACACATAGACTTGTCTTTCTTTCATTTAAATATTTAAGATCATAACTAAATAATGCTGTCTTTGTGATAAAGATTCTACCATCTGTCAGAGAGAAGTAATTAGGTTCAATTATTATTCAACCAAGATCGTTGTAGAATCAGCTCAAAGTTGAAGTCAATATAAACGCATTCACTTAAATTACAATTCAACAGAAACAATACAATAGTGGAATGCCATTGTAATTCCTTGTATAAATTATGAATTTTAAGGGTCAAACCTCTGAAAAGGGGCCATCGAAGGAAAGGAGGATTTCTACAGCATTGAACTTCATTCAGTTACTTATTTGGTACATTATTAAATGTCTCATGGGTGAAAGTTGAAAATTTGAAAATCTGAAAATTTAAGCTCAGTATACAGCGAAGAATACAAAAATCAGACCAGTCCACAAAAATACATGTTTAATGGGTCTGGAAAAAGCTGTAAATTCCGACAGATGCTGGAAATCTTTCATCCAAGATGTCTTAAAATTGTAGCCGCTATTTTATTCAAAGGTGGCCTCTGTTTATATGTAGCTGTTAACACAGGACATAATGCATAAAGTAATGAATTTTGTTAATCTTAAGGTATATTTAATTGTAAGCTAAGTACTCTTTTATTCAAATCCCTCTTTTAGTTACAAGTATACATCAGGTCTATTATCTCCTGAAAAAAAACCATTATTTTATTGTTAAATACACAATTATTGTAACATTTTCCTGTTTCAAAAAAAACGCTCTTAACAAAGCAATGTACCCTTTAAAGTTTTCTTTTCATATTAGACAAAAATCATAAACCGAGGTTAAGGCATGCGTTCCTTCAGTACCCGACGATGAAGTGGGTTTTAGATATCAAAGATTAAATTTTATCACAAAATAATGACACTAATCATAATCCCTATATTGCATGTTCTCCGGTAATTATGAGAAACAAAATTTTTTCATTCATTTTCTAACGAATAAAGCAAATATTTTATGTCATTTTATTAAGGTAGAGTTCTCATTTTTTTCTAGATGAGAGACAGACTATTCGTTTGTAGCTGGATTTGTTCAAATATTACAAACGATATGTCTGTTTATAATATCACATAGCTTGATTATTTAAGAACAGATGTACTTAAGAATTCTAAAATGAAATCTGAAGAATCATCAACGAATAATCAGTAAAATCCATAAACGGTTGGAAATTAAAACCAGACTGGACCCCTGAAAAACTTGAAATCTGGATCAAACCTCTAACGGAAAAACCAGACCAGACCAGAGCACTAGACCATGTGACCAGATTAAATAATCCATAAGTAACCTTAAGTGACCTTTGATGTTACCAAGACAGACTGACCCTAAAGTATGTATGACCTGAAAGAAGTTTAAATCTGAAGACCAGTTAGATTGAATTAATATCATCACAACTTACTAGAGGTCAGACCTCTATGTAGTGTCTAGACAACCATCTGACCAGGTAAGAACACTGGCTATACAATAGCATACTAAAAGAATTTTTTTTTTCACTCTGGGTTCAACACCATTTTTCAACATTTTTTCAGTATATATGGTGCCCTGTTCACCTAACCAGTTTTCCTGGACTGTATTTTAACCAGTACTAACTTAATCTTCCACAAGGAGATGGTAGTCTCTCCACATATGGAGGAAAATTGACATTTTTGTCAAATTTTCATAGAAGGGTGTGACCTGCAACAACTGGGATTTGAAACTGGATCGCTGAGTTACAAGTCCAGTGCACTAACCGCTGGATCTAGGTCCTCAACAGCTGCCACTAAAGGAATAGACATCTATAGCTGCATGATTGTATTTTCACATGTACACAGAACCTGAACCATAAATATCATAGAATATGTTCAAGACATCCTTATGTCAACATCATGCACATTAATACATACAAAATTCATGACAAAATAAAAGCATATCAACTTGATATATATCTCTTATAGGCAGACATAGAAGAAATCAAGGATTGGTTCCCAGTAATTATAACAACATAAGATAACAAGCTGACAATACAGCATCATAATCACACACACAATGGCTTATCAGTACATATAAAATATGCTTCAATTAAGATATAGAATCAGTGTTACTAAGTATAGAAAAAACTTGCATTTAACCATCTGTCAGTAATAACAGGCACACAGTGAGACTTGTCTTTCAACACAAACATTTTTATAATATCAGCACAATACTGTATTATCTCGAAGATGGGGAGCTGAGGAACATTACTTTTACTGCACAAACCACAATAAAACCAGTCTATAAACAGTAAAATCTCATATAACGACCATCTCAATATCATGACCACTTATTGTGAGACTGGCTTTCAATGACTTCACTGCAATTCAACTTGATAATGAGATATCTTTGTTACTATAATCAATTTTTCGAGTCACGAAGGTGGGCACAAAATCAGGATTTTACTGTAGACCACCTTTGGAAAAGGCAAAGTTGGTCTTTAATTGGGCTTATTTTTTTAAGGATGCAAGTATACAGCTAAGACCCCTGAAAAGATGATTATAGCTATATGACAAAACAAAAAATATGGTAAGTAGGTTGCTAAGTTTTCTGAAACTTGAGAATGTTTTTCTAAACAATTACTTTTCATATGTTCGAAGTGTGATTCATCCAGAAATTTTTGTACTTTGGATTGTGCTTTTAGAAACTTCATAAATGGGGTAAGTCAGGTAACTGCAAACTTTTTTTCTGGCCTAACGTTTAAATCTTAAATAAAATAATACATCCATAGAGATAGATGGTCCATGTACACAGGTGGTTTCAGCATAGACTTAACCGTACAATAAAACCTGTGTTTGCGACCACCTGTGAATAAAGGCTACCCTGTGAATAAAGGCAATCCTTTGAAAAACCATCATCGATTATTTAGAACAAACTGACCTCCAAATAAAAGCCACCCTGTGAATAAAGGCCATGTTTTGTCTTTCCAAGGGGTGACCTTTGCCTACAGGTTTTTCTGTAAATCTTAAAGGTTTGCAAGACAGTGTCCAAATCCCAGTCAATACTGAATACATTGTCTTTAAGAGAAAACGATTTGGAACTCATCTGTTACACCCTAATACTGGTATCTATGTAAAAGTTAGCAGTTGTATTTATGATATTTTAGAAACTCTTTATTTGATCAAATCCTCCTTGTAGACTAAACAATGAGATTGGCTCTTAAGATTTAGATATCGAACTATGGATATTAATATACTATGATTATCTACTGTTCTAACAACAACTTGGAAACATAAGACATAAATCAGATAAGCCAACCATATTAATAAAGTGTTGTAAATATATCATATGGGAGAGAATTGACAGACAACCTGCAGAAAAAACTGTATTATCAGGCCTTATCAAAGGAATTGTCTTCCTCAAGCATAGCTTTGCCACAAATTTGATTTCCTATGATTGGAGCAAGCAAACTGTAGAAAACTTCATAACTGATGCACAAGCTCCCTGACACTGATTATTATGATAAATCTGTCCCTAAATCTTAGTTTGCAATATGACTGAAGATAGAAAATTTAGAGATTATAGCAGATTTCTGATATTTTCCAGACTGGTTCTAGAAATTTGCAACAGACGTGATCTTCACAGTTGTAAATAATCTGGAACCATTCCCGAAAAATAATCTCCAAGCAAAGCACACTATCAGTCTCTGATCTTGCTGTGAAGTTCACACTTATGACAAATTGTTTTATTAGCTTTTTAACACAGGTTTAAATGGTTCTCCCAGCAGGACTTCACAGGTTTGTGTAGGATAACATCCCCTGCTAGTGCTGACTGCTGATCTCAGCTGTCAGTGATTCTATTAGAATATGACAAATTGCTCATAGTTTTTGTATTCTATTAAAGAAGAAAATTTCTGAGTAAAAATCTTCCAAACAAAACCTGAAGTTTAATTCTATTTCAGTTGGAAAATGAATCGGAAATTTTGATTTTGCATTGAGATAGCTGAATTCCAACAGAATTGTAATAAATGACTCTTGTCTAGTTCCAGTAAATAGTTTCAGATCTGAGTTCCACAGAATTTACATATGTACAAAACCCTCAGAGAACGTCTATTACACCAAGCATCAAACAATTCCACTTTTACTTACATACTTCAAATCAAAACCCAAAGTTGGTGAATAAGTAATGATTTTTAAAACTAAACCATTACCATTTTGTGCATTATTGACCTTTTCAGGGTTTGAACCAAATCTGCTGAATCAGTTGGAAGCCATGTTACAAAAATACCCAATTTTCACAGTACCTTATCTTCGAGAAATTTGCTTCCATTAAAAACTATAATTTCTGCATCTTTTTCATAACACTCATGTCAAAGTTATCTATAATGTTTTTCATCAACCGCCATCAAAAGGCTGAAATATCTTTGTGAACAGAAGATGAAGATGAATGTGCCGCGGATTTTTAATGCGTCAGTGAAAAACATCCAAACTAAATTTCAATTCATAATTTATCTGTCTTCTTCCTGTGTAAGATATTTATCAAAATTTCAAACATATGTAAGCCATTCTTCAAAGATATTTATCCTAGATATGATGCTATTTAGCGGAATCGTTGCGGAATTGCAATTTGAAAGTATCGTTCGGACCACCCATATAATTATACTAGATTATCATTATTAATTGCATAGTTTGGGGAGGGATGTTTCACTCTTATGTAAACTTCCTAAACATCTACATTATTTTATCAAACTTTTCACAAGAAAATTTTACACCTTTTATCTCTGTACTGGTGAGTCATGTTAATATTCAAAATATGTTGATAATAATCCCTGGGATTATATTAGTTACTTTCACTTCTTGTTACAAACACAGAGGGCTTCTACGTAAACTCAGGGATGACAGTTTATTTTCGCAGCCATACAATCTTGTCACTAGCCTAAAAAGATTAAAATGGTGCTTTTTTAAAGCTCATAATTCCATACACAGACGAAAGGGTTCATGAGACTAAAGGACGTCTAAAATAGTTAAAATATATCTAAAAATAAAACAGATCACAATTTATAATAGTTAAATAATCATCAGACAAGGACACAATAAAAAATTTACATTCATTGTTTAAGGGACCCTCGCATTGTTCAATTAAATACACTTCAAAGTTAACATTCTTTGATTAATTCAATGAAATGTAAATGAAATCAGGTGATTATGTATACAACCACATTTCAATATACGGGCTGCAAGAGTAATTTCTAATGACCACATCATGAACGTATAAAAACTTTCATATTAAAATTATCTGACAGATAGCAAAAATTCTGACTGAACAGATACCTTGGTAGAAGTGTATGGAAATAAAAAATTCATTAGCCTGATATAATTTTTATCAAGAAATTTAAACCAGAAAAAAATAATGGTATATACTATGAGCAAGATTCTATGAAACTTTCAGCCATTAGGCTGATTTATGGAATATTTTCATGGGTCATTGAAACTAATTCATAAACTATCTGAACGCAGATCTAGTATCATTTACAACAGACATATTTTTGTTTTTTCCCATGAAAGAGTTACATAGCGGGCCACCCAGATCCCTTATAAATCTAACAACAACAACAAATTAGTAAAGAATAGATTTGAAAGTTAAGAAGGCATAGTCAATGAAACATAATGCCAATGCTTCATCTCAATAGTGACATCGAGAATTTGCAATAGAGGCAATATCAATTATTAAAAAGAAAATAATGTGATATCGTGTATCCGGAGGCTGATATCAGCTACGATAGTCCTATGGTTTTAACATGGTTAACGGAAACAATGGGAAATGCTTGGGAATTTAACCAAACTGGACTAAAGGGGACTATGTCTTAATTACTGAAGCATTTTCAAAACTGCTCAAAAACTCAAACATGAGGTATTGAATTAAGCACTTAACATTTATTTCAGATCATTTCTCTTCATAGTATTTTTTATATCTGCCATTTGTTGTCAACGGTCAAACCTGTCTACGTTGTATTGTGTTCTCTTCAGCCAAGTGGGGCTAAAAGGTGAAATACTGTGACGGCTATATTATAATTGACAAGCATTTAGAAAAAAGAACTTGAAATATGAGTTAGTCACTTGATACATCATATTAAAATCAAATAATGCTCTCAAAATATAAATGACCAATCATTATACTGCCCACTGATGGACAGATGTCTTAAAAAATAAACAGAAGTTGAAGGTAAACAGCATTAAAAACCTGTTCATATCTTTGACACTTGTTTATACATTTGAGATCCAAAAAAGACAGATATAAAAAATTGTGTTTCTTTTCTCATACCTGAGTACTGGTATGTCAAGTGACTGAAATGCCGAATGAAACATCCAACAAAAAAATGCAAGCAAAAAATTCAAAGATTTAAATTTATTATAAAAAATATGGTAAAAGTAAGTTTAAACAAATTCATTTTAGCTCGATTGTGAAACAAGCAATTTTGCTTCTATTAATCAAGCTCAAGTCTGCTTCCTGGACACTACACCAGTACCGAAAAATGGGAAGTTCATGAACAAAACCTGGGACCACAATGCCTCCCTATGTATGGTAAAAGTCATTTAGCAGAAATTGAAACCTGATGTAAATACTGTGTACATGACATTAAAACAACTTCATACTCATAGTAATACTAAAATTACAAAGATAAAGCACTTTCCTATCTTAAAAGCTAACTATTTCCTAAACAGTAGACAAACAATGTGCAAAAAATAATTTTCGAACATATTTGTAAATGTTACTAAATTGACCACATGAATAAGCATTCGATATCATGTTACTACAATTTGTTCAAGTTTGTTTACCAAAATTAATTCTCATAATACCATACAATATATGATGCATGATTCGTACAATGGAATTCTACCCTAAACAAACATATTTTCTTAAACGGCAACGAAAATTTTGACAAAATTTACTTTTAATTTCATATAGAATAATATCCTAATTTATAGCTTCGAAAATCTTTTTCTAAACCGCTTTTCTTAAATTATAAATTGTAAACAGACTTAGAAATGGGTAGCAGGCTAGGTGACAGTTAAATTTTATTTATTTTTATGATACTGAACAAACAGTAAAAATAAAAGGCTATAAGTTAAGCCATATTGTTGGTTTGAAATTAATCTTCAGTTCATGCTGTAAGAATTTGAATTCACCAAAAAATATGATAAAAATTTTTATGGGATTTTTATCTATATCGAAAATGAATAATAACACACACGTAGCTCTGATTCTTACGGGGAAAAATGTTGCAAACCCATTATGTTACGCTGTTTGAAAATCAATTCATTAAAATTCAAGTATTAGCTGTTTTCATTGTCCAATTATTCATATGCTTTGTAAAAGACGCAATGCATAAATTTGCATTTTATTTAAAGTCCCGTTTTTTTCTCATTGAAACTATTGTACGATAGTTGTGATAGCCAATGAAGACATTGCTGTTACTGAGTGTCACCAACTTACATGTATATACATATCTACTTACTTTTAATTAATTAATTTTGCTATTTTGTCCGCACAGCCATTTTAAGTTGTAGTAGCTTTTCTTCCCATAGCAAACATTAGTAATACTATAGGAATGATGATATTTTTCCTAACATATTTCCGTATCATAATGGAACAAAATGTTTTCCTAAGAATATAATATTCAATGCTTATACAATATACTAATAATAACTCCTCCTCTGAAGAGTATATCAACAAAATAATACAGTCGGCTGTCACACTTCATGGCATTGTCTTCACCTGAATTATAACAAACACTGCCTAATGGTTGACTTTTGGCCAAGTATGATCAATTGTGTACAACATATGAAGCTATTTAGATTGTCCGAGATCAATATTAATTTGTTGTAGAATCTATATTCTAGCAGGCTTTCAGCACAACTGACCACTATGTCAAAAAAAGGATGTTCTCAGATCGGGAATATTACAGTTTCATGTTAGATTGCTATTGGCGACTATTATTCCTATATATGAATAATTTACCAAGTCTGGTCACTCAGATAATATCTTTTCACTGATGTATGACTATATCCAACACATACATATGTGGCTATCTTACATTTTCTTGCAAAAAAATGGCTTCTTCGATCTCCAATGGGCAACAGGAATGTCAGATTCTGAAAAGCCAACGGCTAGCACAGTCTCCAAAAGGCAGTGGAATGCAAACAAAGAGTTAGGGCCAACAAGTAGACTCAAGTATCCAATAGAACAACAGAGAAAGTCAGTCTTAATGGAATTAAAACAAGAAGTTGAACCATCAAGGTGTTTAACCTTTTCGCTGCAGGGAATTTAATTGCATGGTTTACACATATTTACCAGGGATTTTTCTGGAGGATTGCAGGAGTTGTTCGTGGACGGTGGTGGGGTTTCCCAGGACGGGCATACCCGACCTGTTTGCAAATATGCCAAAACTGGGGTGGACGGGTGTGCTCATCCTATGAGGTCCCTAACAGTGTTCATTGTTCTCAGTCAAGCTCCATGGTTTCTTGGAGGGGTCCCCAGCAGGTGCGTATCAACTATGCCCAGTATATCCATTCTGTAGGCAAATATGCTGAAACGGGGGCAAACAGGTATACACATCCTTTTGGCAGTGAAAGGGTTAAGAGTGTTGATTTTGTAAGTAAAAGCAGCACATGCTGGAATAATAACTAACTCAATGCTTAACATACGCATGCAAATATATCACCTTCAATCATCTCTTCATAACAATACAGCTGAACAACGAAAGTTTGAAATGCCAAGGGAATGTTAAAAAATTTCAAATTTTCATACTTTTCGAATTTTCACAGCTTTTTGTTTCTGTGAAAAATTCATGATGATAATATATTGAGAAGACTATACTCGGTGAAGTGTGATTTCTACATGTTTGTGATGCGTACGAAATGATATATTATTGTTATATTGGTTTAATTATAACCACTTGTGTTGTTTCAGTAACTTTATAAATAATAAGTCATAACGATCCATAAATTACTGATCCATTCTTGTATACTCCAACACCTTCTCATCTAGTGTTTTGTGGCCAATGATTTCTTGCTTACTATGACACATGTCAAAATGACAGGCAGGTAAAATCAATTATTTCAAATTGGTGTGAAAAAGCAGTTTAAGTCACTTTAAACTTTCATGTCTTATTTTAGCGTAATTATGAATCTAGGAACTTGAATTCTGTTGCAAATTTTCACATTTTTTTGAGTTTCGCTTTTCACACTTTTCAAGGACAGGCAAACAATTTTGCATTTTCATAGCACTTTGCACTTTTGCGTTTCAAACTTTTGAAATTTTGATTAACTGTCTTTAAAAATTTTTTATCACATTTCACATAAGAACGCACCTAATTATTAAGTATTTGAACTGTAATGACAAAAACGCATAAAATATACTAAAATAAATACATTATAAATATTATACATACATACATTACAGTCATCAATGTGTATGATTCATATCAATTTATTCAAAAATCATTTCTTGCCAATGGGCATCAACATACTAAGTAGTCCGCTTTACAATAATTAATAAATCAATGAAAATATATTCAAAAATGAGCTGTCTATTTTAACCAGAGCATTTGGAAGGCAGTAAAATACATGGTACAACCCAGACAGAGATGCTGATTTAAATAAATTAAGACTTTTTTCGGATATTTACACAGACATACAAATTCATTATAATGTAGTCTAACAATGATCTATCCAATTTCTGATTTATTTTCCGATATTTTTACTTGTTTGCACAGGTGGGTGGTATTATAATAGAATAGTATTGTCCCATTAAAAAAACTGTTAGTCCGGTCATGGCCAGTGGTCAAGCTTATTTCATAGAAGATGTGGTAATTATACTCGAAACTATTGTTACTTCTATAGATATGAAAAGTGGCATTTTTATATCATAACAAGTCTATCATATTATCAATGGTAGCCAAAATTGAAAAACCTAATTAGCAAAATTGAAGCAATCGTCCAAGTTAGGGGTCCACACTCTTGTAGATGATTATCACATGTTTATGTCAAATACACAAAGAGATGTCCTTTTACAATAAAATAGGTAACAAAATAGAATAACAGATTGAAAAGTCCAAATCATATGACATTTTTAGAATCAGCATAAATAATAATATAATGTACAAAACATTATGTATACCATCAGTGGGGCCTGTCGGCTTTTCTCTAATTTGAGACATTTTCGGCCATATTCGTCATAATAAAAATACATCATTAATGTGTAATAAAACTTAATCAGTATTTAATATTATAAACAATGACAAGCAAATTGTATTCTTTAATTACTAGAGTTAGAAAACTTGTTCTAACGATTAAACTAACTGATGTGAAGCTGTTTGTAGTATCATTAATGACATAATATTGCACATGATATTTATTTAGTTTATTGCTGTACAAAAAGAAATGCTTAGTGCACACCTGTGATGAACAAAATATGTACTTACGTCATACATTTAATGTATAATATGGTTTCAGGGAAAATAACTGTTCAACATTTTAAAATGGTATACATAAATAATTAAATCAAACTTTTATTTCTGTTCATTGATCTGCACATGAATGTAATAAGTATTAGTTTCAATTGTAAGCCATATTGTTAGTTCAAAATCATTGCCATAATCATTGTCTTTATCATCAATATCATCATAATCATCATCATCATCACTAATTTCATCATCAACATCATAGCAATAAACCTTCATTACCATCTTCATAATTATCATCATCATTATCATAACCATCACCAGCAGCAGCATTATGATCATCATCATTTTCATCATAACCAACATTAACATCATCATCATCAACATCACTTTTATCATCGCCACCATCATCATCATCATAGTCATTATGACTGTCTTTATTATTGTTGTCATGGTCAAAATCCATGTTACCATAATGTTCACATCAAAGTATTTTGTGACAGATTACATGATGAGTCATAGATGATTAAACACTTAGTTCTCTTTAAATTCATATAACATACCTTGAAGAAATGATATTAATACTTACTTACATACAGCAAAAATTATGTTATCATATATCAATGGTAACATATCGTACAGTGTTATACATTCAAAACAAGATGGGATAAAAAGTGTCTCTTTGATCTTCACGAAGGTGACAGGGAGAAAAGAAGTATTATATACACACTATATACACAACACAACTCATCACACTTGTCATTCGATCTCGTAAGAATAAAACAGTAGAACTAAAAATTCATAATACTTGAAACATTTTTTTAGTTTTGGAATGATTATATCAAAAATGAGACTTTATTAAAGATATAAACACTTGTAAATTGTTTCATGTTTCGATCTGGAAAATCCCTAAAGTTTAATGCATATATAAGCTCAAAGCGAAAATGGCGTCATTTTTCACTGTGATCAAACCTGTTTATGATCCGCGAGATAAGACGGAGAAATAATTTTTCTAAATATGCACATTGAGGGCGATAATTCCATCAATAAATTTCACTAAATATAAAATCTCGGACGTACATTATAATAAGCGATACGATATATCATTCTTAACCAAACATTCACTATCTAAGATACTATTATATATAATCGTTACATATTCACGAGAGTTGAGATCCTGTCAGTTTCAAACCATACATCAAATATGTTTCAACTGGTGGTCCGTATTTTGAAAAAATCAAATATATCAGTTCTTTTGTGCGTATGACAAGTTTGAAAATATATATTCAAAGCTGCGATATTTTGTTTGCATGCCACAGACTTGGCTTTAATATGAAGCTTAGTAACTGTGGTATCTTACAAGTGCTCGATTTGATGGGACCCCCAAATCTGAACAAAAGACCCTTACAATAAAATATTTCCAACAGTTGACAGTGTAAAATAAATTAGACTTTGATTTGATTTTTCAAGTTTTGCATAAGAAACTTTTTCACCATAATTTTATCGGTAACAATGGCGGTGAGATGAATCAGCTCCCGGCTATTCTTTTCTTACGAACTCTCTCATTATAGGAGGTGAAAAATTTGAATTTCGTTAAAAATCTAAGCCACCTTGAATGTGCTACAGTCAAGCAGTGTTTGACAAGAATGATAATGAAATTATGGTACAAATTAGGCAAAGGTAAGAAAATTCTTTACATTTGTCACATACTATCAATTTTACCTAAGAATGGTCATTCGTAAAATAGTAATATTTTCATACAAAGCGAGAGAGAAATAAACAAATAAAAAATTCCTCTTTAATCTATTCATGTGACAATTAGAACCTCTTTTCAGCAAATAGTTATACAATAGTACATACATAAATACAAATTTATCACCCAATAATTAATTAATATACATAAAATAAATGGTCCCCCTTTATTAACAGCTTCTCCCTATCTGACCAATAATTATGGCGTAATAACTTTATTAAATTGATGGAAATACTGGAGATAATGATAATTATGTAGATGAATCATACATTCATTACTTAATAGTCTTATCATCATCATTTATATTTATTTATTTATAATCATGACAAATTCACCAAATCAAGACACTAAGTCTTAAGTCAGGGGCCTTCATAATTAGAGGCAAATTACCAATTATTACAAACTAATATAATTATTGACTTGGTAATACAAGAGGCATGGGTCAAATATACTTAATTTGAAGTCATTTTTGGTATTCCCGCTACATCTACACACTTTGAATGATTAGCAATTTAGTCTTGCGAAATTTCAGTATACTTACGGCATATTCCCCAATAAATGCCCTAATGGATAATTTTCTACATTGCTTGCAATTTTTTTAATCAATTTTTCAAATCATTTCCTAAATAATGTTTGATGCTAAGGAGACAATTAGATGTTATTAAAGCAGTTTCGTGGAGTCAAATTTTTAGTTCTGGGGGTATCTAATAGAGGAGGGGTATTTATCAAGAAATTGTAAAATCAAAGTGCTGAAAGCCCATTATTAAATCATTTAATTCTTGTCAAGAAATGTAAAATAAGACATGCACTAAACTTTCTAAATTCATCCATTATCTTTAGTAGTGTACATCCAGGTTTATAGACAAAATGCATATAACTAGACAGTAATAGCTTTTTTATCTCCAAATAACGTAAAAGTCAACGAACCACGAAATATTACTGCAGGCCTAAGGTTCAATTAGAGAAAGAAATGGGAATATTGACACAATAATTATTAAAAATCTCATTAATAATTCTCTTTATATCAATTTTTATCATAAAAGCAATTGGTCATAAAATATTACAATATCATAAGTTTATCATTACTCCCATCAATTTAAATGACTTAATGTGTTTTCCCTTATGACAAGATAATTTTCCCGACACGAAATAATGCTTTTTATGACAGGTACCAGCGCTCGACATGTCACAGCAAGAACGTTGTAACAGAATACACCACAAAACAAACAATACAACGTTGTTACTCTTTGAGCTGAGATGGATACAAGGTCTTTTCAAACTCGAACAATGGAACGAAGGTTTCAAGTTTTCTGTGTAGATAACTTACTGTCCTATACGTAAGCATATCATCAGTTTATGCACAGTCAATACCATCCATGGTGACCACCTTTGCAAAATAGAAAGTGTTCCTTGTTGGAGGTGGTCTTCATTCAAAAGTTAAAATAAAAAGCTAACACTTGTACTGAAAATAAAACTATGGGTCTTTACAGCCTGGCGGGCTCTTGTCATCACTTAGTCTAGTCTTAAGCGCATATTTGATGTTAAAGGTAGACACAAGGTGTTTCATAATATCTGTATCATCAATCATATATTTTTCAATGGAGATTATCAGACAATAAGTCGAATTCATATCTTTATTACAGACAGAATAATGTTTTGTTTTATGTGATATGTCTGTTACAAACATGCATGTCTGCGGAGCAGACACTGGTAAGCCGTAATGTCTGTTATGTTACCTTCTATATCAGGTTGGAGTTCGTTTACTACACCATTCTCTTCAACAGCTCCAGCTGAATGTTCGGATTTATCTTCTACTGTGTTATCTTCATGAAAAACTGGGACTGAAATACAGAAATTATGAAACAAATGCAATAATTCATCAGACAAATTAATCTGAAATAGAGGGTTTTTTTTTTTAAAAAAATGTAGTGCAAAAAGACAAGAGAGAACCTTTAAATCTAGTTTCACTTTCAAATGACACTTGTTCAAATTCAAACTGAAGTCACTTCTGCTCCACCATACATGGTCAAAGTAGATGAAGACCTACGGAAGCAAATAAAGGCCATGTCTATATGACTGTTCAGCATTATTTTCTCCAACTTGCAAACCTGGTAGTTTAAGGAGGCCAGTCTGATCTCACACTAAAATGGCATTAGAACAAGCTGACTGAGTGTCTACTTTGTTTACCACATGAATACCACACAGAAGAAAACTGAATGGTTACAAATTGGTCACAAATTGGTCACAAAGAATTTTAAACTCTTTAATTTTCTAATATTTGTGAAAGGATCAAATATTAAAGGTTCTTGCCCCAATACAACCAACACCTGTTAGTATTGTCTGTATTAATATCTAGCCTACGGCTGTTGGATTTATTTAAAGGTATAAAATTACATATTATTTGAACATCAATATCAGTATATTTAAATGAAACCAAAATATGAAGATAGTGACATATAGTACATTATGCATTTATTGTAGTAAAAATTTCAATTATGGAGATTTTACATCAAGCGTAAAGCGAAGTTGAGCCAAGGATCTTGTATATAAAGTCATGTTTCATTAGATCTATTTATCACGATAATTCAATTATTTAACATTTTTAATATCATCGTGAAATAAAAAAAATTATACAATTTAACGGTACCAGTCAATGTCATGCAGGCCACATATAACAAATTCTTTGTTACTACCAATTTTGTGAAGTAAGAACAGATGTTTAGCAATAATTATCTTTTTTAATATACTGTGCAAGCACTTTATAGGTCTAGACAACAAAAAATATATGGTTTTCTTTAATTTAATTTTTTCTTTAAATCATATTTTATTTGTACAAATAAAACAGCAAAACCTTGATATCAAGACCACCTTTCAGACAAAAGAAAAAAGGTTGTGACCTTGAAAAGGTCTCATTATCAAGTTCAAACACAAAGAAAATTTTGAAAACCAGTTCAAAGGTAAGAGGTCATTATAACGTGACATTTATACTGAGGTGGCCTTAAAGTGCAGTTTTATGGTTTTAGCAAGAAGTATGTCATTTTCGGGCGATTAAAAAACTGTTGTTTTTTCAAGACTGGAGAGTTCACAAATGTAAAACGTTCAACATGACACAAATACGTCTCATGATATACAGTATCAGACTGTATCAAACTTATCATTCACATCAATTCACCTTAAATATGTAGACAGTTATTTTATGTAACATACAAGTATATGTGCGCATTATAATAACATAGCCTAACAGCAAATATATATACTTACATTATTTATGTTTTAAGCAAATATGTGAACCTCATCGATTAATCAGATTCATGTTTTGAGTAAAAACATAAAAAATGTTGACAGAGATATAAGTTGGTGTTTTTACTTTCATGTTTGCACAGACAAAAAATGTTAAAAAAGATGTTTTAACTAGTAATTTTTTTCACTGGGTAAAACACCATTTTTCAACAATTTTTCAGTTATAAATGGTGGCTGGTTCATTTGACCAGTTTTTTTGCCTGTCTTGACACTAACCAGTATTAACTATTAACCCTTCCACAAGGAGCAAGCAACGTCTCAACATATGGAGGAAAATTGATATTTCTGTCAAATTTTCATGGAAGGGTATGACTAACCACAACTGGGATTTAAACCCAGATCACCAAGTTACAAGTCAAGTGCACTAACCACTTGACTCTGTAAATGATTGAGTCAAAAGATACAAACATTTTCATTTATAATATTGACTTACTAAGAAAATAATCATTATATAGGTATATTTTTGCATGTTGAATTATTTATCTTACCAGACACTTTTGAAATAAAGCATTCATGCGAAAATGGTAACAGAAATGCTTTTCAATTACAAATTTCATAATCATACATATTAAACATAATTCACATTAAATCTCAATAAAATCTTAAAAAAACCCAATAAAATCATTATTTAGAATTTCTTTCAAAACTTGCAGTTTTAAGAAGATTTATTAAATGAACTTCAACAGCCTTTTTTCTCATCTCCTCGCATGCCTGATCAGAACCAACAGCATATTGATAGAATCATCTCAAAAATATCTCATCTCAGCTCTGATAAAGAAACTATTGCAGCAAATCCGCGTCTCAAACGCTCAAACGCTCGCTACAACATGCGCATGATTCAATCAACCTGTTCTAGCCCTAAGTTGAGAAAGATTTCATGCACTTAAAAATCTCGTTGCTGAAAACACATTATCTGACAATGATAAAACCCACATTATTCATAATTTAACATAATTCACCGGAGATAAAAGAAACACTAATACTGCAGATATCTTATAATAATCGGAAAATAAATTTAATCAAATATGAAATAAACAATATGCCCATACTAATTTCTTTTCCATTTCACTTGAAGGGGAAATCGTACATACAGCAATTGATATGACAAAAGCCAGATATAAATAATATACTAATTGTGTTACAAAAATGTGTTTTGGAAGGGAAATTTTCAAAAATAATTCCAAAGACTTGAGTAAACATTATTCGGATTTGGCAGCAATGTGTAATAAATTTTGGAAAGAAAAAGATGCTTTTTTGCATAAACAATAAGCACACATGCTCCTGTAAAAAGCCAATTTCAAGAGATTTATGTAATGCAAAAGTTATAGGAAAACTTGAAATGTAACCAAGACATTTTTTGTAATTTCTTCTGCCTTTTACAAGATGAGAGGATTCTTTTTGACTAAGCTTCAAAGAATTTTGAAGAAATTATGGCCAATTTTGTATAATGTTAAGTGTATCAAAGACTGGAGAGGATTCATGAGTTTGGTGGCGTGATGGTACATGGTTTTCTCTCAACCTAGGTATGAGTTTGGGTGTAGACTGGGACTTGCATTCTGGTAATCATAATCAGATTCTGAGGCAATCAATCACAGTTTGAAGACCAGTCTCAGTAACTTAGCCAATGATTGGTTATTGAATGGACTGATTTTGAAATGGACCAATGGCAAGGCTTCATTTGGTGATTGGAGTCTCTGAATACAAAGTTTTCAAACCTGGACTCAGGACATTCAATTTTTTTGTACGGGATGGGCATGTTACATAATCCTGCCCAGTAAAATTAACAACAATACATTGCTCAGTAAAGGAGACTTTTACACACCGAGGACATTATGTCAGATAATTTAAAAACGTTCTGAAAGAAAACACAATCTATTAATTGCCTTTTGTTTAACTAAGTTAGCAGGCACACTGGCCATAAACCTCTTCATTTCTTCAGCCTTAATCAAATTTTCTTTGAATTTTTTTCACAATTCTATAAATTCAGCCTGTTAATTGCAAAATAATTTTATAGTCACTCTGGTAATGTTGTGATAATTATCATTCAAAATTTCATCTTTCTGATCTTACTGTCACATTCCCTGCTGGCGGGTCATTAAAAATTAATTCTCAGTTAGTGTGACTCTAATCAAAATATTTCCAATCAAAATCAAGCCTCGGGTTCTTTTGTCGGTGATTGTAGAGGGTGCTTTTTTAATTCTACATGTATTTGAAGATTACAATTGATTAATTAAGACGCTGAGACAAGAAAAGAGAATTCTCTATGGACCACTACCTGACTTTCTTAAGACATTGTGTCCAGGTACACTAGACATCACCATATTCATTAAAGAGCATACGGTATTTCTAATACCATTTGATGTTTTATTAGAATTTTGCATTGTTCAAGACAATGGAGATGGGCTGTAGACCAGTAGTATGGCAGTACAGGCATGTCAGTGAATCATGAAGATTTTGTAAGACTAGTAGAGAATTATAAGACTCAAGAGCAGAGGCAGTACCTTCGTACTGTTATATCAGAATAATTCAATTCAAATAGTTAAGTTACAATTACACTTGATAATTAGAAATATCAGAGACTTGTATGCCGGTATTACTAAGTTATATAGACCTGAATTTTTCCTCATTAAGTACAGGCAAAATACATTGTTTTACCTCAAACGTTATGAAAGAAAGAACAACTTCAATAAAAAAGTCAATTGATAAATAGACCACAATAACCGTAAAGTTATTTAATTTTGTGGATATGAACATTTGTGAATTATCGAAAAGTATGGGTTTGAAGACATTTAAATTTCAAGCATCGCTGACAGTGAAAGAAAGCCACGAACCAATGGTTAGTTGAAGACCTTTCAGTGCACGAATTTACAAACCACAAACTCTGAAAACATTCAATGCACTTAACTTATAATTATTATTTTACAGCTCTATAATCTTAATAATTTCTATTTACCTTTTAATTCAAAATCTGAAAATATTCTTAAAGTCAATGTGTCGCACCCGCAAAAGCAGAAGTTAAGCTACAAAAATATTTTTTTTGAAATATTTTCACTTTTCTTTGAGGATTCACATTTTAACATCTGTATTCACACGTTAATATAAAATTAGTATGAAAAAAGTATGAAATTTGATTCTGATTAATGTTGAAACTCGACACCAAACACAATAATAAGTCAATTAAAACAGTAATTTACTAATTCAACATTTAGTATTAATTTACAGGTGGGTTAACCGAGGTTTCAAAGAAAGATCAAGGCAGGTTTATTAATGAAATAGTTAATGAGACAATTAGTCATAGTATATGGTCATTTATGATAAACTCCTTAGAAGTTCAAGATAAACATGAGGCGTGAACCATGTGATTCTGTTAGAAAAGAGATTGACCATTACAATAACTTTGTTGGTTAATGCCTGCTGCATTCAGAGATTTTAACACAAATGGAAATCAAGTGATTCATACAATTTATTCATTCCTTAGAATCTAAAATTATATCAGCAAATTAGTGCCACAAACTTCAAAGGGCCATAACTCAGCAAAAAACAATGAACAAGGCTTTTGACTCAATTGATTTAGTAAAAAACAAACTAGCAGCTTAAGGGACCTGTAATTGGACTGACAGACAGACAGACAAACAAGACAGTCAAATGGACATTTAACATGGTCCCAATGCCCCCCTTGTACGACATATGATATGAACAGACCTTAATTGAGATGATGCTCAAAATCAAAAGTATTTCAGGTAGATAAGGCAGAATGTAATCAATTATTTACCAGAAAAAAAAACAATCCAGAAAAAAATCGGCACTTTTCCTACTTTTATCAATAAGACTGAACTTATGGCTGCAAAAAATCAAACATATTTCATAGAAATAAAGGATTTATGGAAATGTAAATTTATGTACGACAATAATTACACAAAAGTCCTGCCAGTCTGAGTATATTTCTGTGTTTTATCATTTTATATCTAATCTTTATGTTCAAGATTTATATGAAATTTTCATTTTCATGAGCCGATTATTTTAACACCTGGGTTGTGAGTATATCTCATCATAAGATCACATTCACATTTGATTTAATAATGACAATGTAATAAAACCATGATAATTAGAAATGCAGTTCTTATTAACCAATACAATATCATATTTTCAAAGCATTTTCTTGGCAGTAATTTTGACAGAATCAAAGAGAATGCTATTAAAATGTTACTTATAATGTTGATGTAAGTGCTTTAGTTCATTACCATCATCTTGTTCTAATAAATTATGCACATTTTACCTCATAACTTTTGCTTATATAATACTCTTTGGGTTTTTTCCAGACTTTTGCCTATATAATACTCTTTGGTTTTTTGTCGAGGTTTTGGCTAATATAATTTTCTTATGTTTTTTTTTTTAGCGTCATTCTTCTCTTTAAATGACTTATACGTGTGAAAAGAAATTGAGCAGAAAGTTACTGATAGTTGTTTTAACAGTGAAAGACTACACAATGTAGAAAAAAATCCGAAGTATCAGAAAAGGAACTCTGGTTCCCCAATTAATTATCTTTTATGAGTGAACTCTGATATGAGATAGGAGGTACAAGTATTAAGTAGTTGCGGTTGTATTTGAAGGCGGGAGGGGTAATTGTGCATTACTGCAGTTTCAGCCAAGAGGGGGTAGAGACAAGCTGCATGATTATAATTAATAAACTTATTGCTCCTGAAGATTAAATAGACTAGTTGAGTGTTATTTCAGAGGAGATGCTGTTTTTCATACATTTACGTTCCAATTAAAGTCAAGAAGCATACTTTAGCTCTGTAGCTGTATACCAGATATTGACATATCGCACTGCCTGTATCCCAGATGGTTTAATAGTGTATTAAGTTGCTTATTTATGGCAGCCAGCTTGAAGCACTGTGTATTCAGGTGTACATTTACTGTGTTTTAATTGTATAAGAAATCTTAAATATATTCATTTCACCTTATTACAAAAAGCCTCTTATTTTAAACATTCAATTTGTCATAAATTTTAGATGATACAGCTTTAACTTAAATACAAAGTGGTTCATTTGTAAGAAAATGTATACAAGCAATGGTATGTCAGATTTTGGATGAAAAATGTGTTTTTTTCATACAAGAACATTTCATTTTAGTATTATAAGAGAGGAGATTTCTCCAACATCAATAGGATGTATTTTATTATGATATTAAAACCATTAAATGGAAACATATAATTGTTCCATTTAGTCGAAATTTTATCACTCTTTCAAATAATAACAGTATTCTATAGAAGGATTTATTGTTACCTTCTCTGAAAAGAGACAATTTTGACCAAAGACATCACCATAAATTATATAGAAATGATGGTAATAAAATTTTCGAAGGGCAAATAAAAACTGGAGTTATGTTCTTCAAATTAGAGGATTTTTTACTTAGATCCAAGGTAGATATTCGGGGCATTTTGAAGACATTAAGTAGTCATTCATAAAGGGGTCGAGATTCCATTCAATAGATCACACAGGGATATCAAAAGTTGATCTATCATGATTGTTGAAGCCACACACACTTTCAAGCATTCATACGAATTAGAGACTTTTTTTATCATAATAACAACGGACTTGAAAAAAAAATATCAAAATGAATAGAGACACTGAAAGAATGTTTCATATGGTATTTTAAGCAGTAAAGTATGCATTATTGGAAATGAAAGCAAATGCATTTTCACAAAATTCCTTGAACTGTTACAAAGAAAATGTCGACAATTTCTAATCAAACGTATACAGATGCGCATAAAACGAAGATACCTACATCGACCATAAACGCTAAATTAACATGTTAACAATAAATATATTGATGACGTACCGTAAAAAGACAATACATCGAGAAACTAAAAGAGAAGGAACGACATATTCGTATGTCATTTTCTCCCGTTGCTCTACCAGACAGCAGACATGGGGGGAATATGAAATTTCTCTGATATATAGATATATTCTGACACAATCAACAGACAATACTAAGGCTACTTATAGTCTCTTTGTCATATTTGCTGAGAGAATGTTCTCCTGCCAAACAAATTATTCCACTCAGTTCCCACTGTCTGATAGATAAGCAATAATTTTATCAAAAATTCTATGCAGACATTATAAAAGATAGCTATGAATAAATGAAAACAGCCCTTGTGATAAGTCAGTGCAAACCTGATCCTAAATTAGAGTAGATTTTAAAAGAATGAACACATGGAATATTAAGAATCTTCTGACAGGAGAGTTACGCACAATTCTTATAATCCTAATGCCATCTTTTTCCATAAGACTTGAACCATCTAGAACTGCATTGATTGCCAGCATCTTCAGTGTTCAGTTCAAATATTTGACTGCTCTTCTGATAAAACTGACCAAAACTCAAAACTTATGTTTGTCAGAATAAAATCAGCTGTTTAAAGAACTATGTGAATCTATGGTCTTCGATATTACATTAATTCTCCAAATAGTCTGTGAATCATGGAAACAATTCTTGAATTTGAGTTCTTGAATGATTTTTGTACTCATGTATCAAAGCTTGGATCAATTTTTGAACTAATAAATAATGCTTTGTAAACTGCATGATCGATTAAGAATTTCTTTCATATTACAAGAATGTTCATTAACGATTGCTAAAAGTTTCCACTAAATGAAGCAAAAATGAACTTCTCCAAAACAATATTGATCACACAAAACAGTCTAAAACAAAAACTCATGGAAATGTCGGTCTGTTTTTGTCAGATTCCTCAATATTTAATATTGCCACCCCAAAAAAATAGTCCGCAGAGAAGAATGCAATAAGGCAGCTTATACTGACACTTTATACTCTTGCACTTGCCCTAAATTTCTCAGAAAACAATTGAAATAGACACCCGCAAGCGTATGACACAAATCATACTAAATAGCTCCTGTCAAAAATTTTCAAAACTTCTTCAAACTGATTCCTCCTCACAGCTGACAATTAACTTATGAGTGAAAGACTACTATCTTTTTCATCTATCAATGGTTTATCAGTTCACTTTATCTTCTGGCACACTCATTTTCACATGACAACTTTTGCAAAAATGCCAGTAATACTTATGTATTGTACAGTTTATAGCTCGACAAGAAAATATTAATTTCAACTCAGTTTTATATGTAGAACTACTTTCTGATGTGTTGTGTCAAAATGTTACAATAACTGTTCTGACAGGAACTATTTTTTTTCATGAGGTACAAGCTCTGCTAAAAATAGTTCCTGGACAACCAACTGATGTCAGACATGTTCAACGATTATAACCTAAAGCCCTTCTTCGTTGAAGCATTTAGTTCAATTTTGCAGACAAGGGGGTTGCAGACATCATTGCAGCAAAAATCAAGCGATCTTTTCATGTCAATATAAAACAAAAAATTGAAATTTGGCATGAACTGGCAAAAAAAACCAGTAATATCAAATAACAAGTCTCCAAATCTATCATACATAAACATATACCATAAGAAGCTATAACGACTCCAGATCGTCTGCCTAGTTGCTCCGTGAGCTAAAAAATGCTCAGGTTTGTTACTTGCAGGCCATCCATGATTAATGCAAATAACAGCATAAATTAATTAGACAACATAAGTCATAAAAAAGATATATACAATTGTATGCGTAATTTGATACAAGAATTGTCCACAGTCAATCAGTAAATAAATGCTTTTTTGTACAACAGTTGAAGGGGAATACAGCAGACTTGAATTACAGACCTTAATGCACAAATGGCTTTTTTTTTAAGTATTGCTTATGATTCATCGTATAAACAACCACTTTTCAGAACAAAGTACCAGACTGTATTACACAATGGTACTCAGTCTAAGACATCAGCACACTTCCTGTCCAGCCATAATTTGGTATTATAATGTAAGAACAGATTGTAATGCTGAAACTGTAATCAGACAGTTTACGCATCAGAGGAAATTTGATAACTTGTTGGCCGTTCCCTATCAATTTTATCAACCAGTATCATAAACCAATCAACACAAGCTATCAGAATGTTGTTAGGGTCTACACCCAGTACAGTTATAACAAGGGGTCACTTTCTTCAGTGTTATGTAATTAATCTGACCCTAATGCCACAATAAACCCTTTATACCAACCCCTTAATAAACATCATGGTAAGATAATGGTGTTAGTTTCAATGTCTTGGAGGAATGAATACACTAGAGGCATTTATGCCGGATTGTATGGTTTTATCATTTTACCACCTGTGCCGGTATTCATCAACCTTTGAACTTTCCCCCACTGTGTCGAGGGAATTATTCAATAATTGAACCTTAACATGTTATATAACAAACACTACAAGGATAATTTCATCAGTTTCACTTACAGTCTTGTTGTAAATATGGAATAAGCGCCAAGGGAAATGTTTATCAGTTCAGTTGTATGTATTTGTAGTTATATTTCAAGGACATAAATAAATATGAATTCAATTACAAAATTCAGAGATCTACATTAATCTTACATTATAACTTGACTATACACACGAACTGGTAGAAAAAAAGAGAGTGTTTTAGGAGACAAAGCCAATCTACGAAAAGTCAATGCCAGCATCCACGTATACTTACAAGATATAGAAATTTCAATACACCGAACACCAATGAATGCATTGTACAGTAATTGAATACTGGCCCAGTATGTTCCTACTTTATTAATGAGGTATGTACTTATATTATATATAATACAGAGATATATCTACAAATGCCTGCATCTTTTCATTAACCATAACAGAAATAATAATTAAAATAAATATTTAATAATCAAACAGAAAAAAAAATTATATTAATCGGTTGTAGCAATTTAGATCTTATATGGTACATCTTCACGGGTCACACGTGACATTTTGTGGTCGCGCGATAAATGTGCTACAGATGATTTCAATAAATATTATGTACAGGAAAAGGAAATCACAATTACACTGACGGCATTTTTGAAAACAAATCACCATTTCTGTCAATTGAAGTACATTAAGGATTTTCTATTAATGATTTATATGTCTGTCGACGTAAATGTTATGAATGTATATGTATAATATGTAACTTTTTTTAGGACATATACACACATATACAAGTATCATATACATAGTCTTTGCTTTAGGAGAATAATTACTGTCAAATATATATATACAGTAAAACCTTGTTATCTCGCGGAGTCATTGGAACAGACTAAATGTTCGAGATAAACGTGTTGCTCGTAATAACCAGGTATTTGTTTGTTGGTTAAAAATTATACACAACTTATAAACAAAAAAATTGACAGGACTTTAAAATCTCTATGAGATAAGTCGGGTGCTCATTATATCGATGCCAGTAATAACAAAGTTTTACTGTATGTTGTAAGTACCAATGGTAAGAGAAAGTCTTACAGAAAACAGTTCAGTATCTCAGTGTTGTATAAGCAATGAATTCATAATAATTCATCTCAATATATTTTATGTGATGTATTTACAACAATAATCATGTTACTTCTTCCATTTAATAATCTCGTTCATCATATTATGCTCATTTGTTATGTTCACAAATAATTTAACATGTTTTCATACATTTTTATAAATCTACCTGCATCGTTTTTTACAGCCAAGAATGCAAAATTAAAATAACATGACAAAATGAGTTATTGGTTAATCTTACAGCAAATGCAATGTTGACCCCTTTTCTGGTGTTGTTATCATTATAACAGAATTGTGACTAATTAAAGAAATACCCATTTCAACCTACTTTCTTTTACAGAGCTAACTTCAGGGCTCAGAGTTTTGACACTCTGCTGTCCCTAGGGAGCCTGCCAAGTGCCTACTGGGCCCTTTATATTCCACTGGGTTAAGGGGCCATTAATTACTAAGGCAGACTTATAATAACATATTAATGTCAACGGTTACATCAAGTCAAATATTTACTATGTAATAATCACCGTTGTTGACCTGACTGTGGCTGATACAGCAATAGCTTAAAGCAAGATGTAACAACTCATAAAATAATAAAAAAAATCCAGCTAAGTACAAGGTAAGATGAATTTTTGTCTTTTTCCGTATGGATTTTATTGCATCATAAGAAAATTGTTGATAAATCATTTTGAATCAGAATATGAAAAAAAAAACATGAATAAAATTTTATTCAAAATTAAAAAAATTCAGACCAGTTCAATTAGAATGGAAATAATATACACTGACATCAGTTCACATGCAAAATACAAAAGTGAACTCAACAAAAAGTCAATTAGCAAAAAAAATTAGAATGAAACTACCTTGATATTCTGTTCTATTCAATGAACAAATTAGCATAATTAAACGCTTTATGGGACTGATTAAACGCAACATCCAATTAGAAGAAACTTCAATAAATGATTTGTCCTGTTCTGTTCAGTTCTGTTTTATAAATACTACGACATTTTTTAGTCAAAGGATTAAAAGCCACACTGAATATAACAGACTAAAATTACACACAATTGTATCACCTCATTCAGTTGTGCGTGTGCGTGTTTTTTTTTTCCATCAAATACTTCATGTATAATAATTAAATAAAACTGCCTTGCGGTACACTCAGCCTTAGTTATATATGTATGTGCTATAAATGTTATGTAAGTATTATTCTTCTTGTCACTAACATCACGATGCACATTCATACATAAACATATATATATCACATTACCTTCTTTTTAAGAAAAACTTATGCATTAATATCTCCGTCAAACTTAAACCTATTGATTAGATTAATATAAACAGCAAATTTGATTATTATATCTAATATTTAATACATCTGAGAAGAGTCTGGTATGGGATCTCATAAATAATACATTCATGAATTCAATTTTATTTTTTTACTAGAATATTGATATCAAGACTAAACAATTGATTTTAAGCATTAAGAGTGAGGGCAGGCTTCGATGACTTTATTATTTTAATGTTTTAGTAACGTAATGGTGAATACAATGCATATGTGAAAACTGAAGGTGTAGCTTTTTAGAATGTGACAAAAAGATATAAAACACGGAAACTAATTAAATTCAATCTCACTGAATAATGAGTACTTAAGACAGAATTGTGTTTAAGTTTTCATTATATTTATAAACAAGACAAATAAATTCAAGATAAAAACAATTTTAAAATCAAAATCGCAAATAATTATATGCACAGTCACACCCAGTTGCATGAAAATTTCTAAATATGATGTTTTCAGTATGGTACACTCATGTACAATCATTCAATAAGATATTAAATGACATAAAAATAATCATTCAATAAGTGCAACATCCTAACGACAGAAAAAAACGAACAATAAATGTAAGCTTGGTTTAATAGTCTGTCTGAAATAGTTAAACACACAGAATACTGCAACAATCTAGTGAGAAAAACACATAGTTACAAGAAATCTTGGTTGTCAAGTTTTCTTTTATACAGTATCATAACCAAAATCTCTAATTTATCTCTAAAGGAATTACACAGATAATGTAGGATATACCGAGTTATAATTTCAATTATTTATAACCAACCAAGGGGATCTGAAATGGATAGACCCCTGATGAAGAATATCAAAGGGGTTTTTAACACAGGTGTAATAGATCTAATCTCTTTCTGTGAACTTCTTAAAATAAAGGTAAGGATTATTGACTGAATTGTATTGATGACGTTTTACTCAAAATGGAGGCTTTAATCGGTTAAAAAGTACAATTAACAAATTTGTTGACACAGTCCACGTAGTCCTTAAAACACTGTTATACAGTCAAGCAATCGCTGGCTTTATCTAACATATAAAAGTCACAACATAAAAAAATAAATAGCAAAATGATTTTTGTACGAAATTGTATGTTCAAATTTACAAGACATTTAATATAAGCTTAATTAGTAACTGAAGAAATTTAAATAGAGAGAATTAAAATTATTTAAATTATTACACAAATTCCCAAAAGCCTTCCTCTCAGATTTTCATCGAAGTAATGTTATTTCTAATCTTGTTATTAAGGATACATTTATCAGTAATGTGATACAGCGTGTCTGTTCCTTTTAGTTCTATTCAATAATTGTGTAAATATTTAGCCACCCTGGAATTTTGCTTTAGTTTAATTCAGCATGAAAGTTACATTTATTAAATGCTACAAAATGATACAAAATATGATTTTATTTATATACAATTGTCTGTGGATTAAATTACTTTAAAATGTATCAAAGTGAGACACACACACACATACTTAAAATGTACACAATTTACTAGCATAACAACCAGGAAAATATGTCCTTGACTCTGACCATATGTTAGCAAAGACTGTAGTAAAAAATTATAATTAAAGTATTTCAAAAATTGTTGAGGTAGGAAATAAAATCATTTCAAACATTGACAGACATTCGGATAGACAGAATAAAGGAAATTAAAGAAAAATTTTACCAACAAACAAACATGATCAATAATATGTCTGTTCATCAAAGTACAGAAACAGGAGATTCCCAGAATTAAAAAGCAGAGTTTGAAACAAGACTCATTCATTATTTGTCATTTTTTTAAATATCATTATGACACTATAAAGCTGACAGCAGAATTTTAATTACAACTGTACTGAAATAAGAACACGGATGATTAAACACACATATATTATACATGCAATATATTGTCCTAGAATTGAAACAACAAAAATTTGAAAAAGTTGAAAGATTAAATTTTAGTTTCTTCTTTAATCAAATATTAACTCAAGTCTTAATCTATACTTACATAATCATTTAATAAATGATATATTAATAATGATAAATCATACTTACATATTATACACAAATAGTAATAGTATAAGATACTCCAAATTATTATATTTAATTACTACCCGAGAAAAAAATGAATTTTGTCGCAAAATATGTCACAATCTGTCTTACATTTAATGCACACACTCGACATGACTGTATATTAGTATATGATAAACTTTATCTACTTTGATCCAAATTACAAAGAAATAAATATTAAAAATAACATTTTTACTATGTAATGGAATTGGGAGGCTTATTTGATTTTAATTCTGGATTAATTTCTGATAATATTCATAACTGTTACATAATGTATTACTGGCCTATAGATCCTTATGATAACATCTTAATATTATGACAAGAAAATTATTTTCTTCAACATGAAAAAATCTGACCTACCATTTATATAAATATCCCAACGGTATGAAAATGGAGCGGTTGTTTATCTAAGGAATTGTAATTCCTAATATTATATCATTAAAACAACATCGGTGTATATGTTGAGAAAGTGTTATTTAATGCTTTATAAATGGTCCATTTGTTTGACTAAAAAGCTAAATATCTTTTGCCAAAATGCTAATATCTGGGATCACAAAGAAATTAAGAATTTCTACAAATAAACACTTATACTGACTTCTGATATGAACATAATGGCCACTGATAATAAGTCAATACTATTAAATGGAGAAGAATGCAAATGTTTATGTTATAATAACAAAATAAAGCCAAGTCATACCCCTTAGCTTATATCAACACTTGTACAGTACATAAAACGGATATTTTACACAAAAAATAACGTGTAAACATGTTACATACACGGACAGCGATTATTTAATACCAGGGAGTAGGTGATGTTTGTACACGAAAATTTACTATAATCACAAATCTTATGACGAAATTCACACAATCTTCATGAAATGACACCATCATAAGCACGCAAGCATGTTATCGTATTGTCGAACTAAATACGAACTTTGACAAATAATATCAATTAATTGTCGAACTTCCGGCCCGTCTCTGACTCCGCAGCACAAGCACCTGTCAAGTTGCACGTGCATGCAGCGACGTCAGAAGAAATATCACTGAGTGTAGAAAATTTACAAGAAGTCGAGCCCATTCTGTGATCAGGAAGAAAAACCGAATTCTCATTCATCAGAAAAATATTTTGACAATCAAGAATTAATTTAGATTAATCCAAATCCAAGCATTAATAAATATATAAAAAAATATCGAAATAAATTCTGGCAAAATATTACCTATCCTTTTATCCGATCAATATAATGTCCAAAACAATATAAAAGATAAAAAAAAATGTTCACGCCTGATTCTGAAAGAAAATAGATGAACGATCTTTCTTGGAGATCAAAATTCCGGCTTGCTTCTTTATCGTCCGATAAAACTGTAATGCTGCACTTCAGTGATAAAACGCGATTCGTCAAGTCCTTAAATTTCAGGAAAACACTCTTTAACCCGAAAAAAATCCATTACAAATAAATTATTACATAAAAATCTCCACTTTAAACGCGATTTTATAACATCCCATGACACTACTTTCACTTTTGATAAAAACTTATCAACTTGATATAATAACACATAATATTCAAATGAAAAATAAATAACAAAATTGTAAGTCCATAATTATTTTTATCTTACCGACGGAGTTAGCGGCTATTGCCGGCGACTCTAGGTCGGGATCGTCGACATGCCGTGGTCTTGCTTGCTTGCGCCGAGACATTTTAAGACGCTGTGAACATCTATTCAATTGTCAATAATAAGCAAACGAACTCGATATTTTCTCTCTGATTTATTCGCATAAAGTCGTACTGCGCATGTCTGAGATATGATTATCAATATCGCAGTCTCGATTATGATAATCAAAAATCCAGGCTTTTGATTGGTTATGATCCTAGGCGTCCAATTATACGTGTGAATAGCCGTGTCGGTTCGGTAGATGAATACCGAGACGAAGTATAATGTAGCAGTCGGCTTTTCATAGTTGAATACAAAACATATTGTAAATTTCGCACTATATTCTGTAATGTGTCCCGGGGGCTAATCGGCATTTTCTCTTTAATTCGGACAACAATACTGATTATTATATAACTCTCTAAATGAAGTTCATTTTTAATCAGCTTCGTATTCTACTTTTACTTTAAACATGACCAATCCGTCGTTAGAAAAGGCAGCATTTTAACTCTCATAAGTTTAAGTTAAACATATTTGAATTATATTTAACAAGCGTACAACGCAAGGGAGATAATCAGTACTGCGCTTAAATACGCTGAACACGTAAGTACGGTTCTAATTGGAGATAAAGCGAACTGACGGAACGCTCATTCGGATTTTTTTCGCTCTGCTCTTTTTTATCACCCAGATCTCTAGACACCACATGTTGATTTTCAAAAGAAAATATGAAATATTACCATAGCTATCCGGGGATGAGTTTGTTAGGTATCGTTTTGTTTTATCTCAAACCTTTTCAATCGGTCCATTGAGTAACTCTTGAGTTGAAACTATGTGTCATAATTAAAAACAATTTATGAGATTTGTAGTTAATATCTTCATTTCAAATCGAAGAAAAATATAAATCCCTTTTGTGCGACAGATGTAATCTAATCACTACTTAAACAAAGTAAGCACATAGAAATTATTGTTTTGTGTCAAAATTACGGAAATTTGACACGCGTTTATCCAAAACGTATTTGAAGAAAATTAAAGAGGAAACGTTTATATTTTGAAACATGGATGATCAAATTTCGTCCATCTTGTAAATCGACTTTGTTATACTTCATAAATGCGTAAATACATTACGTAGACATGTAAGTGATGTTTTGTTAGATATATCGACAAAAACAAAACAGTTATTTTCCTTTGATATTTTTGTTTTAAAAAATGACAAAAATATAATGTCCAGACAGATGGACAAAAAGATATCAACACATTTCACATTCGCTATTTTTTCACCTATGTTTAGATGATATTCATTTGGGATTGCTGGTAAACCAAGTGTTTAAGTTGCTAAAAGCAGCCTCATTACAGACAAGACCTGAGTGATTAGACAGTTTACGAAGTCCAAATATTTGGGAAAAGATATTCAAATTTGTCACAAACTCCGCGCCTTACAAATACCGCTTATATAGTTGATCGACTATGTTAAAGACAGCACCAATGTTTTTAGAGAAATGATGGATTTTTTTCAGAACAACTGACAATAAGTAATGACTATATTCTCACGACTATAACATACTGATCACTTTAGATTTAATTCCACAAAAGTCATGTTTTTCATCTCGAAAAAGAACATGAAACAGTCTGATCTTCTTCTGAAAGAAACAAGAGTAGTTACAAATGAAGTGGCTGTGAGGGGATTGTTTATCCGTTCTGAATTTCTTGGTAGTTTAAATTGGAGTTGCGCACGTGGTCTGTTGATATAATGACACATAAACGATTATTTATAGATTAATGCACGTGCACTGTTATGAAATATCCTTTTAAAAAAATCCACCCACTTTTTTCATAATTAGTATAATTAAGGGAAGGGCACGTTGCCTTATATAATCTGAGCTTTCTGTAATGACCGGGTCCCTTTTTCTTCTCAGCTCAACAGGTCCCTAAATCACGCATTTTGCTCAAAACTACATCTTAACAAATTCTCTTTACACTAACAGACAGTCAGCCATTATCTAAAGCACAAAAAAGTGCACAAAAGAATTTTAAACAGTCCATAAATTGTGCAGATCTTGCATTAAGCAGAAATGAATTGTATTAAACCAACTCGAGGTCAGGGCTTGTTTGTTCAGATATACACCTGCAAAACAAAAATGTAACTTGTAGAATTTTTGAATTGAGTAGATCTGTTTTCTCAGATTCAACAAAATCTATAATTAATTCTAAATTATATTAGACATCCTTGTATGAGGTCGAATTATAGTATCATTTTAGAATAAGCATAAACGTTGTGTTTAATTAGTTTATTGAAATGTCTGCCAGAGTTGACACTGTGTGGCTAATTTAATTGAACCTTGATACCGGTTTCTTAGAATAAAAAAACCACTAAGGGCTCTCGGCGTTGAGGAAATCTACGGGAACCAGTATATTAATAAATATATCAACTGACATTACAACATAAACGAGATGTTGTATTTATGGCCACACGAGAGCATGCCCCTACCAAAAAAAAAAAATGCAGATAATTGCAAAATTATTGATATGAAAATTGTGCAGGAAAATCGTGTAATAGTTATGTTCTTAATGTATACGAGAAAGTTAAATTATATTATTTCATATTGGGTACATAAGTTCGGAAATACATGACAAACTAGGTATCACTCTATCGAATAATTGCAATATTTTTCATCACGAATCACATTCATAAAAATATGCTTGACAACTTACATAAGTTAATATGAGTTTGGCCAAATATTTTTGTACCTCTAAACCATTTGTGTGAACAATTCACTTATCGCGAATTTTTCTGCACATTAAAAATGCGCGAAGTAACGTTTTCTTTAAAAAAGAAACAGTTAAAATAATCAATACTTCTCCTGGTTTTAAAATGCTTGTTAAATGTACGTACTTGTACTAATCTCAACAATGCATCAGTTTTTATGTGATTTTGGTTTCAGTCAATTTATGAAAGGTTGAATTGGTTACTGTGTATTTTTCTTGATAAATAATGGAAAACTTGTATCAAATTTAAGTCATTTTACACATAATACGTGTCCGTGACATTCTCTCGAGAATTTTGTAATCTGTAATTAGAACGGACAGACTAACAAGTGGGACAACACATTCTCTGACGTTACGTTTATTCGCTTAGGGCCAAAGTTGACCATCCTAGGGTAACATTTATCCATATAATATTTTTCACAAAGAAACTTTAAAATTTCGCTTTCTTTTCTCCCATGTGATATCGACCACGCCCCCTTTTTAAAGTTGATTGTTGGGTGTCGTTTAACCTTGAGCGGAATCTGATACGCTTAATGCTTTCATATATCGGAAAACAAAATGATGGGGGTTAACCTCTGTTATATAACACAATTTTCCCAATGTGCGAAAGTCGAATAATGATAACAATTTTGGTGAAATTTAATTTGTTATGTCCAATCGAAATTACCGCCTAAGTACAATACATCGTCCAAGGAGACAATAAACTAGCACCTACATGAAAATTATATACGTATATACAATATAAAAGTTACTAGACTTATTAACTGAAGATGATATAAAGCACCACGGGGTTTGTAATAAAACACGACCATGTACTACGGTGAATTAAAAGACAAAGTCTAATATACTGTTTCTACGACCATAAATCCTTTATAAAGCCCAGGTGTTTATTTTAAAATAGATTCTTTTGGTCAGTCTCCATAAAATGACCTGCATGATCAATATGGGTTTGTGTTTCCGAGTTTTATCTAAACCGTGTGAAATTTCGTATACGTTGTAATTTAATGTGTTGTTATGTGTCGGCCCCTTTGAGCAAAATCCACAAGAGATTGCATGAATGTACCGAAGAATAAATCATTATTCTATATATAATGCTATTATACATTTCTATACATTGTGACTTGCCCGTTTCTATGGGATACCGTTTTCTCATTCAAGCGCCTTTTTATGAGGTATGTATTGTAAAATTGTTACTTGTGATTTTGCAAATTAGAATTGTAGAAAGATACACCGCAAATGGGACGTAAATAAAAAGGAAATATCTACAATTAGATTATATAAGTATATGATATTATACTGATGCAACAAATATAATCTCACCATAAGCTTAGATGCTTGCAGATAAATATAATATACTTGTTATAAACAAGCTCTTGAATATCGCGTATCAATACAGAATTTGTAGCTTGAACAACAACAAAAAATGCAGTCACTCTGAAAAGTGATTGTTTGATTCGTTTGACCACAGAGCTCAGTGTGTAGGCCTACAGAACCATTCAGACGATATTGGACAAATACGGTACAGTGTACATCTTTATTTTATCACAAAATTTCTTGAAGTTAGTTTTCCCATCTATCCTTAACCTTAATGTTTGCAAAGTTAACCTTAAATCAAAGTACTTTATATGAAAATGAAGAAATAAATTATTGAGGACGGTAATTCAATCGTTTTGAACACATCTCTCCGCCAGTTTAACAAGCAAAACGACATGTACAGTTGGAGCTAAATACACGTTAGATTTGATGTATTCTCCCGGTATAGTACGGTTTAGATTTGAATTTATTCACGTCCCAAAGTTTCCGAGGGTTGCAATTTTAACTGATTAAAGGCGTCTTATGAATGATAGATTTATAATCTCCGCATTCACAATCGATTTCTTAAATGTGAGAGAACAGAGGAAGTTTGATGGACGTGTCTTAATTCTCGCTCAGATCTTCAAAACGCCTTAATTGATGAAAAACAATTTAACTGAAAACAATAACAGAGTTTTCAAACGAGAGTACCAATCCGTGTAAATAGAAATATAAAGACGATATTAGAGATATTTGTCTCCGGCATGATTTATGATCGTAGTTCTGTGATGTAGATGAAATTCGGGAATTTCAGATTAAACGATTTGTACATGCCATGTTTTCATTTTACCGGAAGTAAAACCGCCACCCGGGTCTTGGATTTGAAACTTAGACGCACAACCAGAGCCTGATATGATGGCCAATGTTATCCCTAATACTCAAATTACAGTCCAGAGCTTGAATTTTAATGTTGAGGAGGCGAGTACTTCTCTACATGAATGTGAAACATTCTATTTGGTCCATTTCTATCAAGAATTAGTATTAATTTTCAATTTGATTGCAGTAATTATGACTGGGATCAAACTCAGCACTATGAGATCAAACTCAGAAATACTTTATGATCTCATATACACACTCAAATCTCATAGAAAACGAGTCACAGTAGCATATTCTACATCCAGTGACACAATAATTCAATTTTCAAACAAATATTTTAAAGCACAAAATTTCAAAATCTTGTATTTTTAGTGCAAATCTTTGAGTGCTGAGTTCTGAGCATTGGTTATGATTAAGGACCCATCGTCGAACCAAATATGTTTTGTTACGTTTTGCGGAGTATGATTTGCTGAGTGACGAATAAATCCGATAATAGCATGGTGTAACCTTTGTCGGTCCAACTGTGCCTGGTACCAGGGTCTTTCTTTGAGTCACCCTGCTGGTACCCAGATAATACTTCCAGATATTTTACTATGATCTTTAGGGAGTGAAACACTAATGCGGTCCTCAGTTTAACAAAACTTCTAAAAAAAAAACAAAGATGCATTTAAGTTATATTTACCATCCATTTTATTTAGTTTTTTGTTATGAAAATGATATAACAAACAGTCTGACGTCTGGTTGTGGCGCTAATAATTACATATTAATTATATAATATTTATATTTAAATATTTGGTAGCTTATGTGTTTCATGGTTAAACTTAATTATAAGATTTGGTTCGAGTTTATAAAACTTGAGGTTAGTATTCAAACTCGAATCCCATATTTTGACATTTCTTGATTCTGTGTTAAAATGAAGGAACAAACGATGATTCTATTAATCCTTGTTCGGTCAGTATAATTTATCTGCGTATTTGTACAAATAAGGGGATAATTTTCAACAAAAATGTTCCAATAATGGACTTATGATTTGAGTTCTGAAACTGTTCTCACGTTTTATAAACACGGGTATTTGTTTCACTCGTCACTTGAGATCATAAGGCCAGGCTTTAGTATTATGCGACCAGAGGTTGAGAAGAACCGTGCAACCTCGGGCTCGAATCTGTTCATTTTTTTATGTTTTATATTCCAGTACATAACACACATACATTCAATTTTTCGTGACCAGATGAAAAAACGACTTCTCCAATATTACGACCACCTTATGATGACGCCCAATTATTATCCGAACCGGCTTTTAATAACTCCCCTATAATTCAGCTTGATAATGCGCCCACCGTATTACAACCGAATTTCGATGTCTCCGATGGTGACCGAGGGTTTACTGTAGTTTAAGTTTTCGAAATGTATTTCAACCTTATAAAACTTTTATGTATTTGAATTACAATTTAAAGTCGAAACCCTGCTTGAATCCATTTCCGAAGTTCATCGGAATCAACCGAGTGGTTACGATTAGCTTTAAGATTCTAACGGATGCATATGTAAAAAAAGCATGCACAAATGTGTCATTCTGCAAAGTAATACACCGAGCTGAAATCCTACTGTACATTTAATATCATACACGGCTGGTATGGATTTAAATAAGCCCTTATTTATTTTTCTTTCAAACGCAATAAACGCTGGTCGTGCGCTAGCCTGTTACAATAGATTTTTCTTTGATACCACTATAAATCTATACAATACTCAAAACTCGTTTTTGAAATACGCAATAAAAATTTCTAATTATTTTTAAAATCTTGACGAATAACTGGCAACTATAATTTATAGTCAGAACACTTTTTAGTTTCTTTGATATTATGTAATCTTAATCCATATTTTATTACCGCATTTATAAAAACTCCACAGCCCAATAAAAATATAAATTGAACAACACAAGTTTTAACAAATATAATTTATCAAATCTATAAGATTTTATTTCAACATTAAAAATTGGATATAAATTTCATCTCTCTGTGAATAAGTATATGTAAATATGTTATTCTTATGAAATGTAAATATTTTAAAAGTCCTAGATTCGATCCGTTTGCTAAATAAATGGACAATGAAAGAAATGAATTAAACAAAACTAGTTATAAATTATAACGGTATCAGGGTAATATGTAATTGATCTTTGATTTTGAAGATTTTTAAGGCTCGCCGGAGTTACCTAGGCCCATTATTCTTCAATCATAGACAGCAGACAAAGGCTGTAACGATATGTTGTGCTTGTATCTTCCAGATATATTGTTAGGCTAGAATTTATTATAATTAGACACAATGAATCCGCTATTGTTCAACTCAGCCTTAAAATTGTTCATTGTCTAGCTAACTTATCAAGTAAAACTGAAAAATAAAAAAGATAATGTCACCTAACAGTACAGTGAAATCTCGATATAATGGACACCCTTGGAACCAACATATCGGGGTTAATATTATTATGGTTTATCAGTTTAAAATGTACAGGAGAGACATTGAATAGCCGGTACGTAAATAAGTGGTCGTTATAATGAGGTGGTGTTTGTATTGAAGTGGTTGTACAAGCGAGGTTTTACTGTACGTGACTAACGATTGTATTAAATCGTATCCTTCAGAAACAAGCGTTTATCCAGACATATGGCTGGGCTGCAAGATATGAATGAAAACATTTGGATAATTTCACTAAATATTGCAGTTCATTGAAGTCCGCGAAGTTGGAATTGGTAAAGAATGTATAATGGTGTATTAATGTATTTAAAGCATCATCTTCTATGACAAAAAATGTCGATTTTCCTTCGTAATTATGTGGAGAAGATGCCGGGTATCTGTGGAAGGGTAAGTTAGTACTGGTTAGAATATAGTCCAGGAAAACTGGTTAGGTGAACAAGGTCGCCGTATATAACTGAAAAATTGTTGAATAAACGGCGTTAAACCCATTGGATCATGCTACTGTATTTATGTAATATAATGTAATTACTAACTGTATAAACTTTATTTATAATTAGTTGATATTGGAGTTTTGTCTTATGCAACATTATTACCCTCGGAGTGTTTTTTTTATTATTATGTACTGTAAAACCACCATATTGAGACCTCTCTTGGGACCAAATGTCTTTATATCAGGGCGGCCATATTATCTAGTTGAATTTTAGAGGAACTACAGAGGGCCGGTTCAAAAGTAATTGGTCGCTATAATGAAGTGATCTTAATATTGAAGTAGTCGCCACGTGAGGGTTTACTGTATAATATTTGACTGATCTATAGTTTGTAATGTTATGAAATGATTTAGTGAACATTATAATGTTTTAATACACGTATATATGTGTTGTGCTATGCAAATATAGCCACATAAACAGATTATACCGGCTGGGTTGCCATCACGAACGATAGATTCTTATTTAAATAATTCGTTTATTCACCACGATAATCTAATTGATATGAGTCGAAATATTTCATCTTCCCTCAATTTCTAAATGTCCTGTATGATAATATACCCTTCCAGACATATCCGTTACAAGCATTATGCAAATTAGGCAATAAATTAACTTCAATATTAACATTTAAACTCTTCGTTTATTGAACCTGGATATCATTTTACGTCTAATTGTATCTTAGAGTATCTAAGATGCGTCAATTTGCAAACTGACCGATGTTTGACAGATAATATATTTATATAAATTGTCTATAATTGATACGGAGTTCAAAGGGGGCGCATATAAATAAAATTGAAATTAGAATGCTTTAATATAAACCTTGTTGTTGGGAATATTTGAATAATTTCCAATTTAATTTGTTAAATCTTTGGAGAACAGACCCGAAGTTTGTATATTAATGTCGACCAATCTATCTAGCAATAGGTTCGCAAGAAATGAAAGTAATAATATGGATATTGTTGTTATTTGGATGTACAGTCCACCTCAAATAGTGACCACCACAATATAACGACCACTTTGTTATAACGACCGCTTTTTTATAACGACCGCTTTTTTACAGACCAGCTTCCAATAACTCCCCATAATTATAATTAAACTTGATTATGAAACCACTTCATTATTACGACCGATTTTTTGGGTCCCGAAAGGTGGTCTCATCATTAAGGTTTTACTGTATATCGAGGCTTTTGTATCAATAAGTTTGGATTTTATGACACGTGGCTGAAATGACAGAGTATACACCGAGTAGTCGGAAGAAAAGTTCTTTGATCGATCCGGACACTATTAGATACCTTCATCGTAACCAGACTGTAACCCACTTTACATACAGATTAGCCTTAACTGTTTTGTACAAATATGACGTATAGAACATCCTGACTATACTATACTTAACATGTACTTAAGACCACGTGTGAATAGAGACCACGTGTCTGCAAAAACCAGTTAGGGCCTCTGTGGTCAAGTGGTTATGGTCTCTGACTAGTAATCACTAGCCTCTCACCGCCGCGAGTTCGAATCCCACTCGAGGCCAAACTTCCACATGTGAGGAAGCTGTCCAGTTAGCTTACGGAAGATCGTTGCTTCTACCAAGGTGTAAGCGTGAGGTTTTCCTCCGCTGTTACAGCTGAAAAGTCACCAGTTGACCCTGACTGTTGGTGTGACGTTAAACTCCTATGTAACATTTATTCAATACATATACATGTACAAGCACGTGCAGTTTATTCAAACTTTGAATATAGGACAGTCTCCAATAAAAATGTTTTACTTTCTCAGTCTGGAAGAAGACGTTCTTTGTAAATAGATATTAGCATAAATGCACCAGTTTGTAAACCCCGGACTACTTCTTAGCACAAAAGAAATGTACGTGCGATGAATAAAACACGAGTGGTTTCACATTTACATGATTTAAAATGTCACGGCTTTATTAGTAACCATTTAATTCAATTAAAGAATTTATTCCTATTTAATCATCGTAATTTCAGACTTAATGACCTGCACTATTTTATGCCAATCATGCTGATATGTTGTAAGTCTTTGATCATTCAAACACAGATCAGAGGTTGGTTGAAATTAGGAACCGTCTTGGATCCCCTGTAACACATCGTACTAAACAGACAAATATACTCACACCTGAGTTCTCAAAATGTAACAGAAATATTTTGAAAAAAAAATCTATAAGTGATACAGTCAGACCTGAGTTAATAGCAATTGATAAAGGTATAAAGGTCAACTGTGTATAAAGGTCAATTGTGTATAAAGGTCAACTGTGTATTAAGGTCAATTGTGAATATAGGTCAACTGTGTATAAAGGTCAACTGTGTATAAATGTCAGCTGTGTATAAAGGTTAACAATATATCAAGGTCAGCTGTGTATAAAGGTCAACTGAGTATAATGGTCAGCTGTATATAAAGGTCAACCAAATATAAAGGTCAACTGTGTATAAAGGTCAACTGGGTTTAAAGATCAATTGTGTATAAAGGTTAAATTTTTTCTTGCTTTGAATTCTTCTTCACAAGTGTTATTGTACAGTTAAACCTCATCAAGTCACTACTCTAATATAAAAACCGCCTCATTAGAACGATTTTCAATATTTTCTCATTATTTCAACTTGATAACGAGACTGTATATTATTAAAGCCGTTTTCATTGGTTAAAAAGTTGGTCTTAATATCGAAGTTTTTCTGTACATAAAATCTTTGTTTACGACAAACCTGTACGCATGATGTAGTTTACTAATGTGTGGTATGATACCAGCCCCCTTATGAGTTGTTTCATTTCCTTGTAAGTGTAAAGTCATCGTCTGGGAACTGTTTAATGCGGAAGGACAGTTTCCTGAAGAAGAAGATATCCCCACTGGTTCTTCACAAAATTGAAGTTCTTCAAAAAACATGGAGCATAAAAAAAATCTCTTGATTTAGTTATTTACCGAGTATATATTCTAATTATTTTGTTCTAATAGTAGAATTGAATTCTCCAGTACAGGAGATAGGGTTGGGAGGTGTGAACTAGTAATGAACATAACACATCAGCTGAGGCAGGACATTTGTCATGAAGTAAAAGATCTAATAAACTGGCTACACCCGTACCGCTAGTTCAATCTCTAATTACATTAAAACAGAAGACAAATTAGAGATGAAAATAATCGCAAGTTATACCATCTTCTGGTTTTTAATTGGCATTTCGCTTTACAACTGAATTAGAAAATTTAATTTGCCGATGTCATTTTTCGTGAAATGTGAAGTTTAGCGCTCGATGCAATTTGACAAGTCTTGGACAACGAATTTCTGTGATCTAATTAAAGAACATACAATCTGTATGCAATTTGCCCTCAAAATGTGTTTGAGCAACTGACAAAAAATACAGTGTCTGTAGGATGCGTAAAATTAAAATATAACACCGTAATGTATAAATGGTTACGATTTTATTCGTACAAATGCGTTTTTGCGCAACACTTAACCACACGCGCTCGATAATTCAAACTGAAGAGCGCGGCCTCGCATGTTCGCATTTCAAGTCGTGTTTTTGCAGTAAAATATTTATATTAATGTAAAGATAGGCTTATTATCAGAATTAAATCATCTCGTTATTAAGATTTCCTACCACACAGAATGTAGTTTTGCAGCCTAGCGTATGAAGCCATCACATTTTTTTTGTACGATCCCAACACGATATGTTCATATCTATCACCCAGAGCCTGCAATTTGTTTTGCTGAACAATATGATTCATTTTTGACGTCACATGCGAATATCTCATTAGCGAATTTAATTTCTGAAATGATTTGTGAAACATTAATTAAGAAAATGAAATAATAACTGGGTGATAATATGTTCTTCTATCACGGAATTTATTAATTTTCATCATGTTCTGGTAATGTCAAGCTGATGGCGCTACAGATAAGTCATTTTGTATGATACATTTCTTCCTAGCAATATTTAGACTGTGATAAATGATATATGAATAACATGCTAAATGTTGTTTGTATAGTTTGGCAACAGAGCTGAATATTCCATTATTAGACTTGCATTTGTACAGTATAACCCCCGAAAACCGACCCATCTTGCCTTTGATTCGCGTTAAAGGGGTTATATCAGTAACCAGTAACTGTGTCCTATATCTACAAGTGGCCATAATCACCATTTCGCTCTGTGTTTGCGGTATGTGTACATGTATATATAAGGCTGACATATATTACGTATGATGATAATGATTCCTCTTGCAAAAAAAAATCGTTAGCAATCATGAACACGTATTTAGTAAAGGGAAATTGCTAATTGCTGGTTAGTTAAGGTAAAATCTGGACGATAACGCCGGACTTCCCGCTAGATCAATAGGAATACGGTTGATAACTGGCTTTTAACTCTGTCCACGCAAACAAAACACACAACAAGAACGATACGTCGGTTATATCTTTATTTCCTTCATTCCTGAAGAACACATCACATGATCCGATGGGTAAACACCTACATGAACAAATATCTGATACATTTTACGCGATGTCCATCATGTCATCAAAATAAATTTATTTCTATGACACGAGTCGCATGTAAGTCAGTCATATCACCATTCAATTACATGTATTATATAAACTATCTCCCTATATTAGGAACGACATGAGATATACATGTATATTTTATTTGGACTGATGCTTTTAAACTGACTCTCAGAAATTGTAAAATTATGTTATTTTACTATTAACGAAATGTAGGTGATGTGATTAATAACACTTATACCTGTCTCGGACGTCGGGCAAGTATGACCTTTGCTGAAACTAAGCGTTAGAAACTGAGGACATGGCATGGTACACAATTATCGGTGACATGAAATACAAGAGACACTGCGGTAATAAATACACGATAATCGGTAAAAATAGTTTTGAGTATAAGAGATGCGATTATTAATTCACGATAATCGGCAAGATTTTGTATCGAGTACAAGAGACATTTTCGATGATTAACAAGTGCACGATAATCGGTTAGTATTGCATCGAGTGCATGCAGGAGGCACCTGCATAAATTAACGCACGATAATCGGTAAGTACAGCATCGAAACAAAGCGATATATTACACTTCTAGTAAGTATAAGAAAGAAACTCCAAAAGAAACATCAAACATAGACTTAATCAAATAAGTTTTGAACTATGATAAAAATAACCATTTTAAAAGCCAAGTATTTATCAATAGAAGCTTCGCCGCCATTCGTTAGACCTTTATTGTCATTTTATTGTCACTATCGTTAAGACAATATTGGTAATATTGTCCGTATGAAATTCTATATAGACGAATTCCATTTATCTCATTTTAAGAAAACATAAATTAACAATTATCTGGAGGGTATAGCTAGTATAAGAAACCCCTCATCGTGTCTTTTAGGCTTGCCATGTCATATTCAGCGTCTCTTTCTACAATTATAGCATGTCCCAAGAGACTGTTAGCCTGTAATTTTCTTCGCCTAAATTCATTTTGAAAGATACATCCCTCTTTGGACAGCCGTGGCTTAAATTTGCATTATTTTCATTTTCTCAGAATTGCAATTTTCTGTCATCCATCGTTGAATGTCATTCTCTTTATACAAACAACTTGTTACGAAGAAATATATTCCCCCTTTCTGATGGAAAACTTTTGCCTTAAATTATAGCTCGGGTTGTTTATAACAGCTCACAGGGACTTGTGTCGTTGAGTAATTCGTTAGTGGTATTATGTATGAATTACATCCTTATACCAAACACTATACATGCTGTTGGTGATGGTTGTCATAATCCTTATTGTACAATTTTTGTTTATTTTTTATTTATTTTTGTACAAATGTTCTTATCAGCAAATAATAAGTGCGATTACAAGTATAGTTGGCAATAACGGAGACATCACAAAATTATGATATTTTGAATTGTTTTATTTCCGAAGGTATTATGAACAATCAGCTTTTTAAGCGACATGTTAATTGTATAATTATATCAATACATAAAGGGACAATCATAATTTTTATTCGTCCCTGATAATACTGTAGTCGAAAATATGTTTTTCAACAGCCTCCCTTACCCATAAATTATCGGTATGACAAAGGAAATAAAGTCAAACCTTTGAAAAAAGGCGACTCTTGGGAAGTCTAAACATGGACTTTATTTACAGATGGCCTTTATTTAGAGGTCTGTCTGTTTTAAATTATCTAGAATGGCCTTTATTTATAGGGTGGTTGCAAATAAAGGTTTAACTCCAGCTTTAAATCGCTAATCTATGAGAAATATTCTTTTTGTACATGACAGAAATACATTTGTTCCATATTTCTTCCACAATTTCAGTTATGATTAACACACGGTCCACAGTATTCCAATATGCGGGGAATTCCTATACATCCCAGTATGATGTATTCATGTACAAGCCCCTGTGAGTTTGCCAGCCTCTCAGTGCTACAATATTACCATATAGATGTCGTGGATAGAACAACATTTATTATATTTCCATCCAATCGCACTCTCTTAGCCATATGTCGTTTTGATATTTTGCAATTTGGAAGACAAATCCTTTTTTATGTCGCCCAATAGCGAGAAACAAATATCATATTAGATTGGAATTTTCGTATAAGGCCTCGAGGGATTGGACAATTTATGTAAATATGAACACTATTATCAATCTACCGCGGAAAATTCGCGGAAAATCAGAACTTTTTCTTGGTAAATTTTTATCTGGACATTTAGCGCTATTAAATAATTTCTTTTATTGTCATGCTTTCTGTAAGAAATTATAGTGACCTAATACCACAGTTTTATAATTAGACATTTTCTTAATCATGAAATTGAGATATGTAATAACGGCAACAATAGTATTAGCAACCGCAGCAGCAATACCAGCAACAACATCAGCGGTGATTGCACCATCACCGCCACCAACAAAAAACAAACAACAACAGCACCTGCATTGTTCAATCCATGGTTCTTCCTGAATACAACATAGTACAACTGATTGACAAACAAAAACTGGTATCTTACTGAAATGCACAAAGGTAAGAAGTAGACATTTGTCAATAAATTTCGATGCAAGATTTACAATTATTTCATCATGAAAATGTCAACATTGCTGTTTTGCGTGTCTTTAGTTTATACCTTGCTGTGTACAATAATAATTAACGTAACAATAGACTCATTAGGACATCAAACGTATTTCAAGCAAACCCCTCTATTTGTATGTCCATCCGGCCAAAATTTCTCCCACCGACTATCTTTTTGTGATGGTCCTAATGTCAGACAAGATAGTTCGAATCCCATATGGGACCAACTTTTACATGTGAGGAAGCTGTCCAGCTAGCTTACGAAAGACCAGTGGTTCTACCCAAGTGTAAGCCTAGGGTTTTCCTCACCGTAAAAGCTGGAAAGTTGCTCTAGCTGTTGGTGCGACGTTAAACAGCGAAAAAAGAAAATACGGTTGTGTTTAGTGGTTACCAGACCGACCAAATCTTTTAGCGCCGACCAGCAAAATCCAAGGTTCGAAAAGAATTGCAGTGTTATCTCAGATTATGTCATGTAGTGTCCTCTAGTCCGAGGCTAGACAAAATTTACGTTCCCAATACAACACCATAATGTGATATAAAATATATTCATTTTGTATCATGTGGGATATCAACAATGTTCATATTATCAAGTCTTTGAATGCGACATAATTAAAAGTTTTTATTTCTCTTATACAATAAAATACCCACAGACAGTTAATAAGTAGGTGCCAAAGATCGCTTAACCAGAAAATTGCAGGAGCAAATAAAGAGAAACATCAACAGGAAGCAGACACCTTTTTCTGAGAAATTATTACAAATGACGTTGCTTACGGATAAAAATAATAAAACAAATGGCGAATAATTTGATTTTGGCGGCTGTGGAAAAAGCGGAGAGATTTGGTGCAATTATCTTCTTACAGTCAGAAGACGTCTACAACCTGGCCGTAGACATACAAATGTTTCACAATGTACACAACGAAGTTATTACGAAAGCATAAAGACAAAATTGAATTTTATATATATCTAAGCGCATCGTCTCCCCGATATTGATTGCGGAATATGGAGATGGGGTTTGAAAGGAAAAAAACCTTTAGGGCTAATATTATCACCAAATATACAGTCAACGTTTCGGAATTAATTGTAAATGAGGAGGACAGAACTTAAGTCTACGGAATGCTGCAAACAAATTGATCATTTACTTAGTTTTCGTTATCAATCTTGTGTCAGAAGAAATTAGATTCAAGATGATAAACTCGGCAAAATAAATGATGAAGTCAAAATTATGACCGGGTTTGGAGAAAATAGACGGGCTCTGCTTAAATTAACGACGTGGACTCGGATGATGTACGATATTGATAGTTTTCATGTAAAAACAAATACAACGGAATGACTACAGAAATACGTATACTAGAATGTTTTTTTTCTGCTTCCAACACTTTTCCTGACAGTCAATGGATCTTCATTTTAAAGCGCGTATCGCATTTTCTTAATTTCATTTGAAAATGCATATGTTAGTACGACTTGCACAATTTTTTGTCCCTTATGCGATGTAATATATTTCTGGCTTTAAGCTGCGTAATCTCATTTAAGTAATTATATTAGGTTTAAGTAATTAATGGGCCCAACGTTGAAAGATTCTCATTTCGCAGTATACCGTTATTTTAGCACATTATAGAAGTAGAAATACTTCTTTTACGTTGAAAATTTAATAAACATAATTACATATTTTCTATGTTAGAGCTCGTTGTTTTATCAAATCAATCCAGATTGCCTAGAAATTACATCTCCGCTTGTTTAAATGAAACACATGCATGTACGAAAACTGGTTGAAATCGGTGAAAAATACGTTACAGAAATAATCACTCTTACCTATATGGTAATTAAATAATGTTGGTAACACAATTGCGTTTGTTGAGAAACTTAAGCTAACACATGGTTTTACTGGATAAATACACTGGAGTTAGGAATGTACATACAGCAGTTACAGATTGTTTAATTAATTCATAATGACATTATATTATGATGTTATATACATATACATGTGTGCGAATGTATTTTGTGTTCGAAATTGTACCAGTAAAGTTGAATATTTCACAGTGTGTCACGTGATATAGCAACGTGTGATCACGGTGTAATTAATCCAAACTTAAACAAAATGGTGCTTTAAACGAACCACAGAAAGACAATTATAACAATCAAACAATATTGGTTTTATGTACATAAAAAAGAAAGAAATGACTAACATGTACTTGGGAAAATCTATTTCTCTTTCTTAAGTTATTTTAATTCTTACACTCAACAATTTATGCATCAATATTTGGGTACACCACCTTGCACATTTGGCATATTATTTGAACAAAATGGGACATTTAAATATTTTTTTGGTAGGGATACTTGTAGTTTTTTTAAGGGCTCATGCAAATTTCACTTGTACGAGTTCGACGGATTCGAACCCCGGTTGTGGAAGGTCATACCCCTCTATGAAAATTTGAAAAAAATGTCGTTTTTCCTCCATATGTGGAGAAGTTGTGGAAGGTTAAGTTAGTACTAGTTAGAATACAGTCTAGGAGAACTGGTTAGGTGAACCGCATACAACTGAAAAAATGTTGAAAAGCGGCGTTAGACCTAGTGAAAAATGTACATATTCTGGTATATAGAAAAGTTAGATGTGAAGTTTATGATGAAACTGAATCCAATACTGCCAACAATTTGTTACCTTTTTTATAAAAACTGTAATACATTTAATATCAACTGAAATCTAATGAATCTGAGCGTATGTTTGATGACCAATGGTACGTGTACGTCGTGGTCTTCTGGACTATCGGTCTCATCCCAGTAGAAACATAGTCAAAAATTATGAATGACATGAACAACGTTTAATATTGTATTACTGATATTTTAAAGTGCCAGTAAGTCCTATTTTCGATTCTGTTTAGGTTCGTACAATAAACTAGGGGTACCAACTACATACAAATACAGTTGAACAGCGAAATAGCAATCCAGTGTGCCCGGTCTTGGTGTAATGAACCGATAATCATTATCTGTTGCAATCTGTTTTTATTCAATACATGTATCATTTCACATAGCTCGAATACAGCCCAAATGCTTGTGTTCGCAATTTTATGATATTAGTAAACAAAAAAAAAAATTTTATCATATGTAACACTGGTCTGATAGGTTTTATCCAATACAAAGATTGAATATCAGTCAATTTGTAGTAAAGATTGTTTGAAGAAATGTAAGAAAGTGAAATAAGCTTTATCTTTTTTACAAAATTTTGAAATTACTTCTCCAACGGAAGGGAAAAAAATGTATGATTAAGTCCGTAGTTTAACCTTAATAGCAGGGCCACGACCGTGATCCAGTGGTTAGTGTGCTGGACTTGTAACCCGGAGATACGGGTTCGAATCCCAGTCGCGACAGGTCATACCTGTCTATGAAAATTTGACAAAAATGTCGATTTTCCTCCATATGTGGAGAAGTCGCCGGCTCCTTGTTGAAGGGTAAGTTAGTGCTGGTTAGTATACAGTCCAGGAAAACTGAACCGGTCGCCGTATGCAGCCGAAAAAATGTTGAAAAACGGCGTTAAACCCCAGAGACAATAAGTCACATAAAAACAAAAAATAACCTTATAAGCATTTAAGACATTTTGTTTCAATACGCTGACAGTGTGTCGTATAAGACCTACTTCTTTTATCGGGACAGTTCACTAAGTCTTATCTTATGAAAATATTTCCATAGCGGTTGAGATCCATCAATGTCTGTGGGAGAATAGCCCGGCTTGTCTATACATGATTATTAATTAAACTACATCTTCCAATTCGCGTGTCATTTGGTCATGATATATCAAGGATCAGTTCTGCTAGTAATTATGGGAAAAGAAAAATCACTTCTGAAACGGGACACAGGATCACTGTTCATTGTCGAATTACTGGCTTTTATGGAGTGCAACCTAAATTAAAAGGGGAACATAATGATCATCTGACTTTTGATTGAAAAACAAAAGCAATAAAGCAAATGAAATTTCCAAAAAGCTCATAAAACGAAAACAAAGTCCATTTTCTCATCTAAGTTAGAAGTTTTCTTAAATATGAATCCAAGCGTCTTGGTGATTAAGACTTTGATGTGAGCGCCTGATTTACAATGATTCAATCTCGTAATAACTTTTATTTTTCATTCCTGAGTCTGTCAATCTCTCAGCATGCGATGGCGTTTTATTAACAGATTTTATGGCTAGGAGCATATTTTCTGTCAAAGGCCGCGATCTGGGAGGGATTTTCTTGATCCGAGGTCAGATATTAACACGGGCGTCTTTGACGGCTATCATCCGCTTCCTGGGACACTGATTTAGTATCATAAAACTTTGCTGGCTGTATTGGCGTCTTCATAATAACCGGATACAATGGCTAATGTGGATTCATGTTAGATTGTTCGGACAATTAACTTTCGTCATTCATCAATATTTACCAAGTATTTGTTCAACAGTGGCGTTCAGGTTCACTTATTTTCATTGATATACACCTTTTCTAGAGTACAATTTCATTTTTTATAAGAAAGAGAAGTTTTGCCTGCAAAAAGCTGTTTTTGAAAAGCTGACATTTCTTACACACGTAGTCTCATTACTATAAAATTAGCATCCGTTTTAAAAATGACATTTTAGAATGCACATTTTGTTTTTATCTATCGCTATAGTTAAACCTGACTTAAAGTCCACTTTTAAATAACGGCCACAAACAAAGAGAACTATAATTATGGATGTATTCATTGACATTACGTACCAAAAATACACATCTGAATAAACAACAGCTGTGTACAAAATCCATTCAGGCCTAAAAAAGGTTTGTTTCCGGTTACCCGACCGACCAAATATTTTACCTGCAGACTCATTAGTTTTTACGGCGTCCAAATCGTAGTGCTATATTGTAATTTTCACAACTCATTAATATTATGGTGCACAAAATTCTCATACAGTGTTCCCGATGTATGCAAAAAAAAAATAAGAAGCCCTACCAACCGACTCATATTTTTTGAGCATATAACGGAAACAAACCTTTTTAAGCCTTATCGTATTCCTCTCCATTTGGTAACCTTTGTACACCAGTTTGACTGTAGTGTACATCATCGACTAGACAGTTGTAACTTATCAGTCATTATCTAAATGGTCTCCAACATAATTTTACCATCAACAATAGCAAAATATTGTATAGTTTTAATGTTTTAAGTTGGCTGGCGACAAAGTAACATTCAGCTAATAACTGGTGCAGGGCTGATCGATGGCTCACTCTTTATTAACACATCTGTTCATTTGAAAATAACGGAGAGGTCTTAAAATATCGATACACACTTCTTTAACTATATTTTTATGAAAATATTCATCGTTCTGTCACTCCGGATATTTCCTTTGACAAAAACTGATTTGATTGATAATCATAGTCGATCATCGATCGATCTGTCTGAAAAAAAATGTATAATGTCTAAATCACACAGAAAACGATTTCAAAAAATGATCATTATTTATCGCAATCAATTGACTTTCGCTTAATAACAAATCGATACTTTGTAGACAGTATTTTGAATGTTTAGATGTATTACAAAGGATAGTTCATTTTTAGTACTCATTTTTCGCTAACAATATAATGTTTAAGATGTCATATGGATAAAGCATTAGCTATTGGACTTTTGTTCATCCTTAAAACGTTTCGCCTGATATTTTCCCACCATGGCCGAGTAAAAGGCATATTACAATTAATATCTTTTTTCCTCTGGGTTATAATTTTCGGTAAATTTGAATACAGACGTATTCTAAATTGTTACAATTTTATCCTGAAAATAGCCCAAAGTAAATTTTACTCGCAAAAAATTAAACTATTCACTTATGAATTTGTTCCAGTCGAGAATTTGAAAGATTAAATTCGTAAAAATGTACGCCCAAAGCGCATTAATCTGCGCACACCGGAAATGCATCGGATATTTTGACACTTAATTTCGGCCGCTCATATCATTTCTAAACAAATCTAAAATATCCATTATATTTAAGAGGCATGACATGTCGCTAACTAGCCATTCACGGTTCGTTTCTTCCAAAATGCAAATTTTATTGTGAACATCTTTCTCAAGTCTGTTAAAATCAATCAAGTTTAAAAACTATAAATTAAGACAAAATACAAGAGAACTGCTACTTTTCAAGGCGTGAGGTAAATCTTACCGAATTTAAACGTTTAAACAACACCCGGGTTAACATGTTTATAGCCATTTTCCGCGTTCAGTCGCCAACAGAGTGAAACCCGCAATCAGACTTCAAATTCATGGCATCAAAAACTTAAATGTTTTATCTCCAACTTGATAGAAACAGCTCTAGGGTCATAAAACGATGCTGAAGTAGTTCCTATTAGTGTTGACCTATAATTAGAGTGCCATTCTTTGACTGGCATCCAAATATGGATATGGTAATGAACACGCAGAAAACAATAATTGCCTCGATGACATTTTCACAGTTTTGTCTCTCGGAAACACAACGCGGACTACACCTGTTTGTATTAGAACTCATTATAACGCATCTTGTACAAATAACGGGTATTAAAATGATCAATCAAATATCATTTACTTTTTTCAATGAAGTTACAAATAAATGATAAGCATTGAGGTAGCCACCGAAAACATTTCTATTTTTGACAGAAAATTGATCAATCAGTAGTGTTTTAATCCGTTTCAGAAAGATAATATCCAGCCTCTTAAAAATGCGCGTTCGGTACTTTTTGAAAGAATATGTTCTCAACTCGGGACTTTCCATTGTTCGATTAGCTGGAGCACAATCGAGTCAACTTGTTGATAGATCTGTTTATTTTTTAAGTGAATAACAGATGCCTTTCTTTCAAATAATTTCGAGGGTCTTTCCAACAGTAACTGGATATACCTTGTAGATTAAACAATTATAGAAGCGTTCGTGAGACTTTTTTATCCTTTGTCAACGGACTCATTGATCAACCCACGACCATTTTTTTATTTATGAAACAAATTCAACAAATTCAATGTCTGCTAGATGTAAACCTTTACAATATTTTCTTCCCTAGGTTTGTGTAAGTTTATCAAGGAACAAAAGAAGCATTTTAATGTAATCATTGAATTCTTCGAAAATCTATTTTTAAATTATTTCTGTTAAGTCTGCATTACAGTAAACTACGATTAATCTAAACTATGCAGGTATTACTTTCCTTTTTAATTCGGCAATTGTTGCAATAACATTTACAAATACATTGATAAACTACGCGGAGAACGTAACACGTCATTACCATGGTAACGTACCAGTATGTATACGAAATTTGTATCAGTAGTCAATTAATGAAATATCATTACTTTGGTAATAATAATACGCATGTGGGACTCTTCATACATGTTTTTTTCTCACTTTCTATCGCCATACAAGAAAGCTTATTGTTAAGTAACATGAGGGTCGCGAATAACAGTTCCGATGAGAAACTATTCCCAAGTTCACCCTTATATGAATCGTACTTTATCGAAACTTCTCGTATTAAATGGTGTCTTAACGTGTCGTTTTGTAACTTACACCGAAAAGTAACAAAATTAATAATAACTTGGGATGGGCTAAATGTCGAACGAATGAACAAAACAGGTGAACGGATAAAATATAGAGTTTACATGATTTATTTAATGTGATTTATTTTTTATGAGGGATCGGGTTTCTTATGATGTGAAAGCTAAACGCTAGTCTGGACAAAACAGTAGTGTCACTTTTGGAGTTTGAGACATAAAGAGATTAATGATACAGGTTTTTTTTTCATAAAAAGGTTCGAAAGATTGAAAAGGGTTTGATATAATTACAAGCATGAGTTTGGCTTTGTTTGTTTTTTTATGTCAACTTTTGTCCCCCACATGGTTTTTGACCGGGATCCACACTGGTGGAATTCAGATGATGTCACAACTTGTTGGCATAAACCATTTAGTTCCTTGGCCTTACAAATAAACTGGCATAGTAGAATTCCTGAATAAAGTCCAGCGTGGCCGTTCTGTTCTAATTGGACAATTGCCTTTTTAGTTGCCTAACAAACATAATTGACTGGTCGTTTAAGAATTATAAACTCATTCAATTTCGTTTAAGTTCTTGGATGCACGGCAGTTGACAAAAAAAATAATAGAAAATAACTTTTTAGCACGATTTCTCAAAACACACAAAACTGCATCATTTGCAAAATTTGATAATGAACTCACAAAAAAATCATGCGAGAAGACGAGAGAATATGCAAATACAAATTACATATTTTACTTTTTTAAATTTACAAAAGGTATACATTAAATACAAATAAACACTACCCATTCATTAATTTTAGAATAATTAATAAAATGAAGAAAATAACACGTTTATATAAAAACCAATATCTACCTGTTTGATTTACTGAGCATGGAAAAGAAACCAAAGGGATTTCAAGTATAAAATTGACAAGGGATTATTAGGGAGGATAATTTATCACATACGGGTCATTATTTTTAGCCCACATTAATAACGTTGCAGTAATGTAGCCGTAGTATTAATGGCAGAAAGATGAATATATAATATACATATCGTTTTATGCCACCCATTGCCATAAATCCTGGGGACCCATTTCAATCCAAACATATTTATTACAAGAACACAATACAACGAAATTCCAAAGTAACAATGGAGAACTAAACGGGTTGGTATTAATTTTCTGAAATAAAGTTTACATCGACCAGGAGAAATCATAAAATCTCACGGAGGCTGGATTTCTCTACAAATAAAATTCATCTTTTCATTAAAACTTTTGAAAAGTCATTTTGATAAAAAATCCCAGAGAAATCTATCACGCGAGGTGACACCTAAGAAGACACGGCGAGCTTAATTGAGCCATGTTTATAACGAATACTGTATACTTTTTTTGAAAAAAATTTGGTTATTAGCTTTCAATTCCGTTGCTTAGTCACGAACGTTAAATCTTAACAATTAATCAATTGTAAATGGAGTACATTTCACTCATAAAGTTAACATTGTTCGCACTGTAACAATAGACAAAATGTTCAGCGAAATCTCGAATCTATGAAGTAATCAATTCATTGCAAAATATCACGTGACCCACGGGTGAGACCGGATGTATAATATAGAATTTGAGACCTGATTATTAAAAACGGATTTCAGACAAGCGATCAGATTGCATAAATGTACAAATGTATATTTCTATAAATTTGAGTAAATGTGCGAGTATTTTGTTTCAAATCCAGTTATATGTGTCAATGCACGAGATATCCGCAGATATAATCCGAGATTTTGCCTTCTACAACCTCTCAAGTGATGATTTTTTGTAGCTTGTTCATTCATCATTTTAACATGCTGTGATAACAAGTAATTATCACGTGATATTAGACCACGCCTAGTCACAGCTACCTGGAACCGAGTCAACCAGATTTAGTTCTACTCCTAAACGTCTGTGTTAGGTAAAGAATCTGTATGTACCGTATTAAACACTTTGGTGCGTTACAACCGGGACTCGAATCGACCGTACTAGAGTTTAGCGCTGTCTCATTTAATCATTGGGCTATGCAATGTATTTAACATAGATTCAAATAACTCTTAATATCAAGGTACCTGTATCTTACCGCCCGCATCTTAAATCTACATGACTTAACCAGCCAGACATGGTTTAGTGCCGTCCATTCCGGCTCATTGATGTTTCATGGATCAGCGACGCATTCTCTGCGCCGACAACACTGCGTTATTTCATTAATCGCGTATTTACTTATGCACCATTTGCAAGCAAAGGAGATATTTAAAATATCTTGAAATTATTACCATTCACATACTTACACAAACATGATTATCAGTTTATTTACCATCATCACAATTAATTTAATTTCAACGTGATACAACACTTAATAATTTTGTAGTTTTTTTACACTGTATTCTTTAATTATTTATATAAATGGTGTACAACAGTCTATCATAGTACAATTTCCTCTCATTGTTTTGTATACAATTATAAACACAATCAGTTTTTTCTTAACAAATTCATCTCTTAACAAGTTACAGTGTCCTTAACTAGTGGCAAGCTTTCTTAGCACGGACGAAGAATTTTCTGTCGATTTATTGCCGAAAAACGAGTGTTTAATTATTTCATTAAACTTTCATGCACTTTGATGCCTTTTTCTCTTTTGTTCCTGGAGATTTTCTCAACAAAATGATAAATAGAGAAACATTGGCACACAAATCAAGTAATTTTGATTATCTCATACAAATGCCCAAATGTTTTAGGCGAACTTAAATAATTTATTGGTTATGATGTGTTGCGAGACACTGTGGTACTAGTATTTTTATTTTAAGTTCGATCTGTTTAAGACAGAATAGAACTGAACAGAATTAAATAGAAATAATTTCAATCATTTAAAGCACAAACGGTTTTAGGACAGAAAGAATAATTAATTGTTTATAGTGCATCACAGGTACATTCTTGTTTTTTAGAATAGAACAGAACTGAACCGAAAAGTAATTACCAGAGTTGAACATGCATTTCGCGCTATTAGAAAAGTTCAGACATTGATATGCAAGAATATCGTAACTATTGTTTTTGTACTCAAATTTACGTTTCTTCAGGAACAATTTTATTCAGGTTTCTTGTTCAGACTTCACCCTGGATATGGTCATTCAAGCCACGAATCATAATGCCCGTATAGTACATGTTACATATCAATTTACAGCTCAGTTCTCTCTCAGGATATAAAAGAGAGAGTGATCTGCGTTATGTCGAGTCCTTTTTTATGTCCAGTGGCCCTATTTCTTGTCAAAGTCCATCGACTGATGTATTGATTCTTTTGTTTAACAGTCGGCGTGGTGTATTTTTACGATATTTTTAGTTTGGTAATATTTTTCCATTTGGCTTCATAAGGCGTTATTGGCACCAGCACTAAAATCGGGTGACTAGGAATACAATAACCCGTAATTTAATGCTTCTAGTTAATAACAAACACGAAATAAGGAGAAGTGAATAAATACGAAATGTTTCTATAGTTCGTGTTCATTAGATAATTAAATAAACTCTAAAATTAAGCTTACAAGCTTAATCACCGTAATGAAATGATATTTAACAAAGCATATCTGTGCCGTACTTTATTTACAACGGGTCTTGTGTACTTTTAGATAGTTCGTTTTCTCAAAATTATAAATTTCAATAAATACTCCACGTCATTAATTATGTAAAACTGCATACTTTATGCGGCTAATTACCGTAGAAAGAAGATTTAATTAGATATGGGAAAGCCATTGGTTGGAATTTGCTTTACTGTTACTTTATATCAATCAAATCAAATGCAATGAAAATATTTAATACCAGTATAAAAATATATAATCTGAAGAAATGCGCCTTAAGTGCAGCACCTGGACAAGAAACACACTTTTTTCGTTGCCTAAAAATTCAAGATTCGCGAGGAAAAATACAATGTGTTAATTTTACATCATTTATGAGCAACGTTTCCCTGTGTTGACGCCATGATATGATTATTGAATTTTCAATTACGTAAAGTAATTAAGGTCCCCCCGTTCTATCAATATTCTCCCTGTGCATGTCATGAATGCGGACCCTAATCTAGCCCCTAATAACCCCTTATATTTCTTGGGAAAAGCTCGTGAATTATTAATTGGCTTTAATTAAACAGTGAAGAGGGTTAAAGTCGTGAATATTTCCCCGAGACAGATAAAATTGATAATAACTCAATTCTAGTTTTCTGATTATTATAATTGATTATTAAAATAATTATAACAGAATTTAATCTTTATTAATGTGAAATGTGAACGAACTGTTTGATTGAACTTTCTCTGTAACCTTATGAGTACACGTAGTTTGTTGATTACAGAGAAAAGTGAAGCAAGGAGCTATATGACTTTTTGGATTTTGAACCGAACATAACTGGACAGAACATGGTTAGATGTTATCAAACTTGAGATCGGTCTCTGAGCTGAAATCTAAGTTAAATATGATCAGACAACAATGGTATTATTGATACATCATGAATACTGCATAATTGACCCGAATATGTATTTTAAAGATATTCAGCTCTGTCTTTTCAACCATGATACTTCGAGAATGGAATTGAGATTTGAGCTCGGAGTCTGTTCTCAAGTTTTTATAAACTCAGGGGACTGAACAAAACACAAGACTAAAAATAAGCTTGATCCGAGCCGTAGAAAGTGGCTGTGAACAGGACATTATAGAACAAAATTAACTTTATCAGAACAGTAGAAAGTACTGATTAACAGAACTCATAAAAAAGTTGAACTGAACAGTGGAGAGCGTAGACGGATAGAACGTCAATATTTGTTTAAATTTATTACTTCTTGTCGATTTCAAATGTTAAAAGTCGTGCAGTTATAGAAGGCTTTCATTAAAAGGGCTCAGTCAATTGTACGGGGAGAGGAGATGGAAATGGGGACTGAGTGATAGCACGTCAACCACGCACTGAGCCTAAATTTTATTGTTGTATACGTTTCTCGTAAACAAAATTAACTAAATACATATTTCACTAAAAAGTCAATTTTTAGCAAATCTGCATATGCATGTTACACCGGAAATAAAAGTTGAGTACCAGAAATTATTGTCGTTGGAATTATTGTCGTTGGAATTACTTATAGAGTGGAATCTCAAATACCTGTAACCTTCTAACCCGGAAATCAATCGATTCATTCGGACAAATTTATTAGACCCAATTTTAATTTAATGTCCTTGTGAACGAACGTTTTACATTTGTGTTTAAATTCATACATCTAATCCGGAAACCGTTATAATTCGGATTTTCCTCTGGTTCTCTGGGGGAGGGGGGGTTCTTACTAGATAGGTTTCAATGTACATTATACCGTCAGAAGTTTAATAAATAACAGTTCACTTGTTCACTGCTATAATGTATGCGTTAGGCTTGGTGATTGGAGCTTATGGCTTGATATCTTGTAAGAGCCAATAAAATCGCTGCTGTACATGTTTATGGCAAGCAACCAACTTCCCTGCCTTAATATTACTGTATAGTTATGAAAATATCAATATTCATAACCAGCAGAAGACATAAATAGCCAACCAAACAGCGGTGGAGATACAATACGTCCATGTAGAATACGTTCTGTTGGCAAAACAAATCATTTCTCGTTATGGAATTCCTTTGGGAAATTATAATTCTGGGTTATCATCGAACTGCAATTGATGGTAAATAGAAACTTGATATGCGTATATGGTACATGGAATTTAGATCAACTGGTATTACAGCTTGTTACCGCCTAGTTAGCTTATTAGCCTGGGCATGGGACTAATATGTAAGGTAGCCAATCTGAAATCCGAATGAGACATACGCGGAAACCCGGAAGTGACACATACGAAAATACATAATATTATAAGAAAGTAAAAATATGTATCGTATCTTTGTCAAAACAGAATCGATGTGAAAATAGGAGACTGTATTGCATCATATGTGTGACATCATACTTATTCTATATGCAATGACATCATTGCCTGCAATAAAAATATAGGACTAATTATGTAATTATGTAATGGCTTTTCATATAACACACGAGCGCTCCGTGCATTTAATTGTAACAGCTGATCATTCGCCGTTTTATTTAACAAATTATCAATTTCCAAACCAATAGCACTGTTGTACAATTATATGTACATCTGATTCTGCGCATGCGCTGTGCTACCGAATAAATATATTAATCATGGACTGGCATACTCCACGGCTGGACGTTTGTAGCGTAAAATTTCAATAAGACTTTTCTTTATTAAAATTTTCCCGTTCAATTTTTGCGAATTCATTACGCGAAGATGATGAAAAATATTATTAGTGTTATTTCAATGTTAGGGCCTTTGTCATGCGCTAAATGGCGCGAACTTCTGTCTGAAACAATACCTCTTAGCATTTTATGTTGCAAATCATATAAAAGTGTCATTTTTATCGTAGGAAATCTCATATTTGATTCGAATTTCTTTCCAGAATAATTAAGAATTCCATAAATTTGATCCCTTCTCATAATAGTCAACGAAGAGTTATTACAATTGATAATTTTTAGCAAACGAGCCAACTTTCAAATGTAAACGTTCGTCACGTGATATTTACGAGTTCGGCACGTGACTGATATTTTAATCAACAATTATGACAATCAGGCTCGGAGTATTGTATGATAGTTATTACTACATGTACAGCGCTGAACGATATTCAATCTATTTGTGATTTTTTCGTATGTTTCTCTGATCAGCCAAATTAGCCCGACGTGACAGTTAACCACCATCAATTGCAAGACGTATTAATGTTTTACTGAACTTTCCATTATTTTTATGCTCCTATTTCTTCATCGGAAAGAGACATTAGATTCATTTTGTAATGATTTTATATACAATTTATCTACTTGCTCCTGAAATAAAGAAGAAAGATTAGGACAGTTTGTGATACGTATGAACGGAAACTCTCGCTTTATTGCAACATTTCTGAAAATTTTATTGCTTATTTTCGGATATTTTCCGTCCTTCCCTTCCACCAATTTATCAGATGAAGATACCAAGAACAATTTTATATCAGATTTTATGAGATAGCTTTTAGTCGGTTGTCTTTTAAATATCTTATTGTTCTGTCATTGCCCGTCCTGACCCACAGCTCGTTTACTATTTCAAAGATTCCAATAACAAATCGACAAAACTATCTTGATTGGTTGAAACACTCAGTGATTGCTTGATTTGATGAGTGAAGATATTTCACGATACCTCCATTATAGCAATAAAAAGCGAGTAACTTTTCTCCTTCAAATAGGAGAGTATTTTATTCATGACTTCCGGTTGAGCGGGTCACGTGACGGAGATGACAAACGGCCCTTTCAGCAATATTTTATTCGCGACGGTCAAGATTCGTGCATGGATTTTATTTCATTTTCTGCTTGATTAGTTTGAATAAACGTTTTATTGTCAAATGAATTCAAACGATTTATTCAAAGCAATTGATTCTTCACAATTGATAGGTTTTGTCATTTTTTACGCAAAACCTCCTGAAAACATTGGAAACGTTCGACGGACATTAACGCCAATCCGTGCAGTTGGGTTTCGAACAATTACAATAACATTTTTTTTCACATTAGGATAGCAAAATTTTCTGAATATATAAAACGATACGACGACTTTGAACTTCTGTATAGGGATACAGGATACGTACCGCCCTATTACATTGTCTTATATCAATCATTAGTCCTCTTGAATGATATAACGGAGACATCGTGAAAATGTATGACACAAATTTACAAAAAAAATGAAAAGAAAATGATGGAATGAAGAAATCTCGATGGATGAGAAATGGTTTCTTTATTGGTTCTTTTGAAGCAATTCCTTGTAAATATCTGAATGCACTTCAAGTACTGAATTGCATATTGCTTTGTTGCAAAAACAATTTCTTGTCCATAAAGATAGAATGCATACTGACGGGACATGTCTAATCCCCTCTTCGTAGTGTCCAATTTTCGATGTAATTTATTTCACGAAGACAGTTGGAGTTGTTTGAAATAACGGCTAACTATATTGTATACGAGTTGACGGCCATTTCCGCTAACCAGAAACTTTGTCTCAGAGGATTAGGCCCGTCTCTCCTATTTCGTCATAAAACTGTGGGCAACGTCAAATAAATCACATAGTCCGATTGGACACCACGGACTTTATAATGACCAACATATACAATCTGCTTCTATCGTCTTACTTTCTGCGAAAATACAAAATATCATAGCTTGACTTATGTTTAGGCGTTACACTAGGAGGGAAAATAGCGACTGTTACATGTTGTGATTGTCGCGATACAATTTGGCACTAATTATAAGAAAAGTCGAACTCATACATAATCAAAGAATAAATGAATATTTTATATCAATATGAATGCATGTGTTGCTCTGTTATATAATCGATAAAGCTTTCAGAGATTATGACGAGGTTTTCAGTACAGTGCAACCTCTCCAAAGCAACACCCTTTGGGAGACGCAAAATTATGCCGTTGTTGAGAGGTTGCCGCTCTAGAGAGGTTAAATAAATAGTCAAAACGTACAGTGGGAAAAAAGCATGCTGTTGTTGAAGGAGGTTGTCGCTCAAGAGAGGGCCGCTCTGGAGAGGTTGCACTGTAATTGATACAACTGGTTATCACTGGTTCGGATTTTGGTGATAACAATATTTTGAGAAAGGGTACAGATGTTACTAATTGTTTTTTTTAATATATTTCTATGACAAAAGTAGTTATTGGCGAGGATAGACTTTGTTAAGAGCGCGTTAGAAGCATAGTTTTGAATATCCGCACAGATTACCCAGTCGTTGCGGTAAAAGTACAAACGTAATTTTCAACAAGTAACTGCCAACTACACCCAAAAATTATTAGAATAGTTACTATTGAAGAAGGTCCGCCACATCATACAACGTTTCCATTGGTGATTGTCAACTTTGATGAATCATATGGAGATTAATTACCTTGGATGTTTTATCTTCTGTCGTATTAACGTGGGTTTACACCTTGTCTCAGCAACGAACTCATGTCCTCTCAAACACGGTCTTATGCCCTACTTTAGTCATAATGGAGCTAGTTGATGAGCAACATGTATCCCAACACAAACTGCATTGATTCGATAGTTGGGCCATCCGAGCCGAGTGGTTCCGTCATCTGACCCGTAATTGTTAACCCCCACCCGCTGTGAGTTCGAAACCCACACGAGACCAGACGAATTTTATACAAGGAAGTTGTCCCGTTAAGTTACAGAAAGTCGATGGTTCTACCAAGGTGTTCGCCTGGTGTTTCATCCCCGTTGAATTTGAAGAAGTCGCCAAATGACACCTGCTGTTGGTACAATGATAAACCACAGTGACAAAACACCAACAAATTCAATATACATATACCTATATAGGATCAAGCAATGTTTTGCAATTGTGTCGATGGTAGAAACCATTAATGGCCACAGAGGTTTACCAACTATATCCCGAGTGTTCTCCTCTTTGAAGCCATCGTTTAAACAATTCTCGGACGCATGAGACGTAAATTGAATGATAACTCTAGTATATATGTCGACATTTTTTGTTTTTCTCAAAAAGGGTGGGGGTTCCATTAAGGGACGGCGCTGATTGGGGAATAATAAAATATTATATTGTTACATGTATGCTATTGTTTCATACGTATAATGCTGACCATTATGACTGAGCTGCTGCTGCTGCTGCTGCTGCTGCTGTTGTTGTTGTTGTTGCTGCTGTTGTTGTTGCTGTTGTTGTTGCTGTTGTTGTTGTTGTTGTTGTTGCTGCTGCTGCTGCTGCTGCTGCTGTTGTTGTTGTTGTTGTTGCTGCTGCTGTTGTTGTTAATAATAATTATACTGTCAATGCAAATGATAATGTTGAACTCTAAGGTCATCACTAAATAAACGACAATCTGTTACATATTTTGCCCTTGTGTAAAAGAAAGCATTAGAAAAAATGAGAATCGCCAAAAGCTCAAATAACACGAGGATTACTGTAAAAATTTAGTTTAACAACCAAGACATAAATCTGCCTTTTGTTATGTATTTTAACATTTTAGTTAGAAAGGATGTTATGCATTTTTCCTTGTCGCGATGATACAAAAATCAACTTTTCGGCAACACAGACAACATATTATTTCACGGCAAATATTTAGATTGATATGTCGCCTATTCAATGTTTGACACGATGTTTGATTGTAGCGAAACACAATTTTATGGATATTTTATACCTCTGACATGAAATGTGTCATATGCATAGCGATAGGATCAAAGAACCATGGGTGTCAAAATAACTTGTAAAACACACTGTATTTGACGGATACACGAATCATGGCAAATTGGCCTAAACAGCTATGTCAAACTTCGTAATATTGGATCATAAAACATTGAGAGAAATGGTTTCATTCGATGAATTAAGACATTTTTAACAACAAAACGATTTGCGAGTAAGTACAATTAAGTACATGATGAACGAACGTAAATTTTCCCACCTCATCTATATCGCTACGGTGAGCTTTTTTCGATGCGGTCGCAAAAGAAATCGATGTGAGCCGATTTTATCTATATACAGTTTAACATCGATTTTAAGACAACCTTACAGAAAAAACAGTCTTAGTATTGCAATCATCTCCCTATTAAGAAAACTGGTTGGTAATAAAGTACAATGAATTCATTATGATGAGGTGGTCTCAATATGGAAATGGTTGCCAAGAGAGTTATCATCATAGGTTCAAGATATGACATTAGGCTCGTGACCGATAAACTCTTTGAATTGAGAGTTAGCCTCGGTATTAGCTTCAACTCCTTCATGTCCCCTAAACTTTTCTTCGATGTCTTTTCCTTAATTTGCCTAAGCGTTTAGCTTAGAGAGAGACGCAAGTTCCTTGAGAGGATTTGGTTGATGACATTACGTCTTAGACCATTCGTTTTACACCGTATGAATCAAGCAGAGAATTTGACGATTTCTTTCAGAAAACAAGGTTTAAAACAGGCACAAAATCCGAAAAAAATTCCAAATTGCTCCAATTCTCGTCCCTTACTGCGCCTTTCCTTCAGGTTCGACCTTCCGGGTTTGTATTTCTTGCTTTGTATCTTTGTGGAATTTTTGCTATCCCATGTTTATTACTAGGGCATTCTTCTTTATTTTGACTTTTCCTTCGATTTATTTTTGATCACCAAATTATTGTGCTGTTAGGTGTTGTGTATGTAATCTTCAGAGCCTTCATGAAAAAGCCTTTTTGAGACTTCGTATGTGGCCATAAGGGATTTCTTTACGTAGGTTTATTGTGACATGTGTGACAAGTGTGAAGTCGGGCCCGTGAAACTAGTTTAAATCCCGGTAGCTTTGCTGTAGACAGTTCAAAGGCGGCTGACCTCGGGAAGATTGTGCTTATCCCCATTTTTTATGCGGGTTTATATGTTTGATGGGTTTAGGGCTGGTGGATTTGGGGAGGGTACTATTTTGCAAAAGTTGGATTTTTTGCTTTTTTGTGAAAATACCTTTCTTATTTGTATTTATCTATGTACCAACTGGGGATTTATGGTATGGCTTGAAAGATTTTTACATATGGTATTTTATGGACTTAATGGGGTACGATTTTTTTATTACTACATGTACAAGGAAGTTGCCTTAAGAAATCTTTTTTTAGAAATATATGCTTTATGTTTTTGTGGACTTCATAAATGTAACCTTAAATGAATTACTTGGAAACATTCTTTAGGGCACTTTACAAAACTTAAAATGACCAGACAGAAATAAGAATGAGTTATTGCAAGTTGTGTAGCACACGTATATTACAATAATGTAACTGCATGCAATTTCAGTAATAGAGTTTCAATGACAGATTGCATGGTCGACAGTGTCTATTATTAATGATTCCTCTTGCAGAATATGTCCCAATTCTTTGACTGAAGACTAAGTTTATCGGTTATTTTCGGCACTGATCATTACAGTGCTGCAATCGTTTATCTCTAGATGGATTTGTATTAAATTTAGTTTATACGTACTTATAAAATAATAAAATTCACTATATTTAGATAAAATAATTGTGCCTTAATCTAATTGCAAGATATCGCCAGGGACGTACATTGCTAGTATACCCTTTAATATGCACCGAACATTTATATACATGTATGTATAGTCTATATATAGTATTAACGACATAGAATCAAGGTTCGATCTAAATTTTAAATTTATATTGATGCAGAAATTATTATTAGCTGAACAGAACAAGTTCTTTATGTGTCTTAGGATATATTTTTTCTAATTTTGTAAACCATCTTGTAGTGATTGTAGTGAGGCGCGTACTGTGTCCAGCCCAACTGATCGTGGAGTATCTGTAGGTCAACATTAGTTTGCACTATGTGCATAATGTTCTCCTGGGTTCATTTTTCTCTTTGTTTATCACTGGGGTTGAACGCCGTTTTCAACAATTTTTCAGTTATATACGGCGATGGATTCACCTAACCAGTTTTCCTGGACTGTATACTAACCAGTATAGAAGAAAAGGGGAAAATATATGGAAGAAAATCGACATTTTTGTCAAATTATTGTAGAAGAGTATGACCTGCCACGACCGGGATTCGAACACGGATCTCCGCGTTATAAGTCTAGAACACTTACCACTGGATCACGGTCGCGGCTGGGTTCATTTCTTTACCACTTAAATTTAAAACAATGTTAAACAATAAGCATTTATGTTGATGTAGACTGGTACAAGTATTCTGACAAAGCTTATCAGTACGGAGAGTTAACAAATGCTGTTCTCAGTCTACGTGGGTGTTAGTGTCTAAAAGCTAACTTCTCGACGTCCGCCGGCATACCGGCACGAATGTTGTTTTAATTTTTACTTCGAGCAAGCAAACAAACGCTGACATGAACCGTACGTACTGACTAATTTCAGTGGAGAAATTTTTGCACGCGAATTTACTAGTTCATTGTTAACTCAAAATAAACACTGAATTGAACTTGATAAAAATAATTTCAGATATCTTGAAATGTTATTTCTGTTTCCACGCAGACTGATAACAGTAGACTCTTACAGATATTGCACTTCTATTGTTCAGTGGGAAGAAGTGGAAGAAAACTGTTCTAATCTTTGGTGTTAGCAGGCCTTATTTTACTGATAGGCGATGCAAATATTTGCCCGATACATTCGCGAAAACAGTAGTTTGTATGTACATAATGAACGGTGAAACCTCACTTAATGACCACCTCAGTATTAAGTTAGCGTAAGTGGCTATATGGTGATATCAAGTTTTACTAATTTATGGTTTTAAAAAGTCAACCATAATTGTATACATTGATAAACCCACTATACAGAGTCTATTGCAAGTGATTTGTAACAAATATTGTACTTGGTCTGTCTTCTATAAACCAATATCGCACGTAATTTTCATATTTTTGAATAACGATCACTACTCTGTACATAAGGACTTTTTTATAACTGCATGATTCACTTATTATCAGGCAGGGTTTCTTTAGTATTTTCTCTATATTTCAACTTGATAATAAGACCGCCTTGATATAACGACTGATCTATTTGGTCCCAAAGGGGGTCTTAATATTGAGGTTTTACGATAAAATTCACGATGAAGTCAATCACCCCCGAAAAATAACTGCGATAAAATTTATTATTTACAGTTTGTATTCACTTTTGTTTGTTTTTGTCCTTTTCAAGTAACTGATACCTAAATATAAATGGAATGTGAATAATACAATAATTCACCTCAGTCGCTATTCGGACAGCAGAACGTAAAACAAATCCGCTAATTTCTTTACAAGGACAACAGGTAGCCAGCAAAGCAGCTAATGGCGCGTCCAGTATGACGCATTTTCGAATATACTGCAAATTTGAGAAAAGGTTGAGGGTAGTACTATTAAAATCGAAGAGCAGGGGTTTTATAATATCCAATTTATTCATCTCGGCAGTATCATTATGTAAATCTTGAAAGTATATGAATATATCCATTTGTATATGCATTGGATGTTGATTATTTGTGCAAACGAACTAAAATACTTATAATTTAAAGTGCATTTGAAATACGTGTATTGTATGAGGCAGATTTGAAAATATTGCAGTAACTTATATAATAAAAAAATGTTTTTCGTATTTTTAAAAAAGACCAAGGTTGGTTTTTTTACAACCACCTCACGATTAGTTAGTTTCACGCAGTGTTGTCAAAAAATTGAAACATTTCTCTTTGATTTAAACTGGTCCATTGTCCGTTGTCTTAATATTTAGAAGTAAAATAGCAATTTTGTCGAGATTAATTCGGAGAATGATTTGAAAATAGAAATAGAGAGCAACAGAGCACATAAACCCGATTCTAAATTAAGTCTGTGCTTTGTTTTTTATTATAGCAGAACGAATTTTGCAGTTTTTTTCCGCTGAACTTCAAATTCAGCGAAAATGATAAAAGAAAAAGGAAATATAATTTGTCACACTAGCGCTGCAAAATGGCGTCCGGGTTAAAGTCTTCGATTAATATTAGGGGCCCATATCAATCGATTATTCGTGAAATTAAAACAAGGAGCCGACGTGTGTCATACACAGGGGTTGTACGGGGTTAGAATGAGCAATTAAATGGCGTTATTGCTGAAAATCTTAGAATTTATTGAGGAAAAATCTTAGCATTCAACTCATGAGCAACGTTAAGCTGCCAACGGTAGTATGTGAATTATAGAACTATTGATCTAAAGCTGTAATTCCTTGAGCGCACGCACATAACAGCGGAATAGAAGAAATGGAAAATGGAATTGAGATGAAATCGTGCCATAAAATAAAGATTTATATGATAATTTGGATGCTGCTAGGACCCGTAGCACGCACCCAACTTTAATTTTATTGCATAAAACTTATCAAAGATTTAATAATTCTTGTGATGTCGTTTTCAATAGAAAGCGACATTAAAATTTAAATAAGAGAGAATAGGCTATAAAACATAAATGAGGACATACGATTAATGATTTTAACAAGAAGAAAGGGAGCGGTTCGTTAGGTCCGTCTGATACACGAGATATTTGTCAGATTCGGGTAAATAATTAATGACAATATGGTGCTTAACGTCATCAGTACATCCAGACTGTCTTTCTTTAGCGGTATGTTAGTAAACATAATCATTTTATGGGCAAGACATCAATGAATTTGTAAGTCTTGTTTATTGTGGTATCAAAAACAGAACAAGGCAGGGAACACGCCTTCTGGACTGACAAGATCAGATTATGACAGTATGTCATGTCACCATAAATAATTTTGTAGCTACATACTTACTTGAACCACGTGGTTTACCAAGTCCAACTATACAAGTACATTTCACGGACCATATTTCACGGATCCGCCCGGACAGTTTAGTCAGCAAAGGGCTGGACTGTTGGTCGAAAAGTCCCTAGTCCGAAGCGCGCCCAGTCGCGACCGTGGTCCAGTGGTTAGTGCGCTGGACTTGCAATCCGGAGATTCGGGTTCAAATCCCGTCATACTCTACTATGAAAATTGGACAAAAATGTCGATTTTCTTCCATATGTGGAGAAGTTGCCGGGTATCTGTGGAAGGGTAAGTTAGTACTGGTTAGTATACAGTCCAGGAAAACAGGTTAGGTGAACCGGTCACCGAATATAACTGTAAAAAATGCTGGAAAACGGCGCTATAAGCAAGTGACATTGTTACATAAAAAACCAACAAACAAACGAAGCGCGTCATTCTCCATCACAGTAATGTTAAGTTATTAACATGATCTACTGCTTTCTCTTCTTTTTCCTTGTATGCTTCATGCATCACATCATGTCTGGAAGTAGTCATCTGTACGCAAGCCAAAGCGACATGAATAACATTTCAACATAACATCATGAATCATCGTGTCAAGACGATACAAAACCATCTAAATCTCTGAGCAGCACAATAACAACTGCGTTACCATTCCAACACCATCATTTTCGTTTCTGTCTTCAACTTCGCTCAAGCATTATCCTAAATAATCTCTAATTGACGATTACAACTGTCTTTGTTTCACTGCTGTAATTCTTGATCTAATTCAGTTAGGATCCATGTTTTACAGTATTTTAATATCTGAAAGCAAAATTTCAATTATATTTGTTACATTGGAGCCATAAATTTTATATATGATATATAAAATATAACAAATGTAACTCATTTTAACATTTTATGGTGAGTACTAGATGAAAAATAAATGAAATTTTAAGTATTTGCTTTCTGTTACAAATCAAATTAGGGAAAACATTATCATAAAGCGCTTTTATATGTTGAGGCATAAAGTCTCTAATTCACTTAGAGAACGAAGAAATTGTTATTTATTAAATATTATATTCTATTTCAAGCGTCTTAACAATTCCGATGCATTTGTTTATCAATGTCACCCAAAAGCTTGTCTGCCAATTAAAGACGCTTCTCCTTTACGGAGACTCTCAATTATATCAGATGTTTAAGATGGCGCGCTGGGACAAATTATGGACATACAATATTATTGGCAAATATTAGTTTTCCATCAATGTCAGAACTCAGAAATAATAATTGCGCACTTTCTACAGTAAAAGATGGATTCTCACACCCTAGCAGTCCCAGTAGAAGTTTCCGACACTAGAATGAAGTCTCCTACATCCGTTGTTCCGATGTATTAATTGCCTCAAAGTGCAAGTCGCAAACAAAGGGTCAATTATTTCTGTTGAGTATTGCTATTAAATATGATTTGAGAATCGCAAGGGTGATATTTTAGCGCCCTCTGTTGCGTAGAGACGTCACATATTGATTCCGGGGAAATGGTTTTGAGACAAATCATATTCAAAACCTTGGATTAGTTTGTGTTGAAATAATTATATTGCCCGTGTATATGTAAGTATAAAATACAATATGGATCCCACAACGAGTCTGAAACCATAACCTTCCTTGTTCATACTAATAATGAATAGAAATTACTAATATCTAATTAGTAATAACTATAAGGCACGTGTGAATGATGCATCAGATGTTGGACAAAAGTTAAAAGAGCTTGGAGGCTAGACTAAAGGCGCGGGCATTTCATTGGCTGGATATGAGTTTGAAGTGACCAAAAGAAATGCTTTATTTGGGCACTGACTCAAACCTTAGTTTGTTAAGTTTAGTCACTTCACAGATTTAACAGGATGTAAGTTTGTTTCAAAAAATGGCATTTTAACAAAGATTATAAATTTAACGATTAATATTTACATAAATACCGTGAACTCAAGAGAAAAATGCGCGGTTTTAGCGTCTACAGAATAATATTTACTAACAAACAGTCACAAATTACAAAAATGTATCAGAAAATGCCATTTCACTAGAATGCCAACTTGAGGACTTAATAGATCATCAGTGTTTTTGGCTTCCATTAATTAGTGACACAGAATTCAATTTGCTCGATGTTTCTATTAAGCATCCGGCATTCTAGATCCTTGTACATGACTAGCATTATATACATTTGTATATATATGATCACTGCTTGACAGAGAAATTCAATACGAGCGAGAGATGATAGCCGACCATTAGCAATTACTTTGACGCTAGGCGTCCCAGCATTCCGCCACTCAATTATTTGTAACAATTTTGACACTGGGTGATCATTTAGTCGCGAAAACGGATTATTTATTGCAATTTCTCCGAGAATATCAATAACTCTGGAAGAAACATCAGCTTTTCAAGTATGTATTAACGCCAGTGAGAGTTTAAGAAGAAATGTCGCTTAATTCCAACATTTATAACCAGAGGCCACTTGGGTTGCTTTCAAACTAAGTAATCATAAAAACTCAGACACGTGGTGATATTTTATACGAGGTATCACTGTTCAGAATGTAGGATTATTCTTAAGTTTATCACTGAAGGTCTTTAAGATTATATCATGTACGAGTCCAGTTCTAAGGTAACATAGAAGATGTTTTATACGAGCCAATTTTTAACTTCATTGCAGCATATATTCAGTAATACAAAATTAATGTACCTCACTTAACCGTCACTTCAATATTACGCCCATCTCATTATAACGACCGATTATTTTCAGACTAGTGTTCAATATTCCCTAGATAGATATTTCAACTTGATCACGTGACCACCTCTGGGCTTAGGCCAATTTTTTGGTCCAAAAATGGATATTAATTTCAAGACTTTACGGTAAACTTCATCTGACAAAACAGGCTGATTTTGATGTGCAATCATTGTGATACTAGTACAGGGTTTTCATTTGACCCTTTAAACAGCATTTTGACACTTGAAATCAGTAAAATAAATTTTTTGACTCTTGAGAATTTTACCGAAGAGTCAAATTTACAATAAAATTAGGAGAAAATTTTGTTGACTCTTCAAATTATCATCAGTAGAGGGCTATGTCTGACCCTCAACTTTTGACGTCTGGTGGGTAAGAAATTATTATACCAAAGTACATGTATTCGGTATATGAATAATTTGTTTGTGTACTAGATCAGGTTGTTTTTACGTCGCTTTCCAATGTTGTTTCAGATACATTTGGTGATGGCAGGACTCTGCACGTGCTCCCGTGTTATTAGTACTAACCTGTTCCTCCGTATTCCACAAGCAACTAACCTGTTCCTCCGCACTCCACAAGCAACTAACCTGTTCCTCCGCATTCCACAAGCAACTAACCTGTTCCTCCGCATTCCACAAGCAACTAACTGCTTGCAAACAAACCGAAAGGGTGGATTTGAAGAGAGGTCGAATAAATGATCAACATGATCAGCCTAATGTGTTGGGGAATCTCGTCGGAAATCCGTATAGCTGAGATTGTATTACACAATGAACAAAGCTAATAATTATGCTCTAGCTATGTTAAGATGCAATGTTTACAAATAAGTGCCGGTCTGTAAAATTGTTTAATTAGTACATAATCCTGCGCATGAATCATTTTCCTAAAATATCATAGCTTACCATGAATCATATGTTAATAATCCGTACTTTATAGCATGGATTACGTACAATCGCTATAACAACAACAACACGCCGACAATTAGACAGGATACTATTGCTCTAAGCGTCGCCTTTGCACATCAGTGCAAAATACTTTCTTATTCAAATATGCATAAAAAGAGAGGCTTATGCAACCATTATTAGCTGATGTGACTCATTCAAAAAAGATCGTCAAAACTAATCATCAACAAGACAATATCTTTTCTCCAACAATCCAAATTTGCATACCTCAATTTTGTGCATCTGTGTCTCTGGTAGAATAGAAGAGACAAGAAAATTTTATCATCCTATTTACATTATTTTGAATATATTTCTGGTGACGATACCAATCTAATTACCGGACTCGGACCGGAATAACGGGAATATTCCCACAACCGACATCATCTTTAAAAACCCCATCACCAGCACGATAATTGTCATTTTGGTCAACTGAATTAATGTCTACAATTCATTTGATAAAAACCCTTGTATTGCTGTAGCAGACACAAAACGTTTTCCATTATTTTGATAAAGAAATATCTTACAATAAAGTCATTTTCTCTTCTCTCTGTGTGTGACAGACCACATCTCGACAACCAGTCTATATGTTACCCTACAGAACAGCTAATAATCAGATATATAGTTCGGTACTAATGTCCAGTCATCAATCTTCACTATTTAAGAAGTGAGGCCCTGAACATGAGCAGTATCTGATCAGTGGTCGCCATAATTCTAATCGGAATACGAGACAAAATAGTGAGGGCGTTCATAGCTTCAAAGAACACCCCACGCTTAGAAATGGGCATTGGAAATGGCCCTTAAACAAGGTAAGGTTTGAAATAAAGACAATTGCTTTAAATGTGGTGATAAAATGTGAGCACACAGATATGATTTTTTATTAGAAATGAAAATGACATTCGTGTAATTTGGGGAGCAGATAAGTCTAAGATATACATTATTAACGACAACACAATTGTTATCTATCACAAGAACACCAAGTTAAAGTATAGAGGTATGATACCAGCTGATGAACCTTGAGAGCGAATCGGTGCAAAGTAACATTAATAAGAGTTGCATCTTTACTGACAGAACTTATCAAATTCTGAACAACGAGTTCACACTCAAAAGTAAACATTTTGACTACATGTAAATGAATAATAATTGGATCACTTCGTTTGTCCAAAGTCTTTGTTTGTCGGGGCCTCGAAGTCAGCGAAATAAAGAGAAAAAAGTCCCCCACATCCGTCTTTCTTTTCTTATACAGAACCATTTACACGACTCAAAGTCGCTGCCTCTGCTATTCATCTCAGTTATAAGCGAACATGGGACTCTCAGAATCAGTAATTATCATTCGTTCAGATAACACCAAACCACTGATATAATGAACGATTGTTTTACCGGATATGGAATTGTCTTCAAACAGTCAGTTATTGAAATGATTGAATATACAAAAACCTATTTTGATCGAATGTGATAGGAATATGTTCCCTGACCGTCTCTAACTGTTGTCATCAAGCGTGTTGGTTATTAAACTTCCGGTTTGGCGCCGAATGAATTATCGTCGGTCAAATGCAATTTTGGCGCCATCTGAAGTTTGGAATTTCATGCAGAACACGGATGATGTTGAATTTATGTTCGACAATTTATACTTATCTATAAGGATAATTATAGATGTATACAGATGCATTTCTGATTCCAGAAATCTATAAAGAACAAAAAACATAATGAATCCATTTATGGATTTTATTTCAATGTCGCAAACTTTATATCAATTCTAATGAACGATGTCCAAACCGAATGAGTCAAACGCATTCCTTCACAAAATTAATCGAATAGAAAAAAATGCAACGCAGGTATATAAAACAAATTGTATTATATTATTTATTATCTATATTGAGAATGAAATCAGCCTGATTTAATGATAATGTATAGGCGAGCCAGTTTATAACTAGTGTAGTATTAGTCACAGGGGATAAATTGATTCATTGAAAACTTTTTATACAAGTTTTGGCGACTAATAATTGTAATGTCGGACCACCATGTTGAAACTAGGAAAATTTATATTTTTTATATTTTTGTTGATTTATATGAATTTCTTATTTTTTACTTCGTCGTAAAATTGCCGAATGTACGGCTGTTTGTTAATAAACATAAAACACGCATCGTAGGATTTCAGATTCTTTAATGATATTAAAAAGAAGCTATAAAAGTACAATTCTAACGGATGAAGTATTGTATAATAAACATTGATAAAGTATGTGTTATGAAAAAAATATTGAATCATTACATATTTCACCGCCGTAGCTGAGACCACACCGAGGCGCGTGCCTTGGTTAAAATTTGGACAGGTAATGTGGAAAATGGCAGGTTTTAGTAAAAAAAAATCAGGGGAACCATGCCACCGGACCCCCCCCCCCTTAGATTGTCTGGGTTTAAATATGGGACTGGCCAAGGCATTGTATTTTGAAATTAGTGTTTGTAAAATGGACTTTTTTAAAAATCTGCAAGACTGAACAAATTTTCGAAATATATTATATACGGTAAAACCCCACACTGAAACCACCTCAATATTACGTTCATCTCGTTATAACGACCATTTAGTTTCGGACCGGCTTTCAAATTGATAATAAGACCACTATATTTTTACAACAGATATTTCAGTACCGGAAGGTGGTCTAAATATCGAGGTTTTACTGTATCATGAAATAAATATTTCTACAATAATTAGTAATTTCGTAGCAAATACAGTCAAGCCTGCGTTTGCGGTCACCTCCGAATAAATGCCACCCTGTGAATGAAGGCCATTCTTTGAAAAACCATCATTGATTATACAAGTTGGCCCGTCAATAAAAGCCACATTTCGTCTTTCCCAAGAGTGGCCTTTGTTCACAAGATTGGCTGTACTCAAAGTTTGAAAATCTTAATGTAATGAAACATTTGTCTCACAGACTAAAATGTTCTTTTTCCATGAAACAACAAAGGAAATTAGAAAAAAGATAGCCAGTCGTTGAGTTGGGGGATTTTATTTTTCAAACATTAAAATAAAATTAAGATAACATTTAGATATAACTAAACAGTGTGTCTGTATTGCGTAATCTGCTTATACTGATTACAAAATAATTTACCTTATCATATTTTGCGGGCATGAGTTTGATTAGTCTCGTTAAACCGTGTTATGCTAAATTTCCAGCTGTAAATAGGTGTAAAAGGGGTCTCGTTGTATAAGCAAAGTATATTAAAAACTCTTATTAACGAAGTCGACCGCAGCCACATTGAATGTTTGAATTAAACGAACTATGCAGTCTGCTACACGTTCTGTCTGTATTAAAACAGATTTGAGTAATTATAAGATTAGTATTAGATCTGTCCGATTCGCCAAACTTATACTTTCTTATACCCCCGAGTGCCAACATATATAAGCTAATTTGATTTTAATTACGCATTATGTCTCAATAAAATGATAACCTGAGCTCATTAATCAAGTGTACGTGTGGTTTCATTGTCTGCTGATATAAAATATATACGTAAGTTGTAAGTATCTTAGATATTTTCATTATACGATTCTTGTTCATACAAAGATATATATGCAATTTTACGTAATTTTTAGAGTAATGAATATCATGAATGCGTTATTATGTTTTCCTTCTAATACTTGGATACAAATGTCATTGAATGGTTTATTTGTATGAGTTTTGTACGTGGTTTGACTTCCTTTATCAACTGTATTTTGAATAAAGCAACCGGTGTACCTAGTGTGTGCCGCAATTTTACCAAGGTGCCCTTTGTTTCGTCAGCAAGCATCCAAAAATGTTCCATTTGAAGAGTGATCAGAAAAGGGAGACAAAAATTGTCTTTATTTCAACGGCCGCCGATTAACCCGAAAAAAATAATTGTGTATATGGTTACCGGACTGAACCTGTTTTTTTACCTTATATGTTCTAACAGAAAAAATCCAAAGAACGAAAATATTTGGGGACGAATCGTACCTCCAAAGTACGAAATACAGAAAAAAGGCATGTTTGGCGACCTCTCTTCCCCATTGTTTTTGGTGAAGTAACAGCAAATACGACTGGCTATTTATAGCTTCAGCATGTGAGTCTTAAATCTACACCCCTTGGTCAGAAATCCTGTACTTTACCGACTTAATCCACCTGATGGGATGGACATCCTTGATATTTCTTTGTTTTCTTTTATGGGTTTATCAAACAATAATTACTCCGGTGACGTAATTTTAAGTCGTTCTAATTCCTCTTTTGCATTTTTTCAATTTCAAGTCGTTCTAATTCCTCTTCTCCTGCGTTCCATCTGGCCGTCCTATATCCTCAGCTGTGATGATGCAGTCATGAACTGCACCGTCCTGAGTAGATCGTCAGCCGTTCCCCCTAATTAAACGGCATTCCTCTTGAAGATCAACCGACGCTCTGACCGGGCCGGCTATATCGTATTATAGCTTAAGCTTAACACATACATTCTAATTCTCTTGGAACATACATAATTGGAACTTCAGGGCACCATGTGTGACGTGATATCAATTATCAATGATAAAGATATATTTAGATACTTAAAGTATATATGCTGTCCTCTTTGGTATCGTTTTGTTCCGACGTATAAACTTGCGCGAAAGTGTTGAATTTTAATTGACGCGTTTGCGATATTTGCAAAATTTTCGGTGAATAAACAATTACGTATGCCTTCTCCTATATGTGAGTTTTCTTAAGCCCTGAAATAAAAAGTGGCAGCTATATTTGTGAAAACGTGTTGCACAGATTGGAACATAGGCGAACGTGGCTGCCATGTTTTACTACAAAATCTAGATAAAACTATTAGAGGCTATTTTCCACATCATTTACGTTGTCTATGGCTGTCAAAACAGGCGCTGATGAAACTGATTTGAAACTGATGAATTTAGTTGCACTTAAGTGACATACGATATAAAGCTTTCATATCTACAGCATATTTATAAAGCGACAATGGTTCACATTCTTAGAGTCTGCCACCACGTGTATGCATGCACACGCTATTCCAATTATACGCAGAATTACGTAGGCATGTGCACGGAGCGTTAGATTCAGTATATGGTGTAATGGTTAATTTGGATAAGCGAGTAATTACCGGTATCTTAGGCCATCCTTAAAAAATGTTGGTTTGCAGTTACGCGACCGATTCGTCAAATAATCTCCAGACCAAAAAAAAACAAACTTTTTTACATTTTTTCTTCCTTTATTCAAGTTTTTTTTTTGTTTTCAGTACAAGCAGTAAAATGTTAACAAAAAATATTTACCTATCCATCCACTGTGAAAAGCTTGTGTCGCGCAAGTGTAAGTGTTTTTATTTGTTGAATTTCTAAAATACACGTGTTTCTGAATTGCAGTTATTATGTAATACTTGTATGTAGTAAAGGTTTAAATCAACATGCGATAGTACTCGAAGTTATGCGAAGAACAACGGCTCAGATTAATTAAAAATTTTAGTTTTTTTATTAATATATCGTTTGTCGATGGATTGTCTATTACGCGTTATCACCAGTTGGTCTTACCAGTGCGCCTGGAGATGAAATCCGTTAAAGCAATGCTCCTAAGCAAGCATGGACAACTTCCCAAGAGTGATCAAGAAGTTAGAGAGGACCAACCGCATTGGATTTTGTGTCGTTCATCAAACTGTCGCGAAGGAATATGTGCTTCATCCGGGTATTTAGCACGTGACCTAACTGAGCCAAACGGAAGGGCATGAACATTGACTAGTTATTTAAACAATCAACTTGTCATATCAGCCTTTATATCACGAACGAATATAAATTACGCGTATGCATATGGCAGTCCCGTATTGTATCATAAATAAACTATAACAATACAATTTGTAGCGTAATAAAAACAGCATAACCGGACATAACACGACACTTCGCGTACATCACTTATTCAAAGTTCACGACAAAAACACTGATTTATAGAGAAGAGTCTAAAACCCATCTTTGAGACGGGTTGTTCATTCGCGTGCCGGGTCGATATAATACCCATCACCTACACGGTACCAATTATATTTTATGATGCGACTCGCTTATCAACAACGGGAATCTATTTTTTCTTAATTTACAAAACCAATACCTGTCATAATTATACAAATTACAAAGGAAACGAACTGGTACAGTCGGAAAGGCATTGCCGTTAGCTTCGTCCTAGCTATTTGATATTTTATCATGTCACAACTAAATTACACGAATTTCTCGTTTTTCGCAATTACAATTAATGTATAGATATAACTGCAGAGAAAATAATGTGCGATTGGAAAAACGTGAATCAGTTTTATGATGTCAAGATCAAAGAAAATATTAGGAAAGTCATCTGTTAATTTTTTCTTGGCACGCCACCTAGTGGATGGATTGAGACGAAACAATCTGAATGTTTGCTAGGAGATCACGAACGGAGACAATGAATCACAGACGAGAATACAAACTTTGATTATAAAGTTTTCTTTTATCATTATCAATTTGACACATACACTTCAAAATAACAAAAAAGTGAATCGTGTATGAAGGGAGAACCATAAAAAATGTCAATATTAACCACTAATAGTATTAACGCTTCTGTAATTACGAAAAATGTAACAGAATAATCTCTCCTGATTTCATCTCATATTGGACGAACTTCAATGTATAATAGCCCATAACAGGCAATGGAATTGTACGTATTAGCAACTGAATCATTTAGATCATTAAGTACAATATTTAAAGGTACTCAACTCCGTATTGACGTCAGAAAAACCACAATAATGAACTCTTACAAAAAGGCGCTTTAAAGGTTTATTGTCATACATATACAGTCAAACCTGTGGACTAAGGCCACCTTTGGGAAAGACAAAATTGCGGTCTTTATTGACAGATGGCCTTTATTCGGAGGTTAGTTTGTTCTATATAAGCAGTGACGCTGTTTCATAGTATGGTCTGTATTCGCAAGATGGTCTGTATTCGGTGGCGGCCTTAAATTTGACTGTATATTAATCAAACTATGCTTAGAAAATGGTTGGATTGTCTTTATGCGACCAACTCGTTCAACCCCCCCCCCCCCGATCTAAAACTTTTTAGTTTGGAAACCGAAATAAAAACGGTCTTCGTATTGAAGTGGTCTCATTATCAGGTTAAACATACAGAGGAAATGTTGAAAACCGGGCTAAAAATAAGTGGTTGTAATATTCAGGTGGTCTCTTAATGAGGTTTTACTGTAATTGGCGTGAACACTAAGTCGAGTACGCTGCGGTGCCCTGTTCTATAGGGTTATTAAACTGTATTCCTTGGTATTCCAAGCTCTTTAAAAGACGGTATACTAGTAATACAGTCATCATGATATCGCTGTTTTTTTAACTAAAAAACCGCGGCATGTGGTGCACATGGTATCTCATCGTATATCGTGTAGTCCCAGTTGATACGAATATCTTAGATATATATGAAAAATTTCAAACTATAATATTGAATACATGATTTTACATGTATAATTTCACTGAAGACAATTTTGCCAAGAATGGGATATTGCAGTAGATTAAATTCAAAGTTTAATTATTCAACACGTAGTATATTTTTTAGAATGTTCTATAAGAATTCCCTGGAGTCAGCTTTTCAAATTTTGAAGATTAAGAAATTATAGATTCCTTGAGGAATGTGGAGGAACGGGTCAGCACTTATACAAGAAACATGGATTAGCTCAACTAACTGCACCCTAATTATCTTATGGATGATAATTGGCGTTTGAAACAACTAAAATCACTTATCTAGGGTCTACGCATTTGATGTCGTATCTGAAGTAATTAATGGGACACCAGTTCACATGCACTTCTCATGCCAACATTTCTTAAACCGAAATATCATTCCCTATACAACGGAACAATTAATACAATGACTGACCTTAATGACGTTGTTGATAGAAATGAGTTTTTTCTGAGATGAAAAAATATCTCCTTCGCTCCATAAATAAATATAAGACTTAAGTATTTTCTGTCATTTGTCTGCTGTGCGTCCATAAAGCATCATTTGTAACCAAACTGATTGCCCACTATCAGTTAATACTTACATATATCATCAAAGATATAGACATCTTACCAATGATATATCATCGAGATTGTATTTTCAGATCCTCTTAAGTACTACTGATATCATTTCATTTATGAACCTAGCCGTCAGTAACTTCATATGTGTTAAAATACATAAAAATAATCTCAACAAACATACTGTACCAACTATTAAGCATATTATGGTCGTAGAAATTTAATTACAATGCACACGTAAGAGAGATATTCAAAAACAAAACACTGTAACCCCACTCCTTGTTTTCATTTTATCGCTTGTATGCCACCAAAATATATACAGTGTAACCCCCGAAAACCGGACTGCCTGAAAACTGGAATTCTCTGAAAATCGGTTGAATTTTCAAGACCCATTTTTTTCTCTTATATGATCAATAATCCTCCGAAAACCAGATTTCACAGAAAACCGGACTTTTGGCCAAGTCCGGAAGAGGTCCGGTTTTCAGGGTTTATACTGTATTTGTTTATATAGTTCACCGTTGCTATACATGTAAATGTGTAATTCTTGCCCAGTATCAAATATAATCGATTTATCCTGTGTTTTATCATAATCTGCAAAAAAATCTATTCCATGATTAAAATCCTGTCTGAAACTTGTTTTACATTGTTCGTAATCATGTCATTTTTTTCGCCAGACCCTTAAAGTGAGCCTGCTCATTGGCTGTTACAAGGTTACTTCATAGATAATTAACATCTCAACAACAAATTTGAACCCTTTTGTCCCTTTTTCTTTTAAGGACTATGTTGTAGATTGCACGAACGTTATGACGTCATAATTATTTGCAGCCTTTCCGTATTTGGTAATTCGATAGATCTTTAAATTTCGTCACCGTATAGATTAAGTTCATTGTAAAAAACATACTTTATTCATATCATCGTACATATTTAAACGATTGGAAAATGAAAATGCATCACAAGGGGGCATATTCGTATTAGATATAATTATATAATACATATATCCTTATATTATTCGCATTTCGTGTGACCAAATGTCTATCAATTATTTCAAACACATTGCAACATTTTACAATTAAACTCACCTTATGGAATACATAAAAAGAGAAAAATTGGCATATTTTGACAATGACTGTTTCACATAAATTGAGCAGAAACAATTCATTTAATTACACGTTCTATATTCAATTGTTGCTGCAAAAATATTCGTTTTAGGGCCATCTGTTTCCTATCAGGCGTACGTTTATGGGGACTACTTTTTATAGTTTTTAGAAAAAAAAATATTTCACCATTCGCACCAATTCCATAACTAGACATAGATGTTATTAATCCCTTTGAAGCAGTTTGTGACATTAAACAATATTTGCTGTTTTAAAGGTTAAAACCACTGATGTCATTGGCATAGCACTACCAGCCAAATAAAGCTACAAAGCGCCAGGCATCCCTGTGGAACATAACCCCCACTCACTTTATTGTTCACTAAGCACGCTTACTCGTTACTTTCAACCATGTTTATTTCACCTAATAACGTGTTGAAAGATCATATCTTCACCTAATAATGACTTTCAGTCCGATATCGTCTCACAGATGAAAGTTGGGTACCCCATAATTTAGTATATTAGAATTATCATTTTATGATGATCCGCACTAGATCATATCTCGTCCAATACAATGAATTATTTATATAAGCCGCCGAACAGTGATATTTTATTATTAGTTCATCGAACACGCATGCAATCTTCAAACTTTTTTCTCTCATATCTTGATTTATCTCAGGGAGTTTAATTCCATCGAATGCATAGTAGAGTATATTGTGTCTATTTATTCTAGTTATTCTATTTGATATCCGAAATTACTGCTTAATTAAATTTGCTTTTTCTCTATTGTGTAGACTTTCATCTTGTGTCGTTCTTCAAGTGTAGTCGTCGACTAATTATGTTATGACAAACTGATAGGGTGATAATGACTATGAACACTGGAAAAACAAACATGCCAAGGCGCTCGTCGATTAATTATGATTCTTAGATAAAACCCCGTGGAATTGTTTTAGATTTTTGAAATTCCTATCAAGAGAATAATAGAATATTCTCTAGAATGTATACTCTCGCAGAGGTAACACCTTCTTGTCAACGTATTATGAGATTGTACACTTCGTGCTTGTCTTTAAGCTATTGAGAAACAACAGTAGAGCTGCTCGTGGTCATTGAACATCGAGCCAGCCTTTCGCTGGAAAAGTTAGCGTCATCATGTACTGTACATCATGCCAGTGAAAATAAAACTGACTGTACTGTATAGGGCAGAGTAGACAAAACAGTTTTATTAATAACAGTTTCGTTTTAATCACCAATTACTTCATAAAGAGAACTGTTATGTTAGTATTTGTAATGAAGAATACAAGACGTAATTTGAAAAGATGTACATTAAAATATGCAGCTGGCAACATAAATCATAAAGAAAATAAGGAGGTGGGTCGAAGTTCAAAGTGAAGGTAACGATTCCAGAACTACAACACTGACGGAAGATCTCGAGGATATGGAAAACTATACAAAACCGCTTGCTGTTAATATGCAAATGGCACACGGGCACCCTAAATCCGTCATATTACTGTACTAATATATATGTGTCGTCCTTCAATAATTGCACTGTCAAAATCTAATGACCAAAAGCTGTGGGTGCGGTTATGGTACATTGTCTACCCTCATAACGGTCCGTGAAAACCAGAAACCTCGGATGACAGCCTCCTCTTATACTTTGCCGTTTGGAATGATTGGAATGATTATAATACTTATCTATTAGAAATAAATGTACGGTTTTCTTGTCCTCTGAAAATTCGAACCCCCAAAATAGGTGAGTAGATAAAAAAATTGAAACATCGTTTAAAAAGCATATTTTTTCTGAAAGATACACCAAACACGTTTACATGTACAATAGATGACAGTTTTAACTTTAATTTGATTTATGATTTATAAAATATCGGTGGAGAAATAAAAAAATGAAGGCCTAGGGCCATACAGCGATTACTTCTTCCTTGTTTAAGCCCTGTGATCTCCGTTTACATAAAATACATAAAAAGGAAAAAGTCAGTCTAAATTTAAATATCTAGGTCAGTAGAATCACCTCGAACGATCAATACCATGTCAGTAAATTTCAGTGCGACCGAAAACTCGTTTGTGTTCCTTAGACCCCGTTCGTTTTCACAAATGGTTCATACCACATGGATATCACATGGTTGGTATTACATGATTGGTATCACATGGTATGTACCACATGGTAGGTACCACATTGCTGGTATCACAAGGTAGGTATCACATGACTGGTATCACAGGTAGGTATTACATGGTAGGTATCACATGGTTGGTATCACATGGTTGGTATCAAATGATTGGTATCACATGGTTGGTATCAAATGGTAGGTATCACATTGCTGGTATCACAGATAGGTATCACATGGTAGGTATCATATGGTATGACAAAAGGAGTATAATCAAGGTTGCTTTATCAAAAGTTTTGTTGAGTTAAACCCCAGGAAACCAAAATCCTTGAAAATCGAAATTCTCAGGAAACCGGAATACTTCGAAAATTTGAATCATGCATATCTGAGAACAACTAGGTATCAGAAGTCCCATGAAGACCTACTTTTTTACTTATTACGGAGAAAGTCCAGTTTGTGTACAGGGATTGTATTGTATTATAAATGAAGCATGTGACGCAAGGAAAGTAATGATCTTTGTCCAACGCGGTACAAGTTTTTGAAACAACAAGGTGTTTCGATCGCGAACTGTCTTGGTTACAATATTATCGTCTACAGTTTTGATATTTCAATTCCCAAAGCAGTTTTATTATTTTCACTGGTGTAATAAACTTGTATTTTCTGCGATGATTCAGATCTTGGGATAAAACCATGATACGATATTAATCAACGGGAGAGAGTGATAATGTGTTCGCTCCATTTTTTCTTGGAATAAAGGATCATAGGCATTTGATTGGGGCCGCCAGATTTTCATGGCTATTTTATAGCCATAAACAAGTAATAATCCGAGAGAATTGTCGAGAAAAAAATGTCTATACGGACGCCTGTTGCATATAACACAGAGTCATAATTCCAGCAAGCACCATAAATAGCATATAATCAAAATGAAATTAGCAACCGTTGCTGTAAAATCACAGGATGGAAAATTAATGTGGTTACAAGATATATGGCGGGATTATTTTCACAAGAAGAAAATAAGATTGGGTCGCAGTAAAATCGGGAGTACAAATGACAGATATATGAAGATGATTTCTGTATAAAATGTTCCCTCAGTTGAATGAATGTGCCATGCTATAGTTAATAATGCGGAATCCTCTAATCAATTTATCTTACTTTTATAGTGTATATTTATTTCTACCACGTGATCCATCATTCGGAATGAATCGGTCACTGCCGCTATAGTTAGCCTCTAGTGTATAAATACGCTGGTCAAATACTGCTCGTCTCATTTTATTTCACCAAAGAAACTGTTGATGTTATCTTAATACTTTGTATGTTTAGAAAATATCTAATAGTTAACCATGTACCAGTTCGTTCTAGCATATCTTCATATTTATATATATTATTCAAAACGTAAACAATTTCTTACCAATTGTATGACATACTAACTGACTATCCCTTTTACTTCCTGCAACTCGTATACCAAACAAGACAAATACGTTCATTTGGAGCGTTTCATTACGCTTGGCTCCTTGAGATGCAAAATGCAGCCTGCCATAGTCGTTGTATGACGATCTGACGACAGTATGACGTGATTATGACGTCATGCCTATCCTGGAATGATTATAGAATACTCTCATAGATGAATTTTGAGGGCATTTTAAAAGGACATGACTCAAGATTTGTAATATCATTTAAGAAATGTAGAAACTCCATCTGTTTTGAAATAATCAAATGGAAAATTTTAGTCCGATATATACCAAGAACTTTAATTGATTTAATGTACTCACTTCTATATCTTCAAATGTGTTGAAACATATTCATAGCGTTGGTCGGTTGATAACACCTTTCTTATCTTTGAAATTAGCCCACCATTTTTATATTCATTTAAATATAACAAAACTAATATTTACGAATGGCACGTAACCTATAAAGTATTATTTTCAAGTTTCCAATTTTATGAATTCCAGATATAGGTTAAGAGTTGTATCCCTTTAATACTGATTTTAATTGACTAGTGTGATATGATTTTGTTAACTTTCTCTCTCATATATTATTCTTCTCTATAGAAAACGTATATCAAAGAAGAAAACTTTAATGCATTTTGCTAATTTTTATAGCCATGGGCAAACTATATATCCTTGAAAATGCTTGATAAGACAAAGGCAAAAAAATGAAACACTACTTTCCTAGAATCGTCTTATTAGGTATGCACCTTATTCAAAACAAAGTGACAGGACTGTGGTTGCATTGGACAAGGAATGGATGATTTTATTCGCCAGTAGCACTGATTAGGTTTTGTTGTAATTATGGGTTCATTTTGAAACGTAATAAGATTTCTCGTGCACACATCACTGTGTACAATTTGGCAAATAAATTTTAACGTACCGAATTAGTGGATGAACAATTCTGCAGCGCAATAAACACATACAAACCTTTTTGGGGCGATGCGAATTAAAATAAATTTAGATTTTGGAATGTTAAATATCAGAGAAAATGTCATTGCTGCAAAATGCAGGGGAAGTTTGTTCGTTAAATTGTTCAGTTTTTTTTCTCTATAATTATCTTTCTTTGTCAAGTATAAGGCTAAATAACAATTAAATATTGACGAGTAACGAGTAAAACTTTGAATTCGACTAGTTTCCTCCGTTACCATGGTAACATAAATTAATGTTTCTGTGAATTGTCCTAGCTCATTAATATCATAGTATGAAAATGTTGGAAGAAAACATAAATGACTAAATATATTTTTTATGACTAAACACAACAATTTTATAAAAAAAATATTTATACATGAAAATCTGACGTCAGCAAACTAGCACACTTGCAGATATCTGTCTAATAAAAATTTACCATCAATAAGTTTTGTATTAGATCAATTATTATAATGTTGTTTTTTTTCATTATTTTTTTTTTAGATAAAACGCGATTTTTACATATTTCAGTCACCATACTGGAATGGTGTGTGGTGATACATCAAATTCTTGCACCGAAATACAATCACACAAAAAATATATTCACATTCAACCGCATTGTACAGTAACTTAGATCAAAGTATATTTTCAACCATTATTTTTCCCACTTATCGATTTCACCTTATCTGATCGATCATACGACATACGATAGAACATAGTTTTCATGACAAAAAGAAATATTAGTAAAAATCGATCAAGTTTTATGTCAGTGGGCTGACGCGCATATTTAAAATTTATGATTACTACAAATTACACGAACTTTCAATGAATCATTGTACGTCATTTATTTCTTAAAACAATGGGAATATGTTATATATTATACTCAATCGTGTAAATGGTAACAATATGATCAAGATTTAAGAGATAATAATTGAAGTGACACGTACATGGGAGTGTGGACCTACAGGCGTTTTTCGTTTTTTATGGCCGATTGAAGTGCACTTTCGCATGTGTGTACGAAATATTCATTTTTTAATGTATTTTTTATTTACAATTCGTTCCTACAGGAAACAAATTCTGGACTGACATCAAAAAAAAAATAATAATAACTCACCAAAAAATGATCCTGTCATTCTAAAATATTAATTATGATTTATGAAAACAGCAACCTTTAATATTAATAATTTAAGAATCCCCGTGGCTAAAATAGAATGAATTGTCATAATTATTACTTCTTTTGTTACAGTTATAAAAGTTCTAAAAGAATTAAACTCGAAATATATGCAATGAAAGTTATGGAGAATGGATATTGGAAATATGCAGCAAAATCTAAATCACCAGCCCCTCACCGCGGTGAGTTCGAGTCCCACACGGGACCAGAAAAAAATTCACATATGATGGAGCTGTTCAGCTTACTTAGGGAAGGTCGGTGGTACTACCTAGATGTACGCCTCGGGCCTTCCTCCACCGGTAAAGATGGAAAACGATTGCCAATTGATCTTGGCTCTTTGGTGCGACATCAAACCCTAGAGGAAAAAAAGAAACTAACTCACCGGATTTCAATATATTCTGCATGGATATTTCAACCCCATTGTATGACCACCTCGATAATAAGTCCGTTTTTTTATCACAAAAGCGGTATTAATATCGAGGTGTTACTGTTGAAGATAATGTTCAATGAACGAGTGTTCCAGCTTTTATGTAAACTCAGTCGCGCTGATATGGGACTCTGTATTTGCGGCCACCTCCGAATAAAGGTCATCCTGTGAATAAAGGCCATTCTTTGAAAAAACATCATTAATTATATAGAACAAGAAACTTGATACTTCTTTTATTAAATGTTCGATGCGGCAAGGATTTGCACAGGCGTATTACGTTTATTTACAATTACGCTAGTATAATTTTCAAAAATTTTGCAAAAAATACAACACACATAATAAAGATATCAATACAGTAAAACCTCGATAATGCGACCTCCCTCGGGACCCGAAAAATCGGTCGTAGCAATAAAGTGGTCTCATTATCAAGTTGAATTATAGGGGAATTATTGGAAGCCGATCCGAAAATAAGTCATCGTTATAAGTGGGTGGTCGCTTTTAGAGTTTTTGCAGTACATTCATATCATAAAAAATAACAGTTTATTCTTTTGACATTCTCGCCATTTTCGTGAAATTGAGTCTCAGATTATATATGTAAAATTAATGTGATATTTTTTTGTTACAAGCGCATGCGTCAATGTATTTTATTTCAATAAAACGAATATTTCAGCTGTTGGCAACATTTTGTTTGTTTTTTACATAACTGTACCGTATGAAGTATATCTAAAACTTAATTGATTTTAATAATGTGAATGCACCATTTAATTCAATGCAGGTGATGCATAATTTATTACGCGTTATAACGTGCATGACTGATTATTACACATTATTATACATCTTGCCACGAAAAGTCGTGCGTCGTGTTTTATGTGAAATTTACTGTATTCAACTTTTGTTATAAATCCTATCATCAGTGATTAAAAGTGGTTTCAAAGTTGTCGTTAGCTGCCTATTTTGTATTTAATGTGGTGAACAAATCCATATTTATCTTTTTTTCTACGAAATTTCATTTTTGGTAAAATAATTATAAATTATGTATTGAAAAAATCTTAGAAAAGGTTGACTTTATGAATAAATTGTTCAGATTAAAAGTTTAAGTATTGAGAACAGCAATAGAAATCTTTTAACAAGCCAGAAAACAAGAAGTAGTGTCTTCATATTTATAATGTAAGGGAGGCAACTCGAAAAACTGTTCGATACACGAGTGTTTGAGAGTTACTTCCCTTGGAAGACGTAAGCTAACAAAATAAAGAAAATATACAATACAGACGGTCGGCGTGCGAATTTATGTTCATTAAACTGGTCTATATGATATTAAGGATATTGTTTTAGTTAATTCTCGATTGAAGTTATAAAATCCTTTCAGCACATTGATTATGGAGATCTGAGTTGACAAAAGAATCGTCATTTAACAAGAAACCCCCTTAGATTTCATCTCAGAAAGAACAACATATTGTTGAATCAGAGCTATAGCGTTCAAATACTGGATCCAAAGTTATACAACTTGAGATCTCCCAGCTAAATGCTCTACATGCTTTTCCAATGTGTATGCATATGATTTAATTAACTTCATTCAACATGATGTTTGAATTGAAATTTAAGCTTGGAAATCAAACTCGAAGTTTTCTAACATTTGACACTAAGTGAAACTCATGTCTCTCTAAGAAATATGAATAGATATGCAACATTCAGTCATTTGTCTCACTAACTAATTTAAGTTTTTCTTATTTCATGGGAGGGGCATAATGGTTGGTCTTAATAGCACCAGACTCCTAGCATGCAGGTTTAAGCTCAAATACCGTTTACAGCAGGATTCATTCAAAATGTCCAAATTTTCTGAAATTGGTTTACATACTGGTAACAGAGACATATAACTAAATATAGGTCTCTGCTGGTAAGTACCTCTTGAAGCAGTCATTGAATGAGATTGATATTACTTGAAATAACTTATTTCACAATTCATATGAAGTTGGTGCTGGTAGACAACCCAGAAATGCAAGTTAACTCAACAGAGCTCCTTATATTAATTGAAATACTTTTTAATAAATGTTATGAACTCACTTCTGCCATTGAGGAAGTGAGCTTATCTATGACAAATTCCCCATCATACGTAAAATATATAAAAAAAAACACCAACAACTTTAAACAAAGCTGGTTTTGTTTTTATGTGACTTATTGTCACTAGGGTTTAATGCCGTTTTTCAACAATTTTTCAGTTATATACGGCGACCGGTTCACCTAACCAATTTTCCTGGACTGTATACTAACTAGTACTAACTTACCCTTCCACAAGGAGCCAGCAACTTCTCCACATATGGAGGAAAATCGACTTACATTGTATTTGTCAAATTTTCATAGAAGGGTATAACCTGCTGTGACTGAGATTCGAACCCGAATCTCTGGGTAGGAAATCCAGCGCACTAACCACTGGATCACGGCCTAAACACAACTTGTGACTAAAATTTTTCTGACTCTAAATATTATAAGTACAACATGTAATTATAAAATAAGTTCAGAATAAAAATCAGCATAAATCATGAGAAATGCACAGAAATTTTTTTTACAAATTTTATTTTACAAGAATAACAATAATAATGTATATGTACATTAAATAAACAAATTAATCATACAAAAAAGAAACCATTAATACATGTATATGACAGAAAGAACCAACATTCTACTTGATAGTCAACAATATTTGTAATAAATTACTCATTTTTGCACATGCTGATAAGCCCATATGGCTGGGAACATATAAGAATACTGAGGATGGTATTGGATTCATCATTTCTACAAAGATAAAATTAATTCATAAAGTACCAGTAGGGCCAACTTGAGCTACCTAGCTTCAAAGTAAAGTATTTTTTACACTATGTTACACTATAAAGATACTTTACTATGATGATGACATATAAAACAAAATTGGTTGAACTAATACTTGTTTTTCGAAACATGGGTGCATATTTTTTTAATATCACTTAGTAGTATTACAGTAAAAAAACTGCATACAAAGATAAATGAGAAATGATACAGAAATATCACAATGTACTAAGAAATGTTATGAAAATACAAAAAGTAAACCAAGCAGAAAATACAATAATTATGGAATGTATGATCAGTGTAACATGATACAGTAAAACCTCAATAATGAGACCACCTTCTGGACCTAAAAATTGGTCATAGAAATATGGTCTCATTATCAAGTTGAATTATAGGGAAGTTATTGAAAGCTGGTCTGAAAATAAGTGGTCAGTATCACAAGGTGGTTGAAATATTAAGATGGTTGCCATGTGAGGTTTTACTGTACAAAAATAAAGTCAGGTGGTCATAAAGTCAGGTGGTCATAAAAGGACATTTGATAACAAAGAGCATCAATATGCACAATAACTATAGAACGGTCAAGAGCTAGATATGCTAGTCACCACAATCTTACATTTACATAAACCAATGTGAAACTATTTTTAAGAACAATTTAGAACTTGCTCAGACAGACGAAAATGTTTGGATTAGAGGTTTTTGGAATACAAAGGTTCCGGATTCTAAAAGTTTTTTAGCATTAAATAAATTATAAAACACTGTAACCAGCTGACCAGTTCAGTATAGAGAGGATTGTGGATCGGAAAGCTTCAGATTAGAGAGGTCTAACTGTACACTGGTGTTTATGACGTGGTTCATACAAAATGCATTGCTATATATTTGAAATTTGTAGTAATAGATATACATATATGCAGAAATGTACATAATTATCAAAGTTGTAAATAGTATTACACAGATTAGGTTAAAGTTATGGATAAATTTAAAATTTCATTACCCAATATAACATACAAAAAGCAGAAAAATCAACCTAAATGAACGGTAAAACCTTGATATCAAGACCACCTTTGGAACCAAATGAAAATGGTCTTAATTTTGAGGTGGTCTCATTATCAAATTACCCAGAGGAACCTTAATATTGGAGTGGTCAATACGAAAGGTTTTACTATAGTCAGTCCATATGGCCAGTATAAATAGTCTTATTTACAGTTACCAGACCAACCTATTTTTTGTAGCCTACCCTTAATTTTCTAACAACAAAATCTGAAATATGAATATACTTGCAAATGAATCATACCTTGTATTCTCACAAAAATATGTTTAGAAAAACAATGAGAGAAGTTTTCAAACCTACCTACTTTAACTCTACTGGTCAGGTAACCCTATATATGACTATTTTTTTCTAGTCAAATCGATTCAACAAATCATTGAAAGACCATTTAAATACATTACAATCAATTGAAAGCATAAAATCTCATTGTAATTGAACTAATATTCTAGTACAAAAACTAGATACAAAAATACAACAGAATCATAAAACTATTGAGTGGTAAGCAAAATAAATTTATCTGCTAGCTAATGAAGAAGCAGGTAGAGTACTTTTGCATCGACCCTTAGCATTGCACTTAAACATAAGTTGGGAATTGCATTTTGACCCGTTGACTGACAGTAAATACAGGAAATACTTCTTTCCTTGACAATTGGTCTACTAATCTCTTCTTCCCATGAAGAGTATCTCCCCATGATGCATCAGTGATTGTATATGCAAGTAACACTCCTTCTGATTGGTCCATAGTACAATAGATTGTAACAGAGAGTGGTAATCCATCCAATGGCATCAACTGTTCTATTTTACCATTATGTGCATACACTAAATTCCCTCCAGTACAAGCAATGCCATGGGATACATTATTCATACCAACTTGTTCTTTCAATGGTAATTTATCAAACGAGATTCCTACACCAAAAATGTAGCCATTTTTTAAATCACCAAGCTGGGTGGCATTTTTCTCAATAGTAACGGACCATAATGCGTTGAATGTCAAAGCTTCTGCCGTAAAACTGGATGAGTTGAAGCCCCAAGTAGTCAAACACTTGTTGAGTACCCTGGGGCCATCCTTACCAGGGGACGCTGGAGATTTGATCACTGGAATAATACTCTGACATTGCCCTGTTTCATCAACTGAAAAATGATAAAAAAAATGTTCTTTTGTTCTTTTTTCACTGGAGTTTAACTTCACACCAACAGCCAGGGTCTTATGGCAACTTTTCAAGACCCAAGGCTTACACCAACTTTTTGTAAGCTAGCTGGACAACTTCCTCGCATGTGAAAATATTTGGTCCCAGGTGGGATTCGAACATACAGCAGTGAGGGGCATAGTGATTACAGGTCAGAGACCATAACCACTTGACCATGGAGGTCCCCCACAAACATGGTATTTTTTCAACACATCGACCTTTTAGAATAACGTATGATAAAGATACAATAAATATTTTAATGAATATCACAATTACCTGGAGACATAAGTCAACATTAGAACCAATGATTTCCAAAATATCACTTTCAGTAGATGTTAAATAGTTCCGACTGTGAAGTTAATCTATGATAAAGTCATTCTTCTTGTTAACAATTTAAGCAGCTGAGTCTGAACTCAGAAATCAAGCCTTTTGATTGATGCTCTGAAGGATAGAGGATACAGAGGCACCTTTACGAAAGTAGTATTGAAAACACATTACCTAACATATCTTTCACACATGATAATGCTGATGATTTAAATTTAGCTACAGATTGTTTTATATCTTGTTGTGTGGATTTGTCAGCCATTAATTCCTGGAATACTTGTTTGTTAGTGTGTAATCTGAAAAGCAAAACAAACAACAAATACTAAGTAAGTAAACAAACACTGTATTTAAAACATTAATCTTGGTTTCTTTCTTTCCCATCAAGTGTGAGTTTCGTTCAGAAATATATGACATATACATGATTTACAAACTTAACATAATTTCAACAAAACACAGCCCTCAGGTCATTAACCAGTACTAACATTTTACACATTTATACAGCAAACATTTGCCAAATTTCCAACTTTTCCAGATGTTTGAATCAGAGGCAAGAGAAAAACTAAATTTGTATGCTTAAGACAAATTTTCAGAGAAAAACATAAACATTGAAAAGGTCTCAAACTTACTGGCTAAACTAAGCATGCAAATGCCATACTAATGGTAAAAATACAGCGTACAGTAAAACTCCGATATTGAGACGTGAAAAAAATTTGTTGTAATAATGAGGTGGTCTCATTATCGAGTAGAATTATGGGGAGTTATTGAAAATCGGTCCAAAAATAAGAGGTGGATATAACAAAGTAGTTGTACTGTTCAGCTGGTTGCTACATGAGGTTTTATTGTAAATACAGCATGGTACGGACAAAAATGTTACCTGTCAGTGACTGCTTCCTGTTTTTGTACCAATGGTTGTATGTCAGCAGCTTGTACCAGTAAACTTTTACTGTTATCATCATCCAACAACTTCTTACAAGATTCCATCAGATTCTCCATCGTCTTCAACTGTTGTCTAGGAAACAGAGAATATTGTAAATATAGAATATTTGTTTCATGGACTATAGGCACCATTGAGCACTGATGACTTAGAACTGATAAAATATAACGTTTGCATCTTATTTGTCCAGCTTGACTCTAACACTATCTTTGATTTAAAAGCAAATATTTCTCTGAATACATTGTACTTGAGCAAACTTGTAGAGAAAAATTACAAGAATAGAGTTATTATTAATTAAACTCTGGACTACAAGCATACTGAGTAGACACAGGACCATGGTCACAGCATCAGACACTTCATCACATTGCGAAAAATGAAAGATCCACATAATAAAGGGTGTTTCGTACATTTCAACAGAATACAATTTCTACAAAAATACTGCTCACCAAAATTCACCAAACTTGGGTAGTGTGACAACAAATATGAAATTTACTTTTTAAGTACTGCCATATTGTTAAATATTTTCATAAAATTTCACCAACTGAATGTCAGGTGACAGCACTTTCACTAAATTTCCATATTTCAAAAAATAAATGTCAAGTGACAGCAAACAAAATGTAAATACAGATACAAGTTTATTTCTATAACACAAAAATTTATGACACTATATTCATCTATGTCTAAACCGCGGCCGTGGTAAAGTGGTTAGTGCACTGGACTCGCAGCCTCGAGGTTCGAATCCCAGTAGAGGCAGGTCATACACTTCTATGAAAATTTGACAAAAATGTCGATTTTCCTCCTCATGTGGAGAAGTTGCCGGCCCCTAGTGGAAGGGTAAGTTAGTACTGGTTAGTATGTAGTCCAGCAAAACTGAAAAATTGTTGAAAAACGGCGTTAAACCCCAGCGACAATAAGTCCCACAAAAACAAAACAAAACAAACACTTAATTTAGGAGAGTATTCCACTATTTCGGTCCCACTACATTCATGGACCTACATGCTTGGTCTTGTTTCTAGGAACAAATAAAGAATTCTAAAGTCTTTACAGCCTTTTTGTACGTTATATTTATATATTTTTACCTATTTTCTCAATTTTGGGTGACAGCGAACAAGGAGATTTTGGGATTTTACCTTACATATTATAGATATTTACCTATTTTCCTCGATCTGTGTCCGAAGTTTGGCGAGTATTTTTGATTTACTCTCAGAAAGTCGATGCAGCATTTCATGTCTGTGCTGACGAAGGCTAGAGGTAATATCTTCAATAATCCTCTGATATTGCAAATCAATCTTCTGACTAGCCTGTATGTGCATGGACTGAAAAAACAAAACAAATTAAATGGTTGAAAAAGACAACCAAATATTAGGTCCAATAGTTTTTCCATTAATCAATATAAATGATAAAATTTACACAGAATCTTCCCAATGTAATGCCCCCACCTTATTTTAAGTGGGCCACTATCATGGACCAGTGGTAAATGGACTGGACTTGTAACCCGGTGATCCAGGTTCAAATCCTGGTCACAGAAGGTCATACCTTTCTATGAAAATTTTACAAAACATTGATTTTCCTCCATATGTGGAGAAGTTGCCGGCTCCTTTTGGAAGGGTAAGTTAGTACTGGTTAGTATACAGTTCAAGAAAACTTGTTAGGTGAACCAGTCACTGTATATAACTGTCGAAAAATGGCATAAAAACCTGTGAAAAAAAGTTATGTTTGATATAAATACAAACACTAAATTTGTAAATCCTAAGTTTAAAAACTGTTGAAGAAAATGATTTTTATGAAATTATCACTACTATTAAATACCTCCACTATGCTCTTGGGCATTTATTAGCAAAATTTGGTAGGCCAAAATGCACGAAACGTATTATGCTGTATAATTATGTATGCTGAATATTTCCCTATAAACGCACCACAGTGATTATATTTAAAAAAATTTAATTAGTAAAGTTATTGCATATAACTTAAAGGATATTAAAGCATTTACGTTAAGTCATGATCATCAATTTCCTAAAAAAGAGTGGGTGGGCAATCATCAAGTGCACTGGGGATTTAATGAGGAAGTACATGTACAGAGATAATCTGATATCGATGCTCGTAATAACGAAGTTTTACTGAATTTAGAAATTTTCAGTTAAGCTTTTATTCATAAATTCATTTTGTTGAAACATTGCTTGACGTTAAGCAAAGGGAAAAAAATTCAGATAATAAACTTTGATCATTAATATGATAACACAAGTATGTTGACATGCTAGTACAAACAATGGAAGCCGGATACAACGCTGATAATAATAATACAATGATCATGCACTATCACAAAATTTACAGGGAAAAAATTTAACTTCAAGGTGAAACATATTTTGGCGGTTTTATGCATGTTTTCAATAATAAGGTATGGTAGTGTATCTAGTGGTATTAAGGCTTAAAATGGTCGCACAGACCAAAAAACACGCATAAATATAATAAATGTGTTTTTCATTTATGTGGCCATTGTAAGACCTATTACACCATAATACATCCCATCAATGTGCTAGTCCCTATGTTTTCAACAGATTATCAGACTATATGCTAGAAGGTAAATAACCAAACTAATGTAGCTGGATTCCGTACAAGAACTAACATTGTTCTCTGCGTATAACTGCCATCTTTTTAAAATAAAATTACTCCATCTACTGTGCAAAGGCAAGCAAATTTATATGACGTGATTATTATCCAGATATGAAAGCACTGGTCAGGGTCATTTGGCGACTTCCAGCTTTAACAGCGCAGGAAGACCCCAGGTATACACCTGTGTAGAACCACCAAACTTCACTAAACAAGTTGGACAGCCTACGGTGAAATTTGGTCCCGGTAATTACGGTGAAACATGGTTATAATGAACTCAGGTGTAGTGAAAAAACTGATATACATAACCATTTTTCCCCAACCAAGCCCCCCTGTATTTTAACTCAGTGGATTTAGCAAAATATGGATTTATAATGACCTTAAAATTCAGGTTACCTGGAATTCACTATAACATGTTTGACTATTGGAAGAAGATTAATGAATGAAATTATGAGTGAAGTACAAGTAGTTACATCAAGCTAACTTAAGTACATCACTTTAGGAAAAAGGTTGGAATAAAATTGAACAGAACTGAAATAATCAGATGTAAAATTTACCTTGATATCTTCAGAGCAGAGCAGAGCAGAGCAGAGCAGAGCAGAGCAGAGCAGAGCAGAGCAGAGCAGAGCAGAGCAGAACAGAACAGAACAGAACAGAACAGAACAGAACAGAACAGAAATATGCATGTTTGCATTAGCTATAAGACTTACCTCGATATCTTCAGTGACTTCAACCATTTTAGAACTTTGATCTGTGAGCGTTGTCACCATGTTCTCAAGCTTGTTCTTTGTCCCCAAAACAGTCTCCTGATATACAGAAAGAGAGTTTTAATGCTAATTCTGCTACCGGGGAGGGAGGGGATGATACAGGTACATGTCAAGATGTTCATGTCAAACTTGTAGAAAAGGCCACACAAAAGGGAGAGAGAATGTACCTTCAGGACTGGATGACTTTATGCAGAGGGCTTTTTAGTCAATCATACAAACAAAAATGTGTTAAGGAGTGGATTCTGTTCATTTAGTAGCATTTCTATAACAGTGACCATTAACACAGGGTTTTACAGTATATAGGGTCTAGGACTGATATAGCAAAATGTATGTATAAATTATTCCTGATAGGGTCAACTTTCAAGTAAGGAAAAATTTGTCTTATTTTTTTGGTCTTCTTGCTCGGGGGTATAATGTCACACCAACAGCCAGGGTCATTTGTAGCTTCTCCAGCCTTAAAGGTGGAGGAAGATTTCGTAAGTAGAACCATCAACCATCTATAAGCTAGCTAAACAGCTTCCTCACTGGTGAAATTTGGTCCCAGGTGCGATTCAAACTCACTGCATTGAGGGGTTAGTGATTACTAGTCAGGTACTACAACCAATCGCCCACAGAGGCCTCTTTTTTATCTTATACTCACTATTGTTACTATAGTAACAGATTACTATGACTGGCATTCTAATCAAAACTGATTTGTCAATAGCAAAAACTGTTTGTGAGATGAGTTTAATTCACTTGTTCACATCATACAAATTTAATGATTTACTGTTACATTTGTACATCAACATCATAAAATAAAGATCTTCAGTTGATCATTGTATAAACTTAGGTGTATAAATTATGGCAGTAATATAAATATTACTACGGTTTATTGATGGTTATAAAACGGTCAAGGTGTATAAATCAATATATAACAAATGTTACATACTCTAGGAACAATATTGCTGAGTTTCATACATTCACATATAGCAGGGGTGTAGCATATAGTCATTCATTGAGTTGTGAGAAAAGGGATATGTTCATTGTTACCCGACTGACCTTATTTTTTGACGCTGAAGTTGCAGTGATAATTTTAAAAATCAAAATAATGAGTCCTCAGGACCAATATATTTTAAAGCAATGAGTCCCATGGAAAAACTATGGGTCTGGGGCATAGTAAAAAACAAAATCAATGTGCACACTTTTTTGAGCAAGTGACAAAATTTCCAGTAAGTTAACCATAAACAGCCAATAGGTGGCATTACGTCGGAAATATGGAATTCATAATTACACCTGCATCATGGAACCACTGGTACGATGGAGTCAGACTATATTTACTTATTTGCTATGATTTCTAAACCTAAGCTCATTTGACCGATTGCGTCCACAGGGATGCCTATAAAGCGAAATGTTGTGTATTGCATCCGCCGCTAATTTCCCCAGAGAAGCAGGGATGAGTAGCGACTGTTTGCCCCTGCTTATCTCCCCTGAGAAGCAGGCAAGAAGCGTCCGTTCGCCACCACTTATTTCCCCGTTAATGTGTATATAGGACTCAGACCTAAAATTATCACTACAGTTGCTAACTGCAAGGTACAAAAATACTTGGGAATGAATTTTATCTTGTATTCTTACAAAACGTGGTTAAGAAAAAAAAATACAAAAGAGAAGTTTTTCAACCTACCAAACAAAAGTTTACCATAAACGTGACTTTTTTCTAGCCTAATGGAGTGTTATTAATTATAGTGTGTATGAGATAGCTTTCAATGTATTCAACAATTTGTACAACGTTAACTAGTGAAAAAAGACATACCAAATGGACCATAGAGAAAAAAAGCTGTAAATAATAACAAGATTTTAACAACCATTTTATGACAGACACTTCATTTCTTCATTTTGATCAGGAAACAGTGTAGGCTGAATTATTTATAAGAACACACTGTCATAAATAGATGTCCAACTTTCAGATCAAAATTAGGTGTAAAAAAACTGTTTGTTTCTGGTTACATGCTCATTAAAAATAGGGGAGTTGGTCGGGAATTTTTTTTTGGGGGGGATATTTTATGAGTATTGAATACCCCTTTCAGATTATCTTTGTATGGTAAGATAAAAATGTGAGACAGTGGATGTACCATTCCACAGGCCTAATAAATAGTCTACTGTCATGCAGAAAAATTAGGGTAGGTTGAGTAATCAGAAACAAACAATTACTTTTTTTATGCCTAATAACATACTGTAATATTCATAAATTAAAGTCTGACTTTCGGATCAGAATTATGAATTATTCAAACAAACAAAACATATTTCAATTCAAGAATAGCGTGGTGATATTGTTTGTTGGTGAAACTTTTACCAATCAACTGATTGTTTCTGTGTAACAAAATACAATAAATATGCCATTAGAATAATTGGCCATGCCACAATCTGAGACCAATCAGTTAATTACATTGATTGACACTCACTAAACTAGCACCTGTAGAAAGTATTACATTTCATCTCTCAAATGGAAATATTCATAAGGCCAAGAAAAAAATCATATTTAGGGTTAAGCCTAAACAAAAACAAGGTTTGTTTCCAGTTACATGCCTAAAAAAATATGGGTCAGTAGGTAGGGATTTTTGTTTCTTTTATGTTTTTTTTTTTAAAAAAATATCGGCAACACTGTTCTGAGAATTACAATATAGCACTACAATTTGGATGCCGTAAAAACTTTTGAGACGGCAGGTAAAAGATGGGTCGGTCGGGTAACAGGAAACAAACATATTTTTTAGGCCTTATTCGACCTACCAAACTTTTTGCCCTGACCCAAAAGTATCCAACAGCAAATTCCAAGAAAAGAAAACATTTTGAGGCAAATCTAACTTCCAAGGTTAAAATATTATATCATCCCCATCTACCTGTACTTTCTAATTGTAGTGATTTGAGGGTAACTGTTTAGTCTATCAGACTTCAGATAGTTCATATGAATAGAAAATTATTGCCTGACAAAAAGGCCATGTCAGCACTTTTTCACAGGTAGGGGAAGGGGCTTTTTTCTCAAATTTAGGGGAAAATAACAGTATTTTTGCAAACAGAGGAAGAAAAAACTTAAACTGAAATTTAGGGGGAAAATTGCATGATTTTAAAGATTTTTCCTGAGGGGAAGACACCTGTAAACAATCTCTACTATAGACAGAAAAAAACCCTGCATGTGTTGGAAGCTTGGATTAGTGGGAACCAGGAAATTTTATCATGCTTCAATTTTATTACATCTTTTAATCAATCCTGAGATAGGGATCAAGTTTGGTGTTCATGACAGATACAAACAAAATCTGATCCTTTAATCTAGATAAAATAGTATAATCTTACACTCTTTTTGGAATTGAACTTCTATGAAGACAGGGTCTTTATACTACTAATTAGAGCGAATTTGAAAATAAAAATTGGAAAACTTCTGAATCATGATTACAAGCACCAAGTTAAGCAAAATCATACATTTCAAACTCAAACCAATAACTTCCCTGATCAACTTACCTTTGTTTGAACAAGTGCTGTGTCCAAGGAGAGGATTTTGTGTTGAGAATGCTTTCCTACACCCTCACACACACATAGATGGCACCCTAACAACTGGCATTTATCACAGAATATGGTTGCCACTTCGACCGGATGGTCAGTACAGAATGCTTGTTTGCCTGACGACTCATCCTTTGCGGGTCTCTGCAGTTTGTGGTGTGCAAGTGGTCCCCGCTTAGGATGAAAATTATCTAGGCAAGACTCACAGTATGTCACGCAACATTGCTCACAATACCATGACACTTTATTACGAGCATTTTCATCACAGAGCCCACACAACTCAGAAATCTCTTCAACAAACATGGCAGTGTCTAGTTCAGGACTTAAGGGGCTTGTACATTGACTAGTACTGGTAGCTGATGAGAAATCTAAGCTTAGGTCCAAACTTTTACGATTTTGTGTTATATTCTGACTCTGAATCTCCTGGAAACGAAACACGATGTTCTCCAATGCGAGGTTTCTTGGCAGTTTGCCAACTTTTGAACGGTTGATTGGATGCGCTTTTCTGCATGAAGGACAAGTCAAACCTGGAACAAAAATGCAATTTAATCTACCTAAACATCAATTTGGTGGCTTATGACACTTTAAAATAACATATACAAAGTAAACTTTAGGCAGGGGTGTAGAAATGTTTTCATGTAGCCAGTAAGCTACTAAAAGCTGAACGTAGGCAAAGGGGCAATGCCCCCTGTGTGGAAAAAGTAGCCAGCGAGAATGCTCAAATAGCCAGTTGAATTTTCTGTATTCCTGCTCATTTCTACACCCATGTTAAGGAGATTCAACATTTGCATAAACATCTGAACTATCACTCCATAGTTAATCAAGATATAATAAATAGTAGTTAAAATTGAATGATTCTTGAAGGAACATGTTTAAATGATCTTAATAGCCTAGTTAAGATCTATTAGACAGGACCACCCGATATTAATTAATATGGTGTTAATTAACCAATCCTTCATTATCATTCATCATTAACCTGACAGATAAATGATTATAGGTTATATTACAGTTATTGCATTGATATTTACCAACCTATATAGTTAAAATCCTAATTAAAAATCTGAAAATCTTTGGCGATCATTTTTGCTTTATTATAAAGTACTGGGTTCTTCAGGCTAATATTTCCTTCCATGCAAGAAAAGAAGCTGGTAACAGACTATAAATTTTCTGTATTGTTTGGTCCAACTAAACATACAGTTTTAGAAATGTCCATTAATCAATGTTTACAGTAACAATTTAAACAAACAAAATAAATAATCAAATATTGGTCCATGTCTGACTAGTAATAAAATGGGCTACTTCCACTTTTCAGTTCAAACAACACAGAGTGTTTACCGCACTTAGAGTTTCCTGTTTGAAAACTACATCAAATGTTTTGAATTTAAACTCTTACTTACTTAAAAGGCATTGTCAGAACAAAACAGTGGTTAAATGAAATGGGATAAAACCAAACTTCCAGGTAACATCTCTTCAATTGTGTTTAAAGGTAGATTATAAGGAGACAAAAAGAGATTTGCCCTTATTGTACAAGATTCATAGAATACACCTGACATACTGTACTAGTGAACAGTCCAAAATTTGACAGTTTTGGTTTTTTATAACATAGAAGTTTGAAATTTACAGATTTACTGACTGAGAATGTAGGTCAGAAGTATTAAAACAAATTACAGAAAAACTCACACAGCAACCACCTCAATATTATGACCCCCCACTTATTTTCGGACCTGCTTTTAACAACTCCCCTATAATTCAACTTGATACCAAGACCACATAATTGTTACCACCAATTTTCCTGTCCCAGAGGTGGTCTCATTGTCGAGGATTTACTGTATATAACCTTACAGGGAGTGAAGGTTAGGATCAAATACATAAATTCAACTACCAAATATATTTTGCTAAGCATTTACCCACAAGTGAACAATTAAAATTATTGCATTATGTACATGTATTTCATACAAACATGTCAACTATTTGTTTGCCAAGATTTTGTTTTATCTTATCCCAAGCCTTAGGCAAGTCGGTTATTTAGAACACAAGCTTTCTCAACAACTTTCAGATGTTGAAATGAACAAATATAGTAACCACCTCAATATTAAGAATACCTGAATACCTCACTGTAATGACCACATATTTTCAGACAAGTTATCTACATTCCCTCTCTATTTCAACTCAATAATGAAACCATTTCAATATTAAGGCTAATTTATTTGGTCCCAAGGTGTCTTAATATCGAGGTTTTATTGTAAACGGTTATGTTTTATTAGTTACCATCTTTTCCTGATTTATATCTATTGTCCAGTATATCTTGTAGACATTTCTTACATATACTATGCGAACATGGTAACAATAATGGATCGGCATAAAGTTCGAGACAAACCGGACACGTCAGTTCATCTTCCATTGTTGCCATGAAGTGCTTATATCATTTAGTCAACCAAATCTGAAAGACAAAAATATACTTAATTATACTGATGTAAATGAAAAATGAAACAATTACAAACTTATTTGAAAATCTGTCAAATATTACATACAGGGCTCTCTCTTTTGGGGGACTGGAGCCAGGGCCCTGGGAGGGGGGAATTTCACATCATTTTCAGTTCAATGGGGGAATTTCAAAAGCCTAATTAATATAACAAGAGGAGAACTTTTTACAAAAATAGGGGAAAAAAGTATATTCCAGAGGTGGGGGAATGGGGCCAAATTTCGGCCCAAAATTCGGGAGATCAAGAGCCCTGACATACCACATAAGAAGTCTGCAAAGACAGCCAAATCAGGTTTGTGTTGGACTGATACTTTTTACAGTTCAACTCAACTAGGGCATACATGCATCTTTAGCCAGAAATCGCAACAAACATTGCAAACTTCTAATACAATGTCATATGGTGAAAGTGTTGCCAACATGTGACAGTGGAACATTTAACACCAATCTTTAATTGGCTTAAATCCATCACAAAAATGTGAAAAGGCCACATCGAATACTGAGCAATTACAAAAACTTCAATTCAATGCTTTCATAGTAGAGACTTAAATCTGAATAGATTTTTTCAGAAGAACATTGCATGTCACATTTTTAATTGCATTAATTGTTTTAACGATATAGGGTTTTCATGCAGGTATACATATGGGAATTCTGGATAACAAAATGGTATCACTTTCATGAAATATGAATTATTCACCTTGCAATTAGTGAAAAATCAATTGTACAGCAGCACATAATTGAAAACAACCCTAAAAAAGTCAATGGTACAGCTGAAGCAGACTTTAAAGCAAGCAGAAAGTACAATAATGAAATTCTCACACTAAATGACCTATTTATACTGAACCAACCAATCTAGTCTACATAATGATCCAATATAGTACTGGTACATAAATTTATTGGGTGAAATAGCTGTATAACTTGATGAAAATAGTATTGATCTACACTTCATTAGTGGCGCCACAATCAACACTAAACAAAGCTGTCTTAATGAGACCTAGGTGCTAGAAAACACCCTTTGATGCTTATAACAATATATCTGTTGCTTTCTTCAATTGAATCAATACATGTATTAAAGTGATAGCAATCAGGATTCTAGGAAGCACCACTACTGACACTACTTGAAGTCACATGACCTATTTTGTACATAAGGCATAAAAAATTGTTTGTTTCTTGTAACCTGAACCAGCCTGATTTCCCCCCGTGATTCCAGACTTTTTATCAGGCCTAATGAATGGTACATCCACTGTCTCACGTTTTTACCTTTCTGAATGATAATAATCTCAACAGTGTCTTTCAAAAATAATAAAAAAAAATCAAAAATGAAAATTTCCCGACCTATCTACCAAATTTTTAATAAGCATCTAACCAGGAACTAACAATTTTTTACGCCTTACTTGAAGTCACATGACCTATTTTGCGCATAAATGAACAAGATACCACTACTTTGCAATTGGTAGGTACATGGGGACGCAGGCTAAAGTATGTGACAAGTAACTTTTACATCATATGCCTCTTGTCTTGAGCCATTGCCACAAGCAAATCACCTGCACTTTGACAAGGACAATACTTATAACAACTTACTGAGCAGTCACACCTGATACCTTAAACAGTCATGCAATATATACAATTAAACAGCACAAAATTAATGATAAGAGCCATTGATTTTTTCACCAGAGTTTTATGTCACACATACACACCAACAGCCAGGATCATTGAATATAGTGACTTCAAGCTTAAGTGGTGGAGAAAGATACCAAACTAAGTACCCCCGAGTAGAACCTGACCAATCTTCAATAACCAAGTTAGATAGCTTCCTCCTATGTGAAGTTTGGTTTTTTGGTGGGATTCGAACTGCAAGTAGTGTGGAGCTAGTGATTATGAACAGAGACTATAACCACTTGACCACGAAGGCCCAAAGAGTGATCAAAGCTAAAAAATGTGCACAAAGGCTACATATTTACTTCAAATACAACTTTCACATCTGTATACAGATCTGCACACATGTATTTCAATGAAGCTTAATGATTTCCTTATGTACAATAAAAATATATTAAGCATTGATAAAAGAAATGGACAAGTGTAGTGAGATGAAACATTAAAGATATTACAAGAAGCAGAATTGTGCCTTTAAACAGTGAACAAACAGGATTATTTCTTGCACAACCTTGCACAACCACAACCCCAAATTCTGAATCCACCCCTGAACACTTAATATCTTGGTAAATAGGATTTATTAACAGACAAATACAAAACAGATATCAACAGACAAATGGAGGCCTCCATGGTTGAATGGTAATGGTCTGTGACTATTAATCACTTAACCACTCACTGCTGTGATTTCAAATCCCACCCTGAACCAAATTTCACAGGTGAGGAAGCTGTCCAGCTAGCTAACAGGTCCGTTATTCCACCCAAGTGTACATCTGAGGGTCTTCCGGCATTGCTAAAGCTGGAAGTTGCCAAGTGACCCTGGCTCTTGCAGTGACATTAAACCCTCACGAAAAAAATCAACAGACAAATATTTCAAACTGAGTTCTTACCATTTTTGCATGAAATCCAATCTTTTACCACAGGATAAGTCAATGAATAATTCTTTTCATAGCAACACTAATAAAGTCATCATGTTGGATTTTAAAGATACAATGCACATAATACAATGAACATAATTTATATAACCTCCATTATAGAACAAAAATCAAATCATTATCCAGGCAAATCAATTAGTTAATTCACCCAGATAACAGCCAGGTACATCATACAAAGGCTTGTGAAAACTACACCTGTCATATTAGACCACAGCATCGGTCACACCCAGTATCAATGTAATGTAATAAAATATCATTACAAATATTGTCATCTAGCACTGGTATTGGAAATATATCTTGTTATAAATACTAGTATTTATTTAATATTCATACAAGTAGTATGAATGTAATTGTTATACCAGAAAACAAGGAATTTCTATGCATGGCTGTGGTAAGTATTGGAAAAATTAAAATAATTATTACTTGTATTTTCTTTATTCATTGGAGTGGTTTCTGCATGTTTTTAAAAGTATATTTCAGTAATTTTCAGACCTGTGGTTAACCTAGCAAGTTTTTCCTGGATTCAGAAAGAGTACTTGCCTTATTCTCTGCATGTAACCGTCAATGTCTCAGTATGAATGATCAGTAATGAAAGATGAATTTATGAGAATATGTGCTGTTCCCAGTGTACAAACTTATGGAAAAAGTATATGTACTATATATTTTGTTTTTATGTGACTTATTATCACTGGGGTTTAACACCACTTTTCAACAATATTTCTGTTATCATTTCGGCGTCCGGTTCACCTAACCAGTTTTCCTGGACTGCATACTAACCCTTCCACAAGGAGCCGGCAATTTCTCCACCTATGTTGGAAAATTGACATTTTTTCAAATTTTCAAAATAGAGTATGACCAGCCACAACCAGGATTCGAACCCGGATCTTTGGGTTACAAATCCAGCACCCTAACCACTGGACCAGGGCTGCAGCTCCATATGTACTATAAGAATACATAGAATCAGAACAGCAACCGCCACAATATTGCTACCACCTAATTATAACGACCACTTATTCGGACTGGCTTTCAATAATTCCCCAATAATTCAACTTAATAATCAGACCATCTCATTATGATGGTAGTCTCATTATTGAGGTTTTACTGAAGTGGTGATTGAAAGTATGTATGTACATGTAGTTGATTCATAAACTGTAAGGAAAATGTCAATAAAATGACGAACAGGCAGTGTTAACATCACAGACAGACATAATTAAGAAGACAATCAGATCATTATTTTGTAATAAATAATAGCTTGCTAAGATCTTCAGTGTACACACATGAAAATAACATAAATTATATACATGTAGAATCCATACATAAATACATGTAATCAAATGATATATTATACAATGTACATGTGAGTTTCAGTAGATCACATGTATGTACAAACGTATGTTTATTTATTACTTTATGTATTATCATTGGATGAATGTAAATACATTTATGTTATACTGGATTTGTCATACTAAATCATAGCTATGTATGTCAGTTAGAACAAATTTTGGGCATCATTTTTCTAATGGATATAAGTTTATCCAGGTTGTGCTACCACTAGTCCAAGGATATATATACATACACATTATACAAAAAAAAATAAATCTAAAATAAAAGTATTTTACAAATGTATGGGGCTAGTATGTTGTTGGGATGGTGAATCTAGGCCTAAAATGACCGGACAGATGAAAAACACAATTACAAAGCATAATATATTACAGGGCCTTCATTTGACCCTTAGAACAGCATTTTGACTCTCAAAATCAATAAAATAAAGCTTTTGACTCTTGAGAATTTGTGCCAAAGGGTTAAATTTACAATAAATTTAGAAGGAAATTTTTGTCGACTCTTCAAATTATCCAACATAGGGTCATTATGACCCTCAACTTTTGATGTCTAGTGAAAACCCTGTATTATGTAGGTACAATATGCAATCATATACAACTTACAAGTAGACAGGTGTGAGGGAAGTATTTCATAAATCTGAATTCACTTCCTGCGCAAAGGGTCTGAGCTAGATCACTAAAGTCTCTCTGTGGGACAAGGCCCTGTTATTGAGGCCAGGGAACTTTGTCCCCTCGGGGAATTTTTTCAACGATTTTGAGATATTTGAAAGTACTACATGTATGCTGTCTCTAAAATTAGTGAGAACTGAATTGTGTGCTTGCATATAAGCTGAGACCATTATATACAATACACGTGTATACTGGTCTCATATATAAGTAATTTACACGCCGGGTGGAACCATTTATTAACTAATTATATACATTATTACATACAAAATACCAGTTTTGACTCAAATGATCATATAACTGTTACGGGCTACACCCATGAATAACACGGAACCCAGCCAATTATACTTTTACTATATATTTAACAGGGGCTGCGTTACAATACTCTTAAACGGGGCCCATATTTTTTAATATGTAATCATTTTAGGACACTTTTAAAAGGTTAAATTTAAATAACATACATGTAAGAAGAGTTATATATATGCGCACACGTGCGTAAAGTCACGCTTCTAAAGTCAAGATAAATCCTCGCTTTAATCCAAGTCCGACTTTCTTTTCCATAATTTAACACCGCATATTGTGGCAAAATTAAGCAAGTTTCAAACACAATTTTAGAACAAGGTGATACAATACATATGAATCAGGTAATTATCGAACAATGTACCAGGTAACAATAACAGAACAATACAAAGAATAAACCAATACTTAAATATCGGATTTAAAACAATACACCACGAATTACAAAGGGATACAAACCTTTAAGACTAAATATTTATCCAGAATCCATTTTGATTTTATAAACAATTTACCGATATAAGTCACCAATCCACAACGTTAATCCATCGCGTTATGATTCTAAAACGTACATGTATGTGTCACTCACTACAGAACGAAAATGATTACAATCGTGTGTGTCAACAATCCGTTCGATTTGTATTTCATTTGTTGAATATTTGTTAGTCATTGGCTTTTACGACACCCGCCATTACGAACTCAGTACACACTTCACTAGACTATATTTAAGATACAACTAACAATTTTGGTGGACAAACTAAACCGACTGACTACATTCTGCTCGACCCTAAGGCAACGTAAACATTAATCAACGGTTAACTTTATATTGTCAGGGGTAGTACAAGCAAGGCTCGATCATTGTTGTGTACCTGAATGCAATGGTTTACCTGTAATTATAGTAATTAAATACTAACATATGCGGTGCAGGTACATGTCGGTTAAACCACTTAACGTTTTAATTGAAGGCGCGTGTCACAATGAGTCGGTACAATACTGTACCAACAGACGTCGCTATATAAGGCTAGACTTGTTTATCTTATGTTTTTCGGGGGATTCTCGGCCAGACTTTGAGCTGGCTGCGGAAATAAATTATTTTTAATTTCAGTTCTTGTCCATGTCGAGATGAAATAGAAAGATGACCAAAGAGAAAATATTTTTATTTTTGTTATCTAGGATTATAAAATTAACAGCCAGGAGACACATACATACTTAAGTATATCCGAATATAATATATATTTTTAATCTACTCTCATACGTAAAATTGAAGCAAATCTGGAAAAATATATGAAAATATATAACAATAAAAACATTGTAAGCTGAACAGAAGGGATCACTTATTTACCGCCATAGATTACAAAGTCCATATTTTATAATTACATGAGAACAAATGTTTTGTTTTTATGTGACTTATTGTCACTGGGGTTTAACGCCGTTTTTCAACAATTTTTCAGTTATATATGGCAACCGGTTCAACTGACCAGTTTTCCTGGACTGTATACTAACCAGTACTAACTTACCCATCCACAAGAAGCCGACAACTTCTCCACATATGGAAGAAAATCGACATTTTGTCAAATTTTCACAGAAGGGTATGACCTGCCACGACCGGAAATCGAACCCGGATCGCCAGGTTACAAGTCCAGCGCACTAACGACTGGACCACGGCCGCGGCCTACATGAGAACAAATAATACACATACATAAATAACTAAATACTAAAAGACTTATACTATGCACGTAAAGCATAGTTCTTTGAAATGGCGAACGGCAAATGTAAGATAGCAAACAAGTGCGCAAAATACATGTTAATCATAATATTTATCATTAAGAGAAAAATAAGATAAAACCCAAAAACAACAACAACAACATGTTGTTCTGAGTTATTATTCTGAGTTATTATTCTGAGTTATTATTCTGAGTTATTATTCTCTGGGGTTTAATGTCGTACCATCAGTAAGGATCATTTGGAGACTTTTCCAGCTTTAACGGTGGAAGAAGATCCCACGCGTATACTTTAGTAGAACTGACGACTTCCGTGCACTAGCTGGACAGCTTCCTTACACGTGAAATTTGGTCCTCGGCGGGATCCGAACTCGCAGCGATGAGGGGACTGTGTTATTATGGGGACGGATGGTCACTGCAGAATATAATACAGTATACCCCTGAAAACCGGACCCCTTCTAGACTGGGACAAAAGTCCTGTTTTCTGAGAATTCCGGTTTTCAGAAAACTGTTGATTATAGAAGAGAAAGTCAGGGGACTTGAAAAATTGTCCGATTTTCAAAGAATTCCGATTTTCGGGAGTCCGGTTTCAGGGGCTATACTGTATCATTAATTGCTTGAAAAGAATTTCCTATTGTTACAAGTAAAAAAGTTGATGCAAATTTAAGTTATACAAGTACAAATACGAGTTGTCCTCAATGCAATAAGGTAAGTGATCAATGTTTTATTTACAAAAATATAGTAATATTATAGAATAATTGACGTATAAAATATATGAAGAAAATGAATTATGTGATTAAGGCTTAATGCTATATACATGTACATGGTAATTATGCAATTAAAACACACGAATCTGGCTACTATGACAAATGTTTTGAATTTCACCGACAGCTGTTTTAAATGAGCAATCAAATTATAAGGCTGACACGCTCGCTTTTCACGGACTTTTCGTGGCTGTGTTTGCCCAGTACGTAGATCGTGTGCTTGACTTTAAATAGATAAAAAAGCATTTTTTATGGTTACATACATCAGGAGAGTGAATTGCATGCAATATTGCGATTAGTGTTACATCCATATTTTAGGGTTTTGATTTTCGTGTTATAAAGATTGTAAATTTCCTCGATATGAACCTACTACATTTGATGTGAATTTAATAATTGCTCTTTATCAATTGCTGAAAAGTTTTTTGTTCAGTAAATCAGGGACTATATATACATGTGCAGAAAACCCTCACATAGCGACCACCTCAATATTCCGACCACTTCGTTACTAATGATCTCTTGTTTTCAGACTGGCTTTCAATAACTCCCTTTCATTTCAATTTAATAATGAGACCACCTCATTATTACGATCAATTTTTAGGCCCAAAGGTGGTCTTGATATCTGTTTTTTTTTCTGTATAATTGTAAAATGCCTGATTTAATTGATGACCTCCAAAAGCTGACAAACCTAGAGTTGATAATAATTATTAACGAGCCATGTCAAACAATTCTTTATTTCGGGTAGTTCTAAGCAAATAACTCCATCGGCGAAAAAAAAAGCTCGCGATCGAGAAACGAATGACAAAACGTCTAGCCTTAACATCTAGCCATTAGAAGATTACGTATTTACATACAATACAAAATGTCGTTAAGGACGCATTAAAATAAATTGAAACCCGTTTTTTAGCCATGAGCTACGGTTTGTTAAAATGTTCGTTTGTTTTATAGGTAAATGCTCGAACGAAGGAAGCAATTTATTTTGATTGATAGTTTGTTTACTTTAAACAGGGACCACTTTATATTACAAATATAGTCCCTGCTTTTAAACCAGGGGTGTAGCTGGCTCTCCATTCACGTGGATTCATAACTGCGCTGAGGGAGCCAGGACATGACTCCGGATTTTTTAAAAAGTTATGGTGGATTCTGGTCCTTGGGTGCTTTATGTAGTGCTGAAAATCGAAAAACTGGTGTGTGTAAACTGTGGCTGATTTTTTTTTATCAGAATCATTTCAATGCAATTCTCGCATATGGGGAGCTATGCGCCTGAAAGCAACCTTCAGTGGTGTAGCTTTATATACAGGGACACATATCTCATGTATCATCTGATTTGTTGTTTGCAAAGACAAACTGCAGGTAAGTTAGATGTTTGTTCAGTCCAAACATCTCTTATTTCTTCAATTAAAAATAGGCTTGTGCTATTGGCTGGTGTCCATGGTAAGGCAAAAAACAAATTCATAAAAGTATTGACCAAGACCAAAAAAATCCAAGGTCGACAGAACATAAATGGGTCGACCGGGTTAGTGGAAACCAACAACTTTATATTTTACGCCTAAATTAGATACTACATTTTAGTTGGTATGACATACCTTGTAGAATTTCAAACCTTTTCGCATCAACTGCCAAATGCTCACTAATACTTAAACGGCGGGATTCAAAATTCAACAACATTGCATTGGTTGTTGTTGTTTAATATAAACTTAATAACTGTAAGCCAAACATTTCAAGAGGTATTTCATAACATAATAAGACATGTATACATTAAGTCTGTAAATATGTTTGGCACACTACCAGTTCTTTATAAATGTTCTTTATGTATTACTTTTATCATGACACATAGAGCGTCAAAGTTGAACATTACGTAAAATACTTCAACAAATTAATCCTGTGATTCAGTTCAGCACCAGCTAATCTCCGACTTTCACTGGGGTTTAATGTCGCACCAGGGTCATTTGGCGACTTCCCAGCTTCAACTGTTGAGAAAAAACCCAAGCACATGCCAGGGAAGAATCTCCAGCCTTCTGTTTGCTAGCTAGCTAGCCAGCTTCCTCACGAGTGAAATAATTAGGTCCCAGGAAGGATTTGAAATCATCAGAGTGAGGGTCTAGTGATAACTAGTCAGAGACCATAACCACTCAACCATAGATGTCCCTAGGCCAAAGCATAAATCACCATCTTTCAGTGATCACTCTTAAGCATTTAATTCTAATATTTTAACAAGGTTAAGAATTCTTCTTCTTGTGTCCATACAAGTGGAAAGTTCCTTGTATCCACTGACCCAACTAACTGAATTTTTTCCCAATGGCTGGATTTCTAACCCAGTGATCCGGGTTCAAGTCCCCGTTGCAGCAAGTTATAACTTTCCGTGAAAAGTTGACAAATGTCGATTTTCCCACATATGCGGAAAAGTAGCCATCTCCTTGTGGAAGGTTAAATTAATTCTGGTTTAAATACGGTCCAGAAAAACACACATTTCATAAAGTAACATGAATATTTTAATACACAATGAATTCAAACAAAATTAACAATACTCCATGGATATCTTCAAAACATAATATCCGGAAATAAGTTAGACAACATGAACAGAATGTCGCGAGTGTATGCTCATAATTATATGCTCATAATTATGCTCAACAGTGTATGCTCATAATTATGCTTGACAGTGTATGGTCATAAGTATATGCTCATAATTATGCTTGACAGTGTATGCTCGTAATTATATGCACATAATTATGCATGACAGTGTATGCTCATAATTATATGCTCATAATTATGCTTGACAGTGTATGCTCATAATTATAAGCACATAATTATGCTCGACAGTGTATGGTCATAATTATGCTTGACAGTGTCATAATTATGCTTGACAGTGTATGCTCATAAGTATGCTTGACAGTGTATGCTCATAATTATAAGCACATAATTATGCTTGACAGTGTGTGGTCATAATTATGTTTGACAGTGTATGGTCATAATTATGCTTGACAGTGTATTGCCATAATTATATGCTTATCTCCTTGGCAGTAAGGCAATAGAAACTGACTGATTTAAAATATGTGTTAAATAAGGGGTGAAGAGAATTTCTGTTTTAAATAACAGTTCTAGATCTCAAAATATCTAATTCAAGCCTTAGCCTCGGCATTATTTAACACTTTCACTGCCATTAAGATGGGTTCAGCACAAATCTCTACTTACTTGCCTACATGACGGGTATACCCACTAGAGGCATTGGTTGCACTTTTGAAATGAACTTTCATTTATTAGAACTACCTTGGAAATACAGTGTACAACAAAGGCAATGGGTGTCTGACTGTGAAAGGCTTAAGAAAAATTATTTAAATGAGCTTCTTTCACATCATAAATTTAGTATCTGTGAATTAAGTCAATTCAGAAAGTTTTGTACACACCACTTAAATATGACTAGTGTACTGCCAATTCTACAATTTATCTTAATGCATATTTACGATAATATATCATGTTGAACAAAAAGAATACTGAACTACAATTCTTGGGACTGAACTGTGATTAATTCCTTGATCTTGAAAAAAAATAAGAGCACAAATATAATAAACAGCTGATATGTCTGAACAATATTCCATCACTACAGCAAAATCACCACTATCACATGATTGCTAAATACTGGAGCTCATCATAATGTTATACATACATCAGAGAATCACTCACTTACTCTTACAATATCACTGAATCTGTTTACCCGAGTAGATCATTAACATCAAGACTAACAACATGCTATTGAGTCTTACTTCAATTAAATGCTATGCTACTACCTTTTTATCACCATCGTCAGTCTTTTTCCCAAAAAGTTTACTCAGGAACGATTGTTTAGCTTTTGCTTTTTTATCAAAATTTTGAATTTCTAATTGTTGTAACATATCATCAGATAATGATTCATGAATAACATCATATTCAAATCCAAGAGCACCAACTCTGACAGGTACAAGCAGTTTATGTTCATTTTTTAATTTATTGCTGCTTATATTATCCAAACTTTTTAACATTCTGTCACATTTTTCTGGATCTGATATCACTGTCGTATCTCCTTGTCTGAAGGATTCAGCAATTCTTTTCCTCAGCAAAACAGCAATGTCACGATGTTCTCCTTTCGTAGGGTCTTTAGGCCACCTCTCCAGAATGGTCAATGCCTGTCTATATCTTGAAGAAGACATTGCCTGCAAACCTAAAATAATGTAAGACAGGTTTGTTGCAAAAATTACATCACAATTATAAGAAATTCTGATCACCTATAAGCTAGCTGCTTATATTATTACCGGTGATATAAATTAACATTAAAATGGCAAAATTGATAAGATTATTATTCAGATTTCTAGAATCTCTTCTAAGCACCACAGTAATGACTGGAATAAGACACAGGAGATGCTTTTAAAAGCAATTATAAGCCACAAAAATGAAGTGAAGTTATCACATGTGACTTCCTTAAAAATATTTACTTCTTTATTCTTAATGGAAGATGTTTTATTCTGTTGACTAAATGAACATAGGCCAATTTCATAAATGAATTCTGTCAGATGGTCCATCCTCGTAGACTAAGAGGGATGGGGGCCAAATAAAAAATATTTTGCTGTCACACACAGTTTTATTAGTTGAGCTAGCTAGACAAGACATATAATCACAATGTCCATACAGTTATTACTTGCAAGCAAATTTTATGATTAATTCATCTTGAATTCCTAACATTTTCAAGTTCTATAAATTTGAAAAACGTTTCTATGAGAAAATTAAAATATTATAGTAATTTACAATCACTACAATATCAATGCTTGGACAACATTAAATTTGTCCAAGACATCAGTGCTGTATTTTGAGATTTACATAACAGACTTCTAGCTAGTTGTTACACAATAGCCTTACTTATTTGACTTTTAGGTTGGCCAATTTCGTAAATGAATTCGGAAGGGCCATCCTCTCAGCCTTACAAAGAACTGCATATTTAAGTGCACAAACATGAATTACATAAAAATACATTAGTAACTGGTAGAACTTACTCAAAATGATACAAATAAGAATAATCCTTAACACCGAGCCCATAAATTGTCAGTAACTGAATTCTTTTTAAGGCTGAGAGGATGGTCCTTCCGAATTCATTCATGAAATCAGTCAACCTCAAAGCCTCATAAATAAGGCTAGCAAATATGCAGTTGTTAGTTAGACTGTGAGGGTCGGGGCCAAATAAAAAATGTCTCGCCGTCACAAACAGTCTAATTAGTTGGACTAGTTATAGTTACGCAACTTCAACAAACCATCCAGTATGTTGTCTGAAAGTTGATTAACGAATCCTGTACAACTATACTATGCCAATATTTTCAACGGTAAACAAACTCGACGTGAATTAAATACCATTGACAATATTCAGCCCGTTGACCAACGTTAAAAACACGGTTTCAGTACCCGAACTTTATCAGAATTCGGATACAACAATATGCACAATTTTCTACAGATCTATAGATATTAAAGGAAATTACAATCAATGAATTGAATCGACTGATAAAATTTAAACTTACGAAAATGAAGTACTTTTCTAATTAAATATCGAACTTCCACTCCTTGCGTAATGCAAATGTATCTACGCTACTCAAAATTCACATGTTAAATAATAACAATTTGAAGGTCAAGGACATCGCACGTAGGTAGAAGAAGATATCCGTGCGAATCACTAATTTTTAGGTGTAAGGCCACTAAATATATGTTTTCTAAATTTTCGAGGCCTATATAAATAATTATATTTTTATTATTTTATGTGAAATAGATATTATAATGAATGGAAATGTTTTTCAATGTATCTGTGATCGCCATTCTGTAAACTGTATAAAATGTTCTAGTTAATCAAATCTGGGACCAATATACACAATAACGTAGAGTCCCTGTGTTATGATATCAAGAAAAGATAACATTTCGTGCTTGTAATTGTGTTACCTCCTGTAATTTTTGTTTCTGTTATAGGAGGCAGAAAATAAAGTTCCCGATGCGGGGCTCGAACCCGTGACCTTCTGCTTGCAAGTCAGCTGCTCTACCAACTGAGCTAATCGGGCAGACTGGCTTACAAACTACTATAAACACATATATTATACATACAACACTGTTACATTCCTCCTTCCTTTAATCAATTATTAAGCGACAACCACAGGTTCTTTAAGCTAACCCAGCCTTTGCTTCATCCTAGCTCTAGGATTCCGAGGCTAGCCACACACTCACGGCACCAATGTAATAGGAGGCAGAAAATAAGTTCCCGATATTCATCAATAAAGATATTAAAACAGTTTGAATCTTGTCATCATCCACAAGTCATAACACTCTGTTAATCATACAGTATGCATTTTGAAAATTTATTGACATACTTTTATCCTGTAATATGTTTAGAAATGCGTTCTTTTGATATATAATAAGCAATTGTTATCATGCCGGCTAATAGCAATACATAGAGCTCTATTGATTGTCTGTTCACTATGCAAACGGAAAAATAAAATTTTGCGTCTGTTATCTTGTTATTACGTGTTTTATGTACACGCATACTAACTGCACAACAAACTAAACTGGTACCAGTTGACTTTGGTGCACTGCAACATGGAACGGGGACCAGTTTAGTACCAACTATATCCAGAGTTACCGTTCCTAAACGTGTATATATACATATATATGTTATGAAGTAAGAGTATCAAACAAAAACAGCTCAGAGTGCAGTTTGCAACTGTGTCTTGTTTGGTCAGTATCGCAACATATCGTCAAAACGGACAAATGTGATATATGTCTATCATAAAAACCTGCGCCATAATCTAAGGTATAGTTATGGTTAAGCTATAAGACATATACTAGACATGTATTGTAAAGGTCTCGGAATTTAGTCACGGGTGTATCAAGGTCTTTCAAATAAATGTTATATACCAGGCCGTCTATTTCAGCGATCCTGGTATTCAATGCCTTACAGATAGTTAAATTGGAAATTCATCGATTTATGCTCATTATAATGATTGACATTCACATGGAAATATGGTTATATTACCTCCTAAAAAGTGTTTCGTACCATTCAGTTGGGTTTGACAGCTCTAACGTAAGTTGTAGGTGGAAAATGGTTTCCAAAATCGGTGAAAGAATACACAAAATATTGTCTGCTTTGTTTCATACTATACTTAACATGTTGTTCTTCATATACTCTCGCACACAACTCATATATACAGATATCATGTTGTATATATTAATTCCTAGGACAACCATTTGGTGTATTTATTTAATGGTGCTTTATGGAGCATCGACAACTAATAACTACGTAGCGCGTATTTTAATAAAAGGGAAATCAAATATAAACCGTATATACATGTTGTATTAATAAGAACGAACGGTATTTTTTATGAATTGGTTAAACTTGAATATGATGCAATTAACGCCAACTTACTTCATGCAAGAATATAATACACCACTTAAGAAAGAGAATCATTCAAATTCCCCTTCCGGTGTGCAATCACATGGAACCCCTCTGACTTTCTGGATTTGTTTTTTTTTCAACTCACTGATCGGGAGAAGGTTTTTTTAAAGAAAGCTGCAGATTGTTTGAGATCCCTCGATGTGCCGCCTCCAAATCATAGTACTTGTCGTATACTGTCAAACCTCATTAAGGAGTCACTTTAATACTGTGGTTTCATTGAATTTCGTTCAGGTATCAAATTTCGTGGATTTATCAGTAATTTCGCGGGTACGTTAATTAGTGGTAATTTCGGATAATGCATTTTCGGCTACATTCGAAACTTATCCAATTTTTAATTCTAGGGTACTTAAATTCGAGGATAAACTCACCTACGAAATCCACGAAATTAAATGTTCCACGTAAATTCGTGATGCCACTGTATTAAGACAACATTTTTTATGACCTCTGCCTATTTTCGGACAGTTTTTGTATATTCTTCTACATTTGGTTGTGATAGTGAGTCCGACTCAATATTAACACTGGATGTTTTTATCTCAAACAGGGAGTTTAATATTAGTGTGTTGTCATTCGTTTTGTGAGCTGCTATACACAGTTTATGTTAATGCTATGGTTGTGGTTTTATATGATGCTGAATGTCATATTTCTAATTAAAATTGTTAGGACACTGATGAGTTTTTTGAACGTTGATAAATGACTTGTTTATGCGCGGAATGAAATTATGAGTCGATTAGCTAAACTTGATTAGTGAGTTTCGTTGAATTTTCATTTGAAGGAAGAAATATTAAAACAATTCATAATATTTACCATGGAATGCAAACATACAATCAATAGTTGATTCTGAATAGTTACTTGTTCACCATGTTAAAACACATTCGGACTGAATGTGGTACATGTACAAATGATGATGTGCCAATATCTGTACATGTACAACCGAATACAGTGAAATATTATCGGTCAGATTTGCGTAAAGGGTTCGTGCAGAATTGGCTGTATATGTACATCGACATACCGCCTATCAGTCGTTTTATACTGCGGATCATAAGGTATTTGAATCAAGGTAAAATAATTACTCTATGTTAATAAACAGACTTAAAGTTCAAATTGCTATATTGATACATGTATATTGATGGTTGATTTGTCATATTGATTGAAAACTATAAACAGAGTGCATCCTTTAGTTAGTTATGAGTTTCGTAACCTACGCTGAATGCTAAATCTTTATTGCCTTCATAATGTCGAGGCTTCGTAAAAAAACTCTTACTGCACAAAAACTGCGATGCGCCGTGGAACGGGTGCCTACATGTATTTAAGTGCTTTGTGGGTGAACGGAGACCAACGAGGAGAGGATTGCGACTGAGCTGGTCCCCGTTCTATGTTGCACTGCACCAAAGGTCATTGCATACGGAAAGAGTCAACGGGAATCAGTTTAGACTGCGCCTTGGATGGGACTGAACGCCAGATATATCAGCAGCAGAAAGTCATTCTACAGATTTATAACTCGTAAATGCCAATTTTGATGTAGAATTACAACGTATAGTAATTTTAAATTAATTCTTAATGATAGCACATTTCTGCTTCATCATTATAGGCTAGATCTATTGATTTTCTACTACGTGAAGACTTAAACAAATGTTTTTGTTTGTAAAAAAACCAACATTGATGTCATTAATACGCATAAATATACTTTTCTTAATATATTTCCTACAGGATAATTGAAATTCCTAACTTTTGACAGGAAAAGCACAAATCCCCAGTCTAGGCCTTTTAATCAACCACAGGACTGTGCTCTGTGTATCCAACTACCTATTTAAATGTCTACACAATACAACAAATAAAATACCAACTGTAGATAATGTTATGTTAGCTTTAATGCATTGAACATTATGATAGAAAAAAATAAAAAAGATAAGAAAATGATTATCAAATACGTACGAATATATTATGAATACATTAATTGCACTTCACCGGACACAAGAGAAGTTGATGCCGACGTATCTCTTAGTAATTTGTCGGTCGTTACTTCATCTTTACACAGAGTAATGCTAAAAAATAATACATTGTTTGAATTGTAAAATAAATATAATACTAGATCTATGTCTGATATACAGTCAAACCTGTGAACAAAGGTCACCCTTGGAAAGACAAAATGTGGCCTTTATTGTTGGATGGCCTTTATTCGTCAGTTTGTTCCAAATAATCTATGACGGTTTTTCAAAGACCAACCTTTATTCACTGGGTGGTCTTTATTCGGAGGTGATCTCAAACACAGGTTTGACTGTACATATGAATGTGTACATTACATTCAATATGATTACTAAATATATCTAATTGCATAATCACGTAATGAAATAAAATCTTTCAAAACTTTTGGCAATGGCAACAGCGGAATTCGCCCTAATATAGACGTGTCACCGGAAGCTCTATTTAGCCCAATTCTTATGGATTTCCTGCACAATTCTTGTAACGACAAAGGCTGACTAGCACGTTCCCGGAGAAATTTCAAAATTTCCACTTCTTGTCGACCCTTGGTGTCATAGCCTGGAAAGGCAAGTTTCAGAAATGATAATGAAAATGTTGGAATACGTTTTGAACACTGTTCAACTTCATCCGGAGTCACTCTGTATCCAGCATGCACCATTAATTTAACCACGTAATTATCACATTTTGTGAAAGCGTCCACTAATATACTGCGTCCGTATATTTGAGATTCCGGAAGTAAGCATCCGTGGTATACAAGTTTACCCGCGATCCGACTGTTAAATACTGATATAGCGGACATAAATGGTGACCACTGACCATCTGTGAAACTTAACTTACAGCCATTATCAATCAATGTGCTTAAAATTGGCTCTAAACATGTGTATGATGATCGATGGGCAATTCGAAAATAGAATACAGCATTCAAAAAAGGCGACGAGTTACAGTCCGATATGGCATTGACGTCAGCGCCATCTTTAATTAATTTCTTGACAAGGTATTCGTTGCCGATTCTGGTCGCTTCGTGCAGTGGTGTCCAATCTTTGTTATTTTTCGCATTCACGTTGGCTCCAAGATTGCTAAGCATACATGCTATAGTTTCTAAATTTGTATGCACAGCTCTGTGAAGTGGAGTGCATCCGTTTATGTCCTCAGTTCTGATCTTGCAACCATTGGACATCATGCATGCAGCAACATTACCATTGTGGTGATCACATGCTACATGTAGGGGCGTCTGTCTCTTATTGTCCATGAGATTTATGTCCCAACCGTAATCAACTAGTGTGTATACGACCCTCATATAACCATATTCTGCGGCCCAATGCAATGCTGAACGACCGTCAGTATCAACGTAGTCGTTAGAAGCTCCCTGTGCTAGTAAATGCTTAATTCTTGCATCCTTGCCAGCTTTGGCAGCTTCCATGAGCAGTTCATTATCACTCAGTTCTGTATTCTCAGCAAATCTGTCTTCATGGGCTTCTTTGAACAACAATTTCTTACGTTGTGACACCGAATTCAGTCGAGCTTTTGCGTACACAATTCTGTCTGATAAACACAAACGTTTCACAGGACCTCTTGGTAATATTGACAGCGAACTGGTCGCTCTGTCAGGCCCACTGGGAGAAGAGAGGAATACAGTCGGTGAATTTGTTGATCCTTGCATTGTGAACTAATAAACTTGGATGATATCTTGCAAAAGAATACCATTAATCAAAACGAAATAACAGATCCGTGAAAGAACATCCGCAGAACTTTTTTTAGATCGCGTTAATTACATGTAAGTTATATTTTTTCACACTTGTCCGAGAAGAATGCGATGAAGTCTACACTACGCACGTGCAATATACAAACCACAAGTTTCAGCAGTTACAATGGTAGTAATCACTTCTTTGTGCAATGAAAGCACTCATTAAGCGCTGCAGGACTAATTATATCTCTGTTAATTGAATTAATTAAGAGTTATGCTTCGTCTAGACTGTACTTAATTGTACACGAACTCGGCATCAGTTTTCTTGGTATAAACCCGGTAAAATAATGCTTATTTTCTGGTTGTATTGCATACAAAAGTTATTGTTTATCCTCAGTGTACACGTAGGCAATGATATCTGCCACCAACAAACCGTCCAACCACGTTCACATTGAGAAGAATTAGTTAGAAATCTTCGAATAACTTCGTTACACGCAGTTCATCTTGTATCTACCAAATAGTTTCATCATAATCACATATATCGTTTGATCTTCAATTAACGTCTTGCAGATAATAGCGGTTTCAGTTACCAAGCCAGTTTGCATACGTAAACAAAGAACATATCTTCTCCGAGATCACGTGCAAAGCGTACATTAATCGCTGCCAAGATATTGAGTAATCACGTTTTATCTACACATCGTAGGCATCTAGATTTTTTCTTTGAATAACTTGATTCTGGTACAAGGAATTACCTGAAAATAGAAAATAAACACTGCTTCAGCATTATGACTCCCTACCATACTGAACAAAAGAATTTCTATGTGTGATTTATTTTGAATGCGTTTCTAAAAACTCGAATTTCCATCAAAGGCGGAAAATCTGTTAATTTATCGGTTAAAATTCTAATTTCACTTCGTGTGCATTCTGCGTAACACATCACGTATTTTGTTGACCACCACATTAAGCGATTGACATCTGTTTCTTTGTTTTATTTTCCTTTAACTGACTTCAAAGTGTATTCCACAATTACAATTGAATAATAACTTGTGTGCCCAGTTCTGAAGAAGTTTTATAAAAACACATTTATGTATCAAAAATACTGCAAGGAATATTTATTGGGTAGAATATTCTTTGTTTAAATCGCAATTTCATCGTGATTATAAAAAAATATCAGGGTAAATGTCCGGAGTTTAAATACATGTATGTACATCGTATTTTATAGATGTTTGTAGCTGAATTGTTGAAAACTGAACGGGTATGATCGCTGTTTCGAATTCAATTATTTCTCTTACAACGCCAGGCTGTTGTCCATTGAATGAGATAACACGTACTTTTCCTGACATTTCTTATCAACCTGTTCTTGAACTATCACTCTGATAGACTTATTTGCATCTACCTTAAGCAAGTCGAATCATTATCCCTACCTTATGCAACGTTAGCTTATGATGATAAATTAGTACCTGTTTTAGTCTCGTTTTAATCATTTTTTTTGTAATGAAACTATGTTTCATTAATATTTTCCTTGTAAAATTTCAGTTTATATTTACTCATTTGTTTGCACTCTACCAATTAGAATTTCTCTTATTGTATATTATAATAGGTTGAGTTATAAAACTAATCCAGCAATTGCAATATTACAAAGAACAAACCAAAGGCAAACACAACCAGTACAATTAATACACCGTAAAACCTTGACGTACCATCTTTGGATGAACCACGATCATGAGGTGGTCAAATTATCAAATTGAAAAGTATATTATACACTGAATATAGAAAACTGACCCCAAAATAGGAGGTCATGATAATGAGTTCGTCTCACTTTTGAAGCGGTCGCCATGTAAGGTTTTACTCTACATATACATGTTATAGGGTATCATTTTTCTCAAATCACTATATACAGTGGTACCTATATACTCTTCAACGCTGCTAGTGAGCAATTGCTGGTTTATGCTCTAAGTTCTAGCTACAGTAAAACCTCAAATAGTGACAACCTCAATATTACGAAAACCTTATTGTAATGACCATGCACTTATTGTCTGACCGGCTTTCAATTACTCCCCAGTGATTCAACTTGAAAATGAGACCACCTATTTATTACACCGACTTTTCGGGTCCCGAAGGTAGTCTCATTATTGTGGTTTTACTGTACATACAATGTAGTTATAATTACTAGATTACTATTAATATACCTCAGTTTTATTTGAAAATGGGAGGACAATCGTCTATTCAAGCGATACTTTTACACTTAGAAGTATCTTGAAGTTTTAATGTTTTATGATGAGTTCCATATTACAAACGAAGCAGGAGACGACAGATGGTAAGCTGTACGAAATAAGTCGTACAGCTAGAATCGCTAGAAAGAAATAATATGAAATGAAGTCATCCTTAAAAATGTTGGTTTCCGGTTACGCGTCCCAAACTTTTAATGGTACGTAGGTAGGTAGCCATTTATTTCTTTTATTAACATCATATACTTGTACTTAAAACGAAAATCTGGAATAAAGAACGAAAAAGGTATTTTGTCAAAATTGCCAAAAACTTGGATCCAGGATTTTTAAATGAGTCGGTCGCGTAACTGCAAACCAAATTTTTTTTAAAAGGAAGGCATGAATATATTTAACAATAAGAAAAAGAATATCTGAAGTAACATTTCAGATCCACAGAAGAAATAGATTGTATCACAGTAATGCTCACGTTTAACTGATAAGTCCGCATGCATTCCCCGTAAATCACGGATATTATTTCAAGATGGAATATTTGAAACATTACTTAATCAGAAATGAGGCTAAATTTAAACTAGCAAGTATTTGATCTAAGCTAAAATATGCCAGTCCTTAGGTACCTATAAATTATTACAGTAAAACCTCAAATAGCGACCATCTAGATATTACGACCACCTCATTATAACGACAACATATTTTCGGACCGGCCTTCAATATCTACCAAATAATTCAATTTGATAATAAGACCACCTCATTATTACGACCGGATTATTCGGGTCCCCAAGGTGGTTTCATTATCGAGGTTTTACTGAACATGTAACTGATGATGAAACTTACGCACTGGTAACGGATTGATACTGAATTTTGATAACTTCGCCGCAATTCAGACAGGTTTTTCTCATTTTGTGGGTCAAGTTAAACATAAATTATTCCAAATACAGATTGTGACACACATACGTAGATACTGGTTCTTTATTTTTTCGTAATTATTTGATTTTACCACATACTCAATGTACGATACACGATAAGCTTCTAAAGCTCGAATTTTCATAATTTCACGTAATAAAATTGATTATAATACATGTACTATCAAATTACGATGTAATTAGTATTTGAAAACTAACAGCATTTTTTAAAACTTACTTTATATCTTTAATTTAATGTAATGAGTTTAACAAGCGAAATATTCGCGGATCTCAAACAACTTTGAAACACAAGGTAAATGATTCCATGATATTAAAATATTTCTCAAATTTACCATACAGTAAATCCTTATTTTTCTCTATCTAAATCTAACGCCATACTTAAAAATAGTCGGTTTACGCAGACACGAACGACACATTAAAAATACCCTGATCCGAAACATTTTTAGCAATTTTGGCAAAAAAAGTTTTTTATTAATAAATCCAGCTTTTCGTCTTTAGTACAATCCTTCAATGTTAAAAATCTTTTCTACCATCTTACTCACTGGTAAGTAAAACCGCAAACTAACCCTTTTTTAAAGGTGGCCTAAACTACTTATTTTTTTCTCTTACTACAAAGACCCTTGTTTACAGACTTGCCTCTATCTACAAAATTACTTCATTTATTTGAAAATGAAGGATATACGGTTTTGCGATATTGGTTCATCTTCAACACATCCGGGTAAAAAAACTCTTAGAAAATCATTACAACGCTCATTTTTATCACGATTTTGAAATGTTTGTATAATGATAACTGAATGAATGTTCACACATTCTGTGATTATGTGGAGATAGAAACTGCGTAATAACTATACATGTAGTTATCTTCATCGCGCAAATACAAACAAGTCTTATCATACTTAAACAATCGATCACACGTCAAAGATACTAAATACATGCAATAAATATAAATTACTAACATTGGTATGAACAATTTAAAACGATACCTGGATAAATTACATGTTTACGTTAATATCCGTACATATTCCGCGGTGAACATCCTGGTTTATACGAAATCTGTTTTATCTAGCTTCCTACATTCACCATAACTTACAGAACCTGCTCTGAGTGTATTTTGAACACTTAGAACAGAACGGATGAATCTTAATACCGTATTTACCCTAAAAACTAAAACCTGGTCGAACATTTTTGCAGCTCTGATTCTTTCAGGGATGTTTTTCAGTGTCCCCTACTCAACTACTGAGCCCAGTGTTTTGTTTCGAAAAAAAGGCGTTAGGCGTGTATCGGGTGCTTTACACCAGGGACGATACAGAACCAGGAGGTCTATTCGAAAATAGTAGGGATATATATGCCCGGTTCTCCTGCATCTTCTCCTCTCTCTCTCTCTCTCTCTCTCTCTCTCTCTGTCTCTCTCTCTCTGGGGCGGCTCTGAAATGACCATAGCTGTTGAATGGGTCGTTAACAACAGATAAACAATAAACTGAACATTGTGCTGATTCATTCTATCGCCTTTGAAAAGAATCTATGTATAGACACGTCGGCGTGATTTTGGTCAATGATAAGCTTTTTTTGCTGTGGAATTGTGTATACTCATAAACATGTCAGCTTGCCACTCGCCGTTTATTGCGATTACATTATAATGATAGTAAATGATTACACATAATGGTCATCAGGTCAAATCATCAAACAATTCATTTCGAACAGTAGCAAAAATAATTTCACTTTTTTTCCACGAAACATTCATTGACATCAGATCGCACGTGCGCACGTGCATTTTCAAGCCACCCTTATTACATTACTTGATACGTGTATTTGCTTGCTACTTAAAACTAATTCAACTGTAAAACATATGCATTTATTTATTTATTCATTTATTTATTTATTTATTTATTTATTTATTTATTTATTTATTTATTTATTTATTTATTTATTTATTTATTTATTTATTTATTAAACATTTTTCCTCTTTGCAATGAATGTTTGCTCTTAAAAGGGCCGCCATTGAATTAATGAATATTATTTCATTGTTATATAAGCATATCATAATATGATTTATTTCTTAATTATCTGATTTTACCTCCGTAATATTGGGTTCTTTATAAACGCCAGATAAAATGGAAACTCCCGGATACGATTTTACGTTTTAAATAACATAAATAGATTCGTATGAAGTACACTATTCATCACACACACTTTGTAATAGTGTGTTGAATGCAGCATATTATATAAATATATTTTTCCCCCATATATCATTATAAAACGCGTCATTACAGTAAATGTGTGAACTACCCTAAGCTTTTACGTGGTTTTAGTCAAATTCATTTCGTTTCAAATACAGAGCACTTGTTCTTTAATATTAAAAGCAGGGATCAGTGCTTGTCTCAAATATTTTAGTTTAGCATACTATTAAACACTTAATAAGCGTAATCAAACACAAAAAAACTAACGTCCATCTGTAATATATCTAACTTCGAACTCAACATGCCAGCGGGCGATTCAGTTCTTATTCAGTAGTACCTACAACTTTGGGATCTACCCTCGTATTCTATTACTGGTAAATTTTAGTTATATGTATTTTAAATTGCACTAATATACAATCTTTATTCGTTAAATACCTTCATCCTTTCCCATAAGTTGTTATAACAGGTAATATATTCGAGCCTTTTAACAACCAAACATCATTTAACCGAGCTAAATTTAGAAGCACTTATCATGCTAAAGCAAAAGTATGGTGTACGTTTATTGCCATCACTACGGTACTTTCTCAGGTAGGTATATTTTCTCTCAGCGTTTTAACAACTAGCTGGCATCTATTTAGTTTGGATCTAATTCGGTACCTTCAAGATAAACATCAATAACTATTGGTATACAGCGGTTCCGGAGGGATGTAACATAAATGAAAGACCAGGAAGCTAATTTGGCTCCGGTACAATAAAACCTTCTGTTTACGACCACTCATATGCAATAGCCACAATATGAACCATGGTCACAAAATTAGCTTACTTTTATTGCTATAAAAGACCATATGGATCTTTGATTAATGCCACCAAAGCATAAAAAGGCGAAATTTAGCCTTTCTTTTCGGTTGTTTCTGTTCATGGGTTTAATTGTATTTCAGTTGGGTTCATTTGAGATCAAATTCAAGAAATTCATTGGATAAAATCGGAAGAGGATATGCGCGTGTTGAATAACATGTTTTTAATTTTTAATTTAAATTATTTTAGTCACGTAAGCCGGCATCTACTTCACTGATAAAACCATCAAAGATTGAGGTGAGATCTGACTGTGGACTGCCATTCTTGGATTGCATTATGAATAACTTTCTAAGTACATGTATTTAACTATCGTTAATGTACTTAGGGACTAAACATGAACTCGGTTAATTTGCGTAAGTTGTTGGAATTATTAGCTGGGTGCTCGCGGAGCGATTGATATCGTATATTGAAAGGTTTACAGACCTCGAACAATGTCAGTAAATTAGACAATTTTCTATAATTAGTTAGATCAGAACAATAGCTCAATGCTCAGAACACTTGTTATAATTAAGATCCATGTACAGTTATTGATAATTTCCGATTCATTCGATTGCAGTTCGATATTATCGCCATTATACAATTTTGACGGGACGATTATGTAATGTGCTCTCATATGATACAACGACTATCGTGTTATTTGGTCTTGATCGATTAGATTAAAACATGCTGTTAAAGAACTAACGTTGTAATATCTGCAGCGAAATCATTCTGAAAAGGACATAAAGCGTATGAATTTAGATAATTCTGACCAACTGAATTTCATTCTTGGTCCATGAAGCCGATTCATTATAGAGAATAGTACTGTTTTCAGAAACCATTTTTCGAATATCAGAAAAAAGACGATGTGAATCGGTCAGAATATAGAATTAAAGTGTTTTTAAATGAACACTTAACTTCGAATTTACAAACATTTTACAATAAAAATGAAAACAAGTTTTTGTGAATTCTGAAATACAATGTATGCAATCTGAGACCATTGTGTATAATGATCTTAGATGCAATGTTAACTTACCTCATTGATGCGATTTTTTGCGATGCATGAATAAGCCAAACATGATTGATATGTTCCACAAGCATAAAACAACTAACAAAAAATATGCACGTTTATGTAAAATTATTTCAGTGTCTTTTTTGCATTTAATATCTGCACAAATTCTGTCTGAATATTTTCAGAAATACGACTAAGGCGCATAAATGTATTGCGCATGGATTCGTGGTCACTTCACGGTGACTTTTAATTATTAATACAATTGTCAACTGTATCGGTAATTACAATAGGGATATATGTAATGTTGAATGCCAGAATAAACTGTTAAAATTAGTACCAATTCTTGTATTACATAGATGGGTGTAAGTTTGTGTTATATCTATACTATAATAGCATAAAATCCGAGTCAGCTTGTAACAATATATTGTACAAATATTGAGGATCAGAGGGTTAAACCAATAAAGTTATGTCACTGATAGTGCATAGATAACATTCAATATTTCATAATATTGAAAATAAGTTAATTGTAGCCAGACCGCTTGCAAAAGTAAATAGTATACAGTTTATGTACTTGTTGACCTTTGATGTGTTATTAGCAGCGCGGTTATAGTACGGATGATATCGGCTTTTATCCACGACCGGCGGATTAATTTACCGAACTGGTTCCCACTCCATGGATGACCATGGGAACCAGTAAAAGTAATTACAAAATCGACCAACTTTTCACACAAATAGTGATGTAACTTTTGATCCAACTATAAATGACCTATAATTGAAGTAAATGACTGTATAAAAGTTCTTAATGTTATAAACAGAAATAACGAAAAGCCAAATCAGCCGATTTGACGCTTACTTCATCATTTGATCGTAAACGTAATGATAATTAGAATCAATAAGTACTGATATCCATCAACTGTTTCCATAGCAACAGATTTGGATGTAGCAGATGTGCTTCTTATTCTTTAGATAGAATTTAATCATTTTCATATTATTGGCATCTTTATCGTCAGCACAGAAGGAAATAGCTTTAAACTTCTGGTTTCCGAAAAAGAATACAGTATAATGTGTGTACAGACTCTTTTCAGACATGGATTCTATATCACGTATTATATAATGTTCCTGTTATGCATATAGTCCCTGATTTTTACAATGATCAACAAACACAGTTCATTCTGTGTTCAAATGCCTTAACAGGGAGAGAATTACTATGACATCTATGTACAGTTGGTCTATATTTGGAGATATACTTTCACGGACTGGCCTTGGTTCACAAGTGGCCTATAACGTCAGTTTTCCCGTATTCATTGGAGAGAAACGGTCCGTACCATCAGTCAAAACCCAATCTGTGAATTATTCCTGTTACATGACTCTCAGAGGCTCGAAGGGAAGATTGGGCCTATGTTTAAATGTGATGCCGCATTAAATATTTTATTCATCGCCAAATGAGATAATCTTGAGGAAGACTTATCTCATATACATGTACATCACTCATTTTCCCTTAAAATACTACTCTTCAATTTACTGTTTATTGTAGAGTACAAAAAAAAAACATGAAAAAAGTCCAACCAAGAAAGAATGCGTGTACATTCATCATATTTATTTTTAGATGTTTATTGTATCGCGTCAAAACATTTTTTATTTCGAAGTAATTTTTGTCTCTGTGGTTGGATTTCATACTTCGCGGCTGAAATATCAGATGTTTCTGAAAGTGATAATGTTATCACTCATGTAAGTCTCTAACATGAACTCTGTATCGTCATAAGATCGCCGCATACATCTTATAATATCACATTTATACGATTAGGGAAGTACCCGTATTATCTTACTACCGCGACATCTTATAGACTATTGTTACACAAGGATATGAAATTAAGATTTAGATTACTTTTATCATCAGATGACAACTAAATACATTTTACTAGCAAAGCGGAAACCCTATAAACCGGTTCCTCCATAAACCGGTTTCCCCTCTAAATCGGCCAAATGTTCTGGTCCCAACTTCATTACTATATAATTAAAAAAATCCATCTAAACTGAATTCCCCTCTAAACTGACCAAATGACCTTGTTCCGGGCCCGACCGGTTTAAAGGGGTTCCACTGCACATGTAACAAGTTTGAATAAAATCATGAAACTTAATTTGCGCATTTATTTGACGATTATTGTTACAATAAAACGACAGAATACTGAGGCCATCTTTAAAAAAATATTGGGTTGCCTTTCTCATGTAGAATATATTTATTAAAATCAGACAAGATAGGTCGAGAATGATCTCCAAGTCACCGCTATCTGTTAATTTAGAGAAATTGTTTAGAAATTTTTAACTTTTGAATTCTATTGACCCTAAATGATCAAGAGAATAAACGGACGAAATTAGAATTAAAGACGAATTAAATTTAATTTATTCACGTAACTGTCCCATAATGAATGTAATGAACACGTGCGCGTTACAAACTCACAAGTGTCACGTGTTTTTGATGTCAACTTCAATGATATTGACTATGACTATGACTCAGTTTTTGTGTTTTTGTGAGTTCAAAAGTAGAACACTGGAATAATAATAATCTTTTATTGCGAATCGGAAATCAATGAAAAAAAACCAGATTTATTTATACAGTAAAACCTCACTTGCCGACCTCTTCAGTATTAAGAAAACATCTCATGAGAGGCAACTTATTGTCATAGCAGTTTTCAATGTGTACAGTGGAACCCTTCTCAACCGGTCGTGCCCGGGACCAGTTCATTCGGCCGGTTTTGAAGGGATACCAGTTTAGAGGTGCTTTTTGAATTATACAGTAATGAAGTTGGGACCAGAACATTTGGCCGATTTAGTGAGGAAACCGATTCAGAGGGTTTCCACTGTATTTCATCTTGATTATGAAACCATCTCAATATTAAAACCGTTTATTTTGATACAGGGTTGTTCTAAATGTGGAAGTTTTACTGTAATTATTGTAAATAAGCAAGTTTATTGTTCACGTCGATAAGAATTTATATTTTAGGAGTAGTAATTCTGCTTCAATTAGAAATTCACATGAATACGGTTATTCAAAAATCACGAACATTTAGAAACATTTAATGTATTTGATAATATTGGGGAATAAATACTTAATACAGTAAAACCTCTATAATGAGACCACCTTCTGGACCAGAAAAATCGACCGCAATAATGAAGTGGTCTCGTTATCAAATTGAATAATAGGTAACTTATTGGAGGCCGGTCCGAAAATATGTAGTCGTTATGACAAGTTGCTTGTAATGTTGAGGTGGTCGCTATGCGAGGTTTTACTGTACTTATTAGGCTGATGTAGCACATCTGTTATACATTTGGATGCCATATGCTTTTCTTAAGAAGAAATAACAATTCCACAACAATTTCATGTCATGCCTAAATTTTAACCCACCTTTCAACACTTGAGATATTTTACTGAATTAAATTTTAGTATAATTTGATGAGTATATCTAAAGGATCATCGAACTATAGTTTAAGTGTTGTTTAACACAATAAACACAAGCCGCGCCATGTTAAGTACTGGATTATAGTAGAATTCCTGTCTACATTTTTACGAGTAACGCCACAAATTATTTAATTGATCTTAAACATAAACTATCAATGACAATAAAAGCCGAAGAAATGTTTGCCATGGTTTGATGTGTTATTTGTTAATACAAAATTTTAGCGTACTTGCAAGTTTTTGAGTTTGTTTATATACAAAGGGAAAAATCTAAAATTAGTTAAACCATATCGACTTATATACATTAACGTTAAATCACGTGGTTTTCTATTTAATACTTCCCGACACATCAACGACTACATGTATTTAAGTATAATGTTAAAAAACAAATATGCTAACATTGGTGACAAACTCAGTAACAAAAATAATGATGATTATAGTAATGAAGACAAAATGAGAAAGACAAGAATTAAAGAAGAAACAGAAATAAAGAAAAAATAGTATGAATGAAGTAAAATTGAAGAAAGGAAGAAAACAAGGAATATAGAAAAAAGAAAGAATAGACGAATGAAAGAAAGGAAGGAAAACGAACTGAATGAAAGAAAGTAAAACTGACAAAAGGACGAACAAGTTATGGAGACCTATTTCGGCTAAATAAAGAAATAATTCAAACTAGTCAAACATCAATGATAAATAGAAATCAAGAATAAAAGATAAAAAAAATCTTACTCACCACAATGCGACAATGTAGTTCGTCTTTCATCGATTAATGCTACTCAGCATCCCCAACGTGTAAGGATCAATAGAGCCGGCCCCGAGATTTAAGGATCAATATTCAGCTGATGTTCGCATCCCTTTATAGTCGTGTACGTGCTAAACCAAATGATTGACTCAATCAAGATGACACACGCCTCAATTAATACCGCAACTAGACTCCCCTAGTCTCCATTATAAGGTACCAATGCATATATCAATGTATCTATTGTATGTCAACATTCTACCCTGTAATTACCTTCCAGTTTGACATTCGATTTATGCTATAATAGTTATTGAAATGACCAGTCCGTGGTATATAATGTTCATACCCTAGTGATTAAAGTTTGATGACTACCCACGTGATAATATTATACATCTCATACACTTAAATCTAATTGACTCTTATGTCCGTTATATGAGTTCATTCAACTATTGTTGTGCGACTTTGTATCATCATATGATACTTTGAATAAAAGCTTACTTGTATTTGTACATTACAAACTTACTTCCGGTTTATAAATTCATGTAATCATATACTACAAACACATAATGCATGTCTTTTGAATACATCGCTATAAAGTTTACAATTAAACCTTTTTGTTAATTTTTGGGATGTCGTGTATATGAAGTAAATCCACAGGGAATTTAAATTTAGGTTTTTCCTTGTTTCTTTATTACAACTGTTAATGACAATTTTACCAATTATGTAACGCACCTCAAAAGTCTTATAAAATGATTTAATAAAAAAGATAGCCATCTTTTAAAAGACATTTATTAATACTTCGACCACAACATGAATTCTGCATGTACAAAATAAATAAGTAATTTAGGACTGTTTTTTAAAGTTAATAAATATATCAACTTCTTGATTTTTTTGCCATTTTAAATGTAATAGGAGACTGGCTTAAAAAGCTATTTTAGCTATAAATGTATTAAAAAAGTACGAGTATTATAATAATTACAGAATTTAATGTATTATATCCACAATATTGTATTTTTTGTCGTATCTGCTCAATGCTACTCAAAAATGTTAACATTATAAAATCAGTACTGTCCAATTATCATAATTACTTTGTTAATTACTCCAGATATTTTCATACAATTCACGACACGTTTTGATCTTTTTGTTAGAGTTATTGCCCTTGTTGAAAAAAAAATTAATTCTGTAGGTATTGCATGGTGACTTACATTTTCTCTATTAAATTAGATTGATACAGTGGTTTTATATCTGTTTTACCTTTGATTTTCATTGAAATGTATATTTTTCTGTAATCGTGAAAAAATGGCTACTCTCATAGACTCCAATCCAAATTTAAAGGATTATCTTTGTTTTTGAAGAATCTCCAAATCATAGCATTTTTTGTACCATGGAAAAATAAAAATAATAAAGGCAAACACAGTCTTTCTGCTTCATTTTGAGATAATAATTTTGGACATTTTGGGTATAAAGCCTTAAATGAGCTTTGTTTTATACGATTTATTCAATTTGAGGTTAATATAAATTATCTTATGTGTTTTCTGTTTAGTATTTTACAATCAACAGTGTTATGGTCGGACAATTGTATACATGAATTTCCAGACAAAAGCCAAAATTTAAACCACCTTTCAAATAAGATGACAACTGATTACATTTATACTTTTATAAACGTATCCGGGATAATTATAACGATACGGAAATTTAATCATTATACTTTGATTGAAGCCAGAGATTGTTGATTGCGGACGGAAAATATTCCGGAAACAAAATGAAAGCGGAACGATTGTTATAATAAGATGTACTTAAACCATTATCTATTTCTTTGATTCATTCATGATTCACTAAACAATAAAAATGGTAAGACGACAAAAGAAAAGAGTTTCATTGGACTTTGAAAATTTATATGCGGTCACTAAAAAGATAGATGAAAAATTAAGCCACCATGGTGTGTAAACATAAAAAAGTATATTCTGGTCCGATATAAATTATATCTATTATGTTTTCGAACAAAATACAAATTGAAAGTAAGACATCTTCTATTCTAATAGATGAATGTGGATTTTACCTCAATTACGCCCGTCAACTTCGAACAAACCGATCAGACGGCGTGCGTAAGAGACAATTATTAAAGCGAAAACGAAAACCAGTGCATGATTTTAAAAATTTTCTTACGTCTGTGTATTTTAAGCATGCAATTTACATCTTTATTTCATTACTACAAATCAATTTTAACCAATTTATATCAGTTATCATTCATTCTTATTGATTTTTTTTATCCTTTTACACGGTTAATACTTGATTACCTTTTATTTAAAAGCGCGCTACATGACCACTAGTTGTCGATGTGCCATGAAACACCATTAAACAAACATTAAGCAAGTATGCAATTTTGTATAAATATATGTATGATAATATGTTATTTTCATATGCCACAGTGGCTTTTGAATTAGAAATAAACTGCTAATAATCTTGAAAATAAGTTGGTACACATTTAAGTTAAAATGGGGAAACACAATTAAATTATTTGACAAAGATGGTAAAATCGAGAGGTTCAAACAAACCGCCATCTTGTATATAAAAAGTCACGTGACTGACAAGTCGCGGAATAAATAGCTCTGTGATAGAATATCTGCGCTATATATCAAGACAAGTGAAAATAACTGTATAATATTGTGATCCGGATTCTCCATACATACAAACTTAAAGTTGAACAGTATGACAAAAACAGCCAATGAAGTACTTTCCTTTTTTTGAATGGGTTAAGCATTATAACACAGATAATTGCTTATGCCTGATTCATAATCGTCGTTGATAGATAGAAAGTGTAACGTTTGCCGGAAATGCCAAAATGTCAAAACTACATCAACTACTATAAAATACCTCGTCGTTGCTTCTTAGACTATGTTAGCGAAGTTCTTCTTTTATGACAAAAATATGTTACATTACCTGAGTAATTGTCAGGCTCATTTGCAAGTCGACAAATATACAGTAAAACCTCAATATTACGACCACTTTATTTTTTTCGGACCGGCTTCCGACAACTCCCTTATAATTCAACTTGATAATGAGACTACCTCATTAATACGACCGATTATTCGAGTCCCGAATGTGGTCTCATTTTCATGGTTTTACAGTAAATAAATGAGATCTGTACTTTATAGAGTAAATAATACATTGCATAATTTACGTACGTAAAAGTTACTATCATAGCTGTCTAGTTTTCTTCCTTTTGTTAAATTATTTATCTATTTATGCCATCTTTAGTGAACTTATATACACCCGGTCACGGCAGGTCATACCCTTCTATGAAAATTTGACAAAAATGTCGATTTTCCTCCATAGGTGGAGAGGTTGCCGGCTCCTTGTGGAAGGGTAAGTTAGTACTGGTTAGTATACAGTCAAGGAAAACTGTATATAGTGGAAAACTGTATACCGGTCGCTGTATATAACTGAAAAATAGATGAAAAACGGCATAAAACCCAATGAGGAAAAACTGATACGCACATTAAATTAGTTGTTTCTCCTACTGACCCGGGCACACAGTATAGAGTGATGGTATACACATTTTGACCCTGACTTAAAACGTACAGTGAGCTCATTTAAAAACGCCAAGATTTCAATTTGCGAATCAGAATCAAATTACCAATGGTACCTACCACGTTATTACAAAGGTCAGATTAGGTAGCGTTATTTCCTGACGAAATTGGGCTTAATATTTCTTGACCATTGCAATGTATGTTTATGAAAATTTATAAAAAATGACGCATGATAACTCCGCTAAAGTCACCATTTTTTCAATACTTGCGAACTTTTAAATCGGCTCAGTGTATTGATATAACTATCATATATAGATATGTACTTTAAGGCCCCGTTCTATCATGCAACGATATCTGAACTTTCAATGACACTACACTAGTGTCATTAACAGAACATACTTGTATATCATGTAATTGAAATTAATTAGGTTTTTATCTGAGAAACTAGAACCAATGATATGAACTACACAAAAAGAAACGAACGAACAAGAGTGAGAGATTGCTAACTTATTCACCCACCTGAAGGGGAGGAATTATTTTTATTCATATAATCTATTTTTTTAAATAACATTACGTCCACTTGGACGCTTATTATCTGTAGTTTAATCGCTTTTATGTACGACTATTTGTTAAATACATGTACATGATGCCACACAGGGGTCAATACTTGGGGGTCTCTGTGGTTGAGTGGTTATGGTCTCTGACTTGTAATCACTAGCCTCTCAACGCTGTGAGTTCGAATTCACCCGGGACCAAATTTCACAAGCGAGAAAGCTGTCCAGCTAGCTTACAGAAGGTCGGTGGTTCTTCCCAGATGTAAGCGGTCTTCCTCCATCGTTAAAGCTGGAAAGTCGCCAAATGACCCGGTCTGTTAATCTCGACGTTAATCTCCAATGAAAAAAGGGGTCAATACTAATGATGTATGGACCTACACCATACTAGTCTGCACCAAATGGTTATTTTATTATATTACAATATGTTTTATTTTTCCAGATTTCTCAGTGAAGAAGACACTATTTTATACGATTGTTTTCTACAGTACTTTAGAAAAGTGTAGATCTTTACACTGGGGTTAATATAGCATTAACAACCAGGGTCATTTTGGCATTTTTCCGGCTTTGACGTTGGAGAAAGACCCCAAACATAAACCTGGGTAGATCCACTGACCTGGTCACCGATAGAATTTGAACTTACAGCGGTGAGCGTTCAGTCATTACCCTTCAGAGCCCATAGCCACTCAGCCACGAAGGCCTCGACACACACTGTTTTGGTATACTTACACTTCTTTACTGGTTTACTGTTTAATAAAAATGAATTCACAAGCTCGATCATATGTTACCTTATTACATAAGCCTTTTCTAAGATCTATCACATACGACAAACAGTTTATAAACCAGTGCTCCATGCTAGCTATCGACCTGTACAAATTTGCCTATCTTTATCCTTCCACAGATAAGGGATATATATGCTCGGTTTGTCTGTACCTTCCCTCTCTATTTCGGCGGCTCTGAAATGAATTGAGCTGTCGAATGGGCTTTTAAAACAACAGATACATAAGATATCCTTCCGCAACAGCCTGCTAACCCGTGTGATATAAAAATCAAACTAATACAAATGGCACTAACCCTACAATTATATGTCTTATTGACATAAAACACCAGTAAACATCAAACATGACAAACTTGCATCTCTCCAGTCTACTACAGGACACCGCGGTCAATGGATATGCTGGTTAAAATGTAGAATATTCACAGGATATTGGTCGTTCATGTCAACACAAGCTTGCATTATGAATCCTTAAGTTAAAACCCCTTCTTGCAATAGTATTCTAAATGAAGCTTTCAGTTGTACTGACTCCTATATTCGAGACACAATCATGATCATATTGACCCTTTTAGCAAAATATGACCGAGAAGAAAGTGAAGATGGTAAGTCTGTATTGACCATACAAAGAATTTTCACAAATACTAATACAATATGAAAGAAAGTCGACCCGAAAAGAAAATCATACAGGAAGGGCTCTGACTCATGCAACACAAACTTGCCGAAAAAAGGTAAATAATTTCAGGAAAAAATAGTGTAAAAATGTTTTTGAGAACGAAGTACAACCAAGGTTTCATGCACGGAACATATTGGTTGTAAGACTACTCGTGTAAGCTTTATTACTTTAGTTATAACTGAATACATGTAACACACTTATTTATCTGATTCAAGCATGCATGTAGATATCTTTTACACGATAGAATAAATTGCGTTGGTTACAAATACATCAGTAATATACAATGAAAATGAACTTGCCTCGAGCGTGCGATTAAATACTGGTGTTCATTATATTTTTTACCAACTTAATTATAACATATCAAAAGATATCTTGTGTTATATCAACTAGCTCACGCCGTGTTCCAAGAGCTTTTTGAGGAATTAAAACATGTGCAATCTATTTTATTGTTTTGGATTAGTGAGTTAATAACATTCTAACTATAAATGACTGCAGCGGCAAAATCTAGGTAAGATTATCTGTGTGTTTTTACATAAATACTTATTTTCATTAGGGCTTAACCTCGCACCAACAGCCAGGGTAACTTGGTGATTTTTCGGGTTTAACGGTGAAGAATATCCCAAACGTACACATGGACAGAATCACCCATCTTCACATAGCTAGCTTAGGGAGGCATCGTGGTCTAGAGGTAAAGCGTCCGACCTCTGATCCGAAGGTCCTGAGTTCGAATCCCGGCTTCGACGGGTTTCGTTCATAAACTTCATGATCCCATTTTTCGGACGTACTACTGGTATAGTGTCCAGGAAGCGGACACGAGCGTGATTAATTTAAGCAAAATTGCTTGTTTCACAATCGACCTAAAATAAATTAATATAAACTAAGCTAGCTTGACAGTTTCCTCACGTGTGAAATTTGGTACCGGGTGGTTTCGAACTCACAGCGATGAGGTGCTAGTGGTAGCTTATCAGGGACCGTAACCACTCGACCATGGATGTCCCGTTGTATATTGATAAAGGTAAGTTTGATAAGATGAATGCAATAAGTGAAAACGTATTTAATACAGACCTACCATTCTATACTAAATAAAGTTAATTGACTAATTTATTATAGCGTACTGGAATTCTCATGTTTTTATATTTCTTTAAGGTTTTAGAATGTTTTTGATGGGCTTTCATATGTTTAACATATAATATAAAATTATATTTTCGTGCCAGACATTCAGGGTCCTTACATGTTCGAAATAGATTTACTGTAAATTTTGGAAGAAATTCGAGGAAACAAAACGGACAATAAACATTGTCAGTCCTTATCCGTCATTTTTAAAGAAGTACTTCAGAAAAAAGTAGATCTTTTTCATTGGCGTATGATATCGCTAAAGTAGCCAGGATCATTTGACATTTTTTCCAGTTTAGTGGAGAGGGAGACCCCAAGTATATGCGTAGGGTAGAATCACCGACCTTCCGTAAGTTAGCTGACAGCTTCTGACACGTGAATCTTTCCTTGGTGGGATTTGAACACACAGCGGTGAGGGGCTAGTGATTTTTAGTAAGCGACTATAACCTCTCGACCACGCATGCCCCTGAAAATTGTAGACAGTACCATAAAAATAAGATAATAAGATTATATCGTATACACAGTATATTACTATTCATATCAAATGGTTTCTGCTATAAAATTTCTGACCTTAATTCCAGAAACATGCAATCTTTTTTTTCATTTTAAGAAACACACCTTAAAGATTGTGAGGTCACCAGGAAATGAGTGAGTTAAACGTTTGTGGCGCAGCAATTAAGCCTCTTCATGTTAGAGCTACAAACATATTAGTTAGTGCATATTATAGAACGTTTCGAGACAAATCCAGCGATAGCAAAAACTCCATTTTTGTCAAAAATGAAGTCATAAGCGTCTAGAATTAATGTGACGATTATTATTCGACTGTAATGTTATAGTTTTACATTACAAGGTACCCCTCTGTTTGAATTAATTAAAACAAGTGTTGACGGTAGAAAGCTGACAGATAAGGAGTAAATCTGTTTAATAAATATCCTGTAGCTATTAGGTTTATGAAATAATATGATTTAATGCCAAAACATTTATTGATAGCATGATCTTTTTCTAGGTTCAAATACCATTTTGTATGCCTTACGCAATATCACCCTATGGCTATTCGTTCGAACCTAATACAAGGCATAGGCACTGTTCGTGTACATTAATTTTAATTGCCTTTTTCATACATGTTCAACGTAATTGTGTATGTATGATTTTAGTATTTAAAGGGTTGCTCTGTAAAATACTGTACGTAAAACACAGCAGAATAGTTTAAATGGAATGTAACATGAAAATTGTCCTTTTAAAGTGGCTTACTATATGCGCCTTACGACCTGAAGAAACAGTCGTGTTTACGGTTGCCTAACAGGCTATTGACAAGTATCCTAAAACTTCTAACGGATAACCCAAAGGACGAAAATATTTGTTAAGAAAACGCGCCTCGCATTCTCATAAAAAGGTGTTCAGAAAAGATTTTTAGGGCGTGACGCTGCCTGCCTGCCTGCCGCTTACTATAAAGTAATCGCAACTACAACTTAAAACAAAATACAAATGATGATCAATTAGTGATTGTCGCCGTTCATGGACGGCTACATATACAATTAATCAGACTTTACTTCTTCTTCCCTAGCACCTGCTCTAAGCCAATCTGAAAGGAGAATGATAAAAATGGCGGACAAAAAACCTCAAAGGGTCTCCTACGGGAACATCTTTCGCCATGTTTTTGTCGGGTTATCTCTTTGTATAATTGGCATGCCTTTTGAATGTATGAAGCTCGAAACCAGTTTATAGGCTCCGCCAGAGTAAGCAACATTTCACTCTAAAACATCAACTTTTATTGTTCGGAAACGAGCGTATTTCTACAAAAAGGAGGATTTTATTTGATGAATTCATCGTGAAATCCTTTTTTCCCTCTGAATGCGATACTTCGATATTTTAGTCATGTGTTTTACATATGCTCTGTTGGGGCATTTTTATATCGTAATTTTTACATATGCTCTTTGGGGAAGTTTATCGTCGTTAAATGGTCCCCGTTCCATGTTGCAGTGCGCCAAAGGAACGTTGTCGCCGTACAACCAGAGTCAACGGGAACAATTTTAATATCGTCGAAAATATAGAATGTGTAAACTCTCAATAAAAATGAAACCAGAAATGAAATCTCTAGGAAATCTTTATTCAATATTCTATTATTAATTCTTATACTTGGCTGAACGGCGATTCTAAGCATTTTTGGAAATGCTAATACTTGTGGTATAATTATATGCATACCCGTTTCATCATTCAGGAATTCCCTCTGAAAGGGCGACAGTCTTTTGTATTACGTTCTGTTATGATGTAATGGTCGACAGCAAAAAAATAACGACTGTACACTAACCAACAATTTTTGTCACGTAATATTCGATGAATGTATCAGGGTTTTCATTAGACGTCAAAAGTTGAGGTAAAAAATAGCCCTTGACAGATGATAATTTGAAGAGTCAACAAAATTTCCTTCTAATTTTATTGAAAATTTGATCCTTCGGTACAAATTATCAAGAGTCAAAAGCTTTATTTTACTGATTTCAAGAGTCAAAATGCTGTTTTAAGTCTTGTGTATTGATAGACACATTCCGAGAAACTGTAATTGTAAGTGATTGTTTGGTTGTTTAACGTCGTTTATAAACGTAAATTTCGTTGTCTGTTGATGCTATACATGACGTAATCACTAACAAAACTGTACCTAATTTCAGCATAATTCTATCCGTGACCAACACCTGATGTTTGTTTTGGCAGGTTATTGGGGGAAAATGGCAGGTTTTAGTAAAAAAGAAATTCCGGGGAGCATGACCCCGTGCCCCCCAAATTGCCTCCGTTCAGACTACGGCACTGCTATTCTTAATATGTAATCTGATCATTCTAATAAACATTTATTTCAGCTATGAAATTGTGGTCGCCCTTTGTATCGAATTCTACGTATGCCTTCTTTTGGCTGCATACAGACCGTAAGTAGTCATTACGTATTAGTCAATGCATTATGGAATCTTTGACCATATAGATATATGTTCATACATAGATTTTATCGGACTTAAAAGTCAGTTCAGTTAGTGGTGGGAAAAGGTATAAAGTTCCAGATAAATCTCATCCTTCTCCATAAATTACATTAAATGCGAAGTAAAGTAAGACTGGTGAAGGTTGGCGGTTGCTTTGAGGTGAAGGATACTGGCAAGTCCTGGTGGGTGATCTAGTGGCATTGAATTGGGTTATCTTTAGTACAGGGCAAGAAATACATCGCAAATGCACCAACGGCAAACACGTATTCTGTTTTACTTACAAGAACTACTCGTATGTAATTAAAATTGCATAATGTTTTCATTGATGTTTACATGATCATTTGGTGACGGTGGCAGCACAAACTATTGGGATCATAACATTAATTTTCAGGAGCAGTCAATAAATCCTTTATCCGAATAAAATGTATTTAATTGGAGTATCTAGAAAATTCAAGATTGATTAAACCTAAACCTTAAGCGTTCATTATGTTGATGATCAAATGGAACTATTCGCTATTATCTACTTGATGGCTCTTGTCTAGTATCATCTCAGTGCCCGTCCACTGAGCTCGATAAGAATAATGTTTGGTCCTCGTGAATTCGGGTTCGTGAGTTCAAGGATGAGAAAAACATGTAATCAACAGTGTTTTAGTTATATATGGATAGGCAGGTAGCTTAAGCAGATTTTCTGAATGCCATACCAGAACCTTGTTCTGCCAACTTTTCTATATTGATACTTTGAATCAGTAGTAGAGAACGAATGGTCTTAACATAATGCTTTTAATCAAATCTTCACAAAATACCCACTTGTATATGAAGGTGTAATAACACAATTTCAAATTTTATATCGTAGAATTGAAATACATGCATAGTACTAAACAACAACAGTAGATAACAAGATAATACATGTAAACTAACCATTAAATTTCGTTAAATTACAGGGTGTCAACTGAAGATAACAATATAGCGACACCAAGTACACCTTACGACTCAAGCATGTCCCCTTCTAAGGATATATTTGTGTCAACTACGCCTATGTCTTTGTCAACACAAATAACAGATTCCTCTTCGATATCATCAACAATATTTTCAACTGAATCTTCCAGTGTAACGCTTTTGTCAAGTTCAATGCGAAGTAGCACATCCTCTACATTTATGTCAAGTTCGCTTATGTCTTCATCAACACAATTTACAGATTCCACTTCGATGCCATCAACAATATTTTCATCAGAATCTTCTAGTGTAACGTTTTCGTCAAGTACAATCCGAAGTAGCACATCCTCTACATTTATGTCAAGTTCGCTTATGTCTTCATCAACGCAAGTTATAGATTCCTCTTCGATGTCATCAACAATATTTTCTTCAGAATCTTCCAGTGTAACGTTTCCGTCAAGTACAATGCGGAGCAGCACGTCCTCTACATTTATGTCAAGTTCGCTCATGTCTTCATCAACGCAATTTACAGATTCCACTTCGATGTCATCAACAATATTTTCATCAGAATCTTCTAGTGTAACGTTTTCGTCAAGTACATTCCGAAGTAGCAAATCTTCTACATTTATGTCAAGTTCGCTTATGTCTTCATCAACGCAATTTACAGATTCCTCTACGATGACATCAACAATGTTGTTTTCAGAATCTTCCAGTGTAACGCTTTCGTCAAGTAAAATGCGAAGCATCATATCATCAACATTTGTATCTAGTAGCAATAAATCCTATACATCTATGTCAAGTTCGCTTATGTCGTCAACAACCGGTTCTTCCTCGATATCGTCAACAAAACTTCCATTAGAATCTTCTAGTATATCGTTTTTGTCAAGTTCAGTTCAAAGCAGCAAATCCATTACATTCACGTCAAGAACGCTAATTTCTTCATCACCGCAACCAACAGATTCCTCTTTGACATCATCAACAAAGCTTTCATTAGAATCTTCTAGTATGTTGCTTTCGTCAAGTACAGTTCAAAGTAGCAAATCCATTATATTCTCGCCAAGTACGGTTATTTCTTTATCAACACAATCAACGAATTCCTCTTCAACATCATCAACAAAGATTTCATTAGAATCTTCTAGTATATCGTTTTCGTCAAGTACAATGCGAAGCAGCAAGTCCATTACATTCACGTCAAAAACGCTTTTTTCTTTATCAACGCAATCAACAGATTCCTCTTCGACATCATCAACAAAGCTTTCATTAGAATCTTCTAGTATATCGTTTTCGTCAAGTCCAGTTCAAAGCAGCAAATCCATTACATTCACGTCAAGAACGCTCATTTCCCTATCATCGCAACCAACAGATTCCTCTTCAATATCATCAACAAAGGTCCGATCAGAGCCTTCTAGTTCAAGTCGAAGTAGGCCAGCGATGACGTTATCAACTAGCAAGGCGATTACGTTAATGTTCTCTAGTACATTTAGTAGCAGTCCACAATCAACGACAATTAGATCGTCATCTTTCACAACAACTGTACCTACATCAAATATTTCATCTGCAAGATTAACACCAGAGCCTTCAAGTTCAAGTCTTTCATTCAGAACATCCGGAATATCTTCGACGTTGTTCTCAAAGACATCGATATCTACAGCATTAATATCATCTAACTTCACCTTTATATCAACAAAAGCCAGGTCAATATCTTTTAGTATATTAACAAGCCTATCAAGTTCTATGATAGTTAATAGGATATCAATATTTTATTCAAGAATATTTTCTCCATCATCAACAGTTGTACTTACGACATTGACTCTAGAGTCTTTTAGAGCGTGGATTTTATCCAGTGATTCCGGATATACTACCTGTCCTTGACGCAACTCTAACATCCATATCTACATTATTATTTACATCTAACTTTTCGATTATAGCATCCATAAAAGCAAAGTCAATATATTTTTGGTAAATTAACAAACCCATCAAGCTAAATGATGCATAATAGCACAACATGATTATGTAAAATATCTCCTCGTTGACCAACGGTTTTATAAAAGGTAATGGCTCATGTGTCCTTTGTTCCAAGGATTTTATTCGGTACATCCGGGCGCCCTCTGTATCTTGGACGCTGCATTCATTCGGTTATTTTTTCAGATCAACGATATCATTAGCACCAGCAACATCCAATCTAATATCTGTATCAAGTTACACGGTTCTACGTCAAAGCAGTAAACGGTCGTTATCAACAATATCGTTCGATTTCTCTTCAATATTATCCACAATAAGCACCTCAGAACATACCAGAGTAGCGTTTTCGTCAAGTTTAATACGAAGCAGCACATCATCTACATTTATGTCAAGTTCACTAATGTCTTCATCAACTGAATCTTCGTCGACATCATCAAAGAAAATTTCATCAGAATCCTCTAGTATATCATTTTCGTCAAGTACAATACGAAGCCGCAAAACCTATACATTTACGCCCAAACCGCTTATTTCTTTATCAACGCAATCAACAGTTTCCTTTTCGACATCATCAACAAAGCCTTTATTAGAATCTTCCAGTATATCCCTTTCATCAAGTACAATGCGAAGCAGTAAATCCTTTACATTTACGCCAAAACCGCTCATTTCTTCATCAACGCAATCAATAGATTCCACTTCGACATCGTCAACAAAGCTTTCATTAGAATCTTCTAGTATATTGTTTTCGTCAAGTACAGTTCAAAGCAGCAAATTCATTACATTCACGTCAAGAACGCGCATTTCTTCATTATCGCAATCAACAGATTCCTCTTCGACATCATCAACAAAGCTTTCATCCGAATCTTCTAGTATATCGTTTTTGTCAAGTACAATGCGAAGCAGCAAATCCATTGCATTTACGTCAAAGATGCTTATTTCTGTATCAACGCAATCAACAGATTCCTCTTCAACATCATCAACAAGGCTTTCATTGGAATCTTCTAGTATATCGTTCACTTCAGTTCAAAGCAGCAAATCCATTACATTCACATCAAGAACGCTCATTTCTCCATCATCACAATCAACAGATTCGTCTTCGACATCATCAACAAAGCTTTCATCAGAATATTCTAGTGTATCGTTTTCGTCAAGTACAATGCGAAGCAGTAAATTCTTTACGTCCCCGTCAAGAGCGCTCATTTCTTCATTATCGCAATCAACAGATTCCTCTTCGACGTCATCAACAAAACTTTCATCAGAGTATTCTAGTATATCATTTTCGTCAATTACAACGCGTAGCAGCAAATCCATTACTCTTACGCCAAGAACGCTTATTCCTTCATCAATGCAATCAACAGATTCGTCTTCGACATCATCAACAAAGCTTTCATCAGAATATTCTAGTGTATTGTTTTCGTCAAGTACAATGCGAAGCAGTAAATTCTTTACGTCCCCGTCAAGAGCGCCCATTTCTTCATTATCGCAATCAACAGATTCCTCTTCGACGTCATCAACAAAACTTTCATCAGAGTATTCTAGTATATCATTTTCGTCAATTACAACGCGTAGCAGCAAATCCATTACTCTTACGCCAAGAACGCTTATTCCTTCATCAATGCAATCAACAGATTCTTCTTCGACATCATCAACAAAGCTTTCATCAGAATCTTCTAGTTCGAGTCGGACTAGGTCAGTGATGACGTTATCAACAAGCATGGAAATTACGTATATATCCTCTAGTACATTAACCAGATCGTCATCTTTCACAACAACTTTACCTATATCAACAATTTCATCAACAATATCAACATCAGAGTATTCAAGTTCAAGTCTTTTATTCAGTACATCCGGACTTACTTCGACGTTGTTCTCAAAAACATCGATATCTACAGCATTATTATCATCTAATTTCACTTTTGTATCATCATTAAAAGCCAGGTCAATATCTTTCAATACATTAACAAGCTTATCAAGTGCAATAATAATTAATAGCATAACATTGGTTTATTTAAGAATATTTTCCATCATCATCTGTTTTACTTACGATATTGACACTAGTCTACTAGTCTCAGGTTTTTCATTTAGTGCATCCAAATATCCTGCATATCCTTGAAGCAGTTTTCAAGTACATCGACATCTAAATCTACATTATTAGTAACATCCAACTTTTCGTTTATATCATCCATAAAAGCAAGGTCAATATCTTTAATACATGAACAAACCAGTGAAGTTAAATGATACATAATAGCACAAAATGTTTTTTTAAATATCTCCTCGTTCGTCAGTGGTTAATCAACGGTATTGACCCATGAATCCTTCGGTTTTTATCCAGTGCATCGTGGCGCCCGATATCTTGAACGCTGATTTTATCTGGTTATTTTTCAGATCATCAATATTATTAACGCCAGCATCACCTAGCCTAATATTTGTATCAAGTTAAACCGTTCCACATCAAAGAAGCCAAATGTCATGATCAGAAATATCATTAGATTTCTTTTTACGCCAGAATCTTTGAAAATATTAATATCCTCACGTACTATAGGAAGCAGACCTCGTCACTTCTGTTAACAAGCACACTCGTGTCATTCTTTGCAGAAATGATTCGTTCTTGATCGAAATCATCAGCAACATTCTCTTTAAAGACTGCTAGTCTACGTCCATTTTATTTGCTTACAGTTCATCCACGGTATTTTTCAAAAGTTCTTCAATTAAATCTTCATTTACGACGACGTCATCAAGTACATTCAAATCGTCCTCACAACTGTCTTCTACCGACAGTTTTTCCACACAATCTACGAATTTACCTAGTCAGTTTAGCACGCAGCAGTACACAGGTAAGCCAATGTATTCTCTGATTAATTGTGTCTTATTATTGGAACATTATTCTTAAATCTTAATAATGAACTAATGACAAGCACAGTAAATAAAAGGTCATGCATTTATAAGCATAATTGTTTAAACATTCATTATTTGATTTATTTCATGAACAAAAGTGTAGCTATGTTTATTATGTTTTATTGCGGGATATGACGTAAATCATTTCTTCAAGCTCTCATTCTGTCCTTCAGTGGTACAGTATATGGCCATATTAGGTTGCGACCTGACGTTACAATTTTTCATGACTGTTTGGTTTAACGCTATGGAACTTATCCTTCGCTGTCGACCATTTTACGGTCACAAATGAGCTCAATCTGACATCCACTTTGTTTTAATACCGAAAGTAGTATACCTATATCTAGACACAATAAAAATTTTGGCTAAGAGTATTTTTCCAAAATCAAGTATGATTTTGCAAAATTAAAAATGTTGTCAACGTTGGTAAAACTGTTTCTTTCCATGAAAGTCAATGTTGAGAATAGAGTTGACGTAGTGAATAGAAGAATATGTAACATAAATTCTTATGTTGTTTCTGTCCTTCCTTTGTTACGATATCATCATATCCATCATCTAGAAACGTATATGTGAAGATATCACATATGACAGAAATACGTGCTTATGAACACCATAGTGACACCATTTACTAAAAATAATGCTGAGCAAGATGCACCAGTTTATTGTTTTATCGGCTTCATTCTTTTCCAACATAATAATTCTCTCTCGATTATTTATCCAATTATCGGTTCAGAATCATCAGTAGAAATTATATCGACGGACTTATCATCATTATCAACGTATATCAACACTCTAACGCCTACTACTTTGATGTCTACTTTTACCAATGACTTTACACGACCAAGTGTATTCACTTTAACCAATGATATGCGAAGCGAAGTACAGCTAAGCACAACGACGGAGAAGGAAACAACTGACATTGAAACCACCACTACATCATCAATAAGGACCACACACAGTGTATGTTCCTGCTGTGAAACACGTAAACATGGTGTTTTGGTGATTTTAGCCGAGTAAGTAAAATAAGTATTTCAAATTTCTTGCAATAATTTGATAACATTTTCAACCCATGCACGTTAGAAATGAAACAAAATGTATTGATCTTTTTTATGCCATTCAAAATTATTGAAAACCTCTTTTCACAGACAAACGCTCAGCAAATACTATAATTTGGTTTATGTAATGTATTTCATTTTTCTGTTCAAACAAAAAGTGTGATATACAAAAGAATGAGATAATAACCTACAACAAATTCTTACAAATCAAAATAGAAAAACTGACTAATAGATGTATGTAAATATGGTAAAATTATTGGGACCATCCCACTCAGACATTTAATTGACAAAAATAGTTTACCTTAATGATAAGGCCAGAAAAATAGTCGGGATTTCGGTTACTCGATTTTTTGGTGCTGACTCAAAAGTTTCTAACATCAAAATCCAAGCACGAAATACTTTGGGACCGGTAGTAAAAATATGAAAATATTTAAAGAAAGTTCCTAAGTCCATTCGCATTCATTCAGTGCGCGATCAGATGTAATTTGAAAGGCAAATAAATATCAGACGCTTTTTTCTTTTCAGGACGGTAACCTTTTGTGTTAGTACAACGACAGAAAAGTGAGTATACACGTTAGTTCTCAACGAAATGTCAGATCAATTAAATAGCTGATTATTGTATTATACGTACATTTTGAACTTCATTGAAGACATTGCATTTAGTTTGATAATTGCCTTAAGTGCAATAGGAAGCAGTGTCTGTTGGCAAGCACACTGATGTCTTTTACATTATAAATGTCTCCTATTTTCCATAAATTATCTACAACATCTGTTGCAAAATCTCCAATTTAACGTTTCTATTTGCTTTTATTGCTGACAGTCCAACCTCGATGACTTTCAAAAGTTCATTAAAATCTTCCTCGGAGCCAATGTTGTCTTCCGATATATCTTCCATAAGATCGTCAGATATACCAAGTTCATCGCCGATTTCAATTACGACAACAACAGCAACAACTACAACAACAACGACAACACCAAATACTACAACAACTACATCATCGACTACAACCACATCACTGACTACAGCAACAACAACTACAACACCAAATACTACAACAACAACTACATCATCGACTACAACCACATCACTGACTACAGCATCAACAACTACAACACCAAATACTACAACAACTACATCATCGACTACAACCACATCACTGACTACAGCAACAACTACAACAAGTTCTACAACATCAACTACAACATATACTTCAACTACAACGAGTGAATCTCAAATGTGAGTAAACATGTTCGTTCTCTATAAAATATCAAATTTATAACTCAGCCTCCAAGATGATTTTAAAGACATTTCGTATAAGGCCATTCGTCTTCCACCGCAGATATTTTGTGTGGAAAGTTGGCAGTTTCTTGACGAGCATAAGTTTAGTTCTATTTAGAATCAATGAAATCTTGAAAGATTAGCCGCCCATGGTTTATAACTAAAATTCTGTCGAAAGCACGATTTAACTTATTCACTAAGTGATGGAATACAATTACATGCATCCTAGACACCAGATATATCTCCTAATTGATTTTTATTTAATATGCCACTGTGTTTAATCTACAACTCTTGTATATCCCTCAGGCGTAGCATTCATTTACGTTACCTTTATTTCAAAACCTTGACAGTGTTCCAAAAGCTATTCTTATGTACGTGTACATTTTCAGAAATTGCCGTAATCGAACATTACTATTATGGACTAATGAATCTGTGAGTAACCATCTTGAATTTCACATTGATAGAGAATAAATCGACGGTTTAATCTTTTGTCAATAAATTATCAAATTGCGATTGAAATTTAATACATTTATTCATTTTGAAGCTAAGTACATAAATGGGTTTTGATCAACACAAACCAATTCATACACAATCATACTAATGTTTTCGAAATAATTAAAACATTTTTCAGTTCACACTAAAACCAATTAGATCTAAATTTTTTTCTTCTTATGCATTTCTTGAAATATCGATAATTACCAAGTTGCTAAAAGCAATTTTTGTCCCATTTCAGGCACCGGGATTGTACATTATGCAAGCACTGTAAGTTCTTGTCAGAGCTCGTAATAATTTCTCTGTTCAGATAATTCTTTAACAGCCGTTATATGCTAATTCTGTTTTGTGATCGAACTTGTTCTACATTTATTCAGCAGAACTGTCCGTATCCTCACCTGCTTTGTCAATTTCAAATGCATTTGAATTGCCAAACATTATTAATCAACTGCTAAATATTTTGTATTTAATTGCTTTAACCTCTCCTTTGCATATATCTTAAATGTGATTGTTTATACTTTATACTCTTCAAATTGAGTATAACATTCTTTCAGCGATAAAATTTCTTTTAATTTGCAATATGCTACATCCGAATTCCAAATCCATCATTTTCTCAATGGAAGAATCTCTTTGCAGGGTTGTTTACAAAATATCGTCAGCGAGGCTTGATATGATATGGCCGACAGATATAAAGGTAATTCTTCAAAAACATGCAAATTTAAATCAACATTGAAACTTTTCTTAGAACTGTTTATGTTTTCTTTGTGACTTATGTACTATGGTCGCAGCATTATTTGTCTTCATTTTGATTTTGCACTTTTGTTCCAATTTAGGATAAATGCATGTAGAAAATACGTATTGTTTATTAGGAACTTGGTCAACATTATTACTGTATCGAAGTATGAAAACTTCAAATCTGTTCAATTTTTTTCAGGAAACTGGTCTCTTCATAATGCAAATTGAGTACGTATCTTTATTACACCCAATCACTATGTTTCTGAATTGTATGTAGGCCTACTGATACAAAGTGCAACCTACTGTTATATATATTCGTTTTCACTGGAGTTTAACGTCACATCAAAGCCAGGGTCATTTTGCGACTGACCTTCCAGCTTAAACGATGGAGAAAGACTTCAGGGGTATACCTGGGTTGAACACCGACTTTCCGTAAGCTAGCTGGACAGCTTCCTCACTTGTGGAATTTGTCTGGTCTCGGCGCGAATTCGAATTCACAGCAGTGAACAATTGTACAAATCAGTGACCATAACTACTCGACCACAATGGCTCCTCTACTGTTACATAACATGAATGGTAATGTTTACCATAATCACGTTAAAAGTAAAAAAGATCTCAAGGATCCGATAATTTCGACCCTGCAGTGTCATTTAACAAACCAACATATCCTAATAAATCTTCTAAGCAATACTGAAGCCATAAAACTATATATACAGTTTATATTTGATGGGATTCAGATATTTTGCCCCCACTGGACATTTGCCCTCAATGACATTGTGAACATTTGTCCCCATTTGAAAGAGGCAAAATCCTTACTGCCATTTTATCATTGGAGGATGTCCTTGCAGGCCAAACGTCCTATATTCATATTTGATCATTGCACGTCAATAAACAATGTTTATAACAATTTGTTGGAGCGATTATAAATTGTAACTTGCACCTACTGCAAAACTAAATACATGTAATGGGAGTAAACAAAAGTCAATTTGTAGAGCAGCAAATCACTGTATCCAGGGACTCTACATCACATTATTTGATAGAACGGCAACAATAGTACCATGCCGGAAAAATATTGTGATATTTGAGGGGATACTTATGGTGACATACCACTGCCACCAGATAACCACTTTTTCACTTAATTTTCACGTTAGTTATGGGTAATTATAAAGTGGTATGAGGTTATCTTGTTAAGTATCACGTTAACCCACTTACCACTTGTCTAAAAATAGATAACTGTTAAGTAGGTTAACGTGATATTTACCTTATTAACATGATAAGTATCATGTAAACCCACATAGCATTTATCTATTTTTAGACATTCTGAAAATGACGTGGAGCTATTTAGATAAGTAGGTTAACGCGTTAAGTAACGCGTTAACCAGATAAATATCAGATATTTTCTTGCTAATAAGCATCATGTTAACCCACTTTGCACTTATCTTTTATGATGCAAATAGATCTAGTGGCAGTTGTTGGCACGATCGTGCATATTTGTCCAGTTATGATATTATTTGGAATTAAAATACTGCATAGTTTCGTAACACGTTAACCACATAACTAACGTGATAGTTAAGTGATTATCTGGTGGCAGAAGTATGCCACAATATATACTAAATCACATTGCATGTGTTCTTTAAGAATCATTTTTTGAAAGTTGGCCTAATTAATTTAACTATCTAACTAATTTTGTTTTGGTCAACTGTTTGTGCTATCAAGGGGGATAATGTTTGTAGTTAAGTTGACAAAGCCGTTCCAAAGTGACACTCTCCGGGAGATTTTGTTTTGTCCTCCATTTAAATGTGTTCTAAATTTAGTGCATTATTAGTTGTATTAATTATTCATTTATTTACATACAGTATCACCAACCAAAGCTGTCAAGAAACAACAAGTATGATCCCTTTTACATCCTCTCCACCGACCACTCCGACCTGCACAGTCATACCACCTGAAATGGTAAGTTACTTTGACACGTAAAATTGGGGCCAGACAATGAATTTGGGTGTGGAAAAGGGGCCTCTGACCGCTTGAATCAGATGACCGTATAATGTAATAATTTAAAGAAGGAAATTTGTCGGGAGGAGTTCAAAATGACTGCTAATGGCAGATGATCATTAATGACAGGTGACTGTTAATGACAAGTGACCATTAATGACAGATGACTGTTAGCACAAGTTTGACTGTATACGTATTAAACTGATTGATTTATAGGTAATTCGACTTGGCTTCAGTCTTACAATTTGTTTTCTGTCGTAATATGGAAGCTCCTTTTATTTGATAAAATCAATTATACGAAAAACAAGGTGCATGACTCACCAAACATGCATCTGAAATAACAGTCACTTGTTGTAAAACATATCCATAAAATTAGTCACGTGGTAGCATGATTAATTCTATGTAATGTACGACAGATGTGCTGTCATATTCATACAATATTAATGAATATTTATGTACATGTAAATATCTTGAAGGGTTTAATGCATCATTTTGTAAGTTTTCATCTGAGTATAATCTGATAACATGAGAAAGATGAGGCCCTAGAAATAATTTGTTAGGAGCTATGTCAATGAATGGTTTGGGTAATAATAATCGGTAAAAAGATCCCAGTAAGTAAAAATGCGTATTTAAATTGTAATTGATGATATGGGGCTTAGGGTAATATCTAGTTGAGAAATGACCAATTTTGAGTGCATTTATTTCAGGAAAATGGTCAGTTGATAATTGAAGCTCAGTAAGTATTTCATGTTTTTAATTATCTTCAGTCTACTGGTAAAATACAAGATAAATAGTAAACATCTACAATATGTTTATATTGGTAAATATCTATAGGACCATTTTTATAGAGAAATACATGTATAAAATGAATACCTAGTCAATAGTGAATGAAACGACATTTTCTCCCAATGCTCATTTTTGGGTTAGCAACATAAGACGCTTTTCTCTGGGATTTAACATCGCAGGGTTTCACTGTCAGGATCACATGGTGACTTTTCCAGGTTTAACGGTAGAGGTTGACACTCTTCAGCGACCCTCTTTTGAGCAACATCTCCCTTCAACAGCAACATCATTTTTCCCACTGTACGACTTAACTATTTATTTAACCTCTCTAGAGCAACAACCTCTCAACAACGACATGATTTTGCTTCTCACAAAGGTTGTGGTTTTGGAAAGGTTGCACTGTACTGGGCAGAACCACCGACCTTCAATAAGCCTGCCGGACAGCTTCCTCACACATACAGTTTGCTACATGTACAATCAAGGAGCATGTGCAATTAAATATAGATAGATAGATTTTATTTAGGAAATAAGACTACATGTCCTACATTTCATATACAAATACAAATGTATTACAAAAAACATGATTAAATTAACATTTCAAATATATCAAATACATTTCTTTACTAATTTTATCATTACAAAACATGATTGAAGCATATGCTGTAAATATAAATTGAATAGTCTTAATTTTGTAATAATTTACACCATATCCCAAGTCATAATTGGTTTCCTGGAAGTATGTTATATTACACTTAATACCAATGTCCTGCCTATATTATCTCTGTGCCACATGCACTAATTGTTATTTTAAACACTCCAGGATTGTCCATGTGTACCACAACACTAATCGAGAAACACGTAAGCATATGACAATAATAATTATAATAATATTGTAAACATACTTGATTAAATTAACAGAGATAAGGAATCTTGTATTTTCGCTGTAGAAAGGTATTGCAACTTACCTTACATCAATGTATTATTTGGCTTGTTTTCATACATACCACAATTTGCACTCCCAAATAAGTAGCATAAAGAGATGCTTTTTGTTGGCTGGCTCTAAGAGGGCTAAACAATATAGGGCTGCATTTGAACACTACTTTTCCCGTTTTACAGCAATTTGATATTAACCTTCCTTTATTTCTATTTCAGTTTATCTGCAAGGATCGCCTCCATTTGCCATCTGTCAAAAGGTATTATTATAAACAGACAAGTATTAGCATTTCCAAAAATAGAATATTGAATCAAGATTTCTTAGAGATTTCATTTCTGGTTTCATTTCTTATTGAGAGTTTGCAACACATTCTATTTTTACGACGATATTAAACTGGTTCCCGTTGACTCTGGTTGTACAGAGAACATATGTAAAAAATTGCGATGTAAAAATGCCAAAAAGGAGCATATGAAAAACACATAACTAAAATATTGAAGTATCGCATCGAGATGAAACAAAGGATTTCACGATGAATTAAACTAGCATTCATATCTTAATATTTATCAAATAAAATCCTCCTTTTTATAGAATTAGACTCGTTTCTGAACAATAAAAGCTAATGTTTTGAATGAAATATTTGGAAAATATTGTTTACCTCGAAGGGGCCTACAAACTGGTTTCGAGATTCATACATTACAAAAGGCATGACAAATATACAAAGAGATAAAAACATGGTGGATGATGTGCCACGTAGGGGACCCTTTGAGGTCTTTATGTCAGCCATTTATGATCATGTGGCATTAAATTCTCTTTTCTGATTGGCTTAGAGCTGACGCTGTAAGGGAAGAAATGGTCAAATCTGGTTAATTGTATATGTCGTCATCCGCGACAATTTTTTATGTTGATGTCATCAGTAGTTTTCTGTAGCATAATCTACTCGTTTATGTATCTGTGTAATGTATAAGTAAGCAATGTTTGCTAGGTTCATAGAGTTGATTTTTTTATTTAAGAATTTATGAATGTTGAGTCTGACCCGTGTTTGTAGGTGTTTGTTTTTGTGTCTGTTGTTCGGTTATTTTGAAGGGGTTAGCGTGAGCGATGTAGACAAGTTTTTTGTGAGAATATGTAGCTGTAATGGTCTGCTTGTGGTCATGTATTGGATATGTTGAAAATAAAAATGTGAACCCACCATTACTTTCTTCCTGTAATATTTTGAAAAAAAGCCTCAATGGGTAGTGACAGACTGAATGAATTTATTTAATTGTTGAAACATGTGCTTATTTGTGACACCCTGTTAGAAGAAAGGGTACCAAACTTACAGGTTACCCATTCTAACGTGTAATTTTATTTCAGAAGTATCAAACACGTTAGTATTCCACAGGTATGAATACGCTGTAACTCAACCAATTACCTTGGTATTCAAATTGACAACATAATGAAACCGAAAAAAAAACAAGATTTAAATAAAGCATTGATATTTGGCAACTATTTACATGTACTTATCGCAAAGGAGTTGAGGTGTCAGAGCTATTACATGAATATAAATTTTGATAATGTTCGCAATGTGTGTAAATTTTTGTTGTATGATACAATGTATTCACCAGACATGTTGCGAACACAGTCGAAATTGCTCACTGATTGTGAAAGTGATTAGTATACAAATTAAAGAACACAAAATTTAACAAAACATAAACGACCAAAACATGATGTCGAACATCTATTTTTATTGTATCTTTAACAAACACAGTCAGAATGTGTTCACTAAAATGTATTTACTAAATCACACACATTGTTATTTCAGGATCGAACGGAGTAAGTAAAAACAATTTTATTCGCTTTCAACACACAGTCCCTAAAACTTTTTATCTAAATTTTGTTGTCGATTAGTTTGAAATCGTATATTTTTTCAGAATCAGTGAAATATCATATTGTACACATGCTAAATGATGCTGGAAAAATATTATATATGAATAATATGAATAATCACTTGGTAACTGTTGTTTATGATATAATGCGTTTTACATTCTACGAGTAGCCTGTAGTATTTGTGACTTTTATTGTTGCACTCGGAAGTACGGGAATACTGGTTAACAAGATTTGAAATTGATCTGTGACGCAAGGTTCTCTCAATGTAGAGATTCGGTTTTGTAAATCATCGATGTAAGCTGAGCAGCTAAAGTAAAAACGATCCGTATTATAGAGATTATCATTTATTAGCTATTACACATGTTTGTTTGTATATTTTTCTCCTATACGCCAGTAACATACTTAAAAGAAAGTTTTGATATCATATATCCTCTTTAAATAATGATAAAATAAATGAACTGCCATTTTATAAATATCGTATCAGTGTTTATCCTAATTTCTCTATCACGTGAAAAAACATCCGTGCTAGATTGCATTTAGCTACTGCATTGTTTGAACAAAATATGTGGGTCGTCTTGAAGCTGACAAAATTTACGTGTAATTTTCAGTTGCCGAAAAAGAACAATACCATTATGGACAGCCAAGTCTGTGAGTGATAATTTCATAACTAACGAGACATTTTATTTATTCGGTTCTCTTTGTTGATTAATCAGAAAATAATTCCACCAGAATTAAGTATTCATTGTTATGTACTTTTGTCTGCGGTTTAACGTCACGGCAACGTTAACAACCAGGATCATTTGGCAACTTTTCCAGCTTCAATGGTAGAGGAAGACACAATGTACACAACTGGGTAGCACTGCTTACCTTTCGTAAGCCAGCTGGACAGCTTCCTCGCATGTGAAATTCATCTGGACCCGGGGGGGGATTCGGACTGACAGGTAGTGATTACTAGTCAGAGACCATAACCACTCGACCACGGAGGCCACTGAAGTAAACAATACCTGATTTGAAATCTGTCAAACGAACTACATTAACTTAATGTTTTTTTTTCTACCGAATGTATGTAAAAGTTAATACACACATAAAACAACAATGCCATTCTATTTCAGAAACCAGGGATATACATAATGCAAGCATAGTAAGTTCTTGTCTTGCATGTTATATTTTCCATGTGCAATATACTTATATATATTAATTTCATTTCACTTTTGAACACATACGGATGTTATTCCGGCAAAGCAAGTTTTTGTGATAAATATATCTTATTATTTTATGCATAAAGTTATAAAGGTTCAGTCAGATCATAATTATTAATTTAATTGTTAAGCCCTTTCGAACCTAATTCTGTCTGAAATAATAATAATTTTGTATCATATACAGTCAAACCTGTGAACAAAGACCACCCTCGGGAAAGACAAAATGTGGCCTTTACTGATAAGTGGCCTTTATTTGGAAGGCAGTTTGTTCTAAATAATCAGTGACAGGTTTTTAAAGAACGGCTTTTATTCACAGGGTGGTCTTTATTCAGAGGTGACCGCAAACACAAGTTTTACTGTGTCTTGTATTCCGTTTAAACCTTTACTTCCGTTTTTACAGTATTGTGCATAAAATATTTCCTACGAGACTCGCACTTTTGATGCCGACTAATGAACCGGTATGTTACATGTTTGCACAATTCTCATTCGGTCTTGTAAAATTTCTTTTGAAAATGTATCTTTCACCAGAAACGACCTTCGGTTAGTTTTTTTCATCATGTTATTCTGGGATTCATTCAATCTCTTAAAAAGCATTACATGCGCCATTCTTAGAAAAAAGTTACATATATTATATCTATACACAAATCTGTTGACGGGTGTTTAAGAAAAGAACAAATGGTTGTTTTGTAATATACAGTAAAACCTCGATATTAAAACCATCTTTGGGACCAATGATGAAGTGGTCTTATTACTGAGTTGAAATATAGAGGAAATATTGAAAGCCGGTCCGGAAGTTAGTGATCGTAATAATAAGATAGTGTTAATTTTGAGGTGGTCACAAAAGGAGGTTTCACTGTAATATTACATACACGTAATTGTTTAAAACAATGGTAATGTAAATGGTAAAATATTGTGTTTACTAATATTTTATTGAAATACTTTGCAGAGAACGGGATTAGTAATAATGGAGGCGTTGTAAGTAGCTTTTTGTAACATGATTATAGTTCTGTCCTTCATTTCAGTATCATTATACCGTACACCAAATTTATCATGTTCCCTTGGGTTTAACGTTGCACCAACAGCCAGTGTCATTGAGCAACTTTTCCTGCTTCAACGGAGGAGAAAGACCCCAGGTGTGCACTTTGGTAGAAACATCGACCTTCCGTAAGCTAGCTGGAAAGCTTCCTCACAATCTTCATACAGCGATGAAAAAAAGTACCTCATTCATCATTTATTTACAAAAAGAAGTGTATAATATTGTAAACTTATATTTTAAATACGTGTACTTTATATTCCATGTTTAGTGCACTTGTAATGTGCTACATCCGAATTGAATTATTTTAAAAAAAATTCCTTTTCAGAGTTGTTCATAAAATATCACCAGCAAGACTTGATATGATATGGCCTACAAATATAACGGTAATTCAGACATACAATGTATTTCTAAGACCCGCACATGTATCACATTTTTTGAAAGCCGTTTTATCAATTTGTAAATACGTATATTAAAATATTGTTTAGTAATTCTTTTGAAGTAGTAATTACAAAAATGACAAAATGACTAATGTATAACATAACTTACATTTAACGTATCATAAAATGTCTAATATAAATATTACAAATTTTTATTTCACATAAATAAGTACATACAAAATACATTGTACATTTATTTTGTAACAGTATTGAGGAATTGTTGTTATGAAATACAACAAATTAGGCTGAAATTTAAAACAAATACTTTGTTTGCCCTTTACCGACACTAGATTTTAAGATTTCCTCATCCCTCAAACATGAAAACATTTATCGTCGAAGGAGGCTTTCAGGCGCCAATACTCACGTCTGTCAGACGCTCGTTGAACCCTAAACTGGTACCCGTTGACTTTGGTGCACTGCGACATGGAACGTTGACCAGTTTAGTTGAAACCACGCGTTTGCCTTAAGCGTCGGAAGGATCGCGGTAATTTTTTAAGCTAAAGTGAGATAAAGCACGGAAAGATTGGCGAAAATATAAAAATATGTCTTAGATTTCGGCAATAATTTTTTTGAGTCTGCGGTTTTTTACGGTCGTTCGGTAAAGGGCAAACATTTTTTTATTTTGATTTTAAATTATTTTTTTTCAATTTCAATTTAAGCCTCAATGTAACACCAATACGTTTTAATATGTTACAGGAGACAGGCCACATGATTATGATGATTAGGTGAGTGCCACAATAGACACTATGTTTTACCCACCATTTCGTATATATTTTCCTATTTGTTTGATGGGTTTTGGATTGATGGGTTTCGGAACTTTCTAATGTTTCGAAAGGCAGTTTATAGTTCTGAAACATGATATTACTTATATAGTATAGTATATATATTATCAGTTGTTTACACAAATTTTATGTACATACAGAGTTACCACTCCAAGCTGTGAAGCAGAACTTGGCAACGTAGACCTTTCCATTACCACAACGAATTCACCTACAGCAGCAACTGAAACAGTAAGTTGCTTTGACATTAAAAATATTGAACCAATCGACACTCAAATGTTATTTTAAGCTTAGCTTCTTCCATAATACCATCCCCATATGGAACAGACTTCCGGTAGTGGTAATTGATGCTCCCTCTACGGCATCTTTCAAGAAGGCGCTTCCTGTATAATCCGTCTAAGAGGGATCTCTCCTTAGTTAATAGAATCCTGAGCTGCTAGCTGTAACGGCGGTGTCTGTCATACTGATGACTCAAAGCAAATTGGATTGGTCGCAACATATCTCTTAGTATAATAAAATGGATCTTTATAATTCCCTATATGTCTGTAATTATACATTAGGTATAAATATACCAGTGTTTAGTCGCACTCTTTTTAACAGGGTAGAATCACCGACCTTCCATTAGCTAGTTGGATAGACAGCTTCCTCACATGTGACATTTGTTGGGATTTGATGGGATTCGATCTCACATTCAAAGACATTGATTTTATCATTTCAATTCTGTAATAATGAATTTTGTTTTGTTATTTCAGACGCAAATAGAGTAAGTATATTGTTTATTTATTCATGCAGCATCCTAGCAATGATTTGTTGTCAATTTGTGGTATTGGTAATCATAAGTGAACTAGCTTTGCGAACTGGCTTATTGCTCTTGGTTATAAGTTGTTACCCCTCAAATAGGATTAGAAATGAATTTGTGAAGCAATATTCATTGAATGTCTGAAAATTATATCATGTATTTTCTACGTAAGCTGCATATGTGTAACAAAACACACTAGACAGCTTCTGATTAACTACAATGCGAGACTGTGATGAAATGTTGTGTTTACCCTCAGAGTTTCCGCAATAATTTATGGTAATAATTATAACTGTATGGCCTATATTTAGAATTCAATTTAAGACTTTTTATTTGAGCCATTTTTAAAGAGTTCTTTTTGATAATAAAATATGCGTGTAAATATTCCTTTCAGAGATTGCCGAAGTCGAAAAATACCATTATGGACAGCAGAGTCCGTGAGTAATAATATTAAAACTTATGTACATAAAATACTAGTATATATTTCACTAGAGTCAAATGTCGCACCAACAGCCAGTGTTGTTTGGCGACTTTCCTGTTATAACAGTGGAGGAGGACCTCAGGCCTACATCTGGGAGAACCACCTAACTTTCGTAAGCCAGCTGGACAGCTTCCTCACTTGTAAACTTGGTCCCGGGTCAGATTCGAACTCACATCGGTAGGGGGTAGGGATTACAAATCAAAGACCAGAGCAACTTAACCACGGAGGCCCCTTTACAGTTATAGATGTATTCAAATGTGAATTTGTACACAGTAATTACACTTTGTTAAAAAGATACATTTGTACATTTGTTCTGAGTAAAAATCTCGGCTAGGAATTCATAAAACAAACATCGTATCAATATAAGAGATCGTATTGCGATAGGCATGATTAAGATTTTTTCTGTACGAAAAATATTCGTATATGGTGCCAGGTATTACATTTATCTACAAACAATGGGTAGCAATATGTTTAAGTTTAAAAACTGTCATGTTATCTGATATATGTATAGGAAACGGGCCCCAGAATACTCAAAATGTGATCAGTTACTAAATGATTTCTTGATAAATTATGCCGTATACAACTCAAAATTTGTATCATTACAGAAACCAGGAGTGTATATAATGCAAGCATCGTAAGTTTGGGCTTTTTCTATTTCATTTGCACACATTGATACACGTATTAAATCTTTTTTCAAATACTTACCCAAGCCGTTTCAATGTAAAATTTTGGAACTTACTCATGGTCAGAAGTTTTCCGAAAATTTCCTGAACTTCCGGTTTTCCCAGGTCTGAACCCTACTGGTATCGATTGTTTCCGCGGCACCAAGGTTATGATTTCTGTTTTTTTTTTGAAAATTTTCAACTTTCACCCATGCGTATTTGTTACTATTCATTTTAAACACCCAAATTTACCACTAGTGTATAATTATAGCTGTTGAACGGAGTCGAATTATGTAACTTTTTCATTTAAGCTGATTTTTTTTAAAATTAAGGTATTGTAAATGGATTTTTTATAATTTGACTGTCAATGGTCAGTTACTACTGCCTGTGAAATAACACTACCTTATATGTAATATTGCGTTTGATGCCTGGTCCATTGTAGTTAAAATTATGAGACAATGTTGGCTTCAATTTTGCAGGGGTGTTCATAAAATATCACCAACAAGACTAGCAATGATATGGCCGACAAACATTCAGGTAATTAATAAGATATTTGCCCAAGTACTCGAACTTATATATGTAGTTGATACCTCGTATGTATACATAAATAAACTCGATTAATGATTCAAACTTACATGGTAGATTTTCATTGCGTGTGTGTTTTTTCCTGTTTTGTTATTTTGAAATGAATTTATAGCAGAATAAGGGTAGAATTCAGAGTTGCTAAACGATTTTTATAAAAATTATAACGAAAAATGTCTGAAATACGTGTTCTACTTATATCGCAACATAATAAGACTAAATGTACTAAAGAATGACAATACTCTCCGTACCTGAAACTTTCTCCTGAATGTTCGTTTACTAGATGTAATTATTTGCTAATATTTCCCATTCAATTGCTCTGGCTTATATGTCAACGTTGGTTAAACCTGTGCTTGCGGCCACCTTCGAGGAAACACTGATTATTTTGAACAGATTGGCCTCCAAATAAAAGTAATCTGTCAATAAGGGCCACATTTTGCTTTTTTCCCAAGGGTGGCCTTTGTTCACAGGTTTGACTATACATACTATTCACTATTCAACTTTTACGTATAATCGGTCAGCAGAGACTTTTCTGATTATATTGTGAACATGTCGATCTCTTATTTTATTTAATGAAGGGTATTTATGTCACTTTATACTATCGCGAGATTCACTTATTCTTAAACTATATTACATGTTATATTTCATTCATGAGTGGTCAAATAAAGTCAATATTTTTTTAAATGTTATAGCGGTGCCATGTTTTAATAAAATATATAAAAATTAAGTCACCAGTTATAAAAGCTGAACAGTGTAGTCATGTCACGTGTCGAAGTTTGGAAAATTAACCCTTTGTCTCATAAGCATACTTTGGGCTCTTCCAAATTCAAAGCAGATATACAAATAAACACAACTTTATTTAATAAAATTGGGTTATTTCCCTCTGACATAGTGGAAATTTTGGCAAAAAAGCCATTACTCATCATAAGCAATGGCTTCTTTTGCCATAATGTTTTTAAAAGGTGTCTGCTTCAGACACTGGAAATGTGGTGTTATGAGGCAAAGGGTTAAATATAATTCCGAGTTGTGTATTTATGATAATTATGTACATTGCAGCTTATCATATATTTGATAAATTGACTGTAGATTGATTTTACAGAAAACAGGACAAATAATAATGGACTCAGTGTATGTATCGTTTTACACCCAAACCACCTCTTGCTTTTGCTGGGTTCTTGCTTTTTATTGCGTACTTTTATTACCATTGTGAACCAACAGTTACCTCATATGTCACAATATGACGCAATTAATGCTTTGTAGCTACTGAAATAGTTGGCCGTGACCGTGGTCCAGTGATTTGTGGGCTGGATTTAAAACCCGGCGATCCGGGTTCAAATTCCGGTCGCGGCAGATCATACCCTTTTATGAAAATTTGACAAAAATGTGGCTTTTCCTCCATATGTGGAGAAGTTGCCGGCTCCTCATGGAAGGGTAAGTTAGTACTGGTTAGTATACAGCCCAGGAAAACTGGTTAAGTGAACCGGCCGGCGTATATTACTGAAAAAAATGTTGAAAAACGGCTTTAAACTTAGTGAAAAAATCTAAAATAGGAATGAGCAAGGGTCAATTGTCTTTTAAAAGTTCAAGTTAAGTAACTAGAATGCAGTGCATTCGTACAAAATATGGGACGTTATGGAACTTTGAAATCTTATGTTTTGATCTTGACATGGACTAAACTATCAAGAAAAAAATCTGGCGTCTCTGACCAAGGAGGCTTTAAATTAGACACGAATTTCTTCGAAGGTCGCTCTCTTATGATTGAAAAATCACAGCCTGTGATCCAATCCTATACTTATAAGTAACAACTAGCGGTGGTCATAATGTATATCTATGGGCGTAAGTAGCACACATGGGCTTTCCTTGGATGCAAACATATAACATGCCAAGCTGTGTGCATGCGCGCTGTTCTTATTGACATCTTTTTTTTAAGGAAACAAAGTTTGAATTTTTGTAAGCAAGTTGTGAGCAAGACTACAAAGTAATGATTATATTGATCGAATATCATTTGCTATGTCACTACTGCATAAACTAACCCAAATGGCTATTCAATAATTTTAGCTTTAACCCTTTGCCTCATAAGCATATTTTGGACTCTTCCAAATTCAAAGCAAATATACAAAGCACCAATTTATTTAAGAAAATTGGGTTATTTCTCTGTGACAGAGTGGAAAACATCGTGGCAAAAGAATCCATCTCTCATTGAAAGCAATGGCTTCTTTTGCCACAATGTTTTCAAAAGTCGTCTGCTTCAAATGCGGGGAAATGCGGTGTTATGAGGCAAAGGGTTAGGAAATGGAGTCAAACTATTACTGAAATATGTTCACTCGAAACTTTGCGATATAATTATAGTCTATACATGTATTTTTAGGTATTTGTCTCGTTATTAGGTTGAAAAGAATTTTTTTTAAAAGGGATTCCAATATCATATACCATATTATGCATACAAGCATGTGAAAATTGTATGTACATGTTATTTAAAGTATAATATCATATAAGCTATTATGCCATTAATATAAATGCATTTGCAGAATTATCCATAAAATATTACCAACAAGACTGAAGATGCTTTTACCAGAAGGTATAGAGGTAAGTAGTTCATATTCCACTATTTCAGCCTTTATATTTTATACTTGATTCTTTCTCTGTTTGCAAAAATTCTACACTATACAACCATAAACAATTTGTAATCATAAGTTGCATGTATATATGTAATGATACACTGTACAGTATCTTCTAAATCATATTACATATACTAGCATACGCACGTTTTTAAACTACTGTTATTTATTTATTATTTGCAGGAAACCGGATCTGTTGTGATGACTGCGGAGTAAGCATCTCTTTATAAACATTCCATACACTGCTCAACATTTATAATCCGTCACCTAGATTTGCAAATATTTGATAAGTACATGGCACGATTAAGGCCACGGCCGTGGTTCAGTGGTTAGTGCGCTGGACTTGTAACCCTTTCGATCCTGGTTCGAATCCTGGTAGCGGCGGGTCATACCCTTCTATGAAAATTTGACAAAAATGTCGATTTTCCTCCACATGTGGAGAAGTTGTCGGCTCCTTGTGGAAGGGTAAATTAGTACTGGTTAGTATACAGTCCAGAAAAACTGGTTTGGTGAACCGGTCGCCGTATATAACTGGAAAATTGTGAAAAACGGCGTTATGCTCGCCCATATGGGAATAACCCGGAGGCGAGGGTAAACAAACTCAAAACCCCAAACGGCGTTAAACCCCAGTGACAATAAGTCACATAAAAACAAAATATGGCACGATTAAGCATTTAAGATAATCAATTACCATATCTGATAATTTATAGGTAAACTGTGAAATGACATTACATTTTAGAATAAGTGAAGCTTTCGACAGAATAAACTAGCAAAATTATATGTTTTGGCTTTAAAATGTCACATCAAGTGATAGTCCAGTTTATAAAATATTCAGAATAGACTGCGTAGACCGATTGTAAAGGTTGAGAAATGTATTATGCTTTTGAGAGAATATTCATTGAAATAAAGGAAATACGTGACGTTACATATGACGAAACAGTAATAGCTGGATGTGATTGTTGCCTACAGGAATGTGATTGCGATCAATATCTTATACGTAATCATCAATCATTATCAGAATGTATACTAGACGTTTGTTGTGGTCATATCCTTATTACCGACATTGGACAAGCGGTAGACAAATTATCTTAAAGTTACTTTAACCAGTAAAAAAAATAAAACCTAAAGAAACATGATTTTGTCTACGTATATTATGTGACGTATATGCGTTTTGAATGTCATCGAATCATACAGAACATATAAATGCGTATTAATATATCGAATAGTTTTCATAATGAGACGCTTTATAGTTTTTCTTACAACTGGGAGAAAATTATTTATGTTTCTAATCAATTAAGACGTTGCAAATGGTATTCATGCATATACGTAATAAGCTTTCATGGTTCTGATGACAACTGTTTCGCATGGCCCTGTCATGCCATTTTGATTTTTCATTCATACAAACTTCTATAAAAACATCGTTCAGTTTTTGAAACGGCGAGTTTGGACTATCCGTCGTTGATAAGTTTGCTTTATCATTCGTTCGTTGTTTAATAATCAGTGGGAATCACGTGACTCTAATGTAAAACATGGCGCATAAATTAATTCGTTTCGACCTTTAAAGTAAGATATTTCTGTTTTAGTTGTTTTATGTATCATATGATATGCCCACTGCCCTCCGATTTCTTCCCGTACCAGAACTTTGTTCCGGTCTGCTGTTCGATTGTATTTTGAGACTTTTGTATCGGAGACGTGCAGGATCCAGTATGAAAGACTCAAAATATTCTCCTAAAGTAGTCCCAACTTCTTCAATGTCTTCAAGCTCTTAGGAAGTCAATCAAATCGTCAACATGCAATGATGTTTACTTTTCTGAATTTATATTTCAGGAGAACGTCATGCACTTGAAGATCCTTAGACAGAGTTCATTCAAGAAAATCATTACATAACATTGTCACCATATCGATAGACAGTATTCACACAATTTTGTGCATGATGAATTTATTCAGTTCATGTTTTTTGTGGAACCTGTGCTTGTTTGACAACACATTTTGGTTCATTGTCTATAACACTGTTTTGGTTGTTGTGTCTTATTGTTTACGAGTAAATGTTCACTCTCCTATTTCATAATGTACCCTTCACCCCACAATCTGATAATTCCCAATTTTATCCATACGTCGTGACCTTAATGAAACAGCTCGATTGTATGGCATCTTGTCATTATACAACATGCATGATTGTAGAAAATGTTCTCATTTCGTGATATGACTAATATGTCTAAGATGAGTCTTGAAAAAAAAACCATTAACATGTATCGCCAGTATCAATGTATCTGTATTGACGTTATGTTCATACTCAATATCACTCGGTGAAGTACAGAACAGTCATTAACGATGTTGAGTAATGGGTCCAAAACAAAAGCGATGCTCATAGAATATCGCGACAATGAATTACTTCATCAGATTAAAAGCATCTTAAGGAAGAGAAGTTTAATGCTTTCAGGAAAATATATTAATGTAGAACAGCCACCAACAAGCAATATATTCAATATCGCATTTTATACATTAATAAAAAGTTGTGCTAAATACATTACTTTTTGTCCCGGAGACATAGGCAATGAGCTTAGATGATACTGAAGCATGACTGCGCTGTATCATGGTCCCATTGAAATTCGTTGTTTATGGATCGCCAGACTGTATTTCCTTTCTTTGTTGGGTGTTAAATATATTTGCCTTTTTTTACTGGAATTTAACGTCGCTCCAACAGCCAGGGTCATTTAGTGACTTTACAGCTTTACAACGATTGAGGAAGACCCCAGGCGTACACGTTGGTAGAACCACTGACCTTTTGTAAGCCAGCTGGACAGCTTCCTCGTACGTAAATTTGGTCCCAGCTAGGTGGGATTGGAACACACAGTGGGGAGTGGCCAGTGATTACCAGTCAGAAGTCATTATCGTTCGACCTCGGAGCCTCCCTTCCGTATTGTATAATGCCATATCAATAAGATCACTACATGTATTTCAATTCATTTAAGGATTTCTTGAGTGACGTAGTTCCATATTTTTGCAATTGTTCTGTTGTTGAAGCATGTTGCATACAAAGCAACAAAAAATAAACAGAAAGTAAATCATGAGCGAATCATAATATTGTGCAAAAAATGATGAACTCAAAACATCATAAGCGTATTTAGCTTCAGTAGCAAACGTCTTAATAATTTCAGTGATTTAAATTGTCAAAGATTTAGGAAACTAAGTTTCTTAAAATGCCATATAAAACAATTGATTTCAAGAAATTCATGGAAAATGTACGTTTTATATATGCATTTAAAATCTATCTGTTTCAACAGAATTTTAAAAACCTCACACTTTTTGAGAACGTTTGATTCCAAATTATCTATGATACAGTATTATTAGTGTACAATAAACAGTCGTTATAGTTTATGATTTTTGTTATTAATTATGTTTTATTGCATGTTCATGCATAACTAATAGGAGATCGCAGGAATTAGTTTACAGTCTGTAATTGCCAGCAATCTGTTCATTGCCAATAGATGCATACAGTAAAACCTCGGTTATTCGACAACCGATTATTCGAATGTACTATCCTAATCTTTTCCACTGTCCCGATTTTGTCCCAATATATTTTACACTGTACTTACTTTTTAGGGTTTAACAACAAAACCACATTCAGAGCTCTACGGCTTCTTTTCCACTTGTAGCGGTGCATGAAGACCTCAGGCGTACACCTGGGTAGAACCACCGACCTGTCATAAGCCAAATGGACGGCGTCGTCACATTTTATTCGGATTCTAACTCACAGCGATGAGGGACTAGAGATTACTAGTCACATACCATAACTAGTCGATCACGGAGGTCCCTTGCATGTTAACAATTACATAGATGTATTAAATATCAGTTAGTATTTGTGACAAAACATGATATGATTACTACGTCATTAGGTTCACAGCTAAACACGTATTCAGAAGCTTTGAGTGTCATATTATTTAGTCAACACGTTTAATAAAAATGGTAAGGAATGAGCACTCATTCAAGATCCGCTATTTGTAAGTACCGGATTCATCTGTTTAAAACGGTTAATACACAACAGAGAAAATAAGCGGCCAAATATCAAAATGAAATATTTAGGCACATTGAGACCAATATAAACACCGTGTATATGGTCCCAGAAGCACAGCAGAATATTCAACTATATATTTAATTATTTATTTATTATTTCATACTTTGAAAAATATAGGCAAATTTACTTCATTATATATATGATAAATATATAATAATAGTAAAACTGCGTCAACAATCACAGGAAGAAATTATAACTTAGTACAATATTACGGTGAATATTAAATTAATTTCGGCTTGTGGAGTTTGACCTAAAAGTACAAATCATGCTTAATAGAAATATACAGCACCGTTTAGATCGCTTGTAACGAGTGAAGCGTGACACTCGCGTTGTGAGCCGAAAACAAACACTAGTCAAGTGAATACGGTGGAATTATATTTGCAGCCCATGTCACAATCTGAATTTGAGGACATTTAATTTCGAGATGTTTCTGCAACAGTGAAAGTCATTGCCAATTTCTGGAATAATGTTTTAACTGTGCTTGACAACCGTCATTCATTTCTTTGGAACGTTTGTTTCGCACCCTTTGTAATTCGTACCAAATTGTAGACCGGTGCAATGACCGAATCAGCACCTAGGGGCCCAATGGGTCCTGGACCTGCTACCACTCCTACCATATCTTGGTATGAGTTTGTTTTGAACGAGAAATTACTTGAAGAACATTTGTCAAAGGAAAATCCAGGTATGGTGCGGAAATATCTTTCTATATTTTTTTTTATTGTTCATGATTTAGTACTGTGTATAGCTTTTATATAAATAAATTGTTTGTGATAGTACCAATCAGATTAATTCATTTATTGGAGCATCTGACTTGCATGCATAAAGTCGCAGGCTCGAGCCCCACATCGGGTACTGTGCTTTTCCTTTTAAATTTAGTGCCATGGGAATGAGACTTGCTTTGGAATTCTAGAGCTAGGGTGAAGCAAATGCTGGGTTAATCTAAAGAATCTGTGGTTGTTGCAATAAATTACTTTGAAAAAAGGAGGAATGTATTATGTACTATGTAGCAGTAATGTGTATGATATTTATGTAGTAAATTATGATACTATTGATAGTATCAACCGAATAACTCAGTTGTTTGAGCACCTGACTTGCTTAGAAATGCTCTACCAACAACATTACTTGAATCTGTGCAGGCCTTTTTTATGCCATTTTTGGGTCTGGTATTTGGTCCTGTTCCCCAAATAAAAAAGTATATATTTTTCCCATTGAAAGAGAAAAATTTCCCCATAATTAAAAAAATGAAAATGTTCTGTCATCATGCACTTAAAACTATTTTTTCCATGGAAATTAATCATGTAAAATATTGTGTTAAGTGCTCTGGTAAATAAAGAATGGTTTAGACATAACTTTGTGTTTTGATCTTTCATGATTATATAAGCCCTTGATAATTCCCAGTTCGGTGCTTCATGACGCAAATTTCCCCTATGGAAGGGACCTGATGCCTGTTCCCCAAAACCATAAAAAGTGGTGCTGTGCAACTTACTAGAATGGGCAACTTAGGGAAACTTGGTTTTTCTTAACAAGAGGCAGTCAACAGGTTTCAAATAATTAAGTCCTGAGATATTTATGCACTTTTTTATTGAGTGGTAAATAAATGTGATCATGATATAATTTAATAGACAAATTATGATTTCAGATCCAAGTCCCTTACAGTTGATTTCTATGTTTCTACAAGAAGCAGAGAATCAGATAGCTGCTAATGGTGCTGAGCAGTCAACTACCCAAGCGCCACCTGTAATACCAACATCCCCTGTGGGATCCCCTACAAGCACAGGGCCACCACAGAGTATGGATATTGATTTGAGAGCTATGGAAGAATTGGCTGAGCCAAGAAATGATTCAAAATGTAAGTTATGCTGCAGGTTTTTGTACCTTTGTGGTGAAAAGATATTAATAATAGCCATCTTTTGACTTTTCTGCTTTAACAGTGGCGGAAGACCTCAGGCTGGCATCTTGGTAGTACATTTAAAAATGGTGAAAGGTTGTTTAAACATACTATTTGAAGAAAAATCAATATATGTGAAAGCATCTGAGAATGTGTCTGTCATAGGACTGACAGTTATTCATAAGAAACTGATTTCAGGCAAAACTTCTCATCAAATCCTTTTTCATCAGTCTGAGTTTTTATGATTAACAGTTTTCATGTAGACTGAAAGGTACTGATTCCTAAAGAACCCTGTTTTATCTGTCTTGGCATGATAATTATTAAAATGTTATAATAATATGCCATTAGCTGTTAACTTTATAAGGACGTTCTATGCTTTCTATTCCTCAGCTCCCAGGGCTTTTCATTTGACCCTTTTTGACCAGCATTTTGACTCTTGAAATCAGTAAAATAAAGCTTTTGACTCTTGAATATTGGTACCAAAGAGTCAAATTTATATTAAAATTAGAAGGAAATTTTGATGACACTTTGAATTATCATCTGCCAAAGGTAATTCTCGATCCTTAACTTTTGACATCTAGTGAAAACCTTGCCCTTATAACTTTTCAAGTTGAAAATTAACAGGGTTTTCCCTAAGATTTTTCACCTGAGGCCCCCGGGACTCCCATCTTCAAAATTGTATGGGTCCCTTGGGAATTTGGGGGTCCCACCCGAGTTGGAAGGGGTCCCGAGGATGCGGTGGTCGCTCTCAATGCAAGTCCCTCAGCTGAATATCGCATCAGAGACGCAAAAAACCTGCGTCAGGGAAATCCCTGATTAGTACTGCAGGAATGTGGCTTCAGTCAATTGAAATATATTACTTTTTTTCGGTTAAGCCCCATTAGCATCATCATAGGTGGTATGGGGTCGAGGCCATCCCCATGACACCTTACATTAGTGATATTATTGTTTTGAAAACATAATTTCATAATTAGACATTTTTACCCGTATATGAGATATAGTATATTAAGACAATCACATTATGTATAATGTAGGACTTGGTCGGGAATGGGTCCTTTGACTGGATCCTTTTTTGAAGAAGAAATCAAACTCTACATTCAGTTTATATTTATAGGAATATATGAAAATCAATGAACTTGTACGTTGAAAGCTTTATGGTTTTACCTCACTCAGGATATATTGATTGTAGGAATATCTATACTGATGTAAGTAGGAGGTTTGTCAAAGTGTAAAGTACTTGATGAATTATTTAGTTTTTTTTCTCATGCATGCATTTATACTATAAGGTTGTCTGTAAAGTTAAATGTCATGGGATTGTAGCAATTTGTAACATTTGAAATCTTTAAATCAAATTGATTTTGTAATTTGCAGACAGCATTATGTCTGAATGAAAACATATATATAATGAATTGGTAACTTTCAGTTTTTTATTGCAGTATTAAATCCTTATGAAAACACCATATGTGGCTTAACCTCTTAAGCTTTAGTCAATGATCTGGTCAAGTAATAATTGCTTAGGAGAAGCATAAAATTGCCATTTTTTGCATTAAGTATATTGTAAAATAACAATTTTTTATCATTTCACACACTTGACAGGTTTTTAAAAGCTTTAGTCCCTTACTGAAAACAAGATTGTCAAATTGTCAGACATTCATTGCAATGACTTACCTGCATAAATCTTGAAGAAACGTAATGAAAGACTGACTCTGTAATGTTTCCTTCTCTGAACTGTAGGCTACTTGTCCTGTATTCTTTGGATTTTAAGACAAGTGACTGATTGAGACATAAAACCTGTTGATGGCTCTCTCTAGCAATTTTTTTCCGTCTGTGTTTGGGTCTTGTAAAGAGACCCTCTCCAATAAAAAATAAAGGCATTTTTTCTCAATTCCCTACCTAGAAATTCCTAATTTTGGCATCACACATTTTTTCCCAATTAGTCCGGACAACCCTTTGCAAAATTGCATAGGAAATCACTGGGTTTGACCATATCTGAAATCGATTAACAGGGGTCTCTGTGGTTGAGCTAGGAATCACTAGCATCACACCACCAAATTCGAATTCAACCCAAAACCAAATTTCACATTTTAGGAAGCGGTCCAGCTAGCTTGCATAGGGTTGGTGGTTCTACCCTGGTATATGCCTGCTTTACTGTTAAAGCTATAAAAGTCGCCAAATGCAGAACAAAAAAGTAAAATCTATTACAATATAAGTGTCAAAATTGAAGCTATGCATTATGTTTCAGGTATCTAATAAAAATGAGTTTAACATAAAGCTACCTAATGCTTTAAAAAGATTTAACTCAGCGAGAAGTCATGGCAAACTCTATGCACAGTATGGAATGTCTTTTTGTTAGGCCTATAAAGCCAATTGAATTGTTTTTTAGTGTACTATATATTTACCAGCATACACGAAACAATACAATCGCCAAAGCATATAACAATTATAAAAAGTTCAATGGGATTTAGAGATATTTATATCGCATTTGTTTATGTGTGGGAAAGTTGTTATTGTATTTAGAGATTATTACATATTGGGAGCTTTAAGTTTGGCCGTAAATTTTGCAGCAAATACAATTTAACTGATTCCTCAATACTGTCTTATATACGATTATGTGGGCTTTACTCACTAGTTTTAAACCCATTTAAACTGTATTATCTTATTACGATTTTTGGTTGTACGAACTTGCCAGATTTGAAGTCACCAAATCTTTATAATTAGGTTAAACACCTATAAGTTTTACCTCAGACACTGCTTGTATAATGTACATAGTACTATTCTTAATACGAGATCTGGTATTAGACTACAAATTTGAAAATATAATTAGTATATTTACTTAGCATTGTACGTTGTAATCTAAAACCATTTTGTCTGTGTTTCTTTTTTTGAAAAGATCATGAATACTAGACAATCTTTATGATATAATTGTAATTTTTGTGACAAATATTGAATAGATGATGTCATTTAATGTGCCGTGTATGTAGGCCGTTTTTTTACATTTTTGATGTATATTTTTAACACGTGACATAGATTCTCTATACCGTGTTTATCTTTGTATTATAAATAGATCGCCGTAAATTTAAACCAATTATTTAACTGATATATTGATAGAATGGTAATTCATTGTTTGACACCTGCTCTGAAGTAAAATGACTGGGTTATTTTTTGTTGACAATGAATCTTAACTCTTTTATCTTCAAATTGGTAAAATCTGTACTTGTTTAAATACATGTAGTGTGGAAATAGTTCCTATAGATTTTTTCCTAGTTGACTGTGTTCTTTATACTTGAAGTATTGTTTGTCATCCATTTATTCCACATTGTTTGACTTGGTTTTATTGCAATAAGTTGCCTTTTGTTCTAAGGGACTGGTTAAAGCTATTATTGAAAGTTAGTTCTACTTATTTTTACAAGTGTTACAGTAAGTTTTACAGTGTACAAAAAGTCCTGGAAACCTGACCTGACATGTGTTTTAACATCATTTTAACTGGTAAAAAGTTTGTAAAAAGTATAAAAGAACAATTGAAAAAATGATATTTTTGAACAAACTTTCAAACAACATGTATGGACCTGAAGTAAATCTGTTGTAGAATCTATGTGGAATGCAGTTTAACTCTGATATTAAGAACCTCTTAAGGCTAAAAATAGTATTCTTAATATCATGGCTAAAAGTTTTGTGGAATTTTCTAGAACATTTTTTCCCACGTCTGGCTCATACTGATTTTTATTGTTTCAGTAGCACCGAGGTTAAGATTTCCGTTTTTTTTTTAATTTTCAGCTTTCATCAATGTAATATTGAGGTGCTCTTAGTATCCAGTGGAAATAATGACGAAATATGAAAACCGGTCCAAAAATAAGTAGATGTTATTATAAGGTTTTCACTAACTGAGGCTTTACAGGCTTTATAAGAGCAGGGTTTTCACTACAAATCATAGTGGAGGGTCAAAAATGGCCCTGGCTGATGATAATTCAAGGAGTCAAAAAGTTTGTTCTAATTTTTATTGTAGATTTGACCCTTTGGTACTAATTCTCAAGAGTCAAAAGCTTTATTTTACTGATTTCAAGAGTCAAAATGCTGTGTTTAGGGTCAAATGAAAGCTCTGTAAGAGTTTGAGCAAAATTATTTAATCAGAATGACTTATTTATACTGGTATGTATTGATTTCTTTCAGCTGTATCCCCATTACCAAACACAGAAAACAAAAAAATTCAGGCTCTTCGTATCCTGGCCTTGAAAGTGGCTGCATATCTAAAATGGAACCTTACAACATTAATAAAAGGGTAAATACTGATAACAATTTTTGCGTAGCTGTAGTTTGTGTATTCTTGTTCATTTACTTTGAATAAGGAAAAAGCAGCTACTTAGCCCACCTAGCTTAGTCGGTTAAGCATAAGGTATGTACAGTAAAACCTCAATAATGAGACCACCTTTGGGACCTGAAAAGTTGGTTATAATGATAAGGTAGTCTCATATCAAGTTGAATTATTGGGGAGTTATTGAAAGCTGGTCTGAAGATAAGTTGTTGTCATTGGAACAAGGTGGTGATAATATTGAGGTGGTTGCTATTTGTATGATGTATGTAGTGTCTGAAGTTTAGGCGCTTTCAGAAACAAATATTTTTCCTAGTATCTCCTACAGATAATGAGGTAGTTCCAAATGGTTGTCAATAAAATGAATATGGCTGCTTTAATTTCTGTTTAGGTACCATGCTTTTTATTTCACAATATGCAGGTTTTCAAGAAATTAGATAAAATTATACCAAGTCAAAATTAATGGAGAATGGGTAGTAACTATGTTAACTGTACTTAAACATATCAGAGCCAATCATTTTATGAAGAGAAAAATGTTAATATGATAATTTTTTAAGGGATCAAGATTTTGTGAATTTTTTTCTCATTTTACTATTTTGTATTCTTGCTTACTTATAGGTTACCTGTGGCCATGTTGAACACTTTATTGACAGAACTGTTGAAATACACAATGGACATAAGTCCAGATGCTGCGAAATACACAGATCTACATTTTGATGTTCTGTCTGAACACGCCATCTTTGCTACTCAGCTTTATCATAGATGGTAATTTCTTTAATTTTGTAAAACTCACCATTTTTAGTGACATAATATGATTTTGGAGCTCAAATAAAGTATTGATGTTTTTAAGTTTTCAGTCAAGCTTGTAGACCAAGGTCAACATTGGGAGATAATTTTTTTTTTTTAAGTTTACATTTATTCAGTGATTAAGTTTTAGTTTGTTTTCTTTGAAAAATGTGTGTTATGCTAAGATGTGGCCTTTGTTCTTATGGAGACCTATTTCAACGGGTGAAGTTGATTCAGGTATGTTAAAATACTGCATCTGTAAAATGTAGTCTTTCCTTTAATTAATTAATATTGCTTGCTGTAAATTTGACTCATTAATTGCTCCAAAGTGAACAGTGACCATCTGGTAAAAATTAAAGACCTCATAATTTTATTTAACATCTACTTGTTGATATAGGAACCTTACTTTAACATTAGTCTGTATGTTGGAATGAAACCATGTCTGGAAAGCACAATTTTGTAGCTTGTATAAATATGGTCTTATTTTTTCTTACTGGAGTTCAAGTTGCACCAACAGTCAAGGTCATTTGGCAACTTTTATGGCTTCAACAATGGAGGTAGACCCCTGACATACACCTAGATAGAGCCACCGACATTCTGTTAGCTAGCTGGACAGCTTCCTCACTTGTAAAATTTTGTTCTGGATGGGATTCAAACTCACAGCAGCGATGATGACAAGACAGAGGCCTTAGTCACTTGACCATTTATGTCCCTTAAAGATGGTCTTAACAGTCATATTAGCTTTATATATTGACATAAATCAATAATATGATATATTCCGTTGTTTAGTGTCTATGATACCCTTCTCTTACTATCTACACTTATGTTACAGGTCTGTGCTAACTCTAGTCAAACATAGCTTTCCTACAAAACCTGTGAAGACTTTTATGCAAGTGTAAGTATAAATATGTATATATACATCTTGTTCTCTATCCTGAAAATCGTGATGAATCTCTTTAGGAATCTTTGTTCTGGTGTATGATATATTGTGTCATTTGTTGTTGGCACTGTATCTTTGTCGCCTATCTTGCTGTTCATCAAAATATTTACAATTGCATTTTATTCTTTTCATCAATGATTACTTTTTCTTTAAATGAAACGTGAATAAAAAAACAGGAAAAACGAAAGATGAAACTTCATTTGATTTTTAGAATTAGACATAATGCTACCAAATTTTTACAATTTAGGCATAACTGTACTAAGTTTTTAAAATCAGGCATAACACCACTAGATTATTAGAACACCAACTGATATATTCTAATACAGTTTTTAATAGCTTCATTACATAATTGTACAATAAGTAAATGTTTATGTGAATATTGCAGGCAAGGACAAATGGATCCAATGACTTCTATGATGCAGACAGAAAGTATTGTGAATAATGTAAGTACTCATGGTTAAATGTGATGTTCTATTTGTCTAGAACCCAGTGAAAGTTTATAAAGTTTAATACTTGTTTCTTTTACCTTTAATTTAATGCATGCTACATGACTGCTAGTAGTTAATGCGCCATAAAACACCATTAAATAAATAAATGAATAAATAAATTGTTCTTTGGAATTTCTTCAAGTTTGATAATTTTAAATAAATAATAGATAATAAATAGATAATAAATTAAAGGTACAATTTTTCACAATTGGTAGAAACGTGTACACACTTATCAGCATTTATTGACACACAATTCTATAAAGTTTGAATGTAGCCATGATTTTATTGACTTCTTACTATATTCATGTATACTCAATATGCCTTATGGCATATATAATGGGTTTGTCCATTTTTTTACATTTGGTGATATATTTATTAAGATTATTTGTATATATTCTAACTCCTATGCATTATAAAGCCTTAAATGTATTAAAACAGTATTTTTATCTTCCCATTTGCTAGCCATAAACAAACATTTACTCATTATGAGTATGAAATTATAACGCAGCAATCAAGTTGACCATTTTCATAGTCTGCATGTGTAAAAGCTATTCTACAATTGATTAATATACATTTTATACATAGATATATGGCTTGAAAGAATGCTTTTAATTTAATCCATTTGATATTTACATTACAGTTACGAGACAAAGGTGATATGTCTGTAGACAGTCTACAGAGATGTATACAGTGTGGGCGTGCTATAAGAATGCCTAAGTTTAGCAGTATTACCATTCCTAATGAGCATAATGATAGTCCTGTGTTTGATTGGGGAAACTGTTCGGAAATCATACCAGAGGAATATATATGTCAGGTATGAAGTGAAATTCTTGATACAATTGTTAGACTAATTGTCTACCATTTTATGCGACAAATATTAAAACCTCACTTAGGGACCACCTCAATATTAAGACCACCTGTTTATCCACAACGACTTAATTTCTTGACCAATGTTCAATGTTTCCTATTTTGTTAGCTGGTCTGTTTTAAAGAAAAAGTTGTGCTATTATGATCACTGTGTTGTTGTGCTTCGTAGTTGTTGTGTTAAAACTTGAATGTAGCCCATTACTCAAACACTTTTAAAGATATCAACACAACACTTGGAATACTTGATTATCATGACAAGGCACAATTGCAAGACAAGGGACATTATTCTGAAAGCTATAATTTTGGAGTTATGCCCTTTTTAATTAAAATTTTGGTCAAAAATGCTTATTCAATAGAATGATGTAAAACTGATCTTCAGAACTCTTGTTTTACCATGATAATGAGACCACCTCAACATTTCAATGGATTGTTTTTGTTTCAAGGGTGGTTTAGATATTGAGGTCTCATTGATGATATATATTGTATTAAATGCTTTTGTATCTTAATTCAGAGAATAATCAGGCATATAAACTTTCAACCACTGTTTTATCTGTTTTATTGTATATTATGGTTTGATATGTTAGTTGTCACATTCACTCTATAGCCCGAAGCCTGAGACTAGTAAATTTCTACCGTATTTGTGCTTGTTAATCTTTTCAAAAAGGTGTGTTAGAGCTAGTAGTGCATTGTATATTTTCAATAGCTCACTTCTAGTTTGGGCTAGTGCTTTAAACAATTAGTTTGAACACTGACATGTGGTTTCAAGTCAATATTTTACGATCAGAATTATGATGTATTAATTGTGTTGTATATTTCAGTTATCATATGACCTTGGCACATATTTTTTCTACAAAGAATCTTATCATCAAGCATTAGAAATGTTTAGAGAAACTAAAGATCTCTTTAAATTGGTGAGTAGTTGTTCACCATAAATGTGTGGTTATTAAGTACTGAAGAAGCTGTCCTGCCAGCTTATGGAAGGTCTTTGGTTCTACCTATGTGTAAACCTTTGGTCTTCCTCCAAGGTTAAAGCGAGAAAGTCAAATGACCTTGGCTGTTGGAGCAATGTTAAACTCCGGTAGAAGAAAATAAAGTACTAGATATCTATCTGTTTGTATGTTAATAATCAAGTATGATTTGATTGCAAACTTCTTTTGATTTAGAATTGTAGTTACATGTGTAAAAAATCTGCTTTGGTCTTAACATTTTAATCCCATATCTGTCATGTTATTATGTCAAGATGAAAAAAGAAAGCAGAAATTACATGTAAATCTATTGTCAAACTTGTCTGAATGGTTGCCTATGATTTTTTTCACTGGGGTTTAATGTTGCTTTCTATTTATAGTATTGTAATGTGGGTCTGTTCTTCAGTTTGGTAAAAAGTTGATTTCTTTATTTCAGTTGGAGAATCCCTCTTACTGCCACGTTCAGGAACAACGACTGAATGGTTACTACGTAGCTTGTAAAACATTGAAAGAATCATCCGCTAAGCTCAGTGCTAAACCTGAAAGTTTATACAGGAGAGCTGAATCTGCTCGAAGAAATGTTTTCAGGGTGAGACGGTCAAATTTATGGTGAAAAATATATTTTTTGACTTCAGAATGAAATTATATTGACATAAGAGTATAAAGTGTTTTGAAAATTCAACCTTACAATGTAAATATTTTTGTTGAAAATAATGTTTGGAAACTATTGAAAAATCATACCATTGACAAATATTGGTGTACTTGTTTGAGGGATATCAATTTGGAGAATCAAATGTTCTTGTATAAAATATGTTAGTTTTCCAAGAGCACTGATTGGGATAGGATTTGATGAAATGATTAATGTTTGCATACATCAGTACTTGTTAGAAGTTCAGAACTTGGGTGTATTCTTATACAAACTGTTGCAGAAATGGGAAAAATATTAAAATAATTGTACCCTCTCTATTTCTTGTTGTTTCATTAGGGATTGGTGGATATTTTGATTGAAGATAATGTGAAACAAGAATTAAGTAACGCATACAGAGCAAATTTAGAAGATGAACTTGCTTCAAAGGAAAGGTATAGACCAGTATTGTTATATATGGTAGTCTTAGGTTAAAAAACAGAATCATGAAAAAGTTACCTGATAATTTAAGTGCAGTAAAATAATTGAAAGTTTAGTAAAACCTCAATATTTAGACCCATAAGATCAGTTGTAGTAAAGAGTTGGTCTCATCATCAAGTTGAATTGTAGGGGAGTTTTTGGAAGCTGGTCTGAAAATAAATGGTCATTCTAACAAGGTGGGCGTAATATTGAGGTGGTCACTATTTGAGGTTCTCTGTAATAATGACAGTATCTTGACTATTCATCTTGTGCTTGCTTGTTAAATTATCCTTACCCTTGGGTTTTACTTGATTTTTTTACATGAGTTTTGGTCAGTAGTTACTGGCTTTAGTGTTATTTACCTGGGCTGAGTAATTTCAACAATTGACCAAATACCTGTTATATACCTACACAGTTGTCGCTTTCAACCAAGATTTGCATGGCATACTTAATCATAAAAACATGGGTTTGTTTGTACATTGATATGTTGGCACATTAGTTGGAATACTTCTTTCATGACCGAATTTTTTGACAAATTGAAAGATCAAGTTTTGCTTGAAACGTTTGTTCTTATTAAAGTTATTGTTCTGGATAATGTGATGTGGCATTCAAAGCTAATTTACAGAATTTCTACTTCTATTTCAGTTTGACGTTCACATTTATACAAGTGAGTATATGTAATGTTATTCGTGGTGTGATGGAGGGAAAAGCTTTTGTATCTATTATCGCTGATATTTTGGAAGACGCAGACATAGCGACTATCAAATTCCTAGTCAAAGTAAGTATTTAGTGGCATTTCTTGGTTCTTATGTTGTGAGATAATTACCTGATATCCAAATGACTTCATGTGATCTGAAATTGATAATTTGTAGCCTGTTGAATACATTTTTTTGTATCCATGCTTTTTCCAATCTGTTTGGTTGAATGTTGGTGAAATGTCTTTGATAAACAAACCAAGTAACACTTATTTTATTGAAGTTTCAACTATTCTTTATTATTTCTGTGATTTATGAATGCGCATAGGCGGTAGTAACATGTTTTGTACAATAGTGTTTTAATCTTCAATTTGACCTTCTTGATTCAATTGGTGATGTACGGCATAACTCTTGATGATATTTTCAGGTATTGGGTGTGGCTTTGAATGGAGCGTCATTTGTGCAGAAAACTAACCTTGTAACATTTCTATGGTAAGATTTAGAATCAGATCTAAATGTGATCACTTAATTCAGCTTTGATTTAGGTATAATTTATTACATGTTTAAACTTTGATTAATGTTTTATTTTATATTGTATCAGCCTTAGAATTTTGAGAATTATGAATCATGAAATGTATTGAGTAGTCTAGTGCCTATGGTCTTTAATTAATTATCCCTAGCCCTTCACGGAGTTTGAAACCCACACATGATCAGATAAATTTCTTATGTGAGAAAGCTGTCCATCTAGCTTATGCAAGGTGGGTGGTTCTACTTAGGTGTACAATTGAGGTCTATCTCCATCGTTAGAAGCTGGAAAGGTCACTTGGATGTTGGTGTAATGTTGAACCCAGAGAAAAAAGGAACCTTTAAATCCATTCAGGTCTTGGAGTAATGCATTAATGTTGGCATCTTGACAAAAATGTCAGACAAATATGACATTTAATGATGAAGTAGTTTTAATACTACGTTGAAAGCTTAGTTAGGTTTTACTGCAATTACCACCAAAAGTTAGATAGTTTTGTGTAATTTTAGGCATGTCGCTGAGGCAGCTCCATCACACTCGCATTTCATACCAATGGTGTTACAGAGTGATATAAAACAGCATTTTACTGGGTATGAGTGTGATCAAATGAGGAAATTAGAAGATGGCAACAAGATTGATCAAATGTCATTTGGTAATACCCTCGATGATTTAACAACTGTTGCCAGTAGTTACCCGTCAACGAGAGGTTAGTATTTTTGGTACATAATTTTGTATGCTTTATTTCTAAGTCAGTTAATGATGTATCTTATGCATTTCTATATTTCATTTATTTATTTATTTATTCATGTGTGACTTATTGTCACTGGGGTTTATCGCGGTTTTTCAACAATTTTTCAATTATATACGCCAACTGGTTCACCTAACCAGTTTTTCTGGACTGTATACTAACCAGTACTAACCCTTCCACAAGGAGCTGGTAACTTCTCCACATGTGGAGGAAAATTGACATTTTTGTCAAATTTTCATGGAAGGGTATGACCTGCCGTCACTGGGATTCGAACCTGGATCTCCGGGTACAAGTCCCGCACACTAACCACTGGACCACGGCCACGGCCTTCTATATTTCAAAGTAGTAAACGGTGCAATAGGTTTTTGGCCTTTGGTTTATATTTACACAGCATTTTAAGAGTTCAAAATTTATTGTCTTCCTACACCAGACACTAAATATATTACTGTTTGCTGATGTATATTAGATGCTTCCTATTAATATCTCTCAGCCATATTCCTCCTGTAATGTGTAGTTCAGCGCCAAATATTTATGGCTTTCCTAAAGCACTTTCATTACGTTTAGTAAAAAAGCTGTATCTTTAAGCCAATAAAGATAATGGTATTGCTGTATCTGTGTTAACTTGACCCATATTGTAAATACTCCAGGAAAAATCCCTGATAATAATGTACTGTTAGACTAATTACATGTAATAATCACATTAGTCAAGTAAGGTAGTAAATTTTGACAAAAGTCACCTATGGCAGGCTAATTGGACATTGCTAAAAATCGACTCAGGCATTGAAATGGTTAAATCCCTAATTTTTTTTGAAGGAAAAACATATGTTCATATGGACTGTTGTTCTCTTATAGTGTTATACAGTAATTACGCCTGAAAAACTGAACTCCCTGAAAACCGAAATTTTTTGAGAATCGAATGATTATTATATAAGTCCCATTTCTTCTCTTCTGTTATCAATAGTTCTCTGAAAACTGGAATTCTCAGAAAACTGGACTTTTGTATCAGTCTGGAAGGGGTCCGGTATTCAGGGGTTTATACTGTATACAGTAATTGTATATTTATTAATGTTGTATTGTCTGTATGTTTTAGATTCTTCAGTATCCTTGGTGAATGTAGAGCACCAGTTAATGTTTATGTATGATGCTGATGTTATTAAACATCTTCTGAATGAAATGATTGTAAATCAACAAAAAACACCAGCGTATGTTATGCAGTTAAATGCAAAGGTATGTGAAAAACCTTTTTCTATGCTATAATTTTATCTGACATGTTTAAGATTGATATTTGAAACTTGATTACTGGGTGTTGATACAGTAAAACCTTGATACTAAGACCTCCTTTGGGTCCCGAAAAATGGGTCATAATAATGAGGTGGTCTCATTATCAAGTTGAATTTTAGAGGAATTATTGAAAGCAGGTCTGGTAATAAGTGGTCATTACAACAAGCTGGTTGTGATATTGAGGTTTTACTGTATTGTTCTTTATTAGTCAATTTGAAAATATGTTTACTTTATGCCTGTTGGTCGGCTCTGGTAAGCTAAACTTACAACCCTGAAAATGTTTAATGTTTTACCCTGCTATCCAGGATTTTCCTCAATGATTTTTTGCACTTTGGCGCAGTAAATTGTTGAATGATCCGTAAAAATAAATGAAATGTGTCACAGTTGACACACAACTGTAAGTACAATATTTTATGTTACCCAAGAACAAAAGTCATCGTAAGATATGATTCCCATATGTCAGGAATGACCTCCAAAAAATATTAACAAGGTTACATGTGACCCCCCTTTTGAAAAACCTTGCCATCTTTGAGAAAATGGGGAAAATAGAAGGAACATGTCTTTTAAAACCCTGATCTTTGTCTTCCTTTGTTTTGTTTAAATCTGTCGGCCCTAAAAATAGTCTGAACATCGAAACATTTGAAAATTGATTTTATACTTTTTTGTATTTCTAATTTTCAAGCTTTTGTGTTGAATGCCACTAACTGTATACTTGTAATCAAATTTGTCTATAAATAATTGGTTCTTCCAGTACATCGATTCTGAAGCTATATACGAATGTCAATGTGTATCTGGAAATGATAAAAGTGTCAATTTATGTGCTGTGGTAAATCTATTGTGTGTCTTGTAGCTCTGTAGATGGTTGTTCTTGATTGTTTGTGTCATTTTGTAAGATCACGATAGCTGACTCGGCTGCTTCATTTGCGTCATACATATTATAATGATATGATGTGTGTGTGCTTTGTTAGTTTCTAATATATGGCTTATACTTTCTTTGTTACGTGTGTTTTCAAAGTTTGTTTTGTCTTTTTACCTATAAAACAAAATATATTACATGTGTTATTTAAAAGTGTGTGACCAATGTTTGTCTCTCTATTTTATACCATAAAGCCTTGATGATGAAACCACCTTCGGGATCAAAAAATTGGTTGTAATAATGAGCTTGTCTCTTTATCAAGTTGAATTATAGGGAACATATTGAAAGCTGGTTCCAAAATATATGGTCTTTATAACAAGGTGGTCGTAATATTGAGGTGGTTGCTGTATGAGGTTTTACTGAGTGTATAGTATAGACTAGAATTGGTCACACACCTGGATATTATTAGTTTTTACTGTATTACTAATAGAGCATGTTATATTTTTCACTGGCCCACAAAATTATTTTAGTTGATACCTTTCAGCAGTGTCAGAGATACTGGGTTCAAGACCAGCACAAGGCACATGTGTCTCCATTACAATTTTACCTGATATACACATATATATACACTACCTTCAAACATGTATATTTCGAACATCTAATTCACTCCTTAGTTTGCAGAGAGTTTGTCATTTACCTGAACGATGTCTAAGAATATCTTAGTTCCAGGTGGTTGGATCATGTGACTGCTATAAATACCATTAACTAAACACAAATCACTGTTAGAAGATATGAACTTATTTTCCATTAAACATAAGTTTGTAATCAGTATCAGTATCACATTCACTAATTCTTGAACAATCAAATGTTTAGTATTATTGTGTAGTTTTAAAACATTTTATTTCTTCTTATGGTTGTTGCGCATGATTACATATAACTACTAGATTTTGGCATGATTTTTTGAATTTTTTTTTGTTGGAGCGTGTTCTGAAGTTTGTTAAATTTTATAAGATTTTAAATGATAACTGTTCAAACAGACTTGTTTAAAGTATGCTTGGTATGGTTCCTTGTTTTGTCAGAGTATGTTGGTTTATTCGTACACATTTTATGTAAACTCACAATACAGGGACTAGCCTCCAGTTTGTGCATTGCTTTCACACTCTAGACAATCATGTAAATTGATAGTTGGTAAATCATTACCCATGTATGCATATATGAATGCATGTTCAGAAAAAAATTGCCTCGACCATCAGTAATTGGATTTTTTAAAAATTTGGCTTAAAAAATCAAGATAACAAGACAAAGCGTAGTACTTAAGAACCACATAGCCAGAATGAAGGTCATAGTCGCCCTTTGAACTTTGTGCATATCCACTATATACGAGATATATACAAAATGTACCTAAGACCCATAAAATACCATAAATCATATCACACATTTTTCTGGGCCTTCACAGTTTACAAAGCTGGGGCATTCTTGTGCTATGGGCTTATTTAGGGTTTAAGTATACTTTATACTCATAAGATATCAACAAAATTAATACCAATGTTCATACTCCCATAAAATCCTATTTTGTAAGTTTTTATGATATATTTTCTGATGCCAATCTGGAGTACAGTCCCTTTAAGAAGATGTCCTGTTTGAATGTTGTTGTATTTGAAACCAAATAAATATTTAATGGGTAATTGTTCTAATATATTTTACAGTGGAAAGTACCATACGAGATTCTAGAAATAATACGTAAGATGCCACCAAGTCTAGAACAAGCCTATGCTTATATACTGATTGGTAAGGCTTGTCACTGCATGGAAGTCAAGGTAAAGTGCAATAGAATTGCTAAATATTGGAATCAGTTTTATTTTTGAGATTTTGACAGTCGTCATCAGAACTGTCAAACCTAAACCATGTCAGTATTAAACATCACCAATACTAAACACTGGTCAATTATTTTGTCAAAGAAATGTAACTCTTGCCATCCAAAATCAGGTTTTTTATTTATGGAGGAAGGACATGGGTTTATTATGGCTAACTGCTGGTCAGTTATATATAATTGAAGTGTTGAAACAGGCATAAAACTCAATCTTTTAATATACACTGTTACATTAGCAACAGAGCATTATATTAATTTGAATTATTTTAATGGTATGCTTAAATTGGTCTGTATGTTCTTACATTGAGTTAATTATTATCTATCCGCTCAAGTTTTGGAACAATTGCTCTTACTAGGACCATGAAATAGGAAGTGATACTTGTTTAGAATTACGGCGAGCTTTGAAAATGACCTGATGTTTTAGTAGTATTAATTAGTATACAATTGTCCATCTTCGTGAGCATTTAATATCTGAATAACAATTTTGTCTATGAATTGATATTTTATGCTCTTTACTCTATGTTTGTCCCCTAATTTACTGTTTGACATTCTGTTACATCCATTTTTCACATGCGTTGTTCATTTTTCAGATATTCGAGAGAGCTAGGAACTTGCTAACTGTTGCAGATAATGTGGTGTCTCAGTTATCTTACACCGTATCTAAACACGTACGCTGGCAAATCATGATGGTTGATTTACAACAATTCTTCCTCAATGAAACATTCAGTGAGAACAGTAGTCTGCAGGATCTGATTAAGAAAGTAAAAACTTGTATCACTGCTGTAAGGCTGGCACAAGGTAATTAACTTTATGCCATTTCTCTCCTTCGAAAAGACTCAATCCTACTCGCCTAAACAATGAATTTCTCAGTCCACACATTTTCTGACCCTGCAATTTTCTGATGTCATGTCTCTTTTTGTCCGAGTTTAAGTTTCCGAAATTGCATGTGTTTCATCTTCCATTTTGGTGCATATTGTGTTTTTATGTGCCTTATATTCCTAACATAACTGAAACTTGATTTATGTAGGATAAATACTGTTTCTTAACCTGATCTCTGTTTTGTAAATATTGTTGCGTTCTGAGTAAGTTCAAGCTTTTATTGTACATATGATGTTGTTATATATATTGATATTTTGCTCATTAAATCTGTTCTCCATACAGATATACAACCGAGTCCAGATGTTATAGAACATTGTGCTGCCTTTTTGCTGAATACTCGTGACTGGACTTATCTTATGAACATGGAAAATACAAACAGTGGTCACATAGAGGTAATTTACCCTTGGCATTTTCTGTGTGAGACCTCCAAAAATCGCAAGGGACCCCTACAATGTTTGAGATGGGAATTCTGGGGACCCTTGGGTGAAAAATCTTGGGGAAAACCCTGAATGTGTTGTACATTTTTACTGGATTAGTTTATTACAGTAATTTTTTAAACTGGGGTTTGTGTTTTACCAAAAGTCCGGGTCATTTTGCAACTTATCCGGCTTTAACAGTGGAGGAAAACTCTGGGTAGACCTTGGTAGAACCACCGACCTTCTGTAAGCTAGCTTGACAGCTTCATCACATGTGAACTTTGTCTGGTCATGGGTGGGATTTGAACTCACAGCAATAAGAGGCTAGTGGTAACTAGTCAGGGACCATAACTCTTCCACATTTCGAGGATGCATATAGAAATTACATTTCCATTTATTTATTCTAGTCAGTAACTTTATCTCAAATTGAGAAATCTTTTAATTATATTTAGTTACCTGGCAGAGATGCTATATCTAGGGTGATACATTTAATGTCAAGGTCACCCTAAGGTCAAGATGACACTTCAAGGTCAAATACTTCAAATGGTGTGTCTTTTTCGCAGACTGCTCGGAGATCACATGACATGTACAGTCAAGTACATGATGACATTTGGTGTTAATTTCTGATTTATTCTCATGTAAACAAGGATTGATTTATGTCTCGAAATGCAAATTTGTCTGTAGAATTCTTTAATTCCATTTTCTAAAATGTCAAAAAAAATTCCAGAATTAGATTGTATCTTTAGTTAATGTTCACAATTTTGTCATGTACTTTACAAAATGCCATTAAAATTGAATTTGCATATTTTAGGCTGCTAGACTCGCCTCTAATTTGCTGAATGAATTACCATCAATCAAAAATGCACGAAAACCAGCCAGAGAATTGTGGGAAACCAGTAAGTGTTTAAATATTCTTTCATTAAAGCACATTTGATTCAATTAATGATCATTGCTGTGAATATGCCACCATACAAAATGCTGGTTTACGGTTACTTGAACCCGAATTTGATGGTTGATGAGTAGCCATTTTTTTGTTAACATAAGATTGCTTGTATTGAAAACAAAAAACTGGAATAAAGAAAAAAAAATTTTTTGTAAAAAATCTCTGAATTTTTTTTTAGAGTCTGTGGATCTTTTTAATAATGTCTCATAGAGTCATACCAAAATGTTTTTTAAGAATGGCCCATACTGTTTTAGTTCTATTCCTAAGTTTTACATTTGATTAATGTAAGCAAAATTGCTTGTTTCACAATCAATCTAAAATAAATTAGTATAAACTGAGTTTTACATTTTTGTCCAGTAAACTTCTTTTGAGAGTAGAGTAGTCATCAAGATCATGTCTTTGTGTGTGTGGTTGTAGAATGAACTACCAGTGAGACTATTAAAATGGCAAAAATTTTCTTACTATTTTATTATTTGAAAATAATTTTCAGTTGTGACCATATATTCTACAAATGCTCAACACAAGAGAACGTCCAGTGGCCGTGACAGTGCTATGTATAGGGACTCCCAACTTGGTATTTTACCCAGGGATTACTTTAAACTTTTCCTGCAAAAGGTCAAGGTAGGATACTTTGATGATACTCTTCTTCTTTTCTGTTTTAATAATATTAAAATATTCATACAGTAAAACATCGATTATACAGCCACTAAAAATGAAAACAAAAGTCTGGCTTGATTTTTTTTTATGTAGGCTCATTGTTAAGTTGAAATATTGAGGAAATGTTAATGTCCAACAATAAATGGTTGGTATTATGAGTAGGATTTGATAGTACAGTGGTCACTATGTGAGGTTTTATTGTATTGATTGTGTGGTCTAAGTGTAGCATTTTTTCATTAATCATGGTGAAAAAATCATTTGATTTTTAGACAAGTCTGGTTTTCAGGGAGTCCGGTTTTCAGGGGTTATACTGTAATTAGTTGAAGTTATTCACACTAAAGGAAAGTTACAAATATATGTGTGGGAGACATATCCTGTTGTTGATCGCTAATCTTCTTAGGGTGATTAATCATTTTGTATAAAAAGTTTCAGCCGATTAGATTGTAGGCTTTACTTGATGCGTGGTTGATATTTTGTTTCAGGAACCTCTTGCATTGAGCGTATTCATCTCGTTAATGACAAAATTTTACAACATTCTGAAGGTTAGTTGACACAGAATTTATTATCTGTTACTGTTATTTTTTTTATACATTTCATCTCACATTTACCATCCTACCTTGTCTGAAGTAATCAAAATTATGAATCTGTTTTATCAATTATAGTAAATACTCAGCTTAGGTATGAATTTTTTGGTTTAAACCTCAATAATGAGGTGCATTTCTTCTGTTATGGCAAAATAGAGTCTACTATCTTTGAATGGTAGTGTATATTTAAGATCTGATATTTGCTCACTGTTGAATGTGTTTCTTCTTACAAGTAACCAAGATCTACTGAGTTCTTAAAATAATTTCTAGATTATTGCTCAAAATCCTTCAGAGAGAAACTTAATCATACTGCGTTATTTTATGATTTCTTGTTTGTTATTAAATTGTTAGGCTATATTTTGAATTTAATATTTCAGGATGATATTACTGTAGAAATTTTCAGTGATCACTTGGCTATATGGCCCTCAGCATTGCCCAAGTAAGTCTTGATGGTCATAGTTGTCTTTTACCAAAGTAAGGCTTGTAATTCTGACATGCATAGTTTCTTTGACTGGAGTTTAATGTCGCACTAACAGCCAGAGTCTTTTGACTACTTTACAGCTTTAACATTTGAGGAAGACCATAGGCTTACACCTGGACAGCGCAATCACATGCATATTTGGGATTTAAACTCACAGCAAAGAGGGGCAAATGATTACAAGACGGAGATCATAACCACTTGACCACAGAGGCCCCCATAATTTCTATCAAACAAACATTTACTCAATATGACTAGCATCTGTACTCTTCTTGATTCAGGTTTTTGATGGCTTTATTGTCATAAATTATTAATGTATGCTCTCTTAAAGATGCACCTGTATCTTAGTTTTGCTATCTGGTAATTGTTTTTGGCTATTTTCACCTGAATTGTGAAAAATTATATTTAACACCCATTTGTGCCAAGTAAGGTAGCATCGGTTAGTGTGAATGATATGGTTAAGCTCTGTGGCTTAATTCACATATCCATTACATGTTACAGTTCTAGTGGAATACACGTAGGGGCTGTTGAGGAACACGTTTCTATCTTGATGCAGCATGCGTTACAGAAGAACCCGTCCAACTCGTCATGGTTACGTACACAAGCAGACCTTCTCTATGGTAGTGTTCTATTTCATCTGAATTTCTTCTGTATCTTTTGTTATGATCTATTTTGAAGACATCGCCGACGAAGGAACTGTTTCTGTAAAATTATTGAGGTCATATCTTAATGTTCAGTAAAACCTCTAATAGTGACTGCTTTAATGTTATGACCTCTTTGTTATAATGACATCTTATCTTTGGACTGGCTTTCAATTACTCGCCTATGATTCAACTTAAAAATAAGACCACTTTATTATATCATGACTAATTTTTTGGATCTTGAAGGTGGTCTCATTACTGAAGCTATACTGTATAATCATATGAATATTTATTTATCGCCATTTTCACTATATTTGTCCCCAAAGTGTTTCATTTTTGACAAAAAATTAAGTATTGTGTATCATAAAATTAACAGTTTTGTTGGACAGGTACATACCCATGCCACATTGTTCTTAAGGAGTTTTCCTGTACAAGTGGTCTTAAGTAAAATATCACCTGTTATATAACAACATGTACATCCGTTGCAGACACTACAAGTAACAGTTGTTACATGCAGATAGGTCACAAAGCATAATCTATATTTTATAAATTTCATTTTGAGCAACTACAATCAAAAGGATATATTTATCACAAAAATTTTTTTCACAAAGAAATTATAAACCAAATTTTAATGAGTCCAAACTTTATCAAAAATGCACAAAAATATTGTCATCATCTTTACATAGCTTTTACAGCTTTACACTTGGGCCTGAATTGAAAGGTATTCAATCATATCAAACTGTAAGGACTGTAGGTGAAAGTAAAAAGACTATATGACGCCTGCTTAAAGACATATAGTGGCAAATTGTTTTGCTTTACAACGCATGATTATTTTGCGGACACTACATAGTTGCTCTTATAAAGTCTACATACAATAATTTTAAATTTGTAATAGTTAATGTTCATTTCAGTCATTTATATTCACATACTGTAATGCATCATGTGTATGGCAGATAACAAATAACTCCTTTTTAGAAGTAGCCAACTCTTGAAAGGTTGGTACATGTGCATACTGTAAGGTATTTTTCCACCCATACTATTTATACTTCCGCAAACAAAGTTTTCAGGGGTGTACTGGAACACCCTGGTTGTTGGTTGGTCAGTCGGTCGGTCGATCACTCAGTCAGTGGGTTGGTCGGTTGGTCATGTGCTATGTCTCGAAATGAAATAGGAGCATGGGGTGAATATTTCTCTTACCTTTTTTGTGTGAACCTTTTCAAGTTTTTTTTACATTGTGGTTGGATGGATTTGCATAGAATGATTATACATGACAAAGGTCACATGATGATAATATTATGTTGTAGAATTATGCCACCTTGAAAGTTGGCCGGTCGCACAGATTGTCCCCAAATTGTGGAGATTATCTCTCTTACAATTTTTGTGAGAACTTTTTCAATTTTTTATATACATTATGGCTGGATAGAGGATTTGTATGCCATTATTATGTATGCCAAATGTAAAATTGTGTCCCCTTGAAAGTTGGTTGGTCCCATGGTTTGTCCCTAAATGGTATAGAAGCTTGTGGTGAATATTTCTCTTACAATTTTTGTAGGAACTACTTCAAGTTTTTTAACTCCTTCATTTTTTAGTGGAAAACTCTCCCTATTTTTCATTTGTATTACATTTGCATGGAAGATGTGCACAATGTATTGATAGTGTTGAAGTTGCCATACTTTGCAGAATTAAGTTCCCTTCATGTCAGTCATTTATTGTGACAGAAAACAGGAACATTTGAATTTATTTTGAGGGATTTTTGATCTGCATTGTAGTTGAATACAAGATGTGCACAAAATATTATTCTTGCTAAAGTTGCAATACATTACAGAATTATGTCTGTGTGACTTTAGTTATCTATTACATTGTAAAGAATAGCATTTGAATTGATATGAGAGCTTGTGTCATGTTTATTTATGTCCCTGCAAATGAATAGTAATTATGTATTGGCATATTATGGAATTGAATAAACTGTAATTGTAGTTTCCTTCAGAATTGTTCAAAGAAGTATTTTTTTTGAATTACTGAAAGAAAAAACTTAAGCAATTGTTTTGTATACTCTTTTTAATTTGTCTTATCTAGTACACAATATGCAATAAAGATGTATGCACCATTTCCTCAATATGCCATTACACATTTATTCTTGTCAACTATTTGCATGCCCTGTAGAAATGCTCTCTTGCACTTTGTCCACTGAATAGCATTGTTTTATTTGGAAGGGTGGGTATTTAATCATAATTCAGTGATAGGTGATAGATGTTGCTAAAATTAAACTTAATATTAACACATTAAACATAAATAAAACACTGTAGTGTCTGCAACACAAAAAACAGAAACAAATTTGTGTTAATCATTTGTTTGTTCTAAGAAAAGTGGCATATGTTTTTTTCTTTACACATCCTTGAGCAATCCTTCTCCTTTAGAATTATATATTTATTAAAATTGTTAGAATATTTCAAATGTCCTTACCAGATCATGGGAAAAGTACACTTATTTCATTGTTATGTCATTCTGGTCAGAAAAACAAATTATACTATGGTATTTCTTTAATATATTTTCATGACTCTTATCAAAACAAAGATATTAAGACAAAAATAGCATAAAAATCTTGATGAATCCAAAAATTAGAGGCCTATTTGATATTTGTGCTGCAGACACTACACCGTTGCGGACAAAGTTTTTCACAAATTGTGATAAAACTAAAGACATATGAATGAAGTACTTTATATGTGGAAACATGTGTCAAAGGCATTTTATATAGCAATAAAATTGGCTCTGTATCTCATGCTTTGTGGAGTGAGAGAGTCTTTGTTGCGGACACTACAAAATATGACCCTTTTTAGTGACCCGAAATGACACGATAATACAAATTTCCAATGAAGTGCAGTTCAATGTATGACTTTTTTTGTTTCAACAGCAAATAAATCTGCAACATAAGCTGTTGATCATGATTATTTTCAGTACTGCTTGTATTTTTAAATGCTGTTAAACATCAATTGGCAGAAATTGGCAAAATCTATAAAAAGTCAGTACCTTTAGTTAAACCCATACCATTTTCATATTTTTTGCCGAAAATTGATAAAATAAAAGATATATGCAACTAAAATGAATTGTCTTTATAATTACATAGGTATATGAAGTGAAATGTCCAAGCAAAGTGTTCTATTTGGTTGTTCAAAATTAGTGATTTTTAAATGAAACAATATAACACCGAAAAAAGTACCATTTTTGGCACTTCATTCAGTTATAACTTAAAAATAAGTGTATATAGGCATGTTATATATCGTTTTCAAGCTAAAGCTACACCCTGCATGAACAAATATCACTGTTTCCTTTAAATTGACCATACCAAACCTCTACAGGACAGTATAACATGGACATTTGTTTAGGGGGACAAATATAGTGAAAATGACGTTATGGACCTTCATTTTTTCTATGGCAAAAACTTTAGTATGAAACTGCTTACAGATTGTTGACTACAGTTTGTTGGACTGTAAAATATGAGGTTGAAATTTAATTCACCTATGTATTTACTTTTTTCAGCTAACAATCAGTACTCAGCTGCAATGAAGTTTTACATGGAGTCAGGAATCGTGTCCTCTGATTTCTTCTCTAATGCTGTACCTAAGAGTATATATGATGATAATGTCTACAGAAAGATGATGAAATGTTGCTCATATTTACAATGTCATACACAGGTCAGAAATTTATTTTCCTGTAATTCAGTCAAAACTGTGAATAAAGGTCGCCTGAATACATCAGATACTCTTCGGCATTTGACTTTCATTGATATAATTGGCCATACATGTACATAACCTCTAAATAATTGTCAAATTAACTTAAAATGCCATTTTTTTCTCTATTGGGTGTCCTTTGTTCACAGGTTTGACTGTAGTTTATTATAGTTCGCTTAATTCTTTTGCATTGATTTAGTTTGTCCAACACATATTCCTATTCTCCTGAGTTACCTGCACGGTCACATTTCACAAACATTTATCTGACAGTTCAAGTTAAGATTAAAAGTTTAAATATAAAAAGGTTTACTTGTGACAGTTTGTCAATGATTGTGATTTTAAAACATTCACTGGACATATTTCAGGTTGCTGTATTGTGTCAGTACCTGGACGATGTGGATTACGCCACGGCTTTCAAAGCTCTGCAAGAGAAGAATACATACGATGCCATGGATTCATATTATGTCTGTATATGGGACATCAGTATACTCGAATATCTTGTCCGTATCCTTTGATATAATGGTCTACTTCTGTCATTCTAATTTTGTCAAGCTCACTTGCAGTGAGCTTGTCAGAGTTAGCAAAATGGCAGTTCAGTGTATGTGCGCATCTGTCTAACTTTTTCCGGACCATAACTTTCCTATGCATCAATGATTTTTAAAATGACTTGGCATAATTGTTCACCATGATTAGATGGTGTGTCATGCATAAGATCCTTGACTGTATTTCAGACACACCTTGGGTAGAAATGGCAAAAATTATTTTGTAGAATCAATGGAAACCTTTACAGGATGATAAACAAATGCCTTAGCGGACTTGACATGTTGGCGACTCCTAGTGCTTTACTAGAAAATAAAATAGATCCTATTTCTGATCGGCCTTTGGTTGAATGGCCCTTTGTTTAGTCAATAACTTCTAGGATAACATGCTAGTTTCAGTATAAATCATTCTTGCTTACACTTATTCTTAAAGTTTTACTTGCGGTATTAATAGTGATCAAAATGTAGGTATTGAATTTCTGTATTGATTACTAATTGATTGATATTTTTGAAGTAATAAGTAAGTGTCAATCAATGTACAAAAAATGATTTCTAGTACATTATGAATTTTTTTATATTGTTTTCATTATTATGCCAGGTTGTAAAGCTTTCAAGTTTCTCTCAGTTTAGAAATGTAAATGTTGATGCTTTAACTTTTTTATTTCCTTAATTTGTATCAAGATTTGCACACAAAACGTGGTGAGATGGACAAAAGGCAGTCAGCTGTACGTATTACTGTTACCCTATATGACCATTGAAAATTAAAATTTGTCCAATAGCCTAAACAAATTGGCAGTAATTGATATTACATATGTAAAGAAATGTACTGAAAAGCATGTCGTTGCATACTATGACAGTAAACACATGAATACATACAAAATGTGGTAACTGATAAATAAAATATCGTTGATGAATATATATATATATATAATATTAACCTATATGTTATGTAATTTTCAGATGAGGGCATTGACTCAGCTAGATTTAAACAGTAATAATCCAGATGACATTATACAGAGAGCTGTACAAATAAGAAAGAGAAAATTCCTACGAGCAATTGCTAAACAATACGTATGATTATTGGTACTTAGCTTGTGGTATTGTCTGATAATTCTGTTAAGCTACTTTCACACGTTTGTTAAGTGATGTGAAAGTATGTGAAAGGCATTCAGGTGAGGTGAATCTGTACCTGCCTGTCTGTCTCTGTGATCCCACTGTATCAGGATTCTGTCAAGCATGTTCAGTATACAGTGATATTTAAGGTGTGACTGGCGGACAATAAGGGTAAAACTTGCTTCATATATGCATCATGATTATGAATTTTGTATGAACATGTTAGTGCTACAGTTACTGTATGTCATGTACAGTGTATTATACATTTCTTGTTTTGGTGCCTTGTAACTATTCTGTTATAAGTATTGCTGTATTATTAGAGTAAGTAGAACTCCTCTGTGTTGATACATTGTATTTGGTTTGTATACGCAGATATATGTATATTTATGAAATACAGTAAAATTTCTTTATTATGAGCATCAATATCATGAGCAATTAACTTATCTTGAGGAGTTTCTAAAGTCCCATCAGGTTTTGTTCTTAGTTGTATATAATTTTAAACCAACAAACAAATCTTGTTATTACGAGCACCACAGTTATCTCGAGCAGATAGTCTGTTCCGATGACTCCTCAAGATAGCAAGGTTTAACTGTATGTGCTAATTGTTTAAGTTTATAATTATGGAACACTGGCATGTGTATCTGTTTATAAGCTGATTGGTGTGAACAAAAACTAATGGAATTAAAATGACGTGGTCTTAATGAAGTTTTTGCCTTTTGAGTTTCTGAATTTTGACTTGATCAAAATTGATTTCACTGGACTTTGAAAAAATGGTTTCATCTTGAAGATTGTATGAGACAAGTTTGTTTGTATCGCTGGTTACTAAATGTTTGTTACTCATTAGGTAATACTGGATGTGACATGGGTATATTTTATAATTATGCCAGTATAGACTTATGATATTTCAACATCGATCAAAATAGCACAAAATCAAAATATGAATGGATTTTTCACATTGTACTGGTTTGAATATAATAACTTTCACTTGAAATCTTACATTTACGTTTTTTTTTCAATGCAATCATTGTTGTCATGACACTTTGTTTTCGTATATGTCACGTATATGTCATACATTATTTGTTCATCTGTAGTCATTATATATTATTTAACAAAATCAATTTGTCTTGTAATTTTTTTTTCGTTTCTGTTCTCTTTTTTGTGTTCAGTCATATTTTCACTATTCTGTTCATGTTTATTCGTGTATTAGCTTATTTGTAATTGGGTTAATCAATTAATTTATGAAAATCTATTCATTAAATTTTTCCTTTCATTTGATTGTTTGTGTACATATTAATGAATTCGGGATATTTTTTGTATCTGAAGTTTCGTGATATCTTCAACATGTGACTTTAATTCATAATATTTTAGTATATATTTCAATGACTCAAATTTAATGGATATATCCATATTGTTCCATGATACTACAATAAATTAGACCATGTCGTCATATATTGCAACAAAACCTAAAAATAGGAAGTAAACTGCTGGCTGCCCATTGCACATTTGTCTTTATGTTCATGTTACCATAATTTATATCAGATTTATCCATAAGCCATATTTTGTATCACTATTACCTGAGTTATTGCCCTTGATTCGGCTTGTGAAAGAAATTTGTATATTTTTAGAAGGGAATTAGTTTTTTATTCTACCTTTCTTCCTGACTTTTTTGACTAATATTTTTACAAACTAAAAGCATAGTAAGTATGTGTTCTATTACATTAGAAATAGAGATTTTTCACTTCTTATCTGCAATGGTTACTGGGTTTTATAAACATTTTTTCTTTTGATCATGTAGCTGATCAATTACTATGGAAATCATGTTGATGCATCTTTGTATGTATATAAAATGTAACTTTAATTTATAAGTGATGCACATTATGTATGATTGTTGTGTTGTTTGTAAAAACAGGGCACACAAATATAATAAGATACTTCTAAGTCTATTCTTTTCTTTACAATATCCTAATCTTATACAGTTGAAAATTATGTTATAATTTTCACTATCAAATTCTTACTCTGCGATATTTATTGAGTTACTTCCCTTGACTGGAGTAGTTATAGAGTTACTTCCCTTGACTGGGTAAACTGGTTTCCGTTCCATGTTGCAGTGCACCAAAGGAACAGATATGGACTAAATTATCTGGTGCTCTGATTGGTCAATGCATTTGAGCCATGTGTTTTGCTGTCCATTCGTGAAACATGGGGAATTTCTGTGTATCTGTTAAATTAAAATGAATATGGTACCGATGCCTGAATACTTTAGATACAAATTGCACCTTTTAATCAAAATAAAACAGTGGATTCTAGATTTAGTGACTCTATATAACATAATGTAGAGACCTTGATGTTTTGATCTATTTTTAAATTACGCGCGAAATATGCATGGAGTGAAAAAATGCGAGGCAATCCGAATGCGAAGTCTTGTGAAATGCCATGGGCAGAATTCTGCCAGGATTTTGACCGTAATTGACCAATCAGCATCCAGCAAATTTTGGGCCATACCAGTTGTCTCTGTACACCAGAGTCAACGGGTACCAGTTTATGACTGGAGTAGTTATAGAGTTACTTCCCTTGACTGACATGCAGCCAAGGGAGATAAATGCTACTATCATAGTAACACTAGCCAATCCCCATCCAGATTTGTAGTTCGTTATCACTCATACATCTCTGTCAACATCCTAGATTTTTACAAGATTCTTGTTAAAAAAAGAAATTAAACCACAAATTTTGCAACTGAATGAAACTGAATTTCTATTATGCAATACATTGAACACAAAAGATGTTATTGTTTACAAGGAAATCGCAGGAAATATTTATTTATCAAACACACTATTTCTTGATGGAAATTGATTATCTTAGGTAACTGGGTTACAAAGTCCAATTACTTAAATGGAATCACGATGCAGAAGTTGAATGTAAATATGAAAAATTATGACAACAAGTGCAGAGAAAAACAGCAGCATGCATTTGATTATCAGATGGAAACTAAAAGAGACTTCGTCCAATATTTTTGAACTACTTTTCATATACTGAAAGAAAAGTATGTAAGAGATTATGAATGACAACTCTGGATTGAGATTACAACACTGGCATTGATGACAAACAGGAAATAATGCACATCTCTTGCAGATTGATATTTTATGCTTCAATATTCAATTTAATGAAGTTCTCAAATGGTGTTCATAAAAACAATTATGAGATGAAATTATTATTTTACTAGTCCCGATGAAAATATTAGCCTGATGCACTAATTTTTTTACGTATTGATTTCTAGGTAACGAGAGAAATACTGACACAAAATGTGGAAAAACTATCTCCATACAATATAGAACTGATTGCCTGACAATTGGTTAATGCAGTGATTGAGAGTCACAACATTAATATCCATCTGCATCGTGTAGGAAATTGAAAATAATTGCCCTTGCAGCCATTCATTTGTCAAGTTTTAGGTGTTATCATGTTAAATCTATTCCTCTGAGTTTATATACATTTTTATTTGCATGCATTGTTTGTAATTGTGGCATATGTAAGCTGTCTGACACATTTTTGTTTCATTATTAGAACCCCTTGACATTGATATAAGTGACCTTGACCTGTTGCTGTACCTTGTTGGTTTAATGGATTGTTCTACAATGTTTATTCAACCTAGTTGTTCCAACAGTGAAATAATGGAGGGTAGAAATCATCATTTTTTGTGCCCAGTTTGAAAATGCCCATTCAGTATTCTATACCTCCCTGTATAATAATGGTATAAAAGGAGAATGTTTGACTGAATGTGAGGATTTGTCAGCAAGTTTATAGGAATAAAATAGTAATTTGTTTGTGTCTTCTCAATGTAATCAAATAAACCAACTTGAATTATCTTGAGATATCAAACTAATGGTTTTAAAGCTGTTAAGTATATTGTACGCAATCATGTTATGTCTGTTTTCCACTTAATTCAAATCAGCACATTCAAATTAATACGTTGAACAGAATAAAATGCATCTGATGAATTGTAGTAATTTAACTATACACTGATGTTTGGGCACAATGCTTTTCTTTTTAGGAGTTAAACCCTGTAATGGGAGATAACTAATGGATCACTTCACTGCAGATATAACTACCTAGCTAGGATCATGATAATTGTCATGACTTGAGTTCTAATATTTTTGTCATAAAATCAACATTATTTTTGTTATAAAAACAACACTGTTTTTGTTATAATAACAACACTATTCTTGTTATAAAAACAACACTATTTCTGTTATAAAAGCAACACTGCTTTGGTTATAATAACAACAATATTCTTGTCATAAAAACAACACTATTTTTGTCATAGACATATTTCATTTATTGAAACATCAACAAATCATAAAATTACAGAGATTCCTACACCAGACACAACCCTATAAAACTTTCCTATCAGGTAATTATTTCTCACTCATCAACCAATCAATTCTTTAAAAACAATGTTTTCAAAAAAAAGTTCACATTTGCAAACTTGAAATTTGGCTCCACGCCTGTACAATATTTTTGTATTTGAGTTCAAAACTTAGTTTTAGTATAAAAATGAAAACAAAAATGCAATTTTCTTCATAAGGTCTAAAAAAATAGGCTTGTTTCCAGTGACCAACCATCTTTTACCAGCCAACTCCTAAGTTTTTACGGCATCCAAATCAAGTGCTATTGTAATTTTCACAACAGTGTTGCCGACATATGTAAAAAAAATCCCTACCTACCGACCCAATTTTTTTGGCATGTAACCGGAAACAAACCTTTTTTGTTTAGGCCTAATGAACCATGTATGTATAAAAGAAGATTAAGTATCATTAACAAGGCATTTAAGAAAATTAAAATATTTTTAATGTGGTTGCTATGGAGACTGTCATTCGCCTTGGGTGGTCTCATCAACATGGAATTTATACATCAGAAATTTTATCAGTCTTACCTTTATTATATTAACTTTTAAAATACACTTATAACGTTATAATTGAAACTTATCCATCTTTGAAATATCAAATAAAGAAATATTATATCCATTATAACAACCTGGTAGGAAAGTTTTAGTACAAACAATTGTATATGTATATCTATAAATAAATCTTGTTTAAATAACAAAGTGCAACCAAAAATGTAAAAAATATTGCTGAAGAAAATATATATAATGTATAAAATAATACAGAAAATAGCAAACAATTTTAAATATAATATAAAGAGAAACAACAAAAGTTTAAAGACAAAAAGCAATATAATCATATATCTTCATTGCACTACCATGGAAAATGTAAGTCTGGAATTCTCAAAATAAAAAATTGCACATAACTAAATATATGTATATACATATGAGTCATCACTAATGTCCTCCAAGGACAATCTGCGTGTATATCTGCATTGTATAATTGGAATGTTTTACATGGAAACAAGTTTCAGTAGAAGAACAAAAATTTCATTCTATTCATGATAAACAACAATAACAAACAACCCACTGAGTCACTAATCAATTTTATCAGTTGGTGCATTTTATCAATAATTTACTTTAGTTTCAGTCTAAGGCCAAAAAATAGTCATGTTTACAGGACCCTGACCAGTACCAATTTTTGGTACAGACCTTAACTTTCTAACAGTGAAACCCAAAGCATGATAATACATTGTATTTGGGGATTAAACATACCTTGAATGTACCAAAGGTATTTTAAGAAAAAAATGAAAAGTTTTGCAACCAACCTACTCTATTGTTTTTTGGTCAAGTAACCAGAAGCGCGATTATCTTTTTATTAAATATGACTATTATTGTAGCAACAATCTTATACAGTGACATATGCATATGTGAACAAAAGCCAACCAAAGGAACGAATATGGCCCTTAAGCACAGCTTGCCCTTATCTAGAATTCTTTTGGCATATTTTATCAATGAATGCGTGTTGACTGTATCTGCCTATATTGTGATCTTAATACACTGATGGTCATTACCACAAGCTTGGCTGTAGTTGCGTCACTGGACGCACATGATTGATTTATTCAATTACTCTGCATTCAATATTATCTTGACAGATATTGGTAAACTTAATGGTCCATGCTAGTATTCCATTAATAATAATAGCAGATCAATGTTTGTATGATAACAGCTATGAAAAAGTAAGTTTCCTTACAATACCAAATATACTCTAATGAACATCTCTGGGATTCTTACACATGAATTTTATTGATTGTGTACATTGTTGTGTGGAGTGTTCAAATATAACTTAGGGAGGGACATTCATTAGGATATATTTAGTATATTCAAAAATAGACTTTGACATTGTCACTAAATATGTATGTCTTTTTTACAGGGATCATTACTAATGTACATTATCTCAAATTGTGAAGCAATGCAATACGTCATTAGAACAAAAATTAATAACATATTAAGATTATGAACCACATACAAATCAAATTTAGTTATATATGTAAATACATTGACATTACTTCACTTAGGGAAGATGTTCGGAGTTTATATGTACAGGAGACAATAAATGTAGGATTCAAGTGGATATTGGGAATATTTATAGGGTCTCTTAACAAACATGGCCTTAAAACAAATGAACACACCAGCCTACTAAAGATTAAATGACAAAAGCATACATTAATGCACCATTTGTAAGTTCAGAATATTGAAGATGAATAACATCTTTAAATGCTAAATGAACAACATCTTGGTATCAACTTTGGCTACTTACATTTGTATACTACAATTCTATGTCAAAACTTTTAACACCTACAGATTACAATACAAATTAACCAATATTAATCAATCTTTCACAAATACAGCAACCTTGACCTTTAAAACTATCTACCACTACCTCTCAAGGTCAACAATAATACATCTAAAATTAATGAACAGTGAAAACATCAAAGCATAAATATTTTACATATATTCAGGTGTGGTGACATTCATCATTCTGAAATTGCAATAAAATGATGATAAATGTAACGGAATGTGTTGTCATGGAAACAAAAAATTCATAAAATGACATAAATAATGATATTACACAATTATTCTTGAAAAGAATCATTTGTGTCTCATATTACAATGATTAACAATTATATACTTTTACAATATAACACTACAAAACTTTACATAACAATAAAATGTTGAGTTACACTCGATTTTTGCACACAAATATGCAGACCCAAATGCACTTAAACATTTATGCACTTTTGACCAGTCAATGTTTTACCCAACCAGGAGCCCAATGCTAAGCTCATTTAGGAGAGCATAAGGAGTACAGGCCTTAAGGTTATAAAGTTTGAGATCAGTCTCTAAGCTCAAATCTCATATGTTTCTAACTTTATTATTACTAAACAATTATTACTAATCAATTAAGAATTCAATCTTAAGTTATTCTGCCAGCTGAAATGATCTGAATATGTATTTAATCATTGAACTGCAGTATCTTTTAAACCAAAATGCTTCACTTACAAAAGTGAGTTATGAGCTCGGACGCTGTTCTCAAGTTTTCTAACTTCGGGGCCAGATCTTTAATATGTGAGCTCAAAGCCTAGCAGTAGCACATGTTTTCTGATGACTTGGATTGAAGACATTGTCTCAAAGACATTTGGCCATCAGCTGATTCAAGTGATTAATTAGAAGAAGATGGCAGCTACTTGCAGAGAACGAGTTCAGTACTAGTACAGAATCCAGGAACAGTGCTTGCCAGTATGTGATTGAAATACTGCTGAAAACAGGCATAAAATTCCAAAAAAATATTTTTGTCAACCAAAAAATAGGGGTGATGTATTGAATAGAACTATAAGTAACTATAGAGACCGTTGATGATTGCACCATATATAGATACATCATCAGACAAGATGTAAACTTGTCTAACATTCTAATCCAGAAAACTAGGTATCTAGTTCACTGGTGGACTTATAACAAATGAAATTAACAAAACTTCAATGCATGGTTTTCAATGATTTTACCCAAAGTGTACTCATTCTGTTGAGTACTATATTCAACATCTTACAAGACAGCTGTATGTCCAGCATGTGGGAAAAAACATTGACTGGTTCATTACACGATGCTGTAGTTTAACAATAAATTTATAAAATCATACAGTTCCATATCTCCACAAATAAATTGCATAATCAGTGTGTTAACAATACAGATCACATCTACCTAATACCAACAATGAAAAATATTATTCTTATTATTTTACAAACATATTTCCTCTACCAATTATAACTAATAAATGCCCAATCACCCTATTAGCAACCCCTACCCAATTTGAGAAAAATGAAAAATTGAAAACATCATAAATACTAAGATAATTATTCATACTACAGTAAAACCTTGATAATGAGACTACTGTTGGGACCCAAAAATTTGCCAAAATGATGAGGTGGCCTCATTATCAAGTTTAGTTATTAGGAATTTATTGAAAGCCAGTTCAAAAATAAGTGGTCGTTATAACAAGTAGGTGGTAATATTGAGGTGGTTACAATGTGAGGTTTTACTATAAGTACAAAACCTTGGAACATCAGAGTGCAATTATTAGGATATAATTGGTATCAATAAAAACAATGACTTGCCTAAAATTGTATGTCAACAAATGATGTAATTCTCGTTTAATTGTTTTTATCAATTAGCCATGAAATGACTTGCACTGATCAGGAAAATACCATACACTGATACTTTTAAACATCCAAGAAAAAAGTTTGTTTTACTATTAAAAACAACACTACAAACATGAATAAAAAAAACTAGTTCTTAATTTCTGTTCTTTCATCCATGCTGAATTTAACATTATTTTGTTGACAGTGTGAAAAAAACACTAATTAAGAAGAATTCCATACCAAATTCAAGCATGCATTATGAGCAAATTATAATATTGAAACTGTTGAAGGCATTAATCATGGAAATTATCAACATTTCAGGACAATATCATAATACATAAATTGGTACCTTGATTCTACCAAGCTTTGTAATATGCAGTTCACATATGGTACACGTAGCATTAACAATTCTGCAAGCCAACTTCAAACAACAAAAAAATCTAATTGAATTTTTCAGTTTGTGTTCAAAATATTGAAGATATGCCATGCCACAAAATCATGACACGAATTCATCATGGACATGAAACTCATAAACAATCCTTGAACTAAAACAATCTCACAAGTTTCATTTTAAACATATTTTGGCAGAATAATTACAAATCAAAATAGTTTACCTTGGACCATAATCTAAAACAATACAGAGTGAATAATGACAATACAATATAGTGAACTATTGCTTTAAATTCAACATGAATTTTGTGTGCCATCAATATTTGAAAAATAATTCTGCAACATCAAGAAACAAATGATATTTGTTACATAGACTCTTATACACAGTCAAACCTGTGAACAAAGGCCATCCTTGTGAAAGACAAAATGAGGCCTTTATTGACAGATGGCCTTTATTCAGAGGTCAATTTGTTCTAAATAATCAATGACAGTTTTTAAAAGAATGGCCTTTATTCACAGGATGGCCTTTATTCAGAGGTGGCTCCAAACACAGGTTTATCTGTATTTTGATATCTCTAAGGTTCAAAGTACTATCTGCAAAAAGTTTTGAATGCATAGTGCTATAAAACTGAATTAAAACCTTGACATAAAGATCACCTTTGATGAAGACTATCTATACCTCACATGGTGGTCTTTACATAGAGGTTTGCCTAATTATCATCCATGATCAAAACACTAACAGAACCAGGCATACATTGCAGGAATAGATTTATACAAAACATCATGTAAAACAATTAAATCATGGCACTCATAATGTTAAGACTTACATTCTGGAATGTTGCAAGGTAGTCAACCTTTCTGCATCAAATCTATCAAAAAAAAATACAAACTATCAAACACTAATCATTTAAGACCAGAGAAAAAAAACTAGATTCTCTGTCCTTCCCACCCCCCATCCAAAAAACACCGCCAACAAAGTTCTTATTGACAAAAAACAAACTTCTGGATTCTGTTGAAGTATGAACAATATCTAACAAACACAATTTTTAACAGAACTTTATCTTAAAGCTTTTTCTTAAAGTTTAAACTTTCTGATCAGAATCTCAATATTTTTTGTCTGGCCTTATTTAATATCCTCTATCTAAAGAAGTATAATAAATTTCATGTATAACACTATTCAATACATGTACTGGTAACTATCTTCTATCCCAGTCTATTTCCACTTCTCAATATTTTCTTTTATCATCTTAATTTGATCTGAAAAATAAATAATAAAAAAAATTAAACTTATGAAATAAAACATACAAAACACTTATCTGAGATATTTTAAAATATATAAAAAAATATATATGAAAAGGTTATCATAGTCATGACAGGGCCACATTTTAATGGGAGGCTGAACAATATGAATCCAAGACAAAAATAAACCCCTTTTATGTGTTTTGCCAAGAGCTACATTAAACAATTCAGACAGTCAAAAAAATTTTCACTCATTTGAATATTTCAACAGGAAAAGATCATGTCACTTTGTTCAGTTTAATTCAATTTCTGTGCAAAGATAATATTTTTTACACGAAAGCTTCCGAACATGTTCTGAAAGAACAACATAGCTGCGACAAGAAAATTTGAAATAAGGTATTGAGATGTTGCTGCAAAACTGTCCAAGTGGCTTTAATGCATAGCAAGTGCAACAGTACAGGAGCATCAACATCCCTGGCTGTAACCTGTGAAAGTTAACATCCCTAGCTGTAATTTATGACATTTGTATAAGGACCAAAATCCCTGACTGTGGTTTATGACAATTGTATAAGGACCAACATCCCTGACATCCCACGCAAAGATTTGCAAAACATATTGAAATATCTTCCTAAAATAATTTCAGCACCACAATGTATGCAGATCTTAAAACTTCTCAGGTGCATAAAACACAAGACTCAGACAGACTGAAACAAAACAATTTCTGGAGAACTGGATGCGGACAAACTTCTACTTAATGTGATAACAACTGAGGAACTACTGGCAGTAAACAATATCTATCATCTTAATGAATTTATGAAGAAAAATGTGGGTGACAGAAGAAAAAGAATAGATCAGTAGACAAATTCCATCACAACTGAAATAACTCGCTGATTCAGACGTAGAAACAGACATACACAGGCAGACATAATGACTGCATTGAGCCTGTTTACAACCCAGGAGAGCAATCACTCTCATATTTACACCAAGTAAAACTTGATTATAGCCAGGGTATGTCATACAGTAATCTATTTTGATCAACTCATATACATGTATATCTGTTACCATAGTTACAATTTATTCTTACAAAATATACTAACTTAAATGATGCTCACAAAGAATAAAAAAATAAATGAAAAGACAAGGAGACAAACATGATTTTATAATATAGGACGATTAAATATCAAATTTTTGTGCATACAGTGCAAACTCTCAAAAGCGACCCTCTCTTGAGCAACTATTAACCTCCCTTCAACAACAGCATGATTTATTTCCCACTGTACAATTTAACTATAAATTTTACCTCTCTAGAGCAACAACCCCTAAACAACAACAAAATTTTGCTTCTCCTAAAGGGTGTTGCTTTGGAGAGGTTGCACTGTAGTTCACAGTGTAATAAAAGTTATCATAAATTATTATAGTAGGGAGTCAGTCATATGTCATAGAAGAATATTTATCACAATTTTAATTGCCATTTTACAATAAGTTATTCCAGGGGCCCAATAAGCTCAATATTTATGCAATTAGCTGTCAATTAAATAGGTAAACATTTTCATCATAAATATGCAGACCAGATGTTAGAGAACAAAAGCATCCTATTATATACATTCGCCAAAATATAAAATTTTGAAATATAGCGTTTGCCAATAAACGGCCAAATTGTTTTTGGTCATAATCCCCGGGCACACATTTAATATTTATATTTTCGATTATTTCCATAAATTTCTGCCAGAGAAATAAGGCAATTGTACTCTGTCTAGCTTGTTAGTTTTCCAGGCCTAGAAGAATAAATCTTACAGACAATCAATGAGCAAAGGCGGTCAAGGCATTTTAGTAATGGGATGTCTTTGTAGAACAAAATATACTAGCCATCTGTGTCAACACTTGCAGACAGTCAATTTATCAACATGTCTGCAAGACTATGGAACGTATATAGCAAACAGTCATTTAATCTGATAGACAGCTGGAAATCAACATGCCTGACGTAAGCAGGAAACAAATTGTTTAAAGGGGTAAAAACTTCAGTTGTTTGGAACAATGGGACAATTTGCTAGGGCTGATAAAAAGTACTTGTTTGAAACCATGGATCAATTTGCAAGGGCTGGTAAATAAGTACTTTGAACCTGGCAATGCAAAGCAAAAAAGCTAATAAATGGAAATATAAAATTATGTTTAACACATGACAATTGGAAAGGGTGGGTAAAAAAGTTTGTTGTTTGATTAAGAAATTATTTTTATCACATGACAATTTATATGGGCTGTTAGAAAAGATTGGAAGTTCATATAAATATTTCTAATACTGCTTAGAAGCTATTTAAAGTATATAGCATAAAAATCAAACTTAAAACACACTTCAAAATCTTTGACTCAAAACATATTCACACGAAATTTATATAAGTACAAAAGGCTGTATTGAGCAAAACTTGAACTTTTGGAAATGCTGCAAAATCAGGGTCTATAAATTTATTTCCCTGATTTAACTTAGAAAAGAAAAACCTTAATACTGGGACTTCCTTGGAGACCCAAAAGGTCTGTTATAATAATGAGGTGGTCTCATTATCAAGCTGAACTATAGGGCGGGGGTCATTGAAAGCTGGTCTGAAAATAAGAGATCGTTATAGGAAGGTGATCATAACACTGAGGTGGTCACAATGTGAGGTTTTACTGTATAAAAAAATATTTTAGACACACATGGTATTTATCATTAGTAAATTTAGATTTGAAAATATTTAAATAATCACACACAAAATGCAATTCAGTTTAGTTTAGTCTAATGGTGTTTTATGGCACATAGACAGCTAATGGTCATGCAGCGCATATTTAAATAAAAGCAACATGTACAATGTGTGTAAAAGGATGCCTAATTAATGAGGACGAAAGAAAACTGATATGAATCGGTTAAAATTGATTTGTAATAACAAAATATAACTGTGTGAAACTAATCTCATTTACATATTTAATACACAGAGTATAAAGCAATTCAGTTCAGAAAAGCCAAAGCAATATATCATATATCTAGATATCTCAGAATGAAACAAAGACTTCCTTCATGTCTGTATTGTATATTGGCCATCATAAAAAAGTAACCAGTAAGTGATGTTGGTATAAAATTTTATTTTATAAAAGCATGTGCACCATGAGTAAGCCAACCAACCATTACTGTCTTTATGTGTAACCATATTGTTATCCATTATTGACCATAAAATTGTTATATACCATTAAAATTTCAAGGTCAGTATATCAGGCTAAGATAGAAGAATTTTTATGATGGTTACTTTCTTATGATGGCCAGTATATTAGAAGTAGATTATGTCTTGATCAAGTACAAGTAATGTATTTTTTCCTTAGATCAACTGAAGTTGGATTGTATCTGGAAGTAGTTAAGTTAACAAATACCTATTTCAGAATTTCCATTGAATACAGATGTAATTGCTAATTGTAGGATTTAATTATACAAAAATTCCTGCCGACAAAACTATTCCTACAGTTCATTTCATCATTAATTCATCGCACACAGTCTCTGGCAATGCCATTAATATCTTAATACTCCACCGAATGTAATTAAGTAATGTCTTCCAGTATATTAATACACCCACTTTGTAATGAAAACTTATTACTTAGACTTTGATTTCTAGATATAAACAGTTCCAAGCAGCTTTCCGAGCCAGCAGTCATCATTAACGGAGATGTACAAATAAGCTACCAGCAAGTATTCAAGGACATTGTGTGTCTACATAACATACAATAAAGCCCTGATAATGAGACTACATTCAGGACCCCAAAAATCGGTTATAATATTGAGGTGTTTCCATTATCGAGTTATTGGAAGTTGGTGTGACAATAAGCAGTTGTTACAACAATGTGGTCATAATACTGAGGTGGTCGCTATTTGAGGTTCTACTGTGCAATAAGCACTTCAAAACAAAAAAATAAAAAACAAGAAAATTTGAGACAAGATTCTACTGAAGAAGCAAATTGGCAGATCCATACTAATGCAAGTATTGCATAAGCCAAAATTTATTACAGAGATGCTGCAGGAAATATAACATTGACAACACGGAGCCAAGTTTCCAATTTTAATAAAAGCAATTTTAAATCACACAAGAGAAGATGCTGTCACAAGATGTACCCATCTAATACAGGACCAGAACAGATTCACATTTGTAAAATCTCTTAATGGTGCGTATGTAATGGAATTGAGGTAAAACTGATTTATTTGGTTAATATTGCAAAGTAACTAATTCACAGGATATATAAACAGTATGTCTCAAAACTGTATATTAGTAGCAATATTCCCTAATAATGCTCCCAGGGCTAAATGCTTTGAAAAAGGAGGCATTTAATAGAAGTAGTATTTTTTTCATTGGCCTTTTTTGAATAATCTTTCAGTTATAAATGGCCACTTAATCAATTTTCCTGGAATGTATACTAACCAGTACTAACTTACCCTTCCAGAAACAGTCAGCAATTTCACCACATATGAAGGAAAATCGACATTTTTTGACAAATTTTCACAGAAGGGTATGACCTGCTGTGAGTGGGATTAGAATCCAGATCGCCAGGTTACAAGTCCAGTGCACTAAAGTCCAGTGGTCATTGTCACGGTCCCAGTAATTACACAAGAATGAAATTTTTTCAATAGTTTTCATAAAAATTTGGTGTACACATGCATTTATATCAGACATTAGTGATTTCATTTGTACTTTCATTATTGACTTTGGATATTAAAGTACTGTAAACTGTTTTTGCAGGTAAGTCGTCTTTTTAACACCAAAAAAGCAGGCCAATAAATACATTTGGGGCATGAAACAGGGAAATGATAATCAAGTATTCCAAGAGTTTTTGCACAACGACGACAACTATGACAGCAACAATGAGGCGATCATAATGGCTAAACTTTTTCCTTGGAACAGATGAGCAATTATAATTGCAAAGAGATTGCAGCCAAGTTTGATGAAGACAACATGAAAAACAGTTCTAGTAAGAAAGTGAACAAGCTTTATTTGGACAATTTTGCATGATCAAGGACCATAACTTCAGACTGTTGAGGTGCACTTTTGCTGATTATCAAACTATCATAAGGCATTATGCCAAAAAACACTGTGACTAAGAAGAAATTCTAAAATGAATTTTTCAAATAAAAGAGCATGATATATTTGTATACTGTCTTCTGTCCCATCTGGCATATAATAATGAAATAAATTCCAAATGTTCCGAGATTCTCCTTACCATCTTTCAAATCTGCGATCACCGATTGCTTCCGAAGAAATTCCAAGCATAACTCTTTACTTAAACCAAAGGCTCTCATGTTACATGTAAAAGTTCTGAAAAGTAAAAACAAAATGAATGTCCAATTACGAGCTGGAGAATTTTAACTAAATCATTAGCCTATAACAATTTTATTAATATTCTTTGTCAGAAGCAAATAACTGCAATCGTTATCTGTCATATTTCCAAAGATTAAACAATTTTAAAAAATTAATATTAATCTGGCAAAAACACAACTATTGTTAAGTGACTTTGTCCAAAATTTTCATAATGCAATGATATTTGAATTTTCTTTCAAATTAAAACAATAATAATGGCAAGTAATACAGATCATCAAATCTTATATTGAATATTTCAAATTTTTACTTGTTTAAAAATGTTTAGTACATAAGTATTGACCCAAGTTTATGAAACTTGAGAACTATCTCAATATCACTCCTAACAAAGTATATCATGTAATGAAAAGATATTTTCTCTTTCACTGGGTTTAATGCCATTTCTCAACAATTTTTCAGTTATATACAGGGGCTGGTTCACCCAACCTGTTTTCCTGGACTGTATTCTAACCAGTACTAACTTACCCTTACAAAAGGAGCCAGCAACTTCTCCACATATGGAGGAAAACCAACATATTTTGTCAAATTGTCATAAAAGTATATGACCTGCCATGACTGGGATTTGAACCATGAAAGCCACGTTGCAAGTCCAGTGTACTAACCACAGAACCATGGCTACAGCCAGTCTTTTAATACCTCAAACCCTGATATTTATCAAAAACGTGAATTTACCCGAGTTGTCCGAATGTGATATTTTCCTGGAACATCGAATCATCAGTTTGAGAATCATGTCCATCTTCACTGAAAATATATATAAAAAACATTCAGAAACAACAAATCTGAGTTTATTTCCACCAGACCAAAATGTCACTTTTATTGTAGTAATTTAGCATTAATTTACTGGACCAGATAATCTGCAATAAACCAGACATAGCAGAGAGCTAGGCACCTCCAGCAATGCATAAAATGTACTAAAATCAATCAACACTTCGCAGCCAGTTTTCCTGAAATTCACAATACAGTAAAACCTCAATAATGACACCACATTCATGCCCCCAAAATTGGTTGTAATAATGAAGTGGCTCATTATCAAGTTGAATTATTAGGGAGTTATTGAAAGCTGGTCTGAAAATAAGTGGTTGTTGTAAAAAGGTGGTTGTAATATTAAAGTGGTTGCTATGCGAAGTTTTACTGTAGATAAAACACTCTCCCTGCAGTAAAAAACCTTGTACATGTGGATAAAGATTTTTGGCTCATGCATAATTATCATGTATTTTCTGTTGCTGGTAAAAACAGCCTTAAGTTAATTAGGGAACAGCTTAAGGTTTTTTTACCTATAAAGTCCAAAAATATTGTCCCAAAATGGAGCAGACAGATTTTGTCAACCTTCATATTTTTTATAGATTTTCATGATAGAAAATAATTGGGTATTATATTTCTCAAAACCAACATCCCCAAGGGCAACAACACTTTTCAAAATGCTTCGTAAAATAATTTAAGGTATCTAAGTTAATTATCAAAGAAATAATTAATAATATCAAAGAGATAATTGGGCGATATCATTTTATATAATATCAACATTTGTAAGTAACATTGAGCAAATATGCCAAAAAAGTACAGTATTATAGATATAATATATTAAAACAGTTGTTACCACAGAAGAACAGAAGATACACTGGAATTTGTATGATATGTATGTATCCAATATAATTATGTACAGAGAAACTTGTCAATACAGGTCACTTAATAGAGAGACGAAATAATTATTTGTTTTGTTTTTATGTAACATTATCACTGGGTATAACGCTGTTTTTTAACAATTTTTCAGTTATATGCAGTTACCGGATCACCTAACCAGTTTTCCTGGACTGTATACTAACTTACCCTTCCACAAGGAGCCAGTAAAGTCTCCACATATTGAGGAAAATCAAGATTTTTGTCAAATTTTCATAAAAGGGCACAACCTGCCACAGAGCAGCAGGTTACAAGTCCTGCACACTCACGAATGGACCACAGTCACGGCCCCAAAATATTTACGGCCTCCATGCAAAGTTGGTATTTTTGTTTTATTCAGAGGTTAATTTGGATGATTTTAAGTATCAAAGTATGTATGCTATAGCATGACCTCAGATCATAAGCACATGGTAGCTTTCATTCACAAGCGACCATTTACTGTATACCCAAAAACAAAATTCACACAGACTTCATATATCATCATAAGATCGAAAACTAATGAAGGCAAATTTTTTTCTGCGCATCTGCTTAAAATACTATCCACTTGTACCATACACCCACTAATAAATACATTCTGGGATGTTACATGTTATAGATTCTTTTTTCAATTTTTGCATCATGCACTTTGTAAGATTTTAAGCATTCTAAAAACATTCACGGTGAGTTTACAATTTTCATTTTCTCTAAAAGGTGGGGACTTTAATTACAGAAGGAGCGTCTATTAGGGGTTATTTGGTATCAGAAAATCTTAAATGGAGTAAATTATACGAGACAACAAATTACTGACAGGTCTCTGAGAAAGACATGATTAAGAAAAGACATAATACAACAGTTATATTGCACCATTATTAATCGCAGTGTCTAGTTTAAGCAAGCAACTATCAATATGAGGGTTTGTTCATGAATAAAATCCTCTTAAAATTTGATAGATAAAAATATGCAAACAAGAAATTATCTGTTCCAGACACTGTAATGGTATCATAAAATTGTATAAAGTGTCTATCACTGTAATCAACAAGGCTTACAATTATGGTCATAACCATAACCAGTGATGTTTTCCCTCTTTGTTTGTTTACCGGACCCTCCCGAATCAAAAATGAAGACATTTTTCCCCCATTCCCAACCTAAAAAGTCAATTTTGGCATCACACTGCACATTTTTCCCCCATTGGACTGGATCCTAATCCTTTCCCAAAATTGCAAAAAAAATCTTTGATAAAAAAATATTATTTCTGACAAATCTGAACTAGTCTGAGCAAACTAACACACAAATCTAAAATTACGATAAGCATTTCCATTTTCCATGCTGCATACAAAACTATGTACATGTATAGCTGCTCTAAGTTGTACTGGCATGACAAAGGTTTGATCATCACTGGATGTCATTCTAATGCATTTGATTTGGGGAGCCAGTACTTAGTTAAAGACTGGTTACTGACTGACTCCCTGTTTGATACATGGCACTTATCAATATAATTTACTCCATAAAGCTTTTATAAAACTTTGGGTCTGGTATAACTTTTTTATATTATTAGTATATTTCTTTTACATTGATATGATCTTGCCTTAGCACTAATCGATGGGATCTGTGCTGGGAGCTAACTGATGGGACCCGTGTCTGGCAGTAATTGATGGGACCTCTGTCTAGCACTAATTGATGAGACTCATGTAAGGCACTTATTAATTTTTTCCTTACACTGAAAGATGGGATTTGGGAGACAAATGATAATAAAGCAAGTGTCCCCCCTAAGTTACAGTGATGGACTTATAATTTCATTGAGGATTGCAGTGTTATAAATAAACAGTGTATACTTAACTATGACAGGGTTTTTTTGGGGGGGGGCCATTTTGATGACTAATATTTGGTTGTGATCCCAAAGGCAAAAAGTATATTTTTTCCCAATAGCAAGGAGAAAATTCCCAATTCAAATGAAAAAAAATTCTTCATTCTATAACGTGTTTGGGGTCAAAAGTAGCGAGAACAAAGTTACCAATATCTAAAAACTTTTTTAGTTTTATTTGATTATTTTCAGTTATTTTATACAGTGTAACTTTTTCCCAAATTAGTCAAAAATGTCACAAAATTTCCCAATTCTTGGGGTTGGGTCATGTTCCCCAAAATGCTAAAAAACCTGTATGAACCAATCAAGTCAGTCAAAGGAATGGGAAAATCTATAAGTTCTAAAACCTATCTTCATGAGTTCATAGAAGCAATCAAATACCTTACATGTTATTTAGCTTTATTGATTTGCACAATACAAACTTAATTCCACTAAAGTCCCGACATAAGTAGTATACCGGAGAAATAAGAACACAAGATTCTGGAGAAATGTCTTGATTTATTTTACAGCTTGGAATAATACCAGATAAGGGAAGCATCTACATAAGGTATAATAATTCTAGGAGACACTCCTACATGGCAGCAGGCATAGTATTATCCTTCACAACACCAACGTTTTCCCTGATCTCTAACACAATGGAATGATCGGGAAATTGCCAAATTTCACAACAGAACGATTAACTAAATATGACCAAAACATCTCTTATGGTATTCAAATTTCTGGAAGACAGGTTGAAATTGCAGTTTTAACAAGAAGTAATGATAACTTTGAGCATTCAAAATCTTTGTTGATCGTGCCCTCTGAGCCAATTGAAATACTCTTCAACAAAACCATTGTTTAAATAACGAAGTTGCTTTAAGTTCTCGTAAACTTGACCTCTCACACTTCCCATCCACCAACATAACAAGAGGTCCGCAGAGCAGCCACAATATTCATCTGATTTACATTGTTCTATTTAATAAGTAACTGTGACCAAAATTCTACATTAAAAAGGGGGCATAACTTCAAAAATATAGCTTTCAAAATAATGTCCCTTGTCTTGCAATTGTGCCTTGTCATGTAGTATTCTTGTTGATATCTTTAAAAGTGCTTGAGTAATGGGCTACATTAAAGTTTTTGTGACAACAACAATAACAACACCGCAGCAACCATAATAGCTTGACTTTTTGTTTCGAAACAGACGAGCAAAAATCCCAAATTGTTCAAGAAGAATTTTCAGGCATTACAATTATTTTCTGACGTACTTCAGTCGGATACTACCAGGCAGTTTTTACCTAACCATTTTTTTCTGATTTCTGCATCAGTACTTACTTTTTAAATGTCTGGATTTACGCCTGTTTTCGTAAGTTTTTCGGTTATAATACAAGCGGGCTTCTACAAATCACCAGAGGAGGACAAATGGCCATCGACATAATGCCCACAACAAATCATCAAAGAGAACAAGTGCCATACTCAGTGCTCAAACCTAAGAACCAAAATAGGCCTAAACAAAAAGAAGGTTTATTTCTGGTTACATGCCAAAAAAATATGGGTAGGCAGGTAGGGTTTTTTTTTGTAATTTAGGTTTTTTTACATATACCGGCAACACTGCTGTGAAAATTATAATAAAGCACTAAGATTTGGATGCCGAAAAACTTATGAGTCGGCAGGTAAAAGATGGGTGGGTTGGGTAACCAGAAACAAACCTTTTTTTACGCCTTAATGCCCATAGACTAAACGATCAACCTAATGAGCTAAGAAAGTGACTGTGAACCGCTAAAAAAACAAGGCAAAACCCATAAGACATTTCAAGCTATTTCCATAATTTTGTACTTCTACAACTTAAAAAACAGGCAAAGATTTAACTGGTCAGAAACCAGTACACCAAAAAATGAATCATTTTAATCTTTACACAATGTCCCACAAAAATCAAACAAAGCATTTAATGTGTGATCTTGAAGGCATCTATCAGAGACTTACTTATCTACATTCTGTTCACAATTAGCTCTCGTAACAGTCTGGCAAGTCATAAGGGGACAATTACATGGTGTTATGCACTCAATCATCCAGAGAGACAAGAAAACGAAACTTCCCACGTTTTTTTTTCAGCAGGACAATTATCTGCACAGACCAGACAATACCAAACATTAGGATTCATTTACGCTAGAATATGTCATTCCCAAAACAGTATTTCCATTTCCTGACATGACATTAAGTACCTCAATAAGTAGGGATAACAGAGAAAGACACGTGTAGGCAATCAACTCTTCAGTATAGACACCGTTTGACAAACAGCGTATAGTCCGCATAAAACTAGTCATTAAAATCATGCAAGACCTGGCTGAAGATTTTCCATGGACAAAATATTTTGTCCATGGAAATTCCATGGAAACCCTGGAAAAGGCATGGAAAAGCCTGGAATTAGTTTATTTTCCGGGCTTTTTCCAAGTTGAGCTAAAATCATCTAGATTAATGTCCATGGAATTTCCATGTACAGTCTGTACATTGTCCATGGACACCATGGAAAATGCATAGAAAATGCATGGAAAAATGGGACTAAGTATTTTTTTCATATATCTGTGGTCTTAGAAAAAATTTAGGCTGGAAAATGCATGCAATTTGTGGACTTAGAATATTCTGTACATGTGTGGACTTAGAAAATTTCGGCAAGTGAAATGCAGTGAAATAAAGACTTTTATGTATTAGTGAATGATATATCAATCGACATGCTATGCTAGACATTGCAATGTTATCAATTTGTTATTAAATAACAGGAACAATTACATGTACTTCTGCAACTTATTTATATGGATAGTTAGGCATAAAATAATTTCATACAGTGATTTTGTAATTAATATAATGATATGTAGAGAAATGGAACCAAATGAATAACAAAAGTATTCCATTTTTTTCTTTACTTCTCAAATCTAATTTTCTACTTTGACTTCTGTGTAAAATCTACACAAATCCTTTTGGATACTAACATGTTAAGATGAATAAAAAATTATACAAACTTGCTCCAGAAGAATGAAAATTTACATTATATACAAGTATTGTGAACATAAAAACTTTAAACCCATTTATTAGGACTAAATTCTAACTCTATAGGACTAAACTCAGAGTTAGAGTTTATAAATATTTGTTTGGATGAAATAGTTATTTTCACAGATTTCATGATATAATAAACTTCATCCTATATAATGTCATTTCCACAGTTCATAAGTCAGCTTTATAATTCAGTCCCGCTCATGTTGATTAGGTAGCACAGCTCCATACGTCACATCACTTCTACTGATGACAATGAGAGGTTCCCTCAGATTTTCTGCTTTGGTAATATCCAGATAATCACTGTCAAAGAGGCGGGACAATGTCCAGCCTTATTCCGGGTTTTCCTGCCAAAGAGGCTGGACAATGTCCAGCCTTATTCCGGGTTTTCCTGCCAAATACTCCAGGCTTTTTCCATGGACAATATTTGCATGGAATGTCCATGAAATTTTCATGGAAAACCTGGAAAATCTACAGCTGGGGAGCATCAACTTTGGCAAAACTTATTCGAACTAGAATTGTTTTAATTCAAATTATGGTAGTTTTGTTATGGTATGCAAACCACAGAGCAACCTCAATTATCATAGTTCATAAAATAAACCAAATATTTCCTAATTAAAGCCCCATGGTTGAAAGAGGACCATGGTCAACAGAGAATCATGGATGAAAGAGGACCATGGCTGACAGAGAATCATGGTTAAAATGGATCATGGTTGACAGAGTATTGTGGTTAAAATGGATCATGGTTGAAAGAGGACCATGGTTGAAAGAGGATCATGGTTGAAAGAGGATCATGGTTAAAAGAGGATCATGGTTAAAAGAGGACCATGGTTGAAAAAGGACCATGGTCAACAGAGGATCATGGTTGAAAGAGGATCATGGTTAAAATAGGATTATGGTTAAAAGAGGACCATGGTTGAAAGAGGACCATGTTCAACAGAGGATCATGGTTGAAAGAGGACCATGGTTGGACCATGTCTAACAATTCTCATCAATTCCTCAGTCTATTTGCATGAACTACTATCAGCAGATTACAGAATGCATACACTGTTTAATTTTTTGAACAGTCTTTCAGCAGACTTTTCAATGGTCACATTCAACTGCAGTGAACCTACTATAATGAGCCCCTGAATATATAGATGCCCATAGCTCTAATGCTTACAGACAAACAGTAGTTTGTAACTGTTTTATAATAATCAGTCTTTCTATTAAACCCAGAATAATTACAAATAATGAACCATTTCTCAGGTGTCTTTCCAATAAGTGATAATTGTAGACAAGTTTGTCTGATAATTCAGAGTTATATATGAATATGTACAATCAAATCATGCACTTTTCTATTCAGTACTCATTAAGATTGTTTATTGCGAGACATATATACACTCAGATCAATGGCTTAGAATATATGTTGCTAGGCAATGTCATCAAGGTTGATGTAAGTTTAATTCCTGATTTCAATCGTAAATAATCATCAGACTAATGTGGCTGTGATGTTGTACAATACAGCAGACACAATTTCCTCTCATGCCATAAACTTCGCTAAAAAACTGCAAATATTGCACATAATTTGCCTCAGAGAGACCAGAAATAGCACCAGCCGTTTTCTCCCTAGGGCTGAGATGTCACATGACATTACTAACACATCATCAACATTCTACGGAAATAACTTAATTACGTTTTTATTGAAAGAATAAAGCAATGCAGACGTATATGTTTACTTGGAAACAAAAAGCTCCGACAAAAATCCATGCGCACGCTATTTAAGTACATTCTAACCTATCCGTTAGGACCATCATAATGGAAGTGCTAAAAATGAATTTTTTTTTTCAAGTGGTCTTTAATCAGATAAAAACAAGAAAAAAATACCTGGAGTCAGATGGTCCCTTTTTTTCAGGTACTCACCATTCAGGTGATTTTTTAAACATGTGTTCTCTGTTCAATGGAGTTCACATTATTCAGAAGTTCTCTGCTAGCATATATTCTCTATTTACAAGTGTTTGCTATTCATAGGTGTTCTCTGTTTACATGTCTTCACTGTTTACATGTGTGCTCTGTTTACATGTTATCTCTGTGTACATGTCTTCACTGTTTACATGTTATCTCTGTTTACAAGTCATCTCTGTTTACATGTGTCCTCTGTTTACATGTTATCTCTGTGTACATGTCTTCACTGTTTACAAGTTATCTCTGTTTACAAGTCATCTCTCTTTACATGTGTCCTCTGTTTACAAGTTATCTCTGTTTACATGTGTCCTCTGTTTACATGTTAACTCTGTTTACATGTGTCCTATGTTTACAAGTTATCTCTGTTAACATGTATTCACTGTTTACATGTGTTATATGTTTACATGTGTTCACTATTTACATGCATTTTCTGTTCAAATTTGCAATGTGTAATCTGTTTCAGGTATTCTTACATATTACATAATGAAGAATAAATGCTTCAGTTAAATCAAAATATTAAGACAGTCAATTTCTAAACTAATTTTAAATGAAACATAGAATTCTACGATGCAGTCTTCTAGACAAATTGAATATATCTAAAACTGATTTTCTATTATATTCTCGCATGGATTTTAGACTAAATGTATTGTAGAACTGTATATGTCTCTATCATATTTTTATCAGATAGAATTCAACCAGTTCACTTGGCATCAGATATACCAAGCAGTATTTATCATTAAATTGTGTCATTTTCAGGAGCTAAATATTCCTAAAATATGTCCTTTGAGAGAAGTTTCATGAAAATGGTTAGTAAATGAAAGCCATAATACCCTCAGGAGCCAGTCTCTCTTCACAGCCTCACATTATTTCAACAAAAGATCATTTATTAAAACTGTCCATAAAAGGATGAAATTCAAACAAGAAAAAAAGATGTCCATGCTTCAGATCTATCTTATGATCAACAATTCATATACAGTGAAACCTCTCCAGAGCAGCCCTCTCTTAAACGACAGCATGACTTTTTTTTCCACTGAATGATTTAACTATTTATTTAACCTCTCTAGAGCAACAACATCTCAACAACAACATAATCTTGCTTCTCCCAAAGGGTGTTACTTTGGAGACATTGCTCTGTATTGCAAAAGAAATAATTCGGATAATTTGTTGTAGAGATAAATCTGGATCATACACTCATGATATCTAACTCAGGGAACCAGGCAGCTGCCATTCCACAGGGACCTGATTGTACACTAGAGGGAAGGAAAATACCCCACAAGTCTACTGAAAATATCATTTTTTAGCAGATCTAGACATGATCTCTAACTCAGGGAACCAGGCAGCTGCCATTCCACAGGGACCTGATTGTACACTTGAGGGAAGGAAAATACCCCACAAGTCTACTGAAAATATCATTTTTTAGCAGATCTAGACATGATCTCTAACTCAGGGAACCAGGCAGCCGCCATTCCACAGGGACCTGATTGTACACTTGAGGGAAGGAAAATACCCCACAAGTCTACTGAAAATATCATTTTTTAGCAGATCTAGACATGATCTCTAACTCAGGGAACCAGGCAGATGCCATTCCACAGGGACCTGATTGTACACTTGAGGGAAGGAAAATACCCCACAAGTCTACTGAAAATATCATTTTTTAGCAGATCTAGACATGATCTCTAACTCAGGGAACCAGGCAGATGCCATTCCACAGGGACCTGATTGTACACTTGAGGGAAGGAAAATACCCCACATGTCAACTGAAAATATCATTTTTTAGCAGATCTAGACAGGATCTCTCTGAGCATTTCAGTTTAGAACATACAGAATCTAAAAAGAGACAATCTTTTAAAAAAAGAAAAATTCTCAGCCTTGATATCTGGATCTCAAAACTGCAATCTCAAACTCCACTGGCCTAGACTCTCTACCAACTGAGCAAACTAGGCAAGCCCTACATGAAACAAACAAAACTAAATACCTAATTTCTATCTCAACACTAAGCAAAGCAAATTATATATCTGAACGCTTATACGTCTTGGATAATACCGCCTTAGTGTTCAGCCTCTTGAACACGAGCAGTCTGTCAAGGTTTTAATTTTCAAACCAATAATTTGTAGAAATCAGTCACTAATGAACCGTACAATGTTACAAATTGTCATCAAAGGCATTACACCGCAAGCAAATCGCAAAATCCTCATTATAAAACTTAAAATAAAGACAAGAACTTGATTTCATGCATGTCTCTAATAATTATCTCTAAGAAGAGTAAAAAAAACATGCATTATGAAATGAAGTCAGCTAAAAGAAGCAACACACATCCAATCACTTTGCATGTGTCAATTTGCAGTACATAAAGAATGAAAAGCCGTATTTATTCCGAAGCTATGAGATGACAAAAACAAACCGTAATACAGACATAATGGCTGCAGATCATGATTTTTCTCCTTTGCTGGTAATATAAGCTTGAAAAGTACTCAAAATAATTTACAGTCAAACCTGTATGTGCAGCCATCTCTGAATAAAGACCACCCTGTGAATAAAGGCATCCTTTGTAAAAAACGCAACTGATTATTAAGAACAAATTGACCTCCGAATAAAGGCCATCTGTCCATAAAGTCCACAATTTGTCTTTCTCAAGGGTGGCCTTTGTTCACAGGTTTGACTTTGTGTAACAGTTATGAATAATTTAGTCGAGTTTGCCATAGAACTGACAGAGAGAAGATGTTATTATCAAAGCTGGGAATTTTGACCAAAAAAGTTTCAGAAAGGACATAATACAGGTTTTACCATCAAGTTAGAGCCTTGAGTCTATGATCATAGGGTATAAATTAGTGCAGCACATGCCCTACGTGAAGATCTGGTGGAAGACATAGCATCTTAAAAGCCATTCAGTTCTAACTGCTGATCATTCATGCAATGAAGTTGCCAGTTAAATGCGGAGAACCAGGTTAGTTCTAGCACTGAATTCAGGAAAACTGGTTAGTGTACTTGCTGAATGTTTAATTGAAATATTCATCCTCCATTGCTGGTCATTGAGGTTTAGAATTTGTCAGTTCTTCGTTTAGAACATTTTTTTTCCTGGCCTCAGGATATATCAAGAATTATTATATTCTATTCATAAAGATTTACTATATTCAAATATATGCAATATACGTAATGGGGAAGCATTTATTAGAGGCTATGTGGTAATTAGGCAAAATTCTGAAAACAAAAGTTGTGGTTTTGTTCTTTCAACATGATTTCCAAAGGAAACAGTAAATGGTACTTCCTACAGAGACTCTGTTAGTTTAATTGTATCTCTTAAATCTGATCTAATAGATCTGTCTAGCTTCTTATAATCATTCAGTTGCCATGGAAACCGGAATCCAAGGCAAAACAAAAAATTTAATGGAAGTGAAAACATGCAAAGAAATACACAACACGAATGACTGACTGATTAATAACCAGCTAACATGTATTGTGTCACATAAGTTATGCAGACATGTAATCAAGAGATTGTTTTAAAGTGGCTCAATTCTAAATTCACATCAGAAAATAATAGTATTAATGAAAAAACATGCACAATCACATTAATGTCAATTATGTTGACAATTTACGAATATGCTTATTTGGTACAGCTGAATTAAGGCTTCATTTTCCTTCAAAGCATCCAAATCCATGTTATACCATGAGTTTTCTTCTTTGAATTTCTTTCAATGCTAATATGAGGAATTTTCAAAAAATAAACTGTTATCATAGCCATGATAAGTCTATTGAAGCTGGACAAAAAAAAATTTTTTAAAGATTTCTTTCAGCGCTAATATGAGGAATTTAAAAAAAGATATTCTTTTTGTCCAGCTTCATAGACAATATAATCAAAGTTAAGATAGCAGTTTTTGAAATCTTCTACCCCTTGCTTGCAAATAAAAAGTATTTTGTCCTGTGGATTGTCTTGGGCATCCATTGTCAGCTGTTTAGAATAAATGTCTGTGATGTATTTCCATAGCAAATTGAAAAATCGTCTCTAAGATATTTCTATGAAATGGACCCTGGGGTTGTAGTCTTTAGTCTTTCATATATTGCACTGAACAATAGTCAACTTAATTCTGACTCACCCATTTTTATGATATTATATCCACATTACTGCACTTATTTCACATATCTGCCCAATGCTACTAAAAAATGTTAATACTTGTATCATAGAAATAGAATTGCCCAATTACCATAACTTTTTTGATAGTTACTCTAGGTACTTCAATCTATTTTATGACACATTTTGAAAATTTTTGTAAGGGTTACTGCCCTTTAAAAGAGAAAAATTATTGATTTCTGAAAATACTGCGCAGTTACCTATATTCTTCTTTATTAATTTAATAATTCTTTTCACCATGAATTTTCATTGAAATGGATTTTCCTTTTTCTTGAATCTTCAAAAATTAACCCATACACTTCAATGTAAATCAAAAGCAAAGACAACTCTAATGTTTGTAATTGTTTTTGAAAAATCTCTCGATAAATCATTTTCTATCATGAAAACCTGTACAAATCATAAAGGTTCCCAAAATCTGCCCACTCCTTTTTGAGATACTAATTTTGAATATTATGGGTTGAAAACCTTAATCATGAGAGCAACTGTTATTTTTTTTGACACATCACTTTAATTATATTGATTTTCTTTTCAAAATCCATTCATTGACAAGATCATGTGACATGCCAAATTTGGTTTTTCAAAGCTTCGTGTCAATGTTAAAGACACATTCATGATAATCACTCATTTATGATTGACAATGATTACATTACATTTCACAAGACAATTTGGTCGTCATGTTAATGGAAATCAATAGAGGAAAAAAAGAAGAAAAAATTGCAATGCTTTAGAATACAATGATCTTCTCCACTGGTACAGACTTTCCTTCAGAATTTTAAACTAAATCTCATGTGTTTGTTGTATATCAACTGTTTTAGCGACTGGTTCAACCCATGAAAGCATACTGTATTGCATATTAAGGCCATAGGATAAACTTTAAGATTCATATAATTTTTTTACAAGGTGATCACAAGTTGATATACTTGATATTCACTATATTTGTTCCCAAAGTTTCATTTCTGACAAAAAATGAAGTATTGTGCATTATAAAATTAACAGTTTTGTTGGACAGGTACATACCCAGGCCACATTGTTCTGAAGGGGTTTTCCTGTACTAGAGGTCTTAAGTAAAATATCACCAGTTATATAATACCATGTACATCCGTTGCGGACACTACAAGTAGCTATTGTTATATGCAGGTAGGTCACAATACATAATCTATATATTATAAATTTATATGATTTTGAGCAACTACAATCAAAAGGATATATTTATCACAAAAACATTTTTTTGCAAAGAAATTATCAACCAAATTTTAAAGAATCAAAACTTTATAAAAAAATGTACAAAAATATTGTCATCATCTTTACAAAACTTTTACAGTGTTACACCTAGGCCTGAGTAGAAAAGTATCCAATTATATCAAACTGTAAGGACTGTGGGTGAAAGTAAAAAAAACTATATGACGCCTCTTAAAGACATGTAGTGGTAAATTGTTTTGCTTTACAATGCATGACTTTGTTGCGGGCACTACATAGTTGCTCTTATTAAGTCTACATACAAAAATGTCAATAATTTTAAATTTGTAAATGTTAATGTTCATTTCAATAATTTTTATTTACATACTATAATGCATCTTATGTATGGCAGATTTTCAAATAACTCCTTTTATAAAGCAGTCAACTCTTGATAGGTTTGTTTCATATGCATACTGTAATGTATTTTTCCACCCATACGATTTCTACTCCCACTAACGAAGTTTTCAGGGGTGTACTGGAAACACCCTGGTTGGTTGGTTGGTTGGTCAGTCGGTCGGTCGGTCAGTTGGTAGGTCAGTCAGTCTGTCAGTTGGTTGGTTGGTTGGTCCCCAAATGAAATAGGAGCATGGGGTGAATATTCTCTTATCTTTTTTGTGGGAACTAAAGTTTTTTTGTATACATTCTGGTTGAATAGATTTGCATGGCATGATTATTCATTCCGAAGGTCACAGGTTGTAGAATATGCCCCTTTGAAAGTTGGTCGGTCACACAGACTGTCCCCAAATTGTGGAGAATATTTCTCTTACATTTTTTGTGAGAACTTTTTCAACTTTTTTATATACATTAAGGCTGGATTGAAGATTTGTATGGCATTATTATGTATACCAAATGTCAAATATAAAATTATGTCCCCTTGAAAGTTGGTTGGTCCCTTGGTGTGTCCCCAAATGGCATAGAAGCTTGTGGTGAATATTTCTCTTACAATTTTTGTGGGAACTTCTTCAAGTTTTTGAACTCCTTCATTTTTTAGAGGAAAACTTTCTCCCAATTTTTCATATGTATTACATTAGCATGGAAGATGTGCACAATGTATTGATAATTGCCATACTTTGCAGTATTATTTTCCCTTCATTTCAGTCATTTATTGTGTCAGAAGAGAGGAACATTTGAATTTATTTTGAGGGATTTTTTCAAATTTTTAGTATGCATTGTAGTTGCACAGAAGAGGTGCACAACATATTATTCTTGCTTAAGTTGCAATACAATACAGAATTATGTCTGTATGACCTAAGTTATTTATTGCATAGTAAAGAGTAGCATTTGAATTGAACTGAGAGCTTGTGTCTTGTTTATTTATGTCTCTGCAAATGAATAGTAATTATGTATTGGCATATTATGGAATTTAATAAATTGTTATTGTAGTTTCCTACAGAATTGTTCAAAGAAGTATTTTTTTTTTGAATTACTGAAAGAAAAAACTTAAGAAATTGTTTTGTATACTCTGTTTAATTTGTCTTAACTAGTACATAATATGCAATAAAAATGTGTGTACCATTCCCTTAATATGCCATTACACATTCATTCTTGTCAACTATTTGCATGTCCTGTAGAAATGCTCTCTTGCACTTTTGTCCACTAAATTGCATTTTTTTTATTTGGAGGGCCGTTTTTAATCTAAATTCAGTGATTGGTCTAGTTGTTGCTAAAATTAAACTTAATATTAACACAATAACATGAATAAAACCTTGTAGTGTCCACAACACAAAAAACAGAAACAAATATGTGTTAATCATTTGTTTGTTCTAAGAAAAGTCACATATGTTTTTTTTTTCTTTTGAATTATATATTTATTAAAATTGTTAGAATATTTCAAGTGTCCTTACTGGATCATGGGAAAAGTACACTAATTTCATTGTCATGTCATTCTGGTCAGAAAAACAAATTATACTATGGTGTTTCTTTAATATATTTTCTGGACTCAAATCAAAACAAAGATATTAAGACAAAAAAGTACAAAAAATCTTGATGAATCTAAAAATTAGAGGCCTATTTTATATTTGTGTTGCGGACACTACACCATTGCAAACAAAGTTTTTCACAAATTGTGATAAAACTAATAAACATATGAATGAAGCACTTCATATGTGGAAACATGTGCCAAAGGCATTTTATATAGCAATAAAATTGGCTCTGTATCTCAAGCTTGATGGAGTGAGAGAGACTGTGTTGCGGACACTACAAAATATGACCCTTTTAGTGACCCGAAATGACACATTAATACAAATTTCCAATAAAGTGCAGTTCAATGTATGACTTTTTTTGTTTAAACAGCAAATAAATCTGCAACATAAGCTGTTGATTGAAATTATTTTCAGTACTGCAAGTATTTTTAAATGCTGTTAAACATCTACTGGCAGATTTTGGCAAAATCTATAACAAGTCAGTACCCTTAGTTAAACCCATACCATTTTTTAAATATTTTTTGTCGAAAATTGATGAAATAAAAAATATATACAACTAAAATGAATTGACTTTATAATAACATAGGTATATGAAGTGAAATGTCCAAGTAAGTATTCTGTTTGGTTGTTCAAAATTAGTGATTTTTAAATGAAATAACATAACACTGAAAAAAGCACCATTTTTGGCACTTCTATTATTATTACTTAAAACTAAGTGTATATAGGCACGTTACGTACTGTTTTTAAGCTAAAGCAACATCCTGCATGAACGAAAATCACTGTTTCCTTTAAATTGACCATACCAAACCTCTACAGGACTGTATAACATGGACATTTTAGGGGGACAAATATAGTGAAAATGGCAATAGCACTTTTTATCTCTTTTATTTCTGAAAGCCTTCTCAAACTTCAATGAACTAGTCAATTATGACTGAAACATGATGGGCACATGTACATCACAGCAGGAAAAAAACTGTAAAAATAGCATGCTGGTATAATTCAATCAATGTACATATACAGCTAACCACACTAAGTGTTTTTTTTTCTTATTTTCCGAAAGAACATTTTACCTTTCAACTAATTTCTATGGTAACTGTATACATAGAAAAAAAACACTAATTGACTTGTAATGGTAAAATCCTCTGTGTAATTACATTGAAGTGTAACTTAAGATTAGTTGGGGTACAGAAATCAAAGAAATTATTTTATACCAATCAATTCAGAATAAGGTTAGGATGGGCAAAAAAATTGTTATGTTTACAGTTACCTAACAAACGCCTTTTCTGGCTCCAACATTAAAAGCTAATAACAGCAAATCCAAAGTACAAAAATATTGGGAAATTACTTGTACCTTGCTTGAAAGATATGTTTGGAAAAAAAATAGAATAATTCTGTGATCTACCCGTCCTATTATTTGGCCAATTACTTCAACCATAACTTTTTTCCAGTCTTATAAAACAACTTGAGACCTTCATCTTAAATTTTATCATTGTACTCCACTCATTTCAGACTGACATGTATATTTGTCACATGGGTAAGGTCAGAGTTTTTGCTTACTGGACTTGTATACATAATACTATTTTAAAAGTCATGCTGTTTAAAAAACATCATTTTATCAAAATTAAGTTCAGAAATACACTATTGCGATAATGATATGAACTAGGAGACCAATCTCAAGTTTCATAACCCTGGGCCCAAATCTCTTTAGATCTCAAGTTTAATGACCTTGGACTCTGACCTCTAAATTTGTGTGCTTTACTCAAATCAGGATTAAGATTATAAAATACAGAAACAAGTTACCAATTGCAAATCTCTGGTTAATTTGATATACAATCTCAAATTGACCAATGGTATTTAAGTGATTCTCAGACTAGTCTACAATATTTTAAAGATTAAACAACCTTTGATCTTTGTTACACATAGAATTACATCATAATCACAAACTGGTACCCACCTTGTACAGACTGGTTTCCTAGCTCTCTCTGTCTGAACTGAATCAAAGAATGCTGCATTCCAAAACCTCAATGACTGCCAGATAGGTTGTTCCTGTAGATAACTGTACAAAAAGTTCTTAAAACGTTGCTTTCCATGGCGAGCTAAAATACACAAAAAGAAACATATTTTTTTTAATTCTACAAATCTATCACCTTCTATCATCTGTATTTCAGTGTTATACTAGCAGCACCAGCAACTCATTACCTAACCATTTCTCCTGGATTTTGTACCAGTAACTAACCATGTTCTCTGCAAGGGATTCCAAACTTCTCCTCATGAATTACACAGATCAGCAGTGGAGGATGAATGGCCTTAGAGTTAGACAATGATGTCTTTAACAAAATTATCACAGACAACATGTACCAGACATGTGGTTCAAACTCTCATCCCAGAGGTTCATAGACCTAACACTCTATCAACTGAGCTAAGCATGTGTGCCAAAGAAAAAATGAAAGTTTTATTCCTTCTCATAATAAAACAAAGTCTCTTAGAGGAAATCATTGCTCTAAGACAGCAAGCATATAACAATGCCTACATCATAAAATTAATGGATGTAAACAACAATAAAGATCCTATCCTCTGGGTTAATGACCCAAACTTTACTAATCAGAGAAAACTATCAATTTTGTGAAACATATTAAATCTCGAAATGTTTAAAATTCATGTTTATTTATCTGAAAAAAGTAGGGAATTTATTGACACCATTAAAGTAACAATAAAAAATTGTCTTTTAAGTTTAAATTCACTAAATGAAACTTATTTTCATACTGAAAATATCAACCTAAGACATTTACTGAAAAATCTTATTCACTAAATGAAATACTTGAATTTCCTCAAGTAGGATCACATTAAAATAATCTAAAACCTGGATTTCCATAGATTAAGAGTCGTGTACAATGAGAAATTGAATTTCCCAACCTAGCAGCAGCAGAATCTAGTGATTCTATCAAATGTGCACAATAATTGATGTTTTAAATATCCGACTGAATTTGGATATTCTGATGATCAGAAAATTTACAAGATAGTCCCTATAAAATGCCTCCCCCCCCCCACTTAGTAATTTTCTTTTTTTCACTGTGGTTTAATGGTTTAATGTCACACAAATAGACAGAGTCATTTGGTGACTAATCCTGCTCTTATTGTGAAGTAAACCTTCCGTGCATGTGAAATTTGTCTGGCACCAGATAGGATTTGAACTCAGTGGTGAAGGGCTAGTGATTCCTAGTTATATATAACCATATATAACCATATATAACCATATATAACCATATATAACCATATATAACCATATATAACCACTTGACAACAGACACTCCTCCTTTTTTTAGGAAAATGGAAGTTATGACTGGCTATAGATACTTTGATAGTACCTCTTAATATATCCAGTATGTTGAAAGATCATTAAAACAAATAACTTATTGTTAACAGATTGGAAAAAAAATAAACAACGTAATGCCACCTGGTAGTGAATATTTAGTAGCTTCAAATTGAGATGTAAGAAAAAATTTCCAACATAAAAATCAAACTCAATGGGAAAACAAGAGAAGAATAATCTTTAAATGACATTTTGCTTCCCATTAATAGAAATAAAATTACTTTGAACATAATATCGAAACAATAATATTCCATTACTCTAGCTGATGTATAAAATGGCAACATATTTGATGAAACTGCATTAATTGAGACAGAATAATCTCAAATTAATTAATGTCAGAAGACAGATATTATCATACAAATAGTAAAATATTACAGTAAAAAACCTCAAAATTATAAAAACCTTGTTATAACAATCACTTATTTTCAGACCAGCTTTCAATAACTCCCCTATAATTCATGTTGATAATGAGACCAAGGGTTTGACAAATTTATTTCTAGCTATTCATGCTGCAGAACATTTAACCAGCTAAGAATTTTAACTAGTTCTACAGCAATTTCAACTCATCCTGAGTCAATTCCTACTAGTAATTATGAATGGATGAGTGGATTTATTGAGTCCTGAGACCACCTCATTAATACAACAAATTTTTCAGGTCCCAAAGGTGATCTCATTGTCGAGGTTTTACAGCATCTGTACAAAACACTACAAGAATGTCAAAATTGTAAATCGAAGTACATTTAAACCTGTGTTTGCAGCCACCTCTGAATAAAGACCACCCTGTGAGTATAGGCCATTCTTTGAAAAACAGTCTCTGACTATTTAGAACAAACTGACCTCCAAATAAAGGACTTCTGTCAATAAAGGCCAAATTTTGTCTTTCCGAAGGCTGGCCTTTGTTCACAGATTTTACTGTACTGAAAATACTGATAAAGTGGCTAATCAGTGTCACTGTCTCACCATGACAACATGAATGAATGCTCAGGAGAAAAAAATTCCTTTCACGATGACTGGGAATTATTTTTACATATAATGATGATGGGGCAATAAAAAAAGGTTATGCTCATTAAAATTAGGGTAGGTATGTAGAAATGTGGATATACCATTCCTCAGGCTAAATAAAAAGTCTACGGTCACTGGGATAAATTTGAGTAACCAGAAACAAACAATTTTTCTTACGGCTGACCAGCCCACATCATAACTTAATATGGAGGTTCCGATTTCATCAATATAACACAACATTGATCTGTTCATACTTAACCATGAGGGAATGACCAGTATAATAAATGTTTTATATGATATTACAGGAAAAAATGTCGGAAATCAATGAAGTCTATTGGAATAACTTCAAATAATACAGTCAGTAAGGCTTAATTATCTTCTGACAAGTACAAAGATTACCATACATTGGAGGAAAAATCGGGAAGAAAACATCAACAGTTATTTAACACAGGAAGCTGGACATACCAGTATACAACATTTGGCAGCAAATTCTGTAATGCTAAGAATTTTTACAATAGTTATTTAATCTAACAAAATGACCTTAACCAAAAGCCAAAAGAAACACATCAGGAGATAAAGAATTTGTATTACAATAGTCTGAACAAGCAGACCAAATTTTGACATTTGACCTTAAAGCATGACCTTGACCTTTTGAGCTGTACACATAGACATGGCAAACAGTCTCTAAATGTCAAAAATTAATTTTGTGCCCAGTAATTTCAAAATCCCCCAACTAATGACAGACTAATGGTCCAGACAAGAATAATCTGGATGGACGCACGCCTGAAGGCACATACGTCAAACAAATGACATTGGAGGGACTATGTCAAGCTCACTGCGAGCTGGCTCAACAAAACTGAAATTGATAAAAAAATACAAAACAATTTCCCTAAAGTTGTTTTGTACATTCTGTTTCCATGGAAAATACTTCTTGCGACCATCAGTCATTATCATATTCTTTAACAATAACTGGAGCCATGACCCTAGTCCAGTGGTTAGTGTACTGGACTTGTAACTTGGTGATCATGGTTCAAATCCTGGCTGTGGCAGGTAATACCCTTCTATGAAAATTTGACAAAATGTAGATTTTTCTCAATATGTGGAGAAGTTGCTGGCATCTTGTGGAAGGGCAAGTGTAAGGACTGGTTAGAATACAGTCCAAGAAAACTAGTTAGGTGAACCATCTGCCATATATAACATAAAAAATGCTGGAAAACGGTGTTAAACCAAGTGAAAAAAATTACAGTAACTGGACCAGTTCCCATTCAAGCAAACATAAAAAAATTATTGCAAAAAACTAAGTCTGTAAAGTTTCTAGACTTCTGCGTAATAGCCTGGAAAATTTCAATCAGACTGACAAGCGCTCAGTGACACTCAATTCAACTTAGTGAATGATAAATGATGGGTAATCAGCTGAATTACCCGCCATTACTCTCCATAATTAAAACGCAAGGTATAAAAATGTATCCCCGATAGAAGTATAACACACTACAATGTCCATGAAATGAATCCTGACATTTAGAATGAAGGGAATGTTAACATAAACAATCATAACTAAAGAAATATGTTTTCAAAATGAACATGCTTTCCAATCAAAAGTTTCAAATCAAATTAAATCTTTATTTTCTTTTTCAATGAATCATATTTTGCATTTTAGTAATCATGGCAAGCTTATACTGTTTATAAATGATTTAACTTTTTTTTTTAACATTTCCATTTCCTAACATTTGATTTTCCACCATATGTGGAAGGGTAAGTTAGAACTGGTAGGTATACAGTCCAGAAAAACTGGTTAGGTGAACCGGTATGCTGTATATAACTGAAAAATTGTTGAAAAACAGTGTTAAACCCCAGTGACAATAAGTCACATAAAGACAAAATAGGAACATTTTTAAAAGTAAGTTGCATCATTAGAAATTATTTTCATATGTAAAATACATTATTTGTGATAGTTTTGAAATTGAGCATGGTCAAGTGAAGAAGTTGAGACAACATTGTCACACAGAATCCTACATACAACACATTGTAATATTTTAGCTGATTGTCAACCATAAATAGTTAGAGCATCCTTACAATTTTTTGGTTTGCAGTTATGTGACTAACTCATTAAAAATCCCTCATCCCAAATTTTTTTCAAATGATTTTTACTATTTGTTTTTCTATTCAACTTTTCCATTTTCAGTACCAGCATAATTTACAACGTTAACAAAGAATTCCAACCTATAGCTACCCTCGGTTAAAAGGATGGCCTTACGCCAGAATTGAGATAATCTTAACTTAACCAGACCATAGAAATGTCAAATAGGTTCTGGCCAATTATTAGTGTTTTTCTGAAAAAATACAACTTCACGGGTTTCTGTCAAGGTGTGGGTTTATTTTTCTCTTTAGAATGGACCTCAGTCAATGAGATCGCTCTTGTCAAATTATCAGTCTATCAGAAGCATAACTCAATCAAGGAAAATGTAAGGATGCACTGAATTTCTACTGAAATCTTAGGGTTATGTGTAAAAAACAAAATAATTTGTTACGAAAATCTAAGAAATTAATGCCAATGGAGCACTTATTAGGGTATATTCGGCAACTTGCTTTAAGTACAGACTTTGTTTCACACATTAGACAAAGCAATGTTGACATAAGTCTGATGTATCGCAAGACTCTACGTAAATGTACATATAAATACTTACATTCATGGTAGAACGTGAAGCACATATTCATGAGAGTTTTAGCAGGAACGTAGTCCTCTGACTCATTACACTCGAACAGCACCACTGCAAAATACTGAACCAGTCGGAAAAATATTGACTCATCCACTTTCTTTGATACGCATCTCTGAAATATGACATTATATTGAATTAAATGTAAATATAACAGAAATGACATGTTACAATATCATCAGTTATGGTATAGCATAATAAAATCATTTTTTATCTACAAAATTATAAATAAATCCAATTATGCTGTCACACAAGATGAGATCTTCAAACATATTGATTTGCATAATCAACATAACATGACAGTAGCACGACAATAAGTAGGTTAAAGTGATATTTTTTTCTGTTTTGTTTTTAAAAGATATTCAAATTTCTTTGTTCCACACACAAGCTAGACAATTATGTTCAATGTGATAAAGTAAGAATTATTGAGGGAAAGTAAGATATAGATAAGTAGGCAGTTCAGTGTTAAATTTTTCTCATATTATATATATATAATATATACATTATATATAATGACAGCAATGGGAGACAAATGATTCAATGCAACATCATGAGTCTTAAATAACCACAATGACGTCACTCCATAAATGTTCCATTATAACTATAGTTTTAATATAAGTCACAACTGTGGTTCAGGAATTAGTGTGCTTGACTTGTAACCTGGTGATCTGGGTTCAAATCCCGATCGTGGCAGGTCATACCCTTCTATGAAAATTTGACAAAAATGTCGATTTTCCTCCTTATGTGGAGAAGTTGCCAGTTCCTTGTGGAATGGTATGTTAATACTGATTAGGATACAGTCCAGTAAAACTAGTAAGGTGAACCAGCCACCATATACGACTGAAAAAAACTTTGAGAAGCAGCATTAAACCCAATGAAAAATAAATTAATATGGTACAGATTATGTATTCCACAGCCGTCCGATATTAATGCAACCGTGCAATATTAACCCTTTTGCTGCAGGGGATTTAATTGCATGGTTTACACATACTTGCCAGGGATTTTTCTGAAGGATTGCAGGAGTTGGTTGGGGTGGTGGTGCTATGCTGGGTTGCATGAGAAATGCATGCTCTGGACATTGTTTCATCCAAGAGGCTACCATTGGGGTTTATTCAAGATTAAAAAAAATTTATGATAACAATGAATGGCCATACAGAGGATTTTAAAAATTAACAGATAGTCAAGGACTTCAATAATTGGGTTACTCTTGATGAATGTAGACCAAATGATTCACTACTAGAAAAAAATGTCGCAATTAGGCTAATACATTTCTATGTAAATTGTGTGGTTCCTAAATTAATTCAAGATCAATAATGCTTTGACAGCTTAATATCATCAACTCTGAATTGTTTGACCTTAATTCTCCATGGTACTATATATGTAATACAGAATACCGTAAATGCTTATTGAATAACAATTACCAGACATCCCAAAATAAATGCACCCGGGGCAGTATATTTCATTTTTTAATGAGCCCAGTTTGTTCGAACAAGTTTCAGATGCCTGGAATTTATCCAAAAGAATTTACACTGAGTCAAGATTTTACTGGGTTCCTTTTTTCTTATGAAAGCTGGGGAGAGCATTCATTAGGGGGTATTTATTAGAATAAGTTTTGTACTCATTACAGATATATATTAACAGAAAAAGCAAAAATCAATAGAAGAAAATAAACCCTTTCTATATACGCTGTAATCAATATTTCTGTCAAAATGCATTCTGTGGGGGAGTATATTAGGCCATCCTTAAAAAAAAATGTAATGTGTAATGTTACATCATGAATTGAAGCAGAGAACTAATTTGGTATTTCCTTTTGTTTCAACTCCAAAACAATCTAAAAATAATTTAATTTCTTAAAATTATATCTGGTACGAATACAATTCTTTCATGTTTTCAAACTGAACGTAGACATGGAACATGTTCTTGCACACATTTTCAACTTAAGACTTGAATTTCTTCAAAAATAGATAAAATGTTGCCTAAGAAGTAAGTATGGATTCTCTAAAGAATCAAAAACAGTTTTTTTTGTTTATAACTAGAGCTCCACAGAGCGGCACCAATGCTCATCTGTTTTACATAATCCTATATAATTGGCAATTTTAATCAAAATTCTATGTTATAAAGGGGCATAACTCCAAAAACATAGCTTTCAGAATAATGCCTCTTGTCTTGCAACTGCACCTTGTCAAGATAATCCAGCATTCCATGTGTAGTGTAGATATCTTTAAAAGAGTAATGGGCTACATTAACGTTTTTGCATGACAACAACTACAACAACGCTGCAGCAATGAGATTAGCAGTACTTTTTCTTTGAAACAGATGAGCTAAAAATAGTTTTGCAGCTTCCATGGTAATAAACACTGGTTGATCCTATACAACATGTATCGAAACATGGGTCTGTCAGGTAAGTGGTATGTTATCTATATTTGTATTTAAAATAATTAAAATCTGTAAATTTTGTTCCCTGGGTTAAGTTCCTACCAATGAAAAATAAATTAAATTATAAGAAAAACTGTGATCACTACCTTAATTAAGTGATAACAGCAGCACAATCATCACAAGTCTTGTGATGCCAAATTACATCAAAAAAGAATATTTCCAATTTTTCCGTATTTCAAAAATAGCACTAACTGAATTCCATGGCTATTTAATTGGTTCTCGTTTTACGGCAACATATTATCAGAATTAGAGAATGAGAAAAATTGAGCTGATTGACAGATAATCAATATTTAAGAGAATTTTACGAAACCAACATTGAAGCAAGCATTGCATGGAATTCATCTGTTTGTTTCGGAGTCCAAAAGTTCATCGACTGTCATTTCTTAAAATCTAATCGACAAAAAGAGAAATGGAAAAATAACAAGACACAAAATTAGCAACACAAATAGATCAAGATGCCTGAGGTAGGAGATGTCACTATATGTGTTTAAACTTAACAACATGTACCAGCTAAAATGGATAACACAATCAAGAGCGTTGTTTCATATGTGTTGCATACCATATAAGTGGTTACTTCTGTGGGGTTAAAACTCCGCAATTTTCCTGAGGGTTCTAAATATCTGCAGTACTAGCAGAAATGGAATGTTAGTGATTATGTGAAAGACATGGATGACAACAAAGTTTGTCAAAGTCGTAAGCGGTGTATACAGGTAACAATAACTTCTGGTCAGCGCGAACAACATGAGGATTACTTTTATATCCGCAGCACGATTGATGACCACAAGAATAGGAGAAATAAAGATCCGGCAGAAATAATCACCTATACGGTTAATAAACCAGTAGGCGTGTCTCATTTTTTTCTTGATAAACCTATGATTTGCATTTTAAAGGAAAGCAATGGCACATATGGAAAATGATCTATTAATTGTAGCTATTTAGGTTACTGTAATGTAACAAAGAATGGACTATAATTATATTATTGACACATTATTGTGACAGCATGACTGACCTAAGCATTAATCATCTCTATCTTTTCAACCATAATACTCAGAGAATGATAAATTGAGATTTGAGGATGGAGACTATTCTCAAGTTTTATAACCTCAGCACCTGGTGTAGTATTATAACAACACACACAAACATTACCTGTGAGTTGACGTATCTTGCAAACCATTGCCGTCCAGGGACTTGCTGGAAAATAAAATAAATTGGTGAACTAAAAACACAATTTTGTTGCACTTAAGGAATATAAACATATGATCAGACACAAATGTCTGATGTTGCTGCAACAGGAGGGTGTCACTTTCAGAGTCTGTTTTTGTATATCAGACAAATTTTAATTTTTAATATGAGCTGTCAAAGTCAACATCTATAAAATATGTAATATATGCTCCCTGAGACATTACATTTTGCAAGAGGTGCCACCATAGTTGAGTGGTTATGATGTCTGGCTAGTAATCACCAGACCCTAATTACCACGAGTTTGAATACCATTCTGGATCATACAAATGTCACACGTGAGGAAGTTGTCAGGCTAGGTTATGGAAGTGTGATGTTCTACCCAGGATCTTCTTCCACTATCAAAGCTGGAAAAGTTGTCATTGACCCTGGCTGTTGGTGCAATGTTAAACTCTAGAGAAAAAACAACATTTTGCAAGGAAGGGAATTCTTTTATTCAATTTAATTTTCCAATTATTTTCCTGATATCAACCGAATTTACCATCTACTTACTTGTATGTTAATGGAGTGATCTAATTTAACTGAAGCTCAGTGTAATGTTACTTACATTAAATGTTCAATTTTCAGGACAAATATGGATGACTTTAACCATGCTGTAAGTTTGATTAAATTTATCTAAACTGATTCGATTTTATGCTGTTTTGTACTGCAGGTTAACATTTGAGCATTCAATTATTACAAACTTTATGGCATCAATTACTAAACATTAATTGGCACAATTACTAAACATTAATTGGCACAATTACTAAACATTAATTGGCACAATTACTAAACATTAATTGGCACAGTTCAAAACAGTTAAAACAGTTCCTATACAATACATATATATGTTTCAGCACACAAATATTACTCAAATTACTCAAAGATCTCTGAGTAGATAATGTTTCTGTAACATGCTTACCCTGTGACCAATCTAACATTGAAATTACTGTCATCATAAATGGCTTTCAGTAATCTAGCAGGAAGTCAAAGAGCATTAAAGTATTGTTATAATGATCTCATTTATCAATAAACACAAGCCTCTGTGGAATTTTATTAACTAATCAAAGATCTCTGTCATTTGTGAACACAATAAACCATGCGTAATAGCATTATTATGAAAGTATCATTCTTCATTAAGGCCTATCATTCATCTTTGTGTTCATTTTATAGTAAAAAACACACAGGACTTATTTGTGTATAGATTTCCACTTAAATTCATTTAAATTGCACTAATTTGTTTTTCTTTCCCATGTTCGTCATTCTTTCCCTCATTTTTTTTCTTTCTTGTATTTGTTAGTTCATAGGAGTAAACAGAACTGTAGAATCTTGTTTCTGGCTCAAATATTGCATCAGAAAGTTGTTTTATGACAAATTAGACATATTAGTATTCGAAACCCAGGAGCACTGGAATCCATAATTCAGTTAACTTCGACAAATTGCACAAAATTTGATTCAAATCCAAAGATACGGAGAGATTTTAACAAAACCTATAAATGATTTTAAAGGCCACATTATAAAGCAACTCTTCAGAAATCTCACAACGATAATTTTGTGTTAATATCAATATCGATTAATGTTTTAATGCTATTGTTCAGATAAAGAAGCGATATTCTATTCAATGTATCAAAATTGTAGGCAGAAATCAGTACGCAAATTGTGTTACAATCTGTATTCAATTATTTAAACAAATAAAATATCACTGCAATAATGGTTTCCACTTAAATGAAAATTTTGTGATCATTTGCAAACAAACACACATCCAGATGACCTGATTTTTCTACTTAGATGCAACTTTTGCAATCATTTATAACAAAATGAATCCAGATGACCTAATTTCATGAAAATACCTGCAAGACTGCATAGTGTTCAGAAGGCAAGAGCTTGCATGATAATTCATTCTATATCACACTTTTAATTGACAAATGATTGAGAGTTAACAAAAGATCAGTATTAAAATCAGGAAAGTTAATGGTTTTGAAGCATTAAATTTATAATAAACAACCTGGGGCCTTAAATTTTCCTACAGGAAGCATTAATTAATTACTGTGTAAAGTTTTAAAGTGCAACTTTTTTATAGAACAAGTATGAATCGTTCTCAGTAAACACATGAAGTCTTTTAACATTAATGAGGTTACATGTTGTACTTTAGACAACTAAACTGTTACTCGTATGGATAATAGCCCGGTAATTTAACACTTTCGTTAGTTTTATTGTTAAATTGTTATTGCACATTTCAAACAAGAAAATAAGAACATTTATTTGGGGGGTGGGGAGTTTATTTTGCCAATTCTGACCCCTGCTAGGACATCATTTATGAAATTTTGGTAGAGGACATCCAAGGACAATTCCTGTGACGTTTGATTGAAATTGGCTCAATGGTTTCAAAGATTTCCATTGAAACAATGTTGACAACACATGACATGTCACATATAACACATTGACCAACAATGGACTATTGTCACTGGGGTATAGCGCCATTTTTCAACAATTTTTCAGTTAACAATGGCGACCGGTTCACCTAACCAGTTTTCCTGGACTGTATACTAACCAGTACTAACATACCCTTCCACAAGGAGCCGGCAACATTTTTGTCAAATTTTCATAGAAGGGTATGACTTGCCGCGACCGCGATTCAAACCCTGATCTCTGGGTTACAAGTCCAGCGCACTAACCACAAGACCACAGCCGTGGCCCAACAATGGACTAAGTAATTGATACAGCCAGTGAGCTAAAAAATAAGGGAGACAGAATTATAATTCTTGAGCCTTCAACAGTGTTTCCTACCATTGAGTAGAGCCTGTAAACAAAACTTGTGAAAATTTTTTTTTGTAACGTTCTGTTCTGCTCTGGATAAATTGCAAAAGGCAGACTTGTAAACCATCACCATATCTCTCCAGTAATGAAGACGTGGGTTTATAAGAGAAGCTCATCAAAATACTAAAGTTTATAGGTCAAATGGACTGAATGGGACCAGACAAATGCCACATTCGAGGTCGCTGTCCTGAGCTAGCTTATAGAAGGTTGGTTGTTCTACCAAGGTTTACCCCTAGAATCTACCACCACCCTTAAAGCTGGAAAAGTTGCCAAATGTCCCTGACTGTTGGTACCATGCTAAACCCCAGTGAAAAATAAAAGCATACTCCATTCAGATAAGCGGAGACTATATCATTAACATTTGTCACCCATCTCTAATGGACTATCAAATGAGAGTCATAGAAATTTTTACATAATATTATACTATTGAGACATTTTGTCATTTACAGAGGCTTGAAATGAGACCCTAGGGAGCTGATGATAATGATGAGGCTCAGGGAAAGGACCCATCTGTTAGAAAACTAAGGTGTGACTAAAAGATTGGCGCAAACATACTATAATTGCCATCATAACAAAAACTGAGAGACATTAGTCTTGCACTAAACACTCCAGAAAAGATAGGTGTGACAATTTTCTGCCGGATGAATTCAGACAGTACCATTTATTATTCATAGTAACGCTCTTGTAACAATCAATGAAGAGAGAAGTTTCTTCATGGAAAACATTAGATGGGAAAAATAAACACAATTACTTTGGCCTGTGTGATAAACTACATTTTCTATGTCGCAATGACAAACAGAGTGACTGTAGCAGTTTATATAATGAGTTTTAAATGTTAATTCAGTTACGTCCGACAGCATGGTAACCTAACTAGCGTTCCAGATTAATGACTTGTGGACTATTCAATTAACAAACTGTTTGTAGGACAGGAAACAAATGATCATATGCATCTACTGAGATGAAGACTAGATCACAATATCTTATGAACAGTGATTCCATCCACCTTGAGATCATAAGTTCAAACTTTGGCCACAGTGCAAGACTTTATAGCTAAAGCCATTCATTAAAATTCATCCAGCAAGTCTTTTAATATTTGAAAGGCTATTTAATATGACATATAGGACAACTTCGTTCAATATATACAATATACACCTCGTGGACCTGGCATTAGGCTGCTTACAGGGGACTCAAGACCTTGACCTCTCTGAATTTACAGAACAGACCACTATATCACTAACTCACAATGTGCCACTCAATGAACAAATTTCAAAATACAGAAATGAAAAAACTGATTGTGATTTCCGGGTGTTAACGAGTGAAATAAACTGATTGATTAGATTTGGATTAAAAACTGATGTTCCTTTGAATAAGGTTTAAAAGTAAAACACTATAAAATTTCCCACATGGATTAAGTAGCTGTGTGAGGAATTACATTAGATGTAAAATGTAGTCAATTTATCAAGAAGACCGTCACGTGCTGCCAAGAAGACACTAGTTCCACAATCATTTATCATGACTAGATCCAAGATTTCTTGTAGAAACTGGTTCCATGATCTCTCATAAAGACTGGTCCCATGATCAATCATAGAAGACTGGTTCCATGATCTTTCATAAAGACTGGTTCTATGACCTCTCATAAAGACTAGTTCCATGACTGCTTGTAAAGACTGGTTCCATGACCACTCATAGAGACTGCATGGTTCCATGATCATTTGTATACACCGGTTCCACTCATTAAGACTGGTTTCATTATACTATGATTCATTCTAATCTCTTATTAAGCTATTACATAGAACCATTTCAGAAAACTTTCTGATTTTTGATAACAGCCAACTCAATCATGAAGAATTGTGGAGAATATAGATTTTTCAAGGAATGAATGAATCAATACGTGATCAAGCATATTACATCAAGCATTACCAACACTAAACACTCAAATCAAGTCTTAATTAAAACACTCATCCATGAAAATTGTCTGTCATAACAAAACACGTCCTTAGCAGCTTAACCGATGAAGGGAAAAGTCCAGTCTAAAAGTAAAAGTGCTTTATTATATCTGAATCTTAGAGAAAGTTATAAGCCATAGCACCATTCTGTACATTCTGTACCCAAAACTTATCTTAAGCAATTTTGACAAACAATTTTTTTGACTGTTCTTTATTTCAAAAGTTTATTTCAGTACATGCATTAATATAATAATAACAAAAAAATACCCACTTACCTACAAACCCACTGTAAAACGTTTGGGTCATGTAACCATAAACCAACATTTTTTTAAGAATGGCCTTAGAAAGAATCGTAACAACAGAAATGAATGATTTTGCACTAAATGTGCTATTATTTATAGCCATTTTTTACCGCATGCCATGAATTCAAACATAAAACAACAAACAGTGCTTAACCTCACCTGACAGAATTCTCCAAATTTAGCCTTCTCTAACTGTGGGATGTCCTCTCTGAAATAATACAAACATAATAATATGAATATCATATTTCCATGGATTTTGTTTATGTATCTTTCAAAAGTATTTCAGTAATAAACATAGCAACAGGCATTTAACCAAACCAGTTTTACGGGTTTTTTTTGTTTTTCACTTAACCCTTGGCCTCATAATACCACATTTCCCCGCATCTGATGCAGATGACTTTTGAAAACACTTAGGCAAAAGAAGCCACTGCTTATAACGAGCAACAGCTTCTTTTGCCACGATGTTTTCCACTCGGTCTGAGAGAATAGATCCAATTTCCTTAAATAAATTGATGTTTTGCATATTTGTTTTGAATTTGGTCCAAAATATGCTTATGAGGAAAAGGATTAACATCACACCAACAGTCAGGGTTATTTAGTGACTTTTCCAGCTTTAACAGTAGAGGAAGACCCCGAGCTTACACCTGGGTAGAATCACTGACCTTCCATAAGCTAGCTGGACAGCTTCCTCACATGTGAAATTTGATCCCAGGGGATTTGAACTCACAGCAGGGAGTTGCTTAAGTGACTACAAGTTTGTGATAATAAACACTTGGCCCCTAGCTACCATTATCTGCAACCAAATCATCATGAAGATGATGTGCTGTGCTTAAGAACATATACAGTAAAACTTCGTTATTACGAGCATCGATATCACGAGCTCTAGGCTTATCTCGAGGAGATCTTGAAGTCCCGTTATTTTTTGTTCTTAGTTGTATATAAATTTCCATGTTTATTACGAGCATCGTTATCTCGTTATCTCGAGCACAAATCATGGTCCCTTGACTTATTTTTAAGCGTTAATTACCTCAATTACCTTGAGGGGTGTCATTTTGGATATCGTTCGCACCTGCGCGCCGGCGATCGCCGTGTTTTCTACACATCGTTAAAGTTACGCAACAAAAGAGCAAATCTTAATCGAGTACTTTGTTTTTCACACGTCGTTAAAGCTACACAATAAAAGAACGAATCTTAATCGGGTACTTTGTTTTCACATGATGTGACATAAAATGACAATGAAACATGTACATGTATTTGTTTGATGTAAGTTTGCAGTAAAATTTTTAAGATCAAAGACTAATGTTATAAAAGTTAATAATTATTGAGAATTTAATCGCGAGACCTTAATTATGAGAACTTAATGACAAGTTTGAGAAGCAGATACTAATAAAAACAGGGACAAATCTTTTATTAGCATGCTTCTTTTTTGCTACAGACGTATATAACACATGTATCTTTCACGATGTGTCACTATGACGTTTCACCGCATGTCAGTGACACGATATTCGGAAATGACATTGTACAATTGAAAACACGAAAAAATCGTGGATAAAGTACTTAGACAAAATGATCAATATATATTTCAGCAATCAACTATCATGTTTATTCACCTTAGACATCATAGAGAACAATTTACGTAAGCATTTCGTAGTATTATCGTAAACACGCCCATTTATGCGCATGATGCACAGTCTATTTTCAGTCAACAAACAAAAACCTCGTTATTACGAGCACTCGGTTTATCTCGAGCATTTAGTCTGTTCCGATGACTCCTTGAGATAACGAAGTTTTACTGTATTATGTCTTTAAAAGTGATTACAACTGGTTTGTTAAACCACCATCATTGTCATTTAGATGGTTTGAAAACTAATATACAGTAGAACCTCACTAACCACTAACTGACCACTACAACATGGAACCACCTCATTATTATTACCACTTATTTCAGACCAGATTTCAAAATTTCCTCAATTGCAAGTGAGTCTACCACAATACAGACTAGCTGTTCTTTTTGCATCAAGTCCCAAACCTGGTGGAAATTTGATGTTTAATGTATTGCAAAAACTTGAATAAAGAACAGTATAAAAATAGATAAACTTACAACATGCATCTTAAAATACAACCCTGACAACTCACAGACTAGCTGTCCCAAAAGACAGTAAAAAATCATTATAATTCTATAATGATTCAACGTTAAATCTTAAAATTACAACATTGTGAACATACCACATAAATAAACAATAAGAGAACATCAAATTCTGCTTCAGGGAAGCAATACGACAACTGGAAAAAATCTCACAACAGACTATCTAGCAGTTTATTTGAATCAAAGCACTGAGAGGACTATTGTTGGCTGGCTTTTAGGTACTGCATCTTCTTTTTGAAGTTTATTGTTATACATTTTCCTTAAACCCCTTCAATACTAACTTTGGCCAATAGCAAAACACGCACATGAACAGATTGATTGGTATATCTCAATGTGAGATGCAAGAAAATGACATTGCTGCCTTCAATCCTACTTATTTTATGTCTTTCATAGATTGTCTGCTTGTATGGTGAGTTCAAGGGAAACAATCAATAGTGAACCTTGAAGGGAGGCTACTTTCAAATTGCAGTAAGACAAAACGCATTTTCAGAATGTGGTAAAATTGTTCCGCATAGCAACCAGCAAACAAAAAACTAGGGAAACAATATACAGAAAATTAGGAATGTTGAGGCAAAAACTAGGGACTTTTTCACAGGTAGAATGTTAACTTTGAAACCTTTTTTCCTATATAATTACCACAAGTAAATGCAATGGGACTCTTTAGCCTTTGCTTCTCAGTCACAGGTGGGTATCACTTATGCATAGTCAAACCATTTCTCATCATTTGCTACCGGCTGGACCATGCACCAGTGACATCAGACCACACTGTCACCAAAACAGACTGTCAGCTAAATATCCTGATTGACATCCACAGCAATTTAAACTCTTAAACACATTTAAAATTACATACTGGATAAAATACTAGGAGGTTTTCAGAAAACTAGGAGCACTTTAAAAAAACTAGGAGAACCTAGGCAAGCCTGTCACAAGAAACAGAATATCAAATGAACATTTCTTAAACCTTTTATGTAAGGTTTTTACTTCCTGAGTCTGCAGGCTCAGCTTAATTGGTAGAACTTCAGGTCTATGGACTTCAGATTTGTAATTTAAAACCCTGGGTGCTGTACTTGTCTTTTAGTTGAACAACACATAAATATGTCTATGCCATTTGACTACAGCCATTTATCAAACATAGGAGAAGTTGGCGTTAACATGAGGAGAACAAGGTTAGTACAGCAACAGAATCCAGAAAAAAAGGTTACGATAATTGCCCCACAGCAGGGGAGTAGAAATGAGCTGGAAGCCAGAAAAATCAGCCGCCTATTTGCACATTCCCACAGACTATTTCTTCCCCAGAAGGGGTGGTGCCCCTTCACTCTAACTGGGGGAACCAACAGACCTCTCTTCTAATTTTAGTAGCTTACCGGCTACATGAGAACATTTCTATACCCCTGTCACGGTATATAATAGAAGCAACAGTTAAAAATAAGCACAAAACCCCAACAACTTTTTTCTACCTCTAGTAATCATTCTGAGTCATTTAGAGAATACGTTAACGGAACTCTATGATCATCAATTGTGCAAGATCAAATGATGACAAGGGAATCTAATTGTACAATAGATCAAGGACACCTCATTCATAGATATCAGTCTTCATTACAGTCTCTCTCATAATGTAATTTCTTGTAACAATCACCCAACCGGGATCAATGAAACCTATGTTCTATGCACTAAAATGTCTGCAAGGCACAAATGTTTGTCAGCGATGTAAGCAGCAGTAGACAACTTAATGCCAGAACACTTAAAACACTCTACAAGGTGATAAAAATTGACCCATAGCAAAACCTTATTGCTATTTGGACACTTAGCTGTCTGAAACCCCCAAAATGATCGGTGTGATTCATATAGAATTATTTTAACTATTGTTAATTAGGAAATGAATCCATCAACTCTAGAAAAAGGGCCAAGGGAATGTCTAGTGAACTAAAAGAAGAACAAAAGGATTCTACACAGCAAATTTTAAGTAAATCTGATTAGTAGTTCCAGAGGAGAAGACCATTGTTGATGCCAGATGCTAAATGATGTACAACGGACAACAGATGCCAGAGTATCCACCTACCCATCCAACAGCTCACCCTAAACTTTTGGTTGGGTGATGCTACATCAGACAAGTAAGGCAAATTTCAAGCATGTCCAATAACTTTTGGCAAGTACTGGACCAGATGTCTGGCAGTCCAGCACAGTTTACAGCATTTATCACTTATTTATAATGCATTCAGTCAGACAAATTTTCATTTGGTCAGATAGATATCCTAACTTTGTCGGACCAAATGTCAGGCAAGTATTCCAGCAGTTTCGAGAAGCCTGATAAAATAAAAAAAAACATTTCTTTTTCACTGGGTCATTTTTCAATTATTTTCCAGTTATATATAGCAGAAAATTCACCAAACCAGTTTTCCTAGACTATATACTAACCAGTACCACAAGGAGCCGACACCTGTACAAATAGAGTAAAATCGACACTTTTGTTAAATTTTCAAAGAAGGTATGACCATCCTTGACTGGGATTTGAACCCAGATCACCAGGATACAATCCAGCACACTAACCACTGGACCATGGTCATAGCTCAAATTACATTTACTAAAAGGACACATCATAAAAACTTAAAGAAATCACAAAAATATAATCTGAATAACTAACAAAATCTGTCATGGCTCCCAAAATCAATTTTAAAATTTTGTGTTATCGTGACCTGATAAATTCAATTTGCTCTAGTCTCCATTATCTTAAAATATTTGAAATCATCGCTAAAGATGACATCAGTTCCATGTGGGAAACAGATGAAAAACATCAAATCTAAATAGCATCGATTTCGCCTTGTAGTTAAAAGAGAAATTTGTCTGCTTTGGGATTGCATTATATATGGATTAGGTGCCAAGAAAATTGATTAATCTTATGGGCTTAACATTAAATTTGGTACAGAGGATGAAAAGGCCAACCTCCATTATATTAGAATTGTTTTATCAAACTAGCACTATTCTGATTGTGGCACAATTAAGCTGCTTTCAAAGCCGACACAAAATGGTAGCAATATTCATGTTTACATAGGTGCAGGCTTATAGCAGAGTTATGATATACTTCCAAAGCCACAACACTGTAGTCCTTCGACTATCTATGACATGTGGCTATGAAGAGATTAAACTGAATCAATCTTGCGGGCACCTCCAAACCACACAAGGTTAAACAATCATACAGTGACTGTGGCATAACATGTAATCCAGGGTTATTAAAACCAGCAATCAATCCCATTCTTACAAACATCTTCTTTCACTTTCCTAAAAAGGAATCTGAGAGAAACAAAACTGTGACCAATAGAGGGTTAACAAGGCTTTACAATGATTTGACCTGGTGGTCTAGTTTTTGACCCCAGATGACCCACGTTCGAGCAGTCCAAGATATTACCGGTATTAAGACAAATGTTCTGACAAAGTTTGATGAAGATTCAATACAAATTGTAATCTCCAGAGAGTTACCAAAGTTTTCTGGTGTGTTGATGACCAGGTGACCTAGTTTTTTACTGGAGATAACCCATATTCACACAATCTCATGATGTCATTTATACAAACATTCTGACAAAGTTTCATGAAATCCAATCAAAACTGTGACCTCTAGAGTGTTAACAAAATTTTCATTTCATTTGACCTGATGACCTGGTTTTTGACCCAAGATGACCCTTATTCAAACTTATCCCAGATATCATTGAGATGAACATTCTGACCAGGCCTGATGAAGATTCGTTCAAAAGTGTGACCACAGTAGAGTGTTAACAACCCCCAGGTGTGGACGCCAGACACTGGCGTAGACTGACTGATCACTATAGCTCCCTGAGCACTATGTCCGCAGGTGAGCTAAAAACAGAATTAACAAAAAGAACAATCCATAATTGATCAATAATCTGCTCCACGCAAAACTGAAACAAAACAAGAATCATAATCAGAAGAATCCCTCCAAACTGACGTCTCCAAATCAGTCGTTTGGAAGTCCTAATGATGGACAGAGCATGCATGCATGTCGCTCCATATTAAGGCAAATAATCTGCACATTTTTTAGTCTGTCAATTCACTAATTCACTTTCATCAGGGATAATTTAATGAAACGAAAAGCTGTAAATGGCGACATTTCCTTCTTCTAGAATCAAATTGGATTAATTTGGATCAAACACTCACAAATGAAGGCTAAGAAAACTCAAATAAAACACATGATAACACACAGAGAAAAATTGTAATTTTTTACAAAGGAAAATTATTTCACATAAAACAAATAAAAACCTGATGACTCAAAATACCAAACACTTAAAACAATTGAAAAGGCACGCTAAAACTGATTCTTCAAAACATCACAGCCTGTCAGAAAAATCAGAACATAAAAAACATTGATTTTAGTTATTTAAAGGAATGTATGATATTTTCAGTATAAGAAACTTATTCATAAACAGATTCACATCTAGACCAACATCAATAACAAGGCCACCTTTAGAAAATTGTTAGTTTGCAGTTATACATGACTGAGTGATTAAAAATTCCCCAAACCCAAAAACTTGGTATTGCACGTACATCCTCTGTGTTTCTCAAAGAAAGGAATTATAGTCAACAAATTTATAAAATTATTTTTAATGGCTCAGTAAATTCTACATTAACATTCAGCAATAGCATGCATGGGGGTCGTACAGAAGAACATGTAGTTTCAAATCCAAGTCTTTGAAGGAAACTTCTGTGACCTTCAGGTTCCATAAATTCGTATTGGTAAGAAACCTCTGGATTTTTAACGTCACACCAACAGCCAGGGTCATTTGGAGACTTTCCAGCTTTTACAGTGGAGGAAGAAGATGGACTTACACCTTGGTAGAACCATCGACCTTCTGGTAAGCTTAGTTTAATTGACAGCTTCCTCACATGTGAAATTTGGTTCTGGTGGGATTCTAACTCACAGTAGCGAGGGGCTAGAGATTACAAGTCAGAGGACGTAACTATTTGATATCAGAAACCCCTTAAGTAAGACACCATATAATCATTGATTGAAAGTTTTCAGATACAACAAATAACTCACTATTTCTCTCCCAAGGTGAAAAACCATGCTCAAAGCATTTTTCAACAGTAAATCCTGCTTTAAAATCAAGTAATGTAATTACAATGTGAAGGCTTCTCAAGACATCTCTATAGTGTTATATTCATGTGGGTTAAATCAATATTTTCATATATACATAAGTATATAAATCAGAACATGATATTCTTTCAAGAAACCCTGAGGGATTTTGATGCACAATAATGTCATATGTTCAGAGATTTATAGTAATTTGACATGATGTACTAAGGAATGCTCTCTTAGATCAATAACATAGTGTCCTATCAGGGGAAAAAACAAAGCAGTGATGATGTCAGGAAATTACTTGATTTTGTTCCAAAAAACAACCCCCAAATAATAGACTGTCTGTATTTGCAGAACATATCATAGAGCTCTGAGCTCAACTTGTTAGAACAGCATTCAAAAAGGAATCAAGCCCCAATAAAATGCATGCATGCAACCATCAAAGGGACAACAAAAAATTAATGCAACATATCTGAACAATCATAAAACTGTGACATGGGTGTAGAAATGAGCCAGAAGCCGAAAAAATAACCGACTATTTAAGCATTTTTGCCAGCTACTTTTCCCAACAGGAGGTATTGCATCTTGCTCCCTACTGGGGGAACCCTCAGACCCCCTCTTCTACTTTTAGTAGCTTACCAGCTGCATGAAAACATTTCTGCACCGCTGTTAGGAGCCTATATAGTTGAGAAATTTCATTTAAAAGCAATTTTTTTTTTGATTCATTTGATAGTTATTTTAATGTCAAGGTCACTGAGCCACATGCTTCAAACCCATTAGTGGTCAGCATAGACAAAACTTTGACATTAACTAGCCAAATGAAATTGTATATCATCTATAGGAATATTAAGTTTTCTAGAGCAAAATCTGTTTTCAATATTCCTTCCCCAAACTCCAAGCTGATAAAAACTCAATACCACAAACAGTAATCATAGCAATGATTATTTATTGTTATTTCACATGATCATTTCTAAAAGGAGCCGATACACGAATCAATAGGATTGAGCCCAACAGCAAACACACCATATAAAAGATAAGCAAGCCAGGAAACAGACTTGGTTTAATGCCAAAATCAAACAACAGTGAACGTGGGAGTGCTCCTAAGCATGATGAAAAGAACCATCAAATAAGATCAATTATGCTACCTTGGTTTCATGCATATTCATAAGGGTAATGTAAGACAAAGAGCACTAACATTAAGAGAGTTATAGAACAATAAATGAGAAAAAAACATCCGAGTTTTCCTGACAAGGTATAATGTATCCTCATAATGAAACAACAGCAAAAATAATAAAACTGTTCTGTAAGACAATTTAAGATCATATGATATAAAAATTATACCAGGCAGTTATTTGAAGAATAAACATTCTGTTCTGTATGTATTTTCACATGCATGGTTCAGTATTTCAGAGTAATTGTGTATGTTTTTGTGAGAGCTGTGAATTTTGGTTCATGGCTTAATCTAGTATGCATGGTAAAACAGATATATTTTCTGCATGTGGTGTGGTGCCTAGGATCTGTTTTTACTTTTGATTCCTCATATATAATGTATTTGTTTAATGAACAGCATTGTTATGGTGACTGGGTACTGGTAATACAGTTCACAGATTCACAACAGCAACAAGATTCATCACGGAAAAGAACTTATTACCAGCACATAATGTTTCTAACACATCATGTACAAATGTGAAATATTACTCATTTTTTTGCACTTGAATTTGACAATACAGGCAAACCAGTCCATAAAGACTATCTTAGAGAGATAAAAAGTTGTTATTAGTCTAACCCTTTACTTCAGAAGCATACTTTGGACTCTTTTAAATCCACAGCAAATATACAAAACAATTTATTTAAGAAAATTGGATTATTTCACTCGGACAGAGTGGAAAACATTGTGGCAAAAGAAGCCATTGCTCTTTACAAGCATTGCCTTCTTTTGCCAAAATTGTTTCAAAGTTGTCTGCTTCAGATGTGGGGAAATGTGATATTATAAAGCAAAGGATTATATAAATATATATAATGCTAGTATTGGTATGACAGGTGGTCTCCAGCAAGTTTGACTGTACCTTTAGGATCATCCTAGCAACATAATTCTTTATGGAATATAACTCATTTATCAGCCTAAAAACATTGCACCATTATTATTTATATAGAACAATATGTAACCATAATGATCCTATGAGACAACTTGAAATATATGTGACATTTTAACATAAACAGACAGAATGTTACAGAAACGTCTAGCGAGGGAATTGAACTCAACTGATCATGTGATGTGAGCAATAGATTCTGCGTTAATAGCCTCCTATCCCAGAGACTGGCATCAAACAGTTTTAAAGGCATTAAAACATTTGGCAGAGTAACGATTTTATGTTCCCTATGAGCATGGAACCATCTGTAAAATACACTGAGTGTACTGGTTGTATACCAACTAAGACAATTCTACAGCTGAGATTAATAGTCAATCAAATATTAGTTTCTTTAAATGTCCTTTGTCTTTGCTGTTCAGCTTTTTTTCAGCTGTTCATAAAACCTAGCTATGCTTGAGACAGTTCAAAATAAGAGTGAATGCTATGATATTCAAGTAGTGAAAAATTCAACTAAAACAATATACAACAAGTATGATAAATTATCACTAGCAACCTTTGTGCTAACCCTCTAGCCCAATGCCCATGACAGTTCAATTTCTAAAAATCGTGTACTTAGGTGAGCGGTAAATTTGTTTACTTTCAATTGCCTACTGTGCCACAAATTTGAATTGACAGGGATATATAAGACCAACCCTAAATGAGCATTTAGATACAGATACCATATAAAAAGCTACATCATCATTTGCTGAGTTAACAACAAGTAGGTCAAAGGTGTTTTTGCTCTTCCAACTTTGAACTCACAATTCAAATAATGAGATTTAAAAAAAAATACATTTGCGCATAATACTAACCTTGGATTAAAGACTTTATCCACAAACTGTTTCATGAAGCCCATACATTCCAATGTAAGATCATCAGGCTGACTATCTAAACTGTACTCAGAACTCCAGGATCTTTGAGATCCCATGGAATCTAATCTTCTTGAATGACGCTCATATTCAGGTTCCGAAGAATCAACACTTGTCTGATTAATTATCCCATTTTCATCAAACACACCTTCAGATGAATCAAAACTACTAACACTTGCGTAAGTTTTCTCAACAGACTTTTCATCATTTGTTGTGTCCAATCTTTTTGGATGAAAGTCCTCCAGCTCAGGCTCATCGAAAGATATTAAGTCCCCCATTGGAAGTAAAGTTTTCCTTTTTGAGATTACTTCACCTTGGCTGATAACCTTTTCTTCAGGTTTCGGTTCCTCTTTTGTTTCCGGTTCAACATAGTCATCAAACAGCATCTCATCAACAGTGCTTGATCTACGTTTAGTTGTAGCTAAACTTGGAGCTTTTGTCCTTTCGTCTGAGTTTACCTTCTCATCAGGGGTGTATTTTTCATATCTTCCCTCTGAATCACTAGAATGTCCACTTGTTGTTCTTGGAGAGTTACAAGTACTACTTCTTGAACTTCTACGACCTGTTTTGTTTGGATTGTATGGAGGAGGCGGGATTGGAGGTGGAGTCTTCTTGCCTTTCCAGCTTGGTCCAACCCCAACTTTTTCAGGAGTGGAAATCTTGCTTCCAGAGCTAGGTGAGTACAACGGCTCATCAAAGCTCATATTCACACCACTAGATGACACATTAACTTCATCATTCACACTACTACTACTGCTAACAACACTACTCTGACGTATGTGATATTTTCCAGCAGCATTCTGATTCCTGTCAACAGTGTTAGAAGCTAATTGTTCATTCTCTTTGTCTTTTTGAGATTTTTGTATAGGATTGATTTCAGCGGTAATGACACGTTTAGCAGGAACAGGTTTGTAGTTATCAGCTGGTTTTATAGCTTCCTCCTCATCTTCTCTAGATTTATCTTGTATAACAGCAGTCTTAGCATAATTAGTCTCACTAAACACTTGACCTTCAGAATCACTAAGGCTGCTGCCACTGGAACTTCCTTTCATCAATGAAACAGCAGATGCACCTACACTCTCAAATTTGTTGGATAAATCATTCATTAAACCATTTTTCTTAGCAAGCACAGAACTGAAAAATCTTGAAGTTCCCTCCGAGAAGCTTTCACCCCCTGACGACAATTTCCTTCTGAAATCCATGATGTTTTAAACCCAGTAATTTAAGCAATTTATAAGAGGCGGGAAATCAGTGATTCAATACTCCTGCTTCGTTACATCGTTTTCTTGTCATACTAATACCTCTCAATACATCAAATAGTCTGAAATAACAAGGGTGAAAATGCCGTTAAAGCATTTTAGCGATGCAGAAAGTCTGCGAAAATATGTTGCAAGATTATGTAAAAAGAATATTGTCTGGCATTTAAATCCGCAAGCTGACAAACAGAACATAGTCTCACGAAAGGATTTAGTTAATTCTCATCTTGTTGCATTAACTAGCTGATTTCCTTTCCTGTGAATTAAAAGAATTAATTTTGAATCTAGCAAAAACGTTTCATTAGAAATTTGATGAAGGAATGTATCTAAAAATTCAATCTGGTAAAGGTCAAATTTTATTACGTTTTGAGACTAAAAAAAGCTTTTGAGATTAAAACACAATACAAGCACACTGCTTAGTGCACACTAGCTAATGCTCAGAATTAGAGGTTAATATCTGATCATTGCACCAACAGTCAGTTTTGGGACTTTACAGCTTTAATAGTGGAGGAAGACCCAAAGCTTTCACCTGGGTAGAACCACCGACTTTCTGTCAGCTAGCTGGACAATTTTGTCCTGGGTGGGACTCAAACTCACAGCTGTGAGGGGCTAATTGGAGACCATAACCACTTGACCTTGGAGGCCCCTACCAAGTAATTAAACAAATAGAAGCATGAAAATGGCAGCATGGCACTTTAAGCATCTTGTAAAAGACATTATACCAAAAAATGTCATCTAAAAATTTAACCACTGGCCATGTGGACAGATAATGACTGTATGCCTGTCAAACTATTCATGTCTACCAAATAATAAAGTGAGTAATCCTGTCAGTAGGAATGTCACATCTACAAAATATTGTGGGGTGTTTTTTATGTCATTATGTCAGAAATTGAGCTGAAATCAAGCAGTGTTAACCTTACAGCATGGTAAAACAAAGAAATATTCATTGGTACACACAGACATCCTGAACTTATTTTATTTTTTTTAACACGATACAGCATTGTATCAAAATCCAAAATTTTGACATTTAAAAATTGTGCCCTCTACTATATATTACTTATATATCAATGGCAAATGTTATCAGAGAATGCAGAGAAAAATGGAACCATGACCATGGTCCAGTGGTTAGTGCGCTGGACTTGTAAACCAGCGATCTAGGTTGCAATCCTTCCATGAAAATTTAACAAAAATGTTGATTTTCCTCCATATGTGAAGAAGTAGCCAGCACCTCGTGGAAGAGTAAGTTAGTACTGGTCATAATACAGTCAAGGAAAATTGGTCAGGTGGACCGGTCACCATATACAACTGAAAAATTGTTGAAAAATGTCATTAAACCCAATGAAAAAAAAGAAAAATGGACTAGAGGCCCATGAGCATTTGGCAAAAAATAAATACTAAGTTTCCACTAACTAGAGCTCTATATGCAGTGCCAACACTCATCTGTTTTACATGTCGGCAATGGGGCTACATTTGAGTTTGAACACAATAAGGTATAATTTTGACAAAAATCCTAAGTTAAAAAAGGGACATCACTCATAAAATATAGCTTTCAGAATAATGCCTCTTGTCCTGCAACTGCATCTTGTCATAATAATCAAGTATTCCAAGTGTCATGTTGATATCTTCAAGTGCTTAAGAAATATTGATAGACTGTATAAAAGTTTTAGCACGACCACCACCCAGCAAAAATAATAGCTTAATTTTTTTCCTCAAAACAGACAAACTAAAAATGTAGGGCAGGTGAGTTGGCAATCTTTTCTTTAAATATGTTTTTGTTAGGTTTGGAGATTCAGTTCATACGAATATTTAAATAATGGCAAAAAAATTGGCCAAGACTGAAAAAATCTAGGGTTGGCAGAGAAAAATGGGTCAGCCAGGTTAGTAGAAACCAAGAACTTTTTTATGCCATATAAACCAGCCAACGAAGCTAAGGAACATTATATGCATGCCAATAAATGAAGACAAATAATATTGGGGAATATTAAGATTGTTATATAACAAGTCATATAACACTTCTAGCCATTACATTACTGGAGAGAAACATGGAACCAAACGTGGAAATGAACAAATTGTACATTTTTGGCAGGACTCCCTGAAACAAGCGTCATAATCTTTTGAATCATTCTCTTGAGAAATAAACCAAATTGATTTGGGCAATCACTAGAATAGAGAAGCTAAACAGTAAAGCTGCACAAACTTTTGTAGTGAAGAGAACGCTATTGAACTGACAAGAACCATGAAATGAGGAAAATACGTCATTCTACTTCATGATCAATAAATGTTCCTTCCCAACTTTGATGCTTATTTGTAAATGTAAACAAATGCTAAACCTCACAACTGATTCAGAGACAAAGAGAAAAAGATGCCATGATCAAAACAAGGTGTAAAATAAAATGCATTTATTTTAACAATATACTCAGCACAGTAACTTGTGCTTATGTCAAAGGTTTTTCTCTGGCATAAATTTTTGCTTGCTTGTTTGCTTGTGTCATTGTCATTCTACCATCCTCAAACCAGCGTCCCTGGTTAATCTACCAGATCAATCCAGTGGCCCAGGTTAATCTACCAGTCCTAACCATTGCTCCTAGATAATTTATCAGTCCTAACCATTTCTCCTAGATAATCTATCAGTCCTAACCATTTCTCCTAGATAATCTACCAGTCCTAACCACTGCTCCTAGATAATCTGCCGGTCCTAACCATTTCTCCTAGATAATCTATCAGTCCAAACCATTTCTCCTAGATAATCTGCAGTCTAACCATTTCTCCTAGATAATCTCCAGTCCTAACCATTTCTCCTAGATAATCTATCAGTCCTAACCATTTCTCCTAGATAATCTACCAGTCCTAACCATTTCTCCTGGATAATCTACCAGTCCTAACCATTTCTCCTAGATAATCTACCAGTCCTAACCATTTCTCCTAGATAATCTACCAGTCCTAACCATTTCTCCTAGATAATCTACCAGTCCTAACCAGTCCTAACCACTGCTACCAGTCCTAACCATTTCTCCTGGATAATCTACCAGTCCTAACCATTTCTCCTGGATAATCTACCAGTCCTAACCATTTCTCCTGGATAATCTACCAGTCCTAACCATTTCTCCTGGATAATCTACCAGTCCTAACCACTGCTCCTAGATAATCTACCAGACTAACAACTAAACAAGTGCTCCTAGATAACCTTCCAGACCTAATATGCTTGCTTCTAGTACCTTAAGCAACTTTCCCACATGTTGCTATTCACATGGTAAAGGAATAACTAAATAATTCAGCAAAAAGCATTCTGCCTGGAGGCCTAAACTCATACAAAATCTGTCAGAAACTATGAAAACTGCATTACACTGAATTACAGAAATCCATGTTTCATACAAGTACTATCCTAGAGAGAAATACTGTACAAAATTGCACGAGTCTGGGTATGGGAATAACAGAATTACAGGAAGAGACACCATGCTGGTAAGAGTCATTTTATTCCAATAATGAAATGGTTCCAGCGCCTACACAGATTGTATGTTTGTTCTCAAAAACAGGAAATATTGATAAGCTGTCAGTTAGACTATTTGTTTAAGCTGTTTTCAACTACAAGAGATTTAAAACCCTGTAAAATGACGCAAGTTTCATAAATACCAGTACATAAAGTGAAAATAATTAAACCTTTCAGTGATCTGATTTGTTCCCTATCAGTTGATCACAGCAAACAAAAAATATATATGGGAAAAAGAGCGATATTTGCAAGATCTCTTGGCTAAACATCAGGGTACTAAGCTTCATGTCTTAAAGTTTATTTAAATCATACAACTGAACAAGGAAATCCAACTAAGTTGTTTTAAATCTTTGTTTCACTGGGGTTTAACGTCACGCCAACAGCCATGGTGATTTGATGACTTTCAAGCTTTAACAGTGGAGGAAGACCCCTAGATGCGCACCTGGGTAGGGCCACCAACTTTCCATAAGCTAGCTGGATAGCTCATCACAACAATTCAAACAGATGATTACACTTATTAAATAATACAGTCTGATTAGAATTTAATACTTCAATAAAGCAACAGTTCTTGAAAATATCCAATAACATTTGTATATTTTATGATTCAGTTGTACAGTTCAAAATGCAACGAAAGTTCAAAATGCTCTACAAAAGTTTGAAATTGTTTGTTAGTCCCAGGGAATTTCCTTCTATTTTCAACAGAGATTTAATGCAAAATTTTGAAATGTGAAACTCCAAAAAGTGCAAAATTTGTAATGAAATTTATGTCCCTGGAGCTGTAATTAGTCATAATAAAATACAAGTTCAAAATGAATATGCTGATTTTCACAACTATTAAATTTAGTGAATAGGTAGAATGAACTTATTCAGTGAATTTTCTTACCTGTCATTTTGATAAACGTCATTGTAAACAAGAAATCAGTTGGTAACATAACTGTGGAAATCTCTATTAATGGCTTAAACAATGGTTTTAACAATACAAGTAGTTTTATTTAACCAGTCCAACAATTTTACATCACTTCCTCAACATTCCAAATATGTAAAATCACGCTTCACTGCTTGTAGTCACCTCAATATGATATCTTCCTGATTTTTTTCACATAAACAAAAACATGAAAATTTGAAGAGTAGAAGTTGGTAATTCTTGGACATTTCTGTAGCATTTCGAACTTTTGAGATTCAACTAAATGAGCAGCAAATATACAGCATTGTTAACTGAAGATGCCAATTCGAGAGTACAGGATTGCTGACAGGTGATCATGGAAAGTTGGTGAGAGCCAGATGGTTGATAGGATGATCATGGAAAGGTTGGTTAGAGCGAAGCTGCTGATGAGGTAGAAACATCAAATCGATAGAAGGCAAAATGGTGAATATAAAGTAGTTGGTCAGGTGGTCCATCAGTCAGTCAGTCTGAGACAAAAGCTACAGATATGTGCCTTTCAAAAGAAATAAATGGCATGTATTACTTTAAATGTCAGAAATTTATCCCATCACTGATTCAACCACCATTTGAGAAAATTGCAAATCTTTGACAGAGGTCAACAGGTTAGTACCATCAAGCATCACTAGAAAGATCATAATTACTACTACACTGAGTAATGATGCATTTTCTTCCATAACCAGCAAGGGAGAGTCTAGACAGATCTCATTTAAAGATAAACGAATAATATGTCGTGTAATGTTTGATAAAATTAAATCTATCAAGAGTTTCCACAGGAAACTTACTGACAGTTCAACTATTACTGACACAAAAGCATGGAAGTAAGAAAAGACAAATCAATTACCAGTTGCAAAATCAACAAAAAAAGGAAACACTGGGCTTCAGAAGGATATGAATCACTAATGACAGACTTAACTTTTAGTGATATCTCTTATTATCTTACCTTATACAGAATACTTGCTGTTAATTGGTTGAGGCGAGTCATGTGCTGACCTAATATTTTCCCATATTAGGTCAGTAGCAATTCATATCCAGTCAGTAATCATAATTTCGAAATAAATATAAAAAAAATGATAAAAGTTTCGTGAATTGATTTATAAATGGTACTCAGTAAGATAAATTCGTTACACGGTTTCTTACTGACCAAATAGTGTTATACAGGGTCAGTAATTTATTATTGGGCTCCAACTATTGCTCTCACCCAATATTTATTTACAGACCCTGTATCACATCATTATGGGTCAGTAAGAATGTAATTAATAAAATCTATAAAAATATTTACTTAATAATGGATCGTTAATAATTCTCCGTTCAGTTGTTTAAGATTATGATACAGTATTTAAGAAAAATCAATACAACAATTTGATTATTGACCAACTAACAACATTGAAATACCATTTAAGTATTTATGTCTTGGGTTTAATAACTAAAACTTAATACTCTAAGCTATCCCTTAGCTAACCAGGCAATAAAAAACAAACACAGATGTCATTTTTACAACAACAAGCTTCTAAATCATTGGTCACTTGATTAGAAGTGACTATTGATCATGATAATTAAAACGATTCCCAACACTAGCTTACGTAATTTACTAACAAGTCCTATTTGAAACATAACCTTTGATTATTTCTGCTAATTGTCTTATAATCCAATACATAAGAGCTACTGCCTTTGATGTTCAGCACTAACTATATACAGCAGGTCTACATTAATTGGACATTAAGTGTTATGGGCCAAATACCTTATTGAAGTTCTGCATAATTTACAAGAGCTTATAATTTTATCCTTTTCATCTAATCAGCAAGGACATGGGCATGAGTTTTTGAAGGAGGAAGTTTGCATAAATTCCTTATGATTTTATTTTACTGGGGTTTAACATCACACCAACTGCTAGGAGGGTGACATCCAGCTTCAACAGTGGAGGAAGTCAGCCCAGGCGCTCAACTCAGTAGAACCAACAACATTCTTTAAGTTAACTAGGCAGCTTCTTCACATGCGTAGTTTTTCTAATCACAGGTGGGATTCAAACTCACAAGCGAGGGGCTGGTGATTATAGTTAGAAACCATAACCACTCACCTATGAAGGCCCCCTCCTTCAGACATAGTAGCCAAAAATCTTCAGCAATAAAGATTTTACAGAAAGAACAAAACTAAGTGACATAATGTGATAGGTAAGATGTAGGAGAGCCAACAGCTTGGTCACTGGTCGAACATCCAAACTGAACATTATACAGGACGCATATGAAACATCAAAACAGAGGGAGGCTTAAAGGAACGTTCAGCAATATCATTGAAGAAAAAATGAAAGAAAAAATGGCCTGGAAAAAGTATTTTTTTTGTATTCTTTTTTAGTTTTACTCCCGTTATACAAGAATATTGCAGTTATACACTGATGGGCAGTTAACCTATCAAGATATCCTGGATTCTGTATCAGTACTAGCAATTAATGATAAATAGTTTGAACATGCTGTCTTCTACCAAATGGTCACAGAGACCTGCTACACCCAGGGTTTGACTCATGAACTCCAGGTCCATAGACCTAAAACTCTACCTACAAAACTAAAAGGGCCAGCTAAGAAGCTGACACGGATCATACAGGAATGAATTGAGTGGATCAATTATTGTTAACACCCTATTGTCACATCAGGGATGAAGAGGATTAAGTAAGTAAGCTGGAATGAATGAATTAACTGGATATTTAGTAATATGAGAATATCATCTTACAGACAGACAGTAAAATAAAATAATCCCCACATACAACTTATCAATATATAACCTATCAATCTTCATTTACAGGAGAATAACTATCCTTGAAAAAATACTGATGTTTGCCATTACTTGACCAAAAATTGAGTAAAGTGAATCGCAAAACTTTTGTAATTTTTTTTTCCTAACCTTTTTTGATCTTGTCCTTTGGAGCTACATTTCATTCCCAAATGTTCTTGTACTTAGGATTTTGCTGTTAAAAACTTTACAGTTGGCACCAGAAAATAGAGTCAGTTGCGCAACTTGAACCATAACTCATCTTTCTCTGGCTTTATTACAAAATTTAGATACCAAGCTTAATTAAGAAACCAATACTTCAACGATCCAGCGTCCTGGTATATGTGTTAACATAAAATCTCTTACAGACCTCCTTAGATTGGTTTTTAGAACAATAACTGATTTCCATGCCAGACACTAGTTAAAATATCACTGTACGAAGAAATTTGTGTTAAATGAAAACATAGATATTTAACATTTCTGATCAGGTGAATATTTTCCACAGTGACCTGCCACACATGGCGTGTTTTTTTTTTTCGACTTTTTGTCACCGGGGTTTAACGCCGTTTTTCAACAATTTTTCAGTTATAAACAGCGACCAGTACTAACTTACCCTTCCACAAGGAGCTTCCACATATGGAGGAAAATCAACATTTTGTCAAATTTTCACAGACAGGTATGACCTGCTGCAACCGGAATTTGAACCCAGATCTCCAGGTTACAAGTCCAGTGCACTAACCACTGGACCACAGCCGCAGCAATTTTAACTAAAATACATGAAAAATAATACAGTCAAATTGAGAATAGTCTCAGAGAAGTCATGGAATTAACGTCTGACACTGATCCTTTCAACCAATCTCTATCCAGAGTTGCAGCATGTTATCCCTCACTTACATCTTTGTCAATGTCTCAGTTTTTTACAAAATTTTGAAAGACAACAAATAAAGTCATAAATGGTACAAATTTTACAACTAAGTGAACCAATGTCTTTCGTACAATAGATTCGAGACAAAAAAATCTTACAATTTACAAGAAAATCACAGAAAATACATTACTTATCAAGCGCACTACTTCTTGACAGAACAGGTTTGTTTACTTTAGGTAATTAGGTCACAAATTAAAATCGCGTAAATTGAGGCAAAATGAAGAAGTGGAACATAACGGAGAAAAATTATGACAACAATTACGCAAATTTAGAGTAAGACAAAAGCATAATTTCATGTATCAGATGTAAACTAAAGCAGATCCGGACACGTTTTCAGACGTTGACAGAATAATGAATACAACTCTGGATAAATATTACCTTTCAACAAGTCTTGTTTCATTTATAACCAGCAAACAAAATAAGCATATACACGAGGCTCATTTCTAACAATATTGATTTTTTGCCAATTCGGAATGATTAACAAACCAATTAGTTAATGTTTACTCAGAAAAAAGTCTCATTTATCAGGACAAGAAAATAAGTGACCAATGTACACAGAGTAAAATAACAATTAAATCAATTGATAGCAATTATAAAATGGCAAAGCTTCAGGCGAGTATAATTGATTGTGGCAAATAAGTTGCATTGATTGAAATTAAAACCCTCAGAATTTAGACAAAGCAGTGGAAGAGGCTAGAGCTTAATGGACTGAATAATTTATAACAAGAATTTCAAAATGCAAAACCTGGGAGGGTGGGATTTATCGCAATTTATTGATGATCTGTTATCCAGGCAACACCAGAAAAAAAGCTATGTTTACGGTTAACAAACCGATCCTAATTTTAAGACTGACCTTAGTGTTTCTAATTTCAAAAAAAATATGGTGTGAAAAAACGTAAGTATGAAAAAATGAATAATTCCAGAAAATCAAAATGGTGTGTCGCCATAAAGATTGCCACTTGTGGACATGTCCACGAGGCGAACTTCTTCAAGTCGGTACAAGTTAGTGTATCCAATAAGACTTTACAGTGTGAACCATTGCTAGTTAATGCTTTATTCATGGAAGTTGTTTAAATGTTTAAAAAAGATAGAAAATAAAAGTTTTTTGACCTATCTACCCTAATGTTTACAGTCAAGTAACTACATGTATAAAGATGACATTTTTTCTGGTCTGAATATTATGATCCAAAAACAAGAACTGAAGTTACTAGAATGTTTCAAAAAAAAAAACAAGAAATCCTGAAGATGGCATTCAACATCCAAAAACAAAATCCACTTTCAGTTGAGGAAACTTTTTTTTTACGCTGGCATGACAATGCTCTTTCACAGTATCTCAGAAAATATCCTCACACAAAGGTTCAACTATCCAGGATGTCACTAATGCATTTATCAAGGGAAGATTTTTATTTGACTGCATGATGAAAATGCATAATATTTTACGACCAATGCAGCTAGATGCATACATAGAAGGCTAGTATGTTGTTGGGACGGTGCATGGTGGTGATTTGCCACACAAACCTTCCCCCCACCACCAAAAAACTAGCTCCCTATGGCTTAAAGCAAATACAGAGATTAGTCAACATAATACTCAAGTTGATAAATAATGAAATAATCTTGTATGATTCATTATGACTCAGTGAAGCAAGGAAGTTAACCCCCATCCCTGCACCCACCCAACTGAAAAAAAAAGTTTGAATATAAATATACTGAAACTACAGGCTAGAACTGGGCAGTTATCCAAAATATGAATAATTGTGTATAAGTATCTTCATTTTAAGAATCACATTTTTGGTCTACAACATGATTTTCTAATTAATCAACCTAACTATCTATAAAAAAACACATAAAAACACTTTAAAACAAACTGGTTTCCTGCTCAAAAAATGAATAAGTATGAAACAGTGAGTTTGATAACAGTATTATGGGTGAGGAAAATTTTTAAGGACTCATATCCCAAAATCCATCCATACCAATCCAACTATCTTTACCAAGCATTAAAATTCACCACAGGTTTACATCAATATAATACAAACAATTAAATAGATAAAGATTTATACAAACCACAAACTACATTTCTAATTCATCCATAATATTTCCCAGGTTTTTCTAAATCCAATTTACGAGATACGAGAGAAACTCTTCGAACAACTTCCTAAAATTGTTTCTGTTAAAAAACTCACCCCAGTTGTTGTATTGCACCAAGAATTACCGAGAGAATTCCAATACGAAAACCAAAATCCATAATGAATACCCCGGCATGATGGTAGAGAATGAGACATAAGCAATATCATCAGAAAAACGTAATATTGATCATCAATAAATCAATAAGTGTGAGCTTCATATCATACCGAACCATCCCGATATGATCTTTAATTCATCGAGTCGTGCAATTATTAATGGAGATGTATTGTTAAAACATGCAATACCTCAGTCGGAAAAGGAAATATTTTGTGGACTCGGAAAGAGACTTTGTTAAACACAGAAAGAAAAGATGTTGACATTGTGTTTCAGAGTGCTGAAGACAATTGATTAAATAAAAACACCCTGATAAACTTGTACTGAATATGCTACACAGAGTAAAAAGATAGAAAATTGATTTTTTCATGATTTTATTTCAGTTGAAGATTTTTTCCCAGGAGGGACCAGAATGATTTTGTTCTCTTAGACTTGAACAGATGGTAAAAACAGTCAATATCATGGATACTCAATTGATGCATGGCGGCTTTACCAGACAATCACACAATTAGGGGCAATTTTGCATACACAGTTGGAATTCCTTTAGTGCAAGTGATTCCTTGTGTTGATGTCAATTCACTCCCAGATTACATGAACTAAAGACTAAGGGTCCGCAAAAAGATTTAACAGAGTTAAACCAACATTTCTTTAATATAAATAAAATCAATTCAGGTGATTTATTTAGCCAAATTGATCCAAGACAATATATTCAAACATATATGGTTCTCAAGATTCAGCCTTATTACACAGTCCAAGTAAAAAATCATGATCATCCAGGATATTGTAAAATAGTCATTAATGGACTTTGTTTTGTTTTCATGTGACTTATTGTCACTGGGGTTTAACAGCGTTTTTCAACAATTTTTCAGTTATACAGAGCGACCAGTTCACCTAACCAGTCTTCCTGGACTGTAAATTAACCAGTACTAACTTAACCTTCCACAAGGAGCTGACAACTTCTCTACTTGTGGAGGAAAATCCACATTTTTGTCAAATTTTCATAGAAGGGTATGATCTACCGAGACCTGGATTCGAACCCGGATCTCCGGGTTACAAGTCCAGTGCACTAACCACTGGACCACAGTTGCAGCTTTAATTAATGGACTGTAATGATTATAAAACTGAACTAGGGAGACCAGTCTATGAGCAACAGCACCTGATTAGTTGTTTCTGCAACCAATTTCAAAACTGACCAATAAGATGGCTTTGCATATAGACTGGTTTATAATCTAAAGACTTTTACTAGTATTCTTCAGTATCAAATAATGAAGGACAGTCAATAAACAATCTACCAACATCAATCTGAAGAGTTCTATCACAAAACCGGTATCTTCCTAGACATCTATGCAAAAGAAACAGCAAAGTTTAGTTTTAACAAAAGCATGAGGAAAGTATGCTTGCAAACACTGGTCTGGTACAACTTAAACAGTCAAATCTCTGTAACAACCACCTCTGTAAAAAGGCTACCAAGTGAACAACTGGCATTATTTTGCAAACAAACACTGTGATATAACAGAAAAATCTCTGAAACAAGCAAACTGTATATTTCATCGCTCACTCTAGGTGGTACTTCACTCACATGTTTGAATGTATTTTTGTAGCAGACTGTATGGACTGGTTAAATTCTACTAAACATTTCTAGTCAATTCTGACAATTTCGCACATTGAAAAATCCACAATGACATAATTATGCCAGCTTCCTAGCTAGTCACAGCAATTGCAAAAATTGGACTGTAGTGTCAAAAATGCCATTATACTGAGCAACAATTGAGTGATAACAGAGTCCAGTCATTATATGGAAAATAATTATAACATATTCAATAGAAGTTATCCTTAATCCATATAAATACAGTCAAACCTCTAAACGAAGGAGAAAAAAATATGGCCTTTATGCACATTTGGCTTTTACTCAGAGCTCTATCTAATAACCATGTTGAAGAGCGGCCATTTTCTGCATAATGACCGTCTTCACAAGTGCCTGTCTGTTAAGATTTGATTGTACTTAATTTTTGCTAATTACAAAACGTAGTGTTATATTTCCTCAGACACCCCAATTAGATTTATAATTAGTAATAATGAGGTTTTCATGGTTTCAAACCAATTCAATTAACAATGATAAATGATTCCCATGAGCTTGCTAACTTGCACTTCAAAGAAATCTATATGCTAAGCAAATTATATGCAATACCGTTAGATTTGAAGTACAATTAAGTCTGATATTACAGGCACCTGTGAATAAAGGCCGAAATGTTAACAACAGTAATTTGTTAGCACACAATAACTACTATAATCAAGAAAAAAAAACTCTGAGTAAAAGCCAACTGTGTGTAAATACTTTGTTTCTGTAATCCCTTTGGTTGGCCCTTGTATACAGGTTGGGTTTTATATAGCCAGATTAAGTGTCACAGTGTGCACAACATGAAGGATATACCGTAACTTTGCACCACGATGGTATGACTGGGGCTGAATCTGAAGAATTAAAACTGAGTAATGATTGGTCAATACAACAGCCATCTAATTGGTCTATGTTATGGACTGAACTCCAGAACAGATGCTGCAGTTTTCAGGCTATATTCATTACGTACTTTAGAGATTACAAAACTGTAAATAAACCTGAGTCTTAAAGTTAACAATTAACTGATTGGCTGTAAAAATTTACTAAGATCTAAACTGAACAATTGTAAGACTGAATTTCATCAGTTCAAAAATCATCTCAAAACTCTTATTTACACCCAAAGCCCTGATTGGCTGATTCTATACTAAGTAAAAAATTTGACCAATGGTATGACTCAATTACAAGACTGGTTTTTGAACCCATTAAATAACCTCTGACATTAGAGTATATAACACATCACCATGGTAACTTTAAAAGCAATTACCTGACAACAAATCATTCGAGTGACAAGCAAAATAATTCAGAGATTTTGCCAGGATTAAGTTCCGTATCTAATAAATCAATTAATAAACAGTAAATCCTTTGCTGGCAATATTAATGCAGGGAACTTAATCTTTTCCACAGCAACCAGATCTGAAATCAGATCTTAATAGAAAATCTTACTTATATAATACCATTTTCATGAATAAGAAAATAGTCTAATTTTCCAGATACCGTATAAGAGTAATAATATATTTATGGAGTGTTTTAGCACTTATGTGAGTGATTTAAAAGTTTCTATGATAGGTAAAATACAATGCAGCAGAATGGCTTTGTTTGTCCCACAAACAACAAAGACTTCAATTAAATACTGTCATGATAACTTTATGATCAATGAACTTCAAACAAACATGACATAAGGAAATTGACGACAAATATTGACTGAAATGACTTTTACGAGACAAATGGACAATCAAACTTGCATCCCTATGGTTCAATTGCTATTGCTGATTTATTTGTTAAATTGGGGCTATTTTTACAGGTAGGGGAAGGGGCCTTTCTCATAAATTTGGGGAAAAATAACACAGTATTTTCACTTGATGTAAACTGAATTTTAGGGGAAAACTGCATAATTTTAAAGAATTATGCTGAGGAGAAGACACATATAAATGGTCATGCTATAGAAGAAAAAAACTGGTTAAATACATTAAAATATCATATAGTATCAGTAACTTTCTGACACCCATCTAAGAAAACAAAGCACATTTTCTCGAGCAGATAGCAGAAATTCTACCACGCTACCACTAGAATCCTCAACCAATAATTCCCATGCAGTTTAATTAATTCAAGGAATAAACTACAACCCATCCAGAGACATTACAAATAATTACACTGTAATTCAGAATAATGAACAGCCACAGATGTCACAAATCAATTATAATGGCAACAAACTTCACTAGACTAAATTATACTTTCAGACACACGCTTAATAAGAACATGTCAGAATTCATTATTTTCTACATTTGACAGAATATAAAGAATAAGTTCCACTATCTAGCAATCAAATTAGCAGGTTATGTAGATAACAATTTTTTTACCAAATGTGCACCACAGGACACAGGTAGGGATGGATATAACAATTACTATCATACTCAATGTCAATGCTATTGCAGGGTTTCCACTGGACCTTATATTTTTTCCGCCGCATGTACGGAGGGGAGGGTCCAGGAGGAAAAAAAGTATGCTTAATTTGATTTTTTTTGCCACTTGCAGATTTTTTTCACCATTTGCGAAACTGGCGAATGGCAGCGGAAACCCTGCTTTGTTTCTGTAACATATTTCCATGACCCTTAATGTAATTTTCTTAAAACACAGTTAAATGACTGATTTTCATCTCTTTATCCACCATATTTTTATGAGTTAATGCGATAAAGGAGCATACAAAACTTTATTTGCATAACAGTGTAAAAAATCCTAATTTCAAACGAAATGACTTCAATCCTCCAAATATGGTCAGTATTGGTACCTGCATTCAAAGCATTCCCAGAGAAACTTTGATTTATGAAAGCAACATGTTTTATTGGTGTTCTCATTAAGAATTTGTTGAATAGGCTTAAATATATAAGACTTTCTAGGGGGGGGGGGGGTTAGGGGAACGAATTCCCCCCCCCCCTGGACATTTTTTTGCCAGTTTTAACAGTCTATTAGTTGGCAGCCAGTTGTTTTGTTGCAGATATTTTATTTCATAATTATTTTCTAGTTTTAAATACATTCACTGCAGAGCTAGATATAGTTGTTGCGTTTATTTTTTTTTCAAATATATGATCAAATTCATGCATATGAAGTATTCAAGCAATGCTTTTTGCACTTGACAATAAACTTTTTAAAGCAAAAGGCAAAAATAAAACATTTATTGTCAAGCTTATTGGGATAGTTTAAGCAGTAGCAGCAATGAACATGAAGTGAATGAACTATTAAGCATTGTCCTTACTTCAATGAAATAATACACATCTCGTTCAGCCTGCTCAGCTCATGGTGAGTACTACAGGCTTTCATAACATATATAGGCTGTTGTCCTTCAGTTTTGGTATCAATTGGTTAATTAGTGCTTTTTTCAATTTTGGGAACGGATCTGGGTCCGGACCAATTAGGAAAAAAATGCGAAGCGTGATGCCAAAATTGGGAATTTTTAGGTCTGGAATTGGGAAAAAATGTCTTTATTTTCAATTGGGAAGGGTCCATTTACTGGACCCAAACAAGGAAGGAAAAAAATCGCTGTTAATATTCTTTAAAAACCAACCAACATATGACATGTAAGCGATAAGTTAAATCCCCAATAAAATCTGGAGGGAAGCAACTTTGCAAATTTTATTTCTGAAAGACACAGATTTATGTCCCATAATTTTAGTCCCTTTGATTCATGTTTAATCCAAGACAGCTAAAAAATTAAGATATGTCTTACGATCAATATTCATTGATAAGTTAGCATCAATAAGTGCACAGCATAGCAGTGATCAGGGAATAGTTTCAGTTATGCATTCTACATGAAAATTGTCTTTTCTCACGTTCTGCAAGACCATTAAGGTTTAAATTTGCCTTAAATCAGCATCTTAAATTAACTGTCTTATACTCAGACAATTTTACATAGAATGTTCGGCCAGATTTTAATTGATATTGAAAGTAATTCAATTGACAAAGAGACAATAAGAATGAATGAAATATGCTTTTTACAACAAACTGCTTCCCACAGAACAGTCTCTATTACCTGTCAGCCCAAATTCCTCTTTAATTTCTACAATGTGGTGGACAACATCTGAGAAGCCAATATAATTGGAGGATAATTATGAAATAAGTCAAATTTGGAAATGTTGTATTAAATTCTTAGCAAATTTATTTCTTCGAAGCTCATTCAGTTTGACAGATGACAGTTATTATAATATTATAGTCTCCAACTATGCACAAGAAGTTAGAATAATAATCCATTAACCAAGATCTGCCAACTGATTATCATCAATTTATCAATACAAAATAAATCCATGATGACACATCACTTAAATAGGAAATATATATAAAATATATATCTCTAATATTTTGAATAGGGTTAAATTAGTCCAACTAATTAGACATGCCTAATATGTGTCCAACTGATTCAACTGTTTTTATCTGACCCCATCAAGCTGGTTTGTCTTTCTGAATTCATTCATCAAATCAGCCAATCAAAAACCGTAAGGTTCAGGTTTACCGTTCATTTACATCATTTCTGAACAAACTTGACCAAGTATTAGATCAACTTAACAGGAGAAACATCAGGTTTTTTTTACTCCTATAACAGGGGTCATTCATAAGTGTCTTCCCTCAGGAAAATCTTTAAAATCAAGCAGTTTTCCCCTAAAATTCAGAAAACATCAAGTTTTTGCTTACCATTTTTGCACAAATTCTGTGTTATTTTTCCCCAAATTTAAAAGACCCCTTCCCTTACCTGTGAAAAAAGCCCTGAACATAATAATATCACATTTAACCTATACATTCATGATAGTCAGTTTAAACGGACACTTTGGTATGGCATATTAGATAAGTAGTTCCAAAATTTGGAAAAATCAAATTTTAAAACTTAAGGAACTTGCATAGACCTAAATCATTCATGTGTAAGAAAGAATGCACAGTTCACATATAATTCACCAAAGGACCAGACTAAACATAAGTAATCATTATTAATCAACAATTGACGTCAAATAGGCACTGTACGCTCATTTGACACACTTAAGATTTATTCATTCGCCCATGTCACTCAATATCCGAAATCATGTATCCGGGACTGATACACTTTCGATAAAAAATGAATTTAACAAGTCTTGTGAAACAGATCGCATTTGAAGCATGTTATCAGTTTATTTATTTCAATACATAGAAATGTTTCTTACCGCTTATTGTTCGTGGTTCACATGTATTTCTGCAAATGCACCACATTTAATAATAATTTTGCAAATGACAGGGCTAACGTAACGGATCTGTACCGGAACCAACGCGTTATTCTGCAGTACCCGCATTGGCTAGTGTACCGGTTCTGGTGTATTGATAACTGATTGTTATTATAAACGGTGCCTGACACAGAGTTGATGTAAGTTATTGCAAGAGTACACGAGAATAACTAAAACAGCCAAAACATTAGATCTACTATAACATTATTTGATCCTTACCTTCAATTTCAAGTATCAATTAATTCCGTTAGGGCTGCTCAAATTAGTCTTTATACAGTAATGCCTCACATAGGGACCACCACAGTAGATTACAAACATCTTGTTATGACGACCATTTATTTTTTATCGGCTTTCAATAACTCCCCTGTAATTCAATTTGAGACCACCGCATTATTACGACCGATTTTTTGGACCCCGAGGTGTTACTGTATATATGTTGTTCATGTATTCAACGGGGTGGTCTTGCGGCAACAATATACCATAGAAGTCAAACTATACAGACTATTTGTGACAGGCGGCGAAACATTTTTTATTTGGCCTCGTTCTGCAGGATTGTCCGTCCGAATTCATCTCCAAAATTGGACACCTAAAAAGCCGAATTAATGAGGCCTGTTGGGTCACAGGTGCTTAAAAACTAAGAAAAAATATAAAACATTGGTTAAATAATTCAGAAACATATCAATGAAATGTAGATAACGATGACACTATAAATATCAACACACTTTATTATGGTATTTTTGTGTGGTTCGTTTTTTAACGTAGAACTGTGTTATCTGCTTTGCGTTGAGGTCCATTGAAAAACAGAAAATTCAAATAACCAGAAAACACACAAAAAAACTATAAAAACTCCAAAACACGTACATGACTTCTTTTTTATATATTGGTTATCACCACAAACATGTCTTGAAATGAACAATTTTATGTTAGAAAAAGTGACTTTTTGTCGTATATATTATGCTAAAACTTGCAAATTATGTATCGTGATAACTGCATACATAGATCTACAAGAGCAAATGTTAAATATAATGCCCATCTTTGATGTCGACTTTTTTACCATGTATGTATCATTTTATTGCAAATACGGGATATCTTTTCCACAAATTAGCAAAAATGTATTCTCAACACAGTGTATATAATATTTAAAAGAAGTTGCACAGCCATGTAAGGTCAATGCAAGCGTTTACGAGACACATCTGAAGAAACACATTAATTAATAGGTTTTAAGTCAGGTACAGAATTCTTGTGTAAGATGGTAGTTACTTTTATGCGTGTTTTGTAGATTCTGGTATTAAACCATTATACATTTCAATCACATATTATATACATAATCTATCATGTTTTAAGATATAATGAATAAATATCAGAATATGTTGATAATCTTGAATTATATGATACACATTACTATTTTGAAAAGGGACGCTATTGCGTATGTCATTTTAAAGATTTAATGATGGTATTGTCCCTTTATACGAAACGGTTAGTGTGTCTAGTTTACGTTTACAATTTCTGTGGACTTCTTTATTTATGTCTACTCACATTTGAAAAGTGTAATTTGTGACTTGTTTCACACCTTTCATTCACACATCATGTGCCTGAGCAAATAGTTGCTTACACTTTACGGGGAAAACATATAGTTCTGGTTGATAATCCCGGAAACTGTTGTGATTAAAATTGAAACTCAAATACATTCCATACACAACACATCCATATGACAAGATAAATGTAGATTCATAAACTGCAGATAGACGCTGATTAAGTTTGAGTAGGTTCAAGAAAATCATTTGGAGAAAATTGTGCGTACAGTGTGTATATATAAAGGAAACAACCAGAGAACAAGCACTGAGGTAAATTGGTTCCCGTTCCATGTTGAAATGCACCAAAGGTACGGCCTGAATCAACCGGAACCAGTCCATTGTAGAAGTGCTCGTACTTTAATAACGAAAGATAATTATAACTTTTGGGTTTTGTATAAAATTTCTAGGTACAATGTAAATCAAACACCAAACGCAAACAAAGTACATTTGTTTAAGTTTTTAAAGAGGGTTTTTACCATTATGTTATTGTTTCGCATCATTAACTGCCTGAAGTGCTTCAATGCGACCCTTGGCGTACACTTAAGCATTTATGACGCACATCATGATGAGAAGTTTTCATGAAGCCCCTCTCCCAATGTCATCCTTTTCAGAAGGTTGTCTTTGCCATTTTTTTTAACAACGTTGGAGGCTATTACAATGTGTATATATTTCATGTCAATATCAAATTAGGGTATTATATCCATAATACTGTAATTATTTCACTTATCTGCTCAATACCACTCAAAAATGGTAGCATTATAAAAATAGTATTGCCCAACCGTCATAACTTCTTTCATAGTTACTCTAGGTACTTCGATTTATTTTAGTCAATTTTGCCTCGTTTTGGAAATTTCATACGAGTTATTGCCCTTGGTGAAAAAAGGAAAAATATTAATTTCTGAAAATATTGCACGGCGACCTATATTTTTCTTTTTTTAAAATTAATTTGGTGTTGTATTTTCGCATCTTTTTACCATGGGTTTTCATTGAAATGGATCTTCCTCTTTCTTTAATCTTCGAAAAATGGTTTTCTCCCACAGACTTCGACGCAAATTAAAAGGGACAATAACTCCAATGATTGTCATTGTTTTTTTAATTTCACGGTAAATCATTTTCTATTATGGAAACCTACAAAAAATATGAGGGTTCCCAAAATCTGTCCTTTCCTTTTTGATACTAATTTTGGTCATTATGGGTACAAAACCTTAAGCTGCCAATTAAAATTATAATCATTAATTTTAACACAGATGATGGTTCATTGAATACCAAACAACGTAAGAAGGTAATAATACTTGTGAAAATAAAGCTGATATTTTAAATCTCGGCCTTTGTAGGTCTTTATGGTAACATTTAATAAAACATTAATTATAAAACATAACTTTTAAAAGACACTTGCTGAAAGTTTGCGATTAAACTTTAACCATACACGTTATTCTATGTTTCTGCGTCTATATTTTTGAACACAGTATACAAGTAAACAGTGTGCAAGTATGTAAACAAAGGGAGGTAACCTTATACCGAGTTAGTCTTGGTATTTGAGCGGACTCTAAGTGAGGTATACCTATACTAAATTTGTTTTCTAAAAGACGTATATACACGCGCATAAAATCGGAAATGATATTCGTGATGTTTGGAAGCGTGTTTCAGAACCGAAATTATTCCACCAGTAGACGACAGCATAGCGGAAAATTGCCGGAGAAAAGGACTGTAATTTAAGGAATGTCACTTATGCTGGGTACGCGACGGTAGTCTATGATATTATGACAGTCTTATTATTTAGATAATTAAAGTCATTTGTAAGATGCCAAATATACAACTGCTAAGATGATATGTTGAAAATATTTATATATTATATATGCATCATCAATTTCATTGATAAGTACTAGATGAGATTACATTCTGTGTGGATGTGGCACATATTCCATGTGGCGTATTGGTTAAAGATACGGTATCTAAGACCATTCCCGTCCGCCGCATATCATTCATGTTCAGACGTTGACAGCAACTTGCGAAGAACGAAGATATAATGCGTCGGTATTTTTCTACAACACCGTAACTCAGTTTTAGGCAATATTTGGTATTTTTTTGTCTCGATGAGCTCTTCACAATAATCATACTTACCTGTTTGTAGATCTAACCCGTAATAGAGTTAATCCCAATTCCACAAACCCTTTACTGGCTTAAAGTCATTGCTGTTCAAAACTTCAGATGAGATTTTCTCAAAATGGGGAAAAAATGACATTCGGGTTTGTAGAATGACTTATGGCGAAGAATCTGGGAACAATGACAAGGTTGACTGCCCAGTGGTGTATGACGGAAGTTTTGTTGAAAACTCGTGTAAAACTCTTACAAATAAAATATTATGTGTTTCTAGACGACATCATTGTTTAGTTTGATGTTGTTATAAGTTATATTGTAGAACGTCAAAGACGTGACTAATAACATATGGTAACGTGTTGTTCTACTATAGTGTAAACACTCCCATTCTTAACAGTATTTCGGTTATAATACTCGATGACCAGTTTACTTATCAAATGCTACTAGATTAGCTACAAACACAAACCAGTACTAACCAGTGCTCTCCTCGGCTACCTACCAGTATCCAAGAGTACTCCTGGGACAGGTTATAAAACTTGAGATTGGCCTCCTAGATTTGCTCAAAAAACATATCTTGTCCTTTAATGTTCACAGTTAATTATGGTCAGACAATAATAACATTATTGATACATTATATGACAGCATAATTGACTTGAATAATTATGTAATTAAACATTAATGATCTGTACCTTTACAGCCATAACACTCTGAGAACGGAACTGAGATTTGTGCTCGGAGACTGTTCTGAAGTTTTATAACCTCGGGCCCTGGGCATCCAACAGTGCTGCTGGGCTATTTTATAGTACAAATCGGAGTTTGTGGTACAAGCCAGTCCTCCTAGGCAACCAACCAGAACAAACCAGTTCTCCTAAGCTCGCAATCATTACTAGCCAGTACTCCTAGGTTACCAACCAGTGCTAACCAGTACTCCTAGGTTACCAACCAGTGTTAACCAGTACTCCTAGGTTACCAACCAGTGCTAACCAGAACTCCTAGGTTACCAACCAGTGTTAACCAGTACTCCTAGGTTACCAACCAGTGCTAACCAGTACTCCTAGGTTACCAACCAGTGTTAACCAGTACTCCTAGGTTACCAACCAGTGCTAACCAGAACTCCTAGGTTACCAACCAGTGTTAACCAGTACTCCTAGGTTACCAACCAGTGCTAACCAGTACTCCTAGGTTACCAACCAGTGTTAACCAGTACTCCTAGGTTACCAACCAGTGTTAACCAGTACTCCTAGGTTACCAACCAGTGTTAACCAGTACTCCTAGGTTACCAACCAGTGCTAACCAGAACTCCTAGGTTACCAACCAGTGTTAACCAGTACTCCTAGGTTACCAACCAGTGCTAACCAGTACTCCTAGGTTACCAACCAGTGTTAACCAGTACTCTTAGGTTACAAACCAGTGCTAACCAGAACTCCTAGACTACCAATCAGTGCTAACCAGTACTCCTAGGTTACCAACCAGTGCTAACCAGTACTCCTAGGCTACGTACCAGCACTAACCAGTGGTCCTGTACCATTTACTAGCACTCGACTATTCCTCACGATCAGTAAGCACGTACATGTGTGAACCAGAGGTAGGAATCACGTGACACTTGGATGCAATGTGTGCTGTCAAACAATCAAACTGACAGCTTTAAAAGATATACAATGTTTAACCGTTCGAGCAATTTTACCAAAAATGTTATGTCGAATACATATCATAATATATGTGATAGTACATAATGTCTAGATATAAAGATATAAAATCAATTATATAAATTCAAGTATAAGAATTTACTCAAAACTATACTAATATTATTCGATAGACCGAGCCATGACTGGAGATGTTTATCAACAAGTGCGCTCATTGTTTTCAAAATAGTTATATATCCCTCCATACTACCATCTGCTAGATGAAATCTCCACCATATTATCATCTGAATGTCACAGGATTGTTTCGTGCTTGCTTATACGTAGTCCCCTTCAAAACTAAAGAGTTTACTTCCGGTTTCTATGACCCACACATCTTAACATCTACTTTCATCCACTTCAAATATAGAATACAGCTTTTATCAGCGTCGAACACTGAGATGTAGGTTTAAGATATATACATGTGACTACATACAATGGTAGCTTTTCTTGCCAACGTATAGCATTGTTTTATAGATCTCATTTCATCAGGAAATTAGGATGGAGACGGTGTCGAACGCTATGGTAAATAACACTCATTTTTTAATCTTTTCTATCAGATTTATTTGGATGTACTTTTTTCGTTTTCATTAACTGTTTGTGTTGCGTGTTGTCGAGTTAAGTTCTTACAAACGACCTCTCTTCTCGCACTACAGGCAAAAGGAAACTGTATTGTTTTACATTAAGTTGTCATTTCCCATTTGAGCCATTCGACAAGGGAAACTCAACGCGCCTTATACAACCGGTCGATTAGTTTATTAGGAAATCATAAATTACAAATATGAAGTCTCAGGATGCCAGTTAATCTCGATGTTTCCTTTATAAGACAAGTTTTTTTGCTAAAGATTTCCTACATCATTGAAAACCGGTAATTATGTCTATTGTTGATACATAAGTACTGTATTGTTTTATTGTTCCGCGGACATAATTCATACAACTCTGACCGTTGGCAAGTAAGAAAAAACACCATATTGTGTTAGGCTGAATTTTCTTTGCATTTTGTTTTAATGTATAAAGTAATAATAGTTAATCATATTTGTTGGGATTGAATTGGTTAGGGAGTATATTGTGTTTAAAAACGTTTTTAAAAGTACAGTGGAAACTCAGATTACTGAAACCCCATGGGCGCGGATGAAAAGTTCAGTTTTCTTAGGTGTTCAGTTTTCTGCGGTTTCTTTAGAAAAGAAGGAGGAAAATCGGGACCAGCTCGAATGCTCGGTTTCCCGAGGATTCCGGTTTTCTGAGGGTCCGGTGTACTGAGTTTCCACTGTACGTTGCTTTTCTCAGTGTTTGGTGACTCATTTCATGTGACGTACATTTCTAAATATATAACCATTTTGTACATTTTGATGTTGAAGCATGTATGTTTTTTCTATATTTTTTTGTGTCTTGCTGTGAAACAATGAAGCAATTACATAAAACTTTGAGACTTTTGCTAAATTCATTAGTCATACTACTTGTCATAGCTTACCTCACATGAATATCTATTGTAGAATGCGCACATGTGTGGGGAATTCTTAACTTCCCTATTTATCACAAACCAAGACCTATTGTGAAATCATTAGCGTACTTGACGAACCTTTTAGGTTGTTTGGAATTGTTCTAATTTCTTTTCTTAAGTCAAATTACATTGTGCCTTTGAAATAGCCTCCAGTTGTAAAAGGGGTCCTTCAACAAAGATATCATGCCAAAGACAATATTCTGTGTATATAAATCATACCATTTTAAACTTCAAATTCTGATTTAGAAAAATAGTGATGCTTTAGCAATTGTCTTATTTTCTGGCTAGCTATGAAAAGGATTTACCAGACTTTATATTGTTTGCAAAATTAGCCGGCAACTTCTCTACATATGGAGGAAAATCGACATTTTTTGTCAATTTTTCATAGAAGGGTATGACTTGTCGCGACCGTTATTTGAACACGGATCACCAAGTTACAAGTCCGGCGCAGTAACCACTGGACCACGGTCGTGGCTGTCTCTGTTCAATTGATTTAGATTTGTTGCCATCCGTTGCTGACAAATGTTTGAAATGTGCAGTAAAACCTCAATAATGCGACCTGCTTCGTGACCAGAAAAAATGAGGTTGTCTCATTATCAAGTTGAATTACTGGGGAGTTATTGAAAGCCGGTCTGAAAATATGTGGTCATTACAATAAGGTGGTCGTAATATTGAGGTGGTCGCAATGTGAGGTTTTACTTAAAAGATTTAGAATAAGTTTAAATACTAGTGTTATCATCATAGCTACAATATATCTATAAAATGACACCCGGTATGAAAGTGGTGTAGCAACACTTAAAATGTACTTTGCTTTTGAGGTTCAGCGGCAAGAGTTGTTGCTGATTAAAACACTAATGAACACTAAATGAATTGTAATACACCGCAATGTGCATGGAATGTCATTGTGATTTGATTTAGGAACATTTTAATGAATTGCCAACTGAATATTTTTGCGCTAAAATTTACTCTTGATATAATAAAAATAATCCCATTTAGCATGATAATTTTGCCTTCTGTAGTGTCTTTGTCTGTTCCCCATGGACTACATTTCTAAAAATGGCATTTTTCATTGACAACGTACATTTTTAAACTGTAAACGATGGGTCGAGATTCTCTGAAAATTTCTTCGTTAAAACTAGATTTGTGATAAAAAAATAAGTCTTCTTTTGCAGATTACACCATTTTTCGCTAGTAAGAATGATGTAGCTGACATATGACAAAAAATACGAACCTAAATATCATAAAAAAGAAACAATCAGAAGCTCCAAATAATTAAAAATATTCGAATTTCAGGCGACCACATCCACTTTAGGTGATAACAATATTGATGCTGAGTCTGAGGAGGCGGCCACCAAAATCTCACAGCATTACCATGAGTCGGAGAATATTACTGAAACACAAAATTCCCATGTCATGGAACCTGGTTTTGATGAAACACACACCACGAGTCCGTCCGGCGTTCAAAGTCACGAAAACTTTGACCAAGTTGTGGATAACACTTCAATGGATGAGTTACAGGTCGGCTTTGGTGGCGAATCTGTCCAAGTTAATGAAACTTGTCCCGTGAAAATGATTAAAGAAGCCGATCCAACATGCCCGGATGTAAACACAACAACTGCTAATGTGGCAAATGACCACCTTTCTGACGGAGAACTCCCAGTAATTGTAAATACAAATCATTCCAAATCAACCGTTGATGAAATAGTTAACAAATCAAACCTATCTAAAGAAGAGTCTATTGATGCAGAGAACGCCGAGGTGACTGGTGATGTAGTGGGCACTATGTGTGATATACCAGAAAGCAATAGTGATTGTCAAGATGTTGCTGTCGAGGATCCAACGAACAACAGCAATGCACCTAAACAAAGTCCTGAAAACAATAGTCACTCCCCATCATATAGACAAGATTACAATTTCGAAGTCAATTCTGGTCCTGTCTGTGTTTCATATTCACACAATCAAGCTAACATATCAGAGGACGGAAGTGTTATACAAATCTACCATGAGCCACCACCGGCTTATCCACAAACAGGGTACCAGCAAGTGACACCAGATCAGAAATCTACCAACCAGGTTCCAGTTACTGTTACCCCTGGAAACATTCCTACAGTCGTTATGCCAGACCAAAGACCTGGGACGGAACCATATCGTTCAAACTCGGTCAAATCTGAATCAAGTGACCTTGCCGCTCAAGGTCAACAGCAACCAACCTCGTCATGGAATTATTACCCATCAACATCAGAAACAGGAAGTGAATATCCGCCGTATTCTCAGTACAGTGATTTTGACCGGCAATATAGTGTTCCCCAAGGCTACCCCGAACACGTTGCGAGAGGACCATCAGACCCCATGCTTCCGGGACCCTCAGATGCAGACGACATAGCCGCATTTCAAGCACATCAGCAATATTTGGCCAATTGTGCTAACGCAACATATACTGGACTTCAAAAGCAGGAAGATGGTCAGATAGGTCAAGGTCAATATAAAGGTCAAGTGATAATGGAACAAGGTGCAAACCAAGATACTACCATGACAACGGTGCCACATCGACCGATCAAAAAGCAGAAGAAGGTGGTTGTTCCCGCTGGTAAGAAAATCTTACTTTATTTGACTGAGTATGTTTTTGTGAATGTACAATGCATTAAGTTTTTTTATCTCAGCGATCATATGACTTAATACTAACAACATGTGGTTATTTATTATTTATTTTTGTAATCATATGACTGTCACCACAATGTAACAAAGGCAGTGTAAAATGTTTCAGTCTATATAGAACTTGTAACTACAGTGCAACCTCTCTTGAGCAATAACCTCCCTTCAAGAGCATAAGTTTTCCCACTGTACGATTTAACTATTAATTTAACCTCTCTAGAGTAACAACCTCTCAACAACAACATAATTTTGCTTTTCCCAAAGGGTGTTGCTTTGGAGAGGTCGCACTGTATATGTAATGGTGTGTAACCCATAGAAAAATCATATGTAAGTTTCTTCAATATTATGATTTTTATGCCTGTCTGTAGTGGTCTCATGTTGACTGATCATATACTTAACACTTGTAAACTGATCCACTCACGTAATAGTTTCATAAATAGACTCAAATATTCACTTACTGCTTTATCACTCGGAAATGACGTACAGTAAAACAACGATATTGATACCTACTCCGGGACCCGAAGTCCGAAAATAGATGGTCGTTGAAGACGGTGGTCGTAATATTAAAGTTGTCGTTATATACGGTTTTACAGTAACGTGAATCTTCGTTTGTGAAAAATATATCATAAGTAAGAGGCCTGCTTGCTAATTTGTAAATATCCATTAAATATTTATGAATAATAATAATAAAGTGGCCCTAATATTGGAGTGGACGCTGAACATATCTTTTACTGTAGTTCATTTTGTATTCGGGGGAGCAGTGTCATTCTGGTAGTTGACCTTGGAGCATTGGATGTGGAAACTGTCCGCTTTATGTAACTGGAACAAATTAAACCCCAAATCAACGAAGCAAGCGCAATGCAAACTAGTTGTCAACATCATATGTGTTAAATAATGCAAGGGAGGCGTGGTCTAGAGGTAGAGCGTCCTACCTCTGACCCGATGGTCCTAGGTTCGAATCCCGGCTTCGACGGGTTTCGTTCGTGAACTTCACAATCCCATTTTCGGACACAGTACTGGCGTAGTGTCCAGGAAGCGGACTCGAGCGGGATTAATATAAGCAAAATCGCTTGTTTAGCGATCGGGTTAAAATAAATTAGTATAAACTTAATTAATGCAAGGTTTTTATGTTTGTATCCTGGTTCGAATGAAGAGGTTTGGATCATTGCCTTCATTCTTTCGAGCGTGAAATGTACAGAATAGGAACTAACTAACGCGATTGCATCTTTTACACCAAGTATAATACAGTCTGGTTAAATGACAGTATCCGGGTTCGGTTGAAACCTCTTGTTTTGTTACTAATGCATGTATTTGTATTTCAAACCATCAATATCCGGATGGTTAAGAAGTCAGTCATCGATGGATTGACATATTTATGCTGCCTTAATAAAATAATTAAAGTTCTATTGTCGGTAAATAGTTATATATAGCTAATGTTGATTGTTATATTGTTATATTCTGAGCCGATTAAAAATAAACATTTGTGTCTTGTGCCTCAATCATGAGTTAATGGCCACCTTTGAATAAAAGATACCACGTGTGTGTTGGTCACTATATTTTTTTCACTGGAATTTGACGCCGCACCAACAGCCAGGGTCACTTGGCGACATTCCAGTTTTAACAATGGGGGAAGACCACAGGCTTACACGTGGGTAGAAACACCGACCTTCCGTAAGCTAGCTGGGCAACTTCCCTCACATACAAAATTTGGTCCCGGATTGGATTCGAACTCACGATTGTGAGGGTCTGGTGATTACAAGTCAGAGACCATAACATAACACATAACCACATAACACATAACCACATAACACATAACCACTCGACCACTGAAGCCCCGGTGTCACTTTATATAAAACACGATTTGACTAAATACATGTATACCAAAAAATGGAGGCTAATTGTGCAAATAATTGTTAAGGTATATTTCTTCTCTCCATATACATGGCCTTTGGTCGCAAAAAATGTAATTATTGTGAAAAATCTGTTTTAGTGACATTTAACTTAATTAATACACAATGTTTTTACTAATTCTCGTTTCATTTGATTTCAAAAGAAAGTCATTCTGAAAAATATCTTAAAATCAATTAAGTACTTAATTAATTAATGCACTTTGTTGTTGATGTTGCGTTTCAAAGACTACTAAATCAAATTGTTAATTACATAACACGTACGTGAATATGTTAACATACAATGTATTTGTTTTTGCTTATAGAGAGTTTAAAGGTCATTTGGCCGCGACCATGTGGTTAGTGCGCTGGACTTGTAACCCGGAGATACGGGTTCGAATCCTAGTCGCGGCAGGTCATACCCTTCTATGAAAATTGACAAAAATGTCGATTTTCCTCCCTATGTGGAGAAGTTGTCAGCTCCTTGTAGAAAAGTAAGTTAGTACTGGTTAGTATACAGTCCAGGAAAACTTGTTAGGTGAACCGGACGCCATATATAACTGATTTTTTTTTTGAAAAACGGCGTTGAACACCAGTGACAATAAGTCAAATAAAACAGAACAAACAAAAAGGTTATTTATTGTATTGGTTCTAGCCAGAATAGCTGTTTTATTTATCTCAGACTCTTGACAAAGAAAGCTCCATGTATTATAATTCCTCTCGGACAATGTTCAAAATCGTATTTCAGTTACATTCTGTCATTTCTTCGCATAATCATATTGATAAACAATTAATACACAAAGTTAATTTTTTACGAAACGGGCTAGGACACGTGACTAATGTTCTTATAGGGAGTTTCATCACCTGAAAAAAAACATAAACAGAACTGGTTGGTCAAGCGTAAAACTTTTATATCAATATTCAAATCGAGTAGTTTGATCTATTGCGCGCGCATCATGGTTGTCACGTGGTTCACAATGTTTCACGCATTCACGAACAAGTGTCGCTGAAGACTAATTACACATCAGATAACATTAGCTATGATTAGATTATGGCAACAGATAACATTTTATAACAATCTCGCTGGAAATAATTTCACCAATTTGATTTATAAAGCGTGTAGCCTTTGTGGTTTGGTCGACAAAACAACATACCCTTGCCATGCGTGCATAATTACCTTATTTAAACTAATGCCCCATAACAACGCATAACGATTACATCAAAAGTGGATATGTGATTATCAGTCCTAGTGTTTGAGTTATGTATTAGTTCAGAGAATTAATTTATTCATAACGCAATTAACAGCAGTCACCATTAATAATTATGGTGATTTTAACTTAAAATCAACATTTTCAATATTGTACTATCATCCAATTACGCATGTTTCATTAATTTATGCGGGGATAATTTTGTGTGAAGCGTTTACATAAAGTTGACTATTTTTCTCACTAATGCCCGGAGTTACCTAACTACACCAACCTGTTCCCCCCGCATTCCATCGGCAGATGTTACTTTCACACGTGATACGTAAACCAGTGGTGGAAAATTTATTATGATTTATTATCATGTGACAGAATATAAACTTTTTAGGATGGTATTAGCGGATCATAAAGTGAAACCTTAATAATGAGACCACTTTCGGGACCCGAACAAATGATCGTTATAAATAGGTGATCTCATTTTGAATTATAGGGGAGTTATTGAAAGTCGGTCCAAAAATAAGTCGTTATTATAACATTGTGGTCTTGAAATTCAGGTGATTGCTATTTGAGGTTTTAATGTCCTGCTTTCCAAATTGTTCAAAAGTATTTTAAAGACAATTTCCTCTGAAAATTTGGAAGGTTTTGTTCAATGTACTAAAACTACGAATGGAGACCACTTACAAAATATAGTCTTACCATTTTTTTGACCTGTTTCAGTTTTCAACAACCAATCAGAAGCTTGCATTTTAAAACTGTCCATAAAACCAGGTTGTTAGATGTCCCTGTTGTACAGATAATCACAAGTTGCCCAAGACATACAATTACAATCACTTACAGATAATCTATCAGATCCTCAAATATCATTCTTTGTCATGGATAACATGTTTTAACGTAATCATTTGAAGTCATAATGTCTGTATTAAACTATATGAGCGCGGTTTTGACAAACCCTTTGCTTAGTCGAGCTCACAATTCACGTACAATTTAATTACCATTTTTACTTGATTTTGTTCCAGTTTTTTTTTCAGTATTTCAGTTAACCCTTTGCCTCATATACCACATTTCCCCGCATCTGAAGCAGACGACGTTTGAAAACATTGTTGCAAGATGAAGACATCGCTTGCAATGAGTAATGGATTCTTTTGCCACAATGTTTTCCACTCTATCAAAAATAATAGAAATAACCCAGATGTCTTATTTGTCTTACTGTATTACCTTTGAATTTGAACGAGTCCTAAATATGCCAATGGGGCAAAGGGTTTAAGACCGATGGACAATTTACCTAACTATTATTTACATCGTTTCCCTCGACTGACTCTTAACCGGAATTGTTGGAATTAGTAGCAGATGATGATTGGCCTTAAGTACATTGACTTCAACGAAATCGTCACAGAATACATGCACCACAGCCGGGGTCCGAACTCACAAACTTGAGTCTGCGAAATTAAAGCTCCCTCTATTGGGTCCAGAGGGCCAGTCCCTAACATCAAAGGCACAAATAAATGCACATTTGTTTTTGTTCATAGATCCAATGAGATGGACGGCGCACCATGTCAAGGAATGGGTTGAATGGGCTCTCGGTGAATATAATCTTTACAACGCCGTTGATTTGGAGAAATTTCCTAATATTAACGGAAAAGAACTCTGCAATATGTCACGTGAGGAGTTCTCAAAATGTGTCGGACAATATGACGCCGCTGACAAGCTTTTGCAGCATCTGGAGTACCTCAATCATTGTAAGAACCTTTTTCATTGGGTAAAATAGTACCTCAATCGTTGTAAGAAGTTGTAAGAAATGGTTGTAAGAAGTTTTTTCATTGGGTAAAATAGTACCTCAATGGTTGTAAGAAGTTTTTTCATTGGGTAAAATAGTACCTCAATCGTTGTAAGAAGTTTTTTCATTGGGTAAAATAGTACCCCAATCGTTGTAAGAAGTTTTTTCATTGGGTAAAATAGTCACAGTAAAAATTATATTCAAATTTTCAAATGCATCGCACCGATGATAAGATTTTAAGAAACTCTTTTTCTTCTGTATTCAGCCCACCTAGATATTTTGAATTCAAATATTTTGGTTTTGCGGAAATGTTTGATAACTAGAAAACTGTATTATTTGAAGGCGGTTTAATAGTATAGCATTTCGATATTATTGTGACCAAATAATATTGTTTTAGTATCAGGGTGGCATTATTCATTATCAAGTTGAAGCAGAGAAGAAGTGCAGAAAACTGGTCTAGAAATAAGTATTCTTTATAATGAAGTGGTCTTAATATTGAAGTGATAGCTAAGTGAGGTCTTATTGAATACACAAGTGGTACTTAGCTGTTAAATGTTTTTTTGTAGTACTATAGTACGATATTTTAATACATGAGTCAACAAATTTTTACATAATGCTTTATGTTTAAACTTAATCAGGCTAGAAAAATAATCATCTTCATAGCTACTTAAAAGTAAGGAAGATAAGTCATGAAACTTTTTTTCTAATTTTTTACACGTACTTTTCATATTTTGGAGGTTCGATTCGTTCCCAAATATTTTCGTACTTTTGATTTTGCTGTTAGAAACTTTTTGGTCAGCGCCAAAAAATAGGTTGGTTGGGTATCCTACATTTTTTTCTCGCCTTCTCGCATAATAAGAGTTGTCATCAAAATGTAGACAACAAGTTTAATACAAGTTTATTTCGCATTATAGTCTACATTGACAGTATCATCATGAGTTATAAGATAGTATGTACAAAAGAGATAGTATGTACAAAATGGGCCAACAAATAATTAAATAGAAAGTTTTAGCAAGGTTACAATAAATATAACATACATGCATTATCAGTTTTACTGTTATACATGTGCATGAAAATACAAAAGACAAGGACTGTAACAGTAAGAAGAACGATGGTGCCACCAATGTTTAGTACAAGTGAAACAATTTATTGTATAACTATTCAGAGTTTATGATATGAATTTGTTTCATGTGTATACATCAATGTTCAGTAAAACCTTATTATCAAAAAACAAACTTCTGGACCCCCCCCAAAAAAAACGGTCGTAAAATAATGAGGTGGTTTCATTATCAAGTTGAAGTAGGAGAGTAAATAAAAGCCGATCCGAAAATAAGTGGTCGTTATAACAAGGTTATTGAACTGGTCGCTATTGTGAAGTTTTACTGTACGTGTATTTTGTATCATTTACAGCATTTAAAGTCGGAAACGAAAGCTCGTCCCAACCCTCCCCCGACCCCGGGGCTTCATACAGCCAGGACAGCAGCAGCTCTGCCAAATCAGGTCAGACGTTTTTTGCAACCTTCGGAATATATCACAGTCACTCTCTCAATCTCCAGGAATGAAATGAGCATTAAATTCCTCCGCATGTTTGATAAATACTTTGTAAAAATTGATAAATAGTCATGAGAAAAAATACAAAACAACCTATCGTATAAGGATAACCATTTGTAATTTGTATTGACAAAAGAATCTTGAAAAATATAGCTTGCAAATCGATCGGGTATCTTAGAGAAAAAAGCAAAACTGCATCGATATTTTTGTTGTTTATTTATTTATTTTCCGCATTTATAAGCAATATACAGTCTCCGCTTCCAGCCGCTCAATAAGTGAACATTATCGCAATGTGAAAATGTTCGGAAAATCAACCGTGTGAAAATGTAGACAAAAACAATTACCAACTTCGTCAATACGTACACAATAGGCTATGTGTGGGTCCCTCTTTGAACCTTTAAATCGCCGGAAACCGTTAAACATAAATTCAATAACGGATCCCTTAACCACTAAGAGGACGGCGTAATCAGATTGACTAAGATGCAAATATGCTCTAGTATTCTTGATAGTTATTATAAGTGGATAATGTTAAGATGTAACTTGCTTTCCCATACTTGATACGATAATCCCGCTTCTTTGTGGTCTGTCCCTTTTGCGCGAAACACCGCCGGATTTTTTTTACATAAAACGCTACTGTGTAGCCAGAGCCCGGTAAAAGGATTTAAATGGATAAAGGATTTAATTATTTGAACAGTTGAAGAAAAGTGAAACTTCTATTCTATTCAATTATGTATTTATCTAGTATTTCTTGTATTTGTTGTAATTGTATCAGCCCGTGATATCGTTGTTTATATTTGTATAAGGTTGTTAAAACAAACATATCGCTAGGACTCTCCAGAGAGGAGGGTGTTTATTTTTTGTTATGACGGTAAACAACTCGCACATTGTCCAGAAGACGGTGTTTATCTCGGAGAGTAGAACTCTGTTGGTTTCTCACAGATTTGTCTCAAACGGAGTTTGTCGCCGGAAGAGCGGGAAATTAACGCTACAACTGATCGGAAATAAATCGAAATTGCAATAAATTGACAGTTCCTTGAAGTTTGCCGACCAGTCTGTTAAAGCGCCTTTAATAGCATAAATTATGTGTCAAATGACATTGTTAAATCTTAACAAAAGAATTTTTCAGGTAAATTCTAATTTAAATCATGGAAAATGAACGCGAAAATTGATTTGAATTTGCTTAAAGGATTCAATAAAACACACAATCGATGCACTTATTTTCGTTCACGTTACACAATTCCTGTATGAAATCAGGGACTCTACATGTAAAGTTCCTGATGAAATGTACAATAAAAAACATTCGGTATCATTTTAACTCGGGAGTTTCTACCCAATGGCATTTAATGAAACGCTATTGATGTATAGAGTATACACGTACGTTCAAAAAATCAATAAATTACTTTAATACTTACCAATTACAATATTACGTCACTAATTCGTGCCAAAATTATAATTACGTAAGTTTGTCCCTCATCTTTAAAGACCCAACAAGTTAGCCAAGTCAAATGAAATATTCATTGTTTTTTTTTGTATTTATAAAATATTATTTATTTTTTTTAGTTTTCGTGTTGCTTCTTCAATAAATACAAATTCATCGCCCTCCGTGTTAGCATATATGTATATCGCTTACATATTTGAAAATAATGTATATACATTTAAAACCCCATGAAAACCGGATCCTTTCCTGACTGGGCCAAAAGTCTGAGAATTTGAGCAGCATTTGAGGACCACGATTTTTATTCTATTGTCGTTACAAGTTAGAAATCTTTATCCTTGCGTCAGCAATTGACATTTCAATTTAAAACACATTTTTTATTAAATCATAAAAAACTGGACATAAATTGATTAAAAACAGCGCTCAAAATTGAAAATTGAAATTTACTGGTTCATAAATCAAAGAACCAGACAGCAATTGCCATGTTGTAGTTTATGTATACAGTTATCAGACGAGTATATTATACCTGCCGACATTATACAGCGCCATCTATATATGGTAAACAATGCATGAAATCTACATGCTATCTTGCGTTCAGCAGTTCGCTATGAATCACGCAAAATTGACTTTAACGGTGATTTGTAACATCCGCCATTTTCCGTCCCATAGTTCCACATCTTCCGGATTCCGAGCAAATTTCCGGTGCGACAAACCTCATTTCCGGTGCTCTGAAGAGCTTCCATTGAATGAAGTAAAACATTTTGCTTGTTTTTGCACGAACTTTTATACTTTATATCGATCAAACTTGCGGAAAAGCAAATTCTGAGCCTTGATATAAGTGACAAAATTTACCAATCAACATGATTATGGTTTTTATTTTCCTGACAACGTCTGTAAGACTCAGACGATTTGGTCTCCTATGCATTAGTTGGCGTTCATGGAGTTAGGTACCTGGTTTTATTGCAAACTTCGATAAAAATACTGGATTTACGGTTTGTTTTATTGTTTTACAAAGTAATCAAGTAAATAACTCGTTGTCTCGGAGGTTAGAAAAAGGGGGCGTCGACATTTTAACCGCATTCCCCCAAAATTCGGCAAAACAAACAAATGTCTCTCATAAAAAGCTGCGAAATCACAATACTGGGGGAATATTGATCCCGCAGTAAATGACTTCTCGAGTAAATATTGGTTGATGGAAACGACTTCCTGCCTGCTGATTGGATAGCTCTTTGCGCGCGACAGCATGCATAAAACTCTCACGAATATGCCTTTCTTCTAAGTAATAATAAGAACAAGACATTTTATCGTCTGTCACGACTTGTGGTCATTGATTGAAGTTAACAAAAATCTGAGATAGAAATAATAAACAATTTAATGAAGAAATTAACAAAATGTGTGCTTGATATAATTGTTTAAACGCTTTGACTTCTACGCTTGAACTCGGATGATGTACATCTGAAAATAAGAGGGTCATAGTGCTCAGATATTTTACGTGAAGAAAAAAAAAACTTATCATCAAAAGTGTAAGATTTCAGAATGTAACATCGAGTGAATTAATTTCTTTAAAATCTTCATCCTTATATTCTTTAATCAGTTTCTATTTCGTCACGATGACAATGAAGTTTTATGAACGGAAGTTTGACGATTCTATGCACATGCATGCGCTTTCTCCCTCCGACTATCTTCGGCAATGTTCGTATGCTGCCGGATTTCCTGGCTTGATGTTACCTGGTAAGTGAAATTCTGTATGTTATGTTTTTTGTTTGTGATTCCTGTTTTAAATCTGTAGAGTAATCTTTGTAGTTAGTACCAAGTCTTGGTTATGTGTCATTTTTAGTTGCGTAATTGAGATATTGTCGAATTTTTCGCCTATTTCTATATATGCCAATGTTTCATTAACCCTATATCTAGGTATTGCAAGTTACTAGTAATAATTATTGTAAGTTAAGTACGATATTTTCCAGTAGTGAATGTAACTTGGTTGAGATTCTTTGCCGATCTCTTTCTCTACTACCTTTTTAAGCCTGTGTCTCATATTTGTTCCTTTCTTTTTCATCTCTATGAGATTGTGCACGAATCTCACGCTGTGTTATAATTATATATGGTACTTTGAGATCTTAGATTTATTTAGTGAATATTGTTTACATGTATTTCTAATTAGTAGCATGTGCATTATAATATACGAGTCTGTATAACCATGCCATATTCTGAAAGTATTCATTTATATCATATATATACAAATGTATTAAAAAGTAATTCTAACGCTTACAGACAGGGATTGAATATTTTCAAATGCATACTTTTATTAATATGACGCAAGATACATCTTTTATGAAAAAATGGGACCTTTTCTCGTATAAGGTATAGCACTAAAATTTAGAGACTATTTTTGTGCATTGATTACTAACTAGTCACGGAAGACCTAAAACTCTTTATGTATTACATAACGGATACTTTATACATATTATGTCAGTCTTAATGATGCCATTATCCTTATTGATTCTCGAATTTCTATGTCAATACAATAAACGCGTTTATTATGCTTGCATTATGTACATTTGGTACGTAATCATGTTGCATAATTCTCAACGTATATTTTGTCTATTGTATGATTACTTCAAATGGTTTAAGTGAAACAGCTCAGAATAATTTGTGTATTCATCTTTTATTTCTAAATAATAACAAAATGAAGTTGAATTCGAACTGTAGCAAAAATTTAGATTTTGTGTTTAACGATCATTCTCATGGTTAATTATCTCGGACTCAAGGAATTAAGAAACATACTCTTTTCCTTGCGACTTTTTAATTTATTCATTTACTCATCTATTCATAGGATCTTGAGTATTAAAAACGTGTGGTCAGAAATTAGTCTAAAACTGTCTATGTTAATATGCATACATAGCATTTTTTGGCGTTCAAAATGCTTATGTTGCATAATATAATATAATTATGCTTAATATGTAATATGTTTCTTAATTTAAATTTGTAAATTTAATTAATTAAATTAAATTTTATTATTATGCACCATAAGCTTTTTGAACAGCAAAATGCTATGTAATATACATATTTGAATATTGTTTTTTTTACAGAAGCCGGTTTTAGCAAGTCATGGTCTCCACAGCAGAGTTCACCACCGGGTAAGGCTGATTTAATGATATACGAACTTATACCTACCCTCCAAGTTCTACCTATTGTTGCTACATACAAAAATAATCATTTTTTAAGGATTTTCTAAATTCTGAGTTTTCTCTCAGTTCGGGTTTTTACTCAATTCAGTTTGTATTGGACGAACTCTCAATCTCAAACCCGTGAAATTTCAAAGACTGAGTTAAGTGAATACGCAACATTGATTGTAAGAGCGGTTTCTTTGTTTTGTGAATTCTGGACCTCGTTGCGTGGGCGTTGTAACTTGAAGGAAAATGTCAGAGAAAAATAAAAAGTGTAGAACGTATCGCTGAACTATTTGTATCCTCTCATGTGGAATACTGTCTTTAATCATTCTATATGAACTCGACCTAAGATCCAAAAATGATTATTTCAAATTTACCGACACTTTTTTCGTCCCCAATAAAACAGTAGGTGTAGTACCAGTTAATATTGTGACCCAGAGTAAAAAAAAACGAGACAAAATTAAACTTAGGGAAACGTTTCAAACAGAAGATACACGCGACCACATCTATAATGAAATGAGTTTGTGTTCAACTAGTTCCATAGTTTCCATAATACAGAGCGAAAATAATCAGGTGTTAAACTGTGTATCATTCATTTAATTGAATTTCATATTTTACATCGGTTGTGATGGAATTTCATAATTAATTCTCATTAAATTTTAGTTAATTAATAACGCTTTGAAATGCCGCAGTTTGTACAACATTACACTAGAGTTAAAATTTAATAGTCTACAATTGCATTTCAACACATTAAATAGAAAAAATAACCCTTAAAATATTGAATAATCTTATTGCTCAACGCATTATCATCAACTAAATCAACAGTTTAATTATTTCAAATCTTTGTTGTACATATGTTCAGGCCTGTTAATACTCCCCTCAACGGTTATTTATGCGATCAAGATGTCGGCACGGATAATTTAAGGCTCCTTGTGTCACCTTGTCACATATATTTTCAGTAATCGACAGATCGCCCAAATTTTATGTCGGTTTTAATTAAATTATTTTCTTTAAAAATGACGATTTTCAATGGCTGTTCGGCATTTTATATTATTTGCGGAGTAACAGCGGTTTATTTGTTGGATGAAAGCGTTTTTTTTCACGGTGTGTCAAACAATGCACGGTACCAGTTTGATACGCTCGGTTAGTGGTTACCAATTAGATCGCGATTAGATACAATTATTATAGCAATAATTCAAAAATTTTGAACAATTACAGTTCCTCTCATCGGTAATGGTCCTTTGTGAAGATACTATCAGTTAACCGATTTAAACCACCTTTTTGGGAGGTATAGGACCAAATTTGAAGAAATGTGTTGATCAGTTTAAACTCTATTCATTTGTAATAGAGTTTATAAGATAGAAATGTATTTATTAATTAATGTCACAGTTTCGTAAAATGGGTAATTTGCTCGTTAATTTTTTCAACATTAACAAACTGTTGTGACATCAAACTTTCTTGTCAAAATTTCACGAAAACGGGGAAAAATTCAGACAACATGGCGGGAAAACAAGGAAGAATGAGAAATATTATCATAGAGCATGATATTTTGTAATAAAAGCGAGTCTGAAAAATACCATATGATTCAAATATTATAGTCCCGCGAAATATTTTCATAGAAAAAATTTGTACATTGTATTAGCCTATGTTATGAAAGAAATCATTTCAAAGAAGTTTCGTCTTGTAGGTTTTTATAATAAAACAAAGATCCCGGCTATGAAACCTTGTTTTTACAATAAAGGATCCAGAGATACTGTAAATTGTGACTTTATATCTGTCTTTGTAATTCCTCTACTTTTTTAGAATAATGCCCATATCCGCTCCACCCTTTGATACAGTCAGACCTGTAATCGCTGAACACAAACGTGGAAGACGTGCAGTCTGTATTTTCAAACAGTATATATAATAAATTATAATTAATAAATTTGTATCAAAGTATGACTTGTTTTCACAATAAACTCTGGTTTGTATGTTTTTAATCTTACGTCATTTTCAAGAAATGTAGATCTTCTACACAAAGGACAAATGAATATCAACGCATTGACCTAATAACATACTGCGGAGCAATTTAATTACGTACTGAAAGTTACCAATTTATTCCACAGGGTATGGACATCCTTCAGGTATCACGGGGCTTGGTAAAGGAGGTTTTGATTCAACACATTCAGCGCAATGGAAATCCTCGCAGGGTAAGCTTCATGTATATATCCACATTGACATAAAAATTCTAAGGCGGTTATTAGAACTGTCGCTATGTCACGTATTTGTTTTAATATTGTGATTGTGGTTTAACGCCGTTTTTCAACAATTGTTTAGTTATATACGTCGACCGGTTCACCTAACCAGTTTTCCTGGACTGTATATTAACCAGTACTAACTTACCCTTCCACAAGGAGTCAGCAACTTTTCCATATATGGAGGAAAATCGACAGTTTTGTCAAATTTTCATGGAAGGTTATGGCCTGCCGCGACCAGGATTTGAACCCGGATAGCCGGGATAGAAGTTCAGCGCACTAACCACTGGACCACGGTCGCGAACCTTATTCGTTTAAATGAAATAGTTAAATCAGACCATGGTTGAAATACTACAAACATGAAGTGGTGGACAGGCATGTGACGCTAAACTAACCGGCACATTTATTCTAAAACGTTTGGCCTATAGTTTGTTGCAAAGTTCAAAAACCCATCCTTTGTTGATGAAAAAAGTAAATCGTTCTTCGAAGAGAAATTCAATCTTTGGATTTATTGACAATAAAGTAAATGTCAGAACAGTGCTTGAAACTGTCTTTGGGAGTATTCTAGCATTCACAAACCACACGCGTGATATCCATGTCAACAAACTTCCATATCTGAGTTCCTAACTTGTCATTGTCAATACGCCAAGACAGACATGATGACCAGAGAAGCTCTTCAATCTCCTTTTACAGAAAATACCGATTTTCTACCGGAATATTTCCATTATTATCTGTTTCCGCATGACAGAAAACGAAGTAGCATGTATGATCTGTCTACCCTGGCATTTTCCAGTCTTCGTATAATTCGTATAGAAATTACGGGGATATTCCCTGTCGGAAAAAGTTGTTGAAATGTTATTCACGATATGCGGTTATATGCATTTGTGATTTTCTGTCTGTGGATTTTATGCAACACGATTGTTAAGGTCTGATGCGAAGCAGTCAAATGGCTGTGGTATAAACTTGCAACTCATCTTTTTGAGCTTCGCAATTGTAAGGTCAACTACAACTAACAAAATATTACCCCAATTCAATGCACTTGTTATTGTGTAAGGTTATAGCAATGCGTGACTGAAAAGAATGTTTGTAAAATCCGTTGAAAAAAATATTATGACAGGATGTAATTTATTTCATTACTGATTTTACATGGCACCAACTTCAATGACATAACTGTATTTTTGATCGCTCTCAATCGATCTGTCTTTCATTAAAGATTCAAATTTTTGTGGCTTAAAACCAAAGGGTCTGTGAAAGATGGCCCTTTTGGTGAGTTTCTTTATTTCTCTGCAACTTACGTCATGATAATTAAAGATGCAGAAAGTTCGTTTTACATTAAGCCCAGCAATTAAGCATCCTGGGTTTCATAGCAGGATTGTGTTCTCGAGAGTTTGCAAGCTACTAGAGTTCGGGGTCTCAGAGAGTCAACTAGAGTTACGTTTCAAAGAGTGGAAAAAAATTGAAGAGTCAGTTTTAGATATATCTAGATTACATTAATACTTAGGCTAGCACCTCTGTATTAAAACATCGCAACATGTGCTTGCAAATAAAACTGAAACAAAACAGGACAATTTTTTTCTACCCATTTCCTTGTCAGTATTTATTGATGTATTTTAAGATTTTCCAACCTTTTCTTTTTCGTTTAGATGTCTGTCGCGATAAAGTTTGGCGTCCTATAATTTTCGGATGTAATTAACAAGACTGAAACTGTCATTCTGTCAACTTTACGCTACATTACTCTACGTCCACATTGGTCAGCAACTGGAAGTAATTGTCAATAGAGTCGCGAGTGACCAATCAGATCACGTGACCGAGTGGAAACAATGCAGCTGTTCTTTTGATGGCTGTGATTTAATTGATTTTTTGTCAATGAAAAAAAAACAATTCTGATTTCTCTTGAATTATTTGTCTTTTTAATGCCAAAAATATAGTGATGATAGATCTTATTGTTTTAATCAATGAAATGCATCGACACTTCATTGTTTTTACTTATGTCGAATTAATTAGATAGATCTGCATTTGTATAAAATATCAAATTAATGCCACAAGATGTTTATTTATTTTCTGCCCTTACAAGCATCTTGAATATGCAATATGCGATCGTTGTGGGTAACATGATGTCACACGATTTACACGATTGGGAAGAAAGTACCACTGAGAGGGTCGTACAAACAAATCGCTTTTAGTAATGCATACTAAAAAATAGGGTGAAAGGAAATGTTTTACAGACGTGTCCTTAAAGGGACTACAATTGTAAAGTTCTTTTCGAGAAATTAGTAATTTAAAATATCGCTGATTAGCAACTAAGTAATGAACGGATATTATCAGCCAATATTGACATTCTACAGCCCTCGAATACAGTTTAGTTAATCACTGCAACATCTCGCATACCATTTCAACTTGTCCATTCTAAAATCATAATTAACAGATTTAACGACCCCATCTCGATTTTTAAGACCCTATTATAGACATCTAGTGGGCCAATTTTAATGTTAAGTAGCCAGCTCCACTCGGACGCTGCGTTGGTCAAGTTTGACCTCTGACTTGAGACGCGAGTTGCTCTCGTGGTCTACGCATTATTTTAATTTCACTGGATCTTTGGCGCGTGTCGTTTTGAGTACGAATGTTTTGATTGGATCGCTAATATGCTATTATTGTTAAACAGGCGTTCTATAACAATGCTCGTCAAAGCAAATATATTAATTGTCACCGGCAGGTTTTTTGACACTGTTCCAATGAGTGCACAGCACTCCATTATTCGCAACATTTTGACAAATATCCATGTGAAGGGCCGTGCATTATAAAATGTGTTTAATTGCCATGACGCTTGTCAGAATGTTAGAGTTATGTTGATAATATTATTAAGATTTAGAACGGTGGTTGAGTAAAACCACCAAAATAAATGAATCAGTTTTTCCTGTTCTTGTCACAGAAAAAAGTATTATCATTTCAAAGACTGTATGCATATGTAAGGCATTAAAACATAGCTTAGTTTGTTAAGTAAATGGCCAATTTAAATATTATGCAATACATGTATGATCCAATAATATCATATACTCAGTTGAAAAAGTAATAAATTTTTCAGTTTAGAGGTACTCTACGTCACTTCTTGTCCACACAAAATTGTAGCAAATAAGGTTGTAATATGATTTGAACTTGGGTTTGGACAAGTGTTTCAGTACCGGACCAAAGACCATGTACCTGTTAGCAAAATTGGCTTCCCTAAACAATTATACGAATAATGGTGAATATTTTTATCAGCTAGTTTAAAGTGAATTCATGAGACCCCCTTGTCGAGTGGTAATCTGACTTTTGATTTCTATATCCTCACCGCTGTGAATTCGAATATCAACTGGGACCTAATTTCACATGTAAGGAAGTTATCGAGTGAGCATACAGAAGGTCGGTGGTTCTACTCAGGTGTATGCTTGGAGTCCTCCTCCATTGTTAAAACTGTAAAGTTGCCAAATGACCCTGGCTGTAGATGCGACGTTAAACTCCAGTGAAGTTTATAGATTAATAAGAATTATACAAACATATATATATAAGTGCCTACAGAAGTCTTAGTTTGAATGCCAGTTTCAGAAGAACAAATTGACTTATGTCTGCTTTTTAAACAACTGAGAAATTGGGGTCTACGGTCCTTAAATAATCATAAGCGACTAGTTGTTTTTTTTGTAATGAATATATATATATATTATACTCTATAAAAATATATAAAAAAAACTATGATTCTGCCCCCTCTGAACTTTGCAAAATGTCTAGATCATGGAGGATTTGAGATTGCACAGCTATAGTACTGATCAATTATGACTCTGAATTACAAAGAAGCCAATCAATTGCTTGAGTTTTGAAAATGATCTCAGTATGTTAAGTTTCATAACCTCAGGCAAGACGTGCGTAGTATATTCTGTCATATCACTCCATGCTCTACTGATAAACATTTGTACCATTATTACACAAAAGTATTCCTTATGAAGACGTCAGACTAACACCGCGGTGCCTGATGTCGGCTGAAGTGGACTGCCATTAGTTTAGTTAAACCTTTGTCCCAATTACTTCCACCGTAGCTCTCACTTTTCTGAAATTACATTTTCTTCGCTTAAATTTGATTTGCATCACTTTTATCATTCACAAATAATCGCCTCAGTGTCGTACAGTTCTCTAACTAAATATCCTTCTTGACAATGGTAATCTCGTGAGATGTACAAATTATGATTGTTCATTCCGAGATTTCCTCAATACAACATAATAAACGGATCTTAAACCGCCATTAGCTCGACATCGCATCACGTGGGTCACGCGAGAATTGAAACGAGATTACGCGAAATAACTGGTCATTTCTTTTAAGATTAATCTTCGGCATTGACATTTTATCGCTTGATTAAACAATCTTCCTACCCGTCTATTGAGATTTTCCGGATAATAGGTATTTGAGCGAAGTCGTGTAAAATGTAATTTACAGACGTTTTAACAGCTTTCGGATAAAACAAATTCGTCTACCGTTTTGCAATATTCATAATCAGTGACCCGAGTTGGGATTTAGCTTTTAATAACGTCATGAAAAAATTAGTTATTATGGGATAGATGTCTTTACAAGTTAAAGTGCAAGCTAGTATAGCGTGGTGATGTTTCATACACACAGGGCTGCCCTGCCCGTGTCCGCGGGAATAGATACACAATAGTATCCTAGATTTTAAACAATATAATCATAATATATAACCACAAAGGCGCTGAATTGCAAACGGTACGACTGAATTGGTATAAATATAGATAAGAAAAGGATTCCTAGACAAACATGTACAAAACATTCTATCTTTCTAACAATATAATTTCCCCCCAAACCTCCAACCCAAAACCCAACCAAAACACAAAACAATACAAAACATTGAGGATAAAGCACAGCCTCCCGGAGGGGTACCTCCTTGTAACGGTCTGTAGCAAAACTACAGGGAGCGGGGTTTAAACTAGTTTTAAGAAACCAACCTTACACTTACTTCCGGGAAAACAAAAAAGCAACATAAATAAATAAATAAATAAATAAATAAATAAATAAATAATAGTCAGATAAATAACACTGTCAGCATTGGAATACTGCAGACACCTTATGAGGCCATCCTTCTCACATATTTCATTGGTTAGAAAATAACCCGGAAGATACATAGAAATACAAATGTACTTTGATAGGGATAATAACAAACCATAGATAAATATGGAATTCTTAACAAAAATCGTGATACAAAGTCAAATATGTGGGATTGAAACTAAAATATTCTTGTAATCCAATCAATATGCCTATGGAACTGAATATATCTCAAAATGTAGTGGACAAAATAATTAACACTTAAAACAAGATATTAAAATGAGCCATACATAAAAAGTAAAATAGGGATATGTAACACCAATTAACAAAACAAAACAAAACAACACGAACTTCCTTTGGCAATTTTCCAGGCTACAAGGTTATAAAGCTTGAGGTCAGCTTCCAAGCTCAAATCTCTTATCTTGTCTTCTAACTTTTCTGAGTTAATTATGATCAGACAATAGTTATATTATTAATACATGATTCCGCCGGCACAATTGACATGAGTATGTATTTTAACATTAATCAGCTCTATCTGTTTAACAATAATACTTTGAGAATGGAATTGAGGTTTGAGCTTGGAGACTGCTCTCAAGTTTTATAACCTCGGGGCCAGGACATGGAGAAAAGCAACTCTGGAAGATACATGGATTTTTATACCATTTTTATTTAGTTCTTAGTTAGTTTAACATACGCTACTCAAATTTGAAAGACCCTAGTTGAACGTAATGTGTGCTTGTACGGTAAAACCTCATTTAGCCGCCATGATACCATGTTTATTTCCGTAAACAGTTTCACAAAATTGTATGCTGAATAAACAAATAATTAAAATATATATGTTCTTTTTCAGTTTCAGACGCATATCACATATTAGGGCCACTGTCGGCAAAGTTTTCAAACACAGGTATGGGCTTATCAATATTTTGTGCAGATGTAGGACTGAAAATTTAATGAGATATTCAGTGCAATCATTTTTCAATGAAATCTTAAAATTTGCAATGAATTAATTAAAATTCATGGTAAGTTATCGCTGCAAAAATCAACTCCGATCTAATCTGGATTTTAGGCCCATTGTTTAACTACAATCATGTAATGATCACAAACTTTTCAAGCGGAAGTATCGTAAATTATCTTGATCATCCCGATCATTGTTTAATATACATGAGGAAAAAATGTGCATTGGGTTTTAAAACGCAAAAAAGCTCATTTGTTAATTAAAAAAACATTCAGTGTTTGGGGTATGCTGATTTACTCAGCTTTGATTTCGTAAGCGTTTCTTGCTGCAAAAATTTGTATCTTTTATCGTCATTGGCCTTTTATCTGACTTCCCAATGTAATAAATGAAATGATTAGCTCGGGCAGAATTCCACTGGTCTGATACTAATTTTCATTGGTTGAAATATGTATGATTTTTAATTAACATTATATGCTTTTACTGAAAACGAAAAACTGGAATAAAGAACAAAAAACTTTTTTGTCGAAATCTCTAAAACATTTTTGGTCTAGGATTTCTGAATGAGCCGGTGGAGTAACTACAAACCCAACAATTTTTTAATGATGGCCTAAGTGATGGGACATTTAAATGAATGTTTTCACATTTTCCTTACTTCAGGTGGTGGTCAAATACAGTTATGGCAGTTTTTGTTGGAACTTCTGTCTGACAGTCGTAATTCGCAGATAATCTCATGGGAAGGTTCCAATGGAGAGTTCAAACTCTCAGACCCTGATGAAGTAGCCAGGAAATGGGGAGAGAGAAAAAGCAAACCAAATATGAATTACGACAAACTCAGTAGAGCTCTAAGATATTACTATGACAAAAATATTATGACAAAAGTGCACGGGAAACGTTATGCATACAAATTTGACTTTGCTGGACTATCGCAAGCAGTACAACCTTCTGCACCAGACCATTCCGCGTACAAATATCAACAGGATATGGCTTTAATGGCGTCGGCATATACAGGTCCTAAATTGAATTTTATTTCACCCCCACACGGACCAATGGGATCAGCTCCTTCTCCGGCTATATTTGGTACAGGGAACCCATATCCATGGCCATCAACAACGTCTGGATTTTTCCCTCCAAGTATTCCAAATCACGTGATGTCACATGGACATTTGACGTCACATATGTCGTCATATTACTAAAATTCTGGCTCAAAGTGTTTATCTTTTTGTCTGTGACTCTGAAGTAGTTGTTGTTGAATCGGGTTCCCTTTGGTACTGTGATGGTGTGGTCTATACAACATATCAAGGATTAAGTGAAACTTGTAATCAAACTCGCCTGAGATCCATGTTATAAAACTTGAGATCCGTCTCCAAACTCAACCTAACCTAATTTTTTGATGTTGCAATGATTTGAGTTCAGTTTTATAGAATAAAAATAACAAAAATAAAACGAATTCTGCATTTGACATAATTATTTCATTACGTATGATGCAGAAAATATTTTCAAGCAGGAAATGTTAGCTTGGATATTGTTTTTAAGTTTGATAGCTTTGGGTCTTGGATTTGTAATACTTATATTTTTTAAAAAAATTAACTGTACATAATATAATTATGTATTTTCTATATTCTTTTCAACCCATTATATCTTCATATTACTTATTTATGCATAAAGCATCCAACTTCGGAGGTCAATGGTTGGAACCCTACCAGTGGAGTTCCCTATGAGGTTAGACCAGTGAGCCGAATATAGGGTGCGGAATGCCTTCCAGTCTGTTTTGGGCGTGACGAATGTTCAAAGCACGTGGCTGGCAATTTCAAAAAGGGATGAAGCCATAGTAAACACAAGTTTTACCATTCACATACATTTGTGGATAAATTCATTTCATTGAATAGTACAATAATGGAAAAAAAAGAATTTAAGCGATATCGTCGGAACGGTGTATGACTGTATTATTACTATTGCATTATTTTCCATCAAAACACTAAATTATGTTTCATGTTAGTATGAGTAAGTGTTCCTCAGTTACACCGATTTTTTTTTATTTTATTTTAAGTATTTACTTTAATGTGTTCTATTTAACCGGAATTCGCGACTATAGGCCAACACGTGAAAAACGACCACTTTTTGGCATACAGTTCAAATATTTTCTTTGTCTGTTTTTCTTTTTTTTATTGTCCTTGGTTTGGAGTTAAAGAAAGCAGTTCGGGTCAAAGAAGTCGCAGTGATAATATCTGATAAATATGTAAACCTCTATATCAATAGTTAGACTGTTTGTGTTTTTATATTAGATATTTCAAATTTTAAAGAATACAGAAAAAACTGTAAAACCAGAGGAAAAAGTTTAAACATCAGTCTTCATATTGAGGCTATGGGGCTTATTTATACCTAAAACAATATTGAAACGGTCCGAATAAACTTGGTCGTTATAATGAGGAGGTCTTAAAATTGAAGTTGTCACTAAGTTAGGCTTTATTGAGTATTGAATGAAGGAAGTTGTTATTTAAACCACCTGTTCTGTACAAACACACCAGCAACCTTGCCAGCCACGTGGTTAGTAGTCATTTTAGTTGCGCAATTTTCATTTAGTAGAAACTTACTGATTTATTTGAGTAAGATATTGATGTGCGTGTGTTTTTTTATCACCATTCCTCATTAAATGTGCTCTAAACGTAGTGCTGTATACAAATATTCAAAACTGATGCGGTGTCTATGTAAAAATACAAGTTTCCATTCATCGTTTTTATAAGATTAATGTTTTATTTATAGTGACTGCATTCCAGCTGTTTGCTGAGAATGATTTCAATTTCCATACAGGCCGTTGTCTGGAGTTTTTATTAATTTATTTCTTGTTATGTAATATATGTATATTTTATGTGTTTTTATTTTGTATTTTCTACGTATAATAATAATTATGCACTTTGAATATATTCACTATAGATTGTTGTCGTTTTTGCTGGGAATGACTATCATTCGAAGATATTTGATGGAATAAACCATGTTAATCATTAGTGTGTTGCTTAAATCGTATGTAAACAACGAACGAACGAGCAAACGGACGGACGGACGAGTTATCTTCAAGACCTGTCCGCTGCGTGATGTTTGGCTTCAAACTGCAGACTTGAACTATATCACTTTTTGATTTTTCAACTGAATTTGATGTGGACAGAATTATAATTTTATACATACAAAGTATCATTTGAATAATTTATATTATAGAATTACAAATCTCCTGCTTTCCAGTCTAATAATAAGATTACATCTCATTAAATGGAGTTTTGGTAATTCTTTATTTCCTAATAAACACCCTCGGGACGTTACATCACACAATTCAATACAAGTTCATTGTTTTATCAAGCTCTACACTGAATCACATTTTTTTCTTTAAATGGACGGGGCTTCAGTTATGAGCAGGGCGTGGATTAGTACAATAGTTGGGATTTTCATCATTTTTATACCTTGATTATTTTTATTTTTTTATATTCACACACTTTTCTTCTATGGCACGAACTGCACCGAACTAAAAATTACTATGACGCTATTGAGCTTCAGTTTTATTGATTAAAACATTTTTAACAAGTTTTTAAACATTTTTCCTTTTGCACTAATTTTTGATGAGCTCAAAATATATATTCTCATTTGATTAAACTTTAAAAGTAACAAAAAAAAAATACAATCACTTGAGTCATGTAAGTAAAGTCGCCATTTTGTCTAGCGGATCATGTGATTAAGTCACGTGCAGATTGAAGAGCTTGAGTGAAGAAGATAATAATAGTTAGATATCACGACAAGCGATGTAACTGATACTGAATAAAAACAGGTATTGTATCGATTACTGAACTTGATGCATTCTGTATCATTGTTTGATATATGAGACTTACACGACTTTAATTGAACACCCAACGTTTTACCATGTACGACCATTAAGTGTATAGTTTATCTTTAACGACAATTGTGATGACGAAAGTCATTCCTGTTGCTACTTTTGGCGTTCTGCTGTCTCTAGTATTGATGATAATTATAAAAAAGATTATAATAATAATGATGATAATGGTGATGATAATAATGATGTTTATTTTGATTTTTTTGTATTAATTGAAACAGTTTATCCGCTTCAAACAACAGTTTTTGATAATTTTATTCGTTTGTATAAATTCAAATTTTAGCAGCTCACTTTTAAAAGAGACTTCTTATATGCACATGTATAAAACTGATGGGCGTTAAGAGTTATGGCGCCAATCCCACATGCGACGGTAACGATGATGACGATTATGATTCGTTGAAATGTGTAGTAACAATATTCATTCGTCAGTGCAGACACACACTCCATTGAAATCAGACATGTATTGAAATATTCCCCTACTTAAAATTAATCGAAAAACAACACTGCAGACATCAGTAACATTAACTGCTTGTATTCGGAACTTTAAATGAATCATGGAGCTTTAATTAACTCTAGTTTCTAGCGCGGCCATTTACAGATCCAATTATAAGCCGAAGAATATGCAAATAATTGGGAGGCATCCGACAATAGGCATGACACTTATTGACTTTTAACGACGTACAGTAGAAACATACCATAAACGAATTGATCAATTTTCCCGTTTGATATTAAGTTAGCATTCAAAGGAAGTGAAATGGATTATTCATGTCGTCTGCGACAGTTATGGAAGAACGCTCTACATAACCGGATGTTGGGTATAGAACGAGCCAGGCAAATGTATTCCGACATCTCTTTTCAACATAAAATGCAAAAGCCTTTCGATTTCCAAGCACGCAAGATTATTTGATGAGGTTTGATACGCTTAACGAACTTTTCTGTTAGGTTTGTTCTGACTTCCGGTACGCCATCAGTCGCTATGGAGACGCGTGATCTTTTAGACTTAATGAAAGTTTTCTATTGACAAGAATGAGAGTAAATACGTTAGTTACATATTGAACCAGATTTCCATATTTTTCCTGTAGATAATTTAATACCGTATATATTCTAGAAACCTCTGAAGGGCTGTTTTTCATACGAATAGTGTTGACAGTTCATCTTTTTAGCCGCGTATAAGTAATTAGATAAAATATAGGTTGAACGACCAGGGAATCAGATAATTTTATAAGAATAATATCAACGGTATATTTTAAAAATTTATGTACAAAATATGCATAGTTTTAGAATAGACTGAACAATTCACTAATTCAGGTAATTTTGATACAAATAATGTTGATATTAATGATGGTTTACAATAAGCCCCGCAGAACTATTAATAGAGGTTGAATTATTTACCAGGTCAGGCGAACAGAGACCCCCCCTCCCTCTTAAGGTCCATATGCTCAGTACCAAGTTTTCACGAGGTATAATTAAAAGACTTTTTTGTTGAAAATAGGGCCTAAAAAGAAGTTTGATTTTTTGGTTCAAATTATAGTTTTGCAAAATAAAAATGTCAGTCATATTCTGGAATAAAAAAAATAAAAGTAAAAAAAAAATAAATCCCTACCTACCGGTCCTATTTTTTCAGAGCCGGTAGCGGAAACAAGCTCATTCACCACCGCTTGCTGCCTGTACTTGGTTTGGAGTTTTGCATACATGGAATTTTTGCATAATTACCAAAACAACTGCTTTCGTAATTCTACAAGATAATGTAAATATTTAATAAATGTGTATCAAGTACGGACAGAGACAGACAAATACAATGCGAAGAGCTGAAAAGCAAGAATTAAATGTTTTTGCTTTGAAGGATTTTTTTTTATATTTTTGCACTCCGTATATTGTTCAAATTTTCATATACCTAAAAACATCGGACAAATTCTTCTTATTGTTCTATGTTTTATGTTTTTATACGTGTTAACAACACGCATTTCTCAAATTAATGAAAAACTCTAAAACCGCACTAATCTAGCTAGATACTAGTGATTTCAAGTTGCCATGGATACAATACATCACCACGAGATCACCATGGTAGTTATCTCCCTTGGTAACAAGCACTTTCTACAGGAAACCAATCATCACGATGCGCTATTTCATTTTTTTTTCAATGAGCTGTTTTTCAACAATTTTTCAGCTATATACAGCGGCCGGTTCACGTTACCGGTTTTCTTGGATTGTATACTAACCAGTACTAAGTTAACCTTCCACAAGGAGCTGGCAGCTTCTCCACATATGGAAAAAAATCGACATTTTTGTCAAATTTTTACAGAAGGTAATTACCTGCAGCGACATAGATTTGAACCCGGATCTCCGGGTTACAAGTCCAGCGCACCAGTGGACTAAGGTCACGGTCCACTATTTCATGCATCGTTTATGTTTTTCATAATTTTTTTTTCAATAAGCAGTTGAAGGTGATAAAATTGATAAAAGTATATGTTAATCATTGCTTGGATTGGCAACTAGCCTTTAACATACTGGTTATTTAGACTCCGTTTGCAAAAAAAAAATCAAAATAAGATTCTTCACCCATCATACACTGTACTGTATCATTGTCTGTATGCTGTAAGTTGTGACACAAATAAATTCATCATTTTTTATAATTTATGTTTAATGCCAAAAATCATAATTAGAACACCTTCTCTTCATGATTATACTCTATTCAGTTCACTTTATGATTTATTATTAGTAAAATACATAAACTAATAAATCATAATAAAATAGTTTGAAAATGTGACATGTAGACTGATTTTAATGGAGTCGTTTATGACATTGTACCTTATCTGGTTATAACTGAATGAAACATAATTTTTGTTGGTATGTATGTGTTTGTATTTCCAAACAGATTTGCTGAACTCTTTGTTTTAAATCAAATTTACCTTAAGTATGTTTTTTAATAATGATAATATAAGCTCAGCATCACCAACTATAATTATATATATTTAAATACAGTACAACCCCTCAAAACCGGACTCCCTGAAAACCGAAATTCTCTGAAAATCAGACGATGTTTTAAGTCCCTGTTTATTTTATTATTATCAATATAGTTCTCTGAAAACCGGAATTCTCTGAAAATCAGACGATTTTTTAAGTCCCTGTTTATTTTATTATTATCAATATAGTTCTCTGAAAACCGGAATTCTTAGAAGACCGGATTTTTCATCGGTCCGGATTTTAGTGGTGATACTGTACTATAATTATTCAGTAAAATGACCATGTTGATATTTGTTAATTTGGCGCTGTACTTTTTACTAGTCTGAAATAAAGTTCTTGCTTGTTCTGTTCTGTTCATAAACAAACAATCAATTCACTGTTGAGAGTGGTGTTAGTAATTTAATATCATTTTTGTTATAATTCTTGATATACTGAAATACCATCTAATCCTTTGCCGCATCAGCATATTTTGGACTCTTCCAAATTCAAAAAAAATATACACATGATCAATTAATTTGAGGAAACTGGTTCATTTATCTCTGACTGAGTAGAAAACAACGCAGTAAAAGAAGCTATTATTTAGTACAAACAATGGATTCTTGTGCCACAATGTGAGGCAAATGTTTAAACCATTTATAAAATTCATCATTTCTATATACGTTTTATTAAAATAACTAAATGACTTACATAAAATATGGTCGGTATGTATTGCTCACCATACTGTCATTTGCTCAACATACTATCATATTATATGTGTTAAATGAAGATAACTGCAGGATTTGTTTTATAATTTTTAGCCCAATAACAAAATCAATATTCCGCTATTCTATACTGTGTGCGTGCGCTTTTTAGATTAAATACGGTACTGAACACAGAGGAAATTTTGATTTTCCTGCTTGATTCCTGTGTGGTTCCTGTACAACTACCGGCATGGGGAACTGAACCGTCAGGGGCACTTCCTGATATCATAATAGGAATCTGTAAAGAAATTGAGATTTCAATGAATTTTACACCAAGAACATTGTAAAACTGTCGTACGATTTGTTTATTGCGTTTGTTTGTTTGTGTGACTGTTTTCATGTAAGCTTATATGTCTTTTTGAATATTTTCTCCCTGGTTTTTTAAGTAACGGTTATATTTAAGATATCTGCAAGAATTAAAAATTTTGTATTACAGTAAAACCTCGATATATAGACAATTTCAGTGAGTAAAGAAAATCGTATTAAAACGGAGTGATCTCATTATTTGAAACACAAAAATGAAAGAAATATGTGAATTTTAATAATGAGCCAGTCATAACATTAAAGTGATTTCTAATGAGATATAACCGAATATTTACATCCATGAAGTAACTTCGTAAGCTTGTATTATATCGTTATTAAGGGAGCCTCCGTGGTCAAGTGGTTGTAATATCTGCCTGTAAATCATTTAGCCATCGTCACTATGAGTTTGAATCCCACCAGGAACAAGACCAGGCAAATTCCATATGATTTCGATGACCAGCTAGATTCCGGAAGGTCGATGATTCTACCAAGGTGCATGCCTGAGGTCTTCCTCCACTGTTAAAGCTGGAAAGTCGCCAAATGACCCCTGGTATGAAGGAACACTTTGTATTAAGCGAATAAATTGCATTGCATTACAAGACTATATAATTTGAGATTGATCTTAAAGCTCAAAATTCATATTTTGTCCTTCAATATTACGTAAAACATTGTCAACACTATTGATCTGGCATATATTTAAACATTAAGTAGCGATAGCATTTTAACGAAAATAATCCAAGAATGAATTTAAAATTTGATTCTAGGAAACCGTAAACCTTGCTGCCTGCATCAAGACAGCTTTTTGTGGCGTGTCTCGAAATCAGAAAATGTTGAAAGCATCGGAATCTGATAAATTACTTGGTGATAGGTTTGGATATTATAGTAAAGCAGAAATTGTAGATCTAAGAATTACATGATTTCTATGGAAATCCTGTAGACTTAATAATGAAATAATCTGTTTTCCAAGAAGGTCGTTTTTGTCTGACAAAATGCTGTGAGTATTTGTCCACAGAATTAATGAGAGACATAAACTGGCTAGAACACTCGAGACGATACTTTTTTTTGTTTTCTCGAAAACAAATGATCCCCGCCTCTTCTGGAATTAAGACACTCATCACTTTCATTACGATGTAATTCAAGATGGCTGCGGACACTAAATTAAGTGTTTTATGTCGTAAAATTCTTCATACAATGAAGTTAATCCCGAATCTAGTGAAGTATTATCATTACTACCGGAAGTGGTCTCTACATATTGTCACGCGATGTGTGTTTCTTCGTCTCTGCCGATGTCTTCGAAGTATTAGTTTGAATTTATGCTTGTCAAATATGCAAACAAATTCTAGACAGGTTTTAGTGGTTTTTCAAACTCATGTAGTCAAATACTCGAAAAGGTGTTAACAAGCGAAATTTATAAATTTTAAGGATTATAATGTATTTTTAATTTTATATTTCTCAAATATTTATAAATACAAAATGTTTATTAATAAACAATGGGACAGATTTGTTATTTAAAGTTCTGTAGAATTTATTTGAAAGATATCTAGTGGGAAAAACGATGGAGTCAAACACTCGTTTTTTTTTCATTTTTTTTTTCAATTCCTTTTTTTTAAAAATGTTCGTGCAAAGTAATCGGTCAGAGGTTCTGTTGATTTTATTTTGTAAAATATTCCTTCATTTGGTAATTCAGAGAAAGATACTTTATTTTATAACTGATTTAAATTTATTTTGTAAACTATTTCTTCATTTTGTATCCCAGGAAAAGATAGTTCATTCTATAATTCATTTAAACTTATTTGTAAAATGTTTTTTTTTCATTTTGTATCCCAGGGAAAAATATTCCATTCTGAGATTCATTTAAACTTGTTTGATCAAATATTTGTCAAAGTGTAAGTCAGTGAAACATGTGTTAGTTAGAAAAATGTGTAGTTATTTGTACACATTTTGTCGAATATTCCACAGATTGTAAGCCAGTTAAATACATGTACACATATATTTTAGTAGTTATTTTGTATGTATTTTGGTATAAAGTTGGATACGTTTTGTCAAACACTCTTAAAAAGCGTAAGCCAGTGACAGATTATTGCAGTAAAATAATGACAGCTTATTCCATTCTTATTTGTTGAGGCATATTTTTTACGATTTGTTCCGATGATAAAATATACAGTAAACCTCAGTAATGAGACCACTTTTGTTACCTGAAAATCGGTCGTAATCATAAGGTGGTCCCATTATCAAGTTGAATTTTGGGGAGTGATTGAAAGCCGGTCCAAAAGCCGGTCGCTATTTTGAGGTTTTACTGTACATACCAGTATTGTCATAACACACTCCCATTCTTTTGTCTGAGTGTATTAATCATGGGCGGTTTTATGAATCACTACAGTGATAAAGTTTATATTTCAGAATGACGAATCACCATTCATATAAAGTTATGACTATAAACGCATGTGGACAAAGATATTTTCCTAACATACTTAGAGCATAATTGTCTTCAGACTCGTGTTAATGAAGTTTTCATAGTTTTCATTCCAATTAAGTAATTTCAGAAATGAATTATGATTAAAATATAACATAAAATAAATATAAAATATTCAAGTCTGATAAAACTAAATAATTGGTTAGATGAACAAACATGTAGTAGTAAAAGTTTTCAAATATTGATAATAATGAAGTAAAAGAAATTATAACAATATATGATGATGATGGTGATGGTGGTGATAGTGGCGATGGTGGTGATACTGATGATAATGATGATGTTGATGATGATAAAGACGATTAAGGTGATGGTAATGGTGGTAGTGATGATGATGATGATGATGCCAATAAAATGATCGTGTTTTAAAGGACACATTCCAGATTAACAAAGTAGTAATCATGATAACAAATAAAAATGTCTCATTATGCGTTCAGTATGAGGTATAAATGTTTCTTTTGTTGATCTTTATGCAAGAGAAACTTATTCACATCTCAAACTTTAATGAATACATCATTTTTCTTAATTGTTGTCAGATGAAAGAAATTTAAAAGTTTTGAAGAAAATAAATGTTTTTAGAGTTGAGTCCTATGAGACTGTTATCATGTCTCTGTTTTTGTAACATTTAACATGCTTGAGTGTGTGTTATGAGGGTAAATGATTAAAAAGATACTATTTTCTCGAGTGGATATCTATGATATCATCAACTTGTGTGGTAGTTTTGTCACTGTATTTTCATCATTAAACGCGCTTACATGCTCAAAATCACGTGCTAATGCGCTTTATCTTTCCTCTGGTCGGAACATCTCGGGCTTTTCCATGTGATACAGAGACCTAAAGTTTACTCGTGTCATCGAATTAGGTTGTTCCATTAGCTGAAATGTCGCGATGTTGTCGATGCTAATCTTTTTCTTTTATTACGAATTTTAGATGGTAATTCTCATAAAACACTATTAAAATGGCACCTAAATTTTTGTGGAGCTATTACACGTGTGTACATTAACTTCACTAAACATTTACACATCGGGAAATGCATTATGGTAGTTATTATTGTACTCACTCAGGTTTTATGGTCTAATCCACGTGTATTTCATATCATCGCTCTCAAAGAAATAAACTGGAACTGTTATTCATTATAAGATTTGTATCATGGTCGCCATCTTTAATTTCAAGAGAACACGTGACCTCACGTAATTGGACGTACATAACATGTAATCATCTAACACAGATCGAAATGTAAGCAATGTTTGTGCACGTGTTATTTTCCATTAAAAGCAAACAACGCAAATATAATGACCACATAGTATGAAACGGAGTCGTTTGAACGTGGTCATATCATAAAAAGATCAGCTTTAAGTACAGTCTTTGACAAATGTCTTCATTTTTATGTATTTCTGTTTATTCATATTTGTTTGATAACAGGTAAAAGGGTACGAGAATTTCTGATGCTAGTTTTATGCATAGATTTGTCAGTAGATTATGCGCATTAATTGACTTACAAACGCTTGGATTAAGCGCATTTTAATTAGAAATTCGGGTTATTTACCAAGCGTCTATCCACAGAGATTCGGCGTCATAAAAACGCTTGTAAAGCGTCTAGTTACATCGAATATTGGAATGGCGTGGCGTCATACCTTAATACGACACTAATATGTCGCGTGGACTTATTTACAGAATCTTAGTGGTGTTTAACCTGAACAGAAACGATTTTGTGCCATTGTTATAATATAAATAGACCAACATTCCCCGTGAGAAAAGTCAACACGTTTGTTTACTTAGTTATTGAACAAATGAAAATTGGCTTTTATTTTGCTATTGTAACTTCATTGCTTGACATTATTGGCCAATCAGAAAACGCTTAAATCGATCAAAGCTTAAACAATTATGTTGTGATTTTTAGACACTTTTGTGGAATTGAATATTTCTAAAACAATAGATAAGAGTTGACAAATGTATTTACTTTCAGCTGAACGATTCGAACGCGTGTCTCAGCCACAGGTATCGGAGTTTTGTTTGAAAACGAAAGCTACTCTGTTTGAGTAAACTACGAAACAAATTCACGGTTATTCTTTTATGCAGTACAAATCTAGCAATACTGTTTATTGCCTTTTTAAAAGCAAAATGAAGCAAAACTAAACAGCGTGTTGAAATTCTTAATCCAGTTGCATAAAAGCTACTTCATCTTAAGTACATGTATAGTATGTCTACTGAATTATGTCCTTTTTTCTTTGACAAAATGCATATCCACTTGTCTATATGATTAAACCAAATAGAAGCTTTATTTTTTCACCTATGGAATTTGTCTGGTCTCAGGTGGGATTTGAACTCACAGCGGTGATGGACTGGTGATTACTAGTCTGAAATCGTAATCACCCGACCATGACCCGGCCCTCTAAAATTTTTTTTTAATATTCAATTCAATTCTTTATCGTGACAATTATAACTACCGGTTCATATATCAGTAAATTACAATATAATAACATTATATGGTACATACAATACTTAAGATGACGATTCCATGAAAGGGTATGTATGTATGTTTAATTAAGCATATATCAAATAATTGACTTTGGTGTATTTTGGTGTAGTCATCATGTATTATGTTTTTTACTTTTGCGAGCGCTTTCCTTTGCTGTTATGAGTAAGGATTATTCTTCTAAATGCTCGAGATGACATCTTGTATATTAAAATGATTTTGAGTAAAATTTGAATCTATTTTGTCATTAGTGAGTCACTATCCTAATGAGTGTCACGTAAATTGACAATTAACTGTATAATTAGTTCTTTTTTACGATTACGTTCGAGTAATTGTAATACAAATGTATATTTCTAATTTAAAATTATTAGACTCCTGATTCATTTATTTATTTTCATTTCAATATGTACAATAAATTGATTCTTTAGTTTTCAAATCTTTTAGGCCAACCGGCCCATAAGGACAAACAACATTTACAAAAAACATGTTCATATATAGCCCGCATATATATGCATGTATAAAACCGGGAACCAAACAAACACTCAGTCAAACCTGTGAACAAAGGCCGACCTTGGGAAAGAAAAAATCTGACCTTTATTGACAGACGGTCTTTATTCGGAGGTCAGTTTGTTCTTTAATAATCAGTGACAGTTCTTCAAAAATGGCCTTTATTCTATGGGTGGTCTTTATTCTGAGGTAACCAAACCACAGGTTTGACTGTACTCTTAATTTGTGGAGTTCTTATAGCATGTGAACATTATCATACAATAATTAATTTAGATTACTTTCAATGTACGAATATTTCAACCAAATATGACATGCTTACTTATATAAGTAATACATATTAATAACACGGGCAAAGGAAACGGTTATTTTCAACATATCAAAAGCTTTATGAACATAAATTCCCATCTTTTTATTGAATTTTCATTATTACCTGTAATTCTATAAATTCAAACATAGAGCTACATAGTCTTGCCCAGTAACATTTAGGAATATAATGTTTTCTATGATTTTTTTACAATGGACATTCGATAACAAAATGAAACTCATCTTCTAATTTCTTACATAAATCACATTTTTCTATCATCAAAAGATATGTTTCTCGGCTTGTTTTACCTGCTCATTTCTATGGCTAAATAATGTGATTTTCATAAATTTTTCTCTATTCTTTTTTAACTGAAATGATATCTAAACAACTGTATTCAATTTTGCCGCATATTTCCCGATAAAAAGATGTCTACAAAAAATGATACATTCAATCTCATTCTCCAGTTTTGAATAAAATGATCCCGTAATCTTTGCTTAACAATAATGAAAATGTTTTTTCGGAGAACACTATAACATCATCTGCATACAATAATACAAAATCCTTTTACGTATACATATTTCCGCACAAATTTCACATGTGAGAAAGCAGTCCAGCTAGTTTACAGAAGATAGGTGGTTATACCCGGGTGTACGCACGTGGTCTTCCTCCGCCGTGAAAGCTGGAAAAATCGCCAAATGATCCTGGCTGCGAGTGCGACGTCAAATCTCAGTAAAAAATGTTTTTTTATCAAGTCAGAGGTATGATATAATATTGTTTCCTATTTGTTTGAGTCACCAGAAAAAATACCATTTGTAAATATCGACCTTATGAATAATTCCTATCCCGTCAAGTAACCTTTAGTGAGATTTTTTTCTGATGTAATTGTGAAATAAAGTCCCTTCAGTGATCGGAGGATACAAACACAAAAATTATATTTTGTTGATGGATTGTGATTGTTGCGGTGATTAATTGATCGATCGATCGATCGATCGATCGATTGATTGATTGATTTATTGATCTACCAAAACGTACAACCTGTATAAATATGAATTCATAATATATGGAAATCCATCATGGGTGAATTTTATGTCACCATTGTAGAAAATTGAACAATACTGACTGGGTAACTATTTGTTTAACTTTCCATTTATATGAGTTTCAGAAGCCGAACAGGAGCTGAGTGCAAATAAAATCAAAATTTAATGTAGTCGCCGGATTTTTTATCTAAAAATAGTGTTTATACAACGTTTATGTGATCAATATATCCAGGAATAATATTTTGATCAACCGAAATAAAATGAAAACCTGAAAACTGACTGATCCAGAAGTTCAGTTTTCTGAACATTACGGTTTTCATAGAACTATTTATTATAGAAGAGAAAACACAGGACTCCAAAAATCGTCCGATTTTCATAGAATTCTGGTTTTCAGGGAGTTCGTTTTCTCGTGGGGGGGGGTTACTGTACACTACTACAGATAATTTTTTAGCATGAACCTTATCTAGAAATAGTCAAAGGCATCATTATACTGATAAAACCGGTAAACTTGAAATGCATGTAGTTTACAATAAAACGCAATTTACGAGCACCTCATTAAACAGATCACCTTACTATAACGACCACTCAATTTTAGGCCAGTTTTCTATATTTCTACTACTCTACTAAACCTGAACTTGAAAATCAGACCACCTCAATGTTAAGACCGCGCTTTTCCGGTCTATATGGTAGTCTTAATATCAAGATTTTACTGTATATATGAACATGGTGAATGATATATTTAATACATGTTATTATATATCAGTTTTATTCTGTATTCGTCGCTAACATAAATATTAACATTTGTTAGTAAAATATAAAAAAATAGAGAATATACAGTGCAACCTCTTCAGAGCGGTCGTCTCTTGAACAACAACCTCCCTTCAACAACAGCATGATTTTTCCCACTGTACGATTAAACTATTAATTTAATCTCTCTAGAGCAACAACCTCTCAACAACAACATAATTTTGCTTATCCCAAAGGGTGTTGCTTTGGGGTGGTTACACTGTAGTTCTCTTTGGGGGGTAAAATGAGTGTGCATATTTTTTGTGTTTGAATATAACAAATTGAATGTTTCCAAATAACATCAGTATGGACAGAAACATTCGGCTTGGAATCATTAAATCACGGGTGCTAATTCTTGCGCAGCCAAACTCCATCCCCTACTTAATCAACTGGTAAAATGCGGGACCATGTTATTTAATAAAAGTAGGCTTGGAAGATTTGTTTGTATGTGATTTATTGCCACTGGGGTTTAACGCCGTTTTTTTTCAACAATTTTTCAGTTATATACGGCGACCAGTTCACCTAACCAGTTTTCCTAGACTAGTAGTAGTAGATTCCGGATTACAAGTCCAGCACACTAACCACTGGACCACGGCTGCGGCCAGGTTTGAAAGAATACCACTATGATGTAGTATACTCCCCTGTAAGGACTTACTTGTTTACAAAAAAAATGACAGAATAAGCATACTTTATATGTACAATAACAATAAAGCATTAGACAAAAAACGTATAAAACAGTTTCATCCATAGTCCCATTTTGGAGAATCATTAGCTTGATTCTATGAGTTATTCTGCGCTGGCAGGACGGAAGTGCGTTTTATAATATGATACTTGAAGTGTGTTGCCGTATTCATGAAAGTAGCACCATTATTTTGCTTTAGTTAATAAATGTGGGACATTCGCGTGCTACAGTGAAATCATCATTCTAATATTTTCCTGTAAATGATGTTTCGCTTTCAATGGAGAGGAAATTTTACATCAAAACAGTAAAGTCAGAAAAACATTACTGAAATCTTAGCCAAATGGGGGGATGTCATTACCACATTACAGTATCACGATATCCAAGGACCAATCATTCCACTATTCCTGTCCAACTACGTCGAGAAAACGAATCACGTGACACTCATTTCCGGTAGTTGGTTTCACATGTCGGCCATTTTCCTCTAGCACAGTCGTAAATCGTTGTACACTCCATTAAGTTGTCGTTGTTGGGCAAATGTTTAGACACGTAACTTTCCATCGAGAAGTCTACTTCACATAGAATCCATTTATAATCAACAGGTTGCGTACATTACGCATTGCCGTTCATTACATTGCCTTTAGATTTTCAGACACTGCATATTCCAGCCCACCAAAATAAATAAAGAAAAAAAAACAGTCTGCTTTTAGCTACACTCATATTAATCATGCTTCAGTAAGATGCTGCAAACTTCGAAAAAAATGAATAAACCCCGCCCGGACGTGAAACCACAAATCATGGAATTGTTTCCACGTACAATATTCTCGTACGGAACAGGGAAATAAAATATGGGCCAATTATTGCAATAAAACGTGACTTCGGTCATCGTATAGCACTAACAGTGTGGGATGTTCCCTTCCGGTACGATTTTCTTTCTGTTGTGCTAATTTTCTTAAGTAATACGATACGGCCTTGATTTCTCCAACAAATAATGCAAAGGCATAACCGAAAAATTTAAGACCTCGAGCGCGTGCTTAGCACGAGCTAATAACATATATCACTACTCCATGACAACAAAATAGGTTTGTGACAGAGAACTGAAGGCATTACCAATAAAATCAAACGTGCAGTTTGATGCGAACGCCATTACATAAAATATTTTATTGTAAAAATAACCGAAACTCGACGTATCATTCCTGGCTATGCATTTGCTTTCAGCGGGTGTTAGTATTCTTCGGCGAGATAAAACGCGGAGTCATGCATTGATAATTCCTAAAATATACGGCTATGGCAAGCGTCCAGACTCACACAGACCAAAAGCAAGCGCCGGTGCTGGTTTGACGCGGATGTTTTTTTCACCGGAACATTTCTCGTTTTGTTTATTTGCTTTGAACTCAAATGGGTTGCCACATAAATAAACGAGCTGGAATGAATTAATGATTTAGAAAGGAGACTCTCCATTAACTAACGATGGTCAATTTGAAATCAGACAAATTTCACATGGATACTGAATGGCGATTTTAAATCAATGTTTCCCGTGATTTTTCGCTCACTCCGTGTGACGTCCAGCTTGATAAAAACTTGAAAAGTAGGTACCAGGAATGTAATCAATAGAGGAGACAAGTTTACCGTGGAATATACATGTACGTGTACAGTCAAACCTGTAAACAAAGGCCACCCTTGGGAATGATAACATGTGGTCTTTATTGACAGGTGGGCAGTTTATTTATCCAGAGGGCAGTTTGATTTTGAATGATCAGTCGGACGATTTTTCAAAGAATGGTCTTTATTCGGAGGTGGCCCCAAGCTCAGGCTTGACTGTAATTATAAATAACTATACAGTAAAATCTCGATATTAAGACCATGTTTGTCTTTTGGATGGCGCCTCTTTAACATCCTCCCCGATGTAGATACACACCTCTTTCATCATTTTTTAGTGTTCTGCGCACAAGTTTGAGCACACTCCGGACGGTATTACCAAAAGGTCTAAAAATCAAGAACTAACACCATGATATATATATTTATATAAATATAGATATATTTAGTTTCTACACAGGTACAATATTCTGTGAGAAAAAAACTTCCTATAATGATCATCTTTTGGGGAAAGCTTGACCTTTATCGAAGGTCGTCTTTATTCAGAGGTCAAAATGAACTTCAAATAGTTTTCCCCAGAAATGCAACTAACAGTCATACAGATGATATGAAACGTAAGTTTAACTGTATTTAAATATTTTAAAATGTTTTTCCCCTAAAAATCCACACCGCAGTTTTGTTATCTGGATACATTTTCAGCGCTGATATAAACAAGTAATACACGACATTAGCGATGTCTACATGCATCTAACATCGTGACATTGTTGTTAAGTGTTTGTAACACTGTTATGACATATGTCGAGTAATCCGATACATCGTGATAATGCGCATTGTGAAATCACCGAAATAGTTGCAGTATCATTTTTACCCAGAATCATAATCTCTGTAACCTATCAACAGTTTTATTGCAATATGCACGAAACGGATAAAAACTGCTCTTGTATATTTAAACATTGTCAACTATGCCGCTCATGGGGGGAGATATTGTTAAGATGAGGATTTATTCGTCTTAAATTTGTTCTGACATTTTAAATCGCTGTATCGTCAGTTGTCGTTATGCATTGTCATCGTATCTTATACTAAGAAATTACCGATTTCGATGCTTTTCATATCCAAGAAGGGGAGTTGTGTTATCTGTGGAATGAATGCCAGTAGATATTGTGCTAGTATATATTATAAATTCTTCTGTTCCGCCGCAATATATTTATGTACTTATGTTGATTCTGCAGTTACATGCTTATATATAACGTCTTATGAATGTTTTCTTTCAGTTCACGTGTACTTTAAGACAGAATAGAGAGATAATTATGTTTGTTTGTTTTTATGTGACATTGTCACTAGGGTTTAACGCCGTTTTTCAACAATTGTTCAGTTATATACGGCGACCTGTTCTCCTGGACGGTATGCTAAGCCAGTAATAACTTACCCTTCCACAAGGAGCCGGTATACTAGCCAGTAATAACTTACCCTTCCACAAGGAGCCGGTATACTAGCCAGTAATAACTTACCCTTCCACAAGGAGCCGGTATACTAGCCAGTAATAACTTACCCTTCCACAAGGAGCCGGTATACTAGCCAGTAATAACTTACCCTTCCACAAGGACATTTTTGTCAAATTTTCATAGAAAGATATTACTTGCCGCGACCGGGATTTGAAGCCGGTTCGCCTGGTTACAAGTCCACGGCACTAACCGTTGGATCGTGGTCGCGGCCTTCCTCCACTGTTCAAGCCGGAAAAAATGTCATATAACCCTGGCTGTTGGAGCGACGTAAAGCTCAATATAACAAAAAACCCGTTACAGAGAAACTTCCCTTGTGTCGTACAAATACATGGATGTTGATTATTAGTTTCTATCTCAACAATAACAAATAATAAATGGACTAACATTGTCACCACTCAGTCAACACTTACATCCCTCCTTCTACAATATTGCGTGGTAGGGGTTAGTTTAAGTGATAAAATTGAACCCTTTACGAGCTTTTGATAGTTTCGCTGTTCAATATTAAACGCACAGTGGATTATTATTTCAATAAATACGACTTTGATATGATAACCGTGTTAAACCTCAACAAATGATAAAAGTCTGTTCATAAAATATGGTCACCGTTATTTGTCATAAACAATTAAGCCTAATCCACTTGTTGCTAAATTGATTTCCAAGTGCTGTTGATCCGTAAACTCGCTTAATGAACAAAGCGCGGCTCGCTCCAAACCCTCTACGTCGATAATACTGCCTTATTATTGCATTTTTGGTGAAAAATCAAACACGTTAGCGACGTGTAAGTGTACTTGTCTGACAGCTGATGGTGCTGGAGGCTGCTAACTGCTCTATCTAGAAGTACTTAAGTTAATCCTGAGTTGATGCATCCTCCATCTGTTCTCTAATCACCGTGACGACGTAAGAATTACGTTATGTAATGAAGTCCAATCTATCAAAGGGCACACGGTGCTCGAATTGTGAAATATCTACGTCACAATGACCTTTACATAGTTAAACTTCAGGTAAAAATGATCAAACTTGTTTTTTTTATTATTTTGTATTATTTATAAAGTATTATTGACTGGTTAACAAAATATGAATATGAGTTAGAACTCGGTATTGTTGAAAGAATAATCTTATGGCCGCAGTTCGTGTGATTTAATTAAACACATTATAATTTTAACGAAAAATGTTTTTCCAAAAGAAATCAGCATCCTTTCAATAGTTAATGAAAACTTACATAGATTGTCGTATTTCGAAAAAAAAATCCCGTTACTTGTTGGAAAATGAACTCTCTCAGAATGGTTCCGGGTCAGGCTAACCACGTGTTTAACGACCCCGTGATAACGTAAAAACACGACTCCCATTCACAAGGAGAACAAAAATCAATCAGTTGATATGAAATGAATAAATATTGAAAATATAAATACATGTTATGAATTACAGATCTGCACACCGCCGTAATTTATCATTGTCACCGGCGTGGTTTTCGTACAAATATTTATAATATGATCAACCGTTGAATGTAGTGTTTCACTCTCTACCCGCGATTAAGTACACGTGACTTTTGTTATACGGACGGAAACCGACTTAAGGTTCCAAATGAATTCATTACAGTGAGCAGTAAATTACCATTTTATCTTCTTTTTCGTGTATTGATTTCGCAATCAAGTTTTTTTTCAGTTTATTTATTTTTTTCCCAATCAAAGCATCGTTTTCAAATCAAAGGGTTGTGATAAATCAATTGCAACTACGGAATTGATTACATCGTTGTCGTCACGAACCTCAAACTCTTAAAAGAACATCATTCGATGCAGACGTATACCAGCATGTACACTATAGAGGTTCTTCTAAGAAAATACACCGCTATAACGTTAATTATAGGTGGCACTCTTAATATTCACAAAGTTTTAAACAAACTATGGATTGTTCAGACATTTGAAAGATAAGAATATTTTGTCGATAACTTGACATTTTGTCTTCAAGTGAAGCGATCCAGCCTCAGTGCCTTTTCGATGATTCCAGTTAAAATCGTTTTATCTAAAATCATCTCTTAAGATTTCCTTAATGTCTTTTGGTATTTTTTTCCAAAAGAATAGATTTATTACTAATAATGAACTAACAATCAAACCATATCTTTGATAAAGACGATACGCGTGTATTTGCATTCAAAGTGAGAATATCAAACTTAAAAAATGAGCTGCAAAATGCTAATATTAAGATTCTTAATCAATCATAAATGAAATCGATCAAGATAGAAGAAAAAAAGTCCTTCACACATTGATGACTTCATCAACATAATTATGCAAGCTGACACACACTAGTGACAATACACGCAATCAGTTCTTGCGAAATATTATTTATGAAATTATTTCTTTATTTTTCCGATCAAAATATCCGTTAGGCCTGAACAAAAAAGGTTTGTTTCCGGTTACATGCCCCCCCCCAAAAAAAACATGGGTAGGTAGGAAGGGATTTTTTCTATGACGTTTTTTACATATATCGGCAACACTGTTGTAAAAATTACAATAATTATAGCCCTACGATTTCGATGCCGTAAAAACTTCTGAGTCGGCAGGTTAAAGATGGGTCGGTCGGGTAACCGGACACAAACCTATATTAGGCCTTACCAATCAAAGGGTTGTGTAAAAGCAATTGCAACTATGAAATTGAGTATGTCGTTGTCGTCACTAATCTCAAACTCAATGTACATGTAATATATATATTAGAAAGACTTTAAAAATATTTTTTAATTATTTTGTATAAAACATGTCTGAGTATGTAGGTAGGGAACCTGAACACTGTGTTATAAATCAAGAGAACCAAACCATAGCTTCAAGAACATAATTGTCAGAACATTCAAAGATTTCAACGATGATAATACAGACAAACAGTTGTTTGTGGCCACCTCCGAATGAAGATCCTCTGTGAATAAAGGTCATTATTTGGAAAACCTTCACTGATAATTTAGAACAAACTGACCTCCGAATTAAGGCTTTTTGTCAATGAAGGCCACAATTTCGTCAGGTTATTTCTACAAACCCGTATGTCATTTTTTGAAGTTTTGAACTGCAATAGCTTTAAGCGAGTTATGGGAATGTGGAATTTGGATTAATCATATTTAGGATAGATCTACAATCAGGTAAACATGATCATTTTAAAGAGCTCATCTAGACGAAAAAATGATACAAAATCTCAATATCGCCAAACATTGAAAGCCGACTATTTGTCTTTCCCAAGGGTGGCTTGCTTTTGCACACAGGTTTGACTGTATTCATGAATGATGTGTATTTAATACAGTGACCTTTTATAAGTTTACATTATTGTGATTTTCTGTTGCCAATCCTGAGACCATTTCTTCTAATATGATAAAAATATAACACTATGACTTTTAAATTATTTTCACGCTATTTAAATCTATGTGTTGTGTGAGAAATATGAGGTTTTTATGTCTTGTCATGATCTGTGTCCTCATGAAAAGGGCCAACCTCCAGTCTCAATGCCACTTCAAAGCTTCAACGTAAATTTATGATATTTTACATAAAGTAGGTAAATGATTTCCACAATATCGATCTGAAAAATTGTTCGTACAGCGACACGTGTCCCAATAATTATACATTCAATAACCATTGTACCGTCCACGCTGGCATTTAAACACTTCTTTATACTAGACACAAAATCGTTTGATATTTTTATATAATGATAGACAGTATTATTATATGTCAATGCCATTGACCATGTTTTTGATAACCAATGTAGATTTTGAACAAGATAGCGCGCTACACTCAGGTGATCAACGAAACGGCCGCCATTATCGAGCACGTGCAGAGCTAATTCACGCGAGATCTCGGTAATTCATATCATTGCACGCGCATGAGGAAAACTGGAAAATACTCTCCCGTTATGGAGTCTCATTTAGTCATTTTTCATCGAAATGGCTGACACACTAAAGATAAAATCACTGGGGCATCAAAATAAGTCAAAACCGAACGAGCGATTATCGGCATTAGCTTTTGCAAGCCCTGAAATTCTATATACCGCGCATGCGCTCTGCTATAAATAATGACCAGTTTAATGCTATAACTAAGATAACGGAACTAAACGGGCCTGAAAACTAAAAGGTAATCGACATAAAAATTTTTTTCTGCTTAAAACTTTGAATAATAATTCTGCATTGGTGTAATATGACAGTATTTCATAGAATTCATGAATGTTCACCAGCGTAGGTCCAAATCAAAGTGTGGCACAATTTATTTTGGCATCTTTATTTGTACCAACGGAGAGCTTTATTTGATTTAAACATATTTATTCATACCATCAAACATTCACATGTACGTAATAAATCAATGCATTTGTAAGGAAAGGATTAGAAAGAAAAAAATATTTCAAATTTTGTTGTTTTGATATTTTATACATTTTTTTATACATGATCATTTTTGTCACTTTCAGAATTCTTTAATTCTATACAATAATAATGTTATTGTACCTCAGTTACTCGCCCTTTATGTTTTATCTGCAAAATAATTAAATGTATAATATCTTTGGATTTGGATTAGTGAATTTACACACATGTATATACATATCTGAACCAGTGAAAAAATGATTACCAAACCGGAAATGAGAATTATGACCCTTTACGCACCGTTGACCTTTATGTAAAGTTTGTTTTGTCTCCTATACCAATGCATTACATCAATAAATGCTAATAAATAGTGAGTGACTATTTTTTATTTACATGATGCTGCAAAGTCGGGGTTTTATTGTTAATTTATATGTAATGTACAAAATGTTCGTATTTTATGCATAAACAAACTCAGCTATAGATGTACGTCGTACAAATTTCATGTTTACAGTCAATTACTTTTAACGTCATATATAAAGTAAATCTGAAATCTGAATGTAATTTATATTTCAGAATTCAATCCTTTGCTCCAATCAAACAATTCGTGACAGTGGATCGTTATGTCATTATTCATAAAGACATTGTCTTCAAAGAGGACATGACACTTATTTATGACGTTGTTTACATTCGATATTTCTGTACCCAGCGGTTCATTCGTGATCGTCCGGCCATTTTGAATGTGGCGCGTGCCATGAGCGTGCCGCGCATGCGTATAATAAACCAAGTTGAAGAATGAAGAAAGTATTTTGCATAATGATCATATTGTTCTAACAAATCAAATAAGGATGTCACTATTCATTAGGTTTGACAATATGAAAATTTATTGGATTTTTGTCGGAAAATTGCGGAATCCTCGCAGGTGTTCACGAAAAATCCCTGTGTCTTCTTAATCCGTTATCAGTATAATTGTTTGTAAAGGAATCAAATTGACTTCGTTCGCGTGTCGGCGCGAGTAAAGTCAATGACAAAATTCCTGATCATTCTCGGCGAAATAAGACTGCGGTTAGACTCTCTAGGGAGCCTTCCATATTCTTTTGTGATCTCCACATCGCATTGAGGCGACATTTATCTCATTAGAGTAAATAAAATCGCTTAATACGCGTCGTCTTTAGTTAACCAAACGTCCCAGATAAGATCGCCCCAGTCAATATTGTAGCCGAATCTAGTTCTTGATGCGTGGAAACATCATTATTAACGGACGATAGAAAATCCTTCCGCTTTTAAGCATCTCTTGCATAGGACTATCTGATGCCCGAATCCAATTTTCTAACTGTCAAATATCAACACCATAGTAGACGATGACGAGGGAAAAAAGAAATTAAACACGCCGCATACACGGAATATTTCCTTCCGATGTTGATTGGTCGTAATACAGACCGGTGATCGGTTCTATGATTTTTTATTTTATAGACATGCGTAGACGGAATCGATCAAAACACAGTCTATTTTATGAGTAATAGAACAGAATTTCCGGAGCATTGGCTTTACGAATATGGCTGGTTGGTCTTGCCAGTATAAAAACGTCCTAGTCTGTACGGTAGTTAAGATTAAGACAATATTTACTGAAGCAATGGTGAGTACGAAAAGCGTTATAAACAAAAAAGGCTCTTTTTACAATTAGAATTATGACTCATAATGATGCAAGCCGAACTGCAACAACAACAACAGCAATAACAACAAAACTACCTTGGGTAAAAGGAACAGATGGAATGTAAAGGAAATGTTGTTGGTAAGATGTTCGACAAACAACAACACGAGGGAGTGGACAGACAATGTAAAAAGAGAGGCAACCTAATTAGTGTAAAATCTGATAATTTGGTTGTCATATAAAAAATTCAGAAAATAAGTAAAAAAAAATGGGTAGAGAATATGTAAAATGAATGAGAAAAATCAGATTGAAGAACGATGGACGTGTCTGTACATGTTAATGTCAATACAAGGCTACACAATGACAATTATGAGAAACTAAGCGATGTAAATACGGTTAGAATTTCTCAATGTATTCATACATTTAGTACTATCACTACTATGCTTTCATGCTATCAACTAAAGATTTAGTTAACAACACAGTCTATTCAGTTGTTTGATTAAATGGTACAATTCACACTAATAACCATTATTACATGGCCATTGATATATAAAATGTACTTGGCTGCTTTTTGGAGAGGCTACAAAATGGATTTCAATGGAGTCATGTCCTGTCGGACCAACAGCTGATCGTTACAGTTATTGTCATGTGACTACTAGCGTGCTATACAACGAAGTTCAAACCACAATGTGACCATTGCATTGGTTCGCATGACTAATGTGAGTTGCCAAAGTCAAAATGTTAAAAAGACAAAATATTAAAATACGGTGCTTGCTGTATTAATAGAGCACCCATAAGAAAAAAACATTATATGTCTCCCATACAGGATTTCTTGTAAGATCTAAAAGGTGGTCGCTGAATACAAGCGGTCTTTTAATAAATGTAGTCTGTCGAACAATTTGAATTTTTTTCTTAGACTACTAATGACACGACAGTAATGACCACGCCTTTAGACTCAACTTCAAAATGATTCCGACGTACAATGATTATCTGGGTACATTTACTTGTCTTCGTAAGTTAGTCGCTGTTTTAAAATGACAGTACAAATTAATCGATTATAAATTCATTCTACTAAATATAGAAACTTTTTAAAGGTTTATTTCAAGACGAAAAAGTTAACAATGGTAATCCGAGTCGGCTAATTTGACTGGCACAATGTCACTGCAGTAGAACAAACATATGATCTATGAGTATTCCTGATGTAATATTGTGAACAAAAGCTGGTTTATGAGGTAACTATCCGACTGGTTAATAAAAGTCTGTACCATTTATCATACACCATTGACTCCAAGCCAAAAAGAAATTTTGACAGATTTGAAGTCGCCAAAATACAGTTCAGTAAAAGCTCATTTCACGTCTTCTTCCTATGAAGACCACCTCATGATAACGCCCACTTATATTTAAACCGGTTTTCAATATTTTTCTTTATTTTAACTTCATAATGAGGCAAACAACAATATTAGCACCATTTGTATGGTCCCCAAAGGTGGTCATTGTCTTTTTTTTTCTTTACATATTAATGACAAAATGGAGTGGTGAACAGACTCCCATCAAAGTGTTCTACAATGAAGCAAGGCTAATGAATGAGGCTTTAGTTTAGTAATAATTTCAAAATACTGACATCAGAACCTAATGGAAACAAAATACAGTATCTTTGCTTCTTTGACAGTGGCATCTATAAATGCTGGTAAACAGTGCTTAGTTCTGCATTCATCATTACAATTGACAGCTCCTTCCCACATTTCTTGAACTTTTCTATGTAATGAATTGACTCCGTTATTACAACAAACTAAATTGTATTTTAAGTCAACATATATTTCCGTACGCGTACGTTATTTTATGTTCTATACCAGCCCTTGTGTGACAGTGGTCTGTATTGGTCATCTTGTCTCCGGACAATCAACAATCGATAGATACACCTCGGGAAGGTAGGTACAAAGAGAGAGAGAGATACGGTCCACTGTCTATTTGATTGATTGTAGACTTAATTAAAGTATCTGTTGTGCCAAGTCTCATTTTAATCAAAGTTGGTAATAATTGCGTAGTTTAATCCAATCGGAAACGATTACTTCCTTCCTAGGTTTGGCTGCTCTCTGCTTATATACAATTCAAAAGATCAGGCTTGTAAGTTTGATAGCTGGATATTCCTTAAGATTCCACTAATTGTCTAAATTGATAGATCGGTATCCATGTTTGATATATTATATGACTCTACGACTGTCTTTTATCCCCATGACGCTGGTAGAATAATGCCATTTCTAGTGTTATATTGTGTGCACTTAAAAATATCGACTTAGTTTTAAATACGACATCACCAACTTTTTTATAAAACCCACCCCTTCAACTTCGTATGTTCGAGAATAAACAACAAACAAATATTTTGTCAATGTATTTTTAATTAAATAAGTTTTTATTTCAAGTCATTAGACATATCAAGAACAATTTTTAAACAATATAGTAATTATATATATACAAAACATATACATGTGCACGAGTTACATTCTCAAACAGAGCGATTTACATACAGTGGCTAAATGTCCACAAGACCCATGTACAGTGCAACCTCTCCAGAGCGTCCCTATAATGGACAATAACCTCCCTTCAACAACAGCATGATTTCTTCCCACTGTACGGTTTAACTATTAATTTAACCTCTCAAGAGCAACAACCTCTCAACAACAACATAAGTTTGCTTTTCCCAAAGGGCGTTGCTTTGGAGCAGTTGCACTGTAATTGGATTTAGACTTGTAAACCCAAAGCAACGATATGTAAATAAATACAATTGTACAAAACAAAGAATAAAAGGTAACTGAATGAGTTACAAAAGCGCTGCTTTGAAATCTCAAAATATGTTTTCTATCACAATTTTGTAATTATTGCACATAATATGTTTTCACTGACTTGCTAGAACTCGCTAATAATGTGTCAGAGTACATGTACACTACATGTATATTTATTTATAAACATGCCTAGATATAAGAAAAAATACAATAGTTCAGATCATTGTTGAACTAAAATGACAATGGTTCATTAGGAGCAGGTGTGCAACCAAGTTCGAACTTCGAACCGATTAATACAACCACTGGTCCACTCACGCGTATTCTACAAAGCTCCGGAGATACCAACCATTAGCTTAGTGTCAGAAAGGGCAAGAGGTTTATGGCCAACAGACGACGCATTTTAGCGGAATGGCCACAAAGAGTACAAACATTGAGTGACTTGCAAGCTTCGATTGTTTAATACATGAAGAATTACCATCACAACTGGTGATGAAATTTAATCTATCAGCTTCGAACATGATTATTGATTGTTTAAACTCAAGCAGTGAATTGCTTTACAATATTCTGAAAGTTATGATACAAGTTTTCAATATGGTCATATGTAGAAATAAAAAATAGATCACAGCAAAACATAATATATCTACACGAATAAGGCATTCGTTATTTAAAGCATTCAGCGTATGTGAGACCTCTACACAGGAAATACCATAGTGTTCTAATACAACTTGTATTCGCAAAACATTGCGCAATACTCAATCGAAGAAGTTGTGTTTAAAGTACGCACAATTCGTACTTTGTATCGTTAGGTGAAATAAAGTATTCACCTTAGTTCAGTCGAACGATGATGATAAAATGATGGCACAATTTCAGTAGAGTAGCTGACCCCACGGCGTTCCATAACAAAGCCACCGCCGGTGAACTTAATCTGGTTGCGTAGAGCTTCTAGGTCTACGGCAGTCACTTAAAGACGAAGTCTTCAGCTTTGATTTAAAGAAAAATATTATTTAACACTAACTTTTCAATAGTATGTCCCAATATGGGGCGCCGGCGGCATCGGTGCAGAATGATGAGGCATGTGGGGACTTGAAATGTTTTGATAGAAAGAACAACTTCCGTTTGGAGGAGACCAGTAGCTTGATGGCGGTGGAAACAAACTAGGTGATGACGTCATCGGCGCATGCGCATTGAGATAGTTGAACTTTGAATTATGATGGTAACTAGAAACAAACAAGTCCTGTTGATATTTGTACGCGGCAGGATCTGGGGCTGTTGGCTGCATAGCTTGTGCTAAACCAGCGAAGTCAAATTTGTATGCATATCGTTTTCCATGCACTTTCGTCATAATGTTTTTGTCATAATAGTATCTAAGTGCACGGCTCAATTTATCATAATTCATATTTGGTTTGCTTTTTCTTTCTCCCCATCGGCGAGCAACTTCGTCCGGATCAACAAGTTTAAATTCACCGTTTGTTCCTTCCCATAAGATACAGTTTACGTTGCTACTATCCGAAAGTAGTTCCAGCAAGAACTGCCATAATTGTATTTGTCCGCTACCTAAAACAACAAAAAATAGTTCCGGCATTAATTCTGATCAATTATTATCTCAAGTATTATGTTTAAATTTACATTTCATAAATAGATGTAAGGTTGTAAATTTCCAGACACAATTCTTGTTCAATTATGCAATATTCTTTATTAATGTAACCGACAATAGTGCTCTGACGTTTGTAGCTATTTTCCTCGGATGTATAATTATTCATTTGTTCAAGTGCTGCTTGTTCATTCAGCAATTATTTCAAGAACTTGTCAAACATTCCATTAGTCAATTGTGAATTATTTTCTTTCCTTGGAAATTTACGGACAATTATATTGGCGGAATAATCAGCCAGATTACCGGGAACTATCATTAAATCCTACTTCCGGAAATGGCCGACATGACGCCATATTCGATGTCTCAGAATAAGAATAATTTTCGTAATGGTTTCAGAATATTAAAATTTTGGTTGGGTGTTTTTTCCAAGGCGCGAAGACATATCATGAACATTAGCATTCTCTGCGTCCAATTTGCTATTATTCAAGTATAGTGTTTCTGCGAATTCAAACTATGGCGGCCTAGATTAACGGTACATTAACCGCTATGATTAGTTTTAGATTCAAAAATTTATTCTCAACTATACCCTATAACTTTGTACGTAAGTAATCATTATGCAGATTTTCTTGGTGAAAAAGATACGGACGCAGATTTTTAGCATTGTCTTTCGCGAGACACGGTCGATACAATGACTGATTGCTTTCTCGAAAACAGAGACAAGCAAGACACGGTAAAATCTTCATGAACGAATGAATACAGCGGAGGATTAGCATTTTACGTGAACTTGTAGAGACTTGGTCATGTAAATTATTTTAAAGTGGTAATTATGTTATGAAAAGATTACGTTATGGAATATAATGATTCGACGTGTCGACTGAACTGGGTATTTAATATCCGAAATTGACAACTATGAGAGGGGACGATTCACGTGACACGTATTTAAATTGTTCATCCGGGTAGTTGATTTAAATGGAAACGGCGTTCAGAATTGTAAAACAAGATTACATAAGGGTTTTATCAAAACACTATTTTTGTGATAAACGTACGAACAAAAGCACAATGAAATTGTAATCAATTCATGTCAAGTACTGTTTCGTCGGAGATAAAAAATGATCGCGTGCATGAGATCTGAATCATGTATAAATCTATCAAGCCAAATTAACACGGCATTGAGTACAACTTAAATGGAATCGTCCGTTTAACACTGAAAGGATATATAAGGTTATATTATCATTATTGTTGCGTAATTGACTTACTAAATAAATAGTCCTACCAATTGTAGGCTATTGGAATGACATTTTGAATAAAAAAATGATGAACACCAAAAAAAAATAAAACATTTTGCGTATTAATATATAACAAAAAATATTTTTTTACAATAATAAACCATTGTACTTATTCTATTGAATTAAATAAAAGTTTTAATATATATGTTGTAGAATATTTGGCAGGATAAGTTCATTACTTAGTGATTATTCAACAGAATCAGAGAACCAGTCTCTGAATGCGGCCTCGCCATTGGTCAATCCTAACACTTAATCCAAAATAAACCGTATAAGCATATACACTGTGCAAGCAAAATATATCTACAGTACCCCCCCCCCCCCAATTTGGGACCACCCCATTATAACGACCACTCAAGTTTGGACTAATTTTCTATATTTCTTCTACATTTGAACTTAATAATCAGATCACATCAATATTAAGAACGTTCTTTTCGGGTCCCAAACGGTCTTAATGTCGAGGTTTTACTGTATTGCTTACTATCATCTGGGTAGGGAATACCAAAAATAAAAAATAAAACATCCAAGAATAAACAGGAATACTATTGTTGAGTAAATATGGTTTAATAATACATAATAATGCCGAATCTTTCCACTAAATTCAATATAAATTAGAATTTACAACATAAGCAAAATGGTACTAAAATAAGATTTAAGCTATGAGACCTGTTCCTAGATTATGTACAATTATTTGTTTACATACCTTGTGGCCTCCAGGGAGAACTGTTGGGTTCTAAGGAGGGTTTTCCTATGGCTGATAATGGGCTGTGTGGGTGAGGGTAACCTGGCAAGAATACAACATATAATTTTATTATACTATGTTACAACTAACTCTCAACTTACAATCACTCAAATTTTGAACTGCCACTTTTACAGTGGCTTGTAAGTAATGTGTGATGAATAATTGCACTTCAGAATATATTGAGATATGATAAAAAAATCCGTATTAAACTCTGAATTAAGGCCATTTTAATTCTCTTTTTAAGATACCATTTTGACAGTATTTTCAAGTAGTTTGACTCATTAATAATGATGGAATATAAAGTAAAATCTATATTTCCCATTTGTTAGAGGGGTATAATCAGAGTAACTTTAATATATTTGATTGATTTATTATATACATGTAAGACTTATTGAAAACGCCGTAAATAACTAAAACGACGTCAAAGATGAAAAGGGTTCATTTATTTTCAAATTTGTATTAAAGTGCAAATTCTAAAGGTATTTTAAAAGTTTTCTGACGCAACAAACTTACATCTTTGATCTACATGTTTTTCTATACATACACAATATAGCCCCTAAAAACCGGACCTCTTTCTGAGAACTCCTTTTTTACTGAGAACTTTTTATTATAACAGAGAAAAAATGGGACCTAAAAAAGTCATCCGATTTTCAGAGAATTCCTGTTTTCAGGGGTTATGCTGTATTAAACATTCATTTGAAATTTGAAGGGACTTTTTTCAAACATGTACGAAAGTATTACCTAATAGCTTTATTTATATTGTTAATCATATGATTCGCAAAATTTATTTTGTAAAAACAGCCTATGATTTCTTTTGCAAATCAATGTCACAGTAATCAATGAGTTAATATGTAGATAGTTTTATTTAAAAATTTTTTTTACCACTGTATACTGTACAACATGAAATCACGCAGCATTACATGAATACATAACAACAAAACACGCAATTTGAACAAAAGGTATGGAGCTATTGCTGCATACGTCGGTGTACTCTACTAATCATTTATCATTGTCATATGTTCTCGTTAAGTATATAATATTGTTCATTAAAGTATTGTACGACCAATGTTCATCAAATAGAGCGAAATCAAATAATTTTCAATTGTTCAGCACATTTCGTCACAAAACACGGATAAAGATCAGTTAATACTCTTGTAAATGTTTTCACATCACGTTCAAATTAAAATCAAACCCTTCGACCTTATCTCTTGTCGGTTGATAACATTTAAAAAAAAAGAAATATTTCATTATTTTTTGTAATTTCTAAGTCCGCTCTTTGACTATTGAGAAATCATTTATATTATTGAAAAGAACCCATCTGAGTAATTATGAATTTATGTGATGTTGTTATTAAAGTATAGAATTATATTTTTAACTCACTCCTCTGACAAAATTTTAACATCATGACTTAATGAACTCTAAAGTGTCAATATTACGTACATGTACGCTATTTATGTAGAGTCTGTAATGATTCCCTTCCCGTAAAATTGTTAAGAATATTAAAAGATTAATGGGTTTTATTTAGAATTTTTTTGCGGAGAGGAACGATTTATTTTTTGGTCAAGTTTATTTTGAAATTTAATTCTATCAAAAAAGTTTGTTTTAAAGGCCTTAAAATCTTTAACCGGAAGATGAGTGTTTGGGTATTTTAGCAGGAAAAGAAAGAAATCTTTGTAACAGTTGATATAATATTTTGAATTATTTTTATATAATAATTTTCGAAGCTTCTTCTAAAATCAAGGACCGTATTTCCACTTAGCGAGATAAAACACTATCAGACGGGCTCATTAATCTAAAGTGAAGTTCTTGCCCTGTGATTTATAAAATGAGTCAACAATTAAATGGATGTTGAAGTTATTTGATAGCGCTCGTGTACGCTGCACGTGTTTGGTGACACGTGGAAGTAGAAAAAGACATGTTCAATTTCTTCTCAGAAAATGTATAAATTGCCAATAAAGTGAAAAATCTCCTCCAAATCTCGTATAAAATCGGATTGCGCGAGACAACGAGAGATTATCACAACATTTACGGAATGTTTGCCTTAACTACGCAGATAATTTGTTTAGCTCACGGAATCTTGTCACGATATGCGTACCACCTCAGAACTAAGACTTTGTGTTCGTATCAATATATTTATATTGTAATAATTATTGCCATTATCTTGCATTCAAAATCTTTAAGGCTCTAATCATTTAATCAGCTAATAAAATGCTCCAATTAAAGAAGTAATTTGGACGTAATAAATTTGATTGTTGGACTGACACAAATCAAAATATAACATGGCAACATGGAATATTAAAATTAATAATTAATTTATAATTCATTGAATTAAGAATTTTGTCGAATGCGTAAATTGAAGTGCGTGCGATACCATTTTGTTGGTTGCTCGATTAGAAATAGTTACTTTAATAGAAAAGATGAGAATTGAATTAAACATGGTTTATTTCAACCAGTACCGACAGGATCCTTAAAAGTACGAGGAATAAATAAAAGAGAAACTAGATTAAGATAAAATATTCATATTTAGCTCCAAATGACTCGTCATGCATTGCATGAAACTAAACAATGAAATTTGTAATTATCGAGAGATATTAAGAACTTCCATTCAAATTCGTAATATAACATTTTGTGTGCGAATAAGATACTTAAATCAAATAAGAATAATAAAAATTATACACGTTTATCGTCATCGCCAGTTTGAGTAAAGGAAAACAATTTAATTTGATTTATTCAAGTTTTTTAAACAAAACCAAGCCACCTAACGGGTATGAACTATGCAGAACCGTCCATAGAAATTAATCGCTTACATAAAAATACCTAATTAAAACTAACAGCATATATATCAAGCTTTACATCATAAAAACTATTCTAGATGGATCAATAACCAATTTTTTACGAAAAAAAATAACGCAGTTCATTCATACAAAAACATTTTTTGCTTTTAAAGTGCTATTGACTATCATACGTCGTAGTTTTAACGCAAATATTATTAAACAAATATTATGATACTGGAATTTTCATTTTGTTGAATCTAAATATTGTCCCTTAAAGAAATTCTGTACTAAACATCACAACTCAATAACTGAACTACATGTATATATTATTTATTTCAAAATCTATTTTAGTTCGCGAGAAAATTCGAAATATTTTATACCAAGAGATAAAGTAAAGTGTATAATATTTTTCAAACCGGTATAATCATATTAAGACGGGCTGCATTCATTCTATGATATTTTCCATTTGAGAAATTTCAACATAAACTAATGTAATCTTTCATGTATTATTTATATTATAATTTCTATTTTTTAAAAAAAAACAAGGTATGTGTTTGTAAATAATGTTACCGGAAGTCGATGACACGACGGTAAAACATATATCTAAGTCAAAAATATCGAATCATAACTTATTGCTATACAACAATATTACACTTATTTGGTTCTAGATGTCCAATAATAAAAAGTAGGTATCAAAATGCGAACTTTTCGAATAACTAAACCTGATATTTCACAAAATCCAGCGAAAAGGTGTTTTCTTTTATTTAAGGAAAATGTTATTGTTCGTTCAGAAAATAAAGAAAAATGTCACATTCGTAACGAATTGAATGATAAATATGTGTGTAATTGTAGTACCTTGATGTATTTGGGATCCCGCACTTTGTGGCGTCCATGCTGTTTTTCCATAAGAAGGGTCTGAAAAAAAGAGTATAAGGGAACAATCCATGTACATTCAGTTTCGATACATGCTTCTAGAGAAATTTTTGACTAGAGAATATCACCGAACAAAAAATTGTATTCGATTATTCTGACATATGTACATGCGTGCATGATATTATACGTCTTGTAGAATTAATAAAAGAAGTAACTGCGTTAAGTTGAACGGCAAACTTTATATTGAATATTGCTTTAGGTAGGATTATTGTAATAAATGTTTCTTGCAAATTATCTCCTTGATTTAACCCGAATCCGATAAATCAGATCTTCACCTTGGAAAAAAACTATGAACTAAAATTGATATAAATGCTTCACGTTAATCTTGATTTAAATGTAAGATAAAATCACATCCGTTGGATAAATTTTCTTATTCAGTAATGGTTGTAACTAAAATTTAATACACCCGTATCATTACCTGGAAACATCATTCCGGAAAAGCCAGTAAAACTACAAGTCCTGTAATAATCAGGTTGTTTTATTCCTTGCATTGTTCGTGAAAATTATATTTATCTATCTCCAAACTATGCTTTCCTGTTCCTGCAGTTTTCCGTTTCCACTCAATTTTCGTCTTTCCCGTTTGATTTGGTGAGTATTTTCGCTATTATCTTTTTCACCGGTGTTGTTTCCGATTTGAAAGTCGGCAATTTCCGAGTCGGAACGCAGTACTGCCGGTTACAAGAACCTTGCTGAATTTGGGAAGGAAGTCGAGTAACGTTCATTTTAGAACCAGTTCCGATAAAACTCTTACAATGTGACGGCAAATATCTATTGATTATTATAATCAGCGTTTTATTACACCGGTCGCTGTGGACCACCGTCAGCCTCTGTAGCAATATTGACCAATCACAGCGCAGGAAAATCGATGAGGCGGTCCTTTCTCAAAATGGAGGCAGGCTGATTATTGATTAATGTTCTACGGTGGAAAATAACGCCGTGAATGTATTATGTAGGATCTACGTGATTGTTTGAACATCGTAATGCGACATTATTATAAATTTTTGACATGTTGTTGTAATGTTTACGCTTGTAACGATATTAAATTACGGGAATAAACAAAATACTTGTATACGGTAACAAGGTGTATTTATTTTTTCTCAATTGAAATATTGGCAGGATATTACAATTCTGTAGGTTAAAATTTACCCATGTTGAGTTGATATTGTCCGTTAGTAAACAAAGCTTACATTTGCACAATACTGAATCAGTGTAAAGTTTCATTTGATAAATAGAATATGTATCTTTGAGGTTAAACTGTTAAGTTTAATTAAGTGTCAGTTGGTGATTTTTTTATTATAGTGCGATATGGTTTTGAAGTTAATGAACATTGAATGACTAATAGATATCAGAAAAATCTAGCAATGATTTTGATGGTTTAAAAACTTTATTTAACACTTCCATGCAAATATTTATGGTATTTTGTTTGACACAGTATTTTTGCTATGAAAAGATAGCGATTTTTGTTCAACTGAAATGTTAATTTAGTTTTCAGTTGTGAGTAGTAGTATTTCAATAAATATTTGATCTAAAGTGTACATGTTATTCATAATTTGTTCAGTGTTCTGCTATGTGACTTTTTGAAGAAAAAAATACAAACTGAATACCGTATGAAAATACTGCCGCTTATAAAAATTAGCATTTATTTGTAAATTTTACTCAGCGATTAATCATTACGAAAATGTTTTTACTATATTCTTCAACACGTGTCTTTAAAAGATTTCTAAATGTCAAAAGCGAACAGAAACACTTAAAAAGCAATTTACAAAATGGTTACTAATTATTTGTGAATTGATTGTAGAAATTATTTCATAGTTTGTGCGTGTCGCACAAATAAATTTACATGAATTTACGAACAATTTGTAACGAAACTGCACACATCCCCGGCAATTAATTTGATTCGTCATTCGATGTCAACATTTTTCTCCATTTTGGAATAAAATACACTGCCTTTTCAATAAAAATGGGCGAATTTAATATCAGTATTTTTTTGCATTGATATCATTACAAATCAGTGACGAGATCTACCGTGTCAAACCATTATCCATTCGTTGTCCCGCAGTGAATGGTAATGGCTGACCGAACATAATCGGTCACGTAGCAACCGGCACGTGACCAGAAGGCGTGTCAGTTTCACGTTAGTTCTTTACAGGTACAGTTAGAGATTGGGGGGTAATAGGTCGTGAAATTAACAGTTCAATAACAGTTCCGTTATTTAAATGAATTCGTTATAAAAAAGACAATTCTATTCAGGTAAGGTCGTAAAATAGTACTACGGAACATGATCAGAAAATACTCAACAAATAAAAAACAATACATAAAAAGCGTCAAAATAATACTTAAATACTAGATCAGAAGGTACACTCAAAACCTCACTTAGAGTCTCACTCCAACACTAAGACCACTTCATTATAAAGATCACTTATTTTTCGGACCGGTTACTGTATTTTAACTAAACATTGTATTTTTAACTTAATTATGGTCTTAATATCGATATCTTTCTGTATATGCGTTTGCTCTAGATTAATTAAACTTCTCATATCAAATGGTATCTTTATCCATTGTCCATTGCCTGTAAAAGCATTTTGATATCTTCATAAAAAATTACCCAATTTAAAATTACCCAATTATTAATAAAGATAGGATAAAATAGTAATTCTAACATATATTTTTCTACCTGTGTAATAAAACAATAAATTTATGTATGACTCCTCGACAGTTTATTATGCATCCCTTATTCATTTTACTAACTTGATTCCTAGCTAAGGAACAGGGGTTAGGGGTCATTGGACAAACTCCCGATACGGCTATATTATGGATACTCACGTCACAACTTTCTTTCGTAACGTTTTCAGTATAAAGAGAAGGATTACATTTTGAATATCATTATGAAAATAACGGTCAAATTATGCACTGTCTTTCTTCCTCCTCGTTGTGTGGGACCAGGGAACAAAAGTGCACCTGATAGTAAATGAAGTGTAAACGACGCGCCGCACATGTCAACAGAGGTCTTTCTGTGCACGTGACCAGCACGCGCCGCCTCGTTTTCATCCTAAATACACGGCAGATATGGAGAAATTAGTTAAAAATCGCACCTCACAAATTCCCAGTATCTGTGATATTCTTCGAATTTCAGATCAATTATTACGAAGTTAAACACTTGAAAATTTTAACCATAGTGGAAATAATACGCCGAAGCATGTTTCCCCTTTAGCGATGGACAATTACAGTGTAGGACTTTTCAGATTAAAATCGTTTAATCACACACCGGACCTTACGTCGAGTTGGAAGCTAATAGATCCAATGAATGTTAAGCAAATACTTGCAACGAGATATGGAGTAGGTCTGGTTTAAAGTTACCGACATCAAGAGGGGTGTTACAAGATTTCTGAAATACTTTGACAATACAGTGTAAATTAAATTTCAATGTTACACACGTCGGTATTTACAAATGTCAAAATACGTAGTCATGAATAGTTTTAAAAATTTAATTAGTATTGACATGTGTTTAATTACTACTCAATGCTAATTATGCTCATACATAAAGTGAAAAGGCTTGTATTTATATTTTTTGCTGTCTGATCTTATACCAGTGATACGTTGAAGCGCGTTTTAAGGGCCTATTATATTAAACTAATACTTAATTCATGATTTTACAAAGCACAAATCATACGTCCGTCTCACCAGTTGCTTAAAAAGGTACACGCTTAAACACAAAAGTCATTGTGAAAATTAATATTCTTAAAATGCAAAGTGAGGTATTTTGGTAAGTCGTTATTTTTGCAATACGAAACTCATTGTAATACATGCAAGATTGTAGCTGTTTCGGATTCTAAAAATGCTGCAAAAATCTCAAAGCCCATACATTGGAACCTCTCAAATCTAGACAAATCCGGACATAGGGTGAAGTCCGGATATCAAAGGTTACCAGATTTTTTGAGGTTTTATTTCTAGACCAAAATATTAAGAATCACCAAAAAAATGGACAAACATCTTACCGACAAATTTGTTTGAAATTTGTTTGTTTCTAATAGTGCGAATAATTACATTATGTAAAACATATTGGCATTCAAATGATGTATATTTACTACTTTACTTAAAAGATCCTCCCGCGGACACACCTTAAAATTGGGAAGCCCCATTCATAAGGACACGTCTTAAAAAGGACAGTTATACAGCTAAACCTGTTTATAAAATACTCAAATTGCACAAAAAATCCTAAACTAGTGTAACCATATTTTAAACAATTCTTCCACATAACTTAGATAAGTAGAAATATCAATTATCTATTCCATTTATAGAGGAGTCTCCTCTGTGGTCAAGTAGTTATGGTCTCTGACTTGTAATCACAAGCCCCTCAACGCTAGTTAGTTCAAATCCCACTCGAGATAAAATTTTACATGTGAGGAAGCTGTCCAGCCAGCTAACGGGAGGTCAGCGGTTATACCCAAGTGTAAGCCTGGGTTCTTCTTCCACTGTTAAAGCTGGAAAGTCGCCAAATGACCCTGGCTGTTGGTGCGACGTAAAACTCCAGTAAAAAATGATCCATTCATTTTGACCATCTTCGAATTCATCGATTCAAAATCCTTCTAAAAAGTTCTCGTATCTGAAAAAATAAACAATATTACAGTACAACAAGCTTAAACCCGGCTTCATTGGCGGTAGATGTCTAATGTACTGACCAGTACGAAGAGGGGTAACAACATTACAAAGTACAACTTTGATATCATGACCACCTTTAGGACCAAAAATGTTCATTCTTATCTTATCACTGATAACCGGTGCGAAAATGAGTGGTCGTTATAATGAGGCGGTCTTAATACAACAATAGTCAACAAGCGAGGTTTTTACTGTATGCTAATGAATTCATAGGTATGAGCATATTCTTATAAACCGCCTTCATGTGACTGTTATGCGAATATACGGCCAAACGAACTATTTTTGCAATTTCCAAGTCACAAATCAATTGTTAATGATAAGTACATCTCCGAATATTGTGGCAGTGTTCATTTACGCCTTGTCAATTCCTACAAACTTGCCCCCGGTCAAGCAGCGTACGGCACACGTCGGGTTTTACCATCAGCTGCAATGTCCACTGGCGCCCCCTATTAGCTGTGATCGTATTTCCGGAGCGATTCTTGAGTTTACATTACAATTTCTCATAGAAGTTGTGTTTCCTTTATTCTTTTTTCCAAGATTTGTTGAAAGTGTCTTTGTGTTATGTGATTTTGTTGGCATCCAGAACCAATTAGGAACGAGTCGACCAATTAGGGTATCTAAGATATTTTTGTCAGAACCTCCTCAACGTACCGGAAGTTATTCCAGAAAATGACAGCGATGCTTTTAAGAGAAATGTTATAAAATAGCATAATATCAACTTGATGATGTCATTTGAAAAAAATAACTATAATCAAGAGACGTCATTAATTATTGTTTAATTTACTTTCATGTGGACATAATATACAATAATGAGGCATATATTTGTAGGATTCTTTCCTATCGTATCCACTATATGGCATATCGTGAAAAAAGATCTAGTATCATTTGCAAGCATTCAATTTGTTTTTGATATATAAATGTGAAAACCACAAAAGTTAAACATTTATTACACCAATTTTGGGACAAAAGGAATGTTTAAATATTGAAAGAAATCAATATCGAGTAAAACTGTAAAAGAAGTATAGTTTCCTCATTATCTTGGTCCCTTAAATATAAGTTACCCTTATCTTCAGACCGGTTATCAATATTTCCGTTATATTTTAAATTGAAAACAGGATCACCTCAATTTTAATCTTTTTATGAGGGGGGAGGGGTCTCAAAAGTAGTCTTAAGATTGAAGCTTTACTGCATGTGGCTGTTCCAAAAATATACGGTCTTTATTACCGGAGGTCATAATATTAAAGTGGTCACATAGTAAGGTATTACTGTTTTCCTAGTGTTTAACTAAGGCAAATTCTTTCAATATACGGTTAATATTTTTTTCTAGCTCAGGTAAGACTTTAGCCGGTGATGCTGTAAATTTCCTCAGTATTTAAATACCCCTTGATTTTATCCGGTATTATAATAATTATTTAAATAAACTAGCTTCAATGAATATTTTTCGGGTTTTTACGCCCGTTTTTTTACAGCGTTTCGGCTGTATGTCTATGCGCCGTTGACTTTACTACATCTATCCCTGAATTGAGATTAAATACCCCCGCAAAATGGGAACAGACCGCGCAACCGACCGACCGACCGACCAACCAATCAACTAACCAACAAACCAACAATCAGGGTGATTCCAGGATACCCCCACCGAAAACTTCGCTTGCGGGGCTATAATTTGTTTTCTGGAGTCTGAACAAGTGTTAATCTTGTTCTCCATAAGTAACCCCCAACTCCTCTCACGAATTGACCGGATTAGCGTTGAAAACGAATGTCCCTAAGTGTAACAAATTTAATCAAATCGTCGCAATGAACATTTACTCGCCCAGGGTTCGAACTTAGGAGCATGTGGTCCCTACATCCGTACGTTCAACATATTTAATCAAGTGGTTGGTATATCGAGAAATAGGTCATAGAACGGGAGTCTGATCTCTACAACGGTTTAAAATTACACCGTAAAATATTCTATTTTCAATTCGCCACTGAAACAAATTGATTTTCAACAGAAAACAAGACGAAAATAAAATGTTTATCATGTTTCCTCCCACATCATAAAAATGCACTTATGACTTAAACCAAATTTAGAACAAAGTTATCTGTACTAAAACACGCCATACCTGGGTGGATTGTTACAATGTATTTATATTTGTCCCATGCTGAAAAGTCACAGTTTCATCAAATTGATTGCCTCGATTTAAAATACTAATCGCAAAACGTTGCCGAGAGAGCTAGCCCACAGTTGGTTGCGCACTTATCCCCTATCTAGTCGTGTGACCAGTAATGAACGCTTGCGTACAGCATCATTGATATATGAAACGTTCATACCGACAATAAAACAGCCGTACCAGGGGTCATTTAATCATGCGAGAATTTGAAATGTGTCTAGTATGGCAAATGAATAGTGTCTTTTGTTCCAACCACTTTTACAGTTATGATGGACAAAATATTAAGCCGCCCTGTCGATGTACAACTTTAATGAAATTAATTTCATGGGCCTTACTGAGTTCTTTCATGCTGATTTCAAAGGTCTGGTGGCCCTTTATATTTAATGTATAGACGTTACTGTATTCGCCACGAACTATGAAGTATCTATCTTCGTTGCATTGATCTCGATCAGTCGGGTCAAATAAACGTATTTACAGCAGGTACCGAACTATATGACGGCGCATGTATGTACAGACGCTAATGGAGTTCAATGTAATTTTTCACTCTGCAAACAAAGCGACCTTGATCTTAGTTACGGGTTCGTGTTTTAAGAGATAATGTGATTAAATCACAACGAGTGACTATGTTTTCTGCTCTGTGTTTCCTTTTTATGTGAATTTGTGTTAGAAAGATGTATGCATACAGTTTCATCTGGACCTGATGGTCTTTTCATTGATATATCTTAGCTAAGGTACAATTTATCCATTCAACACCACGCCTTGTCTGCAATAAATGTCAAATTCTAACATTCGTTGCAAACTTGCAAATTCGCTTTAATTGCAAGTTTAAAGGTGACTAACCAAAATTTGTACGATTTGTACAAAGAATTAGTGTCAAAGACGAAACAAAATTGCTATCATGGTTAATATTATGTCTGTGGAACAACACGCTGGAAATATCATAGTTAATATATGTCTATCGTACAACACGCTGGAAATATCATAGTTAATATATGTCTATCGTGCAACACGCTGGAAATATCATAGTTAATATATGTCTATCGTACAACACGCTGGAAATATCATAGTTAATATATGTCTATCGTACCACACGCTGGAAATATCATAGTTAATATATGTCTATCGTACCACACGCTGGAAATATCATAGTTAATATATGTCTATCGTACCACACGCTGGAAATATCATAGTTAATATATGTCTATCGTACCACACGCTGGAAATATCATAGTTAATATATGTCTATCGTACCACACGCTGGAAATATCATAGTTAGTATAATTACGTCTATGGTACAACATATATACACTATATACAAAATTTGATTTTATGAGAGTTTTTATTGCTTTGTTTTCCATTGTTAATCTGTAGGTTTGTAACCAAATGAAACAATTTTTGGTAGATATCCATTAAAAATAAGAAGGCTTTTTAGGGTAATTTAATATTGTAGGTAATTTACCAAGGTAATTTTTGCCTGCCTGCCTGTCTGCATGCCTTCCTGTCTGTCTGTCTGTCGCTGTTGTTAATATTGTAGCATTTGTTGTTGCTCTTATTGTTGTAGCTCAAATGGCAATCGTTGTAGTTGTTGCTACTGTTTGCTGTTGTTTTATTGTTTGTTGCTACTATTATTTTTGCTCTTATTGTCGTTGTTCTTATTGTTGATACTTCTGCTGCTTTAGCTCATATTGTTGTTCCTGTTGCTTTTATTGCTGTTGTTCTAATGGCAGCTGCCTCATTTGGGTTTGCTCTTGATGTTTTTGCCATTGTCGGTGTTGCTCTTATTGTCATTGCTACTGTTGCTGTTATTGTTGTTGCCGTTGATTTTATTGTTGATGATCTCATTGCTGTTGCTCTTATGACAGTTGCTGCTGTTGCTCTTATGACAGTTGCCACCGGTGTTGTTGTTGCTGATCGTATGGTAGTTGTTGTTGTTGTTATTGTCGTTATAGATGTTGATACTGTTCTATTAAAGTGACGTGCACGATTGAGCATGCGCAGTTGTTAGTACATGACAATCTCTCAATTATTTTTTGATAATTTATATAAATTTACAGTGCTCCCTCCCTTAACGTCACCTCCAAAGAACGACAGTAAAAGGCACACATACACATAATGAAAAAAACACCTGTCACGAATGTACCAGTTCACTCCGAACAACAACTCCCTCCGAAGAACAACACTTTTTTACAACTCCGACAAGTGTTGCTCTTCGGAGGGAGCACTGTAATTATATTAGGCTGGCTCGGAGAATTGCCTTAAAGAACAATTTTGTTCTATATGATATTGTACCATTGTTGAAATATAAATTGAAGTTTGATACAAATTGTGTGCGTGCACTCGTAACAATACTTTACGCAGTATCAAGAGGCGACAGCGCAGCTAAAAGCTTTGTTTGACGTACGTAACGAATGAATCACTTCGCGCGAAATTGTCACTTCCGTTACCAGCTCCGTTCACTTTGAATTGTTTCAAGTTTTTACCCCGTTTTACGAGCGATCATTGATTTAGTCAGCGTTTACACAATCAAACCTTAAATATTGACAAACACAGAATCCATTCGTACAAACATTTATAACAAACATTTTCTTACATCAGAAGGGAACTATTGATTTTAACATTGCGCTAATTCTAATGTTTGCATTGCCACAAGCGGGCTAATGGAAGTTAACCATCGCGCAAGTGTTAAAATAAACAATATATCGGACGTTATATCTTTCCTCTTTCCTTCCGACCTTTCCGTCAAAATCGGACAACAATCTTGTCAACGATTCCCTTAGAGCAATCAACGATTTGACTTTGTTCAATGAGCTTCGTGATCCATAAGTTGGTATTAAAGAGAGCGAAAATGAAAATGACTGATAATTCACTACATACCGTTCAACTTCACATAGCAAACATCTCAATATTACGACCACATTGTGATAACGACCGCTTATTTCCAGACAGGCTTTTCAATGACCTTTTGGCAACAACTTCGCGATATATTGGCATCCACATACGATAAAACCTCACATAGCGACCACTTCACTGTTACGACCAACTTGTTTATTTTCAGACCAGCTTTCAATAACTCTCCTATAATTCAGCTTGATAATGAGGCCGCCTCATTTTTGCGGCCGATTTTTCGGGTACCTAATGTGGTCTCTATAGCGGGGTTTTACTGTAAATTGCATCGTCGAAATTGACTGCATTGTATATACATACACATCTATCAAAAATAGTCTTTATTAAGAATGTAGCAAAATTTTAAAGCTACATAAAATCAAAAGCACTGAAGGAATTCGAAAACTACGCCCCGAATAAGCCTAGCCCTTTTTCTAGAACCCTTCATACAAAGGGTTATTCCCTACGTGAACCAAGATGTCCTTAACCGTATGTAATATTTGAAAAATATAGTAATTATGATTCGATTTCTATATGTGAATTATCATGATGAATTCTAACAGATGGTCAATGGATACGAAATAAATTGCATTGTGTATTTGTACTTCCAAACAAATAAAATTGTATTACATGTATTGTGATTAATACGTGCAACTTTTACGAAGACTATCATTTTGTTACATCTTGTGACACACCTAAACAATTACAGTGCAACCTCTCCAAAGCAAACCCTTTGGAAGAAGCAAAAGTATTAAAGTTGTTTTTGCGAGGTTGTTGTCCTAGAGAGGTTAAATTAATTGTTTAATCGTACAGTGGGAAAAATCATGCTGTTGTTGAAAGGGAGTTATTGCTTAAGTCAGGGCCGCTCCTGAGAATTTGCACTGTAACAATAAATGATGAAATATTCATCATTGGTGAGTAAGAATCTGTACCATGGGAAACAAGCTAGGTAAATTTTCCCAAGCAGGATTAACAGCCTGAATAAAACAATTGGTCTTTCACGTAACGTCTGATTGCAGAAATGTCCACGTCCGATCAACTTCTATCGTCAAAAACACAAGCACAGGACTGAACATCGATAGCTTTTACCTGGACACGTGCGGTGAACACTTCAATGCTTCGGAGAGAAAAATCCACGTATTGTCGACACAAACTGATCTTATAGTTAGCAACTGAGAGCCTATACAGCTAACCAATTCATATAATCGGATAAATCGGCTTCAAAGGGTTAAAGTATTGTCTGGCCATGCGTCTTAAATTGAACATCCGCAACAACATTGGATCTGATACATTTTCCGTGGGAATTCTTGCAGTTTCCGGGCAGGGTCCCAACATCATTGAAAAGCCAGATATTAACTAACTGTATCGTACATTAGGCTTTATAGAATCCCGGCGCTGATCTCAACTCCGCAAGCCCACCACAGGAAATTATTCATATTCGATTCTTATTATGGCTTTGGTGTCTGTGCATTTATAGATAATTCAGAATCCGAGGTTGTCCTACCTGACGTGATCAATCTTCTCAGGACTTGAATGGGAAAATTGAAAATCAGTACAAATACCCGGGGTCGAGGTTATAAAACTTGAGCTCGGTCTCCGAGCTCAAATCTCATGTTTTGTCTTTTTACTGTTGTTAAGTTAAATATGATCAGACAACAAGGACATTATTGATACATTATAAATGCTGCATAATTGACCTGAATATGTATTTAAACATTAATGGGCTCAATCTTTTCAACATAATACTTTGAGAACGGAATAGAGATTTGATCTCGGAAACTATTCTCAAGTTTTATAACCTAGGGGGCGGTTTATTTTGTTTGACTCAATTTCAATTGTTCTGACACAATAATATTTGAATTTGATATTACATGGATTGATATTACATATATAAAGTATCAACTTTTGCCTATGGACCACTTTGTTGATAGAGACCATTTGTCTGTATAGATTGGTGTCCATGGTTACAAAACTTGAGATTAAACTCCCAACCCTAAATTCAATTTCGTATCTTTAATATTCTTGAATATTCTTAATTGTGATTAGATTATAATACATTTCACATACTATTCGGTGTAAATGTTAAAAAAATCAAAATGTTTATGCGCAGGTATTAAATACAGCCGCGGCCGTGGGCCAGAGGTTAGTGCACTGGGCTTGAAATCTGGAGATCCGGGTTCCAATCCCGGTCGCGGCAGGTCATACCCTTCGATGAAAATTCGACAAAAATATCGATTTTCTTCCACATGAGGAGATATTGCCGGCTCATTGTGAAAGGGTAAGTTAGTACTGGTTAGTTTACGGTCTAAGAAAACTGGTTGGGTGAACCGGTTGCCGTATATAGCTGAAAAACGTGGAAAAACGGAGTTAAACCCCTGTGACAATAAGTCTCAAACAAACAAACAAACGAATCGGTATTAAATACATTCATACTGAATAAGTTGAAAACGGAAACAACAACTGAACTAGGCTTTTGTGAACAAACTCGAGCCTTGTAGTTTCATGCCTAAAACAAAGCATCCGCCATTTTGTTTTACCCTGCGAACAATTAGGATCTTCTTTTTATTCTCCAATGAACATGTTTGACATAATTTATAAGAGATATCATTATTCATCCCTTCGCCGGTATTTTGAGTAAGACGGAACACTCTGTCTATATCTTTAACTTTTAGCATTATCATCAGCATCACCAGTTGTAGCATCAACAGCTCGCGAAGAACTGTTCTGAATTACCGTAAAATCAACGTAAAATATATCAAAGACGTTAAATCAAAAGAATTGGTAACCCATAAAATTAACGGTATTGGTGGACGCGTCAAATAGAGTTCTCAAGTCCATTCCGGGTCTGACTTATATATTTGAATCAGAGAGTGGGGTTCAAATTAAACAATAAAAATCCCCAAGTGTACATCATGATGGCAAACAAAGAAATTTGAAAGTAATTGTGTTTCAATTAGTGTTCTGATTTATTAACGACGTGTAGCTTGAATTATTACAAATAATACTAGTACTTTTTGTAGTACAATAAATATTTTACTTGTTGTAGTACAATAAATATAATAATTGTTGTAGTACAATAAATATAATACTTGTTGTAGTGCAATAAATATAATAATTGTTGTAGTACAAGAAATATAATACTTGTTGTAGTACAAGAAATATAATACTTGTTGTAGTGCAATAAATATAATACTTGTTGTAGTGCAATAAATATAATACTTGTTGTAGTACAATAAATATAATAATTGTTGTAGTACAATAAATATAATACTTGTTGTAGTGCAATAAATATAATACTTGTTGTAGTACAATAAATATAATAATTGTTGTAGTACAATAAAGATAATAATTGTTGTAGTACAATAAATATATTAATTGTTGTAGTACAATAAATATAATACTTGTTGTAGTGCAATAAATATAATACTTGTTGTAGTACAAGAAATATAACAATTGTTGTAGTACAATAAAGATAATAATTGTTGTAGTACAATAAATATATTAATTGTTGTAGCACAGTTATTGTTTTTGAAAAGACGTGTATAAACTGTTTCATTTTGCGGTGGTTTATGGGGGTGTGGGTAAACAGAGTCGGTACGTTAAGGAGAAATATCTGGTTAAATGTTAATATAGGGTCAACGGAGTGCTAAGCTGTCGTTGTCATATTAGGGTAGGGGTCAGTTTATTATTTGTGTGATAAATCTGTCTTACATAATAACTTCACAAAGAAAAATACACTGTCATATTTAACACCTGCTTATTTCATAAGGCGTCGTTCAATTATCATGTATACGTCGTTAGGCTAAATAAACATAATAATCTCCGCTAATATTAAAATTACGCCCAGCGTTTCATTTCGAAATAGACCCTCATATTTATAATAAATACGTGTACAACATTTCCACGCTCAGAGCATAATTATTCCATTTTTTCTCTGAAATACAGCAATTTCAATCCACGATAATACACAATTTATCAACGAGATTACCAATTACGGTTTTTTCTTCTTAATGAGCAATCGAACAGCACGAGAAATCCGAGCAAATCAGCGTCAGAATCTTTCATTAAAACACAAGTCACGTGCTCAAAATCTCAATAGTTCACGCTATATTCTCTCAATACTTGAGAGGATCTTACATTTTATTTGATTTCATTAAACATGAGAAATATTTGAAATAATGAAATTCGGAACGTTGCGTTACTGAAATAATCGTTAATTAGTAATCATTGTTAATAAAATTTGATCATTTACCGAATTGTACTTATAAACGGAATGGTTCGATCGTTTACCGAATCGTGCAGAAAAAAGAACGAACGAATATTTACCATACCGTATTTTGGACGGAACGTCATTCATCAAATGTTACTAAAGCAATAAATGAAACTGGAGGTTCATAATACAGTGGACACCCTCCAAACCGGTTCCACTATAAACCGGTTTCCCCTCTATATCAACCAAATGTTCTGCTCCATACTTCATTACTATATAATTAAAATTTCCTTTTAAACTGTCATCCCCTCTAAACTAGTCAAATGGCCTGGTCCCGGATTGGAGGAGTTCAACTGTAAAACAAATAGTTACAAAGTAATACATGTACGTACTAATATTTACCAGTTCGGTATACAATTTGTCGATGTTTGAAATATTACAGTTGCGTATTGTACGGTAGAAAAATGAAACACGGTAAATGAGTGGATGAATTTATGAATAAAGATGATGACGAATTATGTCTTCTAACCGACATTTTATGCGGAATTATCATGTTGCGAACTGACAAATCATTTTCCAGAAATGGGGCAACGACAAAACATGTAAATAAGAGCATTAAGCCTCACGAAGCGTGTATCAATGTTCAACAGTAATTTTGAGGAAAGAATGACTGAACAAAACAACATTTCATACCTCAATTTGATTACTGGTCAATCTTAAGAAAAGTTTCAAAAATAACCAATCAGAGACCTGAGTTTAAAAACACCATCGATCCAGCGTGCGGGGAAATAAAACTGAAAAAAATAGGGACCTCTGTTATCAAGTGGTTAAGATCTGTGACTTATAATTACTATCCCATGTGAGATCGAATCCCTTCCAAGACCAAAATTTCACATGCATGTCAACAATCTGCACGGTTCGTGTAAATACAGTAATACCTCAATAACGAGACCACCTTCCGAAAAAATCGGCCATAGAAATGAGGTGGTCTCATTATCAAGTTGACCAATATCGAGGTGGTCGCCATTTAAGATTTTACTGTATATTTCCAATGACTCCATCTTTCGATGTAGCCACTATAACAGTACCGTTCGTAGCATTTCTCATTTCGTCTTGTATACGGTCAACATTCCATGTTACCGTCTGAAAAACCCTTAATAAGAAATTTATTAGCTCTTCAATAATCCAGGAGATCTTTATTTTGCCTTCCATTTACCGTCTGAAGACTCAATTGAAGCGGGCGGAAGACGCTGATTTCTCTCATAACCGGTTCAATAAAGTCACCGAAAACCTCTCAATATTCATTCAATATGTTCTTCCTATTCCAATCTATTCATTAGCGTTCTTTATACATCAATTAACGGGAAAACAAGCATTAATTGTCTCAGTAAATGCAAGATCAGTCTTCAGAACAATGGATTTATTTCTCTGAGACAATTCACTGTTTGGAGAGGACTACAGATCGCAATGCCATACGCAAATATGGTCTTAAATGGCACCAACTAATCCTATCGTTTAGAAAATCATTAAGCTTTGAGCAAAATGGAAATTCACATTCATTGTGCTGGTTGTGGATGACCGATGTCAGATAATTGTTTTATCTATGGGTCTTTAAAAAATCTACATGTAATTTCACCGCCCTAATCCATTCTGTTAGATGTTCTAATTAATTCATGAACAATCTCACCATATTTTATTATACATGTAAATATATTATTACATGTATTTATGACCGATGTATGCAACTCTCGCATTCCCAAATCCCGACAGTACAGTGCAACCTCTCCAATGCAACACCCTTTGAGAGAAGCACAATTATGTTGTTGTTGAGAGGTTGTTGTTCTAGAGAGGTTAAATTAATAGATAAATCGTCCAGTGGGAAAAATCATGCTGTTGTTGAAGGGAGGTTGTTGCTCAAGAGAGGGCCGCTGTGGAGAGGTTGCGCTGTATTATCAAAAATCATTCTTGGAACACGACATGTTTGATATCGTTGCTGTAACAATCAAAATATTCTTGTAGCAACCTGTGAACTATGACCAATCCCTCAAATAATTGCATTAATTAACTTAACAGAAACTGTGTTGAACATTTATTGTACCATTTTGTATGCCAAGAAAATGTATGAGAGCTTAGGACATTTCCGTGGTGAGCGGTTATTTCAGCACATAATTACCATCATGAAACGCATTGTTTGTCTCTGTTAACCCGATCTATCCCTATTTTTCCCCGCGACTTAAGACCTTTTAGTAGGCCTGAGGAATGGTACATCCACTGTCAATCTTTTTTTACATTTAAACTCAAAAGTAATCCCAACAGCGGGTTTCAAGATACCCCCCAAAAAAATCCCGACCCGCCTAACCTACTTTTAATGAACGTGTAACCAGAAACAAACAATTTCTCCGCCTAATCTATATTTAAATCTTTATTTATCTAATTAGGATATTTTTACGCCTCCGTCAAGAAAATGATTTCTATTTCGGATAAGAAGAATCTTCATATCACTTATCCGAATTGACAGGACTTGGTGCTTTTAAAAACACACAGACTGACGTTATGTACATGTACATACATACTATACAACATGGTCATTGTAAGTTTCTATGAAGCGAAGAGTCTGATATTGTGGAGTATGATATATTAACATAATGAATATATGTACTTATACATTTTTAACTTATACAGTCTAACCCGTGTTAGCGGCCACCTCCTAATAAAACCACACTTTGAATAAAGACCATTCTTTGAAAAAAACATCATTGATTATTTAGAACAAACTGACCCCGAATAAAGGCCATCTGTGAATAAAGGCAACATTTTGTCTTTCCCAAAGATGGCCTATGATCACAGGCTTGACTGAGTAATAATTCGGGTTTTCGGGAATTCACTATAACAGTGCTATACTGTAAACATGAAACTGACTTCTAGTGTGTATTTGTTTCATTAAACTATGTAAATCTGATATTTCTATTTTGTTTTTTTCCCTTCCCGTTGTTAAGAAAAAATGGGCATTTATTGTTTGTCATTAAAAGGGAAATAACTCACTTGTAATAATTGTTAATTTACTTTATGAATTACCGACCGTGATAACTTATAAAATTAATAAAAATATAATAATATTGATATGACAGATGCACTGTCGTACTATTTGGCATACTGTATCTTTACCATATACATGAAATTATGCATTTTTGCACTAAGTGTCAAATATTTTGCGCAGTATATCCTCTAAAGACTAGATCCATACCGGGCTGGACCAAAAGTCCGGTTGTATGAGAGTTTTCAGAGAACTATAGCTTGAAAAAGAGAAAAATGTCATCTGATATTCAGAGAATTCCGGTTTTCAGGAAGTCCGGTTTTCAGGGGTTTTACTGTATTTCAAATTTATGTTTATTTCCCAATTTGTTCACAAAATTCGCAATGCATTTAAAATGAAGTATTTAAACTGGGAGGTCCGTGAACATAAATGAAACATATTGTTCCGTTATCTAATAGTGAAAAAATATGCCAAAACGGTAATGATGACATTTTAATGTACTTATTAGTTATGCCAATATATGATATAATACTGGGATGTTTTACGGTTTGTATTGATGTATTGATGAGACTTTTATGTTAATCCAGTTTAAAGACGAATGATTGATAGTGATTTTAGTGTTCAAGGCTGTGAGCTGAAATGTAAACATTATTAGTATCATTTATGTGGTTAATACCGTTGTTAAAAATGGAATATTTCATGCGATTTGGTAGAGATAAAAAATGATTTGTTATCGAGCACAGTAAAACCTCGATATTGAGAAACCATCAGGACCAGAAAAATCGGTCGTAATAATGAGGAGGTCTCATAACCATATTGAATTATAGGAAAGTTATCGAAAGCCAGTCCGAAAATAAATGGTCGTTATAACAATGTGGTCGTAGTATTAATGTGGTCGCTATTTGAGGTTTTACTGTAGCCATATATTTGCTCAGCCATCGTATTTTACTATCTTCCATCTGATATTTATGCAAATGGCTGTATAATGTACATGTACAATGATGTATTTGTTTACATGCGTTGTGAATCTTGTTCAGACCATAAGACAGTGTAGATTATGTACATGTACTTATGTATGTACGTATTACCTGCTTATCATGTTTGTATCTGTATTAGGTGATCTCATCGCCCCATATAGTATCGCATCGCATCGCATCGCATCGGCTCGGCTTACATCATATCGGCTCGGCTCGGCTCCGCTCGGTTCGGTTCGGTTCGCATCGCATAGTCGCATCGAATTGGCTTGGCTCGCATCGCATCGGCTCGGCTCGGCTCGTATTGCATCGGCTCGGCTCGGCTGGGCATCGCATCGCATTACAGTTTTAAATCATAAATTTTAACGTTTTCATAAAAGTCAGTATATCACCAAATTTGAACTTAACACCGAATTCAAACAGTTAATAACCTGACCACAATAAGCGGATTATAGTAAAAATGTAGCAAATCATTATAAACTCAAAAGCTTAGTATGTCTAAATACATTATACTCGTACATATATGCCGGATTAAAATTCAGTTGTGTGCCTAGACGGTCTTCAGTTTAAATCTTTGAGAAAACAAATACTATTGTTAAACAAACTCTGTCAAATTTAATTGTTAAACTGATGATTTATCGTAGCATCTAACGAACAAATAATATTATTCACCGAGACGTTATAAATTGTATATCAACTACAGTAAGATATTACTATTAAATAAACTTGGGCATCAAAATATTCTCTTATTTTTAGTCTGCCTTCTTGTCAAGTTGAAGTATCGAGGAAATTTAAAACAGGTCCGGAATAAGTGGTTATTAAACATAACTCGACATCTGATCACAGTAAGTCAACTTTATTTCTGTTATTTTTTTGCTTTTAATAAATTTGTGTAATCCGGAGATTGAGGTTCAAATCCCAATCGTAGCCGGTAAAACCCATCTATGAAAATTTGACTAAATGTCAATTTTCTTCCATAGTTATGTGGATAAGTTGCCGGCGCCTTGTGGAAGGGTATGTTAGTACTGGTTAGTATACAGTCCAGTAAAACTGGTTAGGTGAACCGGCTGCCGGATATAACTGAAAAATTGTTGAAAAACGGCGTTAAACCATATGAAAAAATAGCAAATTTATGATAGTTTAATTCTCTTTTTGCATGACTTGTTTTCATGAATTTATATTACATGAGATATATTTGACATATATAGAAATTTACAGAAATGTAACAAACGTGTTTATTTTATTTTTCCAATACATGTATTTTGAATACTTCTTCCGTTTGCCTGATAGGCCTAAAGATAACATTTGTTTTACTGCAATTTAATGTCGTATCAACAGCATGGGTCATCTGGCGACTGTACCAGTTTTAACAGTAGATGAATACCCCCAGGCTTACCCCTGAGTAGAACCACCGACTTTCCGTAAGCTAGCTAGACACTCACATAAGAAATCTTGCCTCAGGTTGGATTCGAACTAACAGCGACGAGCTGCTAGTGATTACAAGTCAGTGACTGTAACCACTCGACCACATAGGCCCCTAAACATTAAACTGTGCAGTATTGCATCACACGCGTATCTAATATCTTATTTATGAGAGCAACATAAAATTATTTCGTGTGTTTGATTTTACAATTTGCAGAGAGACCCTGTAGCAATTCAGTATCATTCGCTTCATAATTATAAATTTGAATTATAGGGAGTTATTGAAAGCCAGTCAGAAGATATAAGTCGTCGTTATGACAAGGTGCCCATAATACTGAGGTGGTCGTTATTTGACGTTTCACAGTATTGTTAATGCGGAACTTTAAAGTAGAATACGTATTGTACATATATACTGTGTCTTTGGTGTAGACTTATTTTAAGTTTATCTTATGATATTTGACAATGTTCAATTATTTGTTTGCAGAGTTAATTGTGGCATTGATGTATGTGTAATCGTCATCTTCAGCTGCACAAATAACAACAACAACAACAACAACAGCAACCAAACAATAAAGTGTATAGCGTTTACGGCTTACTGGCTGAACAAACAGTAGATTATACTAAGCTGTTAGTCATGAATTTTACTCCTTATCTAACACAGAAAAGAATATATGCAGCGATAATCCTGTTGTGTGTAGGAACTTTTATTGTTTTCAAGCAGTATACTGATTCTGTCATTTTCAACAATACAGATTCCATGGAATTCATTGGAAAAATTAATAAACCAAAAATTGGACCTGATGATCTTATGAATGTCGGGCCATTTAATTTGTTGCCAAATTATAAAAATCCGTGTTGGAATAATACTGATCGCAGTAAAAACGGATCATTACCTGTTCGATGTCTTCCATATTTTTACGTGGTTGGTGCACCGAAGGCTGGGACAACTGACGTGTCCCGCAGACTGTTTAAACATCCCCAGATATCCTCCAAAGTAAAAAAGGAAATTCATTGGCTAACGAGGACACGTTATGTTACAAAGTTAAAGAGACTGGAAGACTACCAGGACAAATACTTTAAGTCGGCAACGCAACAAATAGTTGCCGAAAGTGACAAGAATGGCTATCATAATATAGTTTTCGGAGACTGCAGTGCCTCGACTCTTTGGGATAATTATAAGGTCACTAAAATACCAACATTCAAAAATCTCACGCAACCGCCATATACCAATCCTGATGTACTGTATCACTTGAATCCCAGAACAAAGATCATTGTAATGATTCGAAACCCTGTTGATCGGTTGTATTCCGAATATTTATACTTTAGGCATGCAAGTCCGCAACGCTTTCACGATAAAGTCTTTCCATACCTTGAGCAAGCTGAAACTTGTTTCAAAAAACACAGCGTACGTCATTGCGTGTACAAGTCTTATAATGGTAAACCGATATTATTTATTTGGCCACGGTTGCAAATTGGAATATATTACATACATTTAGAAGAATACTTCCGTGTTTTTCCACGTGATCAAATAATGGTAATAAAACTAGAAGATTTTTCTATCAACACGGAAAAATACATGAAGGCATTGTTCACCTTTTTAGGCCTGGATTCGATAAGCGGCGACACATTGAAAGGAATAGCAGATCCGAATGAAAAAGCTAATGTCCGTTCTGAAAACGATAAGCGCTTTGGTGAAATGCTCCCAGAAACTAGAAAACTTCTTGAGAATTTTTACAGACCATTTAATGAAAAATTAGTGCAATTGTTGGGCGAATCATTTAATTATAATTGATAGAATGCGTGGTAAAGAACAGAATCAGCATTGTTTAGTGTGATATTCATTACATGCAACATGTAAACTTGTATAAAACGGCAGAAGTTACCTTCATCTTTGTGCAGTATGATATATCAAAACTATAAACGGACCAAAATATATTTGTTTCTCAAATTTCTCAAATACTTCATGAATCTATGATCATATAAATGCAACTGTATGTTGTTTTGTTCAAATTTGCTCTTTTAAAGGGTCAGTGACTGGCAAATAAAGCAATTACTGCTTTAGTCGGCGTTTAATGTATCCTCCTAAGCGTTGACTCCACTTCAAAATTCGACGTACACATACGTTAGTGACTAGGCCGCGGCCGTGGTCCAGTGGTTAGTGCGCTGGACCTGTAACCCAGAGATACAGGACCAGCAAGAAATAAGTTTGTATGTATTTTAGTTCTATGAATATAATTAAGTTACTAATTGATAAATATCATAACTTTTATTATAATTTTTTTGAAAATGTAATTCTATATTATAAGTATTAATTTAAACCAAGTTATTGTTAAAATTAAGTTAAGGCTTCATGTTGCTTCTTTTCGCTAACATTCTTCCTGTCGCATTTTAGTGAGACCCAAAAGAGGAGAGAGAAAGCGAAATAGATCATATCTCTTCACTTGTAACCGGGAGATCTGGGTTCGAATCCCGGTCGCGGCAGGTCATATCCTTCTATGAAAATTTGAAAAAATGTCGATTTACCTGCATAGATGGAGAAGTTGTCGGCTCCTTGTTGAATGGTAAGTTAGTACTGGTTAGTATAAAGTCCAGAAAAACTGGTTAAGTGAACCGGTCGCCGTATATAACTGAAAAATTGTTGAAAAACGGCGTTAAACCCCAGTGACAATAAGTCACATAAAAACAAAACAACATAGATACTATGCACATAGCAAATGTACAGATAAAGCTTTCGTTTTCGTTGATTTGAGTGTTTAGAACTCCTCACCAGGTTTTATGTATTTTCGTCTACTGTGTAATATTTATCACTTTTCTAGCCTATGGCTTCACTGTTCAAGAGATCCATGTTGAAATAACATCGATAACAAAATGCCGCCATATCAAGATGATTTATGCACATAAATACCATCATTGAGTTTCACTAACTCTGTTAGAAAACCGTCGTTTGGTAAAATAACACGATGTTCACGAACAGTTTTCACTGCGTCCATCAGACATAGGCCGCGTTTCAACATGAGAAACGCTAGAACGATGGTCGCAGAACGACTGACGCCAGCTACACAATGTACATAAACTTTACCTGGAAACATACAAAAATTTAAGTCTGTAGACACAACCAGTAGTTAATTACTATAATGTCCAGTATAAACAAATGCAGTCACGACCGACATCAGATCATTCTGTATAAGATAAAAACGTTCTGGACTAACCTAATATCATATTCCATCGGTGCCACCGCGCATGCGCCGTTATGAGACCCAATTAACTTAATCCTGAGAATAGATATTAACATGAAACGTTTGGACGAAATTTTGTCTTAAACGACCAAATTTGGTATCAACAGAGAAGCAAAGACATCCGGTCTAGTTTGGTATAGCGAATGTTTGTCATAGGCAAGATTGCCTTAACAGGAATCACCTGTTTGAATCTTCTGACTGACGGAACGTACAGTCTAACCTGTGTTTGCGACCACCTCCGAAGAAAGACCTCCCTGTGAATAAAGGTCATTATTTGATAACCCTTCACCGATTATTTAGATCAAACTGACCTGGGAATACATACCACAGTTATGTCAATCAAGTCTGCATTTCGTCTTTCCCAAGAGTGGACTTTGTTCACAGGTTTAACTGTACATAAACATCCCATCTTCCTTAAACTACCACCTAACCCAAGACACGTCAATCCACCCAACAAACGCACATAATATAAATACAAAAATAGGGGACAAAAACATAGCAAAACACCCCCCGAGTAGACAAGCGTGTAGGACACACGTGAACCTATCTAATGCTTATAATCTCAAATGAGGCACTGTTTTATTAATACCTTCTGTACTCAAGGCTTCGTCAATAAAACACGCCGCGTCTTTGAAATATTCCGCTAGTGAGAATTGTCGAATGTCCTTTGCAGGGATCGCATGAAACTTTATACCAGATTCTTGAAAGAACTCCTCATCTGTATTGACTTGGTTAAAACCAGATCCACAGGCGCAATTGACTACATGTGTTACTCCAAGAGCTTTTAACTTCTTTGGTGCTTTAGCAAGACTACTGCAAAAGATATTATAAACACGTTTACATATGCATATGACTGTCTTTCGGACAAAGGTCAACTCTCTATTTCAGATACATGTATTATTACTACACATACAGTTGGACTGTAAAAATCTCAAGCTGAGGTCTACAGATCTCTTTTCAAATCAACACAAACACTGCGCTGAATTGTATATTATATTGTCTGAGTATAATCTCAATTTATATTAGCTAGAACAACACATTCGTCGTCATCATCATTATCATCATCAATAATCAAATATTTATTACAGTCGTTGTCACTATCTGTGGATTACTTTTCAGCATAATCTGTTTGTATATTCAATCTTCTGGAAGGCAAGAAATGTCTATAATCAGACGGTTGCTAAAGAATATTTAATTAATCAAAATAAACACATGTCTGTTAAAGTTATTAGGTATCACTGCTGGCTTTTAGTTCAGTCTCAACATTGTATAGTTCACATAGTGAAATCAAATGAACGAAGGCCACTGTTTGAAAAGTGAAGATAAACATAAATGGTTTCAAAATGTACACACGGTTGGAATTTATTTATAGATTTACTAGGCCTATTTTGATAACTATTGTAACGACAAACGAACGTATAGTGGCCTTTATTCACTAGTGGTAATTAAATCAGGATTTACTTTATTGATATACATACTAATCTCCAAGTAATACGTTAGGGAAAACTTCATTATAAGCATTTGTTGCGGACTGCGATAAACTGATCCATACGTGAAGTGCGCCGTTACAGCGTTCAACTTTACTCATTAAATATTCCTTTACCTCTTTTGACGTTGTTCTCGTCTCCATGGCAACCTGAATTACAATGAGTACATGCAGTTCTCATAATGACTTTGAAATAAGTTTGTTTTCCACCGATACAAGTTACTTCAACATTGTGATTTGCGTCATTAAATAGCCCAATCAAGAAACTTGAACCAACTATTGATTGTTTCGTAGCTCCACTTAAACATGAGCCATGCTGACCCGATCAAAAAAGGAAAGTAACCCAAAAGTAGACAAGAATTTTGCCTACCTTCATAGAAGTATAATAATTAGTTACCAATGAAATTATAGAAAGGACAATGACTTTCAAACTAGAGCTCCGCAGTGAGGAGCCAACGCCAGTCTGTTTTATATGTCAGCAACGGGGCCACATTTGAGATTTCGAGTTTGAACACGTTAAGGTATTATATCTAGTTTTAACCAAAATTGTAAATTAAATAGGGGCATACCTCCAAAAATATAGCTTTCAGAAAAATGCCCCCTTGGCAACTGCGCTTTGTCATGATAATCAAGTATTCATAATGTCGTGTTGATATCTTTAAAAGCATTCAAGTAAAGTTTTTGCACGACAACGACGACAACCCAGCTATCATAATACGTCGACTTTTTCTTTGAAACAGACAAGCTAGAATTGACAAGATAGTGTAATGGTCTTGAACTCTGAAGTATATCTCACCGTCCTCTACTTTTCGTTGAAGTTTCAATGTTTTGTTTTTATGAAACATATTGTCACTGAGGTTTAACGCCGTTTTTCAACAATTTTTCAATTATACACAGCGACCGGTTCACCTTACCAGTTTTCCTGGACGGTATTGTAACCAGTACTAACTTACCCTTCCACAAGAAGCCGACAACTTCTCCACATATGGAAGAAAATCGACATTTTTGCCAAATTTTCATAGAGGGGTATGACCAGCCGCGACCGAGATTCGAACCCGGATCTCCGGGTTACAAGTCCAGCGCACTAACCACTGGACCACGGCCGCGGCCTTTCAAGTAAATACTTTCAAGGGTTTTGGAATACTAGTCTGCAGAAAATTGATCTTTGAAATTAATTAAAGGGCAATTAATCTAAAACAACTAAGGTAGAGTTATGATTACTGTGCCCCGCTCTTCTCCTCATTTCACATAGCTTTGCTTCAAGTTTCAAATAAATACTATACATGATTTTGGAAGTCGCTCCGAAGATAATTTATTATAGAAATTACACAAAGGGCAATAAGTCAAAATATAAATAAAGTAGAATTATAAACCGTATGATTGCCTAATCCGAAACTCTTTCTAATGTGTTTTTTTCATGATTTCTTTGTTTAGTATATACTGTTCAACTTTTATGATCAGTCGACGAGAGTCTTAAATATCTTATACATACATGATATCATTAGGGCCCTTTTAGACGATTAAATAATCTGGTAACATACGGATAAAATGTATAAAGCCATTTTATACAAATATATGTAAAGCTTACGAATAAATATAGTGACATTCGCTCCATCTATAAAGTATTAAATAAATTAAACCTTGGTTTATTAAAAACATATTCAGCGTAGATCATGTTTAGCGAACATAAAACAAGCGTATTGTTAAAATAACTTACAGGCCGTGTGATCCGATTTAAGTCCTTTGTTCGAAAATATTCAGATTAGTAATTTCGATCGACCAGTTTAATGTAAACATCATTGTAAAACTAACTTTGCTCTGCTCAATTGTTTTTCTGTTAGCATTTTTATTCTTTTTTTGTGTTCTATTTTTGACATTACGTTAAGATCGATCTAGAAAGACAGACATGTATATAATAGTTACGTTTTTTCTATTTTTAGTAATGTGTAACTGGCTACACTGAATCACGAATTACGTCAGCTAATAGATCGATATATTTATGTATTTCTGACTGACTTGTAATTTTCACGATAACTTCGTGCATAGTTGACATACTAAAAGACAAGCTACACGTTTAATAGGGATCTAAACGTATGATAGTAATCCTGTCTTCAACGCATTAAATAAGGCATGATTACAGATCCATGTGAGGCCGCGGCCGTGGTCAAGTGGTTAGTGCGCTGGACTTGTAACCCGGAGATCTGGTTTCGAATCCCGGTCGCGGCAGGTTCTTCTATGTAAATTTGACAAAAATGCCGATTTTCCTCCATATGTGGAGAAGTTGCCGGCTCCTTGTGGAAGGGTAAGTTAGTACTGGTTAGTATACAGTCCAGGAAAAACTGGTTAAGTGAACCGCTCGCTGTATATAACTGAAAAATGTTGAAAAACGGCATTAAACTCCAGTGACAATAAATCACATAAAATCAACAAAAAAAGAAACAGACCCATGTATTTAGCATGTTTCTCGTGTGTTAGCTATCATTGGGTAGAAGTGAACTTATACAACCTCTCCAGAGCGGCCCTCTCTTCTGCAACAACCTACCTTCAACAACAGCATGATTTTTCCCTCTGTACTATTTTACTATTAATTTAACTTCTCCAGAGCAACAACCTCCAAACAACAACATAACTTTGCTTCTCACAAAGGGTGTTGCATTGGAGAGGTTGCACTATATATAACAAATGCAAATCACTAATTATTCCACCGCGGAACTTGAAACGGACTTAGATGCTGTTTATATACAGATTTCATTAATATTACGCTTTAGTCAAGGGATGGGTGCATCTCTGGAGTTCAAAGTCGCACCAACTACCAGGAACCACAGAATCGCCTGGGTGGGTGCATCGGTTAAAACAAGGTATAACATTGTTTGAAGATGTCCCAAAAAGTCTGTTGACTCCTCGAGATCACGAAGTATTACTGTAGTAAATTTCGAATAGTTCGGGTCGGATCCTATTGTAACATTGCTATTTAGAGGTAGTTAAGAATAATTGCATTCACCTTTTCATTTTTATAACACAGACTTTATAAAAACAATCAACCATACAAACTTCTTGATCTTTAATCCTAGAAATATGGTACATGTATTTGTATTTGAAAATAAATAAACAAGCAAACAAAAAGCACCAAAAATGTAATACATTTTTATGCAATGTGTACATAAGATGCATGTGATATTTTATCTGTGTATAATGTCAGTGTAGTGAGATACTGCCCAGGTTTTACATAGACCACCTTGACAAGTAGACTTTGTGTGGTAGCCATGGCAAGTATGCACCTCCCGTTTTTAATGATTTTGTGGTTTTGTCTACATGACCATGGCAAGCATGGGACATTCGTTTTTAAATCAACACAGTCATGTTTGTTTTTTTGCTCGAATATGGCGAAGTTAAAAATTAGAAGTCATCTGCCTGAAGCCGATATGTGGCCAGCTGTTAGTATGGTGGAGCTAGGGGCTACCCACCGCCAGGTTGTGTGTTTACTGTGCATAGTTCATATCAATTTTTACAATGCATATGGGATAATCAAATATAAATACGTAAGGTTTGAACAAAGTACAAAATGTGGAACAGAAATGTACGTTAATGAATAAATAGTATACATTTTACAATTAAATAATAAAATAAACTTATAATCATTATTATTAGATAAATGACCAAACTTAATAAATAGAAAGTAGAAAAAAGGAAGTATCATTGAACAAGTATTTGAAAATACCCAATGTTACAAACACTAATCATTAAAATACAATGTAAATGAAAAGTATATTTCAACCACGATTGTCGTTCTTGTTAATATCCGCTCGGAACCGAAATTACAAAAAAATGGATCCGTACCGACGAACCTCAAGATGAATCCGTCACATTCAGATATTTCAGGTACCTACAGCGGCCCGACTGGTTTTGTATATTCCATATTATATATAACCTTCGTTGAGTGTACCTAATAACACTCTACTTCGATTTTGCTAGTCAACTGACGAACATTTTACAATCTTGAAAGAAGATGCTATAAAACATTGTCAGAAAAAAAAACATTCATTCAGATTTTCCATGAACTTCTGTGTTCAACGCAACAAGTTCCTTAAGAAATCCATCATTTGGTAGTATCTCTCTTTTTTCACGAACAGTTTTTACGGCTTCCATTAATGACATGTTTTTCTTAAGTATAAGGTAGGCTAACACTGTAGTTGCTGATCGACTTACACCAGACTTACAGTGTACATAAAGCTTACCTGAAATACAAAAAAAAAACATTGACATTACCGTTAACAACTGTCAAAAATTGAACAAAATGTGAAAGTTTGAAAACAAAAATAAGTAAATATGCCCCCCCAGAATTTTCAAATTAAGAATATCTGTTTAAACTGTTTAAAAATATGTATGCATCCTTGTACATAAACTGTACTTTTTGTAATTCACGACGCAGAATTTTCTATTAATAGATTTAGGCGAACATGGCATTCATTTTTTACAAATCTGAAAATCTGTGAGAGATGATGAAATCGAAAAGTTTAAGAAACCAATCATTACAATCCCCCTCCTAATTAAACATGTGACCATCAATGTTCTCACAAGATCTGAAAATGCGAAGACGGATACAGATGACTTTGGGTGTAAAGTCTGACAGATTGTCCCCAAACACACAACACGCAGCATCCAGGTATCGTTCACTTGACCTCTGGATCAATAGTACTGCATTCCGCTGATTAAGCAATCTGAAGGTGCTATTTTACAGATGAAATAGTAGTAATAATAATAATAGATGATAATAAAGAGCTTGAAGTTACCTCCTGAAGTGAGAGCTTCATGCATAAACTCAGCAGCATCGTTGAAATGTTTCGTCATTTTATAGGTCATTATATCCATTGCTGCTATGCCGTGGAATTTGATTCCTGATTCTTGAAAGTACTGTTCATCGGTATCTATCATATTAAACTTTTTACCACATGCACAATTAACAACGTGTGTTATACCAAGTTTAGTTAGAGCCTCTGGATCTTTGGCAATCTTACTGAAAATACAAAAAACGGTATATATGACCAGCATTCAATTAATGTACCCAGATACAGTGTGTAAAGCATCGGACAACAACGGCATTGGTATATTCATGTAGTATTTTGAGTACGATTTGAAAATGTTTTGTTAATTTTGGAAATGAATAAAATCATATACGGTGCACCTCGACCGGCCTAAGTTTAGTAGATAGATGGCAATGCTGAGTCAGCGAAGGTGTTCCGAATGGATCAAACCAGTGAGTAAAGCCCCCCCCCCCAAAAAAAAAGGATGTACATATGGCCCTGATGAACAGCCAGCCTTTATTCAATGGTTTGTTTGATCTGTTCCATGTATAAATCAATAAATACGCGTTGACGAGTGACTTGTTAACAAGCGGTCACTATTCATACGCAGGTCGAAAATTCAAGTTTGATAGAAGACAGAGCTTAACATATATTTGCGACTTTTTTTATATTTATTATATATATATTCATTCCAGTAGAATATAATGTCGAAAGACTATGAAAAATATGTTGCTTTAGACGATTTTTAAATGGACAGACGCGTATCTAATTTTAGACATCGAAAAAAGATTTTAATTCTTTGAAAGTTTGTCAACTGTGGGTCTGTAATTTTCAGAAATATGTTTGAATTTTGTCAAATAAAAAACAAATGAGTTTCTTTCATACTAAAGGTTTCATTGGTGAATTTTACTTGGTAATAACTCAGAAGGAATGAATGCCTACAGCCTAAAGAAACTTACGCATCTCCGAGGACCACGGATGGATAAACTTCGTTAAAGTTGTCACTCGGTGCCGCCATTATCGTCATCCAAACATTTTGTTGGGCCCCCGTAGGGACTTTTCCCTTCGGCGCTCTGTCTATGGATCTCGTAAGATAATCTTTAACTTCCATGTATGTTGTCAAGGAATCCATGATGAGAGTCGATGAAATATATCTAAAAGATGACGAAAAACTCGTCAATTTTAAAAAATAATCATGGATCGGGTACACCGGTACGACATGCAACTTGTAAGTTGTAACACAATCGGTCTTTTAATACAATGTATACAATCAAACAAAAGTTAGCAGTCACTTCTGAACAACGGCTACTGCTCAGTACACACGACGCCACTTCAACTCTTCTTTGGTGGCCCAAGTTCAAAGGATCAAAGTCAGTAATTATGTATGGTATATGTTTTTGCCTATGACAGTATTTACTACAATTTCTTCTTTTGTATCTGTGACATTACAAAAGAAGTATTCCTAGAAATACCTTTTTGCTGGAATGAGGTACTTAACAGAACTCCCTGGTGGAATACGGCAGTTATACACGACAAACTTCCCCTAAGTACCTATGCATATTTCAACACGACCCAATATCAACTAAGCGACCAACTCGCTACAATGAAATGCTCGCGTAGTAGTTACTTACAGTGATACATTCATATAATTATAAACCTACTTGAACTTGGTTCTGTTCCGGAATACAAATTGATTAAAATCCGACGAGTAAGTGTATTAAATAACACAGCGTTTATTATATATACCCTCGTCTTGCACCATCGATCATCAATAGCAATAACCACAATAAAACAAAAAAGTTATATTTAGATATTACACATGTATAAACACTAGAGCACGGGTAATAGGTTAATGTCATTACCTTATATGGCCATAGACACTCTTCCACGAAATTTATAAACGGCTGACTGCTCGCGGAAAAAATAGCATAGTACTTCACCATTATAATTCGGTTATTATTAATCTGTTATTAATAATATTTCGCTGGAATTCTTACATGAGAAATACAAAGATCTATATTAAACATAATTACTGTTTCTCATGAATATATATATAATATATTTGTAATTGCTCCGACAGCGATACCCGATTGTTCGTCGCCTTATATGGAGATGCGTGGAAATATTTCTTTTATCTTTAAAATAATCAGAGTCACTCAAATAAAATCGGAAGACGTGTTTGGCTTAAAAACAAACGTATGAAATATAGATCCGACCGAAAACTTCAGATCTTTTCCACATTAAGCAGCTGGTACATGAGATTTAACTTATTCTGAAAAGTTTCGAACGCGCTTATTAATTGTAATTAGGCCTTAGAAAAGGAGTATTTTGATGAGCATCCTACATTACTGGACAGACCCCATGGCATGCTGTAAATTGGCTCTCTATTTCGAAAAAAATGATTTTCAAACTTACCCTTAGTATTTTCATTAAGAATATGTCAGCAGAAAGTGAGCATCTTTATATATGCGCATATTGGTCCTAGATTTTATTTATTGACAAGATATGACTTAACTAAATTAAAATTAATTTGACTTATCAACTTAAATTGGTTGTATGTGCTGGTGTTTTATACCGTTAAAATATACTTTTACTTAGTCGAACCAAGAACTATACACAACAGTAATCTGGGACTCTACATTACAGCAGAGACTCGATATAACTGTAATTTAGCTTAGTATACAGTACAGAAAAGGTTTTTGATAAAAAACAAATTGAAATGTAGATGAAACAGCCGATATCTAAATAGGTGATGTAGACAGCTTGTTTAAATCTGAGACCAGTATACACATGTGTGTATTGGTCTCAGTTAAAATCTATTTACAAATAGTGTAGTTTGCGAACAATTTAATAAAATAATTATGTATATAACTTAATAAATTTTTAATTTTACAGAGAAGTTTGTGAAATATTCACGAATAACTATTATAGTAAACTGGTACCAGTCGGATTGTTGACCGGAACACAGCATGTACCAATATGGAAGCTAATCTGGTCCCCGTTCCATGTTGCAGTGCACCGAAGTAAACCAGAGCCAAAGGGTACCAGTTTATATTGAAGCGGTACCGGTTTAGGGTATTTTAGTTAATACCAATCGCGTACAGGATTCTGGGCAGTCCCGGATGTGATTAAAGTACAATATCATGGCGACCGAAGCCCCCATTTCTTTGGAAAACTTTCAATGCACGATTTGTCGCGACGTGTATACTGACCCAGTCACGATTCCATGCGGAAATTCTCACGTGTGAGTCTTTTACAGCGCATATATCACGTGATTTAGTGTTTCGCTGTGTGTGTTTTTATGAACGTAATATTGATTTTAATCTAATTATCTACTTTCGATTTCGCATGCATCGCAATCAGCTGATTGTCAGCGCTTTGATTGTTGTGAAATTGTTGTTTTTGTTGATCGTTTGAAGTCCTTGTCAGTTCTGTCCATTAGGAAATAATTGATATTACCGGAAATACGGAAAAATCGTTAATAGTTAAAGTCAGATCGATTAGTCATGGTTCAGTTAAGCAAATATGTAAATAAATAAAGTGGTTTTGTGTTGTCACTGAGTCACTGAAATTTGAAGGATCATGCTGATTCTCAGTCGCTTTAGTAACGAAAATAAATATTTGTTTGTGTTTGTTTTGCATCATTACAGTTTTTGTTTCCATTCAACTAAATGTTAAATCAGAATATGATTTTAATCTTTGTCAACAGATAATTGCAACGAAACTAGTTGCTAAAATTAATGTTACACATGTCTGGTGAATTGAATTATCTGAGGACTAACACAATAAGTATTTGATGTGCACGGTCCATGGAAAAACTGAAATACACCATAAAACATGTGTTTTCTCATCATCTATTGATTTATTATCACAAATATGCCTTGAAATGCGCATTGAACTGGCTTTTGTCAGAATTTCGGCATTTAAAATAGCATGTCCTGAATTATATACAATGTGATATTGCAACAAAGATTCGACAAATGCTGTATAAAATAGACATGTTATAATCATGTATAATCTTTTTTAGTGCAGGGCTCAACAAATCAGTTATGAGTAGAAATTGCTGTAGATCTAGTTCAAAGGCCAAGGTCACACTTTTGGTTAAGGTCTGGTTTAGTATAATATTTTGTTACCAAGTTCCTAAATAGAAATTCATAAAGTCTGAAAAGATAAGTGGTTCGTTCACCTTTTTGTATTCAAACTTGCTCCCTGGTTTTTTCACCAAATCTGTGATCATATCAAATGAACAAATGTATCATTCAAAGAAAAAAACATGCCAAAACATCTGTTTATTCAGGAATATTTTTTTTAATCACGTTTTTTTTCTTTCTATAGCAGGGACCATTTAGATGCCTTCCCCTCAGGAAAAATCTTAAAAATCATGCAGTTTTCCCCTAAAATTCAGTACATCAAGTTTTTTCATCCCCTTTTTGCAAAAATACCTCATTGTTTTCTCCCTAAATTTAAGAAAAATGCCCCTCCCCCTACCTTTGAAAAAGCCCTGAATCAAACTTGGATTTATAAGGTAAGTTAAAGTAAAATTTGATTGTTGTGCATGTGTACGATTTTGGGCCATGATGACTTCTGTGTTCTCAGGGGTGTAGAAATGAGCCGGAAGCCGGAAAAATCAACCAGGCACCTGAGCATTCTCGCCAGCTTCATTTTCCAAATCAGCATGCAGACACAATACTGTATTGAACCCGCAGATCTGCTTTCTACTTTTAGTAGCTTACTGGCTGCATGAAAACATGTCTTCATCCCTATGTTCTTGAAACTATGAAAAGTTGTAATTCGTAGATTTCAGTATGTACAAAGGTGTTCTTTGACATTGCAGATCATGCCGGGAATGTGTGACATCACTCGTTACAGTGAAAGATTCAAAATGTCCAGTTTGTAGAACCAAGTTAAAATCAGATTCCGTTCATTCTGCTACGACTGTAGCATCCCAGATGCAGTCTGTCAAAGTACCATGTTTTGGATGCAACAGTAAGGTACGGTGTGAAGAGACCATACTCTTGGTTTAAGATTTAGTTTTCAGAAATCTCAAAAAAAATTTAATTTGCAAATTATGGTAGAAAGTAAGATCAGGTTATATGAAGTAGGGTTTTCTCTAGATGTCAAAAGTTGAGGGTCTAAAATGGCCCTAGGCTGATGAAAATTTGAAAAGTCAACAAAATTTCTTTCTAATTTCATTGAAAATTTGACCATTGGGTACAAACTCTCAAGAGTTGGGAGCTTTATTTTTACTGATTTCTAGAGTCAAAATTATGTTTTAGGGGTCGTATGAATGCCCTGATGAAAGATTATAAAGTTGTGCTTACCTTCAAAAATGCAGACAAATATCTGTTGCAGTAAAAATATTTAATGATTAAGTTCTGATTAAGCTGTTTTAATCAAGACCACTTTAATTCAAACCTCTTACTCAGATTCCACTTACACAGACATTTCTAATTCAGATCTCACTCAGACCTTCCCAATTCAAACCTCTATTACACATACCTATCTAATTCAAACCTCTATTACTCATACCTCTCTTATTTAAACCTCTATTACACAGACTTCTAATTCAAACCTCTATTACACATACCTATCTAATTCAAACCTTTATTATACAGACCTATCTAATTCAAACGTCTATTATACAGACCTATCTAATTCAAACCTCTATAACTCATACCTCTCTAATTCAAACTTCTATAACTCATACCTCTCTAATTTAAACCTCTATTACACAAACTTCTAATTCAAACCTCTATTACACATACCTATCTAATTCAAACCTTTATTATACAGACCTATCTAATTCAAACGTCTATTATACAGACCTATCTAATTCAAACCTCTCTAATTCAAACCTCTATAACTCATACCTCTCTAATTTAAACCTCTATTACACAGACTTCTAATTCAAACCTCTATTTCACAGACCTTGATAATTCAAACCTCTATTACACAGACTCCTCTAATTCAAACCTATTACATGTACTTCTCTAATTTAACCTCTATTATACAGACTCCTCTCTAATTCAGACACACTTTAATTCATACCACTCCAATTCAGGCCACTCTATTTAAGACCTCTCTAGACCTCTCTTCAGATTTCTCCTTAATCCAAATATATCTCCTTTTGTTGGCACTGATTTTTGTTACTGTTGTTGTCCTGCAAAAACTTAAGCCCATTACTAAAACACTTTAAAAAGATATTAACACAACACTTTGAGTACTTAATTATCATGACAAGGCACAGTTGCAAGACAAGGGTCATTATTCTGAAAGCAATAGTTTTGGAGGTTTGCCCCTTTATAACTCAGAATTTTGGTAAAAATTGCTTATTAAATACAATGATGTAAAACAAACAAGCATTGGTGCCACTCTGTGGAGCACTTTTTAAGTAGATGTTTCGAAATTTGCCTCAGTGTAATTTGATGACTAATTCATGTTCAAAATTTTGTTTGTAGATTTTAGTGGCAGACATGAACCAACACATTGCAGACTGTGATAGAATTGATAAAACTATAAGTTACTTCAAACCGGTGAAAGAAACAACGCAGAAAGTTCCCACGTACGAGAAATTTCAAAAATTAGTAAACTAATGAGCTATTTCAGCTTCTATTGATTTTGTTAATAGTTTAAGTATAATTTTACTTTAATTCTTATTTAAACAAAACCGTATTTAAGTATGCACTTGGGTTTAACATTTAGTGTTTTCAATTACTTGACCTCCCCCCAAAAAAAAAACAGTTGTGTAGGTCGCAAAACATTGTCTAACTCTCTTCTTAGCATACTTGTTTTCGTATTTTTGAGGTTCAGTTTATCCCCAGTTAGTTTTGTTGTACCGTGATGGTTGCAAGGTTTTGGATTTTGCTGTTAGAAACTTTACAGTTGATGCCACAATATAGGGTTGGCTTGGTGACTGTAAGCACAACCATTTTTTTTTATCTTGCTCTATCATCATTGCTAATGACTTTTATTGTTTCAGGGACTTACCTAATAGATCTACATTCCGTTGCCCTTATTGTAAATTATCCAACCTTGACACAAATGGTTTACGGGATCACTGTAATGACAACCACAGAACTAATACTGCTCATGTTGTAAGTATGATTGACTTCAATATTTCTTATAACGTTTCAGTAAATTATTTATTAGCTTGTCTGTTTCGAAGAAAATGTCGAGCTATTATTATTGCTGCAGCATCGTCTTTGTCATTGTCATGCAAAAACTTTAATGTAGCTCATTACTCAAAGACTATTTAAGATATCATAATGGCATTAGGAATACTTAATTATTATGACAAGGGGCAGTTACAAGACAAGGGGCATTATTCTTAAAAGTTACGAAGAATTAAAGAATTGAAGTTTGCCATTTATGAGGGAGAGCTAACTTCTTCTTGATTTTCAATGTGTACAAAATGATTCTACATTACAGGTATGTCCCATCTGTGCATCTATGCCGTGGGGAAACAAAAACCAGACAAGTTCAGATTTTATGCAACATTTGAATATGAGACATAAGTTTGAGTATGACACCTTTGTGGTGAGTACATGGGAATAATATCAAATATCTTGTGTTGATTGGATGAAATGTGGTCACATGACTTGTGATGAATTATGATGAGTCATGTTTAATCACAGCTGGTTCTGTTTTCATTGAATAAAAATTTGGTCACATGAACTGTGATGAATTATGACGAATCATGTTTAATCACAGCTACTTCTGTTTTGATTGGATGAAATTTTGGTCATGTGACTTTGATGAATCATGGTGACTTATTGCAGTCACAGCTCTTTCTTGTTATGATTGACAGGTGACCATTAGCTTTGGTTCAATTGTATATTAATATATATGTATGCATGGACAAATTGTTGCATTTAAATCAAAATTGTTCTTATCACATCATTTGGCATATTTCACTTTCATACCTCACATTTGCTTTTATTTCACAGTAGGGCTTATATTAGCATTAATGTTATTTAAGAATCAATTCTTTTGTGCTGAAGGTTTTATTTCAATGTTTTTTGTCATGGTGATGAATTATAGTGGATACTCTGTTAGTCATATGTCATCGTGTTGTTTATTGTGTGCCGTTAACTTCTGTTTCGAGACATTTTCTCTGAATCCCCAGGACTAACTTCAATCAAGCTTCAAAGGAATGATCCTTGGATGGTCCTCTACTAAGATTGTTCTAATTATGCCCCTGTGGTTAAAATGGGCCAGGCCCCAGGGGTCATTTGTGTTACTTAGACTATTGAAGGAAACACTTTAAACATCTTCTTTGACCAACAATTCATCTTATTTTAATGTTGATCTTATTTCAGTAAATTTTTATTTCAGGATTACAGACAAGACGATGAAGCCATGTTAGAAGCAGCAATAAAGGCCTCTCTAGAGAATGCTTGATTTAGTCTCATCCTATCTGTGACAGAATATATTCTTGGTCCGGGCACTTGTACCCCACCCACTTGCTTTAACCTCTGTATGACCCCGCATTAGGTCATGTTGTCTCATAATGTATTGATATAATTTAAATGCATCTTGAGGTCAGAATTTTTTGTGTCTCGGAGGAATTTTTGCATAACTACAGCAAGAAGTAGACTTCTTAAATTTCCTAGTTGGTATTAAATTCGAAATCAAAGTAACTATGTTTCGTTTAAATTATTAACTTGATAAAAAGTTAAGAATTCCATTCACATATGTCCACTGTGAATATATAATAAATTTCTGAATCTATGTAGGCTTGGAAAATATCAGCTAGTGTAAAAGATAGAAGCTCATTAACATATGCTTGTTGGATGTAATGTTTTACAGAATAAAAAGCATGAAGTCGATGATGATTAATTCTAACTTTGTTTCAAAACCCACTTTTTTACATCCACAATAGATATGCTGTTTGATAGTTGAAAGAAGAGAAAATATTGTCTTATTAGGTTTTTTTTTCAGAATGGCAAAAATCAAAATGGCACTTTTAAGACATAAAAGATTTGGCTAAAATAAATCAGAACTATAAAGCATATAAGAAGTTGTATAGATATTTTTACTGTAACTTAGTTGATTAAGTTATTTGATGAAGAGCGTTATATTGTTGTATTTCTTTTAGTTCTAATTTTTTTTTTGGTAGCTGTATCAATAAATACCATATCTTTTCCCTATAACCAACCTCGTAATTGTCTAGCCTTCCTTTTTACGTTATAATGATGGATTATAACTTATCAGAAATGTGTTATTTATCTTTCAAATTATATTCAATGAATATGAAATTCATTATTAACGATTTGAAATATATCTGTAAATTGTGATGGGATGGGGTTTTTTTTAAAGATTTTAGTAAATATTTTGCTAACGTTTAGCTACTACCTAGTCTGGTAAGATTTGTGACAAATAATTACTGGTTGTGATTTGTTTTAAAAAGATATGTACCATGTTTACGTAGAGTCATTGGGAGTGTACATGTCATGTTGTTAAAAGATTGGAAGTATTTGAATTGGACTTGGAGAGATATTTGTTATATGATGATTGACATTTTTATGTAGATTCTGTTCTTATAGGTACTCTGCTTGTTCACGTACCCTCTTCTTTTATTGTCATACTTGAAGTAACAACCACCTTTTCTTAAAGGCCACCATTTGAACAGACTAACTTTTAGTACACATTTGTTAATATGCTTGTACTTGACCGGAAAAGCCTCTTAATAAAAGTGTGTTAGGACTGCATTTGTTAATATGCTTGTACTTGACCAGAAAAGCCTTTTAATTAAAGTGTGTTAGGACTGCTTTTGTTACTTCGTTTTATGGCATTAGTTCACAGGTTTTGACTGTAAAATAAATTTGGCTTAGTTTACACTCTAGGATGTAAATAACACCAGGTACACACGATTGTTTGCATTTTTTTTGTATCAATATTTAACATGTTTCGTTGAAGGAATGTCTACTGTTCGATTAATGATGGAATTGAATTGTTTTCACTGTGTTGCTAGAAATGTAAATGTGCTAAACTCATGTATAATGTATCAGCACTGTTTGGATTTCACTTTCTTAACACAATACTCAAGCTAATAGTTTGGGCATCATTTTTTGCACCTTCTTGTATATTCATCTAATAGTGTTTGCCCTATATTTTAAACCAGCCAGAAGGCTCCAATTTTCAAATTTTCTCATTGCTAATCCATGAAGATGAATACGTACTCAAAAAGAATTTTTTCCCAGCTAAGTAATGTGACTGACACGTTGAAGAGCAATGGGCAGGCCAACGCTAAGTCGGGTAGAGTTTATATAAAAATTCTACGCAATTAAGTAACAATGTGCATTTTGCTGTTCACCACTTGTGTAGGTCACTCAGTTCCCAGCAATGTTCTAAATAAACTCTTTTCTATACTTAGTGTTTGTTTTATCATTGGTCTCTCTGGATTTTACATCAAGATGTCATTTTATAGATAATAAGTTGTAAAAATTTAGATTATATTATGTTTGCAATAAAACCTCGTTATCTCGGGGAGTTATTGGAACAGACCAAATGCTCGATATAAACTAGGTGCTCCTACTAAGGGGTATATATGCTTGTTGATTGTTTAAATATATTAAGCTGATTGATTAAATAAAGTTTTCTAATCATGAATATATTCATGTTTTGAACTGTATAATATCACGTCACTGTTACTTCCGTGCGGTGAAACATCTTAGTTACACGATGTGAAAGCTACTTTGTAATAGCAAGTATGTGTGTATTGAAGAAAAGAGAAAGCAACCAGTAGTATACATACTTTATTGACAACATTACATCTTTCACATGAGAAAATCATCTCAAAATGGTTTGCAAATTTGTTTAATTAACATAATGCATTTGGTTCTGTTTGTCATTATTAAATTTGCATAATTAGCTTTAAATGTAGGTCTTTGTTTATAGAAATTAACTGCAAAATTCCGTTCTTTTATTGTGTAACCAGTGCTCATAAACACATAATTATCATTGTATTAGGTACAAATATGATATAACATGACACTCCTCAAGATGATCAAGGTAGTTTACACTGAATTCATTCGAGCATCATTTGTACTCAAAATATTGATATAACAATGCTGGAAGTATGCATGGAAAGCATAACTGAGAGCAAAAATTGATGTGACTTTAAAGACTCCAGGATATGTCAGGTGATTGTGATATTGATGCTCATGATAACGAAGTTTTACTGTATCAATAAAATCAACATTATGAATACCTCTATCCCCACTAGGATAGAAAAAGTGGTCTTGTTTACTGTTACCCAAAAAACCCTATTTTATTGTGTGGACCCTAAAGTTTCTGGCAGCAAAATCCTAAATATTGAAATATTTGGGGACAAGTAGTACCTCCTAAGTATGAAAGGTTTGTTTAGAAAACAAAAGTTTTGCAACCTACCTACCATGATTTTGTCTCAAACTGTAAACATGACTTATTAGTCTAATGTGATGTTAATGATTTTTTGTTAGTTTTATTGTCTTCTGTTTATCTGGAATTCATTACTTTTTAATTATTGTTAGTACTGTTCAGGCTCTGGATTCAAATCTCAATGCCATTCTCAAAGTATTATTGTTGAAATGATAGAGATGATTAATGTTTGAATACATATTCAGGTCAATTATGCTGTCATAATAATGTATCAATAATATCATTATTGTGAGATCACATTTAACTTAAAAACTTAATAAGACAAAATATGAGATTTGAGTTTGGAGAATGATCTCATGTTTTATAACCTCAGAACAAGATCTGTAGTTTGAGCCATTTTGATAATCGTGATGATTTTAATTATATTGTACTAATTAACATGTTGACTATTTTTTACATTTGTATGTTGTTATATCAGGGATATAAATTAACAGTTGCTCAGTCACCATTGATGGCTAAAATTGGTAATCGGCAAACAAATTTTGTCCGATCATCGCCCAGTCAGCAAGTAGTAGTTCACCAATGTTTTTCCAAATGTTTTACTTTCATTTTCTGTTTTTTTTTTGCCGTTGTGGTGATTTTAGGCTGGGCACTTGATTACAAAAGTTACAAACTCTGCTGTCCAATTGAATTTCGTAGTTAATTTATATCCGTGTTATACACTTACATACAGTCAAAACATACATACATGGTCAATGTCTACTGTCTCTTGACTCCAATTTTTGAATTTGGTTGGCTAATTATTTTTTAGGCGAGTTGAGCTCAAATATTAATAGCCGGACTGATAGGGCTCAGAAGTTTACATTTCTGGTGCAACCTTACAAAAATGAAACATAGCTAGTCCAGGGCCTATATTTATATAGCTTTTTAATTATTTCCTAAACACATATTAAATTATCTTAGCTAAGAAAAAAACTTATCATAAGATTAGTTATACTCTTAAGTGCCATTCAGAAGGTTGATTTCTCGGAAACATTGATAAAAGATAAGAAATCACAGGATGTATTTATGACATACACTATAGATTCTGGTTCCAACTGTAACTTTCATAATGATGAAGTAGCAACTTTTGCTGACAGTGTTTCTGATTATGTCTTGTTGGTATAATTAGGTAAATAAAATTTTTTATGCGAAAAAAGGATTTTTTTCTAGCCTAAATGATTTCCAGTACAATGTTGTCAAATATTGAAAGTTTGTGAGTTTGTGTATTGATTTTATTAACTATGTTCTGTTTGGTTAAGCTAGTGTTTACTGTATATAGAACGTTTTGTTATACATGTTTTTAAATGGTGATAATTATGATACGAAATAAAAAGATCTTATTTGCTACTGGATGTTTTCTATACTTAATCGAGTAATCTTTGATCTTATCCTCATAGATCTGCTAAAACATGCATGGTTAAAAATTTTCCGGAATTTTTCGGAGCTTCCGGTTTTTTCCAGGTTCGGACCCTACTGGTTTTTATTGTTTCCGCAGCGCCTAAATTGTCTCTGAACAACCAGAGTACGCGGCACCAGGTTAAGATGTCCGGTTTTATGAAAATTTTCAACTTTCACCCATGAATATGTTACCACCACTACGTACATGGCGTGCACAGTTAGCACCAGTTAAACACAATGACAAGTTAGTGTCAGTAGAATATATAACCACTACTTTATGAGGCCTGTTACAGACTGTTGCAAAAATAACCACCAATATGTACATGGTGAGCTATGTTAGTGCTTTGGCCGTGACTGTGGTCCAGTGGTTAGTGTGCTGGACTTTCAACCTGGCGATCTGGGTTCAAATCTCGGTTGTGACGGGTCATACCCTTCTATGAAAATTTGACAAAATCATTGATTTTCATCTACATGTGGAGAAGTTGCCGGCTCCTTGTGGAAGGTTAAGTTAGTATAGGGACTCAACATAACATGTAGAGTCCCTGGTTAGTATACAGTCCAAGAAAACTGGTTAGGTGAACCAACCGCCGTATATAACTGAAACGTTGTTAAAATACGGCGTTAAACCCTGCGAGAAATATCTTAATAGTACATATAACCGCCAATATGTATATGGTAAGGTATGTGAGTGTGGCAACCAGTGTGTACGTACTGAACTCTGTTAAAGTCAATATAAAGTACATTGATCGTTTTATATTTAAACAAGTAATAGTGTATGCACGACATGCCAAGGCTTGCTTCATACATTTTCTGCTCTAATTGATAAATAAACTTTTATGCAAACATAAAATTTTTTATGGCATTGAGCTATGGGCTTACGTATTTTTTAGGTCCGGCTTTAACCGGTTTTTTCCATTTCTATATGACGCTTTCTTTAAACCAATGAGATACCACAAATTGATCATGTGATCATTTTCAGCCTATCAGCGTACTTGTTTTCAGATACTTTGTTTAGTTTATCAGCTACAGTCACTTTATTTTTTGCTCATCATTTTTCCACCTCCTCCTACTCCTCCACCCTGAGTATATGATACACTTTACATCTTTCGTTTGTGAGCCCAATTATAGGCTACACTTATTTCCATGCTTTTATCTGGTTGGTTAATAAAATGTGAAACATAATTGGGTTGCATGTTTCAATTACCTTGCTTTTGTTTTTATTTGTTTTACAAAATGTAAATTTGGTTGCATGTTTTCATATATGTAGTTTGACGGCGGTTTTTTGTGCCCAGATATGGGATACATCAGACTGAATGTTTTTATGGTTCGGAAATGTATGTTATGTAATTGTTGTTATTTGGTAATGACGCATTAGTATTCCATTTGTTACCTGCTTTTCATCTTTGAACCATGTTGTAGATATTTGTGATGTATTTTATTTTGTTTCTTTTATGGCATTTTTAATAAATGCCCTATATCAATCATATGCTATGTTTTAGTCTTCTTTTATCCCATACAAGTTCGACTCAGTATTTGGCCCTTCTTGGCGTCCTGTATGCTTAGCTTATTACTCAGGTCAATACATAAAAAAGATAGTGAAATATTTAAGTCGAAATTTTCAAACGTAGAGAACTGATACTGGATAATATTTATGCAGAGACCATCTCTGGGATTGAGAAAAAAGTGGTCTTATAGCACAAAAGCTCTCCTTGTTTGTATCATTCGACACACAAGTAATGACAAAATATGTAACGATATAGATGATGATATATAACGTAACATACAAATAGGTCTCTTAAAAATATACCGGGAGAGTTATTTTTTTGGTACAGATTAAAAGATCATAACGTAGAATTAAGTCTAAAATTGGTCCTTCTGTTTCAATTTTAAGAACCAAGTATGTAATATCTACATTTAATACAATGGACCCCCCAATAACGTACGCCATAGATTCTACTGGCCACTGTAACTTACCTTTCATAACGATGATGAAGTAACTTTCTTCACTGGGGTAACGCCGTTTTTCATCAATGTTTCAGTTATATAAGGCGACGGGTTCATCTTACCAGTTTTCCTTGATTGTATACTATCCAGTAATAACTAACATATCCTTCCACAAGGAGCCGGCAACTTCTTCACATATGGAGGCAATGGAGATTTTTATCAAATTTTCACAAGAGGGTATGACCTGTTGAGACCGGGATTTGAACCCGGATCGCCGGGTTACAAGTACAGCGAACTTAATACAAGACCACGGCGACGGCTTAATGAAGTAACAACTTTTCCGATATTATTTCTGTTTCTGTCTTGGGTGTTTTGGTAAACAAAATGTGCTATTCGAAATTTCTTGAAACATTTAAGATAAATCTAAAACTAACTTAAATGGATATTGAAGTGGAAATTTGAACTAAAATCATCTACAAATAATACTCCAAGTATTTCTCTAACTCAAATACAAAATGATCAGATTTTGGAGATTAAAGTTGGTTTCAATGTAAGAAAATCGTAAATGAGCAAACTTTATAAATACGGACCTTGTTCTTTTCCACAGGTCCGGATAACCCCAACATAGATAGAGAGATTTCATTATCATTCTAATAGCTTAATTCATATATACTATCGGTGTGCAAAATAACTGCGTAGAAAACACCGATTCTAATCGACAACGACCGACCTTGACCTAAATCTTTTCCGCTAAATTATTTTCTGAAATCTTCACGGAAGTTAATTAAAAAAGATATAAAAATCCTGTGAAGAAACTTTCGTAATAAAAATCTGGTCTCTCATAATAAGAGGTAAGCTCCATTTTATTTTAATGATTGTTATTTTAAATTCTATGGTCATTTTCTTCTGAACAATGAATTGAATTTTATTTAACCGGGTATATATTCATGAAGCCTCATTGAAACACCGTTATTTCATTTGCCGACCAGGTGAATACTGGTAAAAAGGGCTTAATACTTAAATTATCATTTGCCTTATTGTCAAGTTGATATACGGAGGAATTAATGGAATTCAGTCCGAAAATGGATGGTCTTTACAATGAGATGGTCGCTGTGTGAGGTTTTATTATATACTCAGTATACTGAAAACTTACGTCTTAATTTCTGTAGATAATTCTCTACTATGCCAGATATTCATGGCGGCTTTAGATGTCTGACCTTCATTTACTTTTATCGAACGGAAATCCTAACACAGTAAAACCTCATATAGCAACCAACTGAACATTACGACCACTATAATATTACGATCACTTTTTCCAGGAGCGGCTTTTAATGACTTCCCTATAAGTCAGCTTGATAATGATACTACCTTATTATTACGACCGATTTTTCGGGTCCATAATGTGGTCTCATTATCGAGGTTTTACTATACACTAAAATATGTCTGTAGATTTAAATGTGTTTTTAAAGAGATTGAACTATACATTTTCGTAAACGGTCCTGACACTTTTTATTTCTAAGATTTATTGTCTGTTATTGTTTGTGGGTAATTAATGAGAACTTAATGTCCGAGCTTGGGTTAATGGGTTTTGGAGTAGGTGATAGTTTGGGAAAGGAGGGATTTAGTATGAGTTTTTTTTCTATAAATCATTTTCTTATGTATATACACGCATTTACATGAATGTTCAAACACTGGCTATATCTATCATAACAAGACGATCATGATATCTGAAGTCGCTCCCAGTGAAACAATCCAACGACAAACTTGAAGGAGGCCAATATAAGGATGCTACATAGTTTCTACAGACAGGAGTGGTAAAGATCCTGTAAGAAAATGTGTTTAAAAACGTTTTCAGTTTTAAGCTATGACATTCCTAAAAATATGACTGAAAGAATTTTGAAGGTAGGATAAGTGACTGTTACTTATATGCAAATTTGGGTACATTTCCGTAAGCTTTTTTTAAGAGAATATGTTACAGTTCAACCTCTCCAGAGTGGCCCTCTCTTGAACAATAACTCCCTTTAACAACAACATGTTTTTCCCACTGTACGATTTAACTGTTAATTCAACCTCTATAGAGCAACAACCTCTCAATAACAACTTAAGTTTGCTTCTCCCAAAGGATGTTGCTTTGGAGAAGTTGCACTGTATTTGTTTATTATTCTTTACTTTATAGTTCTGGGTCCATGGTTAAAAAACTTTTAAACACATTTGTATAAAACAACATGTTCTGGAATACATTTCTTATTGTTTGCATAAATTTATATATACATATATATGGGGTAAAATGATGTAACATCAATGAAATTATTTTGCATCATAGTTTTATCAGAATATATCATATTGTAAGAGAACAACGTTTTATCTTTCAAAACACTTGAAGGAGGGAGAAAGAGAGAGAGAGAGGGGGGAGGGAGAGAGAGAATTTGTGTTTGTGATTCCTGCTGTAACAGTGACAATATCCTATTGCAATGAAATATTACACTAACTCTCTTACTGGATGCCTGTAAGAACATCATTTAAATGATATCAGGTATTCAATAAGTAGTAAACAGATTCTACGCGCTGTAAAGATTTCATTTTGTTGTTCATAGTACAGGGTGCAGTAAAACCTGTTATCCTTCTGCTACGTAAGTATATTTTGGACTCTTTCAAATTCAAAGCTAATAATTGTTTAAAACATCAATTTTTTAAAGAAAATTGTATTATTTCTCTCTAACAGAGCAGAAAACATGGTGGCAAAAGAAACCATTACTCATTAAAAGCAATTGCTTCTTCATTCATAGTGGTAGTTTATTCAAGTTTGACTGGTTTTATAGACATGTTAACCATGTAACATTGTCATCATTATGTAATATAAGTTTTACTTACCATTTTGAGCATGTATTTTTACAGATTTTGTGAAAACATTTTAAAATACATTCAAACCTGTCAATACAAACCTTCAGTCAGAGAAACAAAGCAAGTGTTTTATTTGAAGCAGACTTCTCAGTGATACTGTAAAAAATTACCTTTAAAATTTCTAATCTGACATAAATGATTTTGATCTTTTGAGCCTGCTAGTATCTATTTATCAATGAGTCTGTTACAGTGTTGACTGTATTCTAGCAAAGTTTCACATACATATACTCAGAGTACATACCACAAACTTGCAAACAATGATATATGAAATTTTTACCTGCTATGAGAAAGAAAATGTTTTTTTAATATTAGTTAAAGTTAAAATATCTCATAAAATTGATTTCATGAGCAATTTTCAATGAAGTATTACAAACTGATTCAAGAAACTTTCACAGTTTACCATTAGATTGTCACTTATGCAAGTTGGTGAATTTTATGGATTTTCAAGTATATTTTCACCCTATAATAAAACAAATTCTACCAGGAAAGGAAGCCATTAAATAAAGGAAGAGGGTAACAATTCTGTTTTTTTTTCTGTTTAAATTCTAAGCAAACAATGACTGCTGTGCTTTTCTAAAATAATGAGTTGCTTAATACAACACTATAATTATGTTTTAAAAAGTTGAGCTCAGTATATATCATCAAAGTTTTACTACAATTTCATCCAGATCAAGCCTAAGCAAATAATGCATACCAACAGACGTTTTCACAAACTTGGATCCAGAGATAGTAAACAAAGAATTCTCCAACATTGTTCTAGCTACAGTTAAAGACAATTTATAAGTGCCTAGGATGCCCATGGGTCATGACATACCAAGAATATTAATATCAAGTCATTTTTGCATTGGTTTTCAACCTGGTTCTAGCCCCAATCACCTAGCATATACGTATGATACATGGCATATAGGGGTCTTGGCTATTGTTTAAGACCATATTTACAGAAACCTGACATATCCCAGGATGCAAATAGCGTCTTATAAATTTCCAGTATACAATTTTGACATAGAAAGTATCTGCATATTTTGAACAGATTTTCAACCCAGTTCAAGCCCCTATGACCTAGAATATATGTACAATGTATTATTATGGCACAGATGTATTGGTAACTCATTTGAAACCATAGCTAAGTACATGGGATGCCTGTGCAGCTCTCAGCATGTTTTGAAAGCCCTTGAGACCAGGCATATATATCTATATGATACATGATCATGTAAGTATGAGTAGTGGATATCCTGATGCCTGGGATATCTGTGAGGGACACAGCATACTTAATGTCTGCATACACGGTTTTCAAAATATGAAAAATGGACATTTGTCTGAGTTTTAGGACCCGGCTCAAGCCCCCAGGATCTGCCGCATGACTATATGATACATAGTTATGTAAGTTAGGGTACTGGCTTTCATTTAAGACCATACCCAGGTACTTAGTATACCGATGGAACTCACGGCAAGTCTAAGGAGGTCTGTCAACAAAGTTTTGACACTGAAATACCACTAGTCTAAAAAAATGTAGGTATTTGACTCACTTCTAGTTCCAATGACATTGTGCTGGCCTGTATGATATATGGATGTGTTGGTATGGTTACTGGCCATTGTTTGAGTCCATAACCAGGCATCTGGGGTACCCCTGTGGATCATAACATGATTAATATTGACCAAAATACTTAAAACAATGTAATTTTTACCATGATGTCAACCCGGTTTGAGCCCTCATGACTGTTGCATACCCATATGACACATGATAATATAGACATGTGTATCAGCTGTTATTTAAGACCATATCCAAATAACCAAGTATACCCTGAGGGTCATAGCATGACAAAATTTACCCCTTTGAAATATTCATAAGCAAATATATATGTTATTGTACTTTATGTCAGTCAAGAAATAGAATGTTGTTGTTGTATTATTAAATTTACAACATATCGATAAAATCTGGATTATTTCGTTCTATATGCAAATTACTGGACATAAACTTTGTAATTATATGCATATTTTTAGATAAGTAATTTGTAAAGTTATAAATCTGATATATAGAAAACATAAAAGGTGTCAATATCTAATTGTTGGCCAACAAATGGTTAACAACGCATTGCTTCTTTACACGCTGCAGGGTTTGTTAGTGGTTGACTTCTAAACATGGGTAACCATGACAAGTACTGTTACTGTGTAGTTGAAACATGTGCGTGAATTTTTAAATTTTGTTTCTCATTAATGTGAAACAAAATTGACTATGACCCGTGAATGTAATCGCACGGTCATGAGTCGTATATTTTTGGCCCGATTCGTCCCCGATTTAATTCGTACTTTTGCTCGATTCGTCCCCTAGTTAATTCGTACTTTTTGTCCGATTCGTCCCGAGTTAATTCGTACTTTTTGTCCCGATTCGTCCCGAGTTAATTCGTACTTTTTGTCCGATTCGTCCCAAGTTAATTCGTACTTTTTGTCCCGATTCGTCCCAAGTTAATTCGTACTTTTTGTCCGATTCGTCCCGAGTTAATTCGTACTTTTTGTCCGATTCGTCCCAAGTCAATTCGTACTTTTGCCCGATTCGTCCCAAGTTAATTCGTACTTTTTGTCCCGATTCGTCCCGAGTTAATTCGTACTTTTTGTCCCGATTCGTCCCAAGTCAATTCGTACTTTTTGGTTTGATTCGTCCCAGGTCAATTCGTACTTTTTGTCCCGATTCGTCCCGAGTCAATTCGTACTTTTGCCCGATTCGTCCCAAGTTAATTCGTACTTTTTGTCCCGATTCGTCCCAAGTCAATTCGTACTTTTTGGTTTGATTCGTCCCAAGTCAATTCGTACTTTTTGTCCCGATTCGTCCCGAGTCAATTCGTACTTTTGCCCGATTCGTCCCAAGTTAATTCGTACTTTTTGTCCGATTCGTCCCGAGTCAATTCGTACTTTTGCCCGATTCGTCCCAAGTCAATTCGTACTTTTTGTCCCGATTCGTCCCAAGTCAATTCGTACTTTTTGGTTTGATTCGTCCCAAGTCAATTCGTACTTTTTGTCCCGATTCGTCCCCTAGTTAATTCGTACTTTTTGGTTTGATTCGTCCCAAGTCAGTTCGTACTTTTTGTCCCGATTCGTCCCCAGTCAATTCGTACTTTTTGGTCCGATTCGTCCCAAGTTAATTCGTACTTTTTGTCCGATTCGTCCCAAGTCAATTCGTACTTTTGCCCTATTCGTCCCCGAGTTAATTCGTACTTTTTGTCCCGATTCGTCCCAAGTTAATTCGTACTTTTTGTAACGATTCGTCCCGAGTAAATTCGTACTATTTGTCCGATTCGTCCCAAGTCAATTCGTACTTTTTGTCCGATTCGTCCCAAGTCAATTCGTACTTTTGCCCGATTCGTCCCGAGTTTATTCGTACTTTTTGTCCCGATTCGTCCCAAGTTAATTCGTACTTTTTGTAACGATTCGTCCCAAATCAATTCGTACTTTTTGTCCCGATTCGTCCCAAGTCAATTCGTACTTTTGCCCGATTCGTCCCCGAGTTAATTCGTACTTTTTGTCCCGACTCGTCCCAAGTTAATTCGTACTTTTTGTAACGATTCGTCCCGAGTTAATTCGTACTTTTTGTCCGATTCGTCCCAAGTCAATTCGTACTTTTGCCCGATTCGTCCCCGAGCTAATTCGTACTTTTTGGTCCGATTTGTCCCGAGTTAATTCGCACTTTTTAGTTCGATTCGTCCCCTAGTTAATTCGTACTTTTTGTCCGATTCGTCCTGAGTCAATTCGTACTTCTTGACCTTATTCGTACCCTAGTTAATTCGTACTTTTTGTCCGATTCGTCCTGAGTTAATTCGTACTTTTTGTCCGATTCGTTCCGAGTTAATTCGTACTTTTCGGTCAGATTCGTTCCCCAGTTGATTCGTACTTTTTGTCCAATTCGTCCCAAGTTAATTCGTACTTTTTCCCGATTCGTCCCCGCGTAAGTTCTTACATTTTGGCCCGATTCGTAACCTATTTAATTCGTACTTTCTTTCCGATTCGTCCCCGACTTAATTCGTACTTTTTGTTCGTTATTTCATTTGCCGACCAGGTGAATATACTGGTAAAAAGGCTTAATACTTAAATTATGGTTTGCCTTTTTGTCAAGTAGATATATGGAGGAATTAATGGAATTGGGTCCGGAAATGGATGGTCTTTACAATGAGATGGTCGCTGTGTGAGGTTATATCATATACTCAATATACTGAAGTATACTGTTATAGTTTGTGTTGATATTAACTTACAGTATTTCTTTGTCTGTATTTTTATAACATTCGCTACTTTCGTGAAGTGTGTCAAGGTGAAGCGGTGCGCTTATCTGTCAATACAACCTGTTTGTTTAAAATTTGTAATCACTGAATCATTCATGATAATAATATATTGTCAAATTTGTATGTATTGTTTGTACACACTGTTGACGTCATGCCATATAATATCTTGAATTAATATCTTTTTTGTCTAGGATTAGACATCGCATTAACAATGAAAAAGTTATGTAGTGTATTTACCGTATACAAAAAGATAAACTAATAAATCAAACCTACCGAGCTTCAGAATATCAAGATGACCTCTTAAAATCACTGATAAATTCGGAGAGCACAACTAACGTGAGAGACACAATCACTTCAGTAGCATTAAACAATCTTGATGCAGAATCTATCATTTCTGAAGTTGTAAACCGTGTATATATATGATACAGGTATTTGTGGTCCGTGCGGTCATTTTAGGCCTTATACACTAGTCTTCACTATACTCCAATAAATAACAAACATGTTATAGCATGACCAGGAGGATTATGTTTACTTGTGACGAGACAGGCAGCCGTAAGACAAATTTTCAAAAGCAAATATAAACAATAAGACCATCTGAGCATGAGTACAATGTATATAACAAGAATGTAAATAAGTACGCATGAATACTAGTAATAGCTAATAAGTAGAAGACGTATAATAGTGTGATCTCGCCAAAATAATAGTAGTGTCAATAGTGTCAGAATGCGCCAGACTCTCCCAGTAAAAACCAGAGATCAGCCATATATATATATATATTGACTATGCTCTGGAAAGCTGTGTCCATTTGTCAAGTGTCTGACGCGGCATGTTGGACCTCATTTTTGACACGTAATCTACTCTACGATATAGCACAGTACTTAGCTATTTCCAATACATAGATATTCGTTTCATCTATACATTATAATGTATTATAATGAAATATATTTATAATTTTTTGTTGTTCAAATTAACCCTATCTAAAGATAGCATAAGATGCATAAATTGTTTTCAGCAAACAATGCCTTCTCTGCTTATGAGAAATTAAAATTTTTGCACAATCTCTAAACACTATGTTGTAATGACAAAAAGATACATTGAAGAATATATATATATATACAGTCAAACCTGTGTTAAGCAGCCGGGCAAGGGAAATGGCTAATTTGGCTGCTTAAGACAGGTGGCCACTTAACGCAGTTAGTGGTCATTGGAGACCAGATTGCATAATCAATCTGTATACAACATACAACATAGTTATACTGAATGAAAAATAAACATAATATAGTAAATGAACTTTAATTCTTGTGTTTTAAATTAAACATTTATAATTTATGTAACTAATACATGCATTAAATATCATTTACACAGATATTCATTCATTTATATACCAAACTAGATGTATGTGTATGTATACATATTCAACACTTAAAGAAGTCAGTAATTCTCTTTTCCACACTGAAGTCAACATGCAATTCTAATATTTTATATCATTTATACAAGCTCATTTTCTTACAAATCAACACTTGAAGAAGTCAGTAATTTGCTTCTGTTTTACACCTGTTTCCACTCTGTAGTCAACATATAAGTCTTCTGCACACATGAGCATTCCTAACATTTTGTGTTGGTTTTTGGCAAGAGCAAATTGTCTAAGTTTTTGGAAACAGTCACTAACTTCACCACCAGAGACGTGAGGTAGAATATTTATATTACTGTCATGATTATCTTCCACATCGCTGAATGTTTCATCTTGATCGTCCTTAAGTATGTCCTGAGCTGGTCGATCCCAGTCAGTCATGTTGTTGTCACAAGTACTGAACTTATTGTCAATTTCCATTAAATCCTTGATGTCACAACCAAACAAATCTCTAGACATTATTAAAACTGCCAGAGGTATGTCATCATCGTCATCATCATCTTTATCACAGATAACATTTTCCTCAACACAGGGTTCAGTAACACTTGTTTCATTGACTGATACCACACCACTAAAACCACACTTAAAAAACATTTCTGAATCATATCAGGCTTTACATCTCTCCATGCTCCACCAATCCAATAAATAGCCTCTAAAATAGTAATGTCACGTAAGATCTGAGGTCCAGTTTTTACAGTTTTGTCCATTTCAACAAGCACATGTTTTAATTTCGATATTTTAACTTCAGTGTCTGGATTATCCCAGCATCCATAGGTTGTAAAAGTGATGTAGCATTTGCTGGGAAGAACTGTAGCTTGACATTCTCAAGTTTGATATGTGGATGTACAGGTGCATTATCAAGGAAAAGAAGGATCTTTCTACCCTGTGTTCTCATTTTCCTGTCTAACCACTTGAGCCAGTCTTCCATTATAGGTGTCAGCATCCAGGACTTGTTGTTGGCATTGTACTTGACTGTACATGAATTTTGACGTGTTAGAGTAACAAATCCTTCTGGTAGAATGACCAATGCCTCAACTATCAACACAACCGTCAAAATCCGTGCAAAACTCAACAATCACTGTAGTGAATACATACTGCGTAGACAAATATTTCATGCTATGCTACGTAACGCGTGAAATTAATATTATATACTATCCCTTCAATGCGCTGACCCCCCCCCCCATGCTTATTAACTATTTCTGCGTCGTACATTTTTTGTCCTATTATTATGAATTATTTCGTGGAAATTTTATCTATCTAATCAAAGTGACATCTAGACACATTGTTTACGACACTAACTATCTACAACCCCAATTATCAGTACTGATCAATTTATTTATATCCTTTCAAAAATCATGTTCGAAGAAAATGTGGGTGGGGTGAAAAATAGGCCTATTTTAGTTTCTACACAATATTTTTGGTTTATTTGGCTGATATATATCTTTGCTAATGCTTGTGTGTTTATATATACGTTTTCATTTTTACAGCAATCTTACAAGTATCTGAATTATAATATTCTGGATAAAGTGATATACAAATACAGAAATCACTTTTTAATTGTAGAATTTTAGTATATTTTAATATTTTGAAATCAGGCACAGATACCCCACCACTTTATGATCTTGGTAGAACGAATTGCGCAATATGAACATTCGTCATTACTAATCACAAAATATAATTTGGATAAAAACCCGTCATAAACCAGTTTTCGGATACTGTAAAGGTCTGCACTCAACTCGTTTTTGATCAGATTTGGAGAGTTTACAAAAACGCTATTTTATTGATAAATGTGTTTTCCAGGTAGTCTATCAGCAATTTGCATCGGGCATGTATCATATTATTCTTTAAACTGTTATTTCGAGCAGTTCGTAATAGTTTTCCATACCTTTCTCTAACAGCGTTGTTATAATTGTACCATTTTAATGCACTTTAAGAACCCACGAAAGATGGCAGAAGGAGGATCGTCAGCATCGCCTCATCTTCTGGCAGCCGCCTTTGATTTTGGCACAACCTATAGCGGATACGCCTTCTCCTTCCGGAATGACCCGATGAAAATACAGACCAATTCTGGGTGGAACGCAGGAAGCCAGCAACTGATTTCTTTGAAGGCGCCAACATGCGTATTGCTTGATCGTGAACGGAAGTTCCACTCGTTTGGATACGAGGCTGAGAATCATTATAGTGAACTTTGTGAAGACGGCGATCATAAGGGCTGGTTACTATTTCAGCGATTTAAAATGTTCCTGCATAATAACCAGGTAAAAGCTGAAAGTTACCATTAATTAATTCAATGAGATTATCCGCCTATTGTCTAGTACACTTCATCATCCGATTGTTCAGAATGATCAAATTCAGCTACATAAGTATTCCTATTAATTTATATTTAGTTGTAACGGATGTTGTATTATTTCTTTGATTCGGCTATACCAAGAATCGCGGATTCATGCAAGTAATTTTGCTATACGTCTTGAGAGTTTGCACGAATATAGCGAAACAAAATTTGTATTTTTATCATCAATCAACAGGGGTTGACTCGAGAATCTACTGTGAAGGATATAAACGGGATTGAAATGCCTGCCATGGAGATATTTGCAATGGCCATATCATTTCTGCAAGGGCATTTATTAAAAACGTTGAATAAACAAATTATTGGTGTGGAGGAAGACAACATAATGTACACTATTACAGTACCTGCAATCTGGAAAGACAACGCTAAACAGTTCATGCGAGAGGCGGCCATTAAGGTAAACTGAATCTGACAGAATTATACAGATAAAATGATTCACTTCTAGCTGTTTTTACCATAGTCTTTTCTTGAGTAATTCTAAATCAAAAGTTTTTTATAGTCGGTCGTCATGGTTATTTAGTAATAAGCGCATAAACCAGCATGTTTCTAAACCCGTCATACTTCACTCCGCTGTAAATCTCTTAGTAAGAGCGGATTATTGGTCGGACATACAACAACAAGTCACAACGACACCATATTTTGACCATTCGTCGAATTACCGCTGAATTTCGCGCTTGTTTCTAACACATGTATCTGTGCATAATGGTCTCAAACTGAATACCCTAAACATTACAAAGGAATGAGAACTTACATACCCCGGTCGGTATGACTAAACAGCGGATATGAGCCATATCCGCGGATATTTGCGGATGTGACTTCCTTTCACTGTATACGCAATTACAGTCATTTCTATTTATTATTATTGTATTTAACAGATTTAGTTTTATAATTAGATACATTTTACTTAATTTCGTGAGTATTTAACCAGATTTATGAGAGATTTTGCCCATATTCACAGCATGAAAATACTAGAGTACGAGTTATCCACGGTTTACCGAGTAACTCGTTCGGAGCCAGCTTGAATTTCCTATTTATAAACACATGTAGCCGTTTCTCGTCACAAACAATTTATTTAAGTGATTAATTAAAATGATTGGAAGCCATTTGCACAATCGGAAGAGACAAGAGTATAATTTGTGATAGAAAATAAGAAAACAACACTGAATAATGATCGAATTGTGTAACAAAACCTGACTTTTTCTTTCGTTTGTAATACACTTTTGTGATACATTGAAATGCTTATAAATATTCAACACAAAGCAGTACGTTTATTTAATAGATTGGTGGAGATATTTGAATAGAAATGATGCAATTTGATCAAATACAAAAAAGATAAGTGAGAACAATATGGTATGGATCATATCCGCGGATATGATCGAATATGACTTTTCTGTATAACAATATTTTATCGTTTCTTTTCGCCAGTAATGCGTTTAGATGATACATACAAATACTTAGAAATATTATACACAATAAAGTATGCTTGTTTAACAGATTGGTGTTAATATTTTGATAGAAATAATGTAATTTGGCCAAGTACATGAACACAAAGGAGAGAACAATGTGGTCCCTATCCGCGGATATGAGCGGATATAAGTTTTCGTAATGAAAATATTTCATCGTTTTTTTCTCCTGTACTGCAGATGTATAAATGTTCTCTTGAAATACTAAGAAATATTCTACACAATCCAGTATTAAAATAGATCTATTTTAAATTTCAATACATTGATATTTAATTTCATATGTTTCTTGAACATAATAAGTGCTATTTTCTCACATACGCCGCACGTAATACTCGTAATTTAGAGTATCCCGTATCGAGAGCAGTTCCTAGTGTGGCGAATTAGCTTTCGTTGTTTTCCTTTGTAGTGAATTTAAATGAATGAACAAAAACTTAATCGCAATCATCATCATCAATTCATCCTTATCATCGCGATACTTCTGCTCATTATCACCATCATCAACAGCATAACTATTAATTATTGCATTTATTTTGACAGCCATAATCATTACAATGAACAGCGTTATGATAACCATCATCATTATCATCATGATGACCACCACAATTATCATTATTTTCATGTCGACCATCTTTATTTTTATCATCATTATCATGACTATTATAACTATGATTACGGAGAATCAGCAGGATTTGAAGCAGCATCTACATCATCATGCACATCACTACGACCATAATTAATGTAATCACCATCATCGTTGTCGTCATGATCATCATAACGGCCAGCCTCAAGATCATTATAATGACGATCATCATTATGACCAGCCTCGTTATCATAATAATGACAATCATCATTATGACCGGCCTCATTACATAAAATAAATCCGAATATTTCTTTTAAAAATAAGCGCAAGATGACATAATGCACAATATAACGAGCCATTCATGAGAAGAAGCACACAAAAGATTGTGCATATAGACGGACGGACAGAAAAAAGACAGACGGACGTACTTACTGTACAGTATAGGGTTATCCTATTGATTTTATAAGAGATTTTCTAACCACAAATAAAAATTCACCCCACAATGGCCGGAAAGAACCTCATAATATAAATTGTACGCTTACCCTAATGTATCTCTCGTTTGTAAGGACGGATAAAAAAGACAGACCGATGGACGGACGGACGGTCTGAAACCAGTAAATAAACTTACAACTTTTTTGCGGGGAGTATAATTATATTATATCGAGTGATGTTTTCTGTGAAAGAATGAATATATTATTATCGCGCTCCTCGTTATGATGATGACGATGATGTTGATGATCGTGTGCTGGTTGTGATTACGATGATGAAAATGACGACGCTGAAGATGATCGCGATGGTGGTCGTTATGGTGCTGATGATGGTGTTCTGTATAATTATCGTGATGATGATGGTCTTGGCGGTGGTGTTAATTATGATTCTTGTCATCATCATCTTTAGGGCCTGTCATAATCATCACCACCACCATCACCATCATCATCATGACGATAAATATAATAATCACCAACATCATCAGCATCATAACGACAGTCATCACGATCATCTTCAGCGTCGTTATCTTCATCATCGTAATCACAACCAGCACACAATCTTCATCATCATCATCATCGTCATCATCATCATCATCATCATCGTCATCATCATCGTCATCATCATCATCATCATCATCGTCATCATCATATCGGGGAGCGCGATAATAATAAATTCATTTTTTCACTGCTTCACAAGATCCCGTAATCATAGTTATAAAGGTCGTAATAATGATGGTGGTGATAAAATACATTGGTCGACATGATATTAATGATAATTGTGGTTGTCATGATTGTAACATAATGTTGAAACTGACTATATACATGTATTCATACGCATGCTAAGAAAGTAGTCTGCAATAGTTCTTGTTTAAGCGTTTTCTTGAGTATTAAACTTGGAGTCATGAAACACGCATTTGTCTCAGTTATTTCTCATCAGAGTTATATACATAGTTGTCTACAAAGATGGTTGTCATCGTGTTGATGATGACCGTCAAAATAATAGCAAGAATTAATAATTATGTTGTTGATGATGGTGATGACGGGTAGAAGTATCGCGATGATAATAATTAATTGATGACGATGGTTGCGATGATGTTTGTGATTATTTCATACTTTAAAGCTCCATAATGTTCTATCAAAACGTATGTGACATACACGTTTTTACTGTGAGTTTTGACGCAGACGAATATGTCACATAAGACATATGTCATTTTTACGGTCGAGTATGTTACACACGTGTAACATATTCTTGATTTGTGACATATAAGGCTCAACAGTGGCCAGCGCTTCCTGGGAGATATCTTCAACCTTCACCCCAGCACTAACTCAGTACCACCAAAAAATTGGCTCGCAAAAATAAATTCGGCAAAATTTGGGGGTCCCGGGTATAGGAACTTAAATTCTATCTTCAGTTTTCTTCACCTCATTTTTCACACTACCAAATGTGAACAATGTTTTACGCTATGGCTCAAAATCTTCCTTACGACCGTGCTGACATCCCACTTTCATAGTTTTTCGACAATCTTCATCATCATCATCATCGTCATCATCATCATCATCATCATCATCATCATCATCATCGTCATCATCATCGTCATCATCATCATCATCATCATCGTCATCATCATATCGGGGAGCGCGATAATAATAAATTCATTTTTTCACTGCTTCACAAGATCCCGTAATCATAGTTATAAAGGTCGTAATAATGATGGTGGTGATAAAATACATTGGTCGACATGATATTAATGATAATTGTGGTTGTCATGATTGTAACATAATGTTGAAACTGACTATATACATGTATTCATACGCATGCTAAGAAAGTAGTCTGCAATAGTTCTTGTTTAAGCGTTTTCTTGAGTATTAAACTTGGAGTCATGAAACACGCATTTGTCTCAGTTATTTCTCATCAGAGTTATATACATAGTTGTCTACAAAGATGGTTGTCATCGTGTTGATGATGACCGTCAAAATAATAGCAAGAATTAATAATTATGTTGTTGATGATGGTGATGACGGGTAGAAGTATCGCGATGATAATAATTAATTGATGACGATGGTTGCGATGATGTTTGTGATTATTTCATACTTTAAAGCTCCATAATGTTCTATCAAAACGTATGTGACATACACGTTTTTACTGTGAGTTTTGACGCAGACGAATATGTCACATAAGACATATGTCATTTTTACGGTCGAGTATGTTACACACGTGTAACATATTCTTGATTTGTGACATATAAGGCTCAACAGTGGCCAGCGCTTCCTGGGAGATATCTTCAACCTTCACCCCAGCACTAACTCAGTACCACCAAAAAATTGGCTCGCAAAAATAAATTCGGCAAAATTTGGGGGTCCCGGGTATAGGAACTTAAATTCTATCTTCAGTTTTCTTCACCTCATTTTTCACACTACCAAATGTGAACAATGTTTTACGCTATGGCTCAAAATCTTCCTTACGACCGTGCTGACATCCCACTTTCATAGTTTTTCGGCAAAGGTCGGGTTTAAGCCCCGATAATCTAACTTTTTCTCTCACCCCTCCTCAGAAATTGTGCCTGGCACATTTTAGTTGCATTGCACAGCTGTCAGAAGAATAACATTTATTTGCCACATTTAGCGAGGCAAGCAGGCATTCAGTATAATGGCTAATGAATGTATAGATGACTACTTTCGTACGACTTTCATAAATATTTAGACAAATATAATCTTGATTTAGCATTGCTTATATAAATGTTGAAATTTCTGAAATGAATGTAAAATATCAGAGGCAAGCTTTTTAGACTAAGTATTGTAAAAGTATGATGAAGGTATTATTGTTATTGTTTTTAACACCTTTATCTGAGCATTTCAAGATTTATTATCTGATCATAATAAGATTAAACGGAATTACCCACCATCACTTTGGGACTCGAGCTGGTTCTAAAACCTCTAACAAACATCCATTTTCAATCATTTTGGTTGTATCAACATGTACAAGTATGTGCACCATCTAAAGCATGCTATGGCTCCATGGGTGTCCCAGTTTCCTATATGAGGTCTCAAATGATAACCACTATCTATATCTACACGGCCATGTGGCATATAGGTATGCGCTATGACTTTGTGGCTCGAACCGGCACGAAAACCTCTCGCAAACGTCCATTTATTCATAAATTCAGTTTCTATACATGTAAATCCCTGTATGCGCATCTTCTTAAGTATGCTATGACCCCACGAGTGTCCCAGATACTAGTACCCGAAAACGGTCTCAAACGATAGCCAGTACCTATATATACACAACTCTGTGACATATAGGTATGCCCAATAACCTTGGGACGAGAACCAGGTCCAAAATGCCGGACATACATCCATTTTCTCATATTTTCCATATAAAAACAACATATGCAGACCTTCTTAAGCATGCTGTGACCTCCATGGGGGTTCACATTACTCGAATATGGTCTTAAATGGAAGCCAGTACCCATACCTACACCATCCGGCGTCAGGTATCAGTTGGGACCAAGTCATTGGGGCTCGAACCAAATCGAAAACATATTTAAAAAAAGTCAAATATTTACATTTTAAGTTCGAACCTCTATCGGCAACATTCTTAGACATGCTGTGATATCAGGTATTTCCTAAGTTCTGGTATTCTGTCTTAATCGATAACCAAGTCTCATACCTACAAGAACATGAATCAAACTGGCATGCGCCAGGTCTTCGGGGCTCGAACCGGCTCCAAAATCCTCCGACAAACCTTCAAAATACTGATTTTGACAAATTCTTGCAATGACCTATACCAACACAAACATGTATCATATGTGCATGTACCTGGTCTTAGAGCTCGACCAGGGTAGAAAATCTCTGTCCAACCTTCAAAATACTGATGTTTTATATGTTTGAATCCTTCAGGTCAACATTCTCAGACGTGCCACGATCCTCAGGGGTATCCCAGTTACTCACTTATCGTCTTAAACGACATCCGGCACCCATACCTACACAACCTGGTATCATATGTGTATGTAGATGGTCAATGGGATTCTAACTGGACCGAAAACCTCTCACAAACCTTCAAACGGTGTAATTTCAGTCTAAAAACTGTTTTCGTCAACAGTCTTAGGCATGTTATGACCTCCAGGGATCATCTAGCCACTCAGTTATGATCTTAAACAATAGCCAGTACCCATACCTGCACTACCGATATTATAAAGGGTAGGTACCTGGTCCTAGGTGCTAGAACCAACCCTAAAACCCATGACAAACCTTCGAAACAGTGATATTTCAATCTAAGCGCGTTTTTTCAACAATCCTAGGCTTGTTACAACTGCCAGGGTTATCCCAGCTACTCGGTTATGGTCTTAACTGATAGTCAATACCCACACCTACTCAACCGTATATTCTATGGCTTTACGCCGGGTCCGTAGGGCTCGAACTGGCTCCAAAACCTCTGCTAAACCTTCAAAATACTGACGTTTTGTAAATTCGAACCTTTCTGGTCAACATTCGTAGACGTGCCATGAGTTCCAGGACTATCCTAGTTATTCGGGTATGTTATCATATTAAAGCCAGGACCCATACCTGCTCAACCATGTATCATATCCATATGTGTATGTGTCAGGTCTTTGGGGCTCGGACCGGTTCGAAAACCTTTGACATACGCTCATATTTGGCCTATTTTCTATATAAAAACCGGAAGGTTAAGAATTTGTAAGGCATAATGTGATCAACAAGGAGGCCCTAGCTCTTCAAAAATGGTCTTAAATGATAGCCAGTATCCATACATACACAATACTGTATCATATGGGAGTGTGTCTGTGTTGGTGTTCGAAAACAGGCTAAAATAGAGAAGTATCTGTGCGAAAATTATGTTCAAGGACATGCTGCGACCTTTGAGAGTTTGCTAGTTTATCGAAAATGGTCTTAATTGATGGCCAGGACCTGTCCCTACATGACCATGAATTACACAGGTATGCTCGGTCCCTGGGGCTCGAACTGAACGGGCAATCTCTTCAAATTGGCATTTTTCTCGAAAATCATCACACCGAACCTCCCGTATATGGACTCCTGTGACCTTGAATTTGTCATAAAGACTTGGTTGTGGTCTCATTGAAAAGGTAATGCATAATACATTTGTGTACACCCCTTTTTGTGAATTGGTATGACATGATATTATATATCTTCATCGGTCCATTGTTCAGGGAAATAAGTTATACATATATCAAATAATTCATTAAATAATAATATTGAGGTAAAAATCTATATGTTCGAAGTATACCGGTGATTGTGTCTCATCAAAAGTTATATGTCTGTTTGATAATGTGCGTGCTTGATTATTTTTGCTTAAATCATTTGATTAATAATTATACAATAATCTTGGACGATGACAGTGCTACCTGGCCACTGTCTTGTGTTTCATTTCGTCAAGATAGGATTTACAGCAGGGTTTATTATCATATCAGTAATTTATAGCTGAACACTATTTAATACGATTATGCTCAGTTTCTTCATTTTTTTGTATTTCTGCAGGTCCTGACTTGAAATATAGAGACACTTTACCAATGTGGCATTTTTTCATTGTACAATATTCAAATGTACTTATTTCGTTATCTGTCGTCACCTCTCAAACGGTAGTTTAAATTACCATGATAATTCCCAACTGCTTACTTACCACATTGGTGTACATATTTTGACAGAAATAATGCAATTAGGCCAAATACATAAGCATAATTAAGGGAGGGAACGATATGGTTCATATCCGCGGATATGAACGGATATAAGTTATTGGTATAAAACCATTTGATCATTTATTGTTTGCATTTACATAGATTGAGTAACATTTATACAAAATGTAGTTTGCAACTAGTTGTCATAAATATATAATGTGTATAGTAAGAGAGTATTATCATTTATAACTATTAAATAAATTCTAAATGTGGGTCCAACATTTATGCATTCAATGGCTATCATGAAGTTCTACTAGGACATTTTAACCTAACTGTTTTACACCTCTCTGATATGATGATTGACTTTTGTCATTGTCAAATGTTCTTCAATAAACACATTAGACAAGGTAGCATTATTAATTTGACTTCAACCAACCAACATTATCAGTATCTAATATCTATTTAAATTGTTGATTTATGTGTTTATCAATTTTTTCCAATCAATGCCCCGCTTGGTATCTCAACACATAGTATATCGATATCGGTCTTGTAAGTCTCGAGACGCCATTATCAAATTTACTACCCAGTGTCCGAAGGAATCCGAATGAGAAAGATTTTTTCAACGGAGATAACCTACTTTCTGAAAAGGCATATAATCAAAACTGCTTAACCAACTCCTTGTTCTAAACGGCATTTCGTCTAGTACAACCATTTATAGTGAGCCCATTATAGTAAAATTATATGACAATACAGTAAAATATAGATCATGAGATCACCTTTGGGACGTGAAAAATCGGTTGTAATAATCATGTGGTCTCATTATCAAGTTGAGTTATAGGGGAAGCTGGTCCGAAAATAATTGGTCGAAAGGTGGTCGCTATTTAAGATTTACTTTATACATCTGCTGAATTAAAAGACTCCTTGACTTTTGGGAATTTATTTATTTATTTATTTGCGTTATCATGTTGATGCACGGGTAATGTGTGTGGATAAGTAAAATTTTTTCAAGAAATCTGACATTTCACATATATTCCATATGCGATTTAGGCAGGACTTGATCAGCATAGGTTAAAACTTGCACTGGAACCAGAAGCGGCGTCTATTTGGTGTCAGACAATTCGGACAGAACTGGGCAGTACCCTGTCTGTGCAGAATACTAAATACATGGTCGTGGATCTAGGAGGTATGTACATGCGTTTAGTATAATAAAAAATGTCTCTCGCCGAAAGGTAAAATTCTGTAGTTTCCAACAACAATACAAGTGTCTGTACAGAGCTTTTATGAACCAAAGCTCTTGGCGGTCTTGTTCAGAAGTAAAGTTTTCACAATTCTCTGGTGAAAGAAAATACATCAGAATTCATTGGTCACTCATCTCAAACTCCTGTTGCAAAGAAAGCACTTAATGTGTTCTTAATGAGATGTGTGATCAAGTTCATTCAAGTTGGTAGTGATGGTGTATTGGTTGGGTCAAATGTTCACGAAAATAGTACGTAAAAGCGTGTTACACCTTATTGGACAATTAACACTATTGAAAATGAACTCAATCCAGAAGTAAACCCAATTTTATCACATAGAACGTAATTTTAAATGGTTATTTAAATCAAGAGATACGAATGTTTAAAATGTTTGCTTGACTCCAGGCGGCACCGCAGATATATCTGTCCATGAGAAGAAGATTGATGGAACTCTGAAAGAGATACACAAAGCTAGTGGAGGTCCATGGGGTGGTATTGTAGTTGACGAGAATTATCTAAACTGGTTATCCGACATATTAGGCAAGCCGACATTAGATGTATTCAAGAAGGAACACATGGCGGATTATTTCGACCTTCTCAGAGAATTTGAGACAAAAAAGCGGATCATTAACAATGACTCTCAGAAGAAAATTACATTTAGAGTATCTGCCTCACTTCGTGAGGTGTACAAAAAGATTAAAAAGTCAGAGATAGAAAAGAAATTTGCTGTCATGGAGCTAAATAATAAAGTTAGCTTTAAGGGTGATAAGCTGAGAGTTGATGCTGATATTGTAAGAAGCTGGTTTGAACGTCCAATCAGAAAGAGTGTTAACCATGTTAAACGTCTCTTAGCAGAACCAGACATTAAAAACGTACGAAGAATACTTCTAGTCGGTGGATTTGGCAGCTGTGAGATTGTTAGAGAAGAATTTGAAAAGGCAATTGGAAGCAGACAGCTAATATGTCCCAATGAAGCTGGTTTAGCAGTGCTGAAAGGTGCAGTCATATATAGTCATACCCCAGAAATAATTTCATCAAGAATTATGAAATATACGTACGGAACCAATGTCTGCAAAAAAATTGAGCAACAAAACGAATTCGTAGAATCTGACGATTCTGCTGATGATCAAGAATGCATTACAGAATTCAAGTGGTTTGATGATGGTTTTGACTGGAAGTCAAATTTTGGTGCTCTAAGTGTGAACAGTGATGATGATGGATCGTATAAGAGCATACCGGAAGAGTTTTCGTTTAGTAGTATTGATTCCAATCCGAGTGAATCTGATCAAACAGGCAACAGAAGTGATGATGAAATAGAAGCTGATGATGAACTCATCACACATGATGAAGAGGGAAACGCATATAGGACTGATAAATTTGATGCCTTTGTTAAGATGGGAGAAGAAATTACATTAGGTCATAAAGTAACAAGGGAATATACACCAATGCAACCACGTGATGCAACCGATATTGACATCTACAGCACACTAGACCAGGACCCAGATTCTGTCAAAGATGAAGGTTGTAAACTGCTTGGAGTTCTTACAGTAGAACATCCAGAAGGGGAAACAGCAGAAGACAAAGCCTATAAGGTCACGATGATATTTGGTGATACCGAAATTAAAGTCAAAGCAAAGATAATGACCACTGGACGAAAGTTCACCACAACTATCAACTGCCTCAAGTAATACAAATTAGTATGAAGACAGTAATAAATAAAACACTGTATGTACATAAATTGTCTGTATGCCAGCAAATATGAATAAGACAGGGGAAGAATTGCAAGTGCCAGAGATAAAATTAGGGAGAATAACTACAGGTTGCAAATCAAGAATGGTAAATAAATGTTTTTAGAAGAGAAAAAGGCCAAAGGTCATGAATTGCTAAGAATTTTAAAAGAAACTGATTGAAGGGGTTTCAACATTAAGTGTCCTTTGACATATATCTCCTCCAACAAACAGATGTTAAAGTGAAAGCACAATTTGGAACTGAACAACCTCTGGTAAAAATAACAAATTTAACATCTGATACTGTAAACTATCAGCAAATGTGTGAAGTGAATAAATTTGTGACATTTTTTATTCATTGATTAATATTGTTTTACTTAAGACATGTGCGAGTTTGCAGTGATTTGCTGCACTTCCTTATTTGGTTGCGTCTTTGTAACACAGTTGTAACACAAATGCAACGAATGTTTCATGAATGTAACACAAATGCAAGAAATGTACCATAAATGCAACACATTATGTAATACAAACATAAGAAATATATAACTAACATAACAAGGGTAGGGCTTTCATTTGACCCTTAAATAGAGGATCTTGAATGAGTGCTCATTCCTCACCATTTTTATTAAACGAGTTGACTAAATGATATGACACGAGGCTCTGCCGAGTGTCATATTGATTTTGTCAACGAGTTTAATAAAAATGGTAAAGGATGAGCACGAGTGTAAGATTCTATTTATCACATAACCGTAAAAACGACCACAGAAAATGAAACAGACTATAGGATGACCTATATGCAAACGTCTAGTGTAGACTGTTCAGCACTGGGCGCAAAAAAGTATTGTATGTTTCTATTAATGGTTTGACGATAAAATGCAAGATAAAAGACATAAAATCGTTATTTTATTTACGAATCGAAAGTCAACCATGTTTACAAATATCGTAGTAGCGTAGTAATACAAAATATGCAAATGTAGTGATTATATGTGCAAAGTGTAGTGGCTAAATTGAATATTTATTGCACGGTTTGGCAGTGCCGAACGATATCTCCGGCACGGGTTTACGGCGCTCCTGTACCGCAGGTTATGTGATAAAACAGCATTTTGACTCGTGAAATCAGTAAAGTAAAGCTGTTGACTCTTGAGAATTCGTACAAAAGGGTCAAATTTACAATAAAATTAGAAAGAATTTTTTTTTCATCTTCATATTATCAGTTCAGGGTCATTTTTAACCCTCAACTTTTGACGTCTATCAAAAACCCTTTAGGATGATGAAAAAAAACATTATTGTGTACATTGATAGTTCTAGAAAGTCATACATTGTAAAAGACAACAAAATCACTGACTTCATAATCATGTTTTATTCATGCATTTTTATTTAACAGTATTTCAACAAATACAAAAAAAATCTTTTTATTCACATATAATGTACATAAGTTTATAACATTACTTCAACAATACTACAAAAACGTATTGCCTTTAAAAGCAAAACAGAATGTACCATTTCCATTTCAAACATTAGGCCTACAATCAAACAGACTAAGATAGAACTGGTAGAGAATATACTCAGAGGTCACATGAAAGGTAGCTTTTGAAGCTTATTATTCTGCACGAAAAAGTTCCATCTCATACAATAGAACCAGTAAGACGAACACAAGTTATTATTTTAACTTATGCATTTTCATTATATTAATATAAATGCGTGACATAAATATAACACAATCCATAAATTGTAAGGCAATAAACAACTTTACTTTTTTACTACTTTTAACTTAACGAATTATATCATTAGACCTCAAATTCGTTTTATTGTTACATCTACCATATCCTATCTTTAAACCTTTATTTTTCTTGTTTTACATATTTCTGTTAACAGAATTTTATTAGTTTTGTTAATAAATAAAAACATCCATTTTTGTTAGTGCTCTTATTTTTCATCCCTTCTCTATTCTACCAAGGCTTTATTTATACATGGACAATGAACAATATGCTTCTCATTTTCCTTTTCTCGCATTTTTGTACATTTTCCACACTTTCGAAAATGACTGCCACAGTGACACATAAAATATACACACTATACTGTCCGACATTCTATAAAATTCTGACTTCAAAGTGACAAGACAACAATAACTATTAATTTTTACTTTAGGAAGAGTGGTGTGTCAAACACTAAGGTTCAGGATTCACTATGGTAAAAATAACTCCATAAAATTGAAAATGGCACCCTTATTTTTCATATGGAAGGCTCATGAAGCATCTCCTAAAATATCCAATGGAATTGAAGTGACAGGAATTGTAAAAGCACAGTTTTGTTCTCTGTAACAAAGAAATTAAATTCTGGGCACAGAATGAATCAGTTATTCATATACAAATGAACACAGCATCAGTGGTTAGAATCTCAAAACATCCTCACGTTGCCGCAAAGTTAGCTTTACAATGACCTGAAATACAGAATTAAAAACTAATGCATATACTGCATGGACAAAATCATTGTGCATTAAATGAAATGTGGAATAAAAGGGGACAGAAAATGGTGTTGAATGGATGAGGTCTAACAAGGATCTGAACTGGAGATGTCATTATTTATGTATCAATAATCCCACTTGGGTTCTTGCTGTTCATAATCGTGTTTTGTGAATAACCATAAGTAACTGTTATAAAAGATTTTCCATGTAAAACATTTTGTAACTAACAAACACACAAACTATGCAAGCGTAAACCATAAGTCACCCTTCTTTAAAGAGGACAGATTAGTGAATTCATTATGATATAAACTTTAAAGTGACAAATAAAAATACAAATTTGAAGTCAGAAATATCCTTTCCTTAGAAGACAGTGTGAGATAGGGGAACTACAAAATATAAATGAAAATGTCATAAACAGGACAAAGAGGAAAAGACTTTTTTCTGGGGTTTAATGTCACGTCAACAGCCAAGGTCATTTGGCGACTATTCCAGCCTTGGCGGTGGGAGAAGACTTCAGGAATATACCTGGGTAAAACCATGCCTGTCCATTAGCTAGTTGGACAACTTCTGCACATGTGAAATTTGTCTGGCCCCTAGAGGGATTCAAACTTAAAGCAATGAGGGGATAGTGATCACTTATCAGAAACCAAAACTATGTGACTATGGAGGCTGCCTAGAGGATATGAATAGGCCTCCTAAGTTTATCTAAGAGACGAATTCCACAGAATTGTATGGTGTGAACGAACAACATACATATGAATTCAGACACATGATCATTGCCGTCTTCAGACCGGAGTGTACCAGTAATTCCGTCATTTTCTATCAATGGTAAAAACAGGTTGACAAACTCTTGTGTGTACGGGGGAGCTATAACATCTAAAACCTGAAATGATTAAGAAGTTAAAAAAGCATTTATCAAATAGTGACAGATACCTAAAGACAAACTAGAGGTACACATCTCAAAAGATAATTATAATATACTAGATGCATAACAAATCCAGAATAAGGGAATCCTTAAAAAATCATTTTATGAAAAGCAAAAACCTTTTTTTAACATTTGATTATGCATGCAGTTACATCAATTTGAGAATATGAAAAGTGCATGATTATGAATAATTTGTGTAAAATCAAAATTATTCTGGCAATTTAAATACATATAAATTGGTATTACCATTAATAGAAAATATTCATCCCTGACAAAATATGGAATACAGTTGACTCTTGTTGTGATGAAATTCGTAGGACTTAAGAAAATAATTTGTCTTAACGAGACAACTTTATATAAACATCAGAACATTAAAGTTTGTTATAGGTAATTATCCAATCAAATTTTATATGTACAAAGAAGCAGATATTAAATTTGTCTAAAGCCTTAGTGCAAAACCAGAGTTATCTAAAATCACATTTACATAACTCCTGATAATTTCGTCTAAGACTTTGATCAACTTTTAAGCAGATATTTACAACAAACAGAACACAATTTAAAAAATGGTGAGATTTCTATACAGACTACTGATATGTACATAGAATGCTATATTTACCTCTGACACAAAATGTCTGATTAGCGATATATCAGTGTCTTGTTTATGATGACATTCTCTGATGTAGTTGACGACTGGTAGAACACAACCACAGCTGAACACGTGTACCATACGATCTAACACTGTTTTCTTCAACTCCAACTGAAACATATACATACATGTATAAAACAGAAAAGTTTTGTTTGTTTTTATGTGACTAATTGTCACTTAAGGTTTAATGCCATTTTTCAACAATTTTTCAGTTATATATGGCGACCGGTTAACCTAACCAATTTTCCTGGACTGTATTCAAACCAGTACTAATTTAACCTTCCACGAGCCTGCAACTTCTCCACATATGGAGGAAAATGGACAATTCTTTTGACTTCCTTGATGAATCCATGAAATTTACTTCATATAAAGGTTCTAGTTTGTGGTCTCAATATATAATTTCAGACAATTTCAAACTCGTCATCTTATTACGATAAAAACTTGGCAAAGCCTCGTTTTTATCATTTTAAGATGACTCGTTTAATACATCCCTTAAATAATGACTATTCATGTAGATCATTTATGTTACACATTACATACAACTGAATATGAGAATGAGTTGCATGAGTTGTTCCCGTTTCCACTCAGATATGATAAAAGAAAATGATAATAATCATTGTCAGTAAAAAAATAGTACAAAATATACTTACCCTGACTAATACATCCAATTCATCAAAACTGTTTTCAAACAGCCTGATAAGTAGATCTAAAGCTTTTTGATGAAGTAAAAGATGATTGGTAACAATTTCATCAACCAACACAAGATGCAATGGCGTGTGGTCTGTGTTTAACTTGAAGTAACTTTTGTCGGATAAAATCTCGTCCACCCATGCCAGTACCCCGATAGCTATCACTGGAAACCTGGAAATACATACATGACGGACATTAATAACATGAACTGAATTTGGAAATAAGTATCTTTTAGGGGTAAATGTCAATAGTATTTCAGTTTCAACTTGCCTAACCTGTCTGTATTGAATTTAGAACCAGAAATAACCTAGTTCTCCACAATTAACTGCCAATTTTTTTAATGATCAGCTAGGGATGGACTAATCACCAGTGTAACTGTATACACTTGAAAACTGGAGTAAAACTCAAAGAATGTGCAGCGTAACCCCTCCAAACCAACATCTTTTGGGAGAAACAAAACTATGCAGTTGTTGAGAGGTTGTTACTCCAGAGAGTGCAAATTAATAGACCAATCGTACACAGCGAAAAAATCATGCTGTTGTTGAAGGGACATTGTTGCTCAAGAGAGGGTCACTCTGGAGAGGTTGCACAGCATTGCTGTATTTAAATGTAATAAACAATGTTCTTTAGATTGCAGGTTGCACTAAATAAACAATATATGTAAGCCTCAGTTGAGATAGGTTGTGAATACAGTAAAGAATAAGCCAACAAGAATACACAGTCAAATACTTACTTTATACATTGAAACAAAGTCGAGACATCAACTAGTAATTCTGATGCATTCTTGTTCTGTGCACATAAAGTTTGAACCTTTTCTAATGCCTGGGTTGTTGGTTTTAATTCCTTTTTTTCTATATGTTTCCTTACACCCTGTAGGATACATATAAAAATGAACATGGTCATGTACACATAAAGTCAAGACATACTAGCATTTGTGAGTAATAAAGAGTACGCAGAAAACAATGTAGGACGTACAGTCTGAGATTTTCATATAAACATAACAAGGCTGACCATAGTATATGCACAATAAAAGTGGTTTGGGCCTGTGTGCTCATTCTAGGCAGTATTTCACCATTAAACACCATCCTAACAACGTACCAGCCCCCTATGATACAGAATGGGTAGCAATCCACAAAACAGATAATTTAATTTGCTTTAATTTAAAGAAACTACAGAATACAAGTACCTTCTTATAAGCCTCTGTGACACTGGCAGCATATGACAACAGATAAATATATTTACTTTTGTGTTCAGGATTTAATCTGGTATTCATCTTAAATAATGATTCAATCAATAAGTCTGAAAATAAATCATTAATCATAAATAAATAAAACATTAAACATAAAAAATAAATCATTAATCATAAAAAAATTCATTTATCATAAAAAAGGAAATCATTAATCATAAAAAAAGAAATCAATAATCATAAAAAATAAATCATTAATCATAAAAAAAAAATATCATTAATCATAAAAAAAGAAATCATTGATGTAAATATTATAGGGATAGCTATCAGCTAGCTAATGGTGCCTAAATGATTGCGTGGTTTTGGTCTCTGACTAGTAATCACCACTTTGAGTTCAAATCCCACCCGGGACTGGAATTTCACATGTGAGGAAGCTGTACAGCTAGCTTACAGCAGGTTGGTGGCTCTACCCTGATGTACACCTGAGGTTGTCACCATTAAAGCTGGATAAGTCACCAAATGACCCTAGCTGCTGGTTAAGAATATTTGAGGTAATTTGAAAATTTCAGAAAAAGTCAATACACTTTATGAACAAGCATTGCTGTCAAATATAAATATTAACACCAGGAATGTAGAACTGGCCTATAGATAATAAAACTTGAGTTTGGTCTACAAGCTCAAATCTCATATTTTGTGAATTAATTTTGATAAAACAGTGTTGATGTCACTTTGTTCTGACTGCAAAATTTGACCTCTACACATATTTATATATTAAACAGCTACATCTTTTCAGACAAAACACATTGAGAATGGAATTGAGATTTGAGCTTGGAGACTGTTCTCAAGTTTTATAACCTTGGAGCCTGGACAACTGGCAGAAACAGAGCATGCATCCTTAATCAATAAATTAAAAACAAACATTCATACATACTGATCAAAATTACTTGAATCAAAATAAGATTTTATATACTATAACTTGATCAGTCCTTAACTTCAAAATGACTTGAGAGCAAGATTATATTTACAAATAAAGAACAAGTAACAAATGCACCGATTCGACAAAATAAGAGACACACTGTAGTACAAAATGTGATGAAAGCAATTTAAATTAAAGGGAAATAACTCTTGCCTTACCTAAGAAAGCTGGGACTCTAATCAGATCAACTGGTGGAGGTGGATATTGATTGTCTGAATACATCTTGTATAACTGAATAGAAGAAAACTCTCATCAATTATCAGGCTCAATATAAGAGTAGTAAGTAATAACTGACTTTCATGCGCTTTAAAATTGTGGCATGCATGCGGTCTAGTGGTTAGTGCACTGGATTTGTAACCCGGAGGTACGGGTTTGAATCCTGGTTGTAGCAGGTCATACCCTTCTATGAAAATTTGACAAAAATGTCAATTTTCCTCCATATGTGGGAAAGTTGCTGGCTCCTTGTGGAAGGGTAAGTTAGTACTGGTTAGAATACAGTCCTGGAACATTGGTTAAGTAAACTGGTCATAGTATATAACTGAAAAATTGCTGAAAAATGGCAAACCCCAGTGACAATAAGATACAATAAGAAGACAATAAGCCACATAAAAACAAACAAAGAAATTAAAATTGTGTCAAAGTGTATAAAAATGATAAGAATTAGTCCAATACATAAACTCATAGTATCAACAGTGAAAATGCCAGGAAGCTATCCAGCTAACTTCCATTGAAAAAGCAGGAAAAATCGCAAAATGGTCCACATGGTGCAACTTAAACCCCAGACAAAAAGAATTAAAAGAATATCGAACTTATACAACAAAGAACTAATCTAACAAACTATGTTAGTTTCTACACCTGATCAAAGTTTAATAACTACCTGATAGTATATTTTTTCAACAAATGTATTAACTACAGTTTGATGTTCTTTTATTAAATTGCAGTCACAATTGTTTGATACACAAATGACATAAATCAATAACAAAAATACATACCTTAAAATAAGTAAGTTTGGCTAATTTGAGCAAAATAGGAATAGAAACAAGAATACTTCTCAATTTCTTAAAAATGTGGCTTTATATGCTAGTATTCATTTTGCAATGAAAAAAAACCAGAAAGCAATTAATAAATTAATCATTGATGATGAATTGATGTAATCATTTTAAAAAAAAGTAACTAAATCATTATACATCCACTTACCACCGTGATATCAGCTGGGTTGAGAGCTTTCTTTGATAACATAGAAGACAAGGCTTGGCAAGCTCTGGGGTAGGCCGCAGCCCCACTTAGGGCTAGAGTTATAGGGGTCACATCCAGTCCCCTGTATAACAGTAATAAACTATACAAATATATCACATCATTCATTATTAATAAGGCATGGCATTATTGGGGTATTTTATAAGCTAACTGGTTATAAATTTGTAATTAATTAAATAGGCAGAAAAGGTTTTATTCCTAACATTAAGCAAATATTTGTTACAGGAGAAAGAATGAGAGGCTAGCTATAAACCAATATTGTTAGAGGTTATAGTCATACATTATCCTGAATGTTTTAAAATACCGGTACTTTCTCTTCAGTTTGAAAGATAACATATACTCACCTGGTACTGATAAATTCTATGACTTCCAAAAAATTCAGAAAAATTTCCAGATTTATTTTAAAACTGATCATAAGAATTGAATATTACAATAGGGAAAACTGTAACATCCCAAACTCAAATACAGGACAGCAGTGTTAATTCTGTGTACAAGACTGTACAGTAAATGAGAGTGTTAAGTTTTATTCAACTGAACAAATGTTTCACACTATATAATATATTCACCTGTCATTAGCACATTTCTGGAGTTCTTGACAAATTCTTCTGATATTTGACCCCCCTTTAGGTTCTTGTGCTAGTATCGTCATCATTACTTGACTGTACAAATATGTGTGCTCACCATGACATACCATTTTCTTAAAGAAATATGTAAGAAAATAAAATCTAGCTTATTTTCTGATTAAATCAGGGCATGCATCGTACTGAATGTTTGTTTGTATGTATATATGAACCTTTTTAAATAAAATAAAATTTAACCTAAGATCATTTAAATTATTAACCTAAACAGTAGGACAATACGGTTTAATTGTTTGACAACATCAAAATGTCCCTACTTTAATTTACTTAATCTTTGTTATAGCTAAGCTCTCAATTCTTGAAGCCACGGCTTTTTTCACGTGTAGGGGAAGTGACCTTTTTCTTAAACTTGGGGAAAAATAACACGGCATTTTAGCAAAAAGGGAAGAGAAAACTTCATGGGAAAATTGCTTGATTTTAAAAAAATTTCCTCAGGGGAAGACGCCTATAAATGACCTCTGTTACAGAAGGAATAAACCCTGAAAGCATATATTAAATTTGTATATTACATGTGTTTGTACAAATATAACTATGACTTTGTACAATGTAGACATCTGAAATAAAGTTCTGTGGAAATCAGATAACATTGAAATACATTTCACTCATAAATTACATATCACTTCATGCATTAATGAGTATAAACTAATTAATAAATATTTTTTTAAAGACAAATGACTTTTGATACAAGCTGTCATTATCTTTTTTATAAGACTCACACAAATTCCTACACTATCTTAAAGACAAAACAAAAGTTTGATTGAAAAAATCACAAAGTAATTTTTTACGTAATTCAAGAAAGTAATAATGCACTATGAACAAAATTCTCAAACAAGACTAAGGTGGATAAACAATTACATACCTATGAACGCAAGAATAACTCAAACACAACTTACAGTAAATTCAGGTAAGTTTTTCTCCATTACGTCGACTCCGCCTTCTAGAAATGATGTGATTGATGTTCTAAGGACTCTAGAAAAGACTTCAATCTGATGGCAAGCTGTAGATACTGAAGTTATCTCCCCTTGAAATCCAGCATCAGATATCAACTATAGTAGAAAGACAACATGTTGTTCATCTATATGCGAAACATACTACACCACATGTAAGGAACCAGTCTTTAAAATGGGAACACGGTTTTAGACCAGATGTCCGGGCACGTTTTTCACCATTTATCACTTATTTATATCATAGTTGGACAGACAAATTTTCATTTGGTCAGACAGAAATTCTAACTTTGCCAGATCAAAACTGTTTAAAACAGAAAAAATGAAAGAAGTGTTCATTTTGAGATTGGTCACAAAGCTCAAATACCAGGTCAGCATACAAACCTTAATTGTGAAGTTCAACATAAGACAATCTGGGTATTCTTCAGCCAGGCTGTAAAATAGTTCTCTCCATGTTGGAAATTCTATCATCTCAGCTAACCAGCTTGGTGTCTAAATGTGGGAAATAAATGTTGTATAAAGTAAAATCCATAAAGGAAGGCTATCACTAGCTTAGGGAATGTTGATGGTTCTATCAAGGTGTATGCCAGGGGTTTTCTGCCACTGTTAAAGCTGGAAAAGTTGCCAATACAGGGCTTTTTTTCACACAGAGGGGAAGGGGCCTTTTTCTTAAATTTGGGGAAAAAGAACACAGTATTTTTGCAAAAAGGGTAAGTAAAAACTTGATGTGAACTGAATTTTATGGGGAAAACTGCATGATTTTAATGAATTTTCCTGAGGAGAAGACACATATAAACAGAAAAAAATGCAATAAAATCAGCATATCAGGATGGGGACATAGAAAATCTGACTATTTATTTCTAATGACACGAAAATCAAATCTGGCAATGAAGTAACAAAAACATGACAAATCTGCCAATTACCTCTCCTTCATCTGAAAATATGGAATCAGCTTTCTTTGGATCAAAAGTTCTTATAATCATCTCTTTCAAGTGACTTTCAACCATCACCTGCACTTCTTTAATATCAACACCAACTTGTATCATCCATTCAGCAAGTAAATTCACAGTCTGCGCCACACCATAATAATTGTCGGATAACAATTCGACAACACGTTCAGGTGAGCCACCAGCTTTCAAAAACCTGTAAAATATTCACCCTAGTAATATCAATATATTTTTCAGAAACACTGAGAGATATTGAAAAGTTAACATATAAGATAAATGGACTAGATGCTTTTTTTGGTCATTTTTTGAAATCATACCCCCCCCCCCTTGAGAGTGCTTAAACAAATGAAACCAAGGCGTACCATTGATTCCAACGTTTCATATATTCAATGCAATACAAGCTTAAGGTCTTAAGAAATGCAGAAATATGTTTTAATTACAGCAAGTTACACAGTAGAAATGTTATATAATTATGTTCCAATTAACACACCACATTTCATGTTGATAAGGACCTCATCTTATATGAATGATGCTTAATACTAAAATGACTTTTACAGGTATTTCATAATGATGCATGCCTCCAAACCTGAATTTTTTTTGTTTATTATGAGATATATGATAAAATACAGTAAAAGTGAAGTCAGATATAGTGAAGGGTAGGATACAGTGAAGTATTTATATTTTCCTCAAACATGCTATTCTATGTTTCATTGACAATTTGTGATGAATATAATGAAAGACGGATATAATGGCATAAGTAATTGGGCCCAAGGATTCACTACAACCGTGTTCCACTGTATATAATCAGTATTCTAAAAATTAATTTACATTTTCAGCATAGCGAATACACCTGGTTCCATAATACAATCTTTGCTAGCAAATGTCTCCAAACATTCTTGTCTGACTGATTCATCACCCATTTCTTCATCATCATGGTCAGGACTCTGAATGTAGACATCAACTTTGAAATTATTTAATACAATAGGCCTACAGTATTAGAAATACCACAGATCAAGTTCTGAATGCAGACAGATATTATGAACTAAACTCACAACAATTAAACTGCATGAGAAAATAAGATGCAATAAAGACATCAGCACAAATAGAACACAAGTAGATTTCATACAGTAGTATTACAATACCACTTAATCCAGTGAATTAAGTAATACCACTCTACTAACAAACCATAATTAATTCTTCTAGCACAAACAAAACACCGAGACTATCACAGCAACCAAGATGGCCATTTTTTGCATTTCACAACTTTTTGTGTGTGAATGCCCGTTTTTCAACAATATTTCAGTTATACATTGATAGGCAGTTAACCTAATGAGTGATACAGGACTCTGTATGAATATTTACTTTGTTCTCCACAATTAACATACACCTTCTCCATTAAAAGCAGTTGAATCAGCAGTAGATTTATGACAAATTGTTTCAGAAATAATGTCTTCAGACTAATTGAACAGATGCAAAGGCAAATACAGAAACTTATAACTTTGTGGACCTAATACATTCCCTTTTGAGTGAATTGGGTTCAGTATGATGAAAAAAATATTTTTTACATTTTTTGGAAAGTATCTACCTTTTCATGATATTGATGAATGTATAAATTTATCAACAACAAAAATAAAAATGAAAGTTTGAACTGGTATCAATGATCAATTACAAATTTTTGAAAATTGCCTTTGATACAATAATAAAGAGGGAGACATCAGCAAAGAATAGAAGCCTAAATATTTTCAAAAACATTCATGTCCCCAAAAAGGTATCATTTTTTAATCTATTTCACAATATGAATTCTTCCTACACAACTTTAAATAATTAACAGAGACAACTTCAGGAAGACCATGATGGCACACAATGCTTTTGGCAACTAGCAGAAGTCAACGAAGAGTAAACTACAGACCACAACAAATATAATAGTGAATGACATTGGTATCAAATGAATGAACTATCCGAATTTAGTTGTCCGAAATATATACAGAACATATTCATGTCAATTTCTACACTAACCCCTTCTGGCATTCCGTCATCTCCGCTGGCATTCCACATATGATCATCTTCATCATCGTAGTCAGCCATGTTTAATGGTTGTTAACGACTTTATATTGAAAAAAAGATAAATATATGAATATTAATTTGGACAATAGTTTGTTTCGTGAAAGGTGATACTATTTTCCAGATCCCGTACCAAGTATATTCCCGGAACATAATCTTTATCCAGAGTTGTCGTTCGTTACTCCCAACGTCTCTGTAAACGTCATTAGCAGTTCTTGCAAAACAATGGATAAAAACAAATTGTACAAATTTTAAAACCTAGTCATTTTATTTACTCAGACGGTGTCGCAAGAATAGCACGTCGTTTTATTTACAAAGAAAACAGTGTCAAACGGATGGCACTTCGTGTTATTTAAAAAAAAACGGTGTTGTAAGATTAGCAGTGCGTTTTAGTTACAAATCTGTGTCGTAAAAATAGCACGTCGTTTTATTTACAATCGCTTTATTTCTAGTACGAAATTGAAATTTTAGAATAATTTTATAATATGTTTCTTCTATGATTAAAGAATATTATGCTAATGAATGTTAGTAGGTTGGGAATTAAAGTTAGTTTGGTATCATGACCCTGTGACCACATACACATGGAGCAGTTGACATGGTAATTTAAGGATGCCAATAACTTAATGTTAACACCTTACATACTACTGTGATACTGCTTGCAAATAACTTTATAATATAACTAAGTAATGTTATCGTACTTAAGCTATGTCTAATATTTTAGTATTACATGAAACGCATTTTCATGGGTTGGTTGATGATGAATTATGCTTAGTGTCTTATTAACTGAGTAACAAATGACGGGAGGAATGTAACAGGGCTGTATATCTAATTCATATATATTTATAGTACTTTGTATACCAGTCAGCCCTATTAGCTCAGTAGGGTAGAACAGCCGACTTGCAAGCACACCTACCGACACCTACCTGTAGATAAACCAGTTTGGTACATTCTGAATATTCAAGGTTTGGACTATCACAAGATTAACCTTGAAACACACCACTCTCATTTATTCTTATTGATATAATTATATTCTAATCAAATTTTGGGGGGGGGGGGTTATAAAAATGCAATATTAATCGTAAAATCAACTTGTACCAATTACTTTCTGTCGGATTCTAGATGATATTGTTAAATATAATAAATGTATCTGGCAAACAATATTATCTATAACTAATCGGTATTTCATAAACTCCGTGTTAATCTCAGCATCAAAACATGTTTGATAACAATGACAAAAAGTCACCGATCAAACAGACTACAGAGAGTTGTTATGTAATATTAAGTAACAAAGCTGTCCCATTTCATGGACCATTATCAGGAATAATCATTTTATGGATCATATCTTAGAATTGGGCCAATATGCTCCAGACCGTATGTGACTGATATGTTAACAATATACAACTTAGACCATACCCGAACTCCTATTTCAGTTCTGGTATAACAAAATAAATCAAGTAACAAAAATTAACTTAAAACATTTGATTTATTGATTTAAGAAGATTTAAAAACAGAACAGAAAATACAATGAGACAAATATTCAATAGAAATTAATACTAATTCATTTAATCAGTGGAGGCTGCACATGTAGTTTTATACGTAGCTTTAAAATTCCTTTTTGTTTCGAAAGAGTGTCTATTGATATTTGTAAATATAAAATGGTCATCGTTTCGTTTCTGTAAATGAATGCCCTCCCAGTAAAATCTAGCATTCACTTTTTATTTTGATTAAGGGATGCAATTGGGTATCTTAGGTATTCAGATATCGGTAATAAAATGTCGATTCCCCCCTATATGTGAAGTTGGTTGGTATACAGTCCAGGAAAACTGATTAGGTGAATTGGTCGCCGTATATACAAATGTAACTGAAAAATTGTTGAAAGACGGCGTTAAACCCAGTGAAAAAAATGAATCTATTTATTACAAAATGCGCCTAAATTATCAACTAATCATAAAACACACATATATTTACACGATTTATTATTAATACAGTTGCTGTATGTCATATTATGATTTGATGACCATAAAAAAATCGAACCAAACCACGTGTACGGTGCAGACTAGTCATCAAAACAGAAAACAAATTTCCCGTGCCAGGCATAGCATTTTAAAGCACATTTCGGGAAAAAATGTGAAAATGACTCACATTTTGCAACAGAAAAATGAAATCAAATTAACAAACAATGAGAATATGATAACAGACACGCTCTAAGTCTATCATAATTGGAATAAAATTCTGTTCGTATATAGTCAATTCCAGTCTAATCTTCAGATTTTATTGTTCAGGATGACGAGAGTTTCGCTACAATAACATACACCATTAAGCTTAATATGGACAACATAGTGAAGAACACCAAAGCTATCTTATCAATCATGTAACTGATCCTTTTCCAAGTGATACTATCATCAGTAGCGTTGTCAGTATCATCATGTGTTTCGTCCAAATCTTTGTTAAAGTTTTGATCCGTTGAAATAATTTCATTTGTAATACCAACGTCTTTGACGTCACGTGGGCCCACTTTTTTCTTTCTACAAGACCTGAACGCGAGCGTCTTGCACATGGACTTCAGTAACCTTGGAACATTTTCATCGTCCTCTCTGTTCCATAGCTTCATATTAATGATCGTAACAAACACTATGGCTCCGCTAATAAGCAGGTCAAACAATAGTTTGTAAGAAATTAAAGATATTGGTTTTGAATTCTGCGGTAGCATGTCGTTAACTATTGTCATATACACGGCAATAGCCAGTAGTGTCGTAATGCAATAACCAATCCTTTCACCAGACTCGGGCACCAGCAAAAATACTAAAACATTAAGAAGGCTTAGATAAGAAATAGGAACAATTATATTAATGACAACAAATGCCGAATTTCTCTGGAGATTAACTGTGAACTGCACTTCAGACTCAACTCCTCCAGAACCTAGTATTTTTACAGAAACCTTCGATTCTACGATGTCCCAAAGTGCATGTGGTGAGTAGACCTCAAGTTTTATATCTGGATATTTCGCTGTTAGGTTTACCTCGAAGTTTTTGTATCCTAACGACACAAAGCTAGTTGTACAAGACTGCATATCAAACGGGTAATTTTTAACATTTACTCCGCATGTGCTTTCAATCAAATTTGCTGGCATCCACTCGCATTGCCCAGAGTATCCTACACGAATTCTATCCGTAGAGCGACCAATAGATGATGTTCTTGAAGATGGGCTGGCCAAAGTCATCTCCGGCACCCAAATATCTTCATATGACACCGTGATGTCATTGAGTCCATTGTATAAATTTGGATCCCACATTAAAGTTTCGTCCGTCCACATCAGCAACACAGCGGCCACAAACGAGAACTTCTCATTTACTTCGTCAAACTCTTGAATAGTCTTAATATACATGGCAACTTGAACTTGGATTGCTTTACTTTGGTTCAGAATTGGTCGTACATTTCGATTGTAGTCACTGAACAGTTGCAGATGAAGTAAGTAAGTGTCGTTAACTGAAGCGGCATCCCCGTAATTTGACATAAATAGTAAAATAAAACATGCCGTTAAGTTAACAAGCACAGCTACTTTCATTGTTAAAAATCCTTTTCTTCCGAGAACTGTTAAAACTCGTCCACAGCAATTATAATATATACCTACACCACAATTTCTTTGTGCAGTATGATCCTCCTGTTAAGTTAATGTAAAAATGTTTACAGATATTCTTTTATCAAAATCACTTCATATCTTCAACGTATTTTACAGACAACACCGTGACAATACACTCCTTATTTTGTGTCTTTTTAAGACCACATTCGGTAAGCAGCTAAGATCCACCGTTAAAATTATAAAGCACAAAAAGAAAGGCCGACAGTGTTTCTTTAAAATGGCATGAGTTAAGCTATTGTTTTTAATTTAATTCTGATATTAAAACCAGATTTTCAAAAAACTGCTCTTCTAATAAACTTAATTCGATCAACTATCTTTACAGTTGGCATGAAATCTATCAATTTAAATCAATCCAATATGTCGAAGCAAGACATTTCTTAAGAGTTATTGACCCATCAAATAACATGATATATTTGTTACATTATTTTTTCAACGGCTTAAAATATTGTCTTATTTAGGCTCCGTAAATGGATTTTTAAGTTATTTAATTGATTCAGTCGTATTTTTAAGAATATTCCCGTAATGTCGAAATTGAAATCACGCCATAGGTGGTTAAACAATTTTTATCCACTTGTATTTGAGTCTATTAAAGTACCTATGTGAAAGGCGGGACCAATTTTTAGATTGTATACTAGTACAGTAAAACCTCATATAGCGGCTGTCTAAATATTACGACAACCTTGTTATACAGTTTAAGCTCTCCAGAGCGGTCCTCTTTTGAGCAATAATTCGACTTATACAGCAGCATGACTTTCCTCACTGTACATTTAAACTATTAATTTAAACTCTATAGAGCAACAACCTCTCGACAACAACGTAATATTGCTTCTCCTAAAGGGTGTTGCTTTAGAGAGGTCTCACTGTATTCAATAACTCCCCCATAATTCAACTTGATTAAGAGACCACCTCATTATTACGACCGAATTTTCGGGTCCCGAAGGTGGTCTCATTATCGAAGTTTTGTTGCATTAATGAAAATACGCACGTATCGACTTGATTATAGCTACAAGTTGCTTTTATTCATAGGTGAATTTGTATTTCGCCGGTGATCCTTAAAAAGTGTTCATGGAAAAAAACGAGGCATGAATAAAGTTATCCATGAACACGAAGAAGCAGAAGCATTTTACCTTCGCTATGGTGTTGAGTTTGGGACTTCAAGAGCATGCGATAACGAATACCCGACTGACATATTCTCAACTCTGAGACAAAGACAACGAATTACAGTAAAACCTCGATAATGAGACCAGAAAAATCGCTGGTAATAATGAGGTGGTCTTATTATCAAGTTGACTTATAGTAGAGTTATTGAAAGCCGGTTCGAGAAAAAGTGGTCATTATGACGAGGGGGTCGTAATATTAATGTGGTAGCAATGTGAGGTTCCACTGTATCACAAAACGTCATCGATCAGTCGTAATAACACAGAAAATAAATTATTTGTCCTATCATAATCAGAGTAAACCAAAAAGGGTATCTATTGTTAAAGATTATGAACAAATGTCTTTGTTGTGATTAAGGATTAATATTGATAGTGATCCAATTAAAATATTGACTTATTGTATTTACATTTCTCATCGTTTCCATTGCACAGATTTAATATTTGCGATTCACTGGATACTACACTAATCAGATTAGTATTTTTGATGTAGGCAATGGCTACCTTATGACGTTGTAAAAACGAATACAATGGTATTTTCCTCTGTGAGATAAAAGGTTTTGATATTTATTCAACCACAACGAGTACAACTTTAATCCGCTGCCTAAAAGCTTTACGTATGATTTAAGTATATTTTAGTTTTTATCGAAAAATGAAAAAAATTGAGATGAAGAGAGATTTAAAATAAGCATAAGTACTAACTTACCCTTCCACAAGGAGCCAGCAACTTTCTACATATGGAGGAAAATCGACATTTTCGTCAAACTTTCATTGAAGGGTATTACTTGCCACGATTGGGATTTGAACCCGGGCCAACGGGTTACAAGTTCAGCGCACTAACCACTAGACCACGGTCGCGGCCTTACTTAATGTTAAGATTACACTATACTGTCTATATTAACCAGTCCACGAAAATTTTCACATACACATATCGCAAAAATGCATAATATAGCATGAAATAACTTGAGGAGAAAAATGAGACTTGAGCTTGGAAAAAAATCTCAAATTTTCTGAGGGAGCGTTTAAATAGCTCGCGGAAAACACTCCTCATTTCTTTATTTTATGTCACATCATTCTGAAATTTTATCTATCTATCTATCTATCTATCTATCTATCTATCTATCTATCTATCTATCTATCTATCTATCTATCTATCTATCTATCTATCTATCTATCTATCTATCTATCTATCTATCTATCTATCTATCTATCTATCTATCTATCTATCTATCTATCTATCTATCTATCTATCTATCTATCTATCTATCTATCTATCTATCTATCTATCTATCTATCTATCTATCTATCTATCTATCTATCTATCTATCTATCTATCTATCTATCTATCTATCTGTTGAAATTGTCTATGATTATACACTACAATCGGAAAGTCGGTCCAACGTATAACTCCGGGCTCAAGTCTCAACTAGTCGAACTTAAAAGGCCGGGTAACAAGCTGGTGAGCACCTAGTTGTGGACAAGATGTTACGAAAAAACATTGGCGTTTTGCTTATTAATCATTCAGGTCATAACATAATAAATAAACCCTTAAAATTTAATTCACACGTCGTAGGGGTTATTTCTACAAACCCGTATGCCATTTTTCCCATTTCGAAAAAATAGCATTTGAAGTTTTGAACTGCGATAACTTTAAGCGAGTTACGGGAATGAGGGATTGGGATTAATCTTGTTTAGGGTAGATCTGTAAGCAGATATGTATGATCATTTTAAAGAACTCATCGAGAGGAAAAAATGATGCTAAAATCTCAATATTACCAAGAATTGAGTTACGGGGTTGTAGAAGTAACTTTATTGAGGTGAGCTGATTGTAAACCTCTATCGGTAGAAACATGTTTCTCACCCGGGTCTCGAACTCTCATCATCTCGACCGACTGACCTGCGCTTTACTGACCTAGCCTAAAGAGAGGGATTCACGAAAGGTCGTTCCGAATATATGGATTGTGAAAATGTGTGCGTGTCACGTCCTAGAAATATAATTTACGGAACCAGAATTATAACAAACACACGAACGTATTATGTATATCAAGAGTTTGTACTGTTTTCCTTGTGAAACTGTTGCATACGTACTTTCTCGTAGCTTTTATATTATCATAACATTAGAATAATTATATATTTATTTCATATACAATAGTTAAGGTAATATAGCGCGTACTTATAGCAATGACAACACAATTTTACAGATATAATTTCAAACCAATGGTTAGTGTGTTGATATTATCTCGCTGATGTAACCAAAATGAGTGTTATCTTAAGACAGAACTTACATATGGACATTATTTATCAATGTTCTCGGTACAAAAGATTACGACCGAAACAATCTACACTGTTAGAATGACCCCACATGGTATTTTCACATACGTTCTAAGTCAAGTACACACAACTATATAAACGTGCACAGTTGTAGCACTTTGTGAATGTAAATCTATTTTGCTTATATGATGGCTTTTCTGGCAAGGCTGTGCTTTGTTGCCAAACGTCCAGGCATTAGACTTATGAGGTAAGACTTGCTTAAATCTCAGAGTGATAGAAACAAACGACTGTATAATTCTAGTTAGGACTTCTCATCGTCTTCCAATTATCGTTGTTTCAAATATTTTCAATCTCAAATTACACTTTTTTTAAATGTCATCTTGTAGATTCCCAAACATATCTAGCTTGCGCACTCAAATTGTATCATGCCATCTGTACTGTAGGATTTCTTTAATGAGGCAGGAAGTTGATTATTACCTTCCTTGCTTACAATTCAACCATTAACTACAAAACCAATCGACCAATTTAGAATGAAGGTCACTTTAACTTCCCCACATGTGATTCTGAATATGTAATATTTGGGAATATGTTACATGTATGAATCCTTCTTTCACAGACAATGCAGTACAATAGAGAAACCAAACTATGAAATTCGTCCTATGCGCCGATGTGACATCCAGGGCCTCTATGAACTTACAGCGGAGAATCAGTGGAACATGGAACGAGCATATTTAGAATGTATCTTTAATACGGACCCCAGCGGCCTTGTTGTCGTGGTAACTGAAGACGGGCAAGTAATTGGTAAGTTCCAACATCATCTAGTGGCTTAAATGACATAAAATGTGATTTTAATTCTACCACGTGTTTGCAATACTATTATGTGATCATAATTTTATCACGTGATAAGATATTATCACATGATTATGATTCAACGAAATGGTTTTATGTACTGTCAAAACCTGTGTTTGGAACCACCTCCAAATAAAGTCCACCCCGTGAATAAAATTCATTCTTTGGAAAACGATCATTGACAATTTAGTACAAACTGACCTAATAAAGGCCATTTTTCAATAAAGACCACATTTTGTCTTTCTCAATGGTTTGTTAACAGGTGTGACTGTGTAACAAACGCAGTTCTTATTTTTCTACATTAGTCATTATCCAGTCTTTTCGTAAATAAAACAAGATTTAATTTTGACATTCTTCATAATTTTGATGATCATAATTATCAATCAAAGGGAAGGAGCTGACAGGTTGCTTATGATACAGAACCCTGCCTGGAACTGGGTCCCTTTAAATAATAAAACAGTGAAGCCGAAAATATATTGATCCACATTATTTAGAATCTATCAACATTGGTGTCTATCAATGTACTGGTCAGTATTCAGTCCAGGAAAACTGGTTAGGTGAACCGGTCGCCGTATATAAGTGAGACATTGTTAAAAAACGGCGTTAAACCCGATGAAAAGAAAAAAAGAAGAAATGATTTAACCTTGAAAATGACCTTTGCAGGACATAACGGCATTCTGGTTCATAACGATAAACTGGCTTCTTCTGGTATGAATATCGTTAAGGAACAATATAGAAAATTCGGTATAGGCAAACAATTGTTTAGAAATGTAATGGATGTCATGCAAGATAGAAATGTGGGCGGGACGTCGCTAAGCAACCGGGTGACGTTTTACGCTCAGTTTGGTTGGACTATCAAATCATATACGATACATTACAATGCTGGACCTGTGAACCCAGACTTTGTTAGAGAGGCTCCGACGGGAGATTTTGAGATCGTGCCGATAAGTGACGTCAATATTCAGGATTTTATTGCCTACGATTCGGAGCTACACACGGTACCTCGTGCTGTTTATATAAGCAACTGGGCAACATGGGATGAAGCAAAGACTTACGTAGGTTTGAGAAGCGGTCGCGTGTGCGGGTACGGCGTGCTGAGAGCAGCCGATGTTGGTCATAGAATGTACCCTTTGTATGCCGACGACCGCACCATTGCGCATGCGCTGTTCTGCAAACTTGCCGAAAAAGTTCCCAACAATGAGCCAGTCATCTTTTCGCAGCCTGTTGAAAACGAGGGCGCCAATGAAATTGTTGCAGCGAACAAGTTTACCACGTATTTATCAATGACAAGATTATACAATAAATGGAATATTCCTGTAGATCTGAACCGCGTATACTCTGTATCGTCCACTGAGTACGGTATTGTATAATGTAACATTCGAATTAAGTTGTAGTCCTGTATATGTCTAAACAGTTTATCACAGACAATATATGAATTGCATGTTATTCAGATTAAAATTTACATACTATTAGTCATGTACAAGGATTCTTATATACTAAACAATGTCATAGAATGATAGCAACGCGTGGATCAACGAAAAAATACTAGCACTCTGAAATAGACTCTACCTTTTTCTCGTTGTCATGGATATTGAGCATTTGAAAATTTGATAAACGCTTGTCCGTATTTTATGAATGTGAATAATTAACTGAAGCATATTGCTGAATTAAATCAAGTATACGATTATAGCAGCTGATGGAATCTGATGTCTGCGACAATGTTACTGTCTCGCTTGTGTTTTTTAGTGTTTGGGGTTTAACGTCACACCAACAGCCAGGGCCATTTGACAACTTTTCCAGCGGAGGAAGACCATCTGGCGTACACGTTGGTAGAAGCATTGATCTTTTGTAAGCCAACTGAACAGTTTCCATACATGTAAAATGTTTTGATTCCGGGTAGGATACGAGCTCACACCGGAGAGGGGCCAGTGATTACGAGTCAGAGGCCATGATCGCTCGATCACGGATACCCAATGGCTTGTGGAATAAAAGAAGACAAACAAAACATGATAATGTATATACATTATATTCAGGTATACACATATTGGCAACACGCACGCGAAATACGTTTTACGATTATGCAATATACACATTTAAACAATAGATTGCAAGTACATGTATAACATTTTTCTCCACGATAATGTATGTGAACAACGTAGAATTTGGAGATACTGTCTGCAGTGGGTTTCAATGCTGTACGGTCCATTTTTATTCGTGAATACAGTTCAATGATGATTTTATTGCAAAAATATTTAATAAATATTTGAGAAATAACAACACGAATACCTTAAGATACTAACAAGATTTTATGACTATTACGACTAAACTACACAATTTTTCGGCCTCTCGCTAGATTTCATCACTGAAGAAAAAAATATTCAGCGCATTAAAAGAACCACTTAAGCATATCTGTCAGACAATAATTTGGATTTAATTGTCTATACACAATATGAATCAACATTAAAGAGTAAAATTAAAATGGTATGTCAGTTGGTAAAATGTTTTTTTTTCTGGACAATCTTTTAAAGCTCAGCAGCTGAAAATCAATTTCTGTTCGGACACCCTTGGCCACGTAGTCATGTAAATTAGTTTTACACACGTACACAATATATCTTAAACATCTTAAACAAATTATCATGATTGTACAATTGTAAATATTTTTGAGACCCGATTCTTCCATCTAAATATCCGCAAAGTCTAATCATCCGGCATGTATTGACTCGGGGCTATCTCCAAAAATAACTGCAGCCACATGGTTAATTTATCTGTAAAACAAAAACAAAAACACGTCATACAATTATAATGTTCATTCAGTGATATAAACGAATTGCATTCATCCCTGATATACAAGATCTCTACAAGAGAGATAAAAGTAGGCCTTCTAGCACAGTTGGCGTTTATTCAGAATTTAATTAGTCATTATTTCGATAAATATGTTTTTCAGAATGATCGCGATACGTATTGTAATGTAAGTCTCATAGTGGTACGTAATCCCAGTATCTATACAATTATACAAGTTTCAAATAAAACTAGAGCTAAGCAGTGTAGCTCCATCGCTTGTCTGTTTTACATGTCGGCAACCGGGTTCAAATTTGATATTTCGAGTTTGAACATAATAAGATATAATTTTGATCAAAATTCTAAGTTAAAATGGGCATAACTTCAAAAAATGTAGCTTTCAGAATAATGCCCCTTGTCTTGCAACTACGCCTCGTCATAATAATCAAGTATTCCAAGATTTGTGTTGATACTTTTGATAGTGTTATATTAATGGGCTACATTTTGACACTGACGAAGAAGATTACGACGACAACAACCTCGCAGTGATCATTGATCATAGTAGCGCAACCTTTTTCTCCGGGACAGATAAGCTAAAAATGAGGGGTCTAGTTTGAAGTACTGGGTCGTGTTTGTGTTCTTAATGTTTACTTACCTATGGATACAAGTTTGAAATGCACCAATGGAAAATAAAATATCAGACCTCCGACAATAAATATAGCGGCATACAGGAACTGTATCTGAGGATCTTCCACGATAGGCGCAATGACCAGATAGATTGCACACAGCAGAAATAAGATTGGAATCACGATTGGAATCTGTAATACATATATATGGAGAGAGAATCACATTGTTACATCATAAAAATACAGGCTTTACCACCAGGGTACGAGGTTATAAACTAGAGATTGGTTTTCAATCTCAGATGTGTATTTCGTGTTTTCAATATTCTTAAGTTATTTATGATATTATTGTGTTAGTATTTAAACAGAATTCTGTATACAACCAATTTAATTATAGTATTTACATATATAATACACACCGGCTAAATGATCGGAAAAGGTTATGAACGTAAATGAGATTTGAGATCAGAAACCGATCTCAAGTTTTATAATATGGGGACATGAACTCATACGGATACATTTTAGTGGACTGTCACATTACACCAATAAGAAAACAGTGATATACATGTATATTTAAAATTTCGACATCATGTTTTTCATTAACTACTACATGAATATTTAATATAATTGATAATTTTCAAAAATGAACAGTGACATTTTATTTACATGTACTGTCAATGAAAACAAATGAGAATATATTTGAGTGTCCCTGCTTTTTGAGCTGTACTTATGGCTCCCAGTTTGCTGAAAAGAATGTACAAGAGATTTGAACAAACATTACGAAGAAAGAAAAAAGTTGTTTATGATGTTCACAATTCTATTTAATATACATGTAAATACAAATTATTGTGTTACCTTTATGACACGTTTTTCATTACGTTTAGTATACCTCATGACCAAAAGTGAGGCCACAGTAGCCCCATAAAACAACCAAGCTGTAAAACTGAAGAAATCCACCAAAGTTCCTATATTGCTGATTCCAATCATTATTAGAGCGATAAGACACTGTAATATAAACATAGTCACAGAGAATAAAACTGGGTTCTAACTAATGAATCAAAGGACATAACACATTAACTTTTTCTATCATTATCAGGTCGAGAAACACTACCTTTTCCAATCATTATTAGAGCGATAAGACACTGTAATATAAACATAGTCACAGAGAATAAAACTGGGTTCTAACTAATGAATCAAAGGACATAACACATTAACTTTTTCTATCATTATCAGGTCGAGAACACACTGCCTTTTCCAAACATTATTAGAGGGATAAGACACTGCAATATAAAAATAGTCACACGGAACAGGTGCTTCGCCCAGGGTTCGAACTTACGACGTCGTCGTCGTAAGACATAACACAAAAACACATATTGTGTAGTAACCGATGTGATCTAATACCCTGGACCGCCCTTGGATTTCCAAACGCACGTGAACATACATGTAATTACATACATTTCTTAGAAATATTGCACGTGTCCAGTCGGTGCCCAGTTAATTACAAAATTAAGAGAAAAATCACTTAAGACTATATAAAACAAGGGAGGCAACCGTGAATGAAATTACAATTAACCTTTACCGGTTATCTCCCTTCATTTTATATAATGAAGTACATTGTCTTTGATTGACAATGTCACCAGGAATGTAAACATACAAGTAGAGCGCATTATGAAACAAAATGTAGAGATCAAAGAGAAATAATTCACCGATACACCTAATCATTTTATATTTGCAATTCAATAGAGGTAATTATGCATTCTATAAAACTTCATACACCACACTATTTGACCCCCTTGAGGTATATTATAAGTTAGTGACTCAACTCCCAATCTAAACTTGTTTCATTTTCATGTTGCAGTGAATCAATAGGTCAACGAGAACCAGTTTACTCCCAATCGGCATAAGTTCGGTGTGCAATGAGACTTTCAAACGTTTTACTAAATCGTTCCCGTTGACTCTGACTGCACTGCAACTTGGAACGGGAACCAGTTTACAAAACAAAGTTATCTTTCCTGACGCTACAATATAATAATTATATAAATGGAGATAACTCGCCACACGGACGTTCTGCTTACCGTGAAGATCACAGATGGCATTGGAGTTAGGAATCGTACATGTATATATGACATAAACTCGGGTAGAAGACCAGCACGACCGGCGACGTATACAACTCTAGAGGAAGAAAAACAAACTACAGTCGAACCTCTCTAATCCGAACCTTTCCAATCCGGAATCCTCTCTAAACCGAACACGTCAGCTGGTCCCGAATTTTTATATATTTAATACTAAAAACTTATGTAATCCGGACCCCTTCAATTCCGAAATCCTCTCTTATCCGAACATTTCTGTCTGTCCGAGGAAGTTCAGATTAGAAATGTTCTACTGTAGCCATTTTAATGAGATGTTTTTACGTAAAGCCGTATACGTAAAGCTTTTAGTCAGCACTACCATCAACATTTATGATTTGATTGGAAATTGTCAGAACATTTCAAACTTTCGAAATCAGGAAAGCCCATGACATGGACATTTAAAGTAACTTTTGTCAATTTTACATTATTTTTTTTCGAAGTCAGTCTGAGTTGAAGACCTTGGCAAGTTTATTCAAGATTGAATAAATCATAAATCATAAACCATTTTGTATAACGATATTTACATCGTAATTAAGTCTTTCATAACCATTCAATCACTGCTGACAGTCGCAAAATACTGTTAAGTTGATGCATGCTTGTAAAAGATTAACTTAAAGAAATTACCTTCCACCACTAAATACAGTTCCGTTCGCAGACCCATATGTAGAAAACAGGACAGCAACGGGTAATATAGTGGCTGCAGATCCCAACACCGTGTCTCCCCAAGTCTGAAGAAACAGACAAAACATTTACTTTATCGAATACATGAAATTTTTGTTTGTTGGATTTTCACAATTTTTCTCACTTCTTGTATTTTGTGGTCATCTAACCTTATGTGTTCCTGTGTTACTTTATCAACAATAAGCACTCATTACAATAAAACCCCAAATAGCGACCACAAAAAATATTATGACCACCTTGTTATAACGACCACTTATTTTCGGACTGGCTTTCAATAACTCTCCTATAATTCAACTTGATAATGAGACCACTTTATCATTAGGACCATTTTTTTGGGTCCCGGAGGCGGTCTCATCGTCGAGGTTTTACTGTATATCTATATCAAAAGCGAATTTAAAAAGATGGGGCCGGGATCCTATCTGATAAAAATCTAACAAACAAAGTAGAAAACTATGAATGTGAATACTCAACATTTATTTAGAGTCGTCTTGAATATCTAGGGATCAGCTATTTACCAACTGTAACTGAGGTAAGGTAAGTCAAAGCACCGTCGATGATTTACGCAATTTTTATGCGCCCGAACACAGACAGCTGTACTAACCTTTTGATTGATTTCATTTGACACATTGCACATATTCATGTTGAGAAATAATCATCAAAACATATGTGTTATTTATAATTACCACGGCTACAGCGCTCGACTTTAGCAACTCTTGGGACGTCATAGCTGTGAGATATGAGATGTTGGTGAGGACATAAACTACAGTAACCAAGGCAACGCCGATAATGTTTGCACGTGGTAAATTCCTGTAATGTGATAAATAAAACTTCAGTATAAGGTAGTGTAACGGTCCCCATATTTAGTGTAGTTTTACCTTTCTTTTAGCGGCGTCTTGCCATCGTAATTTGGTTAATTTTTGGAACAGACAAGTGGCCGGATGTAACAGCAGGGTCCTGGAAGGAAGGATTCAAGACTCGAGATCCGACGGATTACAAGCTGAACTCTAATTTTCGTCCTTAACCCTTTATCTCATAAACATATTTTGCACTCTTCAAAGTTCATCAATTTATTTAAGAAAATTGAATTATTTCTCTCTGTCAGAGTGGGAAACATTCTGACAAAGAAGCTATTACTCATTACAAGTAATGATTTCTTTTGCCACAATGTTTTCAAAAAGTCGTCTGCTTCAAATGCTGGGGAATGCGGCAAAGGGTTAAACTATGTTTCACTAATTTGCTTTTTACGATTAAAAAGGGAATGTATAAAACACAAAACTGAGATTTCAGCCGTGCGATTGATCTCAGTTATTCAAGTGTATTCAATAAGGTATTTAATTCATTATCATGTTCATATGTCACGTGATGTGTTGACTCATGTTTGTGAGATGCGTATCAGGTTTTCATATGAAATTATATGACCTTACAAACATATATCTTATCACAGAAGGTATTTGATGGCGATATTTGTACAGAATAACTCCTGAAAACTGGACCCCTTCCGGACTGGGCCAAAAATCCGGTTTTCTGAGAATTCTTTTTTCAGAGAACTATTGATTATAGAAAAGAAATAATGGGATTGAAAAATTGTCCGATTTTCAAAAACAATCCTGTTTTCAAGGAGTACGGTTTTCATGGGTTATACTGTTTACAATTAAACCTCTCTACAACGATCAACAGCTGGTTATTACAAAATCGGCTGTTATAGGGAGGTAGTTGATGTTGAGAGGGATATGTTGGCTGTTATGTAAAACAAAATAGGGAAGCCGATAAACCCGCGAATAAAACTCTTCTGGTTCTTAAGTTAGTTTTAAGTTTCATTTCAAATAATAAAATTATGCCATATGAAAGTCATTTCGACTATGAACTTTTCCCAGACTCTGTCAAAAGTTGGTATTTATTGTCAGGTTCGTGTCAACTTACTTTTCTGGTCGATCTATTTCCTCTGTTACGTAATTAAGATTGTTCCTGAAAGAAAAAGGCCAGGAAAATTGATAAAGATAGTTAGAAAAATAAAATGAAATAAAAATATAACTGAATTACACTACAGTAAGACATTGATAATGAAACCACCTCCTGGACCCGAAAAATCGGTCGTAAGAATAAAGTGGTCTCATTATCGAGTTAAATTACAAGGGAGTTATTGAAAGCCGGACTGAAAGTAAGTGTTCATTATAATAAGGTATTCATAATATTGAGGTAGTCGCTATGTGAGGTTTTACTGTATATCTATACGTTTATTCTATTCAGTTACGAACTAAATTAGTCGTGACGAATTTGTTTTTGGAAACTTAACAAAGGAACAGTAGAAGTTGAATTTGAATACGCAAACAAAACATACTTCTACAAGTATATATATCACGCCGTGTTCATATCTTTAATCAAAGAAAAGAAAATCGTTTAAGTGCGACGAAATGAAATTCTCTCTATCTTCTATTAGGCGTACACAAAAAAGATAATCAGAGGAGAAAGAACGATTGACTAATCAGAACGCAGGAATAATCCAACCTCATTCGGATCGCCTTTGTTTTAAAACAAAGATGATCGCGTACAAAGTATCATGAGATATCATCAAATGTGATTACCAGCCATCATATGCCCACAACGCTTGATAGAAGGCTAGTGCTATCACGGAAGCGGATGTTTCTGAGCCTTTAAAGCTGTCCTTTAATTCTCCAGTGTGACCTAAAATAATACGTACAACGAGATACAGTAGAACACGGTTACAGCGAGTTCTTGGAAACCTGGACATTACTTTATCATATGTAATTTCGATATTTCGCTATGTCCATTACAAAGAAATAAAAAAGTGCATGAACGGGGAAGAATAAATACATCACAGCATTCGATTCTTCATGATCAGGGAATAATAAATACTTCACAGCCTTGGATTCTTCATTATTGTTTATCCAAATTCACTTCATTCGTGTTTTACTGTTCATGTATAATCACGTAAAAACTAAGGGTTTCATACTCAATATTATTGTGGTTTGTATTCAATCAAATAAAATCAGATAAAACACTAGTTAGGAGCACATCATTCGTACGTTCTGTCTCTAACACAGGGGCTTAAATGTATAGGTTTGTCTATATTTTGTAAAAAACGAGTTTGGTGTCAACTAAATGCGCGCTTATAAGTGTTCCATAAATTACACCCATTAAGTGATTTCTGATGTGTTGAATGTTAAACCTGATGGGAATTTTGTAAAACAATACAAAACTTCTCGTAAATAAATCCTATGAAATTAAGATGTGCTCTCATAAAAACACACTTCTTTATATCAAATACAGTCTACCATGACCGTGGTAATTGTTTTTTTACTTCTTACAAGACCGATTTTTTACTGGACGACCAGACACTCATATGGCGAACACTGTAGGTAAGAATACCTGTAAAAATACTGTGAAAACACCTTCCTCTTATCGTATTGTTTGCTATTGTGTACAGTGGAACCCTTCTAAACCGACCGTACCCAGGATCAGGTCATTTGACCGGTTTAGAGTGGGTGTCAGTTTAGAGGTTTAGAGGCGATGTTTTAAATTATATAGTAATGAAGCCGGGACCAGAACATTTGACCGGTTTAGAGGGGAAGCCTGTTTACAGCGGAACTGGTTTTGAAGGGTTTTCACTGTGTGTTTACCAATACGTATAAGTTCTATAGTACAGAAAGTCTTATCAATATTGATAAATTTCCTCAAGGAATTCAAGGTCAAAGTTAATTTATTGACAGGTTGTGTCTAACTTTATAAATGAAACTCTCCAAATCAACTTGAAGTAATAAGTAAAACTGTCATATTATTTCGAGGTTAAGTTGATGGTCTCGTAAAATGTGGAATTTTAGAGTATGGAGATATTCATAGACAATAGATCTTACTGTAAAAGTGTCATTGAATTCTAAATTATTACCATATATAACTCATAATTCAAAATTTATCCTCAATTATTTACTATCTGAGGCAAGAAAATATGATGTCTCATAAAGAATTCAGAATTGGTTATTTATCAAAATATAAGCTACAAGATGTTGATAACAACACTTATAGTGCACATATTTTATGGCCTTTCTGATATATTACTACTCTTGGTTAAGGGCTAAATTTCAGATTTATGATTTGTTTACAGACAACTGGAAAATAATTTATTAGAAATTGATATAAGACTTTATTTAAAAACCATTGGTTTCGAGTATTTAAATGCTTTTGAGTTACTTTATCAAACCACTTGTACAAAATATCCCGAGTGATCAAGGCAATAAACAATCTTACAACTATGAGTGAATGTAGCTTAACTGTTGTCCCTATCAATAGAATTTCAGCCAAATTAACATTTTTATTTTATATATAATACTTATGACATAAAAATGACTTGTTTAATATCACGATTTTCTTATATACATCAGCAGTCCTAAAGTAAATTTCATTAGCTGATGATGTTTTTCCAACTACAGTATAATTGATTACTTGTAATCGGCTTTGATTTATCGATACAGGTATATATATTTTTTTAATTTACGCTTTGTCATTTACATTCTGTAATTTGAAACAGACGACCACTATAACTTCTTTACGGTAATACGCACAAAATGATGACGTAACTGGGATTTATACAGCGTGTCGTAAAACCACTCAAAGGCTGTCTAGAAGGCTAGATAAATTATGATTGAATTGTCTTCTTAAATCGGGATTGCGATTGTGTCCTCCTCAACAAGTCTGGTCAGTTGTTATGTTTTTTTAAGGAGGTAATTTCGTTATCTCAAGGTGAAAATATTAAATTACATGTAAGCTTTTGCATTGTATATATAACAAGCAGCTTTATTATCTATTTGAATGCCGGCTGTTGATTTGATTTTACCATCCAAATGCGTCAAATCGAATCAAGATCTTTTTTATCACTTGACTGAACTGATTTTTTTGTTAATTTTTATTCAGTTCAATATGGTGATTCAGTTCACTAAATAAACATATAAAAATATATTTTTTATTTTTCCTATCATGCTGTCAACAATAACAGACCACCCGTGAATAAAGGTCATGATGAAACTAAGACCACTTTATAATATATCTATGATCATTTTCTGATGTAATAGACCCTACCATCAAACCTCTGAGCAAAGATCAACGACGCTGGAGACCAAAGTTTGCCTTTCCCTGTTGTTGACCTTGGTTTGCGGGTTTGGTTGTTCCTCTAACTTGAAATAAGCTGTACGTAAGAATTGCTCACAAAAGAAAGTAAATGTAGTAATTATTACCTTGTGCCATTCTCACGATACCACCGACGATTATAATTCCCAAAGCGATGAGTTTTGCTCCTGTAAATATGACTTGGACGCGCGCCGCGGCTCTTACGCTGAGACTGTTAACAATCATCAAGGTCACTAAAACAAAACACGAAATAGACTTCAGACATCTTCATGATATTCATAAAATCCATATTGGGGCCTCCGAGCATGGTCGAGTGGTTATGGTCTCTGATCTGTAATCATTAGCCCCTACTAGCAGTGAGTTCGAATACCACCGGGGACCAAATTTCACATATAAGGAAGCTGCCTGCTAACTTACGGAAGATCGTTGGTTCTACCCGGTGTTAGCATGGAGTCTTCCTCCAAAGTTGCTAAATGTCTCTGGCTGTTGGTGCTGCGTCAAACTCCAGTGAAAAAACATATACAATTCATCATATTTCTCATAAGATGGTTTGTAAATTAAACACATTTTGCTAATCAAACACAACCATGAAACTTACATAAAGAAATAATAACATGTTTATAGTTTGATGAAATAGTAATTTCAAACCTTTGAAATAGCAAATACAGTAAACAGAAATTAAAGATGTGAATTACGCAAGGTGCGGAAATGCATATTTTTAGATTTTCTTGTGCATCACGAACACGGCGTGCCATGTAAAGACGTCCTTTCTTACTTTCTCGTAAATATCAGTTCAACAAGCATGAGAAGCTGTGTAAAGTACACTAAAACATGAATTATTGTTATTAATAACACTCATCCATTATAAATGCCAGACACTATATATATATAATATATTGGCAAATCAATACATCAGAACCCGTAGTTTTGTCGGTAAATTTGTTGAAAATTGTATTTACACGGCACATCGACCCAGGGGTTGTATAAAGTTGGAATGCAGTTCGCAGTTAGCAATTCGAATTGCGAACTGCGAATTGCGAACTGCACTCTGGAACGCAGTTAACGATTCGAATCGCGACTTGCGAACTGCGTTCCAACTTTATACAACCCAATTCCGGTCCAACTTCCACTGACATTTTACACTGCATCAAATATGGGAAAATTCTACCTATTGTTGCTGCTGCCACAATCTTCATCGGAATTTGCGGTGTTCCACAGCTTGGAAAAAAAGATTCCACATATTCGGAGAATGTGAGACAGATTATAGCGATAGATGAGGGTCTTATAACTATGACTGATACCCAAGTGTACATGAAAGCCACGATAGGTCCAAATGCTTCCATCAGATAAGCATATTCTCCCCCAGATTTCTTGATGAGTGTTCCGAGCTCAGAGTAACACAGAGAACCTGATACAAGAGAAGTGTGTCTTTTAACAGTAATACAAGGTCTCCGAGGTGATATAACTTGAGATCGGCCTCAAAACTCAAATCTCATATTTTATATTTCATTGTTTCTAAGTTAATAATTATGACGGAAAGATGATATGAATCACACATCATTCCATCAGCAAAATTGGCGACATTATTTTGAACCAAACTACTTCAAGAATGAAATTAAGAATTGAGTTTGGGGACTGTTCTAAAGTTCAATGTCCCCGGGACCTGATACATGTTTCACATAGCCAATTAAAGGGCAATACTTTCTCTGTTTAGGTACAGCTAATATATTTGGGAGGAGATCTAACAACGCTTAATACATACGCTAGATAAATAGTTCTGATATATGTATATATGCAGACGTACTGTTGAACAACTTAAACTCAAAGCTTTAAAAACAAGGAAAACTTGATCCAATACACCGCATCTCTTATAATTAGGAAATGTTCCGTCTATTTGATACTGTTCAAGCATTCAGATCGATTCTCCAAAATTTGATTCAAATTTAGCAATTTGCATCCATGCCACGCTTGACGGAAGTCCAGCGGGGACAAGCTGTAGCAATGCTTTTGCAGGGTCAAAGCCAACAGCATTCAGTCCCGATTTGTCCCCGATTGAACATTTGTTGGACGAACTGGATAGGAGGGTTAAGAGACGTCCAAATGACCCCACTAATCTGGTGCAGCTCAGACATGCCATTGCATGAAGAGTGAAATAACACTCCGGTGTCCGGTTTTCAGGGGTTATACTGCAGGTACAAAGCATGGGAGACAGGACCGCACAATAAAAAAGTGAAGTTTATTCATGTAGGTCACAATCGCATACATATACACCGTATCGGTAATATTTACATGAAGCTGCTTCATCGAATGAAATCTTTTTCTCGGCTGAAGTTGATTTATACCGTAATTGAGATGAACGGTAATGACTAGTGTATAGCGACACAATGATAAAGCGACGTATAATCTTAAAAACTGGGTGAGCTTTCATCCTTTCATGAACGGTAATGACTAGTGTATAGCGACACAATGATAAAGCGACGTATAATCTTAAAAACTGGGTGAGCTTTCATCCTTTCAAATTAGCAACATAAACTTTACATTGGCTTGTACAAAAGTTTGTATCCGGAAGAAAAAACACGAGAAGATAAGAAAAATACCAATGAGGCGTTGAATGTAGACTTTAAGTACATGATAAATGACAGGTAGTTTATTTAGTAAAAGACGCTATTGAAATGGAAACAGTGTATGGCAACACCGATATTCGGGTTATGAAGAATATAGAACCTATGTTTTTAACAATTTTCATTAGTATTATAAGACTGAGATGTGAAAAATTCCTGCGAAAAAAACACTTTTTTTCAGTTAGAATGACGATTGTTTTTGAAATTTCGCAAGGTGTTATAGTCGGTGAAATATTTTCAATTATCATGCACGTACAAATAAAGATGTTTAAACAGCTGAATTATTTCCATACCATACACTGAATTCCTTACTTAAACCAGTCTTATTGTCAATTTTTATAGTAATTGTTATCTTTATTGTAAATTAAAGACTTTTAGCCTTTCGGGGTTTCAGTCCAGTGATTTAAACTAGACACAGATGTATACCACATCATCAGCCAAAGCGCAAAACATAGTTCATGGACTTGACAACTTCATTGCTCAATATCGTAAACATGAATGTACATTTTGGGTAAATCAAGGCCATACACGTTTATAGGAATACTTATATGATACACAAGGCAACGATAGAGCAGCTCAGTATATCATGGATGTAAATTTTAGGCTAACTTACCTAACATTGCAAGAATGCCACTCCCCGCCCACACAACCAGAGACAAGCCGACCGATCCTGTCATCTCCAAAACTCCCTTTGGAGAAATGAAGATACCAGATCCTAAAAATACAACGGTTAGCACATATAAAACCATATTAAAGGACTTAATCAGCTTGGATTAGGGGCATTAAGGTCCATCCCACGGCGTTATACAACACAATAGGGAAAAGCAGAACCACTCGGCAGCTGATAATATCACGGAAGATTCTGGTGCATCGAACCTGCGACTGCATGCAAATGTGTATCTTGTGTAGTCTTTCCACTTTCGCCCGTCCGCTTAGCTCAAAGGTAGAGCGTTTGTCTGCGGACCTCGGTTTTTCGTGAGTTTGCATCCTGGACGCCACACATGTTCTTTGTGACGGTTAGCCTGAGGCCATTCGTCCTCCCTGCTGATCATTTATGTGGAGAAGATAAATGTTGCTTGTGTAAATTAAGGTTAGTACTGGTAGAGAATCTAAGAAAACTGGTTCAGCCAACTGCCCACACGTAAAATAACTTAAAGACTGTTGAAATCAGGCGTAAGAAACGATAAAATATAATTCATTTGCAGACATATTTCCTTTTGTACGCAGAAATACATAAAACTGCCAAGATTCTGTATTCTACTTTCCCCTGAATGTCTTTGATAAAAACAAACCATGGCACGGCTTTCGGATGGCTTATTTCATAATTTTATTCGATTGCCGTCCTCTAAGAGGCACAGCAGTCATAATAGTCCATATACAGTGAAATCTCAATTTTCGGCCAACTGAAAATTAAAACCATCTCATTATAACGACCACCTATTTCCGGACTGGTTTTCAATATTTCCTCTTTATTTCAACTCAGTAATAAGACCATGTTATCAGTAAGACCGATTTTCTTGGCCCAAAAGGCAGTCTAAATAATATTATCGAGGTTTCACAGTAATTTAGATAAAGTGACACAGTAACCTTAATTTACTATATATAGTTTGCAGGGAAATAACTCAAATATCCTACATGGAAATACATCAGTTATAACCAACTAATTATCTATCATCTCACCTATAATTGTCCCAACAATGAGTGATATGCCTCCAATCAACCCGACTTCCTTTTTTAATTTCACATCTTGTTTAATACTACCGTAATCTGATCCTTGGCTTGATGCATTATCTCCCTTTCTATGACGTGCATTTCCTTGGTTTTCATAGGAATCACCTGAAATTGATTAAAGCGTTTAGCTAAAAAAACTGTTATTTTGAAATTCTACACCCTACCGAATTTCTAAACGTATATCTTGTATTTTATAGCATTGAAAGAAAACCATTGAACACACTGGGTTGATTACAAGGTTGACTTTTTGATACAGTGCACCCTCTCCATAATGGCCCGCTCTTGAACCACAATCTTCCTTTTTTATTGTAAGTATGGTAAAATGTAAGAATTAACTTATTTATTTGAGTTCCTTCAAGAGTTTTATAAGGTGGACGTTTAGAAATTCGATTCTTTGTTTTTACAGTCAAACCTGTGAACAAAGACCACATTTGGAATAGACAAAATGTGGCTTATATTGCCTGTTGGCCTTTATTCGGAGGTCAATATGTTCTGAATAATCAGTGACGGTTTTTCAAAAAATGACCTTTATTCCCAGGATGATCTTTATTCGGAGGTGGCTGCAAACACGGGTTTGACTGTACATACACGGTGCATACAGTATTCATTACTGTAAATGTTATCACAAATATAACAACCATAATATCGTAAAGAGCGTATAAAGGCAAAACTTAATACTGAACATATATAGTGTAACCCCTGCAAACCGGACTCTTTGAATACCGGAATTCTCTGAAAATCGGACTGTTTTTCTAGTCCCATTTTTCTGTTTGATAATCAAAATTGTCTGAAAACCGGAATTTTCACTGAGAAGAGCAGACTTTTGACTCAGTCCGGAAAGGGTCCGGTTTCAGGTGTTTTACTGTATTTCCCATTGATTAACGTAATTTACACAGAAATATTTTTATACATTTTAAGGCTGTATATCGCGGTACGTTCCAGAAGCGGTACACGTATCGTATCGTATCGCCTGAGTAAGTATCATCAGTAAGTGGTACGGACGATCTTGTTTCAAATTAATTTCTCGTCAAAATAAAGATGAGTCAGAGGAAGAATAAAAAATAATAAAAAAGAATACTAAATCCTGAAGTTCCGGAATATTTGGAGTGGGAAAAATAAATACATTTTGAGCGGCCAGTGTTCAGTTAATGTTTTAATTATTTCAACATGATCCAATGATCAGAATGCATTAATTAAAGAGTATAAAAGTTCACAAACCACGTACATGTACATCCATAGGCATTGAATGATGTTGCTATGGAAACGTACTTATGTCGGTCTATCTGTACCAAGATACGTATCATGTCGGAAGTAAGGCCATCCTGTTTTTTATGTTGTTAAGCATCAACTTCATTTTGCAAAACACTTACTGCTTATTTAAAACGAAACACAATTTCATTTTGAAAAAAAAATCTCAACTTCAACAGAGACATCATATTAAACATGTTAAAAAGAACAACAATTAATAGAAATCTAACACTTCTAATTCTGATTTTACGAGTCACTGTATTCTACACTAGCGGACGCTTAACAAAACAATGAAACAGAATGGCCTAAACTTGAGATACATAGTCCTGATATACATGTATGTATTGGTCCACCAAGTATGGCAAATGACATCTTAACTCGTTACACATTACCCTTTGGCTAGTTTGAAAACTGGGTGTTGTACGAATCAACAAAACATTTAATTAACACCTGAATATCTTAGAAAAGCGATTAAGTTTTCATCTTGTCCATTCAAAAATTAACATAAATACAAGTATATAAATCACTTACAAATCTCTTCATATCCAGCGTGCTCGTACATAATCAAAAGTTAATGACGTCGATTTTAATTATCAGTGAGTAGATTTAGTGAATACAATTATATTTAGGATGTACAATTTAGTTACTCATGGTTTTAATCTGTATGTACCGTCTCCTGTGTCTCATTGACTTCGTTTGACAAAACGTGAATGCTGTATTTTACAACACCAATACAGCCCAACCCGAGTTGACTAACCTATGATGAAAAACGCCACACGATCACTCCCTACCATATGAATTATGTAAAAAAGTTCGTTGTGTATATATACACCTTTATAACTATAATACCATCATTATCATATCTTTCCCTCTTTTGGCCAAACACTTCTCAGTGTCCTGCGAACGCATAGTAATAGGAAAGTATGAAAGCCATAATCAAATTCATAAACAGACACATTTGTACCTTCAGGTCTATCAAGATTTTAACAGTAACAATGTAGCATTCGGATACGCACATATAGTGTATACTATAAACATTCTTAGAACGAAAGAGTGGACATGAAACGATACATGCCACGATAAGTCTCTTACGATACTGTGTATATCACGATACATGTCTAACGATAGGATATACCCACGGTGCATATCTTACGATACGATGTTTGTCACGATATATCTTTTACAATACGATACATGCAACGATACTTCTCTTAAAGTACGATTTATAACACGATACTCTCATGCGATGCAATATACGTCACGATACATCTCTTACAACACCATATTTGACACGACACTAGTACGTCTCTTACGATATAATACATATGATACATCTCTTACGGTACGATATCTGACACAATACTAGTACAACTCTTAAGATACGATATTTGGCACAATACTAGTACATCTCTTACGATATAGCACATATTATGACAATCTCTATGTACATGATCAGATTCTTTAAACAATACATGCATATCAAGACATATCATGGAGAATAAAATTCATTTCAAATTCAACACTTTGTACACTTAAATCGCGATTGATAGTGAGTTATGGACGGCAATTTCTCCTCATATGGAAGAAAATGGACATTTCTGTCAAATTTTAATAGAAGTGTATATGACCTGCCTTGACGGGCCGGTTTTCAATAACTCCCATATAATTCAACTGGATGACGAGACCAACCTATTATTACGCCCGATTGTGTGGGTACCGATGGTGGTTTCATTATCGAGTTTTTACTGTACAATATAAACTTTATTTCTTGTATTTCTGAATCCAAGTAACGAAGATATGTTAAATAAGGTCCCCGGATTTGAACCCGGATCTATCCAGACAATTGTACGCAAAAGTGTAATTAGTGAGTACATTCTCTTTACGTTTTGAAGAAAAACATAACAACTTAAAAGTTGATTTTGATGTTTTTACTTACAGGTGATCGTTAAGAAATGTCTGTATGACCACATTCCGAACAGGTCACATTTATAACAAAAAAAAACAAGGCGTAACAAATGTGATTACATATGTAACAAAAATCAAACACATACACATGTATATAACACATTTTGAGACGAACGTGGTCAATGACATCATTTTCTTTATGTTACCAGTTACAAATGTGACCTGTCACGAATGTAGCCCTTCAATGGTTTAACATTTTTATCAAAGTGAACAAAAATACAAATAATTGTTTCTTGTTGTGTTTAGCAGAATTTACTTACTAATTTTGATTACTTCTACACAGTCTTTTATTGTTCTGTTTGTCGTTTGTTGATTTTAGCTGTTTTATCAGACCAAATTATCCGTATATTGATTTATGGTATAAGCATATGATAAATGAAATACAGATTGTTGCTCAGGTATTTCGTAGTCAATCAGTACAGCTCTTAACCCTAATTTATTAACGGCCTATTTGTATTTATGTGTAATGTATACAGTCTCTATCATATCCGAATTGTGTCAAGATTGTTATAAATATTAACATTACAGATTTTATGTCAACAGTCGTAGATAACATTAATGGATCATATTTACTTAATAAGGACGTAGAACCGATGTCTGGGTGGTGCACGAAATAACGTGCTGATTCTCGGCTTCTATCGCATTGACGAGGTTAAATATTAAATACAGTCAAACCTGTGAACAAAGGCCACAATTTGGAAAGAAAAATGTGGCCTTTATTGACAGGTGGAAATTATTCGAAGGTTAATTTGTTCTAAGGATCAGTTTTTAACCATAATGCATTTTGGATCATCGCACATTGTAATTTTTTAAAATTATACTTCAAGGATACTGTTTACAAAAGTACTACATGTATATAGATCGTGACAAATGTCGCTTACATCCTGTTTGTCCATCAGAGATATAAAAACAGTACGCAACCATGATATATTTACAACGATTACTTTTACTTCAACCGTAAATTTAATGTTATCTATCACGAGAATAACACGCACCTGTATAATGAGCGAAAACAAAATCACGTCTTAAGCTTTTTTCCAATTTTAGAATTATCACGTGACAAAAAATTATACCAACAACCGTATTATATATGGTATACAGACAGGGTAAAAGGTACATAGGTAATAATCAAATTTTGGTTATTACATACATCTGGGACCAATATTATGTACATGTATATTGGTCCCAAGACGCATGTATGACAAACATAACGAATGTAAAAACATTGAAACCTCGATATTAAGACCATGTTTAGAATCAGAAAGTCGGTCATAATATTGAGGTGGTTCTATTATAAAACTGGAATTCAGAAGAAATATTTAAAATAGATCCGACAATAAGTGGTTGTTATAATGAGTGGAGGAGCATTTCTAACCCTTTCGCTGTCGGGGATTTAATTGCATGGTGTATACACAATTGCCAGGGATTTTTCTGGGAGATTGCATGGGTTGGTAGTGATGCTATGCGGGGGTGTCCAAGGACGGGTATACCCGTCCTAATGGCAAATATGCCGAAACTAGTATATGTCAGTTTCCATGTTTTTGGATGGGTCTCCGGCAGGTGCATGTAAACTATGACGGATATACTCGTCCTGTAGGCAAATATGCTGAAACTGGATCAGACGGGTATACACGTCCTTATGACAGCGAAAGGGCTAATGCAGTGTTCGCTAGGTGAGATTTTACTGCACAATACTCTAACAATTCACTATACGTACTGCATTGAGACGAGCATTTGAAATTTTTTTAGCGTTTTAATGATATTGCATAATCGTATGATAATACAAGATACCGTGTCCTAAATTCTTTCATTAACACTACTCCAATAACATTAAAGATTATCGCTGTGCAAATAAAGATTTTAAATATGAAAAACAAAATCTTCACACAAATGCATATTTCATGTTATCATGCATTTGTTATCACGGATTGCAAATAAATTTACAAAAACAAAAATCTTTTTACGATTTAAACAAATTCATTCAACAGATGCAGGTATTCTTATGTTATTGTTTCCATTGAATAGACCGATATTTTCATTACATTGACCGTTTTTAGATATTTTAAACATAAGGATCAAAGACAAAAAAGATTGGTCTTGCGACGAATGAAGGAGCCTCGGGTGCTCGAGTGGTTATGGTTTCTGACTTGTAGTCACTAGCCCGTCACCGCTGTAAGTTCGAACAAGTAACCAGTAAAACGTTTGAATTCAATGAACGTTTGTGAATATCTTTTCTAACTGTAGTATATTTTGTACAGTTTGGAAAAAACTTACACAACTTTAGCCTTGTGGTCGGAGCTGAGTGCTTTTCGATTTCTTTCGATTTCTTTATTTTTCAAAACACGAACATTGTTGTAGAACTTAAGGATAATAAAAGGCTTCAACCACTTTGGCATGGGCCTAATGCAATAACAAATAGTTCTCCATTGATTCTAACATTAGATATTAAACAAATGTATCGCTTGTTGTTTTTGGCATGAATTAAAAAAATCAACCGCGCATTTTGTTACGACAGAAACTGTTTCTTGTTTATTCGCGGTAATTGTATGACGCATTTTTGTTATCATTTTGTCATGATATCAGATTTGTCTAAAGATATCTTCATTCTTGTCTGTGCGTATTTTGTTGAGCATTGTTTTGCCTAACGTTTTATGCACAAGCAAATTTAAGATAAATATGCAAAAATGTAGTCATAATTCACAAATTTATTTCGTCTTTGTATTTTTGTTTATCAAAGTTTCTACATACTTTTTGTATCTCTTTTCTTTCTTGTTTTTCGGTTTTGAAAACGTCTTAACAAAACATTCGTTTTTTACACACTTTTTCAAAGACTGATTTAATATTAATTACTAAACGTTAATATTTCGCAAATAAAACAATTTTCGTTTTTATTAAACAACATTAAAGTCTTTTTAGCGTATTGTTTTATTATGTGATTATAATAGATAATATACATTGTTTATGGAAATAAAAAAACTTACCGTCCATTTCCAATTCAATTCAATTTATTCAATTTTTTTTCTTTTTGCTTTTGCAGTAGTATGTACATAAATCCAAAATTAATTATCTAACAAAAATCCCCTTAATTTACTAAAAGAAAATTTCCATTTGTGTTTTCAGAATGTTAAACACTGCTGTGGCATCTTCGACATTCATTAAACTTACAGCAGATAACGCCGCTTCAATGGTCAAAGCTATGACATACGTTAAGTCTGAGCTATGAGCAATTCAAGAATGTTTTAACTAAAAGTCTTTAAACCGCTGTAAAAGTGGTCACACCCATCACAAAGTGACACCAATTCTTAATTCAGTTGATCTTTGATGAACCAAGTGATATTGGCTTATCCGAGGACTTCGCGGCCCTTATTTACACAATGCAATTAATAACAGCGACGTAGATAATTACAAACTTTTAACATAGGAACACACGTTAATGAATGATCTCGGTATGTATGCAAATTATAGCCAGCAATATAGATTATCAGATAGACCGGTGAGTACATTCGAACAGTATTTTATAGCCAGGCGCGTAGCGAAAGCAAAATCTGGTATAATCCTGATTAATGGCGCGGCCTAGTTCCGGTCTATTCATAAGCTAGTAATAAAGAGCCCGCGATAGTGAAAAGTGAAAGTATAGTCAGAATAATTAAATGCATCTTAAGTCAAACCGAAAGTTACCTAAATTAAAAATAATTAATACAGTATATGACCTCGCTTAATTGACAAAATACAACAAAACTTAGTCATCCCGAGGAGCCATTGGAACAGACGAAAAACATGATAAAAAACGGATGCTCGTAATAAGGAGGTGTTTGCAACCGATTTCAGCAAACTAAAATATTCGCGAAATTAACGTTTTCATATTCCATCCGGTATTTTTAGTCTAACGCCAACATGACCGTTACCACAGCAGTGGTGGTCAATTCGTCGGGTTATTTCTCCAAACCAGTGTGCCATTCTTTTTCCTATTTTGAGACAATCGCATTTGAAGTTTTAAACTGCAATAACATTAAGCGAGTTATGGGTTTGTGGAATTGGGATCAACCCTATTTAGGATAGATCTACAAGCAGGTAAGTATGGTCATTGTAAAGAGCTCATCGAGACGGAAAAAATGATACCAAAATCCCAAAAATTGAGTCACGGGTTTGTAGAAATAAGCCGACGAATTGTTGTACGAATTCGGAATACTCCAAATTCTATTTGCATACATGTACCGGTACTTGAAGTGTCAAAATTATTTGTTTAATCTTATGGTCGTTAATCATATCATGTACAAAGAATTTTATCAATAAATACTGACCAAAATTAACATGTTGGACTTTTGAAAACCCGAGACAGTGTCCTCAGAGGAATATATACATGTATAACGCTAAACCACAACTCGCAGGCGCCATTCAATGGAGTGGCGAATTGTTGATCATGATGTCAAGGAATCAAAACTAGGGCGAGACAACGTTCCATAGTGACAATTTGAATGAAGACACTGCTTTCAATTTTATTCTTCTCCCACCCATGTTGCACACATCATATGAGAAAATAGTTAAGATACTTACGAAAGAAAGGTAACTGGTCACTACTGGTGGGATACCCAATTGTCCACCGTACATGTTACTAGAATGTTGTCGACACACTTCCTGTATTATTATGTATTATTAATGCAACAGAAGCAACGTAATTCCAGTTTGTCTTTGCTCGTTTGCAGGTAAACAGATATAAATCTATAATATGACAATCACGATTTACCGCCACCTTTGAGACTAAAAGTATCATAAAAAGGAAAAAATAAAAAACGGTCCTTAAATGAGTGGCCGTTATATCGAGCTGGTCGCTTGGTGACGTTTGACTGTAATTGTAAATGTATTTCATTAAACTCTTTTCGTCTGGCCTGCATCGTCTCTGGTGGTAGTATAACATCACACTCACTTGTTGCATAAATATCACTAAACACAAAACAGTTAGCACATTGCCATGCCAATATACCAACAATGCACTACCTGGACTTCGTGCCAATAGTGCAAGACACAAAATCGTCATGAACTTCCAAGTCTCATATTAGTTATGCATCACCAGGGATACAAATCAGTCGTGCACCAGGGACATAAACAAGTTATGCACTACCAGGGCCTCATATCGGCTATGCATTTCCAGGGACAAAAATCAGTCATGCGTTACCAGGGACACAAATCAGTCATGTACCAGGGACATAAATAAGTTATGCACTACCAAGGCCTCATATCGGCTATGCATTTTCAGGGACACAAATCAGTCATGCGTTACCAGGGATATAAATCAGTTATGCACCAGGGGCATAAATATGCTATGCACTACCAGGGCCTCATTTAAGTTATGCATTACCAGGGACACAAATCAGTCATGCGTTACCAGGGACACAAACCAGCCATGCACCAGGGACATCAATAAGTTAGGCAACATCGGGTCTCATGTCAGATTATATGCATCAATGCAATATCAAGGCCTCATATTAGATTATATGCACCATTGAAATACCAGGGCCTCATATGAGTAATGGGCCTGATAAATTCCGACGCATCTAAATCCCGGTGATAAAAATATGCTTAAAAGTTAACGTACAGTGAACTAAACAATTTTATCATCAGACATGTAAGCAGTAGATATTTTCAAACTCCTAATTTAGGTTTAACAAGTTCTCTTTATCAGCTGAGCGTTATTCACTACTTATGCAGTATACCTACTTTGCGATGAAATATGTCATCAAAGTCTTTTTAGATTAGGTTTAAAATCAGGTCTGTTACAGTATACCAGTAAGCAGGTACAAAACGATGATTTCTTTGGGCGATACCCAAATCGAATTGGTTTGGTGTGTGCTAGAACTCAGCTATACGGTCAAACAAGTTTCAAATATACTTTATGATTGTAGGACATATATGGCCCGCCCAATTGAAGACTTATACGTAATTCATGAACTACGGAAGACCCGATGAAGACCTTCACAAATACAGTATAAATACATAAAAATATCATCACGTATTCGGACAACAGATTTATAACAAACCAGTGTGTGGTATGCATGCTTTAACTGACAAGCAGGCTCTTAAAATATCGCTTCATCAACATACATTAATAGTACATATAGTCGCCATTTTCACTATATTTATCCCCAAAGTGTTTCATTTATCACAAAAAAATGAAGTATTGCGTATCAAGAAATTAACAGTTTTGTTGGACAGGTACATACCCAGGCCACATTGTTCTGAAGGGATTTTCCTGTACTAGTGGTCTTAAGTAAAATATTACCGATTACATAATACCATGTACATCCGTTGCGAACACTACAAGTAACAATTGTTATATGCAGATAATCTATATATAATAAATTTCTATGATTTTGAGCAACTACAATCAAAAGGATATATTTATCACGAACATTTTTGCAAAAGAAATTATTAACCAAATTTTAATGAGTCAAAACTTTATCAAAAGTGTACAAAAATATTCTCATCATCTTTACATAGCTTTTACAGCTTTACACCTGGGCCTGAATAGAAAAATATTCAATTGCATCAAACTGTAAGGACTATAGGTGAAAGTAAAAAGACTATACGACGCCTGATTAACGACATTCAGTGGAAAATTGTTTTGCTTTACAACACATGATTTTGTTGCGGACACTACATAGTTGCTCTTATAAGGTCTACATACAAAAATGTCAATATTTTTAGATTTGTAATAGTTAATGTTCATTTCAATCATTTGTATTCACATACTACAATGTATCATGTGTATCGCACATAACAATTAACTCCTTTTTAAAAGGAGCCAACTCTTGAAGGGTTGGTTTCATATGCATACTGTAAGGTATTTTTAAACTACTATTTATACTCCTGCAAAGTTTTCAGTGGTGTACTGGAAACACCCGGGTTGTTGGTTGGTCAGTTGCTAGGTTGTCCCATTGAAAGTTAGTTGGTCCCTTGGTCTGTTGTTCCCAAATGGTATAGAAGCTTGTGGTGAATATTTCTTTTACAATTTTTGTGGGAACTTTTTCAAGTTTTTTCTCCTTCATATTTTTGTGGAAAATTTTCTCCCAACTTTTTATATATATTGCATTTGCATGGAAGATGTGCACAATGTATTGATAATGTTGAAGTTGCCATATTTTGCAGAATTATGCTCCCTTCATGTCAGTCATTTATTGTGTCAGAACAGAGGAGCATTTTAATTTATTTTTTTCAAATTTTTAATATGCATTGTAGTTGAATAGAAAATGTGCACAACTTATACTTGCTAATGTTGCAATACATTACAGAATTATGTCTGTGTGACCTTAGTTATTTATTACATTGTAAAGAATAGCATTTGAATTGATATGAGAGCTTGTGCCATGTTTATTTATGTCCCTTCAAATGAATGGTGATTATGTATTGGCATATTATGGAATTGAATAAATTGTAATTGTAGTTTCCTTCAGGATTGTTCAAAGAAGTAATTTTTTTGAATTACTGAAAGAAAAAAACTTAAACGATTGTTTTGTATACTCTGTTTACTTGTATACTAGTACACAATATGCAATAAAAATGTGTGTACCATTCCCTTAGTATGCCATTACACATTTATTCTTGTCAACTATTTGCATGCCCTGTAGAAATGCTCTCTTGCACTTTGTCCACTAAATTGCATAATTTTATTAGGAGGGTGGTATTTAATCACAATTCAGTGATAGGTGATAGTTATTGCTAAAATTAAACTTAATATTAACACAATAAACATAAATAACACCCTGTAGTGTCCGCAACACAAAAAAAAACAGATGCAAATTTGCGTTAATCATTTGTTTGTTCTAAGAAAAGCCACATTTGTTTTTTTTCTTTACACATTCTTGAGCAATCCTACTCCTTTTGAATTATATATTTATTAAAATTGTTAGAATATTTCAAATGTCCTTACTAGATCATGGGAAAAATACACTCATTTCATTGTTATGTCATTCTGGTCAGAAAAACAAATCATACTATGATATTTCTTTAATACATTTTCATGACTCTAATCAAAACAAAGATAGTAAGACAAAAAAACATAAAAAACTTGATGAATCTAAACATTAGAGGCCCATTTAATATTTATGTTGCGGACACTACACCGTTGCGGACAAAGTTTTTCACAAATTGTGATGAAACTAATAGACTTATGAATGAATCATTTCATGTGTGGAAACATGTGCCAAAAGCATTTTATATAGCAATAAAATTGACTCTTGTGGAGTGAAAGAGGCTGTGTTGCGGACACTACAAAATATTACCCTTTTAGTGACCCGAAATGACACATTAATACAAATTTCCAATGCAGTGCAGTTCAATGTATGACTTACCTTGTTTCAATAGCGAATAAATCTGCAACATAAGCTGCTGATCATGATTATTTTCAGTACTGCAAGTATTTTTAAATGCTGTTAAACATCTATTGGCAGAATTTGGCAAAATCTATAACAAGTCAGTACCTTTATTTAAACCCATACCATTTTATTTTTTTGTCGAAAATTGATGAAATAGAAATATATATACAACTAAAATGAATTGTCTTTATAATGACATAGGCATATGAAGTGAAATGTCCAAGCAAAGTTTTCTACTTGGTTGTTTAAAATTATTGATTTTTAAATGAAACAACATAACACTGAAAAAAGCACCATTTTTGGCACTTCATTCAGTTATTACTTAAGAATAAGTGTATTTAGGTATGTTATTTATCGTTTTCAAGCTAAAGCAACACCCTGTATAAACAAAAACCACTGTTTTCCTTTAAATTGAACATACCAAACCTCTATAGGACTGTATAACATGGGCATTTTTAGGGGGACAAATATAGTGAAAATGACGAGTGTTCCAAAATCACAAAACATGTGGACTCTCATAATTTATGTACTATATATCACTGGTACGAAATTTTCCTCACCCCTGCTGGTCAGATTTTCATACAAAACTAATTCAAGCGGTGGACTTGAAATATTTATCATAATGTTTCCTTAAAAGCTGAAATCCTAATATTGCATTTGCGCAATAATTCCAACCAATTTGAAGTCAGATAACTGTTAACAAATGTAGTTCAGGCGCGAAGCTTTTATTATGCAGTACTAGGCAATTGCCTAGAATTGATTTCCAAATGATCGAAAATTGATATCTTTTACGATTTATATAACTAAAACTATGATTTTTTTATATTTCTAATGGTCATAAAATACCCCCAAAATAGCCGGGGGACATGCCCCCTAGAATTTTGCCTAGACTCTCTTCTTAGGCAAGCTACGCCCCTGTTGTTTTTTGTTTAGAATATCTTATCTCATTTTACTCGAAATATGAATGGTGTATGAAGTTGGCTGGTTTTGGTTTGCTTTATGCAACAATGCTGTCCGCAATATGTCCTGATACCATTTAACAAAGTTTAATGGCAAGATGCCGAAAATTCTTTAAGTATTTCTAAACGTCGAAATGGGATGAAACCAGTTCCTATTCTGACAGAGACATATCAAATAAATTTATTTAATATGTCTCTGATTCTGGCAAGGAAAATATTGGATTATGTTTGATGATTGAGAACATATTCCGACTTAAGCGTGCTTCTTGTGAAATAACTTAATCGATGAAGGTGAATACAGCGTGGAGCTAAACTGCATGACATGTGACAATGTCATAAGCCAATATGACACTTTGGTATTGAAAGATTTACCATATAAACAATATCCTAAATCACGAGTACACTCAACAGATAAAAACTATTTGGTAAATAACATTCAGAGATCACTACGCGTGTCTTCCTCTGGACACATACTTTACTTTTCAGTTATTTACATTACTCATAGTGTACCGAATATCCTCAAATAACTACACAAGTATTTGAATATTCAGTATATTTAGTTAAGAAATATTTTGGATGTAGTTAGAAGAAAAAATGTGTAAAGACTCCGAGAAAAGTATTAGGGGCTGTAAATATGGAAGAGCATTTATATGCGTGGTGAACATTTGTATGCATCTGCTTTGTCTTGATCTCTGCGTAATGCAATTCATCAGTCGAGGGTAAAGTCAGTCATGATCTCTGGTTGTCAGGAGTTGCTTATTTTGACTGGCGCTTAATGTCACACCAACAGCCAAGGTCATTTAGCAACCTTTTCCAGCTTTAATGGTAGCGGCAGACCCCAGATGTACAAAAGGTAGAACCACCAACCTTCCACAAGCCAGCTGGACAGCTTCCTAACATGTAAAATTAGTTTATTCCCTGGAAGAGGAGCTAGTGATTACTAGTCAGAGACCATACCACTTGACCATGGATGCACCTATCTTGGTTGTTCAGTGTTAACTCTTTATACATTTATAAATTCATCTTTGTCACATACAAAATACAGTTGACCTGCTCTAGCGGGGTTACCTGTAATTATATGAAGGGTTCTTAAAGCATTTGTGGCAAGTCAGAAATTTTTGTATCAGTTTTTGTTTATTAAGGGGGGGCATTTATTCAGGAATATTTGGTACCATACCTGACTGATTACAAGCAATTCAAATGATCATTTTTATCAATGATGAGTCTTTCATACTCTATTTATCATTTTATCAACTTAATCTTTACACAACAAAACATACATAAATTTTTAGTTGTCAGTTTGCACAAATATTGAACTATAAAAACAATATACAGTCAAACCAGGTAAACAGTCACTTAAAATAATAAAATAATGGTGACTTGTGGACATCAGTCACTCTATATAATATGTTTATTGATATAATAGACATAAGCACATCTGGATAAAGGTCAACTGTGCATAAAGGGCATATTTCTACTCTTAGATGAGCCTTTGTTTAAGGGTGTGACTGTATTGGAGTGGATTTATAAGTTGTTATATTCATAAAAAACAGAACAATATTATGGTATTTAACTCCATATTCATTGCTTGCAGTTATAAAAAAATAGAGGTGTGTAACCAATGATAGGCGGAGCTAAAATCATGTAGCAGATGAACTTTTAAACTTTGTTATTCAAAACAGGAAACTTTCAGGGTTTGGTGTCACATTTCAGTTCAAAAAGATTTTTTAAATAAAGGTGTGTACTTACAAGAAAATGGCCCATTTTAGACCAAGAATGTTTTGTTTCTAGGAAAAGGAATGGAATAATTATGTTGACAGGTAAAACTGTTTTAAACTGGTGCAACACAAATACTGCAAGAATAATGATGCTGTGAGAATAGTGATGTCGATATATAATTTATTCAAATAAATACTACATGAAGGTAGAAACAAGCACAAACAAAAAGTCATTAATTTTATAATTATATGTATTTATTTCATCATGCTGAAATCACAATGAAAAAATAAGTAGAACATTTTAAGACATACATTACATGTAAGAATGTTTGAACTTTGCAATAAAAAATGAAAAACAGTATTTCACGTCTTCACTGAGCAAAAGAATGATAAAAGAAAATAAAAATCACAGAGTTTCAATATGGAAATGTTGAAAATGACTGTAGAATTGTTAACAAGGCCATTATAATTAAAGATGTTGTGAGATATATATCACATAATGCTTTATAAAGCAACTACACAAACCTGCAAGCATACATAATTATACCACAATTCCACATGGCTTTTCTGCGTACATGTAACTCACAATTTCGCATAATAACATTTAAACTCACATAATTTCAACAACCAACTATTACACAGTACATAATTATCATATCACATAATTTCAATCTCAGCCAATCAGAAGCCTGCTGTAAAACACAACAACCAATCAAAGTGCATTCAAACCAGAGCTAACAGCTACCTGTGAAAAAAGGTCACCTCATGAACAGAGTCAACTCTATTGTAAACATCCACATGTATTAATACAATGGTTCAAATGAATCTCTCAAAATTTTCTCTCTCTTAAGTGGCCTTAATTCACAGGTTCCACAGAACACCTTTATCTAGATAACTGAGTATAAATACTTTGTTTCAAACTTTGCAGTGTTTGATTTAAGAGACAAAAAAATATTTTCCTACAAATTCATGTCTGAATACTCAGATACTTGAATTAAATACCGAAGCGCCTTCAAAACAACAGTTAGGGTACATTTCATAGAATTGAAAGAATATGCTAATAGAAAGTACTTGTTTTATAAATCTATTAACATTAAATGAGATGTACTGCAGAGATAAAGGCAGCCTAGTGTAATACAATTTGAACATAGAGCTAAAACTCAAGACTTATAATATCCAAACATATTAATAAAAGACATATTGAAATGCAATGGTCCAGGTCTAGGATTTGGTTTAGGTCAACATAAGCCTACTCTTCATATTATGGTTAGGCAGCACATGAATGATGATAACAATAATGAACTAATGCTGTGAAATGCGTAGGCGAGGGTTTGAAAGAGATTTTTTTCCTTGCCAGTAGATGAAAAAAACGCTTATACATTGTCACACACATAAATGCATCAAAACATTGCTAATAAACTAGTATATATATTAAACATATACATGTACATGTATACATATTATAGAGAAATTCATTTTATAAAGTAACAAAACATAATTCAACAAAACAATAAAAACAAAGTTTAACACACAGACAGTAGAATATAATAAATAAATTACAATGTATTTGATGATCTTCAATAATTTATTTACCCCCCCCCCCCAAAAAAACAAGCAAACATTAACTATACAAAATGTAAGTTCAATATTTACACACAGGACTTGAAACCTATTATGATCATTAATAAGCACAACCATTTTTTCCTACACAAAAAAAAAATAATTGAAAACTTTTAAACAAGCAGTGAAACAAATATTATGCGTTCACAGTGAAATACCAGAAATAAAAACAAATATAAATTAAACAAACATAAATATAAACAACTAGAACAGAGATTCCTCAACAATGAGCATAATGATCAATAATGGACCCCATTCAGTTTAACCCTTTACCTCACAATACCGCATTTCCCCACATCTTCTGCAGACGACTTTAGAAAACACTGTAGCAAAGGAAGCCATAGCCTGTAACAGGTGATGACTTCCTCTGCCACGATGTTTTTCACTCAGTCATAGAGATAACCCAGTTTTCTGAAATAAATTGATCATGTGTATGTTTTCTTTGAATTTTGAAGTGTCCAAAATATACTTATGAGGCAAAAGGTTAAAAGTCAGCTGACTTCACTTTTGTTTAAACATTATATCAATACAACAATAATTCATTCATGTCATCAATTGAGTTGTATCAGTGTCTTATATACCATATATTCTTTCACTTTAGTTTAATGTGGTACCAACAGCCTGAGTCATTTGACAACATTCCAGCTTTAACAGAGAAGGAAGACCCTAGGCTTACACCAGGGTAAAACCACTGACCTTCCGTAAGTTAGCTGAATAGCTTAATCATATGTGAAAGTTGGTCCTGGGTAGGATTTCAACTCATAGGAGACCACAGAGGCCCCCTAATATGTCATAAGAAATACAAACTATGCATTCAATACAATAATTCTCATCAGACATCCAAGGATTGAGCAAAGATGTACATCATATAAAACAATAAACTAGACAGTAGCTCCTTAATATGGAAATAAACTCAACATTTAAATGGAATATACTTTGAGATGGAACAAAATTATTGATCATGGATGCAAAAAGCCACGAAAGGCACAAGACTATTGCATAGAACAAACCATACATGGGGCTTTACTTGATCCTCGCTCCTGCGGACCTTGAATTCATGAATGAATTGTAGTGCTTTTGTCAGGTTGAGTGGAGTTCAAGCCAATTTTCAAGAGTTATAATGTCATATTTGGCAATCAGTTGATCTAATAAATGCTCAATGTACATTATTAACAAGTAGTATACAGTCCTATGGGATGATAATTCAGAATTGTTTGTTTGTTTGTTTTTATGTGACACTGTCACTGGGTTTAACACCATTTTTCAACAGTTCTTCAGTTATATACAGTAGCCAGTTCACCTAACCAGTTTTCTTGGACTGTATACTAACCAGTTCTAACTCACCCTACCACAAGGAGCTGGCAACATATGGAGGAAAATCAACAATTTTGTAAAATTTTCATAGAAAGGTATGACCTGCAGTGACCAAGATTTGAACCCAGATGGCTGGGTTACAAGTCCAGCGCACTAACCACTATAAAAAAATCATTCCATTAATTCAATCTGGATTTCATTGAATTGAAAATGAAGTAACAAGAGTACTACAAATCTAACAAAACTGCTACATATCTAGATATTGATATTCACAATATTAAAAGATGGGACAAGCAGTAAGATAAAATTTAAACTTAAAAATATATTAACACTATCATACTACTTGTGCAAGGAATTATCATGTCATACACATCATATGTATTTGTTTTTGACAAACTTAAATCCTTCAGAAGCTAATATTGCCCTTAATTTATCTTACTTCACATCTGTGGGGAATGAAATGTGCAATATTTTGTCACGAGATTTAACAAGCCTGAGGCAACAAATTTGCGTAGAATGTCATCTCCAAATTTACCTAAATCCAAATGCTGTATAAAATATGATCAGTTAAGCTTATCTAAGCCATAAACAAATGTATGAGCTTTTTTCTGAAAGTACAAACTTATCTAGAGCTTTATGACCAATACATACATCTAATACAAACATAAAAGTGCTCAAATGTAATACAGCCAGATTTGATAAGCAAGTATGGATAAGATATGTTACCAAATGGATACAACCTTGAAATGTGTAAGGACCAGACAACAGATGTATGATTCATTTTTAAACAGATCTGGAAACTTGTTTCATTTGACAATAATTAAAATAAATAGTAAAATCAATATCAACATGTATGCATTATCTATACAGAAATATTTTTCATAAATTTTTCAGGTTTTATGTACGAGTAGTTTTATTCATGCTATCATAACATTTAAATTGAGCTTTACAATATTTCCATATTCAAACAAGCTTATTTTCACTGAGGTTTAATGTTAGCTGGGGTCATTTAGTGATTTTTCTGGCTTTAACAGTGTAGGAAGATCCTAGACATACAGCTGGATAGAACCACTGACCTTCTATAAGCTAGCTGGACAACTTCCACACATGTGAAACTTGCCTGGTCAAATGGGGACAGATGTTATGAAACACCCAGTATGTAATAAAGGCATATATTTTGTGCAGATATGCTCAAAAAGAAAACTGAGCTTAAAGACTGTTAAAACTTCATAACATTACATTCTGTTGTGTGCAATATAATATGATCATCATATTATGATGGATGTTATCACACATTAAGTATGTTTACAATAAATATGAAAACCTGAACTGAACGTACATTCATACATTTACAATATGTATAGAAATTGCATAGAAAATATACCACACAGAAGAACCTCTCCAATCCGGACACCCCTAATCTGCAAATCATCTTGATCCAGATAAATCTGTGGGTACCAATTTTTTTTCAATAATATTGCTAAAATAAACTTGTACATGTTGGTAAAAGAATGAAACAATTTTAATTCAAACACCATTCTCATCCAGACCTTTTGCCTGGTTATGATAAATCCTGTTTGGAGGAATTCATTTGTTTTTCAATATTTAAATATCAAACTACTTTCATCACCAGACTGTACATTTCTTTTCTGGATTCATAGCGGAATTCTTTGAACAATTGAAAACCTTGGCAAAATCAGCTGAGTTTGACATGCTTCCAAGAACCCTAAAATAAAAAATTTAGGTAATTAGATGACATCATTAGATTACATCATTATTACAATGGTGACCATTTGTGATGCATTGTTTGTCAAGTCAGTATCATTAAATGGTAAGTTTATACCTATACCTGACATTTCCCAGTTTTTCAACAAGAATTGCATATTAAATATACAAAAATAGTAGTAAAGAACTAGCAGTAAAAAACTGCAACAGAAATGGTTAAGAATATGATTAAGATAGGGAATGAATTCAAAAAATTGAATTTGAGACCTGTTGCATAGGGACGTTTTTTCATTTGCTAATTTAAGAATTAAACGCAGAAACAACCAATCAGATTCTTGGGGGTTTTTTTGCATCCAGGTCAGAGGTCAAGTAACTATACCAACACAAGCAGCCTTACCATCGGTCAGTTCTTAGCTCTGAAACAACCAATCAGAAGCTTGGGTTTTGAAACTGATCTGAACAATCATGTATTAGGCCATGATCTCAGTTCTACAACAGACTAACCAGATTTGGATGTTTTTTTACTTTACATTTTATGGGTTAAGCTGATTTTCAAATATAAAATGTCTATCAAAATGAATGTCAAACGATGCAGTGTGTACAAAGCATATATAAACAACTATGAAATTCATGTGATAAAACTATTTCACTTCTTCTTGAATATGATTAGTGATTATTTATTGGACATCTCAAAAGCAGATTTTGCTGCATTTAACAAACAAGACTATTTACTTGTGACAAATTGCTTCTGAATTGGTTCTAAATGTTGACCAAATATTTGTGAATAGGCTGTTACTGTGTAATAAAATTTGAAATATTATGGGGAGTCTAATCTCTACAGCTCACTTAAGAGAGTATTGACGGTCAATAAGAGCAACATGCAAGTATAAATTCATCAAGTGCATCCTATATTTACACTCAAGTACGTAATTTAGAACATAAATATTAAAAATTGACAAAAAAGAGTAAGCAATTGACCATGATCAAAAACTGAACTATAAAACAGTCAAATTTGAAAACATTACTTGAATGTATTAAATATTACAAGGAACTAATTGGTTACCTATCAGTACTAGACTGACATCAATCTTCACTAAAAGCCAAACGAATTTCACTGGACATGACAGCCAGTAATTCTCTTAATTTTACCAGACCTCATCAAGATACTTGAAATTATTTACAATGCTATGGTATGAGGTATCAAGGTCAAGGTCAAATGTTCTGGAATGGACACCTATGAATAGTCGACTACTCATGTTCCAAGTTTGAAATCAGCTAAGCTAGGACAAAACTTTGAATGGAGAATTTATTTAAATAATTCAAAAATGAAAAGAATAAAAATACTGCCAAAAAGCAATATACATGTACATGTATCTCCTTTTATTCTAACCAAGGCATACTAAAGATGAATAAAAAAAATCATAATAATGAACAGAAGTAAAACTAAACATTCAAACTGCAGTTGGGCAAAAATAAAAATCAAGTCTTTCTATTATATATTATATATAATATTTTTTTGTCTCAGGCTTAACATCGTATCAACAGCTAGGGTCATTCGGCAACTATTCTAGTTTTAACGGTGGAGGAAGGTCCAAGGTGTACACCTGGGTAGAAGCACCGACCCTCTGACAGTTATCTGGAAAACTGGTCCGGTCCAATGCCAGGTTCAAAGACACAGTGGTGAGGGGCCAGTGACTGCTAGTAAGAAACCCTAATGATTCATATTTGTTTAAGAACAGACTTTTAACATATATATATATACATCAAAAAGTCAAAACAAGAAGGTAAGGTTTAATATTCCAAATGCCAGCACAGTTTATGATCTAACTTAAATGGATACACTATTTAAATATTTTTTGAATATCTGAAAACTTAACTTCGAACAAATATTAAAATCATCAAACATTGAAATGACAAACCTTGACTGTTCCGTGATTTACAAGTTATTTTTACATTTCATACACTTTATTTACTTTGCTTCATTTATAGATTAGAGTAATATAAATGTATATGAAATCCCTAGACGAATAAAATATTTAGGTACTGTCAAATGTGTGTCATAAATAGCCAAATAAGTGCTTCTGGGCCTCCTATCGGTACTAACCAGTGCTCCTTGGTTACCAATCAGAACTAACCATAACTTCCTTAGTTACCAATCAGTACTAAGCAGCGCTCCTTAGGTACCTATCAGTACTAATGAGGGCCCATTGGTTACCAATCAGTACTAACCAGTGTCTCACTCAGTCCTCAAGCCCATAACCTCTCAATCAACAATCATATGATCTTTCTGTCTGGTATTAGAAGTGAAACAACAGAAATCGCAGGTGAACCTTGTCACAGGTGAAACAAGTACAATCACAGGTGAAACAAATCAAATCAATCAATTGTATAACATACCTGAATTTAGCAATAGAATGAGGATCAGTAAGTATAGCTTGTTGTTGATATTCAGGAGTGTAGTAAGAACACCAAACCTGTAAAAAAATACATAAAACATATAGAAAATTTCTTAATATACATCCGACCTCTAATTAATGCCCCTAGGATTTTTAGCAAAAAAAATAATGACTGTCCTTAAATGCTTCCTATAATTCAAACAATAGCAAAAGTATACACAAAATATTTGAACAAAAACTTAACAGCTCAATTTTTTGATAAAATGTGACACACCTATTAGCTTTCATTAGGGTATTTATGGAAATCAGGCTTCAATCATTAAGAACAAATTATACAAAATTCTTAGACAAACAGGGATGCTATCTTTTTAATTTCAGTTTTTAACTAGCAAACTCATTAACTTTAATAGCATTAAAAAAAAATTCCCTACTTTTATTAGCAACCCCATAATGCTTGAGAGAAATTTCTTCACACTTAAAAGAGATTACATACATAGTAAGTAGTACTATTATCATTGTGAGAACAAATTGAATGAGCTTTTTAACTTTGAAACAGATTTCAAGCTTTACAACCTTGAATCCATTTGATTTTTTTACTGGGTTTAATGTCACACCAACAACTAGGGTCATTTGGCAACTTTTCCAGCTTTCAGAGTGGAGAAAGACCCAAGGCTAACACCTAGGTAGAACCACTGACTTTCTGTATTAGTTGGACAGCTTCCTCATAAATTCATGAAATTTGGTCCTGAGTAGGATTCGAACTCACACGGGACTGTGGAGGGAGGCCCCTAATATGCCATAAGAAATATAAACTATAAAAAAGCCTGCTGCACAACTTCCTAACATGTGAAATTTTGTCTAAGGAGGGAATCAGACTCACAGTTGTAAGGGGCTAGTGATTACCAGTCAAAGGCCATCACCACTTGACCATGGAGGCCTCTAAATCCTGCCAGTTAAAATTATAAGTAATAGTTTTATACTTATATGTAAGACAATTCAGTCATTATTAATACTCACCATATACAAATGGATTTCATGTATTTCATTATAGAGATATACAAAGCATACCTACATCACACATTAATCCTGCAGAAATCTTGTGACAAAACAATGACTTTAAAATCTAAATTTATACATTACAATAAATTGCAAAAACAGAATATTTATGCCAACCATACATCCTGTTCAAAGAAGTGATTGTTTGCATTAGATAATTTATGTTCAATTCAGTGAACATAACAACTTTACGTATAAATGTAATAAAACATGAAGTCAGTATCACCACTCTATTATTCAACCAAAATACCTGAACAACTCCTAACAAACACAGAAAAAGTGCCAGAAATAGAGAATATCCACATACAGATCTATATACAGTGCAACCTCTCCAGAGCGGCCCTCTCTTGAGCAACAACCTCCGTTCATTAACAGCATGATTTTTTCCAACTGTCCGATTTAACTATTAATTCAACCTCTCTAGAGAAAGAACCTCTCAACAACAACATAAAGGGAGTTGCTTTGGAGAGGTTGCACTGTATATATATTGGGATAATCATCATTTCAGCTACTTGAATCATAGTTTTTAACGTACAATCAAGAGCTTAATGGAAAACATTTGACAGTCATCAGCAGACAACAAAAACAAACCAATTAAAAATTCTCAGCTTATGACTGTTAGACATAAAATATATCAATATTTCAGTAAATAATAAATTTCATACAGAAATTAACTTTTTATGTAATAATACAACAACATCAATGATGGAAGATTGAATTAAGGACCTTAAAATCAGAAGTAAGTTGCTCAACCCCCAACCACAAGAAAATCTGAATGAACAAAATCAGCCAGTGGGTACTATTCTTTGATGAAACACATGTTTGCCCAACAAGAAGAATTTATCTTCATGGAAAAAAAATGTGATTTTAGCAATATACCTTGAACCTCTGGGACAAAGGTCAAGGTCAAAAGTTTAGGGGGTGGGAACTTCCTTACAGGTTGAAGACTTATGCTACATATTTGAAATCAAATTACGAAACATCTCAAAAGTTATTCAAGAGACTCAATTTCAAGGAAGAATAAACAGGAAAAATAATCAGAAAACTAATAAATATAATAAATCAGTACATCCTTTAATTCAAGCAGTGACCTAATTATCAAACTTTACCTGAGCCATTCCTATGAAGAAAAGCTGGTCAGAGTTGAAATCAATTCCTGGGAGCACCAATGAATCTGATCCAGTTTTGTGTAACCATTTTTGATATGCAAGGTAAGCCATCTTCATACCACCATTATCAGCAATATTCTCAGACAATGTTGTCTTCCCATTGAGCTATTAAGCAGAAAATGAAACAATTAGCAATTTGCATTGAGTTATTTTTTTCATATGATTAAAATGAAATTTTCACAAAATCATTAAAAATTATCAGTTTTCATAATTTCAATGTATGAAGATTGATACAACATGAAAAGTCGATTCTTTTCAAATCAAGCTCATTAAAAACATATTTTCCACAATGACCACCACAATTACTAGTACTAAGTACTTTGCTTCTTTGTCGTCATTCACATCCTAAATCTGAAGATCATCACAAAGATAAATTATTTCCAGTTAACCACAATGTTTTTCACAACATCGTGTGACAAAATCTATTTATTTACATAAACAATGCATTATTTTAATGATTAATGAAATGGGTGTTTTAAGTTTATGCCTCTATTCAAACATGTCATCACATGCAATTTTATATGAACATTTAGTTAAAAACAAATAACAAGAAAGTGTAAAACATGTCAAAATTCTGTTTTAAAATCAGGCAATATAATCACTTGTCCATGTATTGAGCAAAAATCTTAAATTCTCATAATTCTTCAGAAATAACAGCATGATCAACAAACATTTACATTTCAACTTACTTGAAATGCAGGCAGTCAAAATGATGCTCACATTTTACGCTTGTTTTAAACAGTATTTCAGTTATATTCCAGGAGGCATTTAACGAAAAGGTCTTGATGGATTCTTTACAAGTACTAACGTAGTTCTCCACAATAGACTGCCAATTTCTCCACATGAATGATAACTGGCCCAGGGCAAATGGCAACAGATACAATGTCTTAAACAAAATTGTCACAGAGATCGTATGTCATACTTAGGGTTCAATTTTACAAACCCAAGGTTCTAAGACATAACTCTCAACCTACTTAGCTAACAGAGCAGGTTGTGAGATTGGAATAAAGTCACAAGCAGAAGTTAATGGTAAGTTCTGCAGCATTAACCAAATTAAGCGTCTGACTGGTTTATATCGATAAAAACAACAGATAGGGAAAATGATAAGAAACCAACATACATGAGTTCCATTAACAGTATAATTATGATAAAAATCTTCAAAACATTTTGTATGCTGTATAAAATTATCAGCTGAAGACTGTGTCCACCAATCTCTCATATTTCCTTCTTTGTCAAACTCTCGACCTGTAAAATTGAAAACCGTTCTACTATCAAATTTATTGACCAATGAATGCTTTGATTTCATATCATGTGATTATCTAAACTTTTTTCAAATAAAATGTGTGCAAAAGCATACCGATTCCATATTATAAAGTTCAAAACTATAACTATTTGTACATAAATTCATCAATATGAATCACTGATGGATATAAAATACTTACATGAAATATCAGTAGATTCTAGTTTCCTTTTCTTCCCCACAAAGTAATTATGTTATTAAAATTATTAACAAGATAAATGATAAATTACCTTTGTCATCAAAACCATGGGTCAGTTCATGTCCACATATCATGCCAAAAGAACCGAAGTTGAATGATCTTAAAAAACAAATCAATTAAAAATATGGATTTGAACAAGACTCTGCATTCAATAAACACATATGACACAGGTGGCATACTTGGTGCTAGGCAAAATGGTACAATCTAGTTAACCAAAAAATAGCCCATTTAAAACAACGTTAGCCCTAATCTAGTCAAGGTCATGGTCAAAATCGTGGTTAGGTGATACAGATGAATTGGAATCAGTATAAAAACATAGATGAAACAGTAAAATCCAGTTAACTTCGTACAGAGAGATAAACGGATAAGTCAACCAATATATGTCCTTGCATCAACAGATGCCAGGGGCATAAAAAAGGTATTGGAATAATTCGTCCATTCAAATCTTTGATGCACCACAGGCAGATTCAACAGAAAACAAAGAACAGGAAAACCTTGATACTGAGGCAACCTACTGGACCACAGAAAAATAATCTTAATGTTAAGGTGGTCACATTTTCAATTTGAAATATAAAACAGATCAAAATATGTGTTCTTTATAATGAGGCTGTCTCAATGTTGAAATTGTCACTAAGTGAGGGTTTACTGTGTTCATGCAGCCCAGACTAAAACCATTGAGCACACTTTACAATCTTACAATTTTACAATCTTTGTAAAATGAAATACCATGAGAAGTATATTTCTTTAGGCGAGGTTACTTGAGAATATTAGAAAATGCATAACTACTTTATACTGCACTTTTGTAATTGAAATATACAAAATAAAGATTTTTTTTGGGGGGGGGGGGGGTCTGCATTCGAGTTGTTAAGTTCTGTGACTAGTAATTTCTAGCCTCTCACTGTTGTTCAAATCACATTCAGAGACTAGAAAAAATCACAAGTGAGGAAACTGTCAAGTTAGCTCACAGAAAGCTGGTGGTTGTATCCAGGAGTACACCTGGCGTCTTCCTCCACTGCTAAAGCTGGAATAGTCATCAAATAACCCTGGGTTTTGGTACACATTTAAACTCCATGGAAAAAAAGGATTACAGAATAACATCATTAATTTAGTCCTTATCCAAACAAATAATTAACTGCTCAATGGATCTTATACTTACTTTGGTGAATCAATATTAAACAATGGAGGCCGCAGTATGCCAGCAGGAAATACTATATGATTAAAATCAGCACTGTAATATCCATTCACTACTGTAGGATACATTCCCCATCTGAAATGATATCACTGTGCTAAATATGTCACTTGTATCATGTATCTATGTACAATATAGAAGCATTCAGTACTATCACCAACAATATTTGCTTATAAATCTAGAATAAAACTTCTACACACCTGCATTATCAGGAAGATTAATATTTTTTAATAGAAATTCTAACCTACACAAAATGGCTGTAGTAGTCACAAAAACTTTTATTTACAATTGATTTTACTCCTATTTATAGTTTGTTGGTCATATACCAACAGAAACTTACCCTAAACATTTTTCCTGGATTCTGCACCAGTAATAAGCTTGTTCTTCAAAAGAGTTTGAAGTAACTAACTCAATAGCCATAGTCCCAGTGCTACTTCCATTGAGCTATGCAGACAGGTGCGTTGTTGCATTGTTTTCCAAACCTTACTCATATATAAATCTGATTAGATCCAGGGTTTTCACTAGACATCAAAAGTTGAGGGTCAAAAAGTGACCTTTGACTGATGCAAATTTGAAAAATCAACAAAATTTCCTTCTAATCTTATTGTAAATTTGACCTTATGGTACAAATTCTCGTGAGTCTGAAGCTTTATTTTACTGACTGATTTCAGCAGTCAAAATGCTGTCTTAGAGGTCAAATGAATGCCCTGGGGATCAGTGATTACCCCTACCCCAAATACCACACCAAAAAAAGAAAATCTAAAGCACTTACTCCAATCTATCGGGAACAGTTCCAAATCGTCGTAGATTCTTCTGTCTATAAAACTCTTTTATATAAAGTTTACAATCAAAAAAACTGTCTTTATCAAGTGTCAGCTGAAAAAAATGATAAAAATGATAATTCACTGGATAATGAATTTGAATGAAAAGACTTAATGAAACATATTTGGTTCAATTTGTGAAAGAAGCACCTACATCACTAAGATTTTGAATTTTATTTTGCAATTGAAATGAGCAATAGAATATATACAAGCAAAACATATGATTTTTTAAGAAAAGGGAGACAACTAAGAAGAGATGAATTAATTTAGTTTTTTGGGGTCATTGAGCATTAGTGTTTGTAATTAGTGCATTGTAATTATCATCAATATAAGAATGATTCTCAACAAATCTAAAACTTACATTCTCATAATGTTTGTCAAGTTTTACAGGATCTGTAATATAATCTGGATAACCGAGCATCTTGGATACATTTTTAGCTTTCTCAACAGCATATTCTCTTGTTTTGTCGTCCATCCATTCCAGATCATCAAGGTTAGCAATAAAAGCTGAACGGACTTCTTCAAGCAACATCTCCACCTACAACATGAGTTTATTTTTTCACTGGCGTTTAACATCGCACCAACAGCTAGGGTCATTTAGCAACAGTTCCAGATTTAGCAGTGGAGGAAGAAACCAGGTGTACACCTGGGTACAACCACTGTCCTTCTGTAAGCAAGCTGGACAGCTTCCTCACCTGTGAAATTTGGTGCCAGGTGGGTTTCAAACTCACAGGAATGAGGGGCTAGGGATTAATAGTCAAAGACCATAACCATGACACCACAGAGGCTCCTTACATATATATCATGAGCATGGTACCAATCAATGCAGTTATCAGAGGTAGAACACTTTTATCTGGTTATTTTTGTCAATACCCTTACATTCATTTCTCGGGGGTCTTTAAAATTTAAGGTTTTGAGAGTGATGAACATTTTAAAATTTGTGAAAGGCCACACATGATCATTTCAACAAATTATTTTTGAGTTTTGGCCATTGAACTTTGCAAGGTCTGGTAAGTTGAAAGTGTTCTAAAAAATCTGCTTACTTTTGTATTCTAATATAGGAAGACATACTAAGATTGCTTTATTCGACTCTTGAACTGTTTAATCTCCAACTAAAAATTAAAATACATAACTAGAGCATTCATGCTCATCACTAGGGTTACAATTAAACAAAGCTTCCAGTACTGATGAATACCAAGCTTAAAAGTTACAAAGTCATGAACCTAAAATTATTAATATCATTATGATTTTCATTGGATATTATGTACCTCTTTCTTGCTTTTTTCTTTGAAATGTTTTTCTACATACAAAGAACCTAAAGCGAATCCTAGTGATGATGCTTTACCCAAACATCTCTTCCATCTTGGTGGTAATTCTGTAAACAGTAAGATTATGTATGTTTGTTAATTAACATTGTGCTAGTATCTTATTGTTTCAGACATTAGACCCAGCCAGTGGTAATGGTTATATAATAAGTGAATTCTATAACCAACTGCATACTTCCAAATTATGAGAGACACGGGGGGTATGGACACACAAGCTAGAATGAAAAACCTTAAGTCTAATTCCAGTAACAAGAAAGCCCTATTCAAAACATCCAGTCCTGAGTTAAAAGTTTCCTATGAATGGCGATCAAAGTCACTCGCAATTGTGACATATAATAAACAATTGACCAAATAAACCTCTGAACAAAAGCCAACTGTCTATAAAGATCTTATTTCTTCTCTTCCTTTGTTGGCCTTTGTTCGAAGATTTGATTGCATTGCTTTTCTATTCAATATGTATTGATGTTTTATATATTTCTTTCTTAAACAAATAATATGTGCTGATGGAGATAATTATGTCACATAATATCAAGGGAAGTAACTCAATGTGTTATAAATTGAGAAACAACACTGTGCTTTTATAAAAACTATGTTTTAGGTTAAAGGGAGATAATTCTGTAACATATATCAAGGGAGATAACAATCTTTTCTTATAAATAATAATATACAAGAGCTTACAGCAAACAAACAGATCCTTTTACCTTTTAACCCAGTTTCTACTTTCTCTAATATCATAGCAGCATCAGTAAAATTAGCATTCAAATATCCTCCCATTCTTTGTACAGCTATCCATACGACATAATTAGCTAATGTTCTAAAAAGAAGTAAAAAGACAAACAAGCCATTTTATTCATATTTCATGAAATTAACCAAATAAAGAAATTTTGAGCCAATTAATTTGAACTTAGTAAATTAAATCGAAAACACAACAAACAGGTTAACTGATTATCATGGTACAGTCAAAGTTCCTAGATTTGGGGAGGGTATTATATTGGGAAGAAATACAGAAATTCAACACTTAAGTTGTTCAGAATTACAAGTTAATTGAAATTTCAGGAAATCATTTCATTTGATTTAAGCCAATCTTAAAATCTGTTAGAATAAGAAAAATATATTCATAACCTGTTACAGTAAAATCTCATATAGTGACCACCTCAACAGTACAACCACCTTGTTATAATAGCCATATATTTTCAGAATGACTTCAAATAACTTCACTATAATTAAACTTGATAATGACACCACTTCATTATTACAACCGAATTTTTGCATTCTGAAGACAGACTCATTGTCAAAGTTTTACTGTAAGGCCTAAACAAAAACGGATTTGCTTCCGGTTACATGCCCCAAAAAATATAGGTTTGGTCCATAGGATTTTTTTATTTTATGTTTTTTTTTACATAATATCGGCAATACTGTATGGGAATATGTGCGCTGTAATATTTATGAGTCATGACAATTACAATATAGCACTAACGTTTGGATGCCGTAAAAAATCTTGAATTGGCAGGTAAAATATTGGGTCGGTCAGGTAACCGGAAACAAATCTTTTTTAGGCCTAGTTATTTGAAGACCTTTCTGCTACATGTTAAAGGAAGAAATCTAAAATATGTACCATTGGCATAATATTTTAAAGCAGAAAATGTGTGATATTACTTTTTATCTGTGGTTTTGACAAGTTCTTGCAACTTGAGGAAGTACTCTGGTGTGTACACAATGACTTCAGTATCCATCTTAATGGTGGCCAGGTCTCCAAATGTACCCTTCATATAGTTGTTGATGTCTATCTGTTGGAAGCAAAGAAATATGGAAAAATAAATGATAAAATTCAAAAATTTACTTCCAGTATATTGACATTATCTAAGCTAAGTATTACACTGATTACACAAAATGTAACCACAGTCTAGCCAGAGTTACAAGCCAACTGTAAACAGAAGCCATCATGTGAACGGCATCTACTCAGCATCTATGATGATGTAGATCAAATAGACCTGTATATACAGGTATTCTTGACCATATACAAGCCTTTACAAAGGAGTTATCATAGCGTCCAACTTCTCAAACAGTCAACATTATTCCCTTTTTGTAGCTACTTCTCATATAATATTGATAATGACAGGAAGAATTTCAGTCAGACAGACAATTGGTTCAAAATCCATCAGTGTCTTACATAAATGTTGGATAATTTGGTCTGCCGCCACTTTATACTTCTCAAAGAAGCTAAAACAAGTGCCTCCCAGTTATAATCAGTATTGATTGAACAGGAGTATCATGTAGATGAGATTCTGACCTTCTAATCTAGAAATAACCTTTTGGAAAAATAGATAGAGACGTATCACTATGTTTAAAATTTACAGACTGCAAAAATAATTTTACTGATAAAAATGTAAGATTCAGTTAAACCCTTACCACATCTCCTAAATAATCATCTTGAAATTCTTTCAATGTCATTTTATGATATATTTTCAAGGGATCGCGGAGTTGCTCCTTCGGGACATGTATCTGTAATAAAAAAAATATAATAAATTCATTAATAATTAACATCTTAGCATTAAATGTTAAATTTTAAAATGCAGAAAGCAAATTTATTGAGAAATAATTGGTCATTAAATGAAATCTGTTACATATGAGTGTATAAAGGAATTCAGTGTAGTAGGGGTTTAACTAGAAAGTTAAATAAGGGGTCTCTGGGGTTGAGAAGTTATAGCCTCTGACTTGTAATCACTAGCCCCTCACCACTAAGGGTTCAAATTTCACCCAGGACAAAATTTCACATGTGAGGAAGATGTCATGAGGTTCTACCTAGGAGTAAGCCTGGGGTAATGTGACTTCCCCAATAAAAAGATCACATTTTCAGGCCCAAAAGGTCTCAATATTGAGGTTTTATCAAATGTAACTGTTACTGATCACTGTTTATATTGTACACTATGGTTTATTATCACAAGTTTGTTATTACTGCCTGCATTTCAAGCGAAAATTTAGTTGACATGAAATTAGAAAGCCTTATCTTTAATGAGACAAGCCAAATTATACCAAAAAATTTACAATTAAAATAAATGTCATATAAATATAACTTAAACACACAATTTAAGATCATATTGTTTGCATTTTAACTACTTTCAACACAGGTTTAAAACTTTCTACAGCAATGTAACACATATGAATCTACAAGTAAAGCCTATTCAATCGTGTATTATATTCACAGTTTGATAATAATAGAATCATTAAAAGACCAGACACGGTAACACTTTGTTATAACAAACATCAATATCACGATCAACTGCAAAGAGTTCATTTACTTTAGCATTCACACTATTACTGTAAATATGCTCATTAACACACATAATTTTTTCAACCAACCAACAAACACCTTGTTATTACAAGCACCTCATTTATGTCGAGTATTTCAACTGTTCAAATGACTCCTCGAGATAACAAAGTTTTACTGTACATGATTTTAATTTACCTTAGCAAGTTCATGTTCAAATTCATATAGGTCATTAAATTCAGTTTCCAAGTTCTTATCAGCACCAAGCAAAGACACAAATTTAGAGAGGTATTCAAGGTAAGCCTTCTTTAATGCTTCACTGTTAGTATGGTTTGTAAAATACTCCTTAGGGTTACTAAGTGTCAGCCCAGATTGTTCAAACTGTAACAAAAAAAAAGAGAACATACAATTATCACTTGTGAACAAATACATAAAACATACATTTGCTTCAAAATCATCACAAGTAAATGAATACTTGTTTATAAAATTGGCTGTAACTGAGGTCCAGTGGTTAGTGCGCAAGTATGCAAGCATGAGTCACATACCTGTTTCTGTTCCAAATAAGGACAAATTCTTGAGAAAATTAAGCATCTCATAATCAAATTACACAATTATGGTGGTCAAACATAATAAAATAATATCTTCATTGAATTCTCATTGCAAGGCCTTGGGGTTTGTTCAAACATATACCTAAGCTAAAGCAGCAATATTTCATCTCAAAAATTTTATTTAATCAGTTGCTATTTGTGTGATTTACTGTTTTATCACATTTATTGCTTTTAGGCTCATTGAAAACTGTTAACCCTTTGCCTCATAATACTGCATTTCCCGGCCTCTGAAGCAGATGACTTTTGAAAACATTGTGGCAAAAGAAGCCATGGCTTATGATGAGTAATAGCTTCCTTTGCTTCAATGTTTTCCACTCTGTCAGACAGAAATGGCCCAATGTTCTTGAACAAATCGATGTTTTGTGTAACAGCTTTGAATTTGGAAGAGTCCAAAATATGGTTATGGGGTAAAAGGATAAAGGTAAATGAATGAATGAAACCAACTGGTAGAACTTTTATGTTAAAAAAACGTTGGTGAGATATGTCAATGGAATCTCACTCTGTGCCTTAAACTTGTGACCACTATAGTAGATCAGAAGAGCTCATGAGGAAATTCATAAGTATGATGAAGAAGGACTATTTGTTCCTTGCCAACACGAATACACTTACTTTGATCATATATTTACTGCTGTTTCTTTCGTCCGTTGAAAGCCCCATGTTAAACAATGGTGAAAAATCTAATCTATGTGATAATAGTATCGCATCTTGAAGATTCCACACTGATGTGTCCAATGGACCGACCTCAGGGTCTACTGTAAAACCCCAACTTCCTAATTTTGTAATCAGCTGAAAAAAGAAGACAAAAAGTGAAGAACATTATTTAAAGTTTTCTTGTGTAATCAGAGTTGTGACCAATATTTATTCATCATCATAGGATATGATGAAATTTAATTTATCAGGGTCATTTCAGCAACCTTTTATGGGGTCAATTTTCACAAAGTCACATAAAACTTATTTGGAAATTACAATATATCACCATCAGGCTTTTTTTCAAAACACACCTTAAAAGCAAATATTTCATTTTAGTAATAAAAAATGTAGTCCCATATCTTATCTATTGATAAAGTAATAGCATAAATCAGCATTTTATCTACTAAAATAATGTGAGAACACAACACAAAAAATAATTAGCATTTACACACTTTTTACATGCAAATGAAATGAACAACATTTCTGGGCACATATTAATTAGAGGTCTGTGATGTCACTATAACCATTATAATTGCTAAGTAACAATCCAATTGGAAAAATCAAACAACCAGTTATGCTTTATCATAAAATAATGTATAGGATGATTTCTTACATATTCATACAGGCAATGCTGTAGATCATGTTAAAATGGATATTCTAAGAATCTATTATGAAGTATTTGACTACGTTGTATTTAGAATTTAAGGCCTGACTTAAAAATATGTTTGTTTGCCCTTTGCTGAGCCTGAATTTTAGAAGAGGGTCGGTAGGTAGGAAAAATATTTTTTTATTCATGAGCCTACGTGATTGTGATCAGACATGATTTTATGCTAAGAAAAATAAAGGTCAGTGGGAAGAAAAGAGTGGACAAACACAAATAGCTTGAAAGCATGGATAGAAAAAATAGATCTCCAGGATTTTGCGATAAATTGCAGCAATTTTTTTTCAGGTCAGTCGGTAAAGGGAAAACAAAACTAAAGTTTAATTCAAGCCTAATTTACAGGACTTTCAGTAACATGCCTTCAAATATCAGGAGCCACAATGGAAATAAATACAAAGTTTGTATTTTCTCTTTTTTTTGTGTGGTATCCCAGGTATTAGTGTGCATAATATGGCATGTGCAAATTTAGTATGTTTTACTTCTTTTATCATGTAACATGTTGTGCATTGTTATGTTTTATCCATGAACACTCTCACTAAAATAAATCTCTATCTCTCATCAATCATTCTACCTTTATCATTGGTTTTGATTTCACAGCATCAATAGCAGTTTCATCCATACATAAATCATAGTATAGTTTAGCCTTGTGAATAGCAGTAGAATTCTTTGCTTTACTAAGTATATCCTTCCCTTCTAATATCTGAAAATAGAAAAATCATACAATGAAAACTTAAAGATAGATTATTTTTACAACAAATAATCATGAAAAATTATTTTGACTCTAAGGACAGAGTCTGGTAAATTGAGACTGCCTCTCAATTCAGATCTCAGTTTTGTGTTTTCAATTAATTTTGACAAGACTTTTTTACAATTTTTCATTTGGTTCTGTATAAAAGTAAAATAATCAGAATTATCCACTTTCACATATAATAGATGGATCTAAAGTTTTTATAACCTTAGACCAAACACACATGAAAATCTTACTAAGTGAGTTAAAAATTGTGTTCATTCAGGTTGATTATGTTTTAATAAAATAAAATGTACAATAAAATAAAATGTAAAATAAAATGTTGTCAGACAAATTTCATATGTGCAGAAGCTGTCCAGCCAGCTGGCAGAAGGTTGGTCACTCTATCTATGTGTACATCTGAGGTCTCCCTTCAATGATAAAGCTGGAAAACTTGCCAAATGACCCTGGCTATTGGTGCAATGTTATACTCCACAATAACCCAAAAAATTAACAAAATTTGAAAGGAAATTCTTATATAAATGCATCCATCTCTCTCACCTCTCTCATAATAAGATCGATCTCATCAGAAATTTGTGAGAACGCTCCATATTTAGTTTTTGATGGTGGTATTTTCACGTTCTTTAACCAGTTTCCACAGGAGAATTCGTAGAAATCCTCACAGGGGTCAGTTTCAGTATCCATCTTGTTTAAAATATATGCTGATCCCTTCACACATGTTGTAGACATACAGATCTGAAACAACATAATAAAAAACAAGACCTGAAATTCCCTCCTAAAAATCAAGGTTTTCCAATATTGGTAAAATTCTAAAAACACTGTTTTTACATTGGGGGGGGGGGAGGCAACATTTTTTGCAAACATTTTCAAATTTTAACACTTAATTACTTTTACATTCTACCTAAACTGGACATATTTCCATGAAGAGCAAAGTTTTAAGTAATGCAGTACACAAAACATTAATGAGAAGAAATCTTAATAATCACAACATCATGTCACTGTTTTTTTTGGGGGGGACTGATATGGGGCCAAAATTCGGCCCAATTTCTCTGTCTGAAAAGTATGTATTTTCCATATAAACAAAAAAAATTCCCTTCAGTTGAATCCTTTTTTTAAGAGATATTTTTGGCAAAAAAAAAAGATTGTAAAATTGACTTGCACAATGCCCTTTTCTGTAGCGGTAAATAAATGATGGGAGGATTGGAGGATGTATGTATATTAACTGCAAGCATTATCAAACTAGCAGTTTTATTGAACAGATTAACCAATGAACAAATCATAATCAACATAAGGGTTAATCATTAACACCACATTGTTCATAAAATTTGTAGATACTGCAAAACAATATGCAAATGAGCCAGATTTCAACAGTGAAACCTTCGCCATAACAATGAATCAATCACTCTGAAGAATTCAATACAAAAAAAGAAAGAGTATGGACAGATCAGTAATGTGTACAGCAGTTAATGTATTCTACAAGTCGGAAATAATAAAATTAAAAGTGCAATTAATTAAAATACATGTGCTATATAAGTATCATATCTTTTAGGGCAAGTGATAAAATTTATGCATTTTTTTTAAAATCCAGAAACTTTATCTTTTATTCAATAGCAAGTATATAATTATGATACAAGTGCAATAAATGTACATCAAGGGTTTTATTGCGATGTTTATTCATGATAAAACCTATCTATGGCTGTAGATATGAATAGAATTAATCAGGACCAAGGGTAACATTAAAACAGAAATATGTAACTATTAGAATAAATTAGCAGTGACTAGAAATAAACCCGTTAGATGATTATTTAGGTTTCTCATTATTTTGAATTTATCAATTCAGCTTCATAATCATCTTATTGAGAAAAAATAACAAAAACAAAACAAAATGCTAAATTCTGAGTGAAAAATAAAATTGTCATTGTGAATGAGACAGGGAAGCAAACACAGGTAAAATAAAACAGACTATAAAATTGTGAAGAATTGGGCTTCATACAATAATTTTGCATAATCTGTTTTATGTCATTAATATATGAATAACCAAAAATAGTAAATTCTTGATGATGCTTTATACTTTTTTCCAATTTATGTGAACTTAAATGTCAACAAGGGAGTTAAATCAAATTTCATGGCTAAATCCTATACAATACTGTTGGCATTAAATGCAAGGACAACATCAGCAAATGACAATGCTATAGTATAGGATATTGGTGTTTATGTCATCAGATCTTGACAGAAAATGACATGCAAATTGACACTGAAAATTTAGAGGAACATGACAGCATGGGTGACTTATTGTAATGAATTGGTGTCGTTTAGATGTAATCCAACTGATTTCTTTATGCAAAACATACAAAAAAGATTCTTATTAGAGAATTTCGACACAAAAACAATTGGTTTGAAAACTAGTTCAGGTGTGTTTCCTTAAGTGTCACTGCAAATTTATTCTTTTAAAAAAATGGGATGCTGCAAGATTAGATTTAAGGCAAAATCAGTTGCAAACAGTATACATAAACAGTATATAATTATGTAAGTCATTTGATACCACTCTATGCTTAAATTTGAAAATATCTGAACTACAAGAAGTGCTGAGTTACCTTTCCTTTATCAGCATATTGTTTGGCTTTGAAATGTTGAAATATTATGACAACAACTAAGCATGTTATCATGATCACACCAAGGAATAGAACAAGCTTTACTTTGTTCCATCTTCTTCTATTTGCCTTACTATCAGCATCTTCAATAGGATCTGAAACAAACAACATTAAACTGCATTAATACTACATTACGGCACTGGTTCTGACTTGATAACATCCTCTTGGAAGTTATCACATGAACTTCAGAATGACTTGAGGTCAAATGCATAAATATAAAAAAAATCAAGTTTCAACAGAATTTCTGTTGTATACCAACAAGAATAAATGTTAGCAGTGTTTTTGGGTTCTGTACCAGTGCTTTGATAACATCCCCTTGGATTTTATTACATGCACTTCAGAATGACTTGAGGTCATATGCATAAAAATAAAAAGTTTCAACAGAATTTCAGTTATATACTGACAACATCTAATGCTACCAAGTGTTCCTGGGTTCTGTAACAGGGCTTACCCTGTTCACCACAAGCGTCGTAATTTCACATAAATCACACAAGGTAGATAAAGAGGATGAATGGCCTTAGACACATTGTCATCAACCATATCATTAGAGTACACATGTTCAACACCCAAGGCTCAAACTCAGAAGCCCAAGGTTTCATAAACCTAACAATCTCCTGATTGAGGCTCAATGCTTAGAAATACAATACCAAAAAGAACATGATAGCTTCTTGTCACACTTAATACTTTAACAGCCTATCATAAAAAAATCAAACATTCCAAGTTCAATTCAATTGTAAAATTCAAAACTTATACAAGAATCAACCAAATATATTTATAATAAAAGATACATTGGAAGTAAATTTGTATTAAAAATGAAAATATCTTTGGACAGATTGTCCTGGGGGAAAATGCACCCCTCCCACAACCCCCATTATTGGACCTGAAACGTATAGAGATCTATCAACTGTATTTTATAAATCAAAGTTGGGACATGGTCATCAGTTTAAAGGCATCCCTTATGCTACGTAAAAACTTACACAATCTTATATTAAGTACATGTATTACAATATAGTGATCTGAAATGATATTATGGTCCCGATCTTTTAAATCATGATGAATTTAAGCACATCTGGATTTCCCATACTATGGGTTATCAAAAACCATGGATTTCTCAAAATATTATTATGAACTCTTCAATTTCTATCATCACCGAAGTTCCGCTGTAGTTTCAGCTACATTGTACTTCAAAGTACAAGTTTTTTATCCTGGCCCAAGGGCATCATATCATAAATGTATTTACATCAAGCAATAAATACAAACATTACATCACACAGACCATAAACTATAATTAACTTCAATGCTTTGAATGTTTTTGATAAAATAACATTTTCCAACAGATTCAGTTTAATTGACTAGACATGAATAATTTAGTAAAGAAGTAGACCACAAGCTTTACTTCTGCAAAAAAAAACATGCATACAAATACAGTCAAACTTGTAAACTAAGGCCACAAAATAGTGAGAGAAAAGTTGGCCTTTATGCACAGTTGGCCTACATTCAGTAGTTTATTTGGTCCTATATATCAATGAATGTGAGTGGTCATTGATTATTGATTGGCCTGTTTTCACAGGTGGCCAGTAACACAGGACTGGTTTGACTGTATATTTGATGTTAATTTGTGCTGGATTTAACCCTATTTACTGACAGAATTTCTGTTCTCTAACTGATCAGAACAACTGGGTAAATAACTATTCTATTCCGCAAACATCTATCAATTTTCTTATAGAAGTATGACCCAATGAAAGGATTAAAAATGAGTACAGAATTATAAAACTTCAGAGGCCTCCAAGCTAAAATTTTGCGATTATCACTTGATTATGAAGCAAATAAACAAAATTTTCATACAATAATCAGTGGAATAGTTACTAGTAATATGAACATTTTCTACGATATGCAACATTAGTGTACATTTTGCCAAAATTCATAGGAAATTAAGAAAAAGAATTTGGAGGACAGAATACTTGATTTTTTTAAATGTTGGGCTGTTTTTAGATCAATAGAACAGGGATTTCCTCAACGCAGGTTTTCAATTCTTGCATCCCTGATGCAATATTCATGCCGAGGGACTCGCACTGAGAGTGACCACTTCATCCTCGGAACCCCTTCAAACTCAGAATTTGCCCTCTGCATTTTCTGTGTAGGACCCCCAAAAATCCCAAGGGACCCTTAAAATGTTGGAGATGGAAGACCAGGGGACCCTTGGCTGAAAAATCTTAGGGAAAACCCTGATAGACAATTTGCTTATATTTGACTTGATTTACAACAAACTTCAACATCCACTTAATGCAAATTCAAGTTCTATTTATATCACACAAAATACATACCATATATCAAGCTAGCACAGACAAATTCTGATGATATCTGAACATTTTATGCAATATTATAACCATGATGGCCAGCGCACAAAATGGGTAATTGCCCTCATTACAGTATTTTCCAATTTACAGTGAGAATACAGAATACATTTAACTGAATGATACATAAGTTACAGTTTTATTATCTACTGAGAAACCCAGAATACATGCTGTTTTCTGATTTTTTTTAATTTGCCTGTTATGCTAGAGTAAAATAGTCATGTTTACTGTTGATTAACAAAAATAGGGTGGGGTAGGTGGGGTCATCAAACTTTCCCATTTTTTTTACTTTTAAACATGCATTTCATACTTTGTAGGTATAAAATGTCTCCAATAATTTTGTGCTTCAAAGGACTCTAATGTTAGAAACTTAAGGGTCAGGGCCAAAAACAGGTTCAGTCGGGTAATTGTAAACTACTTTTTTTCTGGCCTTAACATATAGCCAACTGAAAATTTTTATGGAGTAAAGTTGTACCAGACTAAAACAATAATTACATCCAACTAGCCTGACTTTATATGTTAATATCTGGTGACAATAAACAAGGACTTTTTGTACGGCCAAATAGTGATGGATAATATTAATATTACTAGGTACTGCATAAAACTACCTGGTATGTAATATAATACATAACTTTAACAATACAACAAAATAATCCTTTGTAAGGACAATAAAACAAACATTCAGAATTGATTCATGTCATCCAAAGTGAAATAAAACCTTAAGAAGACAGAACATAGGAACTAAACAAACACTGTAAAAACTGAATGTGAAAATAAAAGCTTTTTTTCATGAGTAAAGGATTTTGTTTTCATCCATACATTTAATACAATATGAAATGGGAATTTAAATCCCCCCCCAAATCGATAGTCAAAAGCTAAATGTATTTTGTTAAACATATTTTTTAAATGTTCACTCAGATAGCGATGTTCCAATTATATAACAGACATATTAATACCTTCATGTGAAAGATAAATCTCAAACTAAAAAGGATCTTATCATTATTCATCTGATGATAGTGAAATGACTCACATGTTCCCCATACAAATGTACTATTTTTGGACAGCTGATGACTAAATGAATTAATGAGTTCTCATAATTGAACCCATTAAGTTATATTAACCAGACTAAAAATATTCTTTTCTTTGACTCTATTAAAACTTTACCACTTTCTTGCTATATGCCAGACTTGTCACTGACAAAAGACATTTTTCTTTTTGTATAGGAAAAAAAATCCTTTGTCGCCTACACCAAATGATTTCATACTAAAACACGTCAGACTGTCATGGAAATATTTAAGTAAAACTTGTGAGTATTCAGGGGTCAAAAGTTAAATTCTGTTTTTTTTTATATTTTTTTGTAATTTGTTCTCTCCTTTACTCATGAATTACTGCAAGTTTATACCTAAAATCCCAGATTCACCATTTTCTGTTAAGACATGATACTTGTATCCCTCGGCAACCATCCTGTTTAGAGCTTTCTTTTCTACACTGCCTTCACTATTGTTATTTTCACTTACTATATTAGAAACAAGGTCACTTTTATCATCACTCATTGTCACTCAAGGTCAAAGTTCAAGGCCACAATTCCATTAATGTAACTTAGTTCTACAATATGTTGCAAGTAATTTGTACATGTAGATCAGCTGTTAGCTCTATTTAGAGAGTCTATCATTTTAACAAAATTGTATTTATTCATGATTCTGGGCTGAAGCCTAATTTTATGATCTATAACAGGGCTCTACAAATTTATTTCTTTGTCCTGAAGGACAACCAGCTAATAATCTTAACTAGTTCTACAGCAATTACAACTCATCCTGAGTCAATTTCTACAAGTAATTATGAGCGGATGAGTGGATTTGTTAAGCCCCGTTATAAATATATACTACAAATACAGAATGTTGCAAGAACTTTGAATAGGACAACTAAACACTATCTCTATAACAATGTTAACAATGATTTCTCTGATGGGAAGTAAAATTTACACAGTAAACTTAGTTTGAAACATTAATTATACCAGTATTTGTCTAGGCAATGTTACACTAACATGAATGATATAAACATTATCAGAGTATTACAGTTATAATATACTTGCTGACAAATAACTGTAATGTCATGTTTAGGCATAAAAAATAGTTTGTTTCTGGTTAACTGACCTACCCTAACTTTTACTCTGTGACCCTAGACTTTTTATTAAGCACAAGGAACAGAACATCCACTTTTTTTTACTTTTCAGCACAAAAATAATTTAAACAGTAGCTTTCAAAAATAATGAAAAAATTTTTTTAAAAAATTCCCTAACTACCAACATTATTTTTAATGAGCATGTAACCAAAAACAAACAATTTTTTTATGTTTTATTCAGAAAAATGAGAAAAACAAATTACAAGTTGTGAAGCAGGATATTTGAGTTTCTGAGTATTATCTAAGTAAATTACGAAATGATACATTGCTTTATCAATGTGCTATGTCATGGATAGATACAGTGCAACCTGGTTATGTGAACCACACATGGGAGAATCAAATGGAGGTGTCTTAACAGGGTTTTCAACTGACATGTATTTTTGTACAGAATCACACCTAAGTACAATTTGAAGGGTCTTGAACACAACTATAAATTATCAAGAGACCAATAGATTTATTGAGAAACGGACACCAGCAGGTCTTGATACAAGCTCTTTTACCTGCATGATATACCATAAGAGTGTTCCGAAAATTTCAAAATGCACCCGCCCCTAAACAGTGCATAATACATTAAGAAGTTTTAATGACCCTAAACTGAAAATTCAGAGTGAAAAGTATGATACTAATTTGAGAATATTATTATAAAGATCAAATAAATCAGCAATGTTTAATGAACAACCGGTGTGAAGTATAAATTCACAGTAAACAGGTGGTGATTAGAACATGTTTCTGCATACTGATTTCATAAAATGTGCAATAATTGTAAACAATCAGAAACTCAAGTTTTTGATAAAGATCTTTCATTATTTTTGTCAAGTTTGCAACTTCACCAGTTTGCATTTGTGGTCATAAAGATCTTGAATCTCTGCAATTTGTTCAATACAAAAAATGCATGAATTAATAATAAAATCCATTACATTCCTGATCTCATCAAGTCTAAAATGCAAAAAAAAATTATCTAATAAAACGTTTATAGAATTTTGTAATTTTGGGGCTTTACAAATGCCTGTTTTCAGCAGTATTTCAGTTAAGTACTCAGAACCAATTAACCGAACCAGTGTTTCTGGATTCTGTTCCAGTACCAACCTTATTCTCCGCAAGTAGCTGCCAATTCATCTACATGAAAAATCAACAGTGGAAGACAAACAGCCCTATACACAATGTGTTAGATCAAACTGTATGGAGAATCGACACTGTGCACTGGGTTCGATCCAACAAACACAGAGACAAATGACCAAAATGCACAACATACTGAGCAAAGTGTGGGCAGGTCAAACATATTTGAAAATTGATAGGAGAATGAACATGACCCCAAACAAAGCATTAGACTCATTGAAGTTGATTATCATAACAACATAAGTAAAACCTCACATCAGCCAACTACATGTACTTCAATATTAAGAATATATCTGTATTACTATCACCCATCTGTAAATGATACTAAATCTGAATGAGTGGAAGTTTAGCTACAAAAAGAAACATTTTTACTAACTCTTAATTAATTCTAAGAAAAAGTTTAAACTTAACTGATTCTTTTAAAATCAGAATAGAAAAGGTTGTTTCAATATCATTTTATAAACAAGATTCAATTGATAAAGATACACAGCAAAAAATGGCATCACCCTATCGAAAATAAGTTTGATCTAAAATCAATATCAATCTATACAGCTAGCCTATTCCACTTTGATAACTTTGAAGAAAGATTTGAATTTAAGTTATAAATAACTAGTAAACCTGTAGAAATTATACATCCATAACATTATGAATTATCCAACTATTGTGATATTACAGTTTACATCATTTATTAACAACAATGATTACAAAGCCGACACACTTCAAAATACTTGCAACTTTGACATTTGAAAATGCAAATGAACATGAATACAGTAGTAATGATTCAACTATCTGTACAACACTTGTTGTACATTCACACACACTATTACACCAGTAATACACAACTGCACCATCATTCATTAAATCCAGTTTCACTTCGAAAACATACAGGTTTGAATGATATACATGTAATTAATACAAAATATCCTAAGGCAATATCATTCTCTTCTCATGTACAAAATCCAAGTAAAAACAGAATGGATGAAAAAACATCGAAATATTATTGTGTCTATTTATATATATTAAACTATCAGAAGTACACACGACCACAAATGCATACAGTAACAAAGACTACTGAAGCATGCAATCTGGTTTACCGTGAAGTTATAAAGTAAATGTATTTACTACCACTAGTATACATGAAATATTCCCAAATAAATGCCCGTCTCCTAATTTATGACACTACCCTTTTCAAGAGAAATGAAAAATAGTGATTCCCACTAAATGCCTAAAGCTCCTTCAAATTATATCCATATCACAACAGACTGATGCATTAAGTTCAATTTGTGTTGCACCTATACAATCAACCTTAAACTTGGCTAATTACACTTATAATGAACTTAAAGTTAGATAAAATTTTCTTGTTAACATTTCAAACCATTGTCAAATTATGACAATTGTTTGCCTTAAAATACTACGGCAATTATAAGGCTAGGATTATATATATTTTTTTTTCAACAGAAATGTCTGACTGATTAAGGGTAGGCAGAGGAAATATCAGAAATGTCCAAAACAAAATTAACATTTAAAAACTAATTAAGTCCTTGTCGTTTTTTTAAACAGCATAGAAAACAAAGACTTAGTTGACAAATATCAGTCTTATAAGAATGTATGATACACTTCTACATGTATCTATATACAAACGCATGTAAAATCAAAATAAAAAAATATATATATAACACAATAAAAATTTGCCAGTTAAGTTTAACAACCCACTAAAACTACCTCAAAATCTTATCTCATTATTCTAATTCAAAGTACATGATTCTATCAACAAAATATAAAAAATATATACATCAAAGAAACTTTTATTAGGCAGAATTGGTGATGTGCTCCTGAGAAATAAGATTAGAAATTGTTCCCTAATTTACATTCAAGACAATTTAACTAAATGCCAAATTAGTGTTGATTTAAAGTCAGTTTCTGGCGATTAGTGAATTACATTGAACCAGCTTTGAATGTCTGTTTGTTGATAGTCATAACCAAAACAGTGATTTAGGTGGAAGATATTTACAGAATAAACCAATTCAACTACAGTCAAATTTGAATTTACAGTCACCTGTTAATAAAGGCCAAACAAACCAAATAAACATCTACATATTTGCCACAATGGTCCTCTCGCTTTCTGCTTTTTTCCATGGGGTTTCACTGTATTATCATAAAATTATCCGTAACTTAACTATCTGTACGTCTAAATGAACCATAAACAGGACCTAACGATATTGAATTTTGGTACTTGCAATAATCTTTTCAGCATGACCGATGAATTCAATTAAATGCTTTTTATTTTCAATGTGGTAAACAACTTTTACTACGAATACACCCACACTATTTGATTGAGACATTTTAGATGGGTTGTTTCACTTGGGTTTAATCCAGTTATTTAACAGTTAATATTTACTTTAAGACATAACCAAGATCTTTTCTGACAAGCAAGGCCAGAAAAAAAAATAGTCTTGTTTCCGGTTACCTGGATAACCAATTTTTTGGTGCCGCACAATCCTAAGTATCAAACTTTAACGTATATTTTTTCAAAATATTTGAAGATGAATTGTACCTCCAAAGTACAAAAGGTATGTTTAGAAAAAAATTGACAAATTTTGGTGAAATTTAAATTATTTGTTTTCCAGGGATGTTATCTATCTAATGGCACATTGAAAAACTAAAGGCAAATAAATCTTTTATAATGTATTCCTAAAATCCCTAACGGTTCCCTACTTTTTTGGGATTTTGTAGAATCTAGACATCTATAATATGAGTTTGAAAATGAATAATACAATTTTATCAATCATGAAGCTCATATGGTTGAGAAGTTTGAGTACATGTTGGCAAGCTGAGAAAATTAAGTGGTATCATACCACAAAATTAATGTCATCCTCACATTTTTGTAACTGTTACAAAAGACAAAAACACAAAATTGCATATTTTTTCTCATTTTTTTCTGTCTAACAGAGACATTGATTTTTAAGACACAATGAGTTTATATTAAAAAGGAGACCTGCCTCATAAAGCAAACATTTGATTAGCAGGTTCTGACTTCAGCCATGAATTCAGCCAATAGTAAGACTGAATTTCAAATCAAACCTTTCAGACATGAAAAATTGCTGGAATTCCATGTAAAATCCTACTTAAGTATAATTTCTTAAATATTATAGATGCAACTAATTGTTAATAGAGCAAGCCAAAATATTAATCCTCATAAACTGTTTTGCCATTTATTTATGATTGCCTGAAGCAGACTTTTAAAACTAGCATCATAGTATGTGTTATTATAGCAAGCACATCTATTAGATTGATCATAAAATACGATAAAGTCTAAAATATGTTAAATATTTACTGCAGACACTCAAAAAGAGATAAAAAGTACTAATGATGTTACGAACACATACAACCAAACCTGTGAACAACAGACACCAACAGGAATGTAGAAATTTTACCTTTGCCATAATTGACCTGCCTTCAGAGGCTTATTCAATGTAACAAATCCAAGAGTGTGAACTAAAGAGTTGTCATAGAGCCCATGTGGGCGTTTGTGCACAGCTGGCTGTAAATCCAGGTATGATCGTATTTGCCTCATGCTATAATGTGGTGAATGGCCTTTTTACTTTTAACTGATAGCTAATGAAATATACAACAAACAGAAAAGCCTGTATGAAATCATTGAGGTTGAATTCTAAACAGTTCCATTACAACTTAGGTATAAATTATTCTAAGTAGTAAAAAACAAAACAATAAACATCCCAGGTAAGACAATTAAACAGGAAAATGAAGTCTACAAGATAAATCAAGTGTTTGCCTGCCACTTATATCTCATTCTGATGAATTATTTGGGTAGGTTAACAATTCACAAGATACTCTCTTACAGCACTTTGATCTCACTACCATTTCATTTATATGCATCTCCAATAATCAGTGTATATCCAATCTAGACAATAAAATGATCTATTACTTAGGTGCTATTCCATTAAAATCAAACATTGTTTATTAGTTGTACTTCTTACTTTCTTGGCATTTAAATAAATCATCAGTTAAACCTCATTTTTTTTCAAACCTACTTCATTCAAAAGCAAGGTATCATAAAAAAAACTACCAGTTGAAATTGCACTCCAATAAAATTCGATGTAAAACATCCCAGCTCATCCAAAATCAAATACTTAAAAATTTGGTGTAATCCCAACTGATTAGCTGGTACATACAAGTAGTTACATGTAAGTGGACATTTTGTGGATTACCTCCCTTAGTTACGGTATCCGAAATCATGCTTTATCCATAGTCAAATTTAGTTCCTGTAAATTCGGATAGACAAATTTAACTGTAACTGTCATATAGATAAAAGCTTTCTACACACATGTTCGTACACTGAAGGATTTATGTTTGCACAATGCATTGCATTAGGACAAAAGCCAGTGATAACAAATGTCCTGAGAAGCTAATGATTTTTACAGTGTTACCTCACCATCTGTAACCAAATTAAAGAAATGCTATCAAAACAGAGATAAATGACCAATAAAAAGTGATATATGCTGGGTACAGCCCTCTATAAGAATGTCATTTTAATGCAAGAGTTCAAGTTAAGTAATATAATAAAGGAGGAAAAGAGAAAAATATCTATCTGCTTCTTTTCTGCACCTGATCAATAAATTATCTAACAGTATGAAACATTGAACTGAAAGCTACATACTTTGATTGATAAATTCTACTTCGGATGATATGGAATCTTCATCATCATCATCATCACAGTCGTCATCAAATTCCGGGTCATACACAGCACCATCACTTGCATCCAGTGTGTAATATCTATGGTCCCCAGCTGCAACTCGACTATTGAAAGACCGAAGGGGCTGCACTGCTTCCTTATCTATTAAATCTAAGGGCTGCCATTCAGATATTTTAGGCTTCATGTTTTCTCTTAGACCTGGAAATAGTATTAGTAAAGTAACAAAACATATTAAGTAAACAGAATACTACTTACGCATTATTTATGGACTTTTAAATAAAAGGGACATGGGTGGATATGTTTTGACATTTTAGAATGCTAGTTACAAATCAATAGGTACGAGAATCACTGTAGGCACTAAATGAACATAAAACTTAAAAGTGTGATTTTGATTCTTCATTTATTTCTGTTTTTATGTGTATTACCAACAGCATTTCAGTCATGAATTAATGTATGATGGTCAGTTTATCATGTGTTACCAACCAGAACTAACCAAGTACCTTTGTGAGAAATGGACAAATTTTTAAAGAGAAGTATAAGGTTATGAAATTATATTGAGCTTAACATCATCAGAAAAATTACCACTAGAGAAACACAGCATTCCTATTCTCTTACATGTAAATGTATGTGAATCACATAAGGCATGTAAATGCACATACAAAAAAAAATGAAAAAATCAGTGCATCTTTGCATCGGTCTTTTTTCACATGTAAGCGAATGGGTCTTTTTCTTAAATTTGGGGGAAAATGACAAGGTACTTTTGCAAAATAGGGAACAAACACTTGATGTAAAATGAATTTTAAAGGAAAACTGTATGATTTTTTTTAAATTAAAGACTTTCTGACTGGGAGACGCCAGTAAATGACTCCTGCTATAGAAGGAAAAACGCTGTACATGATATTCTAGCTCTCATTTCAGGAACTGGTTAATATGCCACAAATATTAATGTTGTTGTTTGTTTTCAATCATTCAATTAAAAGCTTGTCAAGCTAACTAGGAAGAAAAATTGACTCAAAAGACTACTTGCATTTCCATAGCAATTTATGTCAAAATTACTCGTTCATGATAATGTTTTTCTAGTTTTGGAATCCGCAGAGCATCTGCTTTAAATTTATACCAAAATTATTCTATTCGGTTTCAAAATTTAGCATTTACAACCATGTTTATTTTCTCCGGAAATAACTAAATTATTTTCGGTTTTCCTCATTTTTCCGGGTTTAAAATTTTCTTAATTTAAGTGAATAGTTGGTAATTAATAAATACAGAAAATACTCACCCTATTAATGCATTATCTTATGATGCTTCAGGCAAATATTAATAAAGAATTACCATTTGTACGTTTCTATATAAAATAACAGCGTCTAATAACAAATGGCTATATTTTTCTAAGGGAAGTAACTGTGACAAATAAGTGATTTATGTTAAAGTATACTTTTCCGGTCCTATTTAAAAACGTACAATACGGCAGGACAGTGCATGTTTTGCGGTGACTGATTATTGCATGATTGCACGATAAAAAAAACATTGCTATTAACTGTTGTAAGCAGAAGCTGAAAACGACATATTGTAAAATGATGAACACTTTTGGGAACGACATAGACATGAAAGAGCAAGTTCTCTGAAAAATGTACTATGGATAACAGTAAACAAGTCAGTTTAGGAATGGTGTAGTTCAACTGTAAAAACTCCGATAAACATAGGCAACTGAATCATCAGAAAACTTCAAACTCAAACAGAAGAGTAAAAGAACAAAATAATGGAATTTATAAAAAAAGAGAAACAACAATAATAACGGCCAATAATTCTTACTCCATGGTATGCATAAAATGTTTCACAGAAGTTTGACGTTGTACCAACAACCAGGGTCATTTGGCGACTCTCCAGCTTTAAGAGTGGTGGAAGACTTCAGGCATACATGTGCGTAGAACCACTGACCTTCTGTAAGCTAGCTGGACAGCTTCCTCACATTTGAAATTTTGTCTTTTAAATCGCGTACCCACATCTTAAAAATAGAGTACTCTTAGGTAGCATAATTATCATTTGTATCCAATGAATAGTGCTGTAAAATTTCGCTAATGTACACATCTTTAAGGTCAAATAAGTTGGTCTTAATATGTATTTATAGGCAGTCTAGTTATAAAGTTGTAATATGGAGGATATATCGAAAGCCAGTCCAGAAAATAGTGGTCGTTATAATTAGTTGGTTGCCAAGAAAGGTTTTATTGTCAGCCTCATTTAAATGCGTTGCTTATCAGTATCATTTGCATTTCAAATGAATTTTGTACACGACATTATGCGATTAATGCACATTGAACGACAAGCCAGAAAAAGTATTTACTGCTACCCGATCGAACTTATGTTTTATGCAGCCCATAAAGTTGCTAAAAGCAAAATACAAAAATATTTGGGATGAATCGTACTTCGTATTCTCACAAAAATATTTCTTTTCCTTCTTTTCCACCTACCTACCCTACGTACTTATTTTGTCAAGTACCCGTAATCATGATTACTAGTACTTTTACCCAGCATTAAACGTCATTGTTACTCATAAAATGCATACTATTTGTTTGTTTGTATGTGATTTACTGCCACTGGGGTTTAACGCCATTTTCAACAATTTTTCAATAATATACGGCGACCGATTCACCTAGCCAGTTTTCTTGGACTGTATAATAACCAGTACTAACTTACCCTTCCACAAGGAGCCGGCAACTTCTCCACATATGGAGTAAAATCGACATTTTTGTCAATTTCATAGAAGGGTATGACCTGCCGTAACCGGGATTCGAGCCCGGATCTCCGGGGTACAAGTCCACTAGCACTACCCACTGGACCATGGTCGCGGTCAATACTATTTATTTATAGCTATAACTGAATACACACATGTTAATATTGATATACATATTCATACCCGTAGGGGAAAGGCAATATATCATACATGAAGATACAATAGATATTTCTCAACAATCTTGTATTACTATTTTGATATTCATAGATTCTACTGAGATTATTCGAAGTCGTGACAAATTAGCACGATTCCATATTACTTAAATGTTAATGTGGTATATATAGTTTAGTGGCGTGTTATTTGCTTACATCGACTGTGAAGTGAATTCTTTTCATTTATAGTAATACCTCGATATAAAGACCATCTTTGGGACTTGAAAAATGGTCTCAATATCGAGGTGGTCTTCTAATCAAACTGAAATAGAGAGAAAATGTTAAAAACCGGTCCGAAAGTAAATAAGAAAAAAATCCCTTTGAGGAAGCTGTCCAGCTGGTTCTGGAATTTATGTGGTTATAGGCAGGTGTACGCCTGAGGTCTTCCTCCACCGTTTAAGCTGAAAAAGTTGCAAAATGACCTTGTTTGTTCGTGCTATGTTAGGCTCTGGAGGAAAATATTGAAACTCTTTTCAAGATGGTAATTGTACTGATGAGCAACATGATAAGAATACTTAAGGTATACCAAGGATATACGTACATGTACACGTATAACTAATAACGTGTTTGTTTTTTTTTTAAAGAAAGGATGAGTTTAAGTCTTCTGAGAAATTCTGCATCACACGTGACACAGCTGAGAAATCCGATCATTGAAATATGAATTAACTGTACATTGTACCTCAATTTCAGAACCACAAGATGTTAACAGAATGTTTACACATTATCATGCATGATATAACACGTAAATATTCAGCATAATTTTCTGTTTTCTAGAGTTCATTTCCGTTACAAGTTGACTTAGTATTTGAGCAACTTAAAAACACATGTACAGTCAAACCAGTGAGCAAAGACTACCTTTCATAAAGACAAAATGCAGGCTTTATTGATAGGAGGCATTTATTCGGAGGTCAGTTTGTTCTAAGTAATCAATGAAGGTTTTTCAAAGAATGGCCTTCATTCATAGGGTGGTCTTTATTCGGAGATGTCAGCATACACACGTTAGACTGTATATGAAGTATTGCCTGATAAATGTTTTTTACAGGTATTTAATATCATGATCTGAAAATGTCAGTAGAATTCGTTTGCATGCTGAGACTGGGTACAGTGCAACCTCTCCAGAGCGGCCCTCTACTGAGCAACAACATCCCTTCAACAACAGCATGCGTTGTTTTTTCCGCTGTACGATTAAACTATTAATTTCACCTCTCTAGAGCAACAACCTCTCAACAACAACAACATAATTTTGCTTATCCCAAAAGGCGTTGCTTTGGAGAGGTTGCACTCTACTTACTCATGCATATTTGCTCGTATAATAATGAAACATATCAAATCCGTGACGATTATTTTTACGTGTGTTCTAAGACATTTATAAACGTAATGTACAGTCAAAAAGAAAGATGACCTTAAAGAGAGCAAATCTTTATTGGAAGTGGTTGTTATTCAGAAGTTTTAGTAAACTGTAATTGCTTGTTTTGAAAGAAACAAAACCAGCGATTTTTATAGATAAGTGGTCTCTGTTTACAGATAAGAGGTCTCTATTTACAGATAAGAGGTCTATACTTACAGATAAGTAGTCTCCATTTCCAGATAGGAGGTCTTCATTTACAATTGAGAGGCCTCTATTTACAGATAAGAGGTCTCTAGTTACTAATAGCTAGTCTCTATTTACAGATAAATAGTCTCTTTTTACAGATGGATGATTAGTATTTACAGATAGGAGGTCTCCATTTATAGATAAGTGGTCTCTGTTTACAGATAAGTGGTCTCTGTTTACAGATAAGCGGTCTCTGTTTACAGATAAGAGGTCTCTGTTTACAGATAAGTAGTCTCTGTTTACAGATAAGTGGTCTCTGTTTACAGATAAGCGGTCTCTGTTTACAGATAAGTGGTCTCTGTTTACAGATAAGCGGTCTCTGTTTACAGATAAGTGGTCTCCATTTATAGATAAGTGGTCTCTGTTTACAGATAGGAGGTCTCCATTTATAGATAAGTGGTCTCTGGTTTACAGATAAGTGGTCTCCATTTATAGATAAGTAGTCTCTGTTTACAGATAAGTAGTCTCTGTTTACAGATAAGTAGTCTCTGTTTACAGATAGGAGGTCTCCATTTATAGATAAGTGGTCTCTGTTTACAGATAGGAGGTCTCCATTTATAGATAAGTGGTCTCTGGTTTACAGATAAGTGGTCTCCATTTATAGATAAGTGGTCTCTGTTTACAGATAAGTAGTCTCTGTTTACAGATAAGTAGTCTCTGTTTACAGATAAGTGGTCTCTGTTTACAGATAAGTAGTCTCTGTTTACAGATAAGTAGTCTCTGGTTTACAGATAAGTAGTATCTGTTTACAGATAAGTGGTCTCTGTTTACAGATAAGTGGTCTCTGTTTACAGATAAGAGGTCTATACTGACAGATAAGTAGTCTCCATTTACAGATAGGAGGTCTTCATTTACAATTGAGAGGCCTCTATTCACAGATAAGAGGTCTCTAGTTACTAATAGCTAGTCTCTATTTACAGATAAATAGTCTCTTTTTACAGATGGATGATTAGTATTTACAAATAGGAGGTCTCCATTTATAGATAAGTGGTCTCTGTTTACAGATAAGTGGTCTCTGTTTACAGATAAGAGGTCTCTGTTTACAGATAAGTGGTCTCTGTTTACAGATAAGAGGTCTCCATTTATAGATAAGTGGTCTCTGTTTACAGATAAGTGGTCTCTGTTTACAGATAAGAGGTCTCCATTTATAGATAAGTGGTCTCTGTTTACAGATAAGTAGTCTCTGTTTACAGATAAGTAGTCTCTGTTTACAGATAAGAGGTCTCCATTTATAGATAAGAGGTCTCTGTTTACAGATAAGTGGTCTCTGTTTATAGATAAGTAGTCTCTGTTTACAGATAAGTGGTCTCTGTTTACAGATAAGTAGTCTCTGTTTACAGATAAGTGGTCTCTATTTACAGATAAGTAGTCTCCATTTATAGATAAGTGGTCTCTGTTTACAGATAAGTAGTCTCTGTTTACAGATAAGTAGTCTCTGGTTTACAGATAAGTAGTATCTGTTTACAGATAAGTGGTCTCTGTTTACAGATAAGTGGTCTCTGTTTATAGATAAGTAGTCTCTGTTTATAGATAAGTAGTCTCTGTTTACAGACAAGTGGTCTCTATTAACAAATAAGTAATCTCTATTTAGTGGTAGTCTATAGGATAGATTTTACTTAATATGTATACATGTGCTAGAAATTAAGCTGACTTTTAAACATATACAATTTGTATTGAACAAAAATACAGATTTAAATTTCGCGTATAACTCGTTTGTTCCTGTTTCCTGTGCAGACATTTTTATAGATGCAATATATGGGCATAATGTTTTACTTTTTAAGAATGACGATAAACAAACGACAAAGTGTATACATGTGTATAATTCTGACTATTGAACTATTACAACAATAGCAGAATATATTGCACGGTTGTTGCAATAAACAATGAATGAGGAAAGAACTGTTCATCACGAAATTTTAAAATCTTACCTCAGTATCTTGTGTGTTTTTGACGACTATTCAAATAGCAAAGAGAATATTGTCTTACTAGACCATTTAAAACAAGTACAGCCCTAGCTTTTTCCAACTCGATACGCGCCGTTTGTTAGTAAATTCAAAATACTTCAACAAAATGAGTTAAAATACTGCATATACACATATACAAGATTGAGCGACTTATACATTATTTGTCACATGTTGCCATCAATAATAGCCGTATAGTTACAGACCGTACATGTACCGTGCGTTATACCATACTGTGACAGCTGGTAAAAATCTGATGAACCTGATACAGCTGTAACCACAAACGCTACATCGATATTTTTTATTGACAGTTCTGTCAAACCTATGACCAAAGGTTGAAATATGACCTCTATGCACAGTTGGTCGTAATTCAGAAGTTTTGTCGGTCTATTTCATAAATTAATCTGTACTAAAGAGTAGCCTTTGTTCACATAGTGGCCATTATTTACAGATGTCCTGTTAACACTAGTTTTACCATATATAGTCAAGGTACAAAGACTCAAATTACCAAAAGCTCGGGCAATGAAACGAGATGATAATGTGGCATTGATCATACTAATTAAGTTTAGCTCGATTGCAAAACAAGTAATTTTGCTTATATTAATCACGCTCTGGAGTCCGCTTTCTGGACACTACACCAGTACTACGTCTGAAAAACGGGATTGCGAAGTCCATGAACGAAACCAGTCAAAGCCGGAATTCGAACTCGGGACCTTCGGATCAGAGGTCGGACGTTCTACCTCTAGACCACGATGCACTGGTCATAGTTTAATAAATGAAATTCTCTCAGTCAGTGGGACACTCCTTGAACGGAACGCAGTAGGTATGGACTAAAATATGCGACTGCATGAATAAATAAAATAGTTTTTGGATTTTCTGTTCGTTTCGTCCTACCTAGTGTGTTGCACTTCAGGTAACCAGTTTTCCAGGATTCTATACCAGTACTAACCGTGTCCTCCGCAAGTTACAGTCAAACGTCTTCACGTTATTCATCAGCAACGGAGGACGAATGACCTTCAACGCGAATGTCCAAAATAAGCATCGAAAACATGCGCCTTGTCCTGTTCGAACTCACGGTCCCGTGATTCGTAGACCTTACGTACTACTTGCCCAACTAAGCGGGTGGACATACTAAGTACAGAGCAACCTCTCTAAAGCAACACCTTTTGGAAGTGGCAAAATATGTTGTTGTTGGGAAGTTTTATTTCCAGCGAGGTAAATTAATAGTTAAATCATACAGTGGGAAAATATCGTGCTGTTTTTGAAGGAGGTTGTTGCTCAAGAGAGGGCCGCTCTTGAGAGGTTACTGTAATTCAATTAATCGTCACAGAAATGGCACCTTTTCGCTAAGATAGCGTTAACTTGGTCTTATCCAAGACTTAAACGTACACTTATCTGAAATTACAAAAATAATATTCCCTGCACCAATAAATGCATTGCTATATGACCAATAAAAACCTGGTGTCCGCTAACTTTTTAAAAATGTATTCTTTTAGTTCACAGATATTTTTTTCATATGGAAATGAAAATATAAACCCAAAAATGACCTAGATCGAAAAGTCTTGGGTTGGATGGAGGAACTTTTTAGCACGTTATTGTTAAAGATACTGAACAGTCAAATTTTAGTTCCCTTGTGAATAAGGGCCGCCACGTAATCGAAAACCACACTGTGGTATATACATGTATATATATTTACTGATATCTCAGGAAAAAAAACTTTTAGTAAAGGCCAACTATTAGCATATTAAGGCCACATTTCTGCTCACTTAATGACGGCCTTTATTTACAGGTATGACTGTACACTAATGTTCTCACGTAACAGGCGGATATCAAAACAATACAAGTCACACATATAAACAAAGGCAATCCTAGAACGGAAATTTTCATAGTTATATCGGGGGGTCTTTCTTCACAGGTTAATTTATTTAACAATACCAATATACGGTAAAACCTTAATAATGAGATCGCCTTCGGGACCCGAAAATCAGTTGTAATAATGAAGTGGTGTCCTTATCAAGTTTAATTCTATTATAGGAATTATTGAAGCCGGTCCGAAAATAATCGTAACAAGGTGGTAGCAATACTGAGGTGGTCGCTATTTGAGATTTTACTGTATATGAACGGACACGGGCCGCTCTTTGCATATGGCAGCTTTTTTAAAATGGTTTTTCACCTTTGTTTGACAGTACGAACGTTATAATGACGGATCTGTAGGGCTTTCTGTATCAAAATATGGCTCGTGTAATCTGAGAGATGGGACTAACACTAATTAACTTGTGCCATATGTTTAGCGGGTGTTCCAAGCCATTCTGTCACGTGGTATGACAATCGTTATACATATGCATGTGTATTATATTAATTACTTGCTACAGTCGTAATAAAACAATAATTGACGGTTACAAGTCCAGACAGAGACATATTAAATGAATATTTATTTAATATGTCTCTGGTCTAGATAACTCATTTAGGAATACTATTTTAGGTCAAGCATGTTTATCTCCCTTTAGTGTTTTCCCAATACTGCGTTACTCCGCAATTCTGGTGTCTCAAGTGTTCCTTTATTTCCTCTGGGGTTTAACGTCGAAGACTTGGTCGTATGGCGACTTTTCAAGATTCTTACGACAGAAGAAGACCCTAGACGTACACATGGGACCATAATACTTCCGTAACCCTAGCTGGACCGAGACCTCATCCACTGGACCACTAACGCCCATACAATCGTACCTAAATACACCACCTGTATTTATTGAAAACTGCTCATCCTCGTTTGTTGCATTTCTTTTCATTATACAGATCTATTAATAAAAGTTCTTGTTCCTCATTGGCAATCGGTCGTATCAAATATTTGCTGCGTTCAACATTTCAAAGACTAGTTATATCATCATATTCAGTACTTCATGAAGTGTCTGCCATCAATGCACTATTCGCGCAATACTTACCATAGCGTAAAAAGCTGTACTGGCTCTCCATATTAGATCTTCGTGTATCGACTATGTGCTGTATTGCCACACTCAAAATATTGAAATCAGTGATCTTTCTCAGTGTACAAACCTCTTTTACGACGATTTTATCGTGTTGAAAGAGCTACAAAAGCTTGCTTAAATGTATCGTTGACAAACATATCGAAATCTTTCATCTGTCGCTAAATCCGACAATTTTGCAAATACTTGTACATTTCAAACAAGAAACTAAGAGAGCAAGGGTAGTCACGAAAAGAAAAGATTGTAAAAGAGAGTGTAAGGTCAAATGTCCCATTCTGCAAAGTGACTGTGACAAACATGGTACATTTAAGAGTTGTAGGTCCTTATATGACTGTGACAAAAATACATTCTTTGGGAACACAACCAACATGGATTTTAAACAAAGGAAGAGAACGTCTTATGAGATTTCAAGGAAAATCCACTGCTTCAAATATTTCTTTTCGAAGGGAATGGGTCTTCTAAGGGTTTGTTGGGAATTATATCTGATAACTTGACATAAATGCCGCATGAATGGAATATTTCTATGAGCCATCAAATGTAGCGCTCTGGGATTGGACAAGACTAGTCGCACCCTAGGATACCAATATAAAAAGTAGTACATCGTTCAAGTATTTCAAAATACTGGTGAACACGTGTCAATGAATTTCATATGTGTTCATCTGTAAAAAAATACTTTTTGTCAGCTATTCACTTTGCAGTTTTATGTAGATGCAAACTGCGTTCCAACTTTATACAACCCAGTAGAAGTGTTTATATGAAGCTGTTACTCTGGAGGTTTAATATACAACTTTTTCAACAAGAATCAGGGAAAACGAATTTTGTGTTTGAACATAGCTCAAACATGAGTGAGGTGAACTATTAGGACATACCCCATCCGATGCCAAAGTCTAACCATCTGTCCTCGCATTATCCCTGTGCATAGTCCAACTAATTAGACTATTTGTGACGACGAGACATTTTTTATTTGGCCCCCGACCCTCACAGTCTAACAAAGAACTGCATATTTGTGTGCGGAAAATTCTCAATTAAAACCCGTTGGGCACGATAACTTCAATATCTGTGAACAATCTAAACCGTTCGATAGATAGGAGACACGTTAGTAAACTCATACAAGCATAAAATATTCCAACACACCTTTTCTGGAAGGTGCACTAATGTTTTGTTTCTTTCCACTATTTTGTTATGCAAAACGAAACCGGTGTAATGGCGGACAACTGCCAGTGTCGAGGTAGATATCTACCCGTGTCAGGGTAAAAACTTCCTATCCACTGTATTCAACCCATCACGGGTTCAGTCCGGAAGTGGTATTTATTTTATTTGTATTTTGTCGTTTGTAATTTACACAGCTGATTTAAATTTTGTATGTGGTGCGCGCATCTAACGCAGCGGTTGTATAGAGTGGAAGTTTGGAAACATCACGATATGGTAAAATTGATATGGCGTGGCCGCTTGAACGCGACACGCTACGAAAAATTATAAGTCCAATATTTGAATTTTTGGCGTTAGATACTGAGAATTTATGGCTCATTGTTAAGGATTATTGCTATTTCTATCGATTTGGGTAAGCTATACCAGTTACTAATGCATTTTACGTAGTTTGTGTTTCCGCTCATAAATATGCAATTCTTTGTAAAGGATGGCCCTTCCGAATTCATTTATGAAATCGGCCGACCGGAAAGCCGAATAAGTAAGGCTACCCTGTGCACTGCGCCGTCTGTACATTTCGTTATCTTGAAAAAAAAACATTCGGAGCCAATAAGGTAGATAGATTTATTTCGTTATAGGTAACACATAATGGTTCAAAACATACATTACTAAAAAGTTACATAAAACAAAACGTATTTAGCGCAATAATTGATTCGAACCACAAACAGCGAACTGCGTTCCAACTTTATACAACCCTTCTTCTGGTCTTTACAATCAACCAATCAACCAATTATAGTAACGAAAATCAAATTCAAATGTTTGAAGTCGTTCGTGTTGAAAACCTGAAAATGGTAGAAATGGTAGCTCACTGTAATTGTAAGGCGACGACATATATTTTAGCGCGAGCTATTATCGCCCATAGTCAGGATATTGCCATTGATGTCCCCCATCTTCTCGGGTGGGAGAGCAAAATATTCTATTTATTCGCTTGTTTATTTCATAAACTCATCTCGCGGGTTGAAAAATAACCCCAAATCTTCGCACTTAAATGCACTGTTCTAATCGGAGTAGAGACTATCATGTTATTCCAAAAGTTTCTGGCCCAAATAACATCAATTCAGAATTTATCATTATTATTCAAATTCACAGGACCTTAGACTAATTTAACAATCGCATTTTCTAGATACAGTAAAACCTCACATTACGCCGGACCACCGCAATTCAATGACCGCTCAGTTTTGGACCAGTTTTCTATATTTTTTCGGTATTTGAATTTGATAATTAAACCACCTCGATGTTAGGATAGCTTTTTTCGGGTCCAAATGGTGGTCCTAATATCGAAGTTTTACTGTACTTGTGGTCGGATTTTTGTCATTTTGACACATTCTCGAAATTGTTGTTTTCATATTTACATGAAAAGATGTGTAAAAATTGCATTTTCGTAATGATTAGTTAAGTACGGATATTGTTGAGATTTACGTTAAATACAAACCATACCACAAATGTTTACTTACAACCCATATCACCAGATCGCAAACAGTGAAAGTCAATTTAAAATATAATCTCTAAAAATCAATATACATGGGCGGTCACATTATTTCAATGGGTTTGTTTGGGGTGGGGGTGGGGGTATAGATGGGGCTAATGTTGCGACCTCTTTTTTGCATTCACTTATTCAAAGTAAAAAGGGGCTAAACTCCAGAGATGTAAGATATAAATTTGTGAACACCGGAGCCGCCTTGATACTAGAAACCTAGAGTCTGAGACTTAATGGATAAGATTAAATATTTTCTGTCGCGACATGATAATGAACGTTATTCATATATATTCAACAGAGTCAATATTGACTTTGAAATGTTAATCGGGCTTTTTGTTGACTTTGCAAACATGTAACAGTACTTAATGAATTCTATTATTGCATTTGTTAAATATTTGATAAGATTTAAACAATTTTTATATTATTCCCAGCTGTATCTGTGAAAACTTTATACTTGTACCATAGCATTGAGTCAGAATGTTGATAAATATCATTCATTTAAGAAGATTAGAAACTACAGTTGACCCTCGTTAGCATGAAATTTTCGGGACCGTTGAAATACTTTGTGATAACGAACATTCGACGTAAACGTCCAGTTATTTCAAATTTAAAATTTTAATTGTTTTTAAATTAAAAATACTGTAGACAATAAAACTTTGAAAACTTAAAAAACTCGTGTTATATTACTCGTTGAACGTTCTAGTATGAATTATTATTAGTTAATTTAGCTTGTTTTTACCATGTTTATGAAATACTTGTGAAGTGTTTTGTTCCTTATTAAATCTAAAAACTACTATATGTCCTTCTTATTCGAAAAAATCAAAGTTCTATTCTGTTCATCGGGCCAGTTGTTGATAACGCGCAAATACGAGCATATAAACATTTATATATATATGTACAAATACGCGTACATTTGCCATGGGCTCGTGACACTCAGCGCTACTCGACCAAATACGTAGAATGGATGTACGGAATTGCCCAAATTGTTCCTATTGGGATTCGCAACAAACTGTTCTAGAAGTCTGTAGACTGTAACCTCTGATTGGTTGTTTCTGATATCATCAACCAATCACAAGTTGCATGCCTAGACTAATCTACGAGCTCAATTTTCTAACACTAAACACGTATTAAATTTAATAGTATTCTATTCTCTTTACACATGTTTTGGCTTTAAATACAAGAGCTCGGCGTTTTATTACGTAATTGACGAATAAGGCATTGATCCACCCATTCATTTTCTTGTACGTGCACGTAAAATTACGCTTATCAACACAAAAACCTCATGGCGGTAGGTCATAAGTCGACTTTATTTTTTTATACAAATCTTTTGATTTTTACTGATCTGATGAAAATCCCAAAGCATACATTTAACATTAAAAACAACAACCCCGTTCAGGCGGTGTGCATTTTTCCATGCACAATATCCCATGTCGAATAAACAAGCAATATTTAACGATGTAACGACTTATAACTAATAGATACACGTGTGTCTCAAGTTAAATTGAACGATCAAGTAGCGATATGTCAAATACAAATTAGAGCACGGTATTATACATTTTTGTATGATGCAACATCGTCGGCTGGGATGTGTGGGAGAATTTTCAGCATGTCTTTGATACCCTCATCCACCGTGATCGTTGAATGATAACCCAGTGCTTTTATTTTTGCGTATGAAACTTCATAGTCCCTCTTGTCCTTATCAACTCCGGCATTAGATTCTGTGATTTTGCAACCTTCAACATTTTTCTGAATGAGCTGGGCCACCTGTGACTTGGTCATATTCATTTTCTCGTCGCCAACGTTATAAGCTTCACCCTTCATCTCCGTTGCGTGCTCAACGGCAAATATGAACGCCCTGGCAGCATCTTTCACGTGTAGAAAAGTACGTCTGAAGCCACCTTCATACAAATCAAACTTTTTCAGGGTTAAGGCTTTGTATGTTAGATCATTAATGAGAAGATCCAGACGTAGTCTCGGTGATAGACCAAATACAGTGGCCAGTCTCAGAGCAATGCCTCCAGCCTCCCGGACCATTTTCTCACCCTCGGCTTTGCTACTACCATAGAGTGTAAGGGGACTTATGTTAGTCTCCTCTGAACACACGCCATCTACGGCCCCATAACATGAACCTGTGCTTGCGTATACTAAAATCTGGTTTGGGGTTTTTAACTCTGCTATGTTTTTCGTCCCGGTGATGTTTGTACCTATGGCACATTGGGGGTCTTTGTCACATGCTGGGTACCCTACAATGGCTGCTAAGTGTATGATTGCATCCTTGTCAGCCATTACTTGTGCAAGATGTACTCTATCTCGTATGTTTCCCTTTACTATGACGACATTTGGATGGTCGACAAATGCAAGAACTGGTCCAATACCCCAGAAAAAGAGGTCGTAAAGAGTGACATGATGGCCCTTTTCTAACAGCATTGGTATCATTGTTGACCCCAAATAGCCAGCCCCACCAGTAATCAGTATCTTCATGATGACCTTGAGTTAATGCTGTCTGGAAAGAAAAAATAAAAACCTTGTCAGCTTGATTCAGTCATTTAGTACATATACCTGTACATGCATGTTTCAATTATGAACCGATTTCAAGACTGACCAATAATATATTATACAGCATGTATGTTTGCTTTATAAGGATAACAATGTCGTATTTAATTATTTATTCGGAAATGGACGTCATTGTACCAGTACTTTTAAGAATAGATTACAACGTTGTGCATGAATTCAATTTTTGAAACCACGTCATAGACAAAACGACCTTTGGTAATACAGCAAGCTTAGATAGAAATCAACGATTCGTATTTTCAAAAGATGGAACAGTTTCACTAAACTAGGTTCTTGGAATGTTTGTCTTATCATGAAACTTTTAATGGTATCTACTGTTTTATTGGAAGGCGATGTATCACCGCTTTCCTATGTCATTGTTTCTATCTGCATGGGCCCAAGAACAACAAAATGCATACACATTCAATATAGTTCGATGACGTTCAAGTAAACCAGGTCAAAAGATTCAAGTTTGTATAAGAAAGTAAATTGAAACAAAAGAAACGGCAAAACCTTTATCGGAATAATCAATATTTCGAAAAAAATATCATTGTTTTGACGTTTCATAACAAACGCTGCGGACTAATGCATTTTCTGACTAAAATGTAAATTAACTGGTTCCCGTTGACTATAGCATGCCATGGAGCCAATAATTCGTAATGAGTAACATTTCTGCACTTAAGGGAGACAATTAAACTCTTCGCAAAGAAGTTGTATAGTTATCCGCAAAATATTAAACGCAACAAAAATATTGTCTCAGGAATTTTGTCTAAGTGGAATTTTGCGAAGAATACAGGGTATCAAGAGCCAAGATATTACAAACAGCAAGAAAATCGCAACAACTGGGTGCTGGTGTCTCTAAAATATCATTAAGAGCGAATGGCGTGATTACCCCCACCCGCCGACTTGGAAGTTCCGTGAGTAAAACAATATTAATGAGATACAATTATCACTTGTCTGTTGTACCTGTGCCATTAATTTGGATTGTTTACGAATTTGCTAGAGTTATCTTTGCAAGTACCAATCTTTATTTGTCTGAATTAGACCAGCTTAAATTAACGAAACGTCACTTGACAGGGTAAAGATCCAGAAAGACCCATAACATAAAAGGCCCTAAAAAGGGGCCCCTACCAGATAAGCTCCTAAATAATATTTAAGTAAGTTTAAGTGAGTAATTATTATGTAATGTAAATTATTTTTTTTAATATTTCCCAATTAAAATGCATGTATAAATGTCTGTATATGTGTAATTATTCAATAAATAAGCATGAACATCCACAGAAATTTGTGCTTTTCCTTCTTCAGTGGTAATTTAATAGTGCATCTACATAAATACATAAACATATTAATTTAAGCAAATTATTACAACAAATTATCACATATACCGGCAAGTCATATATGCTTACCACTATAAATTTCAATGTTATTTAGGCAGCCTAATTACTAAATTTATCAGCTATTATTGAGCAACTCAAAAATTTAAATATAGCTATATCTACATATTTAAACCAAATTAACCAAAGCAAATTCTCACATATAATTCACATGTTTACATATTTAAATTTAATTAATAGGCCGTTTTAGTCGTGAGCCTTTCTGGTGCAGGCCTTTTTGGTTTTGGGTCTTTCTAGACCCCATTCCTTGACAAGATATGCTTCTAAACAAAACTCGGTTTGATTCAATTGTAATGAATAGTATTACCTAATCAATTATTGTATTTTATTTTTTCAGATTATATTGTTAGGGCTCGGGCTCAATGATCTGTCTTTATTTTCCCACATATAAAGTCATACAATTTTGCATTTGATTTTTTTTTTCAACCTATTCATTTTACATTGATTGTGAAGTAGGTAAATTGTCTATACCCATGCTCAATGAATGTGTCTTGGGTTTTACTTCCTTCTTAACCAGTACTACCTGTGAGACTCGAAGATTTGGATTTTGTAGTTCAGGACATTTTACCAAACAATCTCTAATAAGAGTTCCAGTGTTCTACTCCTACACCACAATAGCATGCTTATTATTATTATTTAGATTGATCAGAGGTATTATTAATAAGCTGTTCCCTATTCATTATTGTGTAGTTACATAAAGACGAACATTTACTTTTGTAAATGAGCAGGTTTTATAATTATTAATTTGCCATTTTCAAATTTGTTATTTATTTCATGATGAAATATATACGCTGGTTACTAACATGCTTCAATAATCACAAGTACATTTGTATTTTAATACTCTAAAAACGTTTTCGATAAATTTATATTGCTATGGACCTCTGTGGTCGAGTTATCACTAGCCCCTCACTGCTGTGAGTTCGAATTGAGATCAGGACCAAACTGTAAAATAACATTCTTATCTAAGGGGGCAACCAACGACGGCCGCTTGAGCGGATAAGCTGATCTCCAATAGCCGTTTGGAGCAAATATTCTTGCTTTTCTTGAGATATTAGATCAATGCCATTTGATGCTAAAATTTATTTCTAAATGCTCGTGTTGTATGCATTCAATTGTTGTACCTCCTCATGTTAAACGAAAAATTTTATCGGGACATTTGCATTTTTACTAAATTTCCACTAAGTTACCTTGAATAATAGTATTGTATAACATTGGTAAACCGTGTACACACTTTATTTTTTGTCTAATGTTTTTCCCAATGAATTGACAAACAATAAGATCTAGATGACCACGACAAAGTGGTAGAAAGTGGCAAAGGATGAAAATTAAATAATATAACTTATAGTAATGATAATTTGCAATTATGAAAATTAACAAACCGTAAAATAAGGAGCAAATATTCCTTTCTCTTAGTCCGATATGTTTAAAACGTCTAATGTAACCGATACCTGTCCTTTCGAGTTTTTGTTGTGTAATTTTGTAATTTTATAGGTGTATCTATTTATACTTGCTTTCAACACTAGCTGTCCACATTTCGCAAGACGAAGTTTGTGTTCCCTTACTTATAAACTGCAGGCTTTATTCATATAATACCATTTCATTTACAGAAAATATATCCGTATAAAATGTTCCCGTGGTATTTAGGTAAAATCTATTTTAGATTAATATGATTTTACTATCGACTCTGTTTCAAAGACAATCACGGTATTAGCCACACTCTTTCTTACTGATTTGAATCATTTTTCGTTGTTGAAATTATTCTTGTAAATGAATTATCTAAGTTCTCGGATAATTGTATAATTGAATTTTCATTATCTTTTGGGCATATGGCGTGGATTTAAAACAAAATTCAGTTTTATAGGCTATCTTCATGTAATTACGAATGAAAAGACTCCTTAAAGATTGAAAAATATGAATTATTATCAATGATTTACCTTGTTTATAGCATGTTTGTGAAATATTTGTGCAATGGTTTGTTCCTTATTAAATCTAAAAACAACTATATATAATCTTTATTCGAAATAAACCATTGTTTTATTCTGTTCATTGTCCAGTTGGAGATAACGTGCAAATACGAAAATGTATACTTTTGTATACAAATACATAACTCTGCTGTAGCCGGTCCAAAGCCCGGTTGTAAAAAGAGGAGAGTTGTGTGCAGGGCCAGCACCCCTAGCATGTAAAAAAAGATCTAGCTACAGAAACTGAAAATGTAGGGAAGAGAACATGTCAGTTACCTGGAAGTAGGATGAGTGTCGCCACTCCAGTACTGAACATCCTCGGACCAAAATTTACACTTCGAGTGGGCTGCTGGAATGTTAGAATACTCTACCAAACTGGCAAGCTAGCTCAAGTGATATAGGAGATGGATAACTATTGACAATCACTACTAGCTGTGGTGAAACTCGATGGACAGGAACTGTAAGCAGACAATTAGCTACCAGTCACCACATTGTTTATTCAGGAAAAATGGATGACCAACATGAGAGAGGAGTAGTTCTTGTCATGGACAAAGAGACACACAGAAGTATGATAGAATGGAAGCCTGTGAACGAACGGCTTATATCTGCACGAATCAAATCTTCGTATGTGAAGCTCTTTGTGACTGTATGTTATGCGCCAACAGAAGAGGCAGAGGATACAGAGAAGGAAGCTTCTTACGACAAGCTACAAAAGCTAACAGAGAAACCCCCCCCCACGCATGACGTACTTCTCGTTTTTGTTGGCCAGATCAACACAGCAAGAGAGTTCATCATGGGAAGACCAAGTAAGTGGAGTCATCAACGATAATGGAGAAAGACTAGGTCAACTTTGTGATGAAAACAACCTTGTTATTGGTGGCACCATCTCCTAACACAAGGAATCACACAAGTTGACCTGGAAATCACCACATGGCCATACATCAAAAGAACAACCAAATTGACCATGGGATTATATAAACCAGAAATGGAAGAGCAGTCTCCTGGATGTCAGGGCCATGAGGGGAGCTGACGGTGGAAGCGACCGTTCCTTGGTATCTGCCAAAATACAACTCAAACTACGAAAAGCAAAGAGAGATGAACAGAGAAGGCCACTGACAAATGTTGAAAAGCTGAAAGATTCTAGGGTCAGAAGCAGTTTTCAAACTGAAGTCCGCAACAAATGTGGTATACTTACTACTAGACAGGAAATGGACATCAATGACCCCAACCAAGGTATTCTCGATGCTGAATAGAAAACTTTAGGTAAAAAAAAAGAAAAAAGAAGGATGGTAATCTCAGAAAACTTGGAACATCATACATACAAGGAAGGAAGTCAAGAAGTAGTGTATTTAAACCAAGTCAGATCGCCTGAAGCAGCAATTCTCTAAGACCTACTCATCACTGGATAAGGAAGTGACGAAGAGTGCCAAAGAGGACAAGAGGACGTACATAGAAAGCTTGGCAGCAGAATCAGCTACAGAGAGACAAGACATTAGCTTACAGTACAAAATTACAAAGATACTGACCGGGGGTTTCAAGTCCACCCATGTTCCGGTGAAAGATCGAAATGGTGAAATTGTTGCTGACAAAGAGAACTTAATTTTTGAAAAAGACATCGGACCACTTACAATATCTGAGATCAGACAGGCTATCAAAGCATTGAAAAATGGTAAAGACCCAGGAATAGACGGTGTGCAAGCAAAGCTCATCAAAGCAAACGAAATGTGACACCACAAATACTGTGCACCATTCTCCGGATCTTCTGGCCTAACACTCTCTCCAATGTAGAGCTCCATCGAAAAACCAACGTATCACCTATCTCCATTGGAATAAATCGTAAAAGGTGGAGGTGGATTGGACGTGTTCTCAGAATGGACGATGATGCCATCCCCAAAGTTGTCGTGAAATGAAGTCAAAGTGGGAAAAAAAGAGGCCGACAAAAGGAAACTTTGCGAAGATCTGTAGAGAAAGAAATGAAAACCAAACATTAGACCTGGGGACCACTACAGCTATGGGGTAAAGACCGGCTACATTGGCAAACTCTGGTAGATGCATTATGTACCGACCCGTACGAAGAAGAGTAAGTATAGTAAGTAAGTATACAAATACATTTGCCACGAGTTCGTGACATTCGACACTACTCGACCGAATACGAATAATGGAGGTATGGAATGTGAAGTGCTCTGATCGGGGTTCGCATTAACTGTACAAAGAGACAAGATTGTTTCTGTTTTGTTGGCTGTTTCTGATCGCGCCAACCAATCAGAAGTTGCATACATAGACTTGTCTTAGAGATCGATTTTCTAGCATTAATCAAATTTTAAATATACGTATTTTACATACTAATTCTCTAATAGTATTCTATTCTCTTTACACTAAATACAAGAGCTCGGCGTTTTATTACGTAATTGACGAACATGGCATTGATCCACGCATTCATTTTCTTGTACGTGCTCGTAAAATCACGCTTATCAACACAAAAACTTCATGGCGGTAGGTAATAAGTCGACTTTATTTTTTATACAAATCTTTTAATTTTTACTGATCTGGTGAAAATCCCAAAGCATATATTTAACATTAAATACAACAAACCCGATCAGCCGGTGTGCATTTATTCATGCACAATATTCCATGTCGAATAAACAAGCAATATTTAACGATATAATAATTCAAAATATATTAGGTATACGTGTGTGTTAAGTTAAATTGAACGATCGTGTAGCGATATGTCAAATACAAATTAGAGCACTGTGTTATACATTTTTGTATCTTGCAAGCTCGTCGGCTGGAATGTGTGGGAGAATTTTCAGCATGTCTTTGATACCCTCTTCCACTGTAATCGTTGAATGATAACCGAGTGCTTTTATTTTTGCGTATGAAACTTCATAGTCCCTCTTGTCCTTATCAACCCCGGCATTAGATTCTGTGATTTTACAATTTTCAACATTTTTCTGAATGAGCTGGGCCACCTGTGACTTGGTCATATTCATTTTCTCGTCGCCAACGTTATAAGCTTCACCCTTCATCTCCGTTGCGTGCTCAACGGCAAATATAAACGCTCTGGCAGCATCTTTCACGTGTAGAAAAGTACGCCTGAAGCCACCTTCATACAAATCAAACTTTTTCAGGGTTAAGGCTTTGTATGTTAGATCATTAATGAGAAGATCCAGACGTAGTCTCGGTGATAGACCAAATACAGTGGCCAGTCTCAGAGCAATGCCTCCAGCCTCCCGGACCATTTTCTCACCCTCGGCTTTGCTACTACCATAGAGTGTAAGGGGACTTATGTTGGTCTCCTCTGAACACACGCCATCTACGGCCCCATAACATGAACCTGTGCTTGCGTATACTAAAATTTGGTTTGGGGTTTTTAACTCTGCTATGTTTTTCGTCCCGGTGATGTTTGTACCTATGGCACATTCGGGGTCTTTGTCACATGCTGGGTACCCTACAATGGCTGCTAAGTGTATGATTGCATCCTTGTCAGCCATTACTTGTGCAAGATGTACTCTATCTCGTATGTTACCCTTTACTATGACGACATTTGGATGGTCGACAAAAGGAAGAACTGGTCCAATACCCCAGAAAAAGAGGTCGTAAAGCGTGACATGATGGCCTTTTTCTAACAGCATTGGTATCATTGTAGATCCCAGATAGCCAGCCCCACCAGTAATCAGTATCTTCATGATGACCTTGAGTTAATGTTGTCTGGAAAGAAAAGATAAAAAACCTTGTCAGCTTCATTCAGTCATTTAGTACATATACCTGTACATGCATGTTTCAATTATGAACCGACTTCAAGACTAAAAAATAATGTATTATACAGCATGCTTAATAGGGATGACAATGTCGTATTTAATTATTTATTCGAAAATGGACGTCATTGTACCAGTATTTTTTTCAGAATAGATTACAACGTAGTGCATGAATGCAATTGTTGAAACCACGTCATAGACAAAACGACCTTTGGTAATACAGCAAGCTTAGATAGAAATCAACGATTCGTATTTTCAAAAGGTGAAACAATTTCACTTCAACTAGGTTCTTGTAAAGTGTGTCTTATCATGAAACTTTTCATGGTATCTACGGTGTAATTATCTTTATATGTTGTACTGTAATTTACGAATTCCGTTTAGCGCCATCTCGTATTGTATTTCATGGCGGGAGAAATAGTTTGTTTTATATGTTATTTTATAAAATCTCTAAAAAAGAATCGCTCGTCAATTACAGCATACTATCACCATTTATAAAGTAAAAAAACATACATAAGCTTTTGTTTCTCCTATACTGAAGAGTTAAACAAGCGGGAGAACAGTACATATTGAGAACGACTTTATTGTATGTGTGAACAACAAATAGAAACATATCATTAGCTTTCATGCATTCACATGCATACTCTCGCACATTCTTGCACGCGCACACTCGCCTACGAACATATATAATTATAAATAATTACAACAACAATAGTATTTCGTATTTACGAATTAAAAATATTTCGTAATTACGAATGTGTAGAATGTCACTTTAGGGGCTCCGTACTTTTCCTTTGTTTAGTTGGACCGGATATTTAACTTGGTATCGCTTGTGTAATATTGACCAAAGCGATTAAAATTGATCTGTGTTTAATATTATATATCTATTCCAGTGTCATTTATGTTTCAAATACTTTTTGACACGATTTATAGATCTAAAACCTGGACAATGAGACCACCTTCGGAACTCGTAAAATCGGTGGTCATAATGGGGTGGTCTTATTATTGATGTTTTACTGTATGTAGTTCTATAGGGGAATGTAGTTGAATAGAAGAGTTATTGAAAGATGGTCGTCATAATGCGATGGTCGAATTATTGAGGTATTCGCGTTTTGAGGTTTTCAGTCAGTATATTAATACTGCGAGACTTAGTAAACGAATATTATATTGTTGGACATGATTAATAAAATAATTTCATTTCAACGTGAATTTTTATTTCACAACTCAAATCTGTACACCGTTGGTAAACTAGTGTGATCTACAGTAAACAAACCGTCATTTTATTTATTAATTGTTACTTATAGATTATTTGGCTTATTATTTTGATACAGCCTTATACACGTATATAAAGTAGCAATCGATTGTTCAAAACCTGAAATTATGTATATAAATTATAATTAATAAATTATATGTAAATTGTGCACGAATTAGCCAGTCACGCTATCTTAAGGCGACAGATGTTTTCCTTTTATGATCGGTTTTGTCCTGAATTTCGTTTGTTAAAATGGCACCCGCCGCGTAGACCTCGATGAGTTTAAAACCAGTTGTAGAATTTGAAAAACTTCATATGTAAACTTAAAATTGTGCGATAAAAATCAGTAAATTATATAAAAAATGGTTACGTTAATAGAAATCTCTCATAAATAATGCTAACTGTTAAAAAACTAAATAATCCAGTCGTATTTGTTTTAATTATGATAATAAGAAATTGATGATTTGGTGAAAAGAATGGTTTGTTTCTGGTTACCCGACCTACCCTAATTTCCCCTGCCAACCTAGACTTTTTATTAGGCCCAAGGAACGGTACATACACTGTCTCACTTTTTTCCCTTTCAATACAAAAATATTCATAACAGCGGCTTTCACGAATAAAAAAAATACAAAAAAGTTCCCTTCCTACGTTCCCCATTTTTACGCTTTATTCACTGTTTTATTTCATTACCGACAAAAAGGACATTGAGATAATTTTCAAGAAGGCGTACATTCAAGACGTTAAGTGTCGTAAGGCGTTTTTTCTATCTCCTAGTTCTTAAAACTGCGAGAGGGGTTTTGTCCGCGTTGGAAAAAAATCACTGACAGGAACTGACGGCAGAGATTTTGTGCTGCTCTCGTTAAAATAATATTATCATTACGTTAATAAAGTCAATGTTACTATACACTCGTCACTGGAATAAACATCTACTTATATAACACTTTGTTTAATGTACGTTTTTTTTTCAAAATCATATCATATAACTACAAATATGCTTAGAAAGTGAATTAAACTGAAAATCTATACGGCGAAGTTACTTTATTTATTGTTTAAAAAAATCTTTTCAGAACGTAAGATATGCTACAAAATAAAAAATATACCTTATCAACCACAAAGCGCGCAATCCGTGCTGTCCTAGAATCGAGTGGTCGATGTAAAACTAAATTTTATCTTAAATACAAACCCACGACAATAGTCACTAAAATACCCTAGGGCTAGTTTTAGTCAAGAAATCATTAAAATTATAAAATAGAATTTCCCGACGTATCGCACAAACGTAATGAAATTTCTACTAAATTATCTTAAATAATAATATTGTATAACATTGGTAAACAGTGTACACGCTTTATTTTTTATCTAATGTTTTTCCCAATAAATTGACAACAAATAACATGCAGATGACCATGACAAAGTGATAGAAAATGACAAAGGATGAGAATTAAATAATATAACTTATTTGCAATTATTTGCAATTATAAAAATTAACAAACCTTAAAATAAGAAACAAATATTCCTTTCTCTTAGTCCGATATGTTTAAAGCGTCTAATGTAACCGATACTTGTCCTTTCGTTTTGTTGTATAATTTTGTCGAATTCTGCGTGCATGTATTTATTTATATGTGTTTTTATCAATAACTGCCCACAAGATAAAGTTGGTGTACGCTTACTTATAAACTGTCGTTTTTTTTTTCATATAATATCATTTCATATACAGAGAATGTATACGTATGAACATGTTTCCGGGGGTATTTAGATAATCTGTTTCAGATTAACATGATTTTACTATTGACACTGCTTCAATCACGGTATTAGCCACACTCTCCATTGACAAAAAAACAATCAACAAATAGCAAAATAGTGCGTTTCACTTTATGATCTGTGACAAACACTAAAACAAAGTTATAACAAGTCTAATTCAGATGTGCACTATCTACTTATCTGTCCCTATTTCAATATACTAAGAAACAAATATTTATCAAATAAATATAAATCAAACATTAAAGAATTTAAAGAACTACTCTGGACCAATGATATTGGATCACCTAATATGAAGTTAAGCTTTTCTCGTGAACAAATTCATGCATCATAATCATAAAACTGATTTTACGAATGTGTTTACAATTCTTTTAGAAATGTCTTTTTGTGGTCATAAATGATTCAAGATTTCTATATTAATCAATAGCTACCAAGATACGCGTATTCGGCGGCATGTATTGTTTCTGTTTATGTCATGCGACTTTTTAATCGTCTTTTTTCTTCACTTATCATATTTAACAACTATTCTTATACTTTTATTTTTGACATGATATGTACAGTCAAACCTGTGAGCATAGGCCACCTTTGGGAAAGACGAAATGTGGTCTTTATTGAAGAGTGGCCCATATTCGGAAGTCAGTTTGTTCTAAATAATCAGTTATGTTTTTTAAGAATGGCCTTCATGCACAAGGTAGCCTTTATTCAACTCGTATTTGTTTACAGTGAAACTTCACTTAGCGGCCACCTCAAAATTAAGACCATCTCATTATAACGACCACCTATTTCCGGACTGGTTTTCAATATTTCCTTTGTGTTTAAATTAAAAAAATAAGACCTGATGAAACCTCACATTGCGACCAACTCAATATTACGACAACCTTGTTATAACGACCACTAATTTTCGGACCGGTTTTCAATTACTCTCATGTAATTCAACTTTTTAATGAGGCCACCTCATTATTACGGTCGACTTTTTTGGTCCCTGATGTGGTCTCAATATCGAAGTCTTATTGCTCAAAATAAACTTTATTTCATGTAATCCTGAACCCTTATAATGAAGATGCATCAATAAGGTCACCATACTCAATATGTCGCTGCACCAACCGCAATAAATTCTTATCAAAACAATAGTACGTTTGTACTTTATATACATCTTTATTTGTAATACATTACCATAAAGCATTTTTACTATGACGTGTCTCCTTTGAACCTGGTATTTAATCGCACAAATTTTCATGTAAGACGCACAGAGTGGACGAAAATGATGTAATTTGTTATTTTTATGATAGATTAACATTAATGGCGTATAAAAGAAGAATTGAGTATCAAGGTTGACTTGCCACTGCGGGACCCGAAAAATCGGTCGTAATAATGAGATGATCTCATTATAAAGATGAATTATAGGGGAGTTATTGAAATCCGGTCCGAAAATATGTCGTCGTCATAAAAGGTGGTCGTAATATTAAGGTGGTCGCTTTTTGAGGTTATACTGTAATACAGTCAAGCTTGAATTGAAGACTATCGTACGCGTAGTGGCAATCCTTCATAACACATTCATTGATAGCGTAGACTGTATCCCCCTCCCTGAATAGATGACAACTGTGCATAAAGACCATGCTGAAATATCCCTATAATCCAGCAGTTGACTGTTGCTGAATCGTTGGGTTTTACTCATTTTTAATAATTTTTGAAAGTCAGACTACGAATATGTTATATTCTATTTATGATATTACAACAAAACAGCTGATTGTTTTCAAAATATTATCTTGACTCTGTGTGAGCGAATAATGGATGCTATGCTGCTAGGTTAAATAAAACTGACGCAACAAAACATAGTTCCGATAGTTTCTGTTTAATTTATACCATAATGAATGTATTGTAGGCGATCAAATCGCGCATAATATTTATGTAAGTTATTTCAACGTGGTCCGATGCACTGAGCACCGCATATTGTTTTAAATTTTGGAGTCTGTTTTGATATGTGAATATGTTTAATTTGCATCAATAAACCTAAGGCCAATTGCATAATTCCGATCCAGTCTAATTTATTCCAGACTAAGCATTTGTCTGGCCTTTCTAAACTCAAGTTTAAATGTTGATTGCATAAGAAAATATCAACCTGGATTTAGCAAGCGACAGTTTATCACGCTTGATGTTAACCATCCTTGCGTTTTAGTTATCCTAGAACAGTAGATCTTGGGGCAGGGCAAATCTGAAGGGAAATGTGTTGAATGCACCGCTGTTGTCATGACGATGACCGGAAATTGCATCAAATATATTAAAGCAAAGAAGGTCTTTCGACAACTCCGTAGAGTAAATGTTAAAATATGCATCTTAAAGAACATGCAATGTGAATATACATTTGATAGGAGAGAAAGCTGCAAAACTAAAGCTAAATGAGATTACATAACCGATCAATGACATTATCAATACTGGCTGAAGGTGCAAATATAACTAGTACACTGACAAGTATGACATGTATTGGATCTTATTACTGTAAGGCAAAATGATGCAAATCATTCCAGGTATTACATGTTAACATGTTATTTCAATCTGATAATATTAAAATTTTTACGAGTACTAACCACAAATCGGTTGTTAGATTAAGTGGTTTACACAGAGTCTGTAACTGTTCATTTAACAAAAAAAAATAACAAAAGATACGATGTTAAATGTCGGAAATTATACTTGATAAAAACGCCACTTTTTCAGTATCTCCAATCTACTTCACCTAATAAAATATTCCAATTTTAACAACAGCATTAATCAATTCTGTTGTCTAAAACACTGAAATCTTTATAAATCATTCGTTTTTAAATGAATTAATATTTTGTATTTTCATCTTTAGTTTTATCAGAACAAATATCACAACATAATATAGGCATGAATAAACGAGTAAACACTCTTAATTGGAGCCATAAAAGGCTAGACATTATATAAAACCACACAAACTAGAACATGTAAAACACTTACCATAAAATTCAAGAACTTACATTGTAAATGTACTTAAAACTGGAACTAAAACATCAGGAAACTATCATAGGGCTGGTAAAGCCTTTATGCATCATAGAATTATTCATAGTAATATTTTGATGAAAATCAGACAAGTAAAATTAAATAGATTGTGCAAACTAATTATTTTCATATCAGTATAGGCAATGTTGAAACTAACTCAACTTTTACCTCGTCAAAGAAAATTTATTGCGAGCGGATTAAAACAATAAAGCGTACACTGGCGATAGGCTAATTATGGAACATGTTTAGTTTGGTTGTAATTCTCAAAGTTATCTTACTACTAATATCAAATAATGATAATCATTTTTATGACGTCACTTTCTTTCACTATCGTATTTGATAAGCCACTGATAAAAGGCAGATAATCGATCATGTACATTAACAAAATAGTACTTAAAATTATAAAAAGTATATATGTATCAGAGCTCTCCTCCAATTGGTAAAATTTACCACGACCTTTAAGCAAGATAACAAAGAATTGTGTTATAAACATTCTAGTATTTCTCACAGTGGAGAGTACGGGAAAAGTTTTTATTATGCTTCAGTTTTTGTTGACTTTGTTTTGGTTTTCCAACTTCAGTCAAACTCTGAGGGTATAGATCAGCAATATAATTATTTTTGTTCTTATGATACTCATACCTGCGGAAATTAACAGTTTTATAGACATTGAACTGACCAAGAGTGTGTCATCTGCATTTTCTCTTTTAGATTTTTTTCCAGATTCTTCTAAGATTTTGTATGTAAGACTTGTGACAACTGAAGTATCTAAATATGAGGATATCAGTGATACGCATGTTTCAGAATGTTACGGAGCAATGCTGAGTTTATTATCACATATTGAAAGCTCTGATACTGAGGTACTTTCAAGCTCTGAAGAACACGAATCTAATGCGACATAGATATTTTCTAATGTCCACAACGTTTCTATTTAATAATTTTGTGTTAAGATGGTATTGTAAAATAGTTACATCGTTTATTTAACCATCATTGATAGTTTTGTACTTGCTAAGTCAGGTAGACTTAATTCATTTGATATAGCAGTTCTGCAAATCAGTACACATTATACATTGTACAATTCTATTAAATTTTACACATGTATCTACAAGTTATTATTCGGTTATCTCTCGCCTGTAGAAATAAATCTAGGTTTTCTCATGCTGAAAAACGAATGCAATGATTTGCTTACCGTAGTTTGTACAGTCAAACCTGTGTTTGCGACCACCTCCGAATAAAAATCATCCTGTGAATAAAAGCTATTCGTTAAAAAACCGTCACTGATTATTTAGAACGAATTGACCTCCAAATAAAGGCCATCTGTCAATAAAGGCCACATTTTTTTCTTCCCAAAGGCGGCCTTTGTTCACAGGTTTGACTGTATTGTTGAGTCGAGCTGATTTTTTAAATTACGTTTATAGTTACCAATTGCAGAATTAATCACGTTGATGTTTAGGTCAGGCATACTTTTTCCCCTTGTTGCTCATTTTTTATCGATGAAAGATACATTGAACTTATATCTGAATTTCTGGCTCCTTTTTTATTGAACGTGTGGAAGTGTGGCGCATGTTATCAGAGTGTGAAACTGAGCAACGCATTCATGGTATAATATTAATGATATGGATATTGTTCACAACTAGTAGGTGACGTATATTGTTTGGTTTTTGTGTAATATTGTCATTGGGCTTAACACCGATTTTCAACATTTTGTTCATTTATGTACGGAGACCGGTTCACCTAACCAGTTTTCTTGGACTGTATACTAACCAGTACTGACATACCCTTCCACAAGGAGCCGGTAACTTCACCACATATGGAAGAAAATCATTTTTTTGTCAAATATTCTTAGAAGTGCATGACCTGCCGCGACTGGAATTTGAGCGCACTAACTATTGGACCACGATCGTGACCTGGCGTCCATTGATTTTGTGCTCAAAAGTCAGTGTCACAGCGTCTTCAAGTTTACATCCTTGGAATGATCAACAGTTGGCTAATGAATTGCTTAGTCTGTTGTCATCAAGTGTACGCACCTAATACAACTACAGTCAAACATCACGTGGTGACCACCTCAATATTACGACCAACTTGTTATAACGATCACTCATTCTAGGACCGGCTTTCAATAAATCCCCTATATTTCAACTTGATAATGAGACCACCTCACAACGACCAATTTTCGGGGTATCAAAGGTAGTCTGAACATCCAGGTTTTACTGTAATTCATAGTAGACCACTAATTCATATTTCTCTGGTCTTGAACGAGAAAGAGAATGGTTAATGGAACTAGTTAGAATTGCTTTATTCAAATAACTTCTGTTAAACTAAAGTTTAAAATCAAGTTTATCTTTAAACCAGATTTATGAAATTGACCCTCTATGTTTATGGGAAATAATACACGGGTTTAAACCTCTCACAAGTCATTCGTTATGTTAAAAATAGAAATGCATTAGAGTATTAAATAAAACGCTTTGTATCACCTTTTACATGGTCCCCAGTCGCCGTTTATATTACAATGAATTTACGTGCATAAAATTTTGAAATGATATCTGACTGAACAGGAGGGGCGTTCAAAAAGTTCGCTGAAAAGTTCTACAAAATGTTCATTTTTGTTCCAAACGCCATGAAATTTTGTCATTGTATAGTTTAGGATAAACTTCATTTATGCTAGACATAAATTTACAATACGTCCGTTCATGAGAAAATGGCAGTCTCTATGGTAACGTTGCCGAGGGTACCGAACCATTTCCATAGTACTTTGCTTTGAAGTATAACATCTCGCTGCATTAAATGTTATGCTATCCTTACCAAAACATTACGTCAATTGGCCGTAATAACCTGGCATGACATTAATTATATGCCTGTATATATTGAGTAGGCATGTGGAGGTAATGTTATGAAGAAACAAAAAGTGTTGCGCACGATTTAAATGTGGACAAGAAGTCGTGACGGACGATCTACGAAGTGTCCGCCCGCAATTGATGACATCATGTGACGTCACATTGAAGATATCAAAAGTTTGCTTGACAAGGACAGTTGTATTTGTAAAATATAGTTATTTTCTTAAAACCTGGTAACATACGATATATTATTTTGTGCTATTATGTTGTATAATTTTCTTATATTGCTGTGGCGTCTATTCAATTATGCACACTTGGGGCGACTCCGTGTTAGGCGAAAATACGGAATCAGCAAAGGTTTGTCGATTGGAGATTAGTCCTTCGTCACATCCTCTAACTTTATCCTTTTCAGTTATGAATAAGGTTAAATTGCATATTATTGCCATCGGGATTCCATCTTATTTCGATTTTTACGAGTGAAGTTAAAAACTTGATATTCTTCAAAGAACTTTTCGACTATAAATATAATGTATTTATCAAGAAGTGCATGCCCATATGTCACCTTGATCGAGTACAAAGTAAATTGATAAAGAATGAACCTCATTTAAATAAGATAAACTATACCATTATTTTTATTCAATAACTGTTTTAATTAACTGATCAAAGTCGTTCTGATAACAGGAATGTTCAAATCCAATTAAATCGCGCCTGTTACAAACACAGCTGTCAAGATCTGATATCATGGACAATATGCTATGTTCGTATATCTCTGTTTCAACAAAAGAACATAAGTTAATTGTACAAGAACCAACGTAGAACATAGCCATACAATTACAGTAAAACAAAAATATAAACAAATGTACAAGCATGCTTAGGCTATTCCATTAACTGGTTCCCATTGACTCTGTACGCATAGGGCATTAAGTGCACTGCAACATTTAACGGGAATCGGCTTATAGCCACAAAATGTAGATGATGTAGCACATACATGTATATACTATAAGACAAGACGATTCCAATATAACCGTTTAAATTTAGATTATCCGTAAAGTAATACAATTTGCATAATTTGAAGAATAAATAATTTCATTTATTAATAGAAGCCGTGGTCCAGTGGTTAGTGCGCTGAACTTGTAACCCGGAGATCACTATCAATATTTTTAACAAAGTTTTTTTGTAACTAGTGAATGTCCTTCATTTTGTCAGCATGTTTGGTTAGCAAAGACCTCATCGCTCTAATGATGGCTGGTTCCAGTCTCGAATATTGTTATCGTTGAAATACATAAACACAAACCATTGTGTCCTAGAAATTAACAGCGCTTACTTTAAACCCGGAAACTAGTCCTTCTTATAACAATCGGATTAGTCTGGGATTATACAAAAAACTAAATCGTTTATGATATTATGTTAGTTTTGTGATATCAGAAGTTTGGAACAGTGTACTATTGTTCGGGCGCGGATTAATAAATCGTTCGTACTACATTCTCGTGGTATAATTCAAATGAAAAAAAGTATGGGCACATATTTATTGCTTCTGAAATTCCAGGAATCGTAGCAAATTGTACAATAATGATTACCGTATCAATGTCATTGAACTTAACGAATGTTAACTAAGAAAAAAATATAAAAAATGTTTAAAATCATCAATAGATATAACATCTAGTTATATATTATTAAGAATAATCTTGTTCCTAACTATTCCTAATCTCTAAGGGGATTTTGACCATTCTTTCATTTTTGCTGAAAATATAAAATATTTAAGGGGTTATGACTACGGCGCAATTTCTGTTGGGTGGGGGTTTGTCATTTTTTAACCAAAGATTAACCAACTTAACATAAATATAAGCACGCAGGACGCATGATGTGGAATTCTTAAATTAATATCAGAATGCAGAAACTGAATAATACTGATAAAGAAAGTTTATATATGAAATATGATAAGAAGTGGCCAAAGAGTAAAAAATATAAAATACAGTGAAAAATAAAATACAGTGACATTCTTCAAAATATACGGTAAAATCTAACTATTACATTTGGACCCGAAAAGAGCGGTCTTGATAATGAGGTGATCTGATTAGCAAATTCAAATATAATAGGAATATAGAAAACTGATCCAGAACCGAGTGCTCGTTATATTGAGGTGGTCGTTATATTGAGATGATCGTTATAATGAGGTGGTCGTTATAATGAGGTGATCGTAAATTGAGGTTTTACTGTACATGATGAAGAGAGAAAAAATAATTGCGTTAATGTGAAAACATGTGTTGTTCCTTATAAAAAAAACTTAATACCAGACAGAGCAAAATCGATATTAACATTAATAAGTATGTTTTCAAGAGTAATTCATGTTCATGAACAACAAACACATGTTCATATTTCATGCATATTTTTACAATGCCGTGCTTATTTAACATTCAATCATCTTTGAGTACGAATCAGGTGATATTTGTTGTTTAAGTATTATTCAATATGTTGTTTACTTGGTATTAATATGCCGTTGGCCATGTTTACACGTAAATAACCATGTAAATATGTACTTTTCTAAGAATAAACTATTTACAATTACAAAATATACAACAAATACTGGCGAGCACCCCCTCTAAAATCTGGCAAGCATAAGTAAAAAAACACGTCATTTGTACGCTGATTGTGTTAATATTCTACATAAACATCTAGACTTTACGCCCAACTCCCCAACCAAAAATACTGTATCCCCCCATGAGACGAATGAATTAGAGTTAGGTATATTAAAACATATATTGAAAGTTATTAAGCAGGAACTGAAATTACGCAATAAGCAATATTTTACAAAATAATGAGATGAGAAGTGTTATTTTGATGTGGTTTTTTTTTTCTTAAAATATTTTTGTACGTTTTTATTGTATCGCGATATACCGGTACATCCTTAAACTTTAAGATATATTAACTTTATAGATGCCGAATCACAATTTTTCACTGATATCTTGCTTGTGAATATTACTCAACGGCACGTTAATTTTGTAGTCTACAGAATTTAAATAAATCTTAAAAAGTCGTCGGCTTATTTCCAGAATCCCGTAATACAATATTTGGCAGTACTGAGATTTTGGTATCATTTTTTCGTCTAGATAAGCTCTTTACACTGATCATACTTATTTGCGTGTAGATCTATCCTAAATAGGGGTAACACGGCACAATCTCATAAAACCCGTAGCTCGCTTAAAGTTATTGCAGTTCAAAACTTCAAACGCGATTCTCTCAAAATGGGAAAAAAATGACGTGGGGTTTGTAGAAATAACCCGACGAAGTATCTCGTGCTTGTAACAGTTAAAACAAGTACCTGCCAGTTAAAGATGCAAAATATTCCGCGTTTTATAACTCCGACGATCACATACGATTGTTACCAAAGAGTAAAACAATATCTCAATGAATTTTGTCGCCGTTATCGAATGATTCATATTGAATGTACATGTATTATATATACAAGTCAATCAAGTTGGCAAACTATCGTACAGTATTTACTTTCACTACAACTTAAAATTGCGATTAAGAGATTAGTAAACGTTTTTTTATTTGAAATGTATGTCAGGGTAAAACTTTCTACGAGTTATAATGACTAATTATTGCTTTGTTTTTTTTAATTGAAACTTTGAAAAAGAATACTCATTAGCACCGTGGTTGGGAGTTTTTTCTTCAACGCATATATCAAGGGTTCATTCGAGATCCCTACATATTTAAAAAAAGTTGATGTACGCTCAAAACATTCTAATCAAATTTTTCTGAAGTCTTGGCAGCACTTTCGTACCTTTTGCACATTTATTGCTTTCACCGGGTTTAACGCCGTTTTTTTCAATGTTGTTTCAGTTATACACGGCGACCGGTTCAAAGTCAAGTCAATTATTTCTTTATCGTCGGTATGCATGTATTAAACATGTGGAAAAAACATAAACTATGAATAGCTTTTGACCGACGTTCACCTAACTTCGATCGCCGGGTTACAAGTCCGGTGCACTGACAACCGGACCACGGTTGCGGCCTATTTTCGCTGTTATTCATGAAATCGAAGACATTTCGCTAATTACGCTTTTACGTAGCACTTCGAGGCCACTACTGCTTAACTCAGCGTAAAAATATTTGTTTCTGGTTTCCAGACGTGCCCTAATTTTTCCCGCGATCCTAAACTTTTTATTTGGCTTGAGGAACGGTGCATTCGTTGTTTCAGTTTTTATTTCTTTCCGCACAAAAATAATCTGAACCTAAGCATTCAAGACAAATAAAAGAATCCCCTAAAATCCTAACCTACCTTATTATTTACAATGATCGTGTAGCCAGAAAATAAACATTTTACGCCTTACTAGTTTCATGATAGTTTCAAAATTCTAGTTTTGCGTCTGTTTTCAACAGACATTTTGTCGTTTTCAGCGACATAAAATTGTGTGTGATATTAGTGGACTCTTGCAGGCTAGAACTCCGTAAGTTCGAAAAACCTGAAAAGCTAGGACTCATTCTCCGGTCCCAACTGTTTTTTTTTGTTGTTGTTGTTGTTGTTGCTATAGGCCTATGAACTGTGTAGCTCGACTCCTCATGGCTAGAACCACATAAACTCGAACGCTCGAACCAATAATCAGGTTTTATTCAGTCCGTAATTCAAACGTCTCGGTCGAACAACGCATTTTCATAACTTCAGGATAATATTGTAAACTTGTAAGCAATTGTTTGATTTAGTTTGCAACCATAGCTGTATTTAATTGTGAATTGTCGATTATTCCGTTCATCAACAGATAATTATATTTTGTAACTATAAAATATTTGTAGTTGTAGTTGTAGCTATATATTACAATGTAATTCAAGTTTATTGGCATAACCAGCAATAAAATTGATTTGGTCATTCACAATAGATATAATTTTTTGGCAATGATATACTGTGGTTTCACTAATTTTCGTTGGGGATTTAATTTCGTGGGTCGTCTGATTCACGAGATCAAATCCCCACGAATATAAATGCCGAATATTTCGTCAACCATCCGAAATTTGGCGGTATATGTTCTTGGATCAACATCTGTAATAAAATTGTTTCAACAATATCTAGAAAAAAACGCGTATCATTTTAATAAACATTTAATAACCATTGAATGATATACGTAAATGCAAATATATAAAGAAACGAGTGGTTACTTTGTCATTATTTGTGAGATAAACAAGCAATAATGTATTTTACGAAATAACAAAATACTCTTATACGAATTTTTTTTTTCTTTCATTAAAATTTATTTTGTGCATGTTGTAATGTGATCAGGATGTATCACTAAAAACAACATTAAAACAATGCAAAATATACAAGAGAAACAACTCTATTTCTTGGAGTCAAATGTTTGACTTCGGATAGCTAGAATTCCGGAAAACCGGAATTAATTTTGTACGTCTCGGCGGGTTCGAGCCATTGAAAGTCCACTGTAATGTCCGAGGACCAAACACCTAGCTCGTGTTCTTGGATTTTGTACTAGTACTGACCTTGCCCTCTGAAAGTAACTGGCAATTTCTCCACGTGAGAAGCGACTGTTGTAAGGGGTGAACTTGATCATAAATATTGTGGAATAGGCACTGAATATATTTTTGCAGTTTCCTGATCGCTTTGGACATTTTGTACATATCGTATAATGTCATTTTTGTTGTTTATTTACTCATAGTTTTAATGCTCTTGTCTACTGACATTTTGACGCACACACCATATGATAAACAAGGTCAATTAATTAAATAGTTGGATGCACATGTATCAATAATAACGTTGATTTCGGTACCAAAATACAATACGATCGTCAACCCTTTACAAACGGTAGAAGTCATTAACGCCTGAAGGTAAAATCTTAATTAAAAAAACTAAATTTACCATTTTAATTGGTCTTGTCTGAAACGTCGTTATTGTAGATTTTATCTCGAATATCACAACAAAATATCAATTCAATAAAGCATAATTGAAATTTGTGTAATAAAAATTTCGTTTACGTATTTCGTTCTTCTTGTCCAATCGTTCGCCATCATACAGGAACACGTGAGGCAGTGGATGTACCGTTCTCAGGCTTGATAAAAGGTCCAAGGTCGCTGGGGGGGGGGAATTAATGTACGCCGGGTAACCAGAAGTAAACTATTTTAAGTTAGCCTCTGAGTAATTGTCAGTTGTGGATAATACCTCTTCTTTTTGCACTTTGGTGGACCTTATTTTATCTCAGACTTGACTTCATGACTGAAATTCGACACAACAATTGGCCCCGATGATATTGATAGTTTTTTGTCTATATTTTACTAAGACCAGTTATTTTTATAAAAGGATTTATAAAAACAAATAAATTTCTCCCTTCCATAACACGATTTAACACGTGTAAATACAAAGCAGCGCTAAACCGTCCAGCTTCAAGGTACGAATCAGAGATCATGGCCGCCTGTGTATAACGGCCAACTGTGAACAAAGGTCACACATCAGTACACATTCATTGATAACATACGGTCAAAATACGGACTGAGTAAACCTCCGGATTGTGGCAAACTGTGCATAAAAAGGATATATTTCATCCTCCAATTGGTTGCCTTTGTTCACAAGTCAACTATATTTGCATCATTGGAAACAGCTAATGTAAAACCACACTTCCGTTTTGATGGTTCTGAAAGACATGTATGGAAGTATATCAAATGGTTATTGATATGGTGCCAGAGAGGTAATCATCTCCTTGTATCTAGTACAATTAACCTCACAGGTTAACATCTGCCATTATTTTTTAAATGTTTATGTCTATTCAATATTAATTCGGTTACATATACCGGCAAATATTTGAAGTAACCAGTGTCCCAGAATTCAGAACCTGAATCATTACCATGCTCTCGATTGGTAACTGACAACATTTCAACAAGAATGATACGTCGTGGAGGACGAATGCCTTTAATCAAGAGAAAAAATTGCGAACTCCAGGCTTGTAGCGATAATGCATGTACATAATGAGTTTAGCGGGCTGACGAACCGTAAAATGAAGTAATCTGACTAATGTAAATGGAACATCGTGACAGACCCAGAAGACTTCTTCTGTCCGCATTGTCATCAACTGCTATAGTATCCTTTTGAAATTGTTTTTTTTTTGTCTCAACACGAGATATATGGAACCTTATGATCTGAGATTATCATGTGTTGCCCTAAAGAGACTGTTTATACGCCCTAACTTGTAAAACATTCAAGTGCAGATATATATGAATATCGTTTAAAGTAATGTCCTACATACAAAACATTATAGATGGTAATGAAAAACATACTCAACAACTGTTTTATTTAATGATCCCATATATAAGCAACTGTACCTTGATATAGATCTATTACAACTGCAAATGGAAAAAATAGTATCAGGTGTTTTGTGAATACTGCAAAGTGTACGTATTATGTAATAGCCGAGACCATTATGTATGATGGTTTCAGGTAATAGTCATTATAAAAACACTTGAAGTTTTGACATGTCTGCACTCAACTATGTTACTAATGTCAGCATCAGCGTTTCAGTATTTGCCCATCTATAAACTTACTGGAGTTCAAATTGGAAATTTTTGAACACCAGAAAATATTGTTGGGCGAGAATGCTTGATTCGGAAAGAACTTTCTTTAGAATCTTTAAAAACTGGAAATCCAGTATAAACTTGAAAATTTGAACTCCTGTAATTAGAAGACTGCATCTGAACTCTTGTACTACAGCGATAATACACATAGTACACTGGTACACATTTTCTGGAACAAACCAGAAATGATACCAGAACACATTCATATTTTGTCAATGCATGCATAGTACAGTTATTTAAGGTCCATATATTCAAGAACTACATTAAATGTCGAGTTCCTGTTCCAACCAAGAGAATGGAAGGAATTTGAAATTTGTTAGCTGTTAAAACTTTTTTTTTCACTGGAGTTTAACATCGCATGAGTAGCTAGGGTCATTTGGCAACTTTCCAGCTTTAACGGTGGAGGAAGACCCCAAGCTTACACATAGCCTTAACCACTGACCTTCTGTAAGCTAGATGGACAGCTTCCTCGCATGCGAAATTTGGTCTCGGGTGGGATTCAAACTCACAGCAGTGAGGGGCTATAGTGATTACAAGTCAGAGACCATGCAGAGACAAGTCAGAGCATGTTAACAAGATGGCCCTTTTTCGCTCAACTGAGTAAAGACTGCAACTTCTAAGGTTTTCCTGTGATTTGACCTAGTGACCTAATTTTTAACCTGAATTGACCCATGTTCAAAGCTGTTCATGATATCATTAATACAAACATTCTGACAAAGTCTGAGGATGATCCAATCAAAACTGTTGCCACTAGAGGGTAAACAAGGTATTCCAGTGATTTGACCTGGTGACCTAGTTTTTGACCACAGAAGACCCATATTCGAACCTAACCAAGATATCATTAAGACTACCTTCTTGCCAAGATTTGGTGAAGATCCAATCAAAACTGTGACCCCTAGAGCATTAACAAGGTTTTCCAATGGTTTGACCTGGTGACCTAGTTTTTGACCCCAGATGAATCATGTTCGAACTGGTCCAAGATATTATTAAAACAACCCTTCTGAAGTTTGATGAAGATTCAATCAAAATTGCTACCTCTAAAGCATTAACAAGGTTTTCTGGTGTGTTGACCTAGTGACCTAATTTTTGACCGGAGATAACCCATATTTGCACAATTTTACAAGATCATTAATACAAACGTCTTGACAAAGTTTCATGAAGATCCAATCAAATCTGTGATTTCTGGAGTGTTAACAAAATTCCCATTCTATTTGACCTGGTGACCTAGTTTTTGACCCCAGATGACCCATGTTCAAACTTGTCCAAGATATGATTTCGACGAACATTCTGACCAGGTCTGATGAAGATTCGCTCAAAAGTATGACCACTAGAGCATTAACAACCCCCAGGTGTGGACGCTGGAGTAGACTGACTGATGACTATAGCTCACCGAGCACTATATGCTCAGGTGAGCTAAAAAGTAAACAATAGTCCTGTTTATTTATTCATGATTTATTTCCTATTAAGAATTGCACATATTATCACAAGTTCAAGGTCATTGTAAACAAAACATCAGACACAAACAACTATAACACAATGAGCAAAATTTATTACAAGACGAGGGTCAATCAAAGTGTTTGAACCTAGGTTTGGTATTTCTTACAGTCAAATCACCATTAACAGCCACCTGTTTATAGAGGACGCCATGAGAAGAAAGGCCAAACTAAAGAAACGTTGAATGACATAATTAACAAAATTAATGTATGAATACAGGCTAACTGTGCATGAATTGTTTCCTCAAATTGAATTTGATTTTGAGTCTGACTGTAACAAACTTTAATGTATGGTTTATTTCTAATGTATAAAAATCATTTATTTCATGATTTCAGTAAAACTTTGAATAGTAAGGTCACTGAAAATACCTATTATTCCTGATTCATATAATCTAATGATATATAAAATGTAAGTCAAACTTGTGGTTTATGATCAGTCTCAAGGTGTATGACCAAGTGTCCATGTTGTTTTTTGTAGGATACTCCTAAACATATATTATACAGATTACAGAGACTCAAATTTCAACATAAATGTTTTGAATGTAAAAGTAAAAACGATGTTTATAAACTTTTCCACAAAAGCAAATAATTTCAAAATACTTTCTGACTGACCCTCACACAAAAAAAAAATAAAGTGAACACAAACAAATATGTAAGTCAAGGTCACTTAGTGCGTCACACACAACCAGTAGGATAAAACATTTATAAACAGAATGCATATGGTTATAAAATAGTATTATCTAGATATCAATTCCTGCCCTCCATAATCTCATAATTAAGAAGTCCAAGCGCTTTTAACTATACATAAATCTCAGTTTTGTATCAGAGGTCACATCAAATTGACCTTTCATTAATCCAATCATTGAACTCTTCATGAAAAAAACTGGTAGTCAAAATCACTTAAATAAGCTATTTAAACATATCATACAGAGAAATATGACTTAAGATACAAGGGCATTACAAATTAAGATTTTATGTTTACCAAATCCTAAAGAATAATCCTATTCATACAACATACAATCTTATTAGGATTACACACATCATTGATTTTACTACACATTTTCCACCACATATTTCATGACATTTAACTTGCAAGTGACAAACATCACCGGAATAGCATTTACAAATTACATTAATTTAAAGCTGAGGAACTTTTCTTTTTTTTCAAAACTGGTAGTTGAAATGTGGTCCAAATAAAACCAAAATTAAGTAATTATCTCAAACATAACATGCATTATTTATGGTCAACGTCAGTATCGGTTTTGTTCAAGACGCCAATAAAAATAATACCACCCAGTGTTCGAGGGAGTCCGAATGCGACAGATTTTTGCAAGGTAGATAACCTACTTTCTGAAAAGGCCTATGCAAAAAAATTTTATAAGTACACTCAAAAACGTTGGTTTGTCATTGCCAAAACTTAACTTTTAGCAGTAGGCAGGCAGGTAGGGTTTTCGTTCAGTTAACAGCTTGTACTGAAAACGAAATGTTGGAATAAAGAACAAACAAACAAATCTATTAAGACCACTAAAACATTTTTTATATTGGGATTGGGGGATTAGGTCATGCAACTAGAAACCAACAATTTTTTGAGGATGGCCTAGGTGTGGTTTGTATTATTAACTATGTGGATTTTACCCAGTAGTGCCATTCCAATTCTTGCTATTTTGTTTTGTACAACTGCGACTTTCTCTAACACTTAAAAGGTATACATGTAAAACAATTTCATGAATGAAAACTTGAACACCCAAGTGGTAAGTGACCTATCATTAAGCAAAGTACTGTATTATTCAGTTAAGTAAAAAAAAAATATACAGAAAACTGTATTACCATAACGACATAAACAGACAAAATGACCTTTAAAACAATTCAAATTTAACAGCACTAATTAATCATATAAAAACAACAGTAATAATACATAAGCAGTAAATTTCAAAATGCAACACTCAGTTGTAACCAAAAGAAAAAAAGGCCTTTAATGTTAACAGTAACAAAATCAACAGCACACACATGGTAGATCACATTGAATTACTTTTTGATGACTCCTCACATTTCAATGCTGAAATATGTAAGTAAATACCGAATAAAATCATATGATAAACTAAATATTGTTATAAAACTTCTGATACAGACCTCAGTAATCTGGAAGCAACTTTATTCCTGACTTAGGTTTTAGTATTGGTGGCAATTTTTTCTTCTTTGTTTGGGTCCTGTAAACGGACCCTTCCCAATCGAAAATAAAGACATTTTTCCCAATTCCCAACCTAAAACTTCCCAATTTTGGCATCACACCACACATTTTCCCCAGTTGGATCAGACCCAGACCCTTTCCCAAAATTGCAAAATAAATCACTGATTAATTTTTGTAAAATATCTTTCATAAACCCATAAATTTCTGTCTGAAGATGGAACCTTTCTTTCCTGTAAACCCAGGCAGCCTAATTCAGACCTTTTTTCCAGACTAGACAAGTTCAGATAAGGGAAATTCCACAGTGTATTGTTAAGTTTTGGTTTCAATCACAGCTAAAAATGTTGCATTTTTAAATATACTTGGCATATTATAAGAACAAATGACACAGATGGTACATTCTTGTGTCAGGACATTGAATTACTGTCTTTGTGTTCGGCTGATGTTGTATCTTCCGTTATCTTGTCTATTGATGTCAGTACTTGAGATAATAATTTCAGGTTCTCTACTCCTGACAACAGCTGCCTGAAATTATCAGAAACAATATTGGACACTCATGCACAACCATTGTATTCAAGTGATGGATCACAATATCATACATACCAAAAAAAATCCAAACTAATTAAATTAGGAAAATTAATGGAAGTTCAATAATTTTATGACAACAAATGTCAAGGTGCGAAGATGATAAATCAAAAACAAAAAAAGATAGCACCATACTTAAGTGATGACTCTGCTGTTGATGTTGCACTTGAAAGCTGTTCGGCAACGTAATTAGTCCTTTCTTTAATATCGCTGATATGCCTCTCACCAGGTAACATACCGTTCTCCCCTCGAAGACCTTTCAATTCAGTCTGAAACCATCAATCATAATCTTGATAGATAGAAGGTGCCGTTGTTAAACAAAAACAGCCGCGGCTGTAGTCCAGTGGTCAATGTGCTGGACTTGCAACCTAGAGATCTGGGTTCGAATCCTGGTTGTGGCAGGTAATACCCTTCTAGGAAAATTTGACAAAAATGTTGATTTTACTCCATATGTGGAGAAGTTGCGAGCTCCTTTTGGAAGGGTAAGTTAGTACTGGTTAGTATACAGTCCAGGAAAACTGGTTGGGTGAACCACTTGCCGTATATAACTGAAAAATTGTTGAAAATGTGGCACATTAACAAAGACTGTAATGATAAACGTTGGAAAAATACCATTGTTGAAGTTGTTTCCCTTCTATTATATATGGGTTACATGTGATACATGTGACAAATCCCTTTGCTGTACATGTATAAATATATATTGACAAACCTGTAATGATTTCACTTCCTGTTTCAATTTTGTCACTGTGGATTCTGCTTGTATGGCACGTTTCTGCAATAATACATTAAACCCAGATTATCAATGGCTTATAAAAAAAAACAGTTTCACTATAATATTATCAATACATGTAAAAATGTTCACAAATATGAGAAATACAGAAGGACTTTGATAGTACCACCGTATTATAGACCAAAGAAATTACATTGATATTGAGTTGTTTCATTCCAAAGTTGAAATTTTTAGGAAATATTAAGCACCAGTCCAATAATAAGTACAATAAAGAACATGACATAGTACTCTCGAACATAAGCATCTCTCATATTTGTTTATTACAATGGACATTCCATTATACTGATAACATTTTGTAAATTTTAATAGCTGTTTATAATCTAAGATATGAAACATTATTATACATGGAAATTATATGTTTGCTGCTGTTTCTGGAAAGCTAAAATTTGTATTTAGGACGTCAAAATTCTGAAAGTGCCAAAATCATATTATGCAGCTCATAACAAATTTTAAGATACTTTACATACCTGACTACCAGGCTAATGAAACGCAAGGAAGGAGAATTTCATGAAGTTAGAAAGACGGAATTGTTTGACAGGTTAAAATGAGTAATACCAGTCTACAAGGTTACAATGAGTAAAACCAGTCTACATTTGGGCAATTGCACAACTTTTGAATAAAAAGCCTGTCATATCATTAATTATACGTACAGTGGTTACAGAAAGATTCTCTTCTACTTGTATCATGGCTTGTTCCATGACTGCTGTCTCTTCTACTTCTTTTTTCTTTTGTTCTACAAGTTGACGTTGTAATTCAGCTATACTGAAATTAACAGTTTTCTACTTCCGAGTATACAGTGCAACCTCAACAAACCAGCCCTCTCTTGAGCAACAACCTCCCTTCAACAACTGCATGATTTATCCCAGCGAACAACTTAATGATTATTTCAAGCTCTCTAGAGCAACAATCTCTCAACAACAACATAATTTTGTTTCTCCTAAAGGATGTTACTTTGGAGAGGTTGCACATCATTTATACACGTATAAAGTATAAGCACATCAGCTGCTCAGTCAAGTATGGATAAATTAACATTATCAACCAAATAACATCCAAATAAAGATCACAAGTTAAAATACATAAAGACCATTTTTCACATTTACAGATGACTAATTTGACTGGATAATAAAAAAAACCTTAAAATTACTTTTTTCATATTTATAGATGATTTATTTGACTGGATACTAAAAAAACCCCTTAAAATTACTATCTTAGCTACTTCTCAAACTAACAGTTCAAATTGGATGTCAAATTCCAAAATTTGTTCATAACCAATTAAAATTTGATTTAAATCCTATTAGGATTCTTTGACTAAATTTCAAAGCATGCACAATGTAAATACCTGTTAACATCCATTGTTCTCTGAGCCGTCATTTCTTCCACTTGTCTTCTTAAGCGTTCATTTTCATCTCGCAACTGGAACAGAATAAGTTACAGATAATGCAGAACCTGACTGAGTATCAACCTTTTTTTCTTCACTGGGTTTAACGCTACACCAACTGCAAGGGTCGTTTAGCAACTTCCAGCTGTATTGGATGATGAAGACCTCAGGCGTATGCTTGGGTAATATCATATAACAGACCAAATTTGGTGATGATCCAACCACTGGTTCATGAAAAGAAGTCATTTTTACGTATTTCTATTTTTATCTGTAGCAGCGCCTAAAAGGGGCCAACCATTTTTATTTGAGCAAATCCGATAAAAGACTATCTAAGGATGCTACAGACAAAGTTTGGTGATGATCCATCCATTGGTTCATGAGAAAAAGATGATTAAAGGTTTTTCTATTATTAGCTCTAGTGACCCCTAAAAGGAATCAACTGGTATATGAGCAAATTGCATTTAGGACGTCAAAAGGCTTCTACACAGCAAATTCGAAGTAAATCTGACTGGTAGTTTCTGAGAAGACCATTGTTGACGCCAGCAGATGGATGCCAAAGCATCCACCCACCCATACTAACAGCTCACCCTGAACCTTCGGTTCTGGTGAGCTAAAAAATGGTATGCATAAAGTGCACAGAGGTTTTATGATAAAAATCTATAAAGTTTAAGTGGCAATTAATGCACCATGAATACCTAACAATATGTATACAGTAAAATTAATGACCTAATGATATGAGTAATGAATGAACACTAAAAAGTTATTGAATTAATTATTTAATACAATGACATTTCCACTAGATATCATGATATGTATACTTTCATATAGCTTTGCCTTTGTATCAACAAAAGGCTGTACATTACATGTTAATAAAGCTAATATGGAATAGCCATTAGTCCAAGAAAATGTTTCATATAAACTCCCAAGCTCTTGATGAATATAATAAGATATGAATATGACCTACCCTCTGATTTTCTGGATTGTGAGAAATATGGCTATCTTGTAGTCTGGAATGTCGAGATACTCCAGTGCTATCATCTGCCACAGACTCTGAATTCAAACTTGAACTCACAGCAGCATCTGATAAAAAGTCAGGTAAACTATGAACTAAATTAGCTTGTGGAGTTACAATGTTATCCTCAGAATCAGAAATCTCATCAAAATCATCATCAGGATCACTCTGTCTTAATGGAAGGCTATCACTCACACCTGCAGTAGAAAACTGCGACAATGGCACATTTCTGCTATGTAAATCAGGTCCATTTTCTGTGATATCGCGAATAGTAAAATCTGGTAATTCAATTCCTCTAGGAGAGGTTCCCATGCTCTCTGAATAATGATCTTGAACAAAATCAGGAAGATCTCCAGCCACATGTAAATTAGGCACACTATGTCGTCCACTGGTATGATTAACAGTATGTAATGAATTAGGCTGTGAAACACTTGGTGCCAATCTATCATGGTTTTGTTGTTGCACTGGATTACGTCCATCACCATCTTTGGAATTTGACCCTGACAAAAACTTCTTGAATGAAAAAGGATTTTCTGACTTTCCCTTCTTTCTAACGGTTGACTTTGAATTTGACCCATCTGAAAATATATGCAACAATAAAAGTACAGTAGGATAATATATAAATATATGTTAATTTATTTGAATTATCCTCCGTGAATCAATTGTTCTTTACAGTTATATGACTAATTTTCATTCCTTAATTGCATATTGGTGAATTATTGTACCAGTACAGGAGCATAAGAACTGAAACAAATCCAATTGCTGTGCAAAACAATGCAACTTTTTAGTTTATTTTCTCATAATGCAGGCTTCCCGAAACTGCTTGAATACTGCCTGACATTTGGCCAGGTACAGATAGAATTTCTGTCTGACCAAATGAAAATATGTCTGACTGAATATATAATAAATAAGTGATAAATGCTGTAAACTGTGCCTGACTGCCAGACATCTGGTCCGATACTTATCAAAAAGTTATTGGAAGTGCTTAGAAATTGCCTAACATGTCAATGGTCCGGCAACTATTGATAAGCCTGATAATGTGGAAAAATATCCCTGGGTTTGAGTCAGTTAATCAGTTGAGTATACTCAATTCTTTACTTCAAGATCAAAGTATACATTTATCAATTATTTTCTTGTAAGAGGGTACATAATTCAAGTCTGGAAGAGAGCCCCCCTCCCTGTAGGAGGCAAGGGAGCAATGTCCCTGTGAAGAAAAAGTAGCCAGCAAGAATGCTTATAGAGCCAGTAGATTTTACTGGCTTCCAGCTCATTTGTACACCCCTGTTAATTATTTCAAGGAAGGAGGAGTGTAACAGGGTTGTATTTATGTGTTGGTGTTTATTGTAGTCTGTACGCCCATCAGTCCAATTGGCTAAGTAAGGCACTTGACTTGTAAGCAGTAGGTCACTGGTTGGAGCCTGCATCAAGAACTTTCTTTTCTGCCTCCTATTACACAAATTAAAGGATTAAAGCCTTACTTTGCAACAAAATGAAACAAGAATATACGCAAGAAGGAATAAAAAGTTAATGAGTCACAGATGCACATGACATGCACATATTCTGACTATTACAGTACACCATCATGTTTTAACAATTTTGAAACACAACATAGCACACATGGATTAAGTCGTAATCGCGTGATTAAAAAAAATACAATGTCACTAGAACCTTCATCGACTACAACAATTTGTTTCTGTTTGTCACGTCTTCTAGGAGGCGTGGCATCTGGAAGATCAAATATATCGATATCATCATCGCCGTTTTCTTTATTGCTATCTCTCGGTTTCTTATCTTTTTTAGTTACAAAACTTTTAAAGGAAAATGGGTTGTCTTTATCGGAGTCTTCGCCTCCTTCCGCCATAGTTCCTGACTTACGGGATCAGCCATTTTAGCATTACGATCTTACGATTCGATTTCTGTTTTAAATTTGTTTATTTTGTATTAAAAGCGCTCTATTCACATACAATAATTTTATCGAATTAAGAAGATCATTTCTTTGACAACAATTTCACCTGGTAGCCATTTTATTGCAAATTGTGACATACAGTTAATTAATTCTCCCTAAAAGAGCGACACACAATATCAAAGAACTGGAAGATCCTAAGAACAAAATCGTCGATATTAGAAATTATTTTGCGCAATTATGCGCGATGGTCTACATTTCTATATAAATTTTACAGAACAGCATAGTTCGATTCACTAAATGTCCTGTATGTTGATTAGTGACACACCTCTATTAACATGACACACTTGATTAAAATGCTAATTGCATAAAATTTTGATAGTATACATGTATATCTGATTATCTAAACTACATACACTAATGGACGATCATGTCAGGTTTGCCTTTAAATCAACAACTGATGCTGAAATTATTCATGTAATAAGCCTTTATTTGTAAAACTTACCAATTGAATTGTACATGACATGATTTCTTCTGTTCTCAGCAAAATGAGTTCAGAAAGTTATTAAAATGCCAAATTTTTATACACAATTCGACACGCTTATTTCAGTGGAACAAGGCCTTCTCAAGGTGCACAATGTGAAAGGTAAAAGTAATTAATCGACACTCAATTAATTGTGGGCACTGTACCAGTAAGTCTTGTTTGATTAGGAACCTTTTAATATCTAAATGACAAGAATAGTTGAGCAAATGCTGCATAATTTTATTCATTATAAAAGTTATCAGCAAATTCAAGTATTTTTTTTTGTGTTTTTCTGTTATCTTTAGCATTATGATTTAGCATTCCTTTGAGGACCAATGACCTGTATCCTTTGACTAGTATGTTTTACTTAATTTCAAGTTTCTTCGTTATTTGCATGTTATAAATGAAAATTAAGTACATCTAAGTGTCTTGTGCACAGGGGGGCTAGCACGGTGAAGGGATGGAGTATAATGCTGTATCAGGCCTAAAATGGCCACATTGACCAAAAACATGTATATCATATATATACATATATGTATATATGTAATATAAGTGTTTTTGGTCCGTGTGGCCATTTTAAGCCTAACAGACCATTATACACCATCCCTTCAACGTGCTAGCTCCCTGAGGTCGTGTGTGTATTTGATTTATGATGTTTGTACAGTGATACATAAATGACACATCCACTGACTAGGATCAAGAAATATATATAAATGTGTCATTAGTCTCAATGTTAAGGCTAATGGGTTGATGTAAAATGCAATTTTAATGAAGAATCTTACTGGTGGCTTTTTCATACATTTGAAGGTAATACATTATATAAGATTTGAAATGAGCACATTACACATAATTATAATACAGTAAAATCCCTGAAAATTGGACTCTTTCTGGACTGGGTCATAATTCCAATTTTCTGAAAATTTCCGGTTTTCAGAGAACTTTTGATGATCGAAGAGAAAAAAATGGAACTTGAGAAATTGTCCGATTTTCAGAGAACTCCAGTTTTTAGAGAGGCCAGATTTCAGGGATTTACAGTGCAATATTTTTAAGCATTGGACGGACTGTCTATGTGAAAATCTTCCTGCAGCTCTCACAGATAAAGATTTAAATTGTTAATTTTTTTCAAGCATCTGCAACTTTTAAATACCTATCAGTATGTGGACTAACACATCCACGCTATTTTTCATAAAACTGATTGTCTTAAAAGGGATTATAAATCACAAATGTTCAAGAGTAAGAGCAAGCAAACAAAGACATTATGAGTGTACAATACTTTAATAAGTAATACATTTTACAGTAACATTCTAGCTTTTTTTCTTTAGTCTTTTTTCTGCTAACTGTTCATGCTTTATACTCAAGCTCGATTTCTTTGCATTAAAATCTTTAACATCTTTTATTTCTTTCACACATTTCATTACCTTTTCCTGAAATATACAATGCATGCTATTGAAAGTTAAGGTCAACAACTTACAGGTATTTGAAGAATTGAAAACAAACGGGTCCACGTTAATGCTACCTGAAAGGTATTGAGAAACAGGGACTAGTTTTTCATAGCACAGTATGAAATCAGTGTAACCCAAAGAAACCGTAATTTCAATGAAAGATGAAAAACTGATTCCTCAAAATAGAGTTTAATTGTGACAAATTATCTAAAAATTAGACAAGCAGTGTTTGACATAAGGCTGTACAAGCATATCGTTGAAAAGTGAACTATACATATAAACAGTCAAACGTCATGTATGTTCAAAATGATCGGGACCAAAATTTTATTTACATATATTTCATAATCCATAGCAAAGCAAGTAGAGGACATTACACTGGTATATGTGTACAAATTGATTGCATACAAGTTAATAAAGTGAATAACATCTATTAGGCACATATTCAGAGAATAATTGGAACTGAATATTATTTTAAACTCCACTTCATAATTTATACTGACATGACTTGCAAAGAGCCTGACTTTTATGCAATTCCTGCCAAACTGTAAATTCTCAATGAATATACATTTACTTGCTTCCAAAATATACATGATAAAATTGAGTGAAGTATTTTAAGTGCACGAGAGAAAACTGCAACAATAACAAAAGCAACTACTCACAGACATTTCCCTCCGTTTTTCGCGTTCTTCCCTTTGTTCAGGAGATAATGGTGTTGGACGACCATCTGAAACATAGATAAAGGTATTGTTGTCTAAGACTGTACATGTTTTAACATGAAAACAATGCTGGTCCTGTACTGCTCAGCTATGGAGTAAAAAGTTCATTTCTGGTTACATGCTCATTAAATATAGGATGAATGGGTGGGTAGATAAGAAGGGAAATTTTGGGCGGACTTTATTTATATATTATTCTTGAAAGCCACTGTTTTATTTTTAAGCAGAAAGGTGAAACAGTGAGACAGAGGATGAATCGTTCCTCAGGCCAAATAAAAAGTCCAGTGTGGTGGGGGAAAATTTAGGATAGGTTGAGTAACCAGAAACAAACAATTTTTTATATGACTAAATACCTGAGAAAATGAAGCCTTATCAATTTCAATGGAGACAAAAATACAAAAAGTTGCAGAACAAATTATTTTCAAATTCCCTTCTGACCTTATCAAGGTCACAAACCAGAAAGACATTTAGCAAAATAAATAAGAATTTTCAAAACTGAAAGTAGGAAATATTTTTTTTATACTGTAAGTCATATTTTTAAGATATGTTCGATTAAAATCTTGTCTTTTAAAACAAACTGAAGTAGCAAAGTTCTTTAATTGGTAAAAATAAAATCTGTAACAAATTACAGAAAATGAATTTCTACTTGTATAAATATTATGGAATAGAAAGGATAGCAGTTACAAAACTAGTGAGCAATTCTGATTTTCTTCATTAACTGTCTAAGTGACCTTTATTTAGACTACAAATTTTAGCTAAGGCAATTGTTTAATACTTAAAAGTCCGAGCTGTGGTTCAGAGGTTAGTGCACTGGACTTGTAACCCAGAAATCCGGGTTCCCATGCGGGTCACAGCATTTTGCTCCATATGTGGAGAAGTTGCTGGTTCCTTGTGGAAGGGTAAGTTAGAACTGCTTAGTATACAGTCCAGAAAAACTGGTTAGGTGAACCTGTGCCCATGTATAACTGAAAAACGGTGTTAAACCCCAGTGATATTCATATCTAAAAATAAAACTATTCCTTAGCGAGTAAAATTGCAGTACTCTTTGTCAATTTTTCTGACTAAAATATATAACACAGACAAGATCCTTGAATTCAAGAAGAGGTATCATGGCTAAGATTGTCTCTGAAATAACACACAGAATCTCCCTTCTCACCCATACAAAGAAGGTAACACATTTTGGCATAAAATGGTCATTTTGATTTTACTGAAAGTTCAAAGTTTAGAAAAACATGACCCTGAACAGATAAGTTTTAGTGCCATACTAAAGAAATACAAACCTAAAAAAGTATAATCTGGTTTATCAAATAACGGTCCATATCTTTTAAAATTCATGCTTTGTCCTCGACTGAAAACAAAATATCGAAAATAAGAACGCAATCATTAATCATTCAGAATTCAACCACTGTTAATTACGAAAGCATTTTAACACAAACTTTACACTTGAAACCCAGTGGTAACATGTTTAGCTTGCTTATTATCAAGAGATGAAGAGAATAGGGTTTACATAATGCTAAATAATGCAAATTTTATGAGACCTTTGCCCATGATTAAAAGGTCAATGCTACATTTGAAGGTATAGAATGGGTATAAAATATATAATACAAGATGGATTCAAACAATAATAAGATAGTCAAAAAAAACTTCTACAATAAGTACAAAAAAATGCATAACATGTAACTTACGCTAATCTGTGTGTCTGACCGTAAGTCGTGAAGTCTGGAACATTAGGTTGATATGGTCTTTGTTGTCTTTTTATCCTCATTAAAGGAACTGACTGACTTATGTTTCGTTTACTTAAGTATCCAGCCACAGATTCGTGAATTAGTATTTGTCCAACACATTCTGGAAAAAAAATTTGATGAAGTGAATTTCAATGATCAAACACTAATTAACACAACAGAATCTGACATACTAGAAAAGCAGCGGAAGATTCCTATTGAATGCAGTAATAAAACATGGCACCATTGCTGTGTTAAATCAAACCTGCATCCCCAAATTTAACCAGTCACCTATCATTGCAAGATAAATAATTCCAAGGGTTGATCACTGTATAGTTGTTAGAATTTCATTGATAACAAAAATGGTTTTATAATCAATACCTCAATAATTTGTCAGCTAGCTACTGACTAAACAGGTTACAAAAATACTGGTACTTAATTTTCCCAGAACTACTATCAACTGGAATGCTTTACAACAAGGTTTTGTTAACTTGTCTGACCAGTTCTGACTGGCAGTAATTAAGATTGAACATGTGTCTCTCCAAACAGACCTACTATATTTTTATCTAAGACGATTTAACCAGTCTGTTTCAGTAAATTTTACTTCATTTCTCTTTAACAGCATTCGTAAGCTGACATATGTCAAGTCTTAAGTCCCCAGTAGGGGTTTAATTATATGGAAGAATGATAGATACTTAAAAAATGTTTTTGTGCCACAATGATCTATTAAAATTTTGATAGATCACCCATCTGGGTGCTTTATCCAGCTTAATGTAGCACTTATTTTGTGGTAGTGTAAATACAGTGCAATCCATAAAAATGATAAATGAGTGCAAATGGAAACAATGATAGAAAAACCTTGCAATCAAAGAGTATTTCACTGTCAACAGCATTAAAATATTGACTCAGCTACATAACTGTATGAAAGTCTGGTAATTTCTTCAAATAGCTTTTTCCCTTCTATAGCATAGGCGGTTTATAGGTGCCTTCCCCTCAGGAAAATTCCTTAAATTCATACAGATTTCCCCTAAAATTCAGTGTGTATAAAGTTTTTTCTACCCCTCGTGAAAAAATACAGTGTTATTTTTCCCCCAAATTCCCTTATGTATGATTATTAAATAAATTTCCATTTTGAACTTATGACATCATAGTTGATTATTGCAAATACATAGTAGACCTGAGACTGCAAAAATAAGTGAATTGCAAAACAATTTTTGACATATACTCTCACAACTATTTTGTATATTCAGATATTCACAAAAAACCTGCATCCTCACAATGTTTTGCCAAGATTTCTTTGGAACTGTCTTTATTTGTCCAGAAGTTAATATTAATATTCAAAAAGTGCTGGGGTTCCTAATCAAACCCAAAGAATCAATCGCTCAAATAGTAATATCTGGGTCATGAGTACCCGTACAATATCAATACTTTTACATAGTAACGTTATACGTGATCATAATATGACCTGACCTTTCATAAATGCAAACATACTTGTCGCGAAATCATGTGACATTGAAGTTTCTGGCGAGACAAAAGAGAAATAAAACACAAATAAAATACAGATGACATACTTTGGCATAAATTAAATCGTTGCATTGAAATAATAACTTGGTTCATGTTTCTAGTCGAGCGAATTATAATTTTCCAAACCAAAGCACTGAAAGTCGAATCGCTAGTTCTTGCTAAAGTTCCAATACACCGTCCCAGTTCCGTTGACCGAAGTGATACATATAATACTTAAAAGAAAATGGCTATAAATGTACATGGCGCGATTAGTGCTGGATAAAATGGAAATATATGACACTTGAAATAAGATATCGAGGGTTCATTTTTGCAACTGTTTTTTTTAAATTAAAATATGAACGTTATTTTGTACATGATGTAGACGATAGTGCCGGAAGATACACCTACATAATATATCAGATCTACACTGGATCCAGTCGACCATTTTTGCCGTGTGAGACTTTTTTGCAAATTGATGCATTCAGGATGTGTACACCGTTTAACTTAATGAGCTTTAATTTAGTTCTAAAGCGTAAAAATTGTTTGTTTCTGGTTACCCAATTTGGTGCAACACAAGAATACTTTTATAGCAAGGAAATCTTTAGATAAGTTTAATAAGAAAACTTCAAATAATGATTCATATGTTCATGCAGGAACGTCGCGTCAATAATTATAAATCCTAATATAAACGGTTGATGAAAAACAGACATACTTATATACCAAGGGAGACTGTAAATTATAATGTAAGAACGTCGCGAAAATTATGTACATTTAGTTTGTTCAGGCATTTCATCGGCGCAGTAGGCCTTACCGACAAGCTCTACGTGGTAAAACAGAACTATGGTTTGTATGCAGAGGATGTGACCCGCTTTTTCAAACTTCGTGCGTTCGTGTACCTACCCAGTTTATTTTTAATGAGCATGTAACCAGAAATAAACATTTTTTACGCCTATCAAGCCCTGGTTGATTAAATACGGGAGACAACTGCTGCAGTCTTCGTTGATAAATCTTCAAGAATTGTGAGTCGATTACTTTCAGATGAATGGGCTTAACTGGCTATTTGTAATCCAACGATACAGAACGCGCCCATGAGATTGCTAGCTCAGGTCTTGAACAAATTTAATTGCTGCAGACATACCCGATTCTCGTATTTATTACAAGATTGCGTTTTTTTTCGTGATATTAAAAGGTAAACATGCAAGTTCTGGACATTGTAGTATCATACGCGTTCATTTTCAATGTTGAAACTCAGATATCCATGCCTACTGTATGCTTTGTTGTCTAACACCTGTCTTTTTACTACGTACGATAGTTAACGATTCTCTTTAGATATTTTTCTATTGATCTTAAGACCTTAACAAATGTTGTAGTGAATTAAACTACAACATTTAAATCCTTGATACAACTAGATAGAAGCTCTGTAGTAAAGAGGCCCAGACCTAGATTACAAAAGTACGTTTGTTAACATTTATTTTGTTTCAAATGGAAGTAGTTTCAAGATATCGAAAAATCAGTCATAAATATCGAGTCTATTACCTTTAAGAAATGACCAAACTTGATTATATACGAAACTTGTCTAGATATACACAACGATGTACGTGTATTCTGCATACAAATTGCTTATTGATTTTGATTACATAACGTAAACTGTTGCACTCTAATGTAAAGCAATATTGGTCCACCATTTTGTCTACGATTAAGCTCCGTTTAATTATAAGCACAACAACAAGGGACAAGTCCACCTGAAGAAAGTTATGCATATCTAATATTTGAACTGCGCTTGATCCTATGAAATACAAGTTTGATCACTGATCCAACTATTAATTATAAGCATAGTCACTACGATTGATACTCTTTGAATTGGCATGCATGTGTACGTATAAAATTTCACTTTATATTAGAATGTCCCATATTTTTTTGATATTTGAAGAACATATCAAAAAATAATATTGGATCCGGAAAATACCTAATACCTTAGCATTTACTGAACTGGCGCCTTCTGAAAACAGTGGATTTATACTAAATCTATCTAAAAATATATACAAAACTTTAAAATGTAGAGATAACGAATATTATACTTTCTAGATTATACAATTCCTACGGTATTTAACCCGACAGTATGTGTCATTATATAATAAAACTTACCTTGATATTACATGTATTATGATATAATTACAATACATGTTTCAATCTTGTTTTTAACGATGATACGACTATACGTGTATTTGTATCCATCCATCCATCCATCCATCCATCCATCCATCCATCCATCCATCCATCCATCCATGTTATTATTGTTACAAAGTTGTCATGAGAACGTTTGCCACTGAAAACGCATAACCTGGACAATGATTATAAGAATTATATTTGATACAACCATATATACCTGAAAGTGTTAATTTAATTTTGTTTTTTAAATATGTGAAATATTGGATGTGTTGTCTTATTTTCAAAATCCATCCATCCATCCATCCATCCATCCATCCGTCCGTCCGTCCGTCCGTCCGTCCATCCATCCATCCATCCATCCATGTTATTATTGTTACAAAGTTGTCATGAGAACGTTTGCCACTGAAAACGCATAACCTGGACAATGATTATAAGAATTATATTTGATACAACCATATATACCTGAAAGTGTTAATTTAATTTTGTTTTTTAAATATGTGAAATATTGGATGTGTTGTCTTATTTTCAAAATCCATCCATCCATCCATCCATCCATCCATCCATCCATCCATCCATCCATCCATCCATCCATCCATCCATCCATCCATCCATCCATCCATCCATCCATCCATCCATCCATCCATCCATCCATCCATCCATCCATCCATGTTATTATTGTTACAAAGTTGTCATGAGAACGTTTGCCACTGAAAACGCATAACCTGGACAATGATTATAACAAACAAAATAAACAATTAATGACTACTATAGTCATCACATTTCTCGTGCAAAATTAATGACAATATCTAATTTACATTTTATTTTCGATTGGATCAGAAATAACTCAAGTATTAATGTGATGTAATTGAAATGGAAGATGGCATACGACTTAGCAACAACGGTTAATTAGTCAGTCGGCGTATAAATATTTCTCTGTTTGTATGTTACACGACATTTTATTGTAATTTTCCTTCTTTATTGCGATTCCGATTTACAACCAAATCATTAAAAAAGACCATCCATTATCAGAGAATATCAGTATACAGTGAACACATGTAAACAGAGAACACCTGTAAACAGCAAACATCTGTAAACAGTGAAAACATTTAAACAGAGAACATGTAAACAGAGAACACATGTAAACAGAGAACACATGTAAACAGTGAAAAACATGTAAACAGTGAACACACGCAAACAGTGAACACATGTAAACAGAGAACACCTGTAAACAGAGAACACCTGTAAACAATGAAAACATGTAAACAGAGAACACATGTAAACAGTGAACACATGTAAACAATGAAAACATGTAAACAGAGAACACATGTAAACAGTGAACACATGTAAACAGAGAACACATGTAAACATTGAACACCTGTGAACAGAGAACACCTGTAAACAGTGAACAGTTGTAAACAGAGAACACCTGTAAAAGTGAACACATGCAAACAAAGAACACCTGTGAACAGAGAACACCAGTAAACAGTGAACAGTTGTAAACAGAGAACACCTGTAAAGGTGAACACATGTAAATAGTGAACACATGCTAACAGAAAACACCAGTAATTAGAGAACATCAGTAAACAGTGAACGCAAATAAAAAATGAACACATGTATGCGGAGAACACCTGTTGATAAAGAAGGCCTGTAAACAGGGAATAAATGTGAGTAAAGAAGACCTGAGATCTGCGAAGAACTTAGAGCAGAGACCGTCTGTTAAAACAATATCTGACTCTAAGGACCAGCAGTTCAATTTCCAAACATAATGTTTCATGTCTCTGGATAATGTCAGCATCCAATAAAACACATTGTTTGACTGTAATTTTAAACTGGATAAATGCAGTCATTTATTGGTATTGATGTTTCAGGAAGAAGAGAGCGATCGGAGCTTCTAATTTTTCTTTTCCTTCTTTTCCAGAAAATTTTGTTGAAGTACCATTATATCATTTTAGACATACTATGAGGGTCTCGTTTACAGTATTAACAACAAGTTTAATGCCGGATAAAGTAAGCATTTTATCATTAAGATACCGAGTTATTTTTAGCTTTAAAAAGATAACGTTTCCCGTCTCATTGCAATGTCATTAAATCAAATACTATCACCATTTAGGCAGTCCTAATTTTCAGTTAAGATGACGCTCGACATTTCGTGTATCGTTGTAAAATCACCAAGGGGATATTTGGTTAGAAAATTAATATCCGGGAACTTATCGAAAAACTAGAAGTACGTGGTACATAGGATCGGAATTAAGTGCCGAACAGAGTGGAAATAAACAGCCAGTGTAAATGTTACGGCTTTAAGTATCTCATACATGAGAATTTAATGAGATAAATATCATTTGATTTGACGTCAACCAGTTTTTATTTGAAGACCATAATTTACCGCTCTTTTAGTTCAATAAAATTCTTAATGAGAACAATCAAACGGGCCTAAACAAAAAAGGGGTTGTTTCCGGTTACATGCCCAAAAATACGGGTTGGTTGGTAGGGATTTTTTTCTTTTATGTCTTTTTACATATATCGGTAACGCTGTTGTGAAAATTACGATATAGCACTAAGATTTCGATGTCGTAAAAACATATGAGTTTGCAGGTAAAAGATGGGTCGGTCGGGTAACCGCAAACAAACCTTTTATTTTTTAGGCCTAATATTGAGTTGGTTCAAAATGAAGTTGAAATATAGAGGAAATATTGACAAACGGTTCGGAAATAAGCCATCATTATGATCTGGTGTATTGGAGTGATTGCTAAACTTGTTGATTTTTTACGTGACTTGTTGTCACTGGGGTTTAACGCCGTTTTTCATCAATATTTCAGTTATACAGGGCGACCGGTTGATCTAACATACCCTTCCACAAGGAGCCGACAACTTCTTCTCATATGGAGGAAAATCGACATATTTGTCAAATTTTCATAGAAGGGTATGACCTATGAGGGATTCGAACCAGGATTTTGGGGTTACAAGTCCAGCGCACTAACCACTGGACCACGTCCGCTGCCTTTAAACTTGTTTAGTTTTACAGTATTTGCCAAAACATATCAAAATAACACAGCGGTAAAGGACTTACGAAGTAAGTAGATTTGAGCAAAATTAGGCTAATCATTTAATTTGATAGAATGTCATTTAAAATACCAAGCGAATTACATCTTAATATCCCCCTAAGATGATTACATGGTTAGATAATTATACATAAAATGTAAATCCGTAAATCATAATTACAGTAATATATATAGTATTATTAGTATTTAATTAGGCTAAAATAGATCCACGTCCATTCATCCAATGCTTTTTATTAGAGCCGTTACTAAGCAACGAATAAATATTATTGCACAATAATAAAATGTACCAAATGACGTTGCCGTGGATTTCAGAGCTAATACCGCATAATTATTCTCTGTCATCAAGGTGAAACACGTCAGAGTTTAACACTCAACAGAGATTGTATGACTTAATGAAATATTAATATGTCGCTAACAACAATATGTTTGTTATGTAACACGCATAACGCATAGTCACCTGTTGCAAAACACGCGTGATACGTATTCGCATCAATGAATCATGTAAAATAAAACCGTTTGTACCTGGGAAATACATGAACTATTACACGTATTATAGCAGAAATCTGACTAGTTCTATTAATTATCAGATAAATAATCTTAAAAAATCACCGTAGTTTCTTAAAAGTGAAAATAACAAAATGCTATGAATTAAAAAACAAAGAATATTTCGTTCAGCTACGAATTTCTAAGCACCCAGGTACCCTTATTTACTTGACGCAACTGTATCACTGCTGAAATAAATCCAGTTTTACGAATTATTTAACAGAATCACCATGGAAACTAAACAAATTAAAACCATCACTGTGGGAAAGTCCTATTTTACAAAACTTACATTAGTCAGGACACGCTTTTAATTATTCGATAGCTTAAAAATTGCGCAATCGGCTGCTTATTGCTCATCATGTAAATGACGCTTATCCAACTGAATACGTTGCGCCATGAAATCGTTCAATGTACAAATATATAACATATTACAGTTAGACCCACTCTAATACTTGCTGATGTGGGGACCAAAGAATGTTCGGATTAGAGAGGTTTTCGTATTGGAGAGGTTTTCAAATTGGAGAGGTTTTCAAATTGGAGAGGTTTCCGGATATTGATTGGTTGTTTCAGAACCATTATTTTAGACAATGGTTTAAAACAATCCGTTTAAACAATTTTAAACACTTAGTAAGTTTATGTATAAAGTATGTAGTATGTAATTCGACTGGTAAAAGATGACATAATCATTATGATTGTATCATTTAGCTGAATAACCTATGCTTGAATCGTATTCGCTTTGTAAAATCAAATAACAATATGCATTGTGTTATATTGATACGATGATAGTATACAGTAGAGACCACTTCAAAATTAAGACCATCTCAATATAATGGCCATTTGTCTTCAGACAGCTTTTCCATATTTTGTCTGATATTTTTTTTTACTAATATTGAGTCCATCTCTTAATTAAGACTGAACTAATTGGTCTTAAAGGTAGTATAAATATGGAAGAATTACAGTCTACTATGATCACCTTTTTTAAACAAAATAAAAGACGGCTTTCTTACACAACTTCGCAATTTAGGTCTTATCCAGGAGGCAGAAAAAACATAAAAATGAATTTACGCGTGGTTTCATTCAGGCAACACACATGTAGTCTACTTAATGTTGGCGTGTTTCGTGTGTAAAGACGCGTTAATTACTAAATACGCATCTTTTGTTAATGAACAGACTGTGTTTCAAATTTTCCGCACCTAATTCGTACACTACATACTCTGAACAAGAAAACTATCGGATAAGATTACATGTTATTTGACTTTGTTTAAATGCAAATATATAATTTATCTTCATATAAATGTATATTTCATGTCGAGTTTGTCTAGAAATACCTAATATATCCCAGATGACAAGATTTATGGCGTCTGCACAAGAGAATAAAAAACTTCTCTTTTTCTGAATGTTAGCGTGATAGCTCGCAACTGTTAGTAAATATGCCGCTCCGTTCTACAGCCTGTGTGTCATGTTATACATTATCAAAGACGGTCATACGAATGCGCTATATTCGACCACAACTCGAATGTTTCCCGCTTTTTTTAACTAGACGGGAATCGAATATGTATACCTGTTATTAGAACTATATTCGTGAAAGAAAAGCTTTCCTACTAGAAGAATTCTATTTTAAAACCTGGTGACGTCATATCGACGTTTCTTTGGAGACGTAAGTAATCTTCTTCAATAAAACTATTGTGAAATCAAATACTAGTATCTGTCTATCTTGACAAATGATTGGAAAGAATCAAAGAATTTAATTCGCGTTGCTATGGGAACAAGTCTTAATGAATTCATTGTAATTAGCCTTATTATAGAATTGTAAGTCAGACAGAAGTGATATGAATGTGAGGGAAAGTCATTCACGGGAAAATTTTGATTATGCTGTAAAACTTGTTTACGTTTGCCAAAGGCTTTACGGCGTAAAAATTGCTTGTTTCTGGTCACCCGATCTACCCTAATTTTACCCCACGACCCTAAAATTTATTAAGCCCGGGGAATCGTACATCCACTCTCATTTTTAACCTTCCCGCACAAAATAATCTCAGCAGCGGCTATCAAGAATGATTCGTAAAAATTAAAAAAATCTACCTACTTGCTTTATTTTTTAATAAGCATGTGACACAAAATAAATATTTTTACGTAGTCTGTGATTCGGATCGCGAACTGCGAATCGCAGTCTGCATTCTAGAACACAGTTCGGGATTCGAATAGCGAACTACGAAATGCATGCAAACTTTATACAGTCTAAATTTGTCCAATTATTGATTCGTAGCGCATGGTTGCATCAAACTTCGGAAGTATCAAGTTCGTTCAATGGATGTAGAATTCTCAGTATTTTATTAAAGCAAGTTTATTCCCCCTGTGGCAATACATGTATGTGACTGCCTTGTCAAATTTGTAAATCACACTTGTCCAGTGCAGTAAACCCTCGCTAGTCCTAGACCAGGGTCGAGCAAAACTAAAGAGGGAGTAATGAAACAAGTACGTACAAAGAAAGCGTATTTTATTAATGCACCTAGAATTTTCGATGATCAGGAGCGATGAAACATAATTAAATATTAAATGATAAATCAAACATAGTTAGATAATTTATTCTAACAGCCAAGTAGCGAATGCGTACTTAGAAAAAATTAAACAAAAGGTTTCCTCAATATTTGGTCATTTGTAAATGACACAATTTTGAATTTTGTAAATCGACGTATTTGAGACAGAAAAAAATCTGCCCGGTCTATAAATACTTGATTTGTTATGTCGACGATTTGGATTAGGACGGCGGTAAAAAGCACAAAGTTTAGGTAGGTCAAGTAACACTCAACCCGTATTGTCATAATTACTCGATAATCATTGAAAATTCCATTATATGGAATCCGTTTTTTTCCTGCGAATTTACCGCGCTGAGAGTAATGTTCTCAGAAAATTCAGATATAATGGTCTCCTGGGTAACGGAGACTATAATCTTCTCACGCGATACCAGTCTTTTGTCTGCTAAAATCTTGGTTTTGCAAAATATTTGTGTGTAGCTGTCTGGAATTAGAACAATATGCATTAAAAGGTATCTGTTAGGCCGAGATATGAAAGAACAATTGATTTCTATTATTGTCACAGAAGTGGTTGAGCTATGTTCAGTCAGCATAAAGGACGATAACCAACTGAGAATCCTTTTCATTTTTCGTTCATACACGCAGAGAATGACTCAGTATGTTTATTGTAAGTCCAAAAGAAGAACGTTTAAACGTTGGTCGATGCTGGAGTGAAGTGGTCACTTGTTGAAAACAGTGTGGTTAGAATGGAATTCAACAAGACAAACCATTTTTATGCAATGTTCGTTAAGATACTGTCTTTACCAACACAAACGGATTGGAAAATAATGTGCAAAAATGATGCACAAAAATTTTGACAAAATAATAAATTTAATAAATCCGTAATGTTCAACAAACAACTCGCTAAATCACTAATTCAAAACAGGATACACTTAAGCGCTCAATTATAAGCAAACATAACTGGTTGGGAATAAATGCATCAAGACATTCCGAGATCAGTGAAAATCTTTCGTTGTGGAGATATTAATTTAATTTCCCGACTGGGACATTTTAGTAAATGGTTGTCTACGTAGCGCTAATATTACACTTAAGCTTTCCAAGACAGAAGGGTTACCACAAAAAGCTGAAGTTACTTTAATTTGTATATGCATTAACTAGTCACACCAATCATTCCCGATAAGAATACAATTAAATTTGCATTTGCGGTCATCTCCGAGTAAAGACCACCCTGTGAATAAAGGTTATTCTTTGAAACAATATACATGTAACGATTTAGAACAAACTGACCTCCAAATACGGGCCATCTGTCAATAAAGATCAGATGTTGTCTTTCCCAAAGGTGACCATTGTTCACAGGTTTGACTGTAATCAGAAAATGTAACAAAGGAATGACGTAATTTGCAAGTGTTCGTTCGTTCCTCAATTCATTATCCCATATTACACTTATCAATAACCGATATTTGTCCATTTTTTATTAACATTGAAATACAGTAGGAATTTCTGGGTGACCACTGTCTTCTTATTACAACGACCACTTATTTTCGCATCAATTTTCGGTTCTTACTTTAAATGTCTACTTAGTATTAGTGACTCCTCCTGAATATTAACAATAGATTATTATTATTATTAGATATTATTCTTTGCTCCAAATTTGTGATCTCAACATTAAGATTCTGCTCTACATAAGTACAAGTACATGTAATAATTTTTATCAATTAGTCTACTAAATACCTACATTATCTCTACAATAACACAATGTACTCACATGATTCAGTTATCAATGGTAACACTAACGTCAGCATTGCGTAATGATTTTTATAACGGTAATGAACGGACCACTTGAACGTATGGTCATTTATAAATAGTCCACGTGGCAGCAGTATCCGTTGAAAGTAGTTTGATAAAAGTAAAACAGAAACAATTACGAGATGTCCACGTTATTTTTTGCGGAATTTGTGGATTTTATGGACAACTGAACGGCATTAGGACTTTGTTTTGTTTTTATGTGACTTATTGCCACCGAGGTTTATTGCCGTTTTTCAACAATTTTTCAGTTATACACGGCGACCGATTCACCTAACCAGTTTTCCTGGGCTGTATACTAACCAGTACTAACTTACCCTTCCACAAGGAGACGGCAACTTCTCCACATATGGATGAAAATCGACATTTGGCATTAGGACTAGAATATTTTTATATAATACTTTGCGCGCCATGAACGTAAAGCATGGTTACCATGACAAAAATTATATATTCTTATGTAGAATACAGCCTGGATAATTATAAACCAGAAAGATGACGTAATAACAGCATTTCCTCGAAATTTTCGTCATATTACGTCATGTATGAACTTCTATGAAAAGGTTATGCTGACTGTCCGCGTATCTTTTTGACAGCCCTCGTAAATTGACAAAGTCACAGGAATTTATTAGATGTCATTTTTTATTGTGATTTAAACATTTCTGGTAAGAACTTTACGCCTCTGTCGAGTGACTTAAGTGGCCTTGCGAACATTTCAGACAATAATTACCATTTGCATTTGGGGGAATGTGGTGGGGTGTAAAATATCTCAGCAACATTTTGTAAAGCACCAATATTCCAAATACTGGATTAAAAAATATTCATGAACGTCTTTTTTGAGGGTATGGGTGTATGTCACACAATTGTTAGACTACAAAAAATAGTTAACCCGATTCTTCACAAGGCAACCGATATTATTTCCATAAATGGTAATTTTGTGCGACTCAATAGCGCCCTCTTGTAGGACTTATTTAATATTAGTATTAGAGAAATATCATACAGCTTGTAGTTATTTTCAGGTAATTTGATTTCTTTCAAACTATTAACCTAACTTCTGCTTTTTAATCTTTGTTCCATTCCAGAAGTCATCATATAATCAAATTTGTATTCATGCGAGCTTGGAGGATTCTGGCATGTTTTGAAGAAATGGGAGAAGAAATGTAATGTCATTTTATCTCTGCTTCCCCAGAAATATATTCAAATTTTAGAAATAAACTCACAAAACGTGAATTATTCAGAAAATAACTGCATAATGTGTCGTCTTGAATCTTCTGTTTCTCGTTGCAGGTGTCTGGGTAAAGTTTTGTAATGTAGAAAGAGGAATTATCATCGTTAGGGATCAAAGAAGCTAACGCGCCGGGAATCAACTCTTATAGAATAAATATATCATATTGGCTGGTGCTGCACTTGACAGAAGTGTAAAACATGGGATTGTAAGCTAATACAATGCAGGTTAAAGAACCTAGAATTTTCAAATAATAGTACAACCTTAAATAGCAGGGGACTCTTAATAACCCCAATTAATAAAATATATCTGAATATTTACACACATGTAATATGATTACTTAATTTCAGTCAGTAGACGTAGAGTACAAAACAAGACTTGTACATTTGGACGTGGAGTACACAACAGGAGAAGTACCATCAGACATGTAGTACACAATAGGAAAAGTACCATCATACTTGTAGTACACAACAGGAGAAGTACCATCATACTTGTAGTATACAATAGGAAAAGTACCATCATACTTGTAGTATACAACAGGAGAAGTACCATCATACTTGTAGTATACAATAGGAAAAGTACCATCATACTTGTAGTACACAACAGGAGAAGTACCATCATACTTGTAGTACACAACAGGAGAAGTACCATGATCATACTTGTAGTACACAACAGGAGAAGTACCATGATCATACTTGTAGTACACAACAGGAGAAGTACCATGATCATACTTGTAGTACACAATAGGAAAAGTACCATCATACTTGTAGTATACAACAGGAGAAGTACCATCATACTTGTAGTATACAATAGGAAAAGTACCATCATACTTGTAGTACACAACAGGAGAAGTACCATCATACTTGTAGTACACAACAGGAGAAGTACCATGATCATACTTGTAGTACACAACAGGAGAAGTACCATGATCATACTTGTAGTACACAATAGGAAAAATAACATCAGGTTCCTTTCAATGACTTGCAGATAAGAATACGGAAACACTATTGAGTTTAATTGCCCGCCAGTATATAACAGCAATACTCTCGAAAATTGGCATAAAATCCCAACAGAATATTCATTCACTTTTAAATTAAAATTTTCCCATTTCATGACATAAATTTTGTAAAAGTCATTTATCGACATGCCTTTTGATAAACAAAGCTGACACTTAGCTAGAAACATGCATATTGGTTATGACAAGTTGAACAATACTATTTATGGGCTTGGAGGCCAATCCAGTTTTTACTTGTAGCTTGATATTCGTCTAGGTCTTATATTTGTGATACGATTGTCGTATTACTGCAAGGGACTGAATGCCGCATAACAACTAAATTATTAAATGGAAGACAGTCTAGCGTTTTCATTGTAGAATTTTCCTTCAAGCTGTGTAATCTTTTGCTTTCTGCAGGACATAGCAAACAACAAGAAGCAGTTTGTAGAGAGTAAAAACAACAAGAAACTAACAGACGTTTCCCACAGGAAAGCCGCCATATTTGTCAGTTTTACATCCGGGAATTTTTAAACTGTCTCAATGTAGGCCCACAACATATATTTGAGATAAAACGTAGTCGGCCGAGGCATGTCAAATGGGACAAATAGTTCTGTACTTGTTTGCAAATTATGTACCCAAATACTTGTATGGTATGTTTATTTCGAACACGAGGGCAGTGATATGTCACCTATATCTTGAACAACTGTAAGAAAGTGAAAATACAGAACAAACGCATTATGGGTAATGTGAAAATGATCCCATGACAATAATGTTATACAAATGTATACATAACAAAAGTGAAACATATTGATCAGTCGTTTGATATACCAAAATGAAACTCTTAACAGCAATTGATCGATAATCGTTGCAATTTATTTCGTATTATGAATCTTTTATTGTTTCTAGTTTATGAGATTTTCAAATTTTTATACAGTAAAACCTCATGTAGCGACCACCTAAATATTACGACCACCTTGTTATAACGACCACTTATTTTCGGACTGGCTTTCAATAACTCCCCTATAATTAAACTTGATAATGAGACCACCACATTATTACGATGGATTTTTTCGGGTCCCGAAGGGGGTCTAATTATTAAGGTTTTATTGTACAATGTACGTGCATATCTAATCAGATAAGCGATCATTTGAGTAAGGGCACTACTAATTGTAAGACAGATAAATCACCATGAAAACCAGAAGAATACAGGATTTATCATGGTCGATTTCATTTTTCTTTCGTTGGCATGGTAATAATTTTGACAATAATGGTTTATAAATCATTTTATTCCAAATATAGTGAACAGGGAACATATCGTAAAAGTTAATCATTTAACCCGACCCTTTAGACAAAATCTGACGGAGAGAGAGAGAGGGGGGAGAGAGACTCTTTTTTCCAAAAGGTGGTCTAAGCATCGAAGTGTTACTTCCAACATGTACGTATTGATATAAATTGCATAATTATTAATATTACTGTTTCTAAACTTGAAATGAAACAGGGGATATCACGTAAAGTCAACCAGTGCAGTCTCCTCGAGCGCCGTAAAACTGATGATCCCGAAGGCTTGGATTCACATCAATTTAGATGTATCTTCTATTGAAGAGTTAGAATCTTATTAATCTGTCGTTATAATTTATAAATTATTGGATATTTAAGGAATTTAAGAATAACAGGGACCAGTCTCAATCCTTCCTTTATTATAGTTTTCTATAATTCTATAGTAATTTCAATAATTCGACAATTTTCTTAAGCAATCCATACAAAATGTTTAACCTTCTCTATTCTGGTTGTAACGGTTATTGACTCATTTTAGTTGCCAGAACACCTGCTTTTACGAACGAAGAAAATAAATAACTGTTTTATCATTACGTCATAATTGGAACCCTGTCATAACAATTTGTAAACATCGAACGATTGAATCACAGTATCAAAGATAGCGGCAGTTCACTGGAATTGAGTCACGCGAAAATCCCTTCAATTGATTAATCTTTGACGCAGATTACAAAGTACACTAAATAACACCCACAAATTTAAATTAAGCAACAGATGACACCATGTTGAGAATCTTTGATACGGCGTTACTACAAATAAATCCAGAATGACTCAGTGTCTTTTGAAATCAATTTCAGACCTGTTCCCCGATCAGTGTCATATAGCAGCCTGAATCAGCGCAGCGTTTCCATAAACGGAAACAATATCTTCCCAGCGATGCGTTGTGCTTTTCATTTCATCGATTATTGGCGAAACAATCCGAATGAGCAAGTGTTGCTGAGAGCGCTCCGTCAGAGGCGCTGCGTTCAGTTACTATAAATAGATATCCGATTCCATTGACAATCCACGGATTGCCCGAATATATAAGGCAATGAGAAGCGATTGATTCATTTCATGAATTGACTGTCGCGAAGGGTGCTACTGAATTGAATTCTTGACAGTAAATAAAACGGTAATAAAACTAACACTACGCTGATCGTAAAACAGTGATATGGAACTGGCTGAACTTTGTAAAATTTCAGAGAAATACGCGATGGCTGACAAATCGGCAAGACCAAAAGTTGTGTTAGAAAAGAAGGGGTTATCATACACGCGCTCCATCAGAAAGAATGGTGAAAAACGACCACAACGCAGTCGAAGTAAAAGTCTACCCTCGATCGCAATCAATGTACCACAAAAAGCATTCGAATCTGCTACCTTGAAAGGAAATATAAAGGAACAATGTAGCATTGACGAAGATTCTGAATTGGTAGATGAATCTGTGCGGATTCGACAATTCAGTACGACAATGAAAGGACTTGTTAAAATGAGTGATCTACGAAAAGACAGCCGAAGAGATAGTGGGTATTCAACTACGAGTTATCGTAGAAATAGTTCCATCTCAATATGTAGCGTGACTTGTGCCAACGGACGTAGAGACAGCGTACTTACCGAGGAACCATCCGCGCCAGCTCGAAGAAATAGTTCCTTCGCGGCTACATACTGTACGCCAGTGAGGAGAACCAGTTGTATCACAGAAAGAGAGTATAAGAAACTCGCACAGAACTTTGCTTTTAACAATTCTCAGGATTCAATTTTGGATGAATGCCCGTCCGAATATCACGTTGTTGTTCTGGGTTCTAGTGGCGTAGGCAAGAGCGCCATCATAAATCAATTTACGACGTCGGAATTTCTCGGTGCTTCTGATGTTTACACAGGTAATGTTTTTGTTTTCTTTGAACTTTACCACATACATGAATATTGCTTGTTATAAAATGCATTGGTGTGACTGTACTAGAATTTATTGCGATTTAGTTTCCATAGTAATTAAGGTATCATTTGGTGTAAGTTTACAGTCAGTAACATGATACAGAAACTGACGTGCGCAGACGAAATACTGTACGCATTATCATGATTACATGTAAAAGGACACAATTAATAAAAGCTCAGATTAATTCTTACACTGGATCCAAGGAGACGGTGATAAACACCCCAACATTCATTCAGAACATGAAATTAGTGATGAGGCACGCTTTAACAATTAGTGCGAAATAATGTCGTGACTAATAAATACCCGTTTGTTGGGTAAAAATTAATCTCACAAACACTACATTGAATCTCATACGTACATTTTTCATTAGCCGCGACCGTGGTCCAGTGGTTAGTGCGCTGGACTTGGAACCGGGAGATCCTGGTTCGAATCCCGGCCGCGGCAGGTCATACCCTTCCATGAAAATTTGACAAAAATGTCGATTCTCCTCCACATGTGGAGAAGTTGCCGGCTCCTTAAGGAAGAGTAAGTTAGTACTGGTTGGTATATAGTCCAGGAAAACTGGTTAGGTGAACCGGTCGCCGTATATAACTATTGTTGAAAAACGGCGTTAAACCCAGTGAAACAAACAAACAAACAAACAATTTTCATTAATGGGGAGACACCTCTTCCTGTCTCCATCTCGAGTAGTTCAGATAGCCCTGCTGCTTACATCAAGCCGTTATTACTAAAATGTCCTAAGTAAACTAAAAAGATGGTAATTTTTTACTTTAATACATATATCATATCACGTTGTATACTCCTAACACAGCGTGTGATTCTGATTTTCATGAATACAGTGAAGCCCGATCTTAAGACCACCCATTGCCAGAATCGAATTGTTTTTCAACATCCTGAATTTTTCTTTATTTCAAAGTAAAAATTTGTTTGAAAAAAAAATGGTTTTGAACGAAATCCGTGCTAACGTCTTGTCTCACTTTGCGACCAGCTCAATATTACGACCACTTTGTTATAACAACCACTTATTTTGTGGGCCGGCTTTCAGTTACTCATATATAATTAAAAAAATATTACGACCGATGTTTCGGCCCCCTAAGGGGGTCTCAATACCGAGGTTTCACTGTATTCGTATGAATGATTGGAAGTTCAGATATACGGAAATAAGAAGGAACGTCACACTGAACTGTCTTTCAAATAAGTGTTCACTTAGCTATCAAAATAAAGCTTAATTAAGTATTAATATTAATTGTCAGTAGACCTGTAAACAGTTATACACTGTATCATAGAACAAACAAAGACGATTTTAGGAAATCAAATAGCATCAGATGAAATATTAATCAGTTTCATTGTCAGATGACTTGCACAAATCTAGCGAATTATAAATACAGTAAAACCCCTGAAAACCGGACTCTCTGATAACCGCAATTCCCTGAAAACCGGACTCTCTGATAACCGTAATTCCCTGAAAACCGGACTCTCGGATAACCGTAATTCCCTGAAAATCGGACAAGTTTTCAAGTTCCGTTTTATTCTCTTCGATTATCAACAGTTCTCCGAAAAAAAATGGAATTCTCAGAAAACTGGACTTTTGGTCCAGTTCGGAGAAGGTCCGGCTTTCAGGGGTATAACAGTATAAACGCAACAAAAAATATCAACCGTTTAAGTGGCATTTGGTTAATTTTTAACTGATAGTTGAACTAAATATACTTATTAAACTTAGAATTTGCTTAGTAATGTGTCCTAGAGCTTACGTTATCGATATTTCTAGATGCATTATCACTCGCAAGTAATCCAATATTTTCTGCTCTAATTGATAAATTGGTCTTTCCATTAATTGGCGAGCTGAGATAATCAGTTCTCGGGGTATGTCTATGCGGTTATTGAACTCTTGGCGCACCAAAGCTGTATTAATCATTGAATAGCTGTCATATACCCATTACCAATTCCAAAATTTATTAAAAAAAGTATTTTTTTTTTCAAATGTCAATGATGTCATCTTCTATTCTTCTGTTTGCGAAAGATCATGAACCATATTCAGTACCAGCAATAATCAATGGTGTATCCCCAGAGTAAAAAGCAGCTTGTATCAATAAACCCCTTTAGACAAAAGCCAGATGTTTGCAATACATTTCAAACTGTCTTATCATTTGTATATAAATTATTATCAGGATGTGTGTTTGGATACCAGCAATTTTCCGACACGAAAAGTTTCTGCGTTAAGAACGAATGAAAAAATAATGACATCAGATATTTGTAAAGACAGTTTAAATTTTGTCATTATTTAAAATCCGCTTTATATATTATTATAGCCATTCCCCGCTATTCAAAATAGGGAGTGGTGTAGAGGTATTCTTTGTAGAAACCAGATTGACAATTAAAGGATCGACTATGTATATTTTACGATATTGTTATTTTTACAGACACAACAGAACTCAGGACAAGCGTATCCGTTATATTAAATAAGGAAGAATCCGTCATGGAACTGATTGAAGAAAACATTATGGTAGGTAAAAATGTTTAACAAGTTCAAGAGAAGGACAATCTTTTTACAAAATTCAAACCGCAAAACCTCACTTAGCGACCGTTGTGACCACACTATTAAATCGATCCCTGTCTTGGACCTTTTTTTCAATTTGTCCCATAAGCACTCGGTTTCTGTGATTTTTATACTCGTACAGACGTTATACTTCAATCTTAACTCATCAAACTACGCAAATCTGTCCAAAGATCTACATGCCGCTACTGTGCGTATATGAAAAACCTAAAAGGTTAGTCACTCGCCATATTTTCGATCGACGGAAGTAATGATATCCAGCGTGGTTCCCAGTATTCCTTCTGAAATGCGCACGTTTTTCGGGAAACCTCGCTCTTGATGTAGCGCGAAAAGTTTAACAGCGAGGTACAGAAATCACTCAAACCGAGAACCTATGTTTGTTCCCTAAATGTTAACTTTATAATGTGATCAACTCATCATTAAAACCATTTTAAATGGTCTACGTAGATGGCCATAATTTCTGGATTCTTACAATTTTGATGTATTTATTGATTTTCGCCTTTATGTATTTAATCTACTTACATAATGAAAAGAAGTTGAATGTACGGCCACCGGTTCAATGTCAGTAGCTATGCGCATGCGTCCTCATGACAACATGATAGTAGACATCATGAAAAGGAATCTACCTTATGTATGTGTCGCACTTCTTGCGGCAATTAAAGCTGTTACCTACGAAATGGGGCGTTTGTGCGTAATTAATTGTTGTGGGTGGCAATACTGACAGCGAAAACATTTCAGAAAGACATAGTATTCTACGTGATTTCGCTGAGAAAAACACGTACGCAGCGCTGTCTAGCCTGTCCGTGATTTATTGCGTTTCAGAAAGATACACTTGTTATTTACAAACACTTTGACATGACGTATTTCTGAGAAACACACTAGCGTCATTACTTTAGAAAACAAACACGAACAAACAATACCCCGCTAAAAAAACAAGATGCCTATAAACTGCATTTGTATTCTCAACACACGAAATACAGACATTTAAAGTTATTGAATTCAAAGAATTGAATTATCCCCCAACTCCATATTTGCAGTACGGGTATGTACATAATTTATTTGGATTAAATTTCGATGTATTGTATTTATCCCCGAGAGCACATGATAGTAGACATCATGAACATGTTGTTCGCTGTATAAAGTTGGAACGCTGTTCGTAGTTAGTGATTCGAATCGCGAACAATATTACGACCACTTTGTTATAAGAATCACTTATTTTCTGACCGGCTTTCAATAACTTCCCTATATTTCAATTTGATAATAAAACCACCTTATTATTACGACAGATAAGGGTCCCGAAGATGGTCTCATTATCGAGGTTTTACTGTAACAGTGTCTCGTGTTACAAAGACTATTCGAGGAAATCTTTGAACCTTGTTAAACCTGATGAACTTAGGCGGTTTCGAGCAGATGTGCCGTCTTATGTATCAAGAAGAAGATATTAATACAGACAACTTCATGACAAAAAAGATCAAACGCTATAAAGAACAGTGCCATTTTAATCATCGCCTTTCTAGTCTCAATTTAACTCTTAATGCTCTCAAACAGCGTGATATATCTGGTTTGAAATGTCAATGACAGAAATTGACGTACTTTTAGAAAGCCATATACGTTTATGTTGATTATGTAAACTGTTTTTTTTCTTCCTTGTCTTTCAATGTAAACACGTCCGGTTAGAGGAGATTTGAATTATTTAGCACGGGACGAACCGCAGGTCTTGAGATCGCTAGTTCGAGACCAGGGCAGATCAGTTAACTTAACTTAACAACAACATCATCATCAACAACAACAGTGCCAACAACAACAACAACAAACATCATCACCACCAACAACAATAACAGCAACAACACTATCTAAAATTAATGACCATATTATTATATAGGACCTTACACAATGAGAAAAATTGAATACATCATACTGGTATATAGAGTAAATCAAAACATTTATGATAAAATAATTGTACATAATTTGTTTCAACGAAGGTACTGTCTGAGATTGATTTCATTTTCTCCATCGATTGACAATATAGTCAGACCTGGGAAAACGACCCTCAGTGAATAACGACATCCTATTAAACAATGATATTCCTTTATAAATACTAATTGATCTAAATGACCAAATAAACCCTTGAATAAGGTCCAGTTGTACATGAAGTCAATATAACTCTCATTATTTGACTCTAAATGTATACAACAAAACCTCAGATAGTGAGCACTTCAATATTATGACCACCGTGTTATAACGACCACTTATTTTCGGACCGGCTTTCAATAATTCCCCTATTTTTCAAATTAATAATGAGACCACCTCATTATTACGATCGATGTTTGGGTGTCCCGAAGGTGGTTTCATTATCAAGGTTTTACTGTACATAATTTAGTCTGATGGGTATGTGTACTTTTATGTGTAAGTCGGATATATTACCATGGAAACCAGGAGAATACAGGAATTAACATGGTTTTCGGGTCCCGAAGATGGTCTCGTTATTGAGGTTTTGCTGTACTCGCTAAATTTATTGCCAACCCTTTTTTAAACGTATAGTTGATCTAAGAGTGTCATACGGTCTTGTGCAATCATGGCGCACTTGTTTACAGTCCCTATGATCAGAAGTATACGTTAAACTCTTCATTAACTCGGTAATTGTCATCAGGAAGGTTTGAATGAAGGACTTTGATTGGATTTGATTTGCAATTTCTCTCAATTGCCTGTATCAAATGAACAACTAATGAATGTATGACGTCAATGGTATTGGCTTCTATACGTTTTAGACAATTTAGTTATATGTTGAATTGCGCAATAAACTTATGTCTCCAGCTTAGATAGAAAACAGAGGTTTAAAAACCAAGACTTTCTCAAGAGCGGATGTTGCCCGTATAGAATTTTCTGCAAGTACGCGTGCGTGTGTATTAATTTAAATAGCATTATCTATCTTTGCGGAGATTGATAAAGCCAATTTAAGCATAGTATCAATTTTCCATTCATAGTTTCATATTTCTGGTACGAAGGTCTTATGAATCAGTCCAAAAAAACTGATGTGCTGAATGAAATACGTGAACTGTGGTAGTTAATTTAATTATTTCCATGTTTGGATGTTTCCAGAGCAACGTGAAAATTCCTTTGACATGAACATAGTTAGTCATTATCTACGAGTATAATTTCAATGCAAAGATAATGTTATTATGTGATGGATTAAAAACGTGCATGTTAAGGTTTCACCAGCGGTCAAAACTGTGTATTAAAGAACCTTTGTACACTCAATGTTAAATAGACTAGTTTTTAATAAGTTATCTTAAAAGTTAAGATTACTAAAAACAGTTTACGACGAATTGAATAAATAAATTTAGATAAAGAAAAACGAAAAAATGTTGCTTCACATAGGTTGTTAGTATTAGTCCGCGTGTGACTACTTTGAGTATATTTGAATGAACCGTGTTAGTTGACCGGAAGTGACATTTTTTCTTTTTTTTTCTTTCGGTAGATAAAAGTTTTAGAATAACAATACAGTGCTCCCTCTCGTAACGTCACCTCCAAAGACCGATTCCCTCCAAGAAACGACAGTAAAAGGCTCACATACATGTAATAAAAAGCACCTTTTAGTTCACAGTCCTCTCCGAACAACAACCCCCTCAAAGGAACAACACTTATTGTGAGTCCGACAAGTTTTGTTCTTCGGAGGGAACACTGTACTTAAAAACCATTAATATACAACAATGATATTATATATCTACAACGTGCACTACTTTTCTTCTTTCAGGCGACAATTGAAGAGCCAACGGAGTACGATATTGATGCTTACATGATTGTGTATTCTTGCGCAGACCGGAACTCATTTCGGAAGGCGAGTCAGATTTTGAAAAGACTCAAGGAAGAGACCGGAAGTAGTAAAACGGTGATGATTGTCGCCAATAAAGTAGATCTCGTGCGGAAGAGACAAGTTAATTCTGATGGTAGGTCTTATGCTGATATTTGTTTGCAACAATCAAACACTGAGTTGAAACGCCTACGGGAGAAATTGTTCTGCAGAGTTTATATGAGGAGAACTTATGAAATTATATGTAACGTATTTCTCGTTAGCTTGTGAAGATTAGAAAACACAAATTGTTTACTTATATCGTCTCTATTACGGTAGATATAAATAATATATCATATGATAGTTGTATACATACATGTATATGTTAGTGCATTTATGACCATTTCTATATTTCATTTTTTGGTTTACCAGACAAACATCTTGTACCATGTTTTACATTCGGAACGGAGCGTGATTTCATAAGTCAGCAATTTTCAGACAGCGATCATGTTTTGCGTTAGGTAACTGTAAATTAAACACGCGATATCTAAATACAGCTGACATTAGCGTTCCTTTTTTATTGCAGAAGGCAGAATCTTAGCCAATTCCTACAACTGTAAATTCATCGAAACATCCGCAGCACTTAATCACAATATTGACGAGCTTTTGGCGGGGGTGTTGAGTCAGATTCGTCTGAAACAGTACGGGCAATATCTGAAGGATACATCGATGCTTCAGAAGAAGTCACGCCATCAGAAGGGATTGACTGGCGCTTTGAGAACGGCATTCAGAGGAGTGTTCGGTAAGAAACCAAAGGTTTCAAGTTGTGAGAATTTATATGAGATATAGAAGACGATGTTGAGATTAAACAAAAACTTGAAAAGGTTAGAATATCAACGATAAAACGAACCCAAACGAGTTGTAAAAAAATAAAAACACGGATATTTAGACCTGGAACTGATGGAAAAGGTCTTAAAATTTGAGTTGGTCTCATTATCAAGTTGAAATATAGAAGAAGAATTAAGTACCAGGCCAAAAATCAGTTGATTTTATAATGGTATAGTCCTGTTATTGGAATGGTCGCCAAATGAGGTTTTACTGTTTATGTGTCAGTTCTGTGATGCCTTTGATCTAAGAAATTTTGAATTATCAACGACACAACATTACTTTGAACGAAAGTAAATCTGATATTATCACTTGAGCGAGCATGTAATGAAATATATAACTTTTAACGAATGTTCTGAAATTACAGTATTGCTAAAATGTATTTCTTGAAAATGCAATGTAATTGTCGATTAATAACATCACACGCAAATGGATTGCCGACATTGCAAACTAATCATTGACTTAAGATATTCTGAGAATCTCTGGCTTGTGATATTTGAAATTTTGTGGAGAGAAGTGAGACAAGCCACTGAATATATTCCATATAATATTTACGAAGATTGTTTCTGGTGAATGAACTAGGATTGCGCTGATGACGTCTTTGTTAGTTCATATACATAATACATGTACACAGTTATTAACACTCTGTAAATTGTGTGTATATATGTAAATGTATGCTCTGTATTTGCGATGTAACGTTTGAAATGAATGACACACATACGCACGAATAAGCAAAAATACAACGGTATATTTTATTACAGGTCTATAATAAGGCAACTGTTATGTATTAGACATATGTCCAACCATCCTGTGTCAATAACTTAGGAGAAATGTCATAAACATGCGTGTGCATGACGTAAATTCCGTACATTACCACTGGCACGGGGTCGAAACAATGCAAATGTAACGATAATGATTGATTGACATGCGTAATATAATAAGCTACTGAAAGCTGCTCCCTTCTTGATTTGGGTGTGGTATGATTATGTCATTTATAGTAAGATCAGGTATTAGCCGTTCTCGATATAGTGCACAGCTAAATGTGACAGCACTTGTTGATTAGTTAAAAATCTTATTCTGCTATTTTCGGATATTGATTTAGCTATACTTGGCTAAAAATATCTTTTCAATAACAGAATTATGATACAAAACAGTCTTAATCATCCTAGGTTCGCACCTAATCACTTTTCCTTAAACATTTTTCTCAACGAAATAGGCGCGGTTAAAAACCCCAATTCGATCTGATGAAATAATAAATGATGAAAGTCAAACCTATGTAAAAAGACTACCCTACCTGTAAATAAAGACCACTTGGCTATAAAACTAACAGTTTTTACTCCCAAAGCAATTACAATAAAACCTCATATATCAACCACCTCAGTATCACGATCCCTTTGTGATAACGACCAACTTATTTCCTGCCCGGTTTCCAATAACTCCCCTATGATTCAACTTGATAATAAGACTACCTCATTATTAAGCCCGATTTTTTGATCCCGAAGGTGGTCTCATTATCGAGGTTTTTCCTGATGTGCAAAATATTTTCCCTCTGAATAAGCAAGACCCTTATATAAGCTTCTTATTTACTCTCTTGGCAGGTTGGACTGTTTTTTTGGTTCAGTGTCTCCAGATGAGATACATTACTTTGTGTTTTCATTGTGAAATTATATAACAAAGTATTGAACAACCCTAATAACACGTTTTATGTAATGGCTTTTATCCTGAGGTAAATTTTCCGCATTTAGAATAATTATTCTTTGTTTACTTTTGAATGAGATAAAATTTATATGATGTATTGTTCAAACTCACATCTATCAGTGGCATGGGACCACAAAATATTAACATTTCTGACTTCATGATAATAACAAATTGGCAATAACAAAAAACACACCAATTTTCGTGACTATATTTGCATGGAATAAAAGCCAGTAAACGGTCTCTAAATATGGGATTCACGATAAATACAATAAACTACTAAATTTAGACCGCTTTTGTGGCCAACAGAAACTGTCTCAATATAGGGGTGGTTTCATTATCAAGTCGAAATAAAAAGGACATATTAGAAATCAGGCCGAAAAATACGGAATATGTCACCGAATGAGATTTTAATGTATCTAACAATAGCCAATCCTTGTCAGCGAATGGGAAGATTTTTCAAAACAAGCACTCATTGATACCAGTCGTAAACAGTCCTTAAATAGATACGAAAATAAAATAATACGTACGTATATAGAGAGATATAATTGATATATTGTCGATGAAACCGCAGACGCTGAAATGACTGTTAATTAAAATAGACCCCAGGACTCGTACAATTAAATCTACTACGTACGAAGGAATACAAAATGTGCGAAAAAAATATCTGTAACTCCAATGGTCTTAATGCAGATGTATCGATAAACTGTTTGGCTGTGTATCGCCAATTAGTATCGATAAGATACGAATTGCGATACATGTTTACAATGCACAATACAGTAGATAGGAGCATAATCACAGTTTATTTTACAAAATTTAACAATAGTAGTGGTAGAAATTTGAAACTAGAACAGTTTTTGTATAAAATATAGATTTTATAACAGTGTTTATTTTGTTTACATGTACATAAAAAGGGGTATGGTCGCAGCCTATCCTATTTGATCGCCTTTGTTAACGAATGCCAATTTGTTTACTGTTTAACTGTAAATATGTTTGTATGTTTAAATATGTATCGTATTTAAGATAATGAGAAATGCGAATGCTCAATAATCGTACATTAAAATGAATTAAAATGCAAAGTGTTTTTGTTATTTATTCTTTTTTGTTCACCTTGAAACTTGGTATTATAATTAAGTACAGTAGAACCCTGATATTATATTGGCATTTAATATTGAAATGGTGTTACTATCATATTTAGTACAGAAAAAAATGAAAACCAGACCCGAGTTTATAAAACTTGAGAACAGTCTCCGAGCTCACTTCTCAATTTCATACGTGAAGCATTCTCGTTTGAAAGATATTGCAGTTTAATGATAAATACATTTTCAGATGATTTTAAATGGCAGAATAACACAGGATTAAAATCTTAATTGTTTTGTAATGATTACGTTTGAAACATCGAAGGTCAAAACATGAGATTTGAGCTTTGAGACCAATCTCAAGTTTATAACCTTGATGAATGGGTCTTAATGTTCAAGTGGTTGCTAAGCGAGGTTTCACTATAGTAAACCTCATGACAAATGTCTGTGATGTGTTTGTCACCTAGGCTGACAAAAAACGGCTAAATGACGCACCCATACAGTACCAAAGTAAAAACCGGACCACATCAATATCTACAGTAATTCAGAAACAGGAAGTTAACTAATAGGAGATCAGAGAGGCGTCTTTGTTTATTCACAAATATATTAAATGAACTGATTCAGTTCTTAGAATAGGAAGGACGTGTTTTGTATAATCTGCAGTACAAATCGAATGGTTTGACTTTGTTTGTGTATAGCAGGCTGATTAAGTATTCTGGCTCACAGATATTCTTGATGTATACAATGTCCATATATCAATTTTACGAGCGATAAATCATTACACCACAAGGAATGCGTAACAATTCGAGCAGCCTTTGTGAGATTTCTGGCACCTTTTAGACGATAAACTATTGAAAATCGTTGGTAGATATTTTCTCAGCAAATCAATTAGCTTCCGACAGTTGCGTATTTATATTGATTTAAGTTGCTAAACATAGACCGCATGGTTAATTCGGAGTAGGTTATTACAGAAAATGAAGTTCACACTATTTTAAAAGTGCATGTATTAATTTTCTCTGTTTGTTTATTACGTAAAATCCAATCGGAACACCTCGCCCTTTTCCACCTGTAAAAAGACTCGTAGACCGTTCGACGCGGTAAAATTTACGTCAAATCGATAAGTTGTATGATGTAGTTGGACCATAATCGAGTTATATTAGATATATATAATTAAATCTATTATTCTATCGAATTATTAAATATTAGAATGAAATTAAATTATGTATTATAAATTTTGAATATATGTATTTGAATAAAAAAAGGATCGCGTATGAAAAGGTCGGCACAAGTCGGCACAGTTCATTTTTTCTTTGAAGGCATTAAGAAAGAATAAAATTATACTAAAAATCGAAAGTTTGGCGTTCAAATTATGTCCATGTAACGTAGAAACGCGCCTTTTTCACATCTTCATAAGCCGAACGCTGGCGTGTCGCCGCCATTTTACAAAGCTAAAAAATTGATAGCAAAATAATAATATGCATTGACTTTTACTGTCTTTATAAAATAATATTTATTGAATACCCTTACATGATGTTCTGGTATAAGACAGGTCAAACATGACCATTCCGATATCAAATAGGAACAGCCTGGAAGGTCCGGAATTTTGATAATTCCAGTTGTACTTAATGCCTGCTTCCTGGCAGACAGACTAACTAGTTCGAATGTTTAATTGAAGAAACTTAAGGTAATTAAAATATGACGCAACAGAGTTATTTCAATTAGTTCACGATGAATTTGCTTCGAACGATCTACAGAAAGTTAAACCGATAATTAACTAGTTACTGATTTGTACACTCCCTGATGTTCGTTTATTATACGGCATCAGTTGTAAGCTGCGTCACCTTTAAAGTGCATAATTGCTATGTTATAGATCGCAGAGGCATGTACAGATTTTGTATTAAAGGCTTAGGCCGCGAATCGAATCCAAACAGGAGTGTAAAACTGCTTGTTGATGTTTTAATAACATTTTACTCAAAATGTACAGTTTATACACAATCATATTACTGGCATGTTTTTTTTCAATAAGTTTGTAACATTTAAGAGGAGGCAGACACCGACTTCGCCCTCTTTAACCCCATCCTCTGTCAACGCGTGGAAAGTAGTTCTGAAACGCGTGACGGAGTCTCCTCTTGTTTGTTTTTTTGTGACTTATTGTCACTGGGGTTGAACGCCGTTTTTCAACAATTTGTCAGTTATATACGGCGACCGGTTCACCTTACCAGCTTTCCTGGACTATATACTAACCAGCACTAACTTACCCTTCCTTAAGGAGCCGGTAACTTCTCCAGACGTGGAGGAAAATGGGCATTTTGTCAAATTTCCATAGAAGGGTATGGCCTGCCGCGACCGGGATTCGAACCCGGATCTCCCGGTTACAAGTCCAGCACAGTGAGCCGCGTCAGTGAGTCTCACTACTCTCAATCTGCATCAAATGCTTTTGTTTTTCTCTTAATGTGCACTTGTTGTCATAATTATTCACGAACATGTGCGTTTAACTTCTGCGTTTTGATTCCATTTACATGATTGGACCCAGTAAACCTAGTTACCAAAAATAAACAAACACTTTCCTTCAAGAAATATATTTTTTCTGTGATTTTCATGTAAATCATAGCATCTTTTGTTGTCAAAGTATTCTACGAAAGAAATTGTTTCATTAAGTTGTAAAAATTCGTATCAGACGCTGAGACGTTGACAGAGATGTAAATAAGGGATAACGAACGACAACTCTGGATGGAGATTGGCATATCCCCCCCAAAAAAAAACATTTTTATTTTTCTTACCAAACTTTTGTTCCGTACTTTATTCCAGCTTGTCGTTTTCAGCGCCAGCATATGACGTTAACAAAACAAAACGCCTACCTACCCACTGTTTAATGTTTTAAAGGTTGTGCAATCACAAGCCAAACACTTATTACAGACGGCGCTGAGTTTAACCTTAGGTACACTTCATTTCTATATTCATGAATAATTAGCATAAATGGACATTACTGACATATGGTTTATAACCTATATGTGATGTTTTTTAAACTTTTGACTTTCAGATGTAAATCTGGAGTTAGTCCCTTTAAGCTATTATTTTTACGTATATCTGGGGTTAAATCTCTTAAGTGACTTTTTGTAAGCTTTATATTTTGTGATTTTTGCGTATATCTGGATTAAAGTCCCTTTAAATGACTTTGTTGTTTATTATTGCGTATATCTGGCGTTAAGCCCCTTTGAGTGACTTTTTGCAGGTGTTGTTTTTATGTTTTTATGACTTTTACGTTTATCTGGAGATAAGTCCCTTTAAATCAAATGGTTTAGGAATCACAAAATGAGAACCATGCGAAATGCCAAAGGTATCCAATCCAGTATGAAATTAGTGTCTGTGATTATATTTTGTCCGTTCTCTACCTTCTAATTACAGTCGTTTGTCATTTAGTAAATCAGTCTTGCCGACGGTAAATTAAGCTTTGTCGGTAATGCCCGGTTAGCTAAATTGCTTCAAATTAGCAATTAAGGAGCTAGCTGTAATAGTAACTAAACGTTTAACACTGTTATGTACGCGTAGGAAAACAGGATATCGTAGGGAGATCTTTTTATAAATGCTTTGGGTTGAAGGTAATATTATTAAGGTTCCCAAAGAACAAGCGCGTGTGTTATTTACGAATTAAACGTGACACGAGTAGCGCCAGTAAGAACACATTCCCCAAGACTTCCACACGGGCGTTTGCGGAATATAGAAACTACCTCGTTAAATTGTCAAGTAAAAGCATAAGTACGAAAATGTTGAAAAAAATCCAGGAAATGATTTAAATGAATTGGTTAGATTTTAGTCTTGATCACCCACACGTATAGAAATCCACACAAAAATATGCGATATACCGAGACGCATGTACGCTAGAAATGTTTCATGATGCTAAATCTTCAATTCTGGCGTCAGTGTGATTTCATTACTTCATTGGTGGATAAAGTATTTTTCGTTGGAGTTTAACGCCGCACAAACAGCCAGAGTCAATTCGCGACATTCCATCTTTAGCAGCGGAGGAAGACTGCAAGCTTACACATGGGTAGAAACCACTGACCTTCTGTAAGCTGGCATGACAGCTACCTCACACGTGAAATTTTGTCCCGGGTGGGATTCGAACACACAGCGGGGAGGCGCTAGTGATTTTAAGTCAGAGACCATAACCATTTGACCACGGAAGTCCCAATTGATTTTCAGGCTAAGATACGATCTGCATCCAGAGTTGTCATTCGTTATCCCTCACATGCATCTCTGTCAACGTCTCAACTATTTACAAGATTCCTGTAAAACAAGAAATAAAGCCACAAACGGTACAAAATTTAATACTAACTGAAGGAAATTCTTTCGCACGATACATTCGAGGCAAATGATGTTATAATTTACCAGCAAATCAGAGAAATTATTTTATTAAACAAGCGCAATATTTCCCGACGGAGAGTGTTTGTTTACTTTTGGTAATTTGGTCACAAAGTTAAATCGCTAAAATGGAAACGAAACACAGAAGTCGAAGGTAACTTGTAAATTATGACAACAAATGTGCATTTAAAGAAAACAAAAAACGTGATGATGTGTATTAGATGTTGAAACTAAAGGAGACACGGACACATGTTTTGAACAATTTTCCAGACGTCGTCAGAGATGTATGTGATGGATAACGAACGACAACTCTGGATAGAGACTGGCTGCGATATCGTTAAGGCAAGCTGTTGAACACACCTTTTGAATTCTCGTGTATCGTACATAATTGTGACCAGGTGTGAGTACACGAAGAGAATCAAAGTACGTTTTTATGTGACGAAAATAATGAATGATATCACACATGTTATCAAGATTGCAAAAATACGTTTAAGTTGAAACACTAGATGCCGACAGCTGTCGGTGTTTTGTCATATTCGATATCAAACCTGAGAGCTAGGCTATGTTAGACGATCATTCTGAACACAGATCTAACAACACTGCTCTGGTATCAATATACATTCAAACCTGAGTTTGCATTCCCCTGAATAAAGGCCACCCTGTGAATAAAGGCCATTCTTTGAAAAAAAAGTCATTGATTATTTTGAACAAACTGACCTGCAAATAAAGACCATTTGTCAATAAAGGCCACATTTTGTCTTTCTTAAGGGAGGCCTTTGTCCACGGGTTTGACTGTATTAGTTCTATGTCCTTATGACTTTGGTCGATATTCAAAAATCATCACGTGACAATGATAGAATTTTATTGACATAAATGTCGAATATACACCGAACCATAATTTCAACAGAATCTGCAACAATATACCAATATAAACATGTTGGTAATTTATCCATACATTATTCTATGTTAAAACATGGTTTTCTGATCCACTTTCCATCCAACTGTAAATAGGCAATTTTAATGGCCGACCACGTCAGGAGCTGCTTTTTATACCGAAGTAGAAGATTATCTAAGAGCTTACTTCTGTATTAACGCCTGTTTAAGTTGTGTTATGCTGGATGAAACTATCAACATAAAACTCTTTTTCTGCTTACAACTGAAAATTTCTTCCGATGAAGAATAACTTAGAGTTATGAGATCGGCACTATTAGAAAGATAAATATTTGCTTTGTCTAATGAGCTACGTGAGTCTCTCTCTACTGACTGTAACGTAGAAACACTTGCATAAAAGTTGTCTTACATGAACAAAACAGAGCGGATCTCACCTACCAGACCAGACCAGACCAGACCAGACCAGAACAGAACAGAACAGAACAACAGAACAGAACATTAATTGAGTGTATAGGCCACCAGCCCATAACATATAGGCTATACAATTAAATCTAGACATTAATCATTATTTACATAACATTTTCACTGGAACTTGAATTTCTCTTGCAAAATGATATATTATTTGGCATTACTGTTAATGTATAAAACCTACAGAAAAATCTCGATATTAATACCACCACTAGGACTGAAAGAGAGCGGCCTTAATATTGTTCAAAGAGGTCTGATTATCAAATTCGGGTATAGAAATTTAAAAAAAAACTGGTCAAAGTGAGTGGTTGTCATAATAAGGTGGTCGTTATATTGAGACGATCGTAAATTGAGGTTTTACTGTATAATAAACAGGACATCTCTCAATCATGTGATCTGGAAACCCAGCCGATCTCAACTGCTGAAAATTATATAATTTTCTCCATTCTGCAAACTGTAAGTCTTCTATGAAAGCGACATCATTCTTTCCATTTTAATCTAAATTAGCTGAGTGCAAATTTATTCTCGTGGGTGAAACAAAAGCAATCGTCAAATATCTTACTTGTGAGAATTTTAATGCTAATTCTGAGACCATGCATTAGAGTTTGATTTCAATACGTATAACATATGCGCTATCATCCGTTTAATATAAGTGTAAGAGCTGATTCATTCCTATTTATGTAAACAATAAGGTAGAATACAAAATGTGATTACAAATAAACAATTTATAGCATTCTATCCGCAGTGGCTGACTTTCCACTAATTTCTCGAATGCTTAAAACTCGCGGATAAAAATCACCAATTAACAAGCATGTTCAAAACTGGGAAGGTTTTACTGTACAGTCAAACCTGTGAACAAAGGCCATCCATGCGAAGGATGATATTTGGCCTTAATTGGCAGAATTGGCCTTTATTCGGACGTCCGTTTGTTCTAAATAATCCATGGTGGGCTTTCAAAAAAATGGCCTTTATTCACATAGAAGCCTTTATTCTCAGGTGGCTGCAAACCCAAGTTTGACTGTATAAAGTACAAAACCCATTACCATTTTTGTCTTGGTTTTACTTGTAGAATTTTTTGTCAAACCGGTACGTCTGGATTACCGGCTTTAATGTGTGTATGTTCCCAATATTTTTATGAGAGTTTGGCCCCCACTTATTTTATGCGAGTGTGTTCCCAATAATTTTATACGAGTTTGACCCCCGCTTATTTCGTGTGGGTATGTTCGTGATGGCTGAATCAGGATTTGGGTACAAATGTCCTTGGATGTTACATGTTCGCTCAAATTGCGAATCAGGTTGTCTCGTAAATCACTCACCTTTAATATTGTATCTACAGTGTACAAATAAATAGAACTCTACCCATAACGTCAATAGATTACATGTTAACGATGTCGACAATTTTATTAATTAGAAACTGTAGATGGGTTAATCCGTTCGTTTTATTCGATTATGTAAATAATTACACACTGTTATACTCGAGTTATATTTACTTACGTAACTGGGGCATGTCTTACAAAGTCGTCCTCATTATTATTGTTATAACATTGATCTTCTTAGCCCGCTATATGAGTACATTGCACTAAGTGACATACAAATGAGTGGCGAGATCTTGGTCATTGGGTATTAATAAATAAAAACTCACCTAGTTACCGGTAATTACCACAGGAAATCTGGGTTCATCGATTCCACCCATCCCCCTTGCTAAGCTAAAGATTTTATTCAGCAATTTGCCAGTTTTCTTATACCAAGTGACTGACAAACAAAATATTGTACGGCAAAATAAGCTTTTTGGGGGCAAAAACTGTTCATCTATCGATTGTAGGTCAAACTTACGGCTTTGGTCTCTGCTTTATTTTGTTAGATTTGATAAAGATATAAAGAACTTTCGTAAGTAACACGCCAAATTGAAGATTTCGAATCGAGCGGTTTGTTAGTAAACTTTGCTTGCCGTATTACCAAAAAGTCACGTGTTATGGGCACACTAATACCCGACAGTCAAAAGTTCTAACTTTCGAATTTGTATTATCTTTAGTTATGGTAGTGATCCGACACATACACTAGAGGAGGCCCCCAGCGAAGTCAAGTATATTTTAACCCTTTGCTTCATAAGGCCTAAAAAGGTTTGTTTCCGGTTACCCGACCGACCCATCTTTTATCTGCCGACTCATATATGTGCTATATTGTAATTTTCACAACAGTGTTGCCGATAATGCAAAAAAATCCCTACTTACCGACCCATATGAAGTGTTTTTAGAAGAAACAAACGTGATATTAGCTGGAAAACCCAAATATGTTACGACAGCAAGGTAATTAAAGCAGCAAAGCTTTCAATGAAAGATTTCGAAAACTTTGCGCGATTTCGCTAATTTTTAGATGATCCCCGTTAATCAAACTAACCATCTTGTTGAACTATTCATTTTGCTACCTCACCATGCCGAACGAACTATTCATTGCTACCTCACCATGCCAAGAAAATCTCAAACAAGAAAATACGGTTATTTCTTTCTGACACAGGGGGAAATTTTGTGGCAAAAGAACCCATTACTCATCGCAAACAATGGCTTCTTTTGTCCCAATGTTTTCAAAAGTCAGATGCTTCAGATGATGCGGGGAAATGCGGTTTAATGAGGCAACGATTTAATATGTATACCGGTAGTTTATTGTTTATGAACAATGCTCTGATCGAACGAAAGATACACAGAGAGGCGTGGACTTAGTGTAAATACTTACACGAGGTCAACATGAAGTTCCTAATTACAGTCAGGCCACCTCTGAATAAAGAACACCTTGTGAATAAAGGCCATTCTTTGAAAAAAAGTCTCTGATTATTTATAACAAACTGACCTCCGAATAAAAGCCATCTGTCAATGAAGGCAACATTCTGTCTTTCTCATGGGTGGCTTACGTTCATAGGTTTGACAGTAATCAGAAAGCAACTAGTGAAGAATGGCTGCACATTGTCTCCGAACCTGTTTTCCATCTCCGCAAATGACCTTGCAACTGAAATAAATGACCTTAAACTTGGCCTGTCTGTGGATAATATTAAAATATCGCTTCTTACTGTACGCCGATGGCATCGTCTTTCGTGAGAAATTACAGGCTATGTTCAATATATTACACAGCGGGTGCAAGAATTGACAAACACTAATTAATCTAAATGTAAGCACTTCATGATTACTACTGCGGTCATAGAGACTTGACTTATTTTTCAAAATTGGCGATAACGGTTATAGACTGTGCAGACATACGTGGGTGTGATATTCCACGAAAAGAACGATTTCTCAGTCTACTGTGAAGTTTTAGCAAAAGGTACAGGACGTGCCCTTGGTAGCTTTATCAATAAAATACATTCTTACTCGGAATTCGAGTTTAAACCATTTTTCATCTCATATGTTCTACCTATTTCAGAATATTGTGCTTCCATCTAGGGTAACAAACATTTTCAACAGGTTGACAACAATTAGTATCGAGCAATGGGGTATTTTATAGACGGTCACGGGTTCATTCCTGCAGATAGCTATGATTTCTGACACTGTCGACATCGCCGATAGATCTCCGCACTACACCTCATGATAACATTAGACATACAAAATACTATTTATTTATTTTTATATGTTTTATTTTTTAAAGCCCATTGTCATTAGGTTTAACGCTGTTTTTTTTAACAATTTTTCCAGTTATATACGGCGACCGGCTCACTTAATTATTTTTTCTGGACTGTATACTATTCAGTTATAACTTACCCTTCCACAAGGAACCGGCAACTTTTCCACATATGGAGTAAAATCGACATTTTTGTCAACTTTTCATAGAAGGTATGACCTGCTGGATTTGAACCCGTATCGCCGGGTTGAGAAGTTGTTGCTCTAGAGAGGTTAAATTAGTAGTTAAATCATACCGTGGGAAAACATGCTTAAGAAGGGGGCGCTCGGTAGAGGTTGCACTGTCGTTTGTATAATTATATAAGCATACTTACTGACAATGTGTTCATCTTCTTAAATACTAAACTAAGACTATAATCAACTTGATCTTACCATATCCTCGGAAGGTGTCTAAATTTATTGTTAATGAATACTTTTTAAGGGAAAAGAATACATGCATTTATTCTTGATAAAAGCCATTCTAGCGCTCTAACCATACAGGTGTTTTTGACAGACTTTTCCGTTTTCGTACATATTTGTACGTGTTATGCTAATTGTCTATGTTTACATGATTCATTTTTTTGTTTTGAACTTACATATTATAGGTAGAGATCCATTGAGCCGGGTGCTTTGTATGTTGTATGTATTTACTATGTGATTTGAATGATATGCTCATGTCACAATCATATACAATTTTCTCACTCACTCGCTCGCTCACTTATTGATACCTAATGACCTAGTGATATTTATAATATACAGCACAGAATTGGATCATCCCGTCAACAGCTGTTGGTGACTGTTTTATTATGTCCACTTCATACGCAGAGAGTATACAAAGTGTCAGTAGTGCAATCACTGCCTTTCCCGATGATACAAAATATAGTAAAACCTCACTTAGATACCACTTCAATATCAGGACCATCAAATTATAACGGCCATAAATATATAAGGGCTAGTTCAAAGTGCATGAACGTGTTCCATAATTATATAACTGGAGATAATTAGACCACCTCTGTATTATGGCTTTTAATATCTTTCGGCCCGAAGGCTGACTTAATATCGAGGTTTTATCGTATTAATGTTATTAAGAGTATTATAATTTTTGTTAATGACAGGTCTTCAAACCCAGTATATTTGGGAAGGTGGGGGTGAACGTACATATTGGGCCAAATAGCGTTTATAGAACCTACGTCATAATCTACCATCCACTAATACTAACACAGATATTTTTATACCTTGCAGTTGACGTTTTTATTTATTTACACAGTTCTCTGTGAACAGAATTTCGATCAATATTCGATTCTAAAATACCAAACCAAATATATTAAATTAAAACACTTGTATGGTTAAGATTTGCGTTATAAGGCGGTTTGTACAGAATAATACGCTTTGAATATACGCAGTAAAATATAGTAAAGAAGAAAGTAAAAGCAGTTTACCGATAGACACCAGTCACAAAAATATTCACCTTAAAAAAGTAGAATAATTAGACCCAAACAAAACACCACGACAAACGGCAACAACAATAACAACAGCACTCAATTTCATGAAACATAGAACCATACTAAATGACAAACGCAAATCAGCAAACTTGTCTGATAAAAGCAGTCAATATTTTTTTATTAAAATCAATTTCATGCCGTCAATAGAATATCTATGTTGGTTGACCTGACGAGTTGTTTAATTCTGTCAGCTATTGCTACGCTCCACCACACCCGCTCACTGCAATCAACTATTTCCTTGCCTGTGCCATGATCTGTAGATTAATGGTTATCGTGGCTTTTGATTATGTTGTTTGCTGTCTAATTTGCGTGTCTCTTTTTAAGGCTTCTATTTTTTTCAGCCGAATCTTTGAAGACAAACAGAAGCTCTAATACATGTAATATTTAAAAAAAAAATTTTTTTGCAAGAAGCTCAGAAGTATAAAAAAATTAGAACTAAAATGTTGGAAAATATACGTCAAACGCAATAATAACTATAACCTAATCTTTATATCACAAGGATTGAATAAGTTTATTACGCTCTGGAATGAATTAGGACTCCGAATTCTAATATATATTCTAACCTGATCTGAATTATCCGAACTAATGCGATTAATCAGCATTGGATTTTTACATAGGGCCATCCAGTACAGTGGTTTCATTACGTATTCTAGAGTTGTCCATTGCGTGTCTCATTGGTGTCAAAATACTGTTTTACATCCATTCGTGACCTGGTGCGGAAGGGTCAACATTATCATTGACCAGTAGTTAAAAAGAAAAGATTCATAATTATTCTACTAGAATCAACTAGCATTTCTGGAAATCATGTTTCAACGCAATGTGCATCCAACAGCTGTCATTCATCATACAACTGAACCCCTCTGAAACCCTCTGACCTCCGAATAAAAGTCACCAGTCAATGAAGGCCACATTTTGTCTTTCCCAAGGGTAGCCTTTGTTCACAGGTTTGACTGTAAATGAAACTGTAACAACGATTGTGAAATTTCAGGAATACAGCGCTATAAAATACACTGAGGGCAATATTTGACGCGAATTATGTCCGTAGAATGATACTGAAGTAATACTACAAATTGCTTTTTCACACTGCAAGTTTATGTATGGAAACAGAAATCACAGTTTATCTGAAGACGTTATCATCCTGTGGGTGATAAAATCACGTACTTTTGTTTGTTTTTAAACTATTTCTATAGAGGCGTGTCATCTCTACAACGGTTCCAGGAAGGCTTACGCGTCATGTACACTAACATTTATACAAAATGTCACAGGTGAAAAAAGCATTGCCGAAAACGTCCTCTTTCTACGTAGGAAAGACACAATTCTAGAAATAAGCTAAATACTGGGAATCTGACGAAAGTTCTTTCAGCCAACAATGGTACACAAAGGTATCTTACCAATACCATGGGGCCTCCGTGGTCAAGTAGTCAAGTGGTCAACCTCCAGTGAAAAATATAAGCCATGTTTTTTGTTCATACGAGTTAAAAGCTTCAAGCCCCTGGGTCATTAAACTTGGTACAATTGTCTGGGTTCAAATCCCAATCCATTCAAGTTTTATTTTTCGACATTAAACAGAAAGCTTTTGATAATCCGGAGAGTAAAAATACTTTTTAACAAAGGGTCAAATTTAGCCTAATAAACAATGGTTGCACAATTAAGAAAGTTTTTATAGAATTACAAAAAAAACGCAGTTTCTACCTGAATGAATATCTTAGAATATTTAGAAAAAAGTCTATAATATTAAGACTGCGTAACAATTAAACGTCCAGTACGCACGTGTTGTAAAGTATGACTGGTGTGAAAAGACCAAAAATATATCATTAGCATGTATAAGTACGCATAAATAGCCGCGTTACAAATCGTGCGGTACTTGTTATTGAAACGAAGGCAACAAAACGCGTCTATATATAGAACTAGCGGACATTCATTTTTTCACACATCATTATTCGTTAAGTACTGTGCAATAGAATCCAACGACTTTCCCTGTATTAGTCATTAGCGTCATTACATGGACAATATTACTGTGATATTAATATGCCAATTACAACAGTAGTGTTGTGTAAACGTGACATCATTCTGGTTCTAATTTGCACATTTTTGCAGAAATCTGAAAATAACTGATTAATTAGATATTTCTTGGAGCGATGTTTTGAAAATTAGTTTTATTAAGTGTCAATAAACTTCGACTGGTTCGCTTCAATGAATACGTAGCTAAGTAGTCTGACTATCAACGGGAACCAGCCTACATGAAACTGTGTGCAGTTGAGTTCTGTTACTTTTTCAGTAAACAAGACATTAACCTTCAATCATTTTTTTATAAAGTCACAGATATCGATACCGTTCAAATGAAAAAATTGTGTCCGTATAAAAAAAGTTACAGTCAAACCTATGTTTGCGACCACCCTAAGAAAGGCCACCCTATGAATAAAAGCCGTTCTTTGAAAAAAAGTCATGGATTATTTAAAACAAACTGACGTCCGATTAAAGGCCACCAATCAAGAATGGCCGTATTTTGTCTTTCCCAAGAGTGGCCTTTGTTCACAGGTTTGACTGTACATTTCTTATTGGTTTTGAATATTTTAGAAGATATTTTACAGTTATTCAGTAAGTAAAACAAACAACATCTCCCAGATTTGAGATACCTTTGAATTCAATCTATATAAGAACTCCTCTAAACCGCCCGGAGCCAGGGACCAGGTCAATTTACCGGTTAAGAGGGGATGCCAGTTTAGAGGGGATTTTTTTTTCATTATATAGTAATGAAGTCGGGACCAGAACATTTGACCGATTTAGAGGGGAAGCCGGTTTATAGAGAAACCGGTTTAGAGGGTTTCCACTGTATGTTCAACAAACATCCATGATTGGTTAATCTCACGGAATACATTTATTATCATAGATATCTTAGTAATCAAATGATAATCACATTAACTTAATTCTACAGTAAAACCGCAAATAGCGGACCACCTCAATATAACGACCACCTTGTTATAACGACCACTTTTTTCACATCGGATTTCAATAACTTACCTATAATTGAACTTGATAATGAGACCATCTCATTATTACAACTGATTTTCGGGTCCCGAAGGTGGTTTCAGTATCGAGGTTTTATTGCATATGAATCAAGTTTAATATACATGCATAAGGTGGCTTTTCTAATATCACATGTGAAAAAATATATTTTTAAATGGATTGGTTCATCCCAATGTCAACATAGGTATGGAATGAAAGATCATAAAAATATAGAATTAACAAATACCAACGACTCTTAGCAATGTAAAGGATTCCAGTGTCATATTGTTTTGTAAACTGAATTTGCTGTATTTAGACAAATGCGAGGGCAATGCAGCATATTAAATACACTTGCTTTAGAAATGAGGACTTAATGTAACTATTCGCACCTGCTGTATATCTATATTTTTCTAGACAAAAAATGAAAGTTCTTGACTTTATTTCGTTATTACATAAAACTTAAAATGTCATCTTCTGATTAACATATGGTCAACAAAACTACAGTGCAATATTTCTGGACATAATACATCAAGAACATATGCTACAATGGTATGAACTATACTTGTGAAGTGTTCAATCTTTACAAGACAAGATATTATACAGTAAAACCTCGATAAATAGACTACCTTCAGGACCCGAACAATCGGTCCAAGTGATGGGTTGGTTTCATGATCAAGTTGAATTATAGGGTAGTTATTGAAAGGTAATAAGTGGTCGTTATAACAAGGTGGTCGTATATTTGAGGTGCATTTGACGGAAACTTCAAATATTATGATTCATTGACCTTTACCCGTAATTGTTTGAAAGCAGGCGTTGCATTGGCTGTAGCTAACATAATTATAATGACGTACCGAGGTGGAAATCTATGATGGAGTCGACGATTTTGTTAAGTTTACGTAAATAGAACATTTCTGAATTACTCTTTTGCTCCGCATCAGTGTGTTTCGGCGATATTTACGGTTCGCTAGCGTTGTCATTCCTCTGCCTGTTGCTTTAAGATGTGCTTAGTATGGTAATTCTGGTTAATTTGGTGTTGCGTGGTCGCATTCGACCAAACGAAGTTGACGATTTTTCGGAGGAAAAATATTAAATATCTGCTTCACTGTTTTGAATTGAACAAAGTGCTTATTAGTTGTGTGCAGTATAATGTATTAACTATCTGTAGACACCAGTTATTAAATATTTGAATGATTTCTGAAAAAGGTTAGTGTTAAACAAACATGGTGCAGAAACTGTCATTTGGGAGGTTGTAACCCTTGTATATGTATATATGATATATGTGTATTTGGTCCTTGTGGCCATTTTTGGCCTGATACATTATAAACCATCCCTTCAACATGCTAGCTCCCTATGACAAAAGGTGTGTTCAGAGAAAAAAAAAATGGAAATATTTCAACCTACCCACATACCTACCTACCTACCTACCCTAATTTGTATGGTCAAGTAACCCCAAACATGGCATTTTTACCGGCTATATTGCTTCCTCAACAAAACATTAATCAACAAATGTGAAAGTGGGTATTTTTGTGTTTAGCATCGGAAGATGCCCTTAATGACTAGATAGAATTGTTTCATCACCACCACATACATCAGTGTCAGAACGATATTGATTCTACTAAAAATCATGGCGAACACAGTTGGCCATGGCGTGGTTGTGACAAAAGGATGAAGAAAATGACATCTTGTGAAATTATTAATAACTTTACTAGCTCCTAGTATGACTTCGATAAGTGACAATATTCATCTTATTTGGACCAAAATAGCCTCGAGTACAATGATCCGAGGCTCTGAGTACAGACGCTGATGAGATATTTATAAAGATGGACATGAAATATCTAATAAACTTGAGGCGATGGCGATTTGCTGACGTCATGACATACAGATATACAACGTCAAGTAACTACTCCGACAATACGAGTATTGTCGGAGTAGTTTTATTGCTGTAACGCGCGTTTTAGGGACTAGACGTCAGCTTTGTTAATGTCTTTCAAAACAATGATATTATTTTAATGTTATTACCAATTACCAGAGTTGAATCCCCTTTAAGTATAGATATTTACCAACATGTGAATAATGTACTTTCGCATATAATATGATTCTTGATAATAATATGATATTTTTGTTTATATGACATAATACTTTTATAAAGGAATGCTTGATTATATGGTACAACATGTACTTATACACATAATGTGACGCTTTTATAATATGATGCTTATATGGTATCTTGTAATATAGGAAGGGATCCGCCTGTACAAGAATTATTCACTACTGAAAAACAAACTAGGAGGTGGGGCGCAAAATAAATTTTTGCAAGAGGTGGGGCGCAAAATAAATTTTTGCAAGACCAAGCGAAACGAACCAGCATCGTTACAGCCACGTGAGAAAACCATTATAAATCCATCCACATCAATTGAGCTGTCATTAACAACCCATCCGAAAGTTGTCACAAATAGCCCAGAGTTAGTATCATATCATGCTGATGACATGAATGTAAACGACAACATAGTTATATACAGATTTTCCACGGCCACCACCAATCACGAACAACGCGTGCGCTGTCGTAGATTTTATATTCTCATCTGAAGGTCGAACCCTTTCCTCCAACCACTCCTATAACTGACAACAACGCAACGTTAAAATTACAAAGACACATACAGTAAAACCTCAAATAGTGACCACCTCAATATGACGACCAACATGTTATAACGACCACTTATTTTCGGACCGGCTTCTAATAGCTTCCCTATATTTCAACTCTATAATAAGATCACCTCATTATTGCGACCAATTTTTCGGGTCCCGAAGGTGGTCTCATTATTGAGGTTTTACTGCAGCAAGTTACTATATACAGATTTTCGTGGATTTTTATTTCAAATCTCGATTTGTTTGTCAAATTTTACACAAAATTGACGACAACACATTGAAAATGTCCTTACACTAAAGTGGCTGTTTTTATTTCAGATGTGTTATATGAAATGTTAGTAGCACACCACATTTTTGTGACTGTTGTTTCCATAAAAGGACAAATTGATGATAACCGCAGAAAAACGGTCTGCTTAACAAAATTACCAAATTCTAGTTTTCTAAGACAATTAAATAAACTTCAGATTATCGGGTTCTCCTCTGTATAATTATATTAGCTGACAAGATCAAAATGTCCGCGAAAGGAATAAAACCTTGGGTTATTTGTGCGAGAAGTCTCATGGTAGCAGAATTTTATTGAAACGAAATACAATAAGCGTCTAAATTATAAATGTAAAGCGCCCGCATGACGCTGATTTATCAAAACAGAATATTTCTGAAACGAAATGCATCAAGCGTCTTAATGATTAGTGAAAAACGTCTATGCAACACTGGCTTTATTTATTTATGTCTGTATCTAATGTGTTGTTAAATGTTAATGATTAAAACTACCTACAAAGACATCCCATGAATGATTTCATGTAAGAATAATAATCTTATAACTAAAAAAATATAGTTTTATCACCTTTCTAAATTCTTATACGCGCAAATTTTCTCTCATGCGTAACTTTTGAGGCGTTTAGATTTTTACGTAGAACTTGAAGCATACGTAAACGATTTCATGAAGACGTGATCATCCAAACATTTGACCTTGACCTTTGTCTTAATGGTTTAAAATTTAAGGTACTAGTAGTATATCCATAATACTGTATTCATTTTAGCCATTTTCTAAATGCTGCACAAAAATGATAATATTATAAATATAGAATTGCCCAATTATCGTTATTTCTTTGATAGTTAACCTAGATTCTTAATTTTTTTATGACACATTTTTCAAAGTTTGTAAGAATTATTGACCTTGTTGGAAAATGGAAAAAATATTAATTTTTGACAGTATTGCACGGTGACGTATATTTTTCTTTATTAGATTACGTTGATATTGTGTTTTTGCATCGTTTTACCGTGAGTTTTCATTCAAATCGACCTTCCTTTTCCTTTAATCTTCGAAAAATTGGCTACTCCCATAGACTTCAATGCAAATTAGAAGAGGCGATAACTTAAAGGATTTTCATTGTTTTTGAAAAATGTCACGGTAAATCATTTTCAATTATAGAAACCTTTAAAAAGTATAAAGTTACCAAAATCTGTCCGCTTCATTTTGAAATACTAATTTTGGTCATTTTGGGTTATAAAACCTTTAGAGATAAGTAATTCATCTTTGGCATTTTAATTTAAAAATTTTCGATGGGTCGACAATTGTGTTACTTTTTATTAAAAGTAGCACCCATTCGTTTTCATCAAAAGCACTACATGCTTGTTCGTATGTAGTGTAAATATCAAATATTTCTATGACTTAATCAACGCCATGACAACCAGCGGCAAACCTCATTTAAAGTATCACGTTCCATCAGAATGTCATCAATCTTAAATGCTATGATAAATTGTGTGATATTCAATGCTTGACCTTGGTAGTCCCGATATTTACATACACCACATTAACTAACATACACTTTGATGGATTAGATGCTTTGCGAGATTTTGGCACAATGACAGTCTCTGACAAGAGAACTACATTCCCCACAAATTCTTAATATACGTATATATCACTCCAAATATTACTGTTCACTTTTACAGCGCAAACGACAAACGAAATTTCCATTCGCTGGTTAATATTTTACACAAGATCAGTCTTCAGGAACGGGAAAATAAATTAACCATGTAATGCTTAGGATGTATCTGGTTGGCTGTATAATATTGACAGGTAGCCCGGAAAATCGAACATCATTCTGATTTTACAATGTCTCAAACCGAGAAAAAATGACACCAGTGAACCGGATTTTTGATGCATAGTTTTATTTTTATCGAATCAGTGGGCGGAGTTGTGGTGACAATAAAGAGGCGTATTTATAGCGTGTAAGTATGATTATTAAGATTTCCACATGCCATTCTTTGGTCACATTAGCATTGTCTGGGAAGCGCAATCTTTTCAGATTTTCTGACTTCATTGTGGAGAGTATCTTTAACTAGAGACCTCAGCTGGATCCACGCACCTGTATACCTCAATCTATTTTTATCCGAGCTCTGAGGCGAGCGTCAGGTGATAATGACCACATGACAGTAAAAAATTCTAACAACAGCAGAAACTCTGACGAAGCATTGAAGGATTGTCGAAACCTGGTACATGAACGTAAAAAATATTGTTTGTTTCTGGTTACCCGACCTACCCTATTTTTCTCGCGATCCTTGATTTTTTATTTGGCCCGGGGACCGGTACATCCACTGCCTCACTTTCTTACTTTTTATAGCGACTTTCAAGAATAATAAGGTAATAAAAAAAATCTCGACGTACCTTACTTGATTGAGCACGTAACCAGAAACAAACATTTTTTTTCATTTAGATGTTCAAGAGGACTATAAACAAGCGGTATTTACAACCACAGATGAAGAAACAATGCAAAACAGTCAACAGATCTGAAATAATTTGTGTAAAAATATCTAATTAATGAGAACCTCAACAACATCCTTGACCTGAATAACTTTTCTTAAATAATGCAATAACATATTCGTAATACAAGTGCCCTTATTAATTTTGTTAAGAAAGTGTATCCCCCTGCAGGCATAATTAAAGAACTTGATTGTCATTTCAGTCGCCTTTTAAGCATTTGTGACGTAAATTGTTCCGTTTACGACTTCCCAGAATGCAAATACGGTTCGTGATCGGCATAATAATCACACACAGAGTCCTTATTTTAACGTGTTTTTGTTTTGGAGTTAAAGCATTTGAAGGCTGTATTTATTATTGTTGAATTCGACTGTGAGTTTGTTCTGCAAAGTGGGAGTAAACCTTAAAATGCATTTCATCTAAGATTGAATTTAGCTAATGTAAACGAAATGAAAAAAACGACTGTAATCAATATCGTTTGTATTACTTGAAGACGGCTTGCCCGAGTTGTTGTCGTTTATTCATAGTTACATTGATGTGAATCATATCAATTTTTTTATATGTGTTCGTTCTTCAGTTCTACCCATATGACCGTCCGTTCCTTGTACAGTAAAACCTCGATATTGAGGTCACCTCAAATTTCTTGACCAGTATTATTTCGTCAAGAAAACTGATCTAAATAATATTGTGCCCTTAGCAATGGTTTTGTTGCGTTCATTTTCATTGTGTTTCCGTGACATTCTCTTAACAGTAATGTAGTTTCATAAAAGCTTTAGAAAAATATGGATTTGAACTAAGTTGCAAATGACCCAAAGGATTGTTGCTTTGCATCCCACCTTTCACAGTGGTACACTCCAGGAGACTGTTTTGTCCACCGTTTTTTGCATGGCTTTATAAGTCGGGTGGGTTTTGGGTTTTAGCGAGTGCAGTATTTTGGAGAAGGTGGGATGTTTTGTTAGTGTTTTGTTTTCTAGGAATCCCTTTATGTCATGTACGATGTTTAGACATAGACGATCCCATATGTTGTTATTTATAACGATCTAGACCTGATAACAAAAAGCAACAATAGAAACAACTTGTAGTGCACTTAGTAAGCACGAACATTCAAACAATTCTGAAAATGTTATGATTGGGGTATTGCCGTCTTTAAAACCAAGGGAATGGTACCTATTGATAAATATTTTCGTATTCCATTTCAGCTAATTACCCCCTTAAACATTTTCCTTTTTTAAACCAAACTTGTTTTCATGAACCTTTCCCTACGCAGGTAACTGTTAATTAATCACTCGGGAGTGGTGGAAAATGTTATGTTTGGGTTTAAAAATAAGAAACACCTTTATACTTGGGTGGCTATTTTAGTACTACAAGTCAAACAGTTGTGGGACTTCAGCTTGTATATTGAAGGCATCGCCAGCTTGTACATCAGCGCGTACATCTTTGCAATGATGATTGAGAGTTAAATTTTCATCAACAGACTAACGGTCTAGGACGCAAGGTCTTCAACCACATCGTCGCACAGAACTTGAACTCAAGGTTTTCATGGAACACCATTAATCATTCATGTGGAGAAGTTGGCAGTTACATGCCGAAGACTATGTAAGCACTCAGGTACAGAATCCAGGAGATATCAGTTGGGTTAACTGGCTGTTTGTACATAACTGAAATAATATTCAAAACTATCGTAAAATCGGAAAAAGAAATGTTCTTCTTTAGTAATACGAATTTGTTTGAATGGTTCAATGTATCTATGTAGTTATATAAGAAACACTCCCAGTTTGCGTTGTTTTTCTTTTTTATTTTTATTTGGCTATCCTTTTTTTCGTTTTGTTTTGAGTTCAATGTGTGGTAAGGCATTGTTTCTTCACTAGACCATTTCCTCTTCAGCGAGTTTGTGTTGGAAATTGTAAACAACAATAAGAAAGTAGATACCAGCCTATTGTGTTCTGATGGTAAGGATTGCAAAAAAATATCTGTAGAGTCAATCTTTCAATCAACGGATATCTTCTGAAGTGTAGAACAAAACTTTCTAAACCTATTTATATAATTCTGTGGTTCAACGGGTCTATTACTGTGCTAACTCCATATTGAGACCTCTTGGACACAAAAAGAAATATACTTAATAATGGGTTGGTCTTATTTTCAAGTTGGAATTAACAGAAAATATTGAAAACTGGTCCAAAAGTCAGTGGTGTTAATATTGAGGTGTTCGCGTTATGAGGTTGGCTTATTTGTACCTTCATGGGAAGACGCATTAACATATGATGACGAAACGTTACTATAAAATAATTTGTTACTAGAAAAGTGTACATGGCTTTGTGCGGCATTGTTTTGACAGCTCCAGCATGTTTGTGTAAGTCCCCATACCAAAAACAGGCTAAAGCGCGTAATTAAAAAATGAATTGCACGAGAAAATATGTCCAAACATTACAATAAAAAAGGATCAGCTGCTTCTGTAGAACACGGTCATGGAGAACCCCTGGGGACTTGAATAATTACTTCATTACTTTATATATACATATACATGATATTGTAGTAATGACGGGTTTGTCCGGGAAAATAAATACAGTTACCCTTCTGTATCCAATGCTTAACTATATCCGTGTTAACTATAACCATATTTTGAAGTCTAATGTATATATAAATATCAATAAACTAATGTATATATAAATATCAATAAACTAATGTATATGTAAATATCAATAAACTAATGTATATGTAAATATCAATAAACTAATGTATATATAAATATCTATAAACTAATGTATATATAAATATCTATAAACTAATGTATATATAAATATCTATAAACTAATGTATATATAAATATATATAAACAAATAAATGTCAAAAAAATGAAACCGCGGATTATATAAACATTTACCGGCTACGACTTGACCGCATTGTGTTATAAACAAACGTGGGATAGGATGAAAATTTCTCAAGATAAAACGATCAAAATAATTTCCCTTCCCATTTGCACTATGGCGACTGTAAAACCTGTCATAAGCATCATTTGTTTTTTCGGTTAAATAAGCCCAACATTTTACAATACTTTAGATTACTACACACCATAATTATTGTAATGACTACTTATTTTTGGTCTTTGTATAAATATTCGATATTTCAACTTTTTTTGGTCGTTCTTGTATAAATATTTGATATTTCAACTTGGTAATGAGACCACCTAATTATTATGACAAATTGTTTAGTCTTATGGTAATTGTGGCGACTGTCGGTGAGGACGAATCCACCGAAAACTGTGTCAGGGTACCAGCCAGTACCTTATTCCGGGAAACAGTTTAGATGAATGCACATGGTAAGCACGGAGAAGCTCAGCAATCCAAGAAATTCAGAAAGGAACACGAGACATCGAACACTTCCGTGGTTACGTAAGTCAAATACTGTCTTTGTATTTACTATTGGAGGCAATTCAGCGTTCCAAAACTTGATTTTATGATCACGGAATCGCTGCATTCAAAATTACATACAACGGAAATAAAGTTGTAGCAATCGTTCTGATTGTTTCCTCTCGCCGCCTGGTGCGCGTTATGTTGACTAATAAAGGATCATTAGTAAATATAATCTACAAACCAATTTCAACGCACAAATGCCGAGCGACAACTGTAATTACAGTTATACAATTGTAGAATTGCATTTCATAGTATGCTTTTGTCTCAAACTATATTTCAGTTTTTGTACAGAGCTGTAACGTGTATCGAGAAAATAAATTGAAAGTAATATATATATATTGCTTTCAAATTATATATTCAATATATTTACAGAAAATGAATGTTGATGAACAATGTTTCAAACGACAGAGCTTGAGCTCAGAAGAAAATGATTATAAACGTTGAATAAGTAACTATTTCATTAAACTGTAACCATTGATTATGCATATAGGCGATTACTGTTATGAGCTAACCAGCTCACCACTTTTATGTATATATATATGACCGACTACTTGACGGTGATTAATCAACTATGCTACAATGCTATTTTTACAATACTATCCTTTTAAATACATCTGAGAAACAGAAATGTGACCCGGTTGCGGTCCTGTAAGTATAGTATAACCGACTCTATAGACAGTCTAGCGGTCTCATAGAGTACTGATGGATAAACTAATGCTAGAGGATACGAACACAAAGTCCCTGACTGATCTCTACGTCTTACATTTTTTTCATTTCTCTAATTGTGAAAATGATCGATCAATATCTTATTATCCTAACCAAATCATTGGTCTCATAATTTGATCATTTGATTGGTCTATTTTCTTTATCCAAAAGTGTATTAATGTATTTAAATGGAGTTTTCTAAATTAAAAGAAGCAATTTCGTTTCGTTTATATATTCACTATAACTAATCAAAAACAAATTATTTACAACGATGTATTAAAACTGCAGTATACTGCTAAAATCACAGGGTTTTATGACTAATCAGACTTCCACCTAGATATTTCACAGTACTTGATAGTGTGTCATTACATACTTCTATGAATAATTTAACCATTCAGATTGCTTCTATCTACTGTAACAAGATCCCTTTATTTACGGATGATGGCAACAATCACGTTATATTCATTATGAACACATGGAAGCTTGTTTTAATTAGGCAAGTACAAATCTAATATAAAAGAAATTCCAATACACAGAAATGTAAAATGTAAAATATCTTTATGTAACGTCTAATGTCAATCACAAATGAAATTTGATCATACATGATAAGATATAAAACAATTATAAAAAATGATAAGACGCAATACTAACTCTACTGTGACAGAAAACCAGACTATATAATGACATAAGTCGACCAGAATCAAATTTAAAGTCAATTCTTACACAAAAATAGATATGAAGCAAAACTTCTCCTTTGACAAATTCAGTATTGGGACTATGTGTATCTAACAAGCATGGTCATTTATATTTGGACTGATGTTAAATATTTCACTGTTTCCTCCACATTTCGACTGACTTGATGATGACACTCCCGGATGACCCGGCCAGGCCTTTAAATCAGTAGTCTGTAGCATCTCACCACTGTGAGTTCGGATTACAATAATCATCATTCTGTTTTTTTATTATTTTTGTACTGTTCCAACATTTTGCAATAACAATTTTTTTCTCTCGCCACAATAATTAGCCATTTTCTTGATTTGTTTCAAGTATCTTACTGCACGTCATTTTACTTTACTTTCCTCTGAAATCTGAGCATTTCGGATGGCAGATCCACGTTCAGTCACGCACATAAACATTTTACATAAGCTCATTCGTGATGCATTGGCGTGAATGAATAATTATAAGTTAAACGGTGACTATGTTATTAACGATCCGACTATCAGGATCTTACTGTTTATTTTAGCTCTTGAAAGCCGTTTTCGTTACAAAAAGTATAGTTATGATTTAAATGTATGTGTCTAGACAGATACAATAATACCTAAACGATTCTAAAAATATTTAATGGCATTATTCATATCTTATTACTTGTGTAAAAACAGCAAAGGACTGTATCTACAAAAAGTTATTTGTATTGGTATGATGTGTATAATATATTTCCAACCAATCAGCTCTAGTTTTGTACGGGGGGGGGGAGTCCCATTCAACCAATCAGCTCTAGTTTTGTACGGGGGGGCGTCCCATTCAACCAATCAGCTCTAGTTTTGTAGGGGTGGTCCCATTCAGCCAATCAGCTCTAGTTTTGTAGGGGGGAGTCCCATTCGACCAATCAGCTCTAGTTTTGTAGGGGTGTCCCATTCAACCAATCAGCTCTAGTTTTGTAGGTGGGGTCCCATTCAACCAATCAGCTCTAGTTTTGTAGGGGGTCCCATTCAACCAATCAGCTCTAGTTTTGTAGGGGGGTCCCATTCAACCAATCAGCTCTAGTTTTGTCGGGGGTCCCATTCAACCAAAGAGAAAGAACAATCAGATTCCCATGAAATGTCGCCACGTGTATTAAAATCATTTTTTCCTAATAGACTGCTTTCTAGAAAGCACCACGAAGACGATACAAGTAATTAATCACATAAAACGCAAATAATTGAAATGCCTGTAAAGTTGTAGGTAATTGTATTCTGACCAAGACCTTTCAAGAATTCTCATAGTAATAGATACTGGAGCGGTACGATCTTATACAACGTTCAAGATCAAAAGGTTGTGTGGTGGACACCACCTTAAATGGTCAACTTTTTGAGTTCCAAGTTTGAATTCAATATATGAAATTGTTCAAAATTTACGTTTTTTGAAAAATATGTTAATATAACGGCTTAATCTTGTAAAGCAGAGTCTTACGGCCATTCAACACTTATTGGTCATATGTTTCCAGATGATAAGACAAAGAAATAGACCTGTAATAAAGATTGAGGAGCGTACTAACTGCTTCAAGATCTGCAACGAATGCTTACCTCAACCATTCTTCAAGAGAATGTGTGTCGGAGCCTCGACTTATAACGGAATACAGCCAATTCCTACTCCAGCCAATCCGGAATGTCTGCTGGTAATTTGAATGAATATGGCAATTTCTGTGCCACCCACAAAGCTCGTCAAATGTAAAAAAGTGGAAGATATTACTGAAGATATTATTTACAATTGTATCTGTGTATTAAATAAATCTTGAATAATAACATTATCATGTTTTATAATCGTACTTTGATAAGTTCAGACCATTGTCTTGGAATTGGGCAAGAACGTTAAAGAACGCGCCTTAATTTATGCTGAAGTGCTACGTAAATTCATCACTAAACGAAAACTTGTGTTAACGTGTCCCAATAGGAACACAACACATAGTGTTTTGTCTGGAATTTGTTTCAATAACATAAATATTCCTTAATCTAAAGTGATCGTTGTCTGGTGAACTCTTAACGAATTCAATGTCAGACTATATAAGTTCATTATATTAGTTTTAATGTCAAGGCAAAGGTACCTTGTATCAAACTTAAGTTCACACACGCATTCTCGGATATGGCGCGCTAATCAGATGTGATATTTCCATACTGCGTGTGTTTATGTACGTCATGATAGTTCCTTTGTGATACTGAAGTCTGTGTGGGAGTTAAAGGATAACATTTTTTGTATGTTGCGTTTCCTGGGAATCCGGCGTTTCACTTTCTACCAAATAAAATTTGAGTTGTAATCATGGCAATGACATATGCTGTTTAGTATTGGTGATTGTGATAGATTTATAACTAAGGAGCATAAGAGACCATCTTATTAATTTATGTGTTTCGTTTTAAGGATCTAGATCGTCAATAAAATGAGCAGCAAATTATTAAGTCATTGCTTTAATACACAATGACCGTTGGCAGCAAGCGTGTTAAATTTAATCCGGACAAGACGTGGGTCGAAAAAAGGCTTTTACCGGTATATTGTAAAAATCTCTTTACCATTAAGAATACCACATCAGAACGACTGCTTATTTTCGGATCAGTGTTAATATTTTACGTAGAGTGCAACCTCTCCAAAACATCACCCTTTAGGGAGAAGCAAAATTGTGTTGTTGTCGTTGTTGAAAGGTTGTTTGTTCCTACATCTGAACATTACTGATAGCGTTGCAAGAGCAACAACACTTTAGCACCTTTTAAAATTATGCAGTTTGTTAATTACACACATGAAAAGGTAAGAGTCGTAAAAAGAATACAAACACAGAATGAAAACTACAAACTATACTTTTTTTGGACGCAATAGATTCGGACAGATACAAGAATGGACCAAAAACGAATATTCGAATGTATTCGAATATCTCAAATGAATATTCGAATAACATTTTTGATCTTCGTTCCCATCCCTAGTTTTTATATTTCCTTAATGCGATTCAAGAGATTCAATGTGAAAATGACACACATATAGCTATAAAGATTAACCAGACTGAAGAGGACACCACTAACAGAATCAAACGTTCTCATAAGAGCTGGAAATGGATAAACAAGTTTTCTGTTGTTCAGCATTGTTTGGCCTTCAAACAGGACATGTGCAAAGCAATATACCCTAGCTTTTTCACATTAAGGTATAGTAATTACTATCACGTTGACAAGAATCATAAACCAAGGTATCTATAACCTTGATTGGCTTTAAAAATTATCCATTGACTCCAAATGAAATACTACCCTCTTTCTGGATATTTCTGTATTGCAGTTAATATTCTTCAGTAGCAACTCATCAGACATAGTCATATCTAGATCAGAACTTATTACCAAATTCCAAGTAGCCTGGCCATATTTGCTACAAAAGCTGACATGAGAACTGTACATGACAAAACAATCTTTATCCACAGGTTCGAAGTGTTAAGTAAGGCCATTCTGTTTTATTAATTTGTAATGCATTGTTCACCAAGGTTTTGAACTCCGTCAGCAAAAAAAATATTGAAGTTCTCAGTTTCTTGATTGGATTCTAAATTTTCCAAGATTATAAGCTATAGTTTGCAAATCATGTCTTAAGTAGATTTTATTTTAAGATGGGATCTTTATTTTAATTGTAATATTGTTGGTTAGGATTCTAGTGTAGGATACAGTACGTGACTTGCAAAATCAAATTCAGAAGTGTTAGATTTCTGAGTTTAAATTAGTCAGTTGACTGCTACTCTTTCTAATTTGTTTAACACGATGTTTCTGTTAAAGTCAAGAAAAATGTTTTTGTTTTCAAACTGAGTTTGTGTTTTTTGATCGCCAGCTAGGTTTTAACTGAGGTTGAAGCCTAACAAAATAAAAAAGACGGCCATGATGGCCTTTTCTTTACTCACCTGAGTAAAAAATGCAACATTCAAGGTTTTCATGTGATTTGGCTGGGTGTCCTATTTTTTGAGTTGACTCGTGTTCAATCTTGTCCAAGTCGTCATTAATACAAACATTCTGACAAGGTTTGGGTAAGATTCAACCAAAACTATGACTTCTAGAGTGTTAATAAGGTTTTCCAGAGACTTGACCCAGTGACCTAGTTTGTGACCCCAGATGACCCATGTTCATATTGTCCAAGATATCAATAAAACAAACATTCTGACAAAGTTTTATGAATATCCAATCAAAATCGTGACCTCTAGGGCGTTAACAAGGTTTTCCGGTGATTAGACCTGGTTAGCTAGTTTTGACCCAAGATGACTCATTTTTGTACTTGTCCAAGATATCATTAAGAAACATTCTGACAAAGTTTGATGAAGATCCAATCAAAATTGAGACCTCTACAGTGTGAACAAGGTTGTCTTGTGATTTGACTTGGTGACCTAGTTTTTTACCCGAGATTACCAATGTTTGAATTTGTTCAAGATAACATTAAAAGAAACATTATGAAGTTTTATGAAGATCCAATCAAAACTGTGATCTCTAGAGTGTTATCAACCCAGAGAGAGGACGCTTGATAGTGACTGATCACATCACAATAGCTCCTTCAGCACTACATGCTCAGGTGATCTATAAAACAGAATGGCCTAATGGAGTTCTTCAATAAACTCAACCATGTTACAGATACAAGTCAAATATGATAGTTTAAAAGATTTATTTAACAGCACAACTTGAGATCAACAATTAAAATCTCATTAATCCTTCATTATCATGTATTTGATGGGACAATTTGTTTCATTTGGAACAAAAACAAATTGAATATTGTAAGAAAAGTATCAATTGAAAACTAAGTGTAATAGTTCATAAGTTTTCCATCACTGAGAATATCATCCAAGCTGAATGCAGCTTTTGTGACCTCCTGTTGCATATATTTTAAGGAGTCTTTCGTTATATAAGGATGTCTTTGTTAGTTTCTGGTTCCACTGATGATTCCATTAATGATAGAACCATTAAGTCCAAAGGTTCCACCCCTATAATTGAAAAAAAACAGACTAAATAAAAGGCAATCAATAAGATCACATGCTTTGCCATCTAAACAGAGTTTTTTCACATAACACTGTTCATAAACTAGATCAAAAAGAAGGCAACTATCAGTCTGAATAGGTTTTCAGTTGTATTGTCTCATATACATATTATCCTGAAAAGGGTACATATCTTAATTATTATTATTATTAAACATCATGTTTCAGCCATAATAAAAGTTATAATTTTGTATTGCATATGGATAGTAAACAGGGATATACGTTTATTTATTAATTTTCTTGGCAGGCAAAGTTTCAGCACCTCCCAACCTCCTCTGGTCAATATTACCTGTGGAGATGTGAAGTTCCCCATGAAAAAACAGGCGGATTTTCAGTGAGTGAGTACACCCCTAATCAACATGGAGAAGTGTGTCCTTATCAAGGTATCCACAAGGGAGCAATCAGATAATCAAATGTGGTATGAGGAAAGGAAGAAATGGATTGCTCCATTGAAAAGGAAGGCAGTGGCAGAGAAGTCAGTGTTTTCCTTAAAGAATCCAAAGCCATTTACTTCTGTGCAGGTTTCTTACAGAAAAACAAATGAGCATAAGCCAGTGGATAAATACAGGAAGAGGCAAGAACTGCGCACGCACACACACACACAAGTCTGGCCTTATTGTGGGTACCATAAGGTTTGTGACAATAGTGTATGTGGCCTTATTGAATTTAAATGTCTCTGCACAGCCAGAGATATGACCATAGCTGAGGATTGCCAGACAAAAGACTTTACTCTAAAACAGTTGCCAGATGGTATCAAACTGATGAAAAACAACAACAACTATTTCTACCAATTTCTACTATTTCTATAGTCCAGCGCTGACTATTTATTACTAAAACGATATGCACATTCAAAATGTATACTTTGACAAATGCTTCTGTGAGGAACTAGTTAAACAACTTACTTTCATTCTACTTGACATATTTAAATTAATTAAGTTTAGACTGACTTTGGCTCTGGCATTCAACCAGGGAACCACCAAGAAGGATTTAAATCAGTTGAAATGAGTCTATTTTCTTACATTTATTATGTATCTGACTTGCTTCCTTCTCTTCCACTATAATGTTTTGATGCTGAGAAGTCAAAATCATTTAAGATAAATCAGTAATTAAATAATTAGGAAGGAATGAAAACACCAGCATTATTACAATGATCTTACTGTATACTTTTATTATCTAAAACATACTCTAATGTATTGCATTAATTTGATCATCAGCGTAGGAGACACTTAAATGTGAAAGAATTGTAATAATTCGAATGACGAAAAGGCCAGAAATGGCAATTCAAACTGAAAACACACTGTTTCCAAAATATATGTCACTTTGAATGTATTCAATTCTGTGTTGAAAACTCTTTTTCGGCGATGTATGGTCTCAGCGTGGAAAAAAACAATGTTTTAAGACATGTATGTTTACGAATGGATGACAAACTGAACAGAAAGAAGGATTTCCATAAAACCATGGACAGTCCAACCCCCTCTAGAGAATCATGGTACTAGAAGGTATAGAGAAGTATAATGTGATTTTTTTGTTGTTTTGTCTCAATATTTGTTCAAAGTTTTATACAGAGAATGTTGTTAAAACTTCATTGAAAGGGAGTTCCGACAATCCCCTCTAAGTGGTCATGTTTGGATGATTCAAATAATTAGATCTAATGTATTTTGGGAAGCATTTTAGTTAGAATGGACATGTTTATAACCTTTCAGTGGGAACCTCAGACAGAACATTTCTATGTTGTTTAGTTGAATGTTGTTTTTATGTTGTTGTGTTGTTTGTGTGAGCCGTGCCCATTGCATTGTTGACAGTGGCTTGAGTCTTTAGACTGTGTGATGGATTTAGGACGAATAGCTGTCGGCAGTGTTGCTTGGCTTGTATTATGGCTTTTAGATGGTTGTATGTTTATATGCATTGTGTGTTTTGGAGTTTGTTGTGAGGGTTTATTTGAGGCTTTTAGCCTGTGTGGTAAGGTGTGGCATATCCTTGGGATTCATACGAGGGTCCCGCAAAAAGTTCTCTTATTTGGGATAGGTTTCTAAAGCTCGTATTACTTATTCGTGCTAACAATATGTCAGTTCAATGACCTATTACCTATGGCAGGACCACCTCCCGAATAAAGGCCATTCTGTGAATAAAGGCCATTTTTTTAAAAACCATCATTGATTGTTTAGAACAAAATTACCTTTGAATAAAGGCCATCTGTCAATAAAGGCGACATTTAGTCTTTCCCAAGGGTGGCCTTTATTCACAGGTTTGATTGTATAAAGTGAACGTCAATCATTATGCAAACTATCACAATGGATTTGGTACAGTTTTTGTTGTAGATCAAAGTAGACACTGAAACACACTTACTGCCACAATTCTACTTCAAGAGTATGTCTTGTATCATTTGAAATCTTGCAGACTAATCTAAATGTTGATAAATCAGACAAATATATTAAATCATTTCATCAGAATACTTCTTCGGAAAACGTTAACATGACGGTTTATTTAGCATGGATCTAACATTACATTCAATTCGGTATTTGGAGAATCAGTTGTTTAATGAATATATTCATGCAAAAGATTATGTGTATGCAAAGCATCGATCTAAGAATATAATCATCAGCATTATCTACGTGTCACATAACAAATCATCTCGTTTTAAACAGTAAATAGTTTTTGGAGAAGACGAATCATTGCGCCAAAGTACCACGTGTGTATGTAGAAAAGTAGTAAAGAAACGCTTTGTGTCCTATCTACCCTATTTTGGTCAAGTAATCATAAACGTGATTATCTTTTTTCTAGCATAATACAACATGAATACGCTGTTTCATCCCTGAATAAGTTTGTATTCTTGAAAGGTCATTGGGTACTTACCGTAATAATATAATTCCGACAATTAAAGCATTAGCACACTTATAGAACAGGCTCGCTCTAAATGAGAATGTGGGTGTGTACCTGAATGCTGAGAGCGACAATTCTTGAACAATTCTCGGTTTTCACATCGACACCATTTGAGTTAGTGTTTATCAATGCTTCTGGCACATATTTATAATCGTTTTCGAGAAGATTTGCTCTTCAAGAAAACAGAAAATGGGATTATAGTTTTATCTGTAATTGAATTTTGTCTCTTTGGGATACGTAATAATGTCAGTAGCACAAACATGGTATTTGTTTGTTAACACGTTGAGAATGACTTCTTAGACTCGGATTATGTCTTTTGTGATATATTAGCTGTTAGTAGTTCCACAACAACATTTCTGTTTTTTTTCTATTTTTTGTTTTGCTGCAATGCTCTCTGTATGGCATGGTTGAGCAATATTGCCTTTGACGTGTGTTCTTGTGATGCATAGCTTTTTAAATTCTATGTCCATTCTCTTAGTATACCTAAAAGTAGCTGAATTGTGTTTTGAATGAGTTGTTTTCTGTCTAGTTGCATCATCTTCTTGTTTGTTTGTTCAAATCCTTTTCTTCTATCAGAGTGGGTGGTGGTGGTGCTGTTGCACCCATTCCAATTTTAAAACTCTAGAAGGTCTTTTCGTGAATGTTTTTTTTGGGGGGAGGGGGGCTACTAATTTCACCCGCATTCACGTTCATGTCTTAGTCAAGAGAAATGGAAATTGATTTCTCTCGTAGTTAATGGGGGTGAATCGGAACAACAATCAGTCAGTTGTTATCAAGCGTATTTGGAACAGTCCTTATCAATAGCGCTACTGTTCAATTTTCAGGTTATCAATTTTCTGTCAGCGAAAAACTGATTTCATAGCTTTGATTTTATTAGCTATAGAATACTTTGATAATTATAATCAACCATTTGAAAACAGCAATTACGATAGAACGAGAGTACGAATTAGCTTCTTGATAGCGTTCATTCTCAATGTGTTGTTTGGTTATTGGTAATTACTGTTATCAATAACGTTTGTGAATTACTTTTTCTCAGATTTTGAATTCAATTCTTTCCAGACAAAATCACATAAATATCAGATAAATTTGATGCGAAGAATTGGTGCTTAATGGAAATAAATGATATTAACGTACAGGTTAACAGAAACTTTTCCAACAGCAAATTTGTTTATTAAGTTGTTTAGCACGAGCACCAAATCATCTATGTATGAAAGAACAGTAATAAACCTAGCATTAACTATTTGGTAATTACGAGGGATGTTCGAAAAGAATTGCTTATTTCTATCTGGAGACTTCAAATGTCAAGTTAGCCCAAAAGTGCTCATTTCATGCCCTCGAAGTACTCCCTGCATTGTCATGTAGAAGACGGATATGTTTAAAACCAGTGGCAGTGCGTCGTATCTGATAATACTTCAGTTTCGTCAGTACTACGTCCTTGTTGTACTTTCCGGTGATGTTTTTGCCCTTTTTCACAATAAAGTTGCTTCTTCAAAATAAAGTGAACCGTTGATAGTGATATGCCTACCTTTCGTGCAATATCACGAAATGTAAATCTGGCATCTCCTTCAATGATTTCCTTTATTTTGGAAACGATTTCTTTACGAGATGCAGATTTTGGCCTACCTGATTTCAGCGCATTTTTGCACACCTGACTCAAATTTCTTTTTCCACCGCCTAACTGTATCATAAGACACACAAAAAGGCCCATAAGCAGTAGAAAGTTCATCAGCTGCTTCAAAGAACAACCAAGTTTTGAGCGAGCTTTGATGTAAGCCCGTATTTCGTCTTTCTTGTCTACGCTTCTACCAACCATTTTAACTACAGTGGTCAATGACTGCGTGTATTCAAATGGCAAATTGTATGTATTACACTTAGTCTTACATGTACATTTATACACCGTTGTGTAGATATTGAATAACCATATGCATGTATGTATTGGTTTTTATCGTGCCTCACGTGGATATCGAGATAGAGGACAATACGCAATTCATTTCGAACATCCCTCGTAGTTGTGTGTGCGAAACCATAATAGACTTTAAGATTGCGCTATTATACTATTATTGCATAAATTATGCCGATCGCATTGAGTGTTGGAATGGTATATTATGCGTATGTCACAGGTTTAATATGAAAACTATAAGTTAGGGAAGACGAGAACGGTCAACTTTTTATTTACTGGTACGTTTGCTCTTGATTGTACGGCCATTTATTTATTTATTTACTTACTTACTTACTTACTTACTCACTCACTCACTCACTCACTTACTGATTCATTTATTTATTTACTTATTCATTTATTTGTTTATTTATTTTTTTTTCTTGAAGATAATTGTGAGGTTGTTTGGGGAAGACAGTAGTTTAGGAATTTGTGTCTGTTTTTTTTTCTAGGAGTCTTTTTCTCATCATCAATCATCAGCGCTTTAAATTTTGTTAAAAGAACGAGATGCTCTCTAACCAAATCTTGTTTAGCAACTTGTGGTGGCTGTGATTTCATCACGAGGCTAAGGGAGACAATTCACAGTGGGAAGTCCGCGAATTTAATAACTCCTGCAGTAAAATTTGATGACAAGATTAGAGACAAATAATTCTGATTTTCTTCATTATTTTGAACCCCAGGGCGACTTTCTTTAATGATGTAACAGATTATCTAAGATTTTGTTCCAGTGAAAATGGCTTCCCCGGAGGTGATAATATTCAAGCGTCCTAGGGACAGAATACGATATTCCGAAATAATTTGTCACACATTAGATGTGTCTCCGAAGATGCTATGTTTGTACAATTCCATTAAAAACAGTCGTTTTGCATTAAGCGAATTATTATTAAAGATAAAATTGGATCTCGAAGAGAATGACATGCCCGTAAATGATATGTTTTTATTCGATTACATGAAGATATTAAATTACCACACTAGATTTGAAAGCAAAATATAGAATATCTTTTAACTAATTGTTTCCACCAGATTGTCATAATTAATGTTACTTTGCTGCTATCGCGGGCACTGACAAAAGTGATAGTTGTGTAATTTCGTTGTTGGTGGTAGTGGTGTTGTTGTTGTTGTTGTTGTTGTTGTTGGAGGTGACGGTGTTAATGGTATTGGTTTTGCTGTTGTTTTTGTTTGAGATAGTAATAAATGTGATATTGCTGTTGTTGGAAGTGGTGTAGTAGATGGTATTTGTAATGTAGTTGTTGCTTGAAGTTGAAGTGGAGAGTATTGATTGTGTACATGTTGTTGGTGTTGTTTGAGGCAGAGTCGTACTGATGTAGGTAGTATTGTTGTTGTTGTTGCCGTTGTTGTTGTTGATGTTGTTGATTGAGGCAGAGTCCGTAGTGGTGTAGGTGGTATCGGTGTTGTTGTTAGAAGTTTAGGGTAGAGTATTGTTGCTTTTATAGTTTGAAGTTGAGGTGTAGCGTATTGGTGGGGTGTGTCTTGCTGTTGTTTGTGGATATGTACGTGGTATTGGTATTGACAATGGTGGTACTTGAAATTGTCTATGCATTAAAGCAATGGCTCCAATTGTCCTTTCCATTTATCACGATCGCTAACTGCATTTTACCATAAACAGTAAACAACCATTACGCATGACGAATGTTCGTTATTTCCCGACGCAATGCAAGTGATGTAAGGTAATGTTTCCTCAATCTGTGGTTTGCTGCAGTCATTTCAAAAGCTGATGTCTGGGATGCACGATATATTGGCATTTTAATCTTACGGTGTAATGGAAACGGTCACATTAAATACAAGACCGCAGATAAGTGATAAAACTCCTAAAAGTTAGGCTAAACATATACATGTAGCATCGATATAAAATGCGCAAGATAAGTCTATACAGCATAAAAATAGATAACAGTCTAACCTGTGTTAGCGGCCATCTCTGAATATAGGCCACTCTGTGAATAACTGTCATTCTTTGAAAAACCATCATTAATAATTTGGAACAAACTGACCTCCGAATAAAGACCACCTGTTAAAAAAGACAACATTTTGTCTTTCCTAAGGGTGGCCTTTGTTCACAGGTTTTACTGTATATAAATACACTAGTTTTGCTTTAAATTTTGTCGTCAGTGATTGTCAGAACTGTGGTATTGTTTATGCAATTAAGACTGTATTTTGCTGGTCGCTTAGTGACGGTCTCAAACTAACAATAGTACACTTAATTTCACAAAACGGCTTCTGGTAAGTATAATTTTAAATTGAGATGATTTTTGTTTACAAACCATTACGGGCGTTCACGTAATCAAACATTGATCAGAGAACTGGAACGTTTTCTATGAGAATTTCAATGGACGAAATGAATAATTCTTATAACTCGCTTTCTTCTATGAAATATGAAACATCATATTTAGTCCACTGTACGTTCCATACGTTTTATCGTAAACAGTCTATAACAATATACATAGTACTTAATATCTCCATTCGTTCCCTGAACATAAGAATGGGTAATATTCCACTATACCCTGATATCACAATCTTATTCTTTCAAGGAATCAACAATGTAACCATTCCTCTTTTCGACCTATTAATGTTTAAGGTCAGAAAAAATAGACGTGTTTACCAAGCCGTTCATTTTTGGCGCCGACCCTATTTTTGAACTTTTTTTTAGTAAAATCCAATGTACGAAAATAATTTACTGTGAATCGTACCTATACTCAAAAAGGTGCTTAGAATAGCAAGAGTTTTTCGACCTACCGACCCAAAATTGTTTGTTCAAGCAACCCTAAACATGACTATTTTTCCTGGCCCTAATGTATAGTCTTCTGTTGTATCCGTGTTCAATTAAAATTGTATCTGAATCGATCAACATCGCAATCACGTGAAAACTGTATTCATCAGACCAGCTGAATGTTGTGAGTGATACAGTGCAACCGCTCCAAAGCAACACCCTTTTGGAGAGGCAAAATTATGTTGTTGCTGAGAGGTTGTTGCACTAGAGAGGTTAAATCAATTGTTAAATCGTACCGTGGAAAAAAATGTAGAAGGGAGGCTGTTGCTCAAAAGAGGGGCGCTCTGGAGGGGTTGCACTGTGTATATATCCCTGTGTACGTGTTAGGTTTAGCACCAAGAGCCGATTCAAAACCCAGACTAAAAGGCGAAAAACTCCTTATACTGTTGGTTGCGTGATTTATGCTTATTTCTACACCGGGGTTTAACGTCGCACCAACAATCAAGGTCATTTGGCGACTTTCCAGCTTTAATAGTGGAGGAAGACCCCTGGCTTACACCTAGGTAGAACCATCGACCAATCTAGCTGGACAGCTTCCTCACATGTGGACTGTTTTTTATGGATTTTGAAGGAGTGGATGTCTGCAATGTTTGGTAGTTTGAATTTTCGCGTGGTGTTGTGTTTCTCCATAGTTCGTCGGTTTATTTCTACAACCCCGTACCTCAATGTTTGGCAGTATTGAGATTTCTCGATAAGCTCTTTACAACGGTCATACTTACCTGCTTTTAGATCTATCCTAATTAGGGTTAATCCCAATTCCACAAACCCGTAACACGCTTTAAGTTATTGCAGTTCAAAATTTCAAATGCGTTTTTCTCAAAATGGGAAAAAATGGTATACGGGTTCGTAGAAATAACCCGACGAGTTATGTGTGAGTAAAGTTTTTGTTTGTTGTTTTTGTTTTTTGGTGGGGGTTGCTAGGTATAGTCTGTGTGGTAATATGCATTCTGTTGTCTGGTAATCCTTTTTTACTTTGCTTGCATCGTATTTTCAGCCATTAAGTTGCAAATTGTGACTGAACGGATTTTCAATGAGGTACTTGAAAGAATTCAATTGGTAACTACGCTATTGCGTGTCTGTACTATATATCTGAGAGAGTTAACAAACGAGTGCAATCAACACGTTAGACAAGATAAACTATTGTTTTTATTTCAAATTTACCATGAAACTATTCCTAAGGTTATTTCGTATTTTAATCATATTCAAAATATGTTAAATCGTACATCAGACATCAAAATATGGCAATAAACAATATTTTTTTTATATTTTAAACTTCCAACACGGTTGACTAGGGAACGCGTAAAATAAGACGCCAGACTTAACCATATTCTATCAGCGAACCTCATAGGAATTAAATACAATGTAGATATGAATTGCATAAATTTAAGATCTAATTCATTCCCAAAGCTCCTCTCTTTTGAAGTGTACATACTACAGAACATCTTTGAATTTCAATACAAATACATGCACGAGTTATTTTAGGACGTAATTTTAATCATTTTTTTTTTATTCTGGCAACACATGATTGTTAACTGTTTCAGATAAGCTTAGTGTTCATATTTCTGCGGGACAGACAGAGTACTAATTTAACATAAATTGTATATTTTTAAATTTACATACTGAACGAAAGGACTTGGTAACAAAAATTGGGTGATTCTCCATTTAAGGGATCCTTTCTATAAATGGAATCAAATGTTTAATCGTATCATGATTAGTATTTGTCCACTGGGTTTAACGCCGTTTTTCGACGATTTTTCAGTTACATACAGCGACCGGTTCACCTGACCAGTTTTCCTAGACTGTATAGTAACTAGTGCTAACTTACCCTTCCGCAAGAAGCCAGCAACTTCTCCACATATGGTGGAAAATCGACATTTTTGTCAAATTTTCGTTGAAGGGTATGGCCTGCCGCGACTGGCATGTGAACCCAGATCGCCGGGTTACAAGTCCAGCGCACTAACCACTGGACAACGGTCGCGGCCGTTCATGATTAGTATGAGTGAAATATCTTTACAGGCCGTCATGTAGCAGGAATTTATTCATAGAAAGAAGACCATTAGTTAGTAATTATTCATTAGAGTATAAGGCTGTCCTTAAATAGTGTTGGTTTGCGGTTACGCGACCCGATCTTTAAACATAGGGTATGTATGTAGGTATGCATGTAGGTAGGTAGGTAGATATGTAGGCAGGTAGGTATTATTTAACATTTTATTCTAATACTGAAAATGAAAAGCTTGTATAAAACACGAAAAACTTTTTTTTCTTTGTCAAAATCACTGAAAAGTTCTTGGGTCGGAGAATTTTTTTTAATTAGTCTGTCGCGATTATAAAGAAGAAAAGTAAGTTATGTTTAGAAAAAATAGAATACAAAATTTTTGCGACTTACTAAATCATTTCCTTTTGGGGGGGGGTAATAAATCGGAAACACGCTTGACAAACAATGTTTGTGGCGTCATTCCTTACGAACACTAAATCAATTCAAAACTGAATCACACATTTTGTGAATCATTTTCTGTATAAACTTCATCAAAGATAAATGAGTGGTTTGCATAAATGTCCTCCCTAAAAATGATAAAATGAAAACAAATACAGTCTTTATGAGAATTGGAGTTGAACATTGGGTAATTCAAGCTTTAGATTTCGTGAATATTAAAGGAATGCGTGGGTTGCATTGACGGAAATGTTCTTCTGGGAATTATTATTGTTGTTAGTGGATTGTATGATATGCAGTTTTATCACGTGACATTTTATTTCTTATTTCTATGAGTAGTTCAAGTGAATTCCTGTGTCTTTTCCTCTATTGGTGCTATTAACATTGACTGCGCGACCGCACTACACGTAATAATGGTGTGTTCATTTCGTCTTACAGCAGAAATTGATCGTATTTATTACAAAACTACTGAAAAGATAAAAAATACATTCGAATTGATCATGATATTTATTCAGATGCAAAAGGAAACAACATATAACCGAACAATTTTTGGAAGAATTTACTTCCGTCAATATGACTTGCGGATCCAGAGAAAAAAGTTTCCCATAAAAAAATTCTACAAGACCACTTGTGACTAACGGCTACCTGTGATCATTGGCTTTTCTGTAGCTCGCGCTTATTGTTAATGTAGATTAAATATACCTCGGAATAGAAGCCACTTGAGCACAAAGGCCGTACATGCAGTTTTATTTCCCCTTTATTGTTTGCGTGTTTGGCTGTAATTGTCAGGACTGTCACGAATTTTTTCCAGGGAAGTACGAACTTGATTACTAAATGATATAAACTTTGAAACCAAGACGGTGAAAAATTTTTTTAGCATTTATTGACCCCAATCCCTGAATAAAGGCCGACTGTACATGAAGTCCCCCCCCATTTCATGGCTTTTGTTGTGTGACAAACCTGTAGTCACAAAAATGAATAATGCTTCCTTTTCAGTTTAATATCAAAATTTGAAACATTTGGTTCAATATATCAAATATCGTATGAATTACAATTTCTGCGCAATCGGCAAAACCAGTTTTATTATAAAAAATATATGCATATACTGATTGCACAATATGACGTCTTCAAGAAATTACTACTGCATTTCTCAAGCAATCACTACATTTCAAATTGCACAAACTTCCATATCCGCGACATTTAAGTTGGCAAATTCAGTCTACGCTAGTTGTGGTTTGTTTGTGTATTATTTCTGTCTGAACCAAACAGGAAGTTGGTTTAAATCCGAATTCTCATTTTATTCAATACTTATATGTTATTTATCCAGACAGCAGGGGAAAAGCAGTATCTATGAATAATAATGGTTAAATACAATGGTTTGTGTTGCTTTTTGAAACTTTTAGAAAGTTTGCGCGACTTCTATTGTCGGCTTATTTCTACAACCCCGTAACCATTTTTTGGCAATATTGAGGTTTTGGTATCATTTTTTCGTCTCGATGAGCTTTTTACAATGATCATGTTTACCTGCTTGTAGATCTATTCTAAATAGTGTTAATCCCAATCCCACAAACCCGTAACTCGCTAAACGTTATTGCAATTCAAACTTCAAATGGATTTTCTCCAAATGGGAAAAAATGACATACGGGTTCGTAGAAATAACCCGATGCTGTGGTGTCATTTCATAGGAGTGTCATTGGTAAATGTTCAGTGTGTCAAGTATTTCAGTTTGAGAACTGATTTCGGTTGGATTCATCGATAACTAGCAGAATTATTTACAGTGAGAAGATCGTTTAACGATACATCTCGGATGTTACATGAAAACTACATCCCATCCAACCACGGAGACTACATAGACTAATAGACTACAGTCGAACCTCTCTAATCCGAACCTTTCCAATCCGTAATCCTCTCTAAACCGAACACATCAGCTAATCCCGATTTTTTATTATGTATTTATAAAACTAAAAAAGATTTTGGAGTCCCGAACCTTCTGAAAACTTCTCTAATCCGAATATTTTTGTCTGTTTGAGCAAGTTTGGATTAGAAAGGCTCTACTGTTTTACGGAAAATCAAAACTCGAAGAAAACACAAACCAACCAATATGGCTGACTTTCACCTTCTCAAATCCCCAAGCACAAAAAAGTTGCGTCTACATGGTTCCCTATAACCCCTCCCACATTTCATACAAGAAACAGTCCACAAAGCAATCTGTTTTGTTCGATTTCATTTATCAGAGGTTAACACTGAGAGAATTGTATTTTGTATAAATAACGATGTTTATTACAGGATATAAACGAGGGTTAGATCGCATATAGGCTTACAGACAACTTAATTTTAGGAAGATTCAAAATATAACTGGAATTCAGAGCATGAAGTATGTCTGTATTTGGCGTTCCCAAATAAAATTACGTAATTTTAGCAACTAAACCTGTTCTGTTAATACAACTTATGATAATCATATACTAGGATTCTGTTGTTGTGTTTCCAACGTGTATAATAATACCGTGATTACCGTCATATCAGTGAATAAAGGTCAATGAAAGAAGGGCAGAAATATTACCGCGCGGTATACTGTAGTTCCATATAATTTCGATGGTACCGAATTTCGTGGATTGCCTGAATCGGTAAATTCGTGGATTTCCTAATTTCGGATAGATGCATTTTCGGATATATTCGTATTTTTTACGAGCGTCTTACTTCATGGTCATTTGCATTCGTGGTTATGCTTACTAAAAACAAATGCACGAAATTAAATGTTCCACGAATATTTCTGATACCACAGTACAGTAAAACCTCACATCGCGAACACCATAGTATTGCGATGATCACCTTGTTATAACGAACACTTAAAATAACTAGTGGGTTTTGGACGTCAAAATATGTTTTCAAAGCTTCATGTACAGTCGAACTTTCGAAGCCGAAAAATCATTTGTACAAAATGAGGAGGTCTCATTATCAGGTAAATTATAGAGGAGTTATTTAAGGCCGGCCCGAAAATAAGTGATCGTTATATCAAGGTGGTCTTAATATTGAGATGGTCGTTACATGAGGTGTTATTGTATTGCATTTGACATTTACCTAGACTTACCTGCTTCCGTCCAACTTGTTCGTATAGTTCAAAACATGACAACACTATTATATAACAAACATTAAAATGCTTAGACACACAGAAACACATTGATGTCATATCATAAACGTCACCAAAGTGATCGAATGAACAATCATTATCATACACTAAACACATGGTCACCTGAATTAATTGTCTGTGAATGTTTGTCATTGACAGTAAGAATATGTTATGTTCAACGTTAACAATATTTATCCTTGGTATTGCGTTTTTGTATGAAGGTAAATGGCCTTACCAGGAATCCTTGGTCACCTATTAGTTCTAATCTGATGTCACAGCTGCTAACTACTGCTGAATGTATTTTTCCGTACACAGGTGCGCAACTTTATTTTAATTAGTTATGCCAATTTTAACTACGAAATGTACAAGTTTACTATGGTCGAAGTCTATATTACCTTAAAAGCAACAATAGCAACATTTAAATCATAGCTCTCTTCATTACTTAAATGGAAATAAGACTTTTAGTGCTCTTAAGCTTCTTTATGGGCCATCCTTAATTATTTGACATAAATATGAGCCCAAATATATATTTCTCACAATAATGTCAGAACAACGTAAATGTCTTGTTTCTCGATACAGTAAAATTTCGATCTTGTGACCATTTTCGGGACCCGAAAAATCGGTCGTAATAATGGGGTGTTCTCGTTATCAAGTTGAATTATAGGGGAGTTATTGAAAGCTGGTCCAAAAATAAGCGGTCATTATATCAAGATGGTCGCTACATGCGGTTTTACTGTAATTGTGATGTAAGTCTTACTTATATCCCTCCCTCTATTTCTTTCTCTCTCTCTTCATCTCTCGAAGGTTTTTTACCGTTCCATGTCTGATATCACACCGAGAATCATATTGATAAAATTAGATGTACAAATTTAACGATCTTTTACCAAAACTAAATCTATCCATCTAAATTTATAAGAATTTCTATCGAAATAACAATCATATCCATCACAAAGACAAACAAAGCCGCCAATCCTTTACGTGATAATCATTCAAGTAAACAAATGTTTTCTTTTATTCTCGGAGAAAACCATTCTTAACCCTTGCAAATTTCAGGCTTTCCGACAAAATTCCAAGCTTTCTCTTCAATGTTTATGAACGAAAACAATAATTTTCTGTTTCAGAATTCATCCACACTGTACTACCATCATATCGGATGTCATTTTAAGACACTAGATATGATTTTGATGGCTTGGAACCATAATGGATGCTTAGCCTTGCCGCTTTATTAAGGCACTCACCGCGCATGCGCGAAAAATATACAACCAACAAGGGCAACATGTATGTGTGTGACACGACAGGCAAGTGAACTCAACACAATTATCTCCTGTCAACTAAACTCAACATTTCTCTTTTGCGCTAACTTGCTCAACAGTTCTCCCAGGTTCCAAATTACCCCCACATTTCTCCAGTGTACAAACTTACCCAAAATTTCATGAGTGCAAAATTACCTCATACATTTCCCAGAGCAGAACATAAATGCTCACGAACAAGACACCGTTAGTTGGTTCACAAGGAACTCGAGGTTCAAATATATTTAGCATGGATAGTGACTTTTAACAAAACGTGTGTCTAGGCTATTCAATTGAACAGTGCTAGACAGTTTAGGAACGGCAGTTTCAAATTGATGACTGGTTGTATAATTTAACACATCAGTGGAAATCGTATTTATAATAAATATATCTTTTATAGATGAGGGAACTGTCAATTTTGTCTACGCACCCAGAAAATATTAATATCTTCTAGCTCTTTTACAGATACTTATTATATACTGTCCTTCGTATGACAGTTCATTAATCATATACGTTTGTTCTGAGTCATATAGGTAAACGACATGATCTATTCTATATGAGTTCGAGGTTATAAAACTTGAGATCGGCCTCCGAACTCAAATATCATATTTTGTCTTTTAATGCTCCTAAGTTAATCACGATCAGACAATAATGATATTATTGATACATTATTCCGACAGCGTGATTGACCTGAATATGTATTTAAACATTTATTAGCTCTATTTTTCAACCATAATACTTTCAGAATGGAATTAAGATTTGAGCTCGGAGACAGTTTTCATGTTTTATAACCTAAGAACCTGGTTTATAACGTGTTATAGAACGTTCTGTTCTTGCGAGTGTACAGTAAAACCTCACATTGCGACCTCTTCCGTACAGAGCACTTCATTATGACAACAACTGATGTCACTGTTAGTTTTAAACATATTTTATTGCTTTTTATTCCCTTTTTACATAAACAGAGTGCATGTATAATCTTTTACAATATAATGTAAAGAAGTCGAGCTGCAAGTTTTAAAACCTACTAACGGCTCTCCCCGTATTAACGGAACATTTAATATTTTTCTTTCATGTTAACTTGACTATGAGAACGAATAAATATTTAGACCAATTTGGTTTCTTATCAAAAACTGGTCTTATTATCGTTTTTTTTTTTTTTACTGTACAGTAAAACATCACAAAGCGGCCATCTCATTATAACGATCCCTTATTTTCACATAGGTTCTACTTGCTCTGAAATTTTGAGGAAATGATTAACACATGGAAACACAAAATGTGATATCAGACTCTTACGATTTTTAACATTAATTGTGTTTGGCTTCATATTTTAAATCATCCATAATATTATGTCAATTTATATCGGAACTATTTTCTGCGTATGAAGATTAAACGGTCAAGCGCCTATATGGGTGTACTAGAGCAATGCAAAGATGTAGTAAGTTTACTCTTTTCAGGATATTGCATCTAGTAAAACTTTTATCAAATAGATATTATATGATACACATATCATCCCTTTGATCAGTTGAAAAGATCGACATTTTGATAGATTTCTACGGCATGAACACTTTCACTTGTTCCAAGTTACAACAAAACGCTTAAAGTCTACGCCATTGTATAAATAGTTTTACATTATAGGTTTGCTCTGAATACTGCAAGTCAAATGTTTGTCGAAGAAAGATTCATTGCAAAAATATACGATCAGTGAACTTGATTGCAATAACAATTATTTGTCATATGGTATTCCTACTAAAAAGAAGATCCCACTGCGATATGTTCGAAATTTAAAACGTGAATATGAATATTTTATTTCTTCCTCCTGAAAATTGGTGCATTAAGTTATATAAATATCAATCCACATCAAATACTTTGATGGAGAAGAACCAATCAGAGATATTAAACCGCCTAGTGATTTCGTTTGTTCATTGGATGTCTATAGATCTATCGCTGATAAGGTGTTTGTTTACAAGACAAACAATAACTCGATAATTATGGAAAACACGGTAAAGTGAGTCTTATTTCAAAAATGCATGTAGCTTATTACTGTTACTATTTTCTCATTTGTGTTTAATTAAGAGGAATTCATCTTCAGAATGATAGGTAAGAATCGTTATGATGAACACCGCCAACTATTATGCAAGTACGAGTGATATATAAAATACATGTATTTTAACACGTATTACGCAATTTATTTCATTTATTGCTGTATACAAAGCTGGATGGGTATCACATGATATCATGGTGATCAATGTTTTCCATTGAATAATTTTTATATGATTATTATTAATATTATCGGTAACATATTTGAACACCTATTCACAAATAAAATGTCCTGCAGAAAAAATAACACACCTACACACAAGGGGAATGAAACAATGCAACTTTTACCTAAATATATGTCACAGTTATTATTATTATTATTATTTATTATTATATCAGAGTTATATAGCCCTCTTATTCATGTCTGAAACATGTTCAAGAGTGCTTAACAATGTAACATGTGATAACTGAATGATATAATCAATAGTAGAAAAACAGAATGTTTAAATTAAATTATCTGCGACTTCAGACTTTGCATTAAGAGACCATTTTATTAAGAGACCATTTTATTAAGAGACTATTTTATTAAGAGACCATTTTATTAAGAGACTATTTTATTAAGAGACTATTTTATTAAGAGACTATTTTATTAAGAGACTATTTTATTAAGAGACTATTTTATTAAGAGACCATTTTATTAAGAGACCATTTTATTAAGAGACTATTTTATTAAGAGACTATTTTATTAGGAGACTATTTTATTAAGAGACTATTTTATTAAGAGACTATTTTATTAAGAGACTATTTTATTAAGAGACCATTTTATTAAGAGACTATTTTATTAAGAGACTATTTTATTAAGAGACTATTTTATTAAGAGACCACTTTATTAAGAGACCACTTTATTAAGAGACCACTTTATTAAGAGACTATTTTATTAAGAGACTATTTTATTAAGAGACCACTTTATTAAGAGACCACTTTATTAAGAGACTATTTTATTAAGAGACCACTTTATTAAGAGACTATTTTATTAAGAGACTATTTTATTAAGAGACTATTTTATTAAGAGACTATTTTATTAAGAGACCACTTTATTAAGAGACCACTTTATTAAGAGACTATTTTATTAAGAGACTATTTTATTAAGAGACCACTTTATTAAGAGACCACTTTATTAAGAGACTATTTTATTAAGAGACTATTTTATTAAGAGACCACTTTATTAAGAGACTATTTTATTAAGAGACTATTTTATTAAGAGACTATTTTATTAAGAGACCACTTTATTAAGAGACCACTTTATTAAGAGACCACTTTATTAAGAGACTATTTTATTAAGAGACTATTTTATTAAGAGACCACTTTATTAAGAGACCACTTTATTAAGAGACTATTTTATTAAGAGACCACTTTATTAAGAGACTATTTTATTAAGAGACCACTTTATTAAGAGACCACTTTATTAAGAGACCACTTTATTAAGAGACTATTTTATTAAGAGACTATTTTATTAAGAGACCACTTAAGGACTTTCTCTCGGGCGGTCTCTTAATACAAGATTGACTGTACATAGTCAAAAGATCTAACATTTCAGTCGCTATCATCCTGTATGTTTAACTATATTCTTGTTCCAGTTCTCACATTTCTTCTGATAGATCTGGTTTGTGTCAAGTTGTCTGGTATTTGTAAATGACGAAAATAACAGTTCCCATAAAACGCCGCATGCAATGTATTCGATCTTTCCTAGAAGACCATTAAAAAACCTACAAAAAACAGTACTGATCATAAAAGAGTCACAAGACATTCATAGAACAAACACACCGAGCACGAACACACTGGGGGGGCTCCGTGGTCGAGCAAATAGTTTCTGACTTGTAATTACTAGCCCCACACAGCTGTGAGTTCGACATCCACCTAGGGACAAATTAAATTTTACACTATGAGACTAGCTTATAGAGGGTCGGTGGTTCTACCCAGGTGCAAACCAGGGGCCTTTAATCCACTGTTATAGCTGGAAAGTCGCTGAAAGACCCCGACAGTTGGTGCGATGTTAAACTCCAGCGAAAAAAACGAACACTCCAACGAACATGCACCGGCATCTTCCACAGGTAGGGACCACAGGTGTTCGGCTCATAGAACCAGTACGTGCACATAATGCATGCGACGAATACGCAGATTCAGGAGCCGCGACCTTGGTCCAGTGGTTAATGTGCTGGACTTGTAACTCGGAGATCCGTTTTCGAATCCCAGTCGCGGCAGGTCATACCTTTCTAAGAAAATTTGACAAAAATGACGATTTTCCTCCACATGTGGACAAATTGCCGGCTCCTTGTGGAAGGGTAAGTTAGTACTGGTTAGTATACAGTTCAGGGAAATTGGTTAGGTGAACCGGTCGCCGTATATAACTGAAAAATTGTTGAAAATGGCGTTAAACCTCAGTAACAATTAGTCACATAAAAACGAAACAGATCCAGGTGACTAAACACATTCGGTACAAACTAAGTATGTCAACTGAATGGACTTAAAGTCTTCATCACCTTGTTTGTTATTAATATTTAGACGTCCGCTGTTTTACTGCAAACTGGAAATTCAATATCTTAGACAGGATCGAAGAAGTTCCAATTTTAAAGTATCGTACTGTCGTTAATAACATTCTTCCAGCTGAAATAAATTCTATTTATAATAATTCTGTCAAAACTTGGAATGACATTTGAGTTATTTTCGTAAAAATGAGCTTGGTAATAAAATTACATCTGTATTACAATGTCTGCGATATAAATGTCAACCGTTCCCTGACTGAAATAAATTACAAATGCAATATCTGTCTGCACGGATGCTCGTAGTTTTCAGGAAGAATGAAGAAATACAAAGGAAGTTGATAAGTTGATGGAAGCAATTTGAGGACATTGTCTATAACATTGTATACAAATAGCTCTCTCATTCGTTGGTTAGTCGCATTTTGTGTACGGACTATGTTGTTCGGAGATTTGGGTGCCATAGATGTAAGCCTTGTTGGCAGGTGTCGTATAATGGTAGATTGATAAAACAAATCCCTGGGCTCCTTTACCAGTTTTAATTAGGTTAAGTATGCAAGTGATAGTTTAGTCATTATAACGCCCCTATGACTCAAACCAAAAGTTTAGGCCTGTATAATATATACAGTGCAACCTCTCCAAAGCAACATCCCTTGGGAGAAGAAGAAATATGTTTTTGTTGAGGTGGTTGTTGCTCTAAAGAGGTTAAATTAATAGCTCGCAAAGTGGAAAGAAATCATGCTGTTGTTGAAGGGAGGTTGTTGCTCAAGAGAGCGCCGCTCAGGAGAAGTTGCAATGTACATTTCATAGATCAACGGTCATGATCATAACACCTAATTATAATAAGTACAAATTTTGAACACTTACTTTCACGAACCTAATTAACTTGTAACTACGCGATACAGGTTTGTAATCTAGAGAGATGTTTGGCGTATGGTTAATTTGTTGCTATGTGGCCATGTAAATAGTAAGTTGTAAGTACAATTCGTGCACGTGACCTTTTGTGATAATCCTAAAATTTCAATCCGTTCATAATTATCAGCTATTAAATCACGAAGACAGATAACTCAGATATCAGTGCTATGCAACTCTCTTTGTCAGTGCAAATAAGAGGACGTATGTATCTGGATGTACTATACGTAACAAAAAAATCGGTCGCGGACCACGTGTGACACGACCAGAATGTACATACACGACATGATCACATCTATATCTGTACCATTGTGCTCTATTTACCGATTTAAATAAGGAAATCCCTGAACACAGTCGGAAAATATACAATATATTAATCATGTACGCGTTGGATAACTGAAATATTCATAATGCTTCAGAAAATAACACGTAGTCATTCCTTCTAACTCACATTTTACAATTGATGTATTAACGGACTCCTTTTGACAAGCGTGTAGATATTTTATCTTTGTTGACAAATCATCAATACTGACTGCAGACATATCTGTGCAAATTTATTTTCATTGTCCGTAATAACATCAATTCCCTGAACATTAATCCGTGGGGATCGAAATACATGTACGGTAAAATCTCACATAGCGACCACCCAAATAATACCACGACCAACTTGTTGCGACGACCACTTATTTTCGGACCCTCTTCCAATGACTTCCCTATAATCCACTTAACATTGAGACCACCTCGTTATTACCACCGATTTTTGGGTCCAGAAGGTGATCTCATTATCGAAGTTTTAGTGTATTTTGTGATTATAAATATGAAAACAGACCTCATTAAACTTAATTATGGCATATTTCCTCCTGGCTATTTTGTTTTGTTTTATGTGACTTATTGTCACTGGGGTTTAACGCCGTTTTTCAACAATTTATCAGTTGTATACGGCGACCGGTTCACTTAACCAGTTTTCCTGGACTGTATTTGTTGTACCTGGACCAGTACTAATTTACCACAACCGCGACCGGAATTCGAACCCAGATCTCCGGGTTACAAGTCCAGTGCACTAACCACTGGACCACGGCCGCGGTCCCCCTGGTTATCTACTACGTTATCTTTGTCGTCATATCCAAGAATATTCGTATTGTTTTCTTCTAATAAACGCTGGAATAAAATCTTGGCTCTGATTTCAGATTTTTATTATCTGGAGTCTAGTCTCCTTAAATCAAATTTCCAATTTTTGTTTTGCGTCTGTTTCTATACAAACGGTTGATAGTCACTGCAATTTGTTTAATGTTGCCTCAAGAATCTGTGATGAAGTTAATAAAAACGAAATGTTAAATTTTGGATATTAACCTAGATTCTATTACCAAACTGATTCATGTGTACCTTTACGCAATAAAAAATGCACAGCCCCGTGTGTAAATAGTATCATGTACACATGTATGTACCATGAGACCCATTCATTTGTGTGAATAACAGACAGAAGTCATCCGAATTTAATTTATCGCTTGACGCTACGCTCTTTCGGGGCTAATAAATGACACCACAAACGCTACGAGGTCATACTGAAAACTCCATTATATGGCTGTCATACAATACTGAACTATACATAAATGCTGGTCCAAGGCGGGGAGGGGGCAAGGCATTATGTGCTTCGGTTCTATGTTTTGAAAGTAAACAATATTTCAAAAATACGTGTACATAAAGATAGAGACAAACCCGGACACGAGCTGGACGTTATTAGTGCTCGTATACATTTGCAGGAACAAATAAGTCACTTTCATAGAAATTGAATTGGAGATATGATTAGTGCCCAAATAAAATAAAATATAAGCTGATGCATTCTGTAAGAACAATGTCGACTTTGTTTTGGGTTACAAGTCACAAAAAAGTAAAGCTAAGACGGTTCGATAAAAAAAAAGAAATTACGATAGACAGAAATATCGTAAAACGATCTACTTTCCCCCAAGCATCATGTTTAATTCTACAATAACAGAAGATGCCATCTCTTATTCATACATTTAATCTTCTGCTGTGATATTTCCAATAACGCTGACGATGAGAGGACTTTTAAATAAGTACGTCTAACATTTTAGATTACATGTACTAGTATTAACAAAAATACAGCAGTACATATTCGTAAAGTTTACGTGCAGTAATACTTGTGTGAACGATCGTCTGGTCTTATCGGTCACCTGATGGTAATGGTCAAATGCTCTATTAATTGACAATAGCCATATCCGCTTAGCTTAATAGAGAAAATATTCGGTCTACGGACCGCAAGGCCGCAAGATCGAATCTCATGACACGATTTGGAGGAAGTCATTATGACGATCAATTGCCACCTGTCCTTCAAAGCTTATTCGAATGATTGAAGTTGGAGGAGAAGTTGGCAATTTCGTTCTGAGAACAATATTTGTTCTTATACCGAGTCCAAGACAACTGGCTACTTAATTAGCAAGACATTTCGAATTGCTGTCCAAAGTGACTATGTCGCATTTCTATTGCAAGAACTTACGTGTGGTTAGATTGAGTAGGCCGCGACCGAGGTACAGTAGTTAATGGACTTATAATCCGGAGTTTTTGGTTCAAATCCCGGTCGCGGCAAGTCATGCCATTCTATGCAAATTTGACAATAATGTCGATTTTCCTTCATATATCGAGAGGTTACCGATTCCTTGTGGAAGGGTAAGTTAGTACTAGTTAGCATACAGTTCAGGAAAACTGGTCAGGTGAAACGGTAGCCATAATAACAAAAAAATGCTGAAAAACGGCGTTAACCCGATGAAAAAATAGATTGAGTGGACAAAGGGCAAGAACTTCATTTAACCTATTTCAAAACGAACCAAAGCTTAATTTAGAACAGAACACTATAGCTAATTAATGACACGCGTCGTTCTTCTACGGGCTTACTCATAACTGGCTGACCGGTATATGTTTTAAGAAACAAATACAGCCAAACAAAAACACAAACAATGTTATTTATATGAAAAGTACAAACGGTGCGGCATCTATACATTTAGAGATTACTTCATGTCAGAGACATAATTATAAGACCAGAATCATGAAATACTGAAAGCAGGTGGACTTGACAACTGATTGTGATTAATATATCGAAATCTGAAAACTCTGTTTCGAAAGAAATTATGACAAAAAGTAAAACAATCGTTACGTTAACTGTCCGTCGGTATACTTCGTACACAGCCGAAAACGGGCGTATTCCCCCGTCCCCCGAAAAAATCACGGATTTAAAATTAAAAGTGGCCTAATCACATTAACAGTTTGATCAGTCAACTAGCAGTCAGCAGTAAATACATGGATTTGCTGATCGTCCGTATATTTTTTTGGTATGCATGTAAACATTGCTTTTTATAATGAACAACAGCTATATGGAATACTTCTCATTATACGTTATAGAAATGTTCTGCTCTGTTCGGTTCTGATAATGGATTTTCATGTTCAGAGTGCAACATTTTTGCCAGCAAACCAACAATGTGCAGATTGTCTTTATTTGGGAATCCATAAGTTATCACTCCGGTTTACGACTTATCAAACTTCATGAAAAGAAATGACATTATATATTAATAATTCGGGCTAAAAATAGCTCGTTTTCGCCACCGGCTCTAAAAAAGTAGGGTCGGTAGGTAGGGATTTATATTTTTAATTTTATTTTTTATTCCAGAATATGACTGACATTATATTATTATGTAAAATTATAATTTGACCAAAGGGTCGGCGGCAAAACAATAGCGTCGGTCGGGGAGGCGGAAAACGAGCTATTTTTTAGGCCTTATATATGTATGTATATATATATACTGAAGTATATATCGACTACAAAAAGTACCAACAAATTTATATGCTAACCACAGCCTATTTTGCAGCTGTTGTTGATTCATCGGCAGAATCATTTATCAAAATACAATTTTGTTTCTATTGATCAAAAAGCTACTTTCTGCAACCATTTTACGTTTTCCGTCGGTTAAATTATTTTCCGTTTTTTTTCTGGTCTTTAAACGCTCCCGACTTAATCAGGGGAGATAATTTTCAAAATGGCCGACAGCCGGCAAGCGCAGGAGCTGGAATTATTATTTTTTGATACGTTTTCTCATGAGAGTGCTGAGGTATTGTTTTGTCACTATTGCCAACTCAAATATAAATCGTTATCTTTACACTGACATCAATTGTAGTGTAGCAGTATTATGTTAGCTTGTTAAAAATTCAGGTAGTTAAAAAATCGGAAAAATCAATTTTTCGAAAATCCGAGCCTTTTTCCATTGTTTGGTATCATTTATTCATTGTATGCTTGATATTTGTTAGGCTATGTATCGTGAATACTTAAAAGAATGATGATCTCAACAACCTTTCCTTCGTAGAACAGTATTAACGTGCTTGTAATTATACATTGTTCCGTTTTGTGTTTTTATATTTATTGAAAATGAAAGCAATGTACTATAGTATAGTATATAATATAGACTACATGATGTATTGAATATTCTTATTTAAATCATGCTTAATTGTAGTTTTGGAATATCTGATACACTCAAATATGAATATAAAAAGTATTAGACCATTGTAGAAAAATCAAGTCATAAAATATTATTTATCATTCTATCATTTAGAATTTCATTGTTTTCCTTTATTTTTTCTAGGAATTAAATCTTGACCTTGTACAGTTTCCGAGACCAGTTGTCATTGGTGAAGTTCGTGTAATTCCATTACAGACCCGTGTACAGGCTGATGTCCCAGGAGGAGTTCGACTTGGGTGAGGTTGATTTCTTTTTAGAATATGGAGTGAAATCACCAAGAGACCACATCAAAACTAACCACCTTGTTTTATCAACCATTCATTTTCAGGCTGTTTTCTATATTTTTCAGTATTTCAACTTCATAATGATACTGCCTCAGTATTTGGACCATTTTTTTTTATTTCCAAGGTCTTAGATTCAGGGTTGTACTGTATGCATCGTTAGAACTTTCAGCGATTTTTTTCCTTCTTTGTATGGGTCCGGTCATCAGACCCTTCCCAATTGAAAATAAAGACATTTTTCCCAATTCCAGACATGAAGTTCCCAATCTTAGTATTTTTTCCCACATTTTTTCCCAATTGGATCGAACCCAGACCCTTTCCCAAAATTTCGAAAAAAATCACTGACTTTACCTATCAGTTGAATGAAAGATGTTGAAGAATTAATGTTTGAATAAGAAAACTGTCTTGTAAAGGCAGATTCCTCTTATTCACATTTTTGAAATGGTGAAAATATTTTCTCATGGCATCTATTGTGTTTTATAACAGTTGAAATTTTTATTTACAGTGCGACAAATCCTTCAAATTTTAAGCTGGAATTGTTTGTTAACAACCTGAGCAAACCTAATGCATCCACTTTTGAAAAACTTGGCTTGTGAGTATATTTTGTTCATTAAAAGTTGAATCAATACTCAAACTGTGAATAATCGACAACATTATACAAAGGTCACTCCTCAACACACATTTATTGACATAATAAAGGTAAAAAAATCTTAATAATGGCTACCTGTGTATTAATGTCATATTTTCCTCTTTGTTGGCTTTTGTACATTATGGAAGTTTTAGGTTATGTATAAGAAAAATGAATTACACTTCTTTCACCTGGTTCTTTGAATTTAAAAGTAGCTAAGTATGTCTGCCAAATGTTTAATGCCAAATGAGGCTAGCATTTTCTTGACTGAAGAAATACTTGTCTGCATACTTTTTGAAATTCAAAATTTATTTTCTACTCTGAATGAATTTTTACCTCATGTATTGAACTATCACACACATTTTGCCAGACTGTATTGGTATGTTATATTTTAACACTCAATATGCATTCTATTGATATGGTTGTATTAGCATTAAAATATATATTCTTTTATGAATTTCAGATTAGATTACAAAGCAAACAATGAAATTCAAATGCTTACAGATGTGCAAGTAAGTTCAGTGTTTTCATAGGATGTTTATCACTAGGTTAAATTCTTTGTGGTTGAGTGGTCATGGTCTCGGACTAGTAATCACTAACTCCTCTCCACTGTGAGTTTGAATCCCAACCTGGTCCTGGCTAATTTCACATGTGATGAAGATGCCCTGCTAGCTTTTGGAAGTTTTATGGTTCTACCCAGGCGTACACATGGGGTTGACCTCCTCCAGCGTTCCCACTTACATAAAATCTTGCGTAAATCCCGAAATAAAGTTGTAAGTCAACATATTTTGATCTGGTGCAAGATCGCAGGCTTATCAATATGTTTAGAGATGAATCACCTATTTTTGGAAACACCCATTACGATGTATACATATATGTATGATTTTTTTAAAATGTTCATACCTCTATCTCTTACCCCCAGATTCCGACCTAAGGGGTAAGCTTACCCCCAATTTCAGAAATGAGTGGGAACACTGCTCTTCCATTAAAACTGGAAAAGTTGCCAAATGTCTATGATGATAAAACCAAGAGAAAAAGTCCTTATCAGAGAACGTTCCAAAATTCAGTGTTGACCCTTAAACATGAGTAAAAAGTGTGATGTGTTTAGTTCAAGTTGTCTTAGCCTCAAACTAGTTGCTGGGGAATATTTTCTTTATTTGATTTAGGAGTAAATTATAGTATACTATTATCCATATTTGACTTACAGATGTGAATGTTTTTATGAAAGAATCATCTATCCTACTGTGTGCCTCTCATGCTTATGGAACTGATTGTTCAAAACTGCAAAATATGTTATTTTACCCTATATACATAATTAATGTGAAGATAACATTTTTATGCTCTGGATGCTTTACCTGATCCAGATGTGGCTCAAGATGCAGACTGTTCAAATCATGTGCTCTAAATTTCCGTTGTTATATGCAGTCATTTCAAATCTTGCCCAAATATATGTTTAAATTGTTGAAAATACAACATGAAAAACAATTTCAGATTCCTACAGATGGTTTAATTCTCAAAGGATGGTACAATGCTGTTACCATAGCAATATATGGAGCATTAACAAATGTTACTGTAGAACCAGAGGCCTTACCTCCGCCACCACCCCCACAGCCTCGAAAACAGTGTAATGTATCATTATTTTTTACCATATCCCATTGAAATAAGCTCAGGTTTCTTTTGATATTTAACTGTTTGAGAAATCTGGTTTCCTTGTTAAGGTTTATTTAAATGTAAACTTATATAAATGACACTAATTGTAGTTTTTAGGGTTACCCTGAAAAATGTTCAAACATTTTAAACTCTACTAAGTAGCACTCATTTCATGGGAGCAATATTTTTCATTTTTGAAGCAACCACAGCTCAGCCTGTACCTGTATCACCTGGATTACCTATAAAAGTTGAATCTAGAGATACAAAGGCGGAGCCAAGAGATTGGGAAACTCCCCCTGCTGTTGTTGCTCCACCCCATACAACTCAACAGCACCCACTGGATTATCTTCAGCAGTTGCCTGTACAGCTTCAACAACAGGTATAATGTTGCATATGTGAATCAGAGGTCCTTATAGAATAATTTTGCTATATTTAGAACTTCCCTAAGTGCATATTTATATTCAGCAAGTCACAGGTCTCATATGATTCCATGTCAATTAGATGTTGCAGCCTTGGTAGGCTGATGTCACACATTGTGTTGCAGGTGGAGTAACATTTAACAGAATTTCAGTCATGATCTGCAGTATAACCTTTATGAACACTTGGAAAATCAACTCATGCATTATTCCACAGTAAAATACACTCATTTCATTTATTATTTGATTGTAACCTAGCAATTGTAATAACAATAAAATCATGGCCTTATTGTTACTTGTACAGAGAAGGAGAACTTAATGTAGAACTTATAGTGCTGTCAAATAAGTATCAATACTAGGCTCGAAAAATTGTTCTGTCAGGTAACTGTCAAATAACTATCGATACTAGGCTAGAAAAAAGGGACAGTCAGGTAATCATTACCTCAACCATTTTTGTCTGGTTCTATCAACTGATAAAATATTTCTTCTTTTCAGCCAATTATTGCTGTAGCTCCTCCACATCCTAGTACACATCCATTAGGTATTGTTACACAACCTGTTCCCACGCCTGGACCGATACCTATTGGGGTACCACCACCAATACAAGATTACCCTAGACCTGATGAGTATGGTCGACTTCCAGGTGATACTGACAGGTTCTCACCAGGTAAGAAGCTCCCAAATGTGTTTATTTTTTGTTTGGCCAAATATAAGCACAGTAAACCTCACTTTGAGACCATTCAAAATTTTGACCACCTTTTGTAAAGACCACTTATTTTGGATTCTTTTCTATATTTCTTTTATATTTCAGCTTGCAAATGAGACCACCCAAATATTAAAACCATTTAATTACACCCTAAATAATGTTGTAATATAAGGGAATGAAGGGAACTCTATTTATAACTGGATACTACCTCTGTTTGTGAAGTAGTCGAATTTGTAAATGGTAGTCTTTTTGTTATTTGGTTTGGTTGTTTGTATTTTAATTACACGACAAGTGTATGACATTATGATAAACCCCTGATACTAGTATTACTAAATCTAATATTGTGTTTTCCAGGTCAACGACCATCAAGTCGTGACAGAGATGTAGGAGACAACAAGGATCATTATGACAGGGAGTCTTACGATGATACAAGGGCCAGGGATACATGGGGAGGTTATCATGAAAGCAGAGATAGAATTGCATCAAGGGATTATCAAGCATCCAGGTATATCTAGTTATTTCATAGATTAGCATTGGCATATCTGTAAAATGTATGCCAGGATCCTTGCTTTCCAATTTTTTTGTCCAAAATTTCTCCCCATTCTCTTTTCCAAATAGTATTTTTTCCAAAAAATGAAGAATAAATTCTCCTGATAGAAAAAAATTGTAACAAGACAACATATAAAATTCCCCTTTCCTCAAAAATTGCTAAGAAAACTTCCCCTTGTGAGGGCCCACTCCCTCAAAATGTAAAGAGCTCCATATGTGCTGAAGTTGCTTGACAGTTAATACATAAAAAAAGAAGCGTTTTAAACATAAAGCCAGAGCATAACCTTTCTTTCATAAAAAATATATTGGGACTAGTCTCGTATTTTTGTTACAAAATTCCATGCTATATGTTTGCAACCTATCAGGGAAAATATAATATTTGTTCTGTTCTTTCATAGAAATTGCTAGTTAAGCATATTTGTATGCTATGTGATATTTTTACCTTCCAGAGAAGGGTCCAGAGATACAGATAGAGATGGCAGTAGGGATTTCCGTGAAGGTCGTGATTATAGAGACAGAGAAGAAAGGGATTGGGAACGAGATAAAAATAGGGACCGTGATAGGGATTCTAGGGACATGAGAGGTAGTAGGGAGAGATCAGACTATGACAGGGACTCTAAAGATAGGGGACGAGGATTTGATGAAAGAAGGGATAGAGACTTTGATCAGGATAGGGCATACGATAGGGGACATGACCTTGACATGGAAAGAGGTCATGAGTTTGACAGAGACAGGGATTATGACCGCAATAGAGATTATAGGGATCAAGATAGGGGCAAAGATAGAGATATCGATAGATCAAGGGAATGGGAAGGTGACATAGAGGGACGAGGTCATGACCTTGAAAGAGGTTCAAGGGATGTTAGGGAACCAAATAGGGGTGGATTTAGGGATCGAACACGGGAAGACTACAGAGAAAAAGAGCGTGCTAGAGAAGTGTTCATGGAGACTGAGGCACCAAGAAGCCCTTCAAGGTCAAGATCAAGGTCATTCAGTGGGGACCGATTTAGCTCCAGGTCAAGGTCACCATCACCAAATAAGTCTGCTCCAAGAGCTATATCTCCTCTTGTAAGGTGAGAAATAAGCTTCAAGATTATATTTTGACTCCTTGGGTTTGGGTATATCATATTTAAGAGATTAGCAAGATTTGCACATATCTGATGAAGTTGTGATTAGGAAATAGATCATGATGTTGCGTGCATTATTGCTTCATATGGCACGCTTTTGAGTTCAGGAGCATAGTAATCTAATCACAAAGGCCTATCAGCTTTTGTGATTTATTGCATGCACCTGAACAAATATTGTGCTATATGAAACAATAGTGCACAAATCATCATGATCTGTTTCCATTCTAACACATCATTAACATGCCAATGAGTGAATAGGCACCGGTATTGCTTGTTTACACAGTGACATCGCGTAATGGTAAACAGTATCATGCAATATTGTTTATTTAAGCACAGTACATTTACATTGAAAAGTCGACGTCAGTGTTAGAATGTTTCATATACGATCAAATCATTGTATAAATCATTGACTCATTGTAAATCCAATGTAGCCTTTATTCATAATGGCATTTGATGGATTTAATGAAATGCTTATGGTGAAAAATTGTTTATTATCTCTAAGTCTGAATTTTGCATTATCTTACACGGTAGACCACGAAGGCAAGAATCACCAAGTAGAGAGCTGATGAGAATGAAGGAAATTATACCTGAACAGCCATTATCTCCATCCCCTGAACACGAAGCTGGTACGTATGATAAACTGGCTAAGTTTGATTAGTAATACCGAGGGTATCTTAATTAATGCCCATATGATGTTATGATTTCTTTTCACTTTTGAGCTATTGTTTAAATGATTTTTGGACTAATTAGTGAATAATTTATAACTTTCATTGTAATATCATAATAATAATGAAAATAAAATGATTATTTGGGCATTTATAGGAAGTCACAGATTGCGCTTTTCTCAAAAGGGATTGGGGCATTGACTTTGGTGGAGTTTTTTGTTCAGGGAGTACATTTTATCAGCAGTTTAAGGGACTGAACTCTAGACTTTCAACTGTAATTGATAATGATGCAGTAAAATCTTGATACTGAAACCACATTTTAAACCTGAAAAATCAGTGGTAATAATGAGGTGGTCTCATTATCAAGTTGAATTATAAGGGAGTTATTGACAGCCAGTCCGAAAATAAGTGGTCGTTATAACAAGGTGGTTGTGATATTGAGGTGGTTGCAATGTGAAGTTTTATTGTAATGATTGTAATGGTCCCATTCTGGGTTCGTATCTTTCACAGATGCGAAAATATGATAATAATACTAAGGTTTTGGACCATATTTAAGTCATCAGGTAAACCTAGAAGGGTTCTACAGCTTGAAGACAATGTAATACATTTAGAAATTGCAATGTTTGAATATTTTTGACAGTTTTGTAATTTTTTGAATGATGACAGGTGAATATGAGTGTGTTCAAACTGTAGTTATCTGTTTTCATGCTGTGTACCTACAGTTTAAATGTTAAAACTGTTTTTAACATTAAATTTTTTCATAAATTTTCAGATGAACCAGAAGCCCAGAATTTTGAAATGATGTCACCCGAAAATGTAGGTAGCCCTATGGAGCCAGCATACATGTCAGATGGTGAATATGAAGCTATTTCATCAGAAGATGAATTTATTGATATCGATGCTGACGTGGTAAGATCACTATGGTTACCAAACTTTTGTTTTTCTTCTCTTTTAAACCTCTACCATGATTAACATGTATGGTGGTGTGTTTTCTATGGTCAGAAAAAAGAAGCCATGTTTAAGGTTAATTGATTAAAAATATCAAAATAGGTAGGTTGAAAAGCTTTCCTATTTTTGTTCCAAGCCTTTCTTTTCTGAAAATAAGGGGTATGATTCAACCTCAAATATATTCATACTTCTGATTTTGTCTCCAGAAATAGGGTTAATCAGGTAATCATCAACGTGACTTTTCTCTGACCTAATTTTATTCTGTTACTTACTAATCACTAATTATATTTAAAAATGCTTATTGCATGTTTGTCAATGTATGTTTCTGAATAATGGGCTTCATTTTTTTTATAATTTTATTTTTTTTTAATGTGATGTTTTTATTCTAATATGTCTCCTTGTTTATTCTGTTTAATTTTTTCTGCTTTGAAAAGTGAATGCAGAGATTTGTCTCTTCTTTATGACAAGAATGAATACCTTTTCATTTTATTTAGCTAAATTATTGGATTTATTGATAACAAGTTATAAAGTTTTATTCAGTATTTTTATTTGTAACGTAAATATATACATGTCTCTCTAGTCACATTATCCAATGCATTTTGTATACAAGAAATATCACAACATTTATAAGTAACACAAGTATATACGATTTGCATGTGAGGATCAATCTTAAAATTGATGACAAGAAAATGTTGCTACGTATTCAAGGTATATTATTATGAGGGAGGACTAAGTGTATTGATACTAAATTGTAAATATGTATAAAATGACTATCAATGACATTAGTTTTAGCTCTCCTGTTAACGTGTATAACAAAGTGTACAAGTGACAGTTACCTAAATTGATAGTATTGATGATATTTTGTTTGATTAAAACATGCATCAGTAGACCTTTCCTTACATTTAAATTGAAGTATGTGGACACCCAGTATTTGGTGACATAACATGTAGCTTCTAAGTGTTCGTAACACAAGCTTTCTGCTTAATAAACTTGTCCAATATCAGAAATGATTAAAAATGACCGTGGACAAGTTCTAAAAGTAATTTTTCATAGTAAGTATATCATTCAATAACTTTTTTACATTCTTAGTGAACCGGTTTCAAGTACATCTGCTAGCATTTTGTTGTAAAAGACTTTGAAATATTGTTATTATAATGCTGAATTGTGATTCTGATAGCCTTTGCTTTTATGTCTGCATCTAACTTGGCCTTATTTAGAGTTCGCAAATATTAGAAGCCTTTTGTAGACCAGAAACACCAATCTTTGTTTACTGTTAAGATTCCTATCTTTGTGATAGATGAAAAGAATGTTCATAAGACAAGTAAAATGGCCTGACTTGTAAAATGTCCAGACAGAAAAAATTAGAATGGCCAGACACGTAAAATGGCCAGACCAGACATAGAAAATTGTTAGACACATTAGGCTAACTGTGCTTATTTGTTCTTAATTGTTTTTTGTTCTGTTGGTGTTTTTCAATAGCTTTCTTGCTTTAATATTCTGTAGCTTGCCCACTTAGCTCAATGTGCACAGCATTAGGTCTTTGGACTTCGGGTTTGTCAGGCCTTAAAATGTCCCTAAAAGGTATTCAAAAACAGCATTGGTTGCAACTGGGGGCCCTTAGATCATACAATTTTCACAGCTGATGCCTAAAATATAAATATTAAGTATAGATCCTTAAACAGAAGAATGCAGGAACTTGACTGCAGAGATCGTCAGTATCTATGAATAAATATTTGTTGTTGATCGCAGTGATTGTTTCCTTGGATACAAAGGGAGACAACAGGTACTGTGTATTAAACAGCCAATCAAATTGCAGCCACTTACATCTGTGTCAATTACAAATGTGAATTACAACAAGTGTCCAAATGCTGGGAAAGTACATTATGGATCTTAAAAATATTAGACCTACTTAAAGTCCTGAAAAAGTCCTTGAATTCCTGCTTCAGTTTCTGTATGAACCATGTACAGGCATGAAACCCGAAATTCACGCAAAATTTGTTTATTTTTCTATGATTCTGTTCTACAGAGGCTCGGCTATAGATTAGTTCCTCGACGTAGACGTGGTTCTGTGAGTTTTATTTGCATGACCTACCTACTAAACAATATGTTATTGTTATTCAGTTTCTGTTTTATATCTTGTATTTTTGTTTGTCTTCCCAGTGTGTGAAGCTTGACAATGTTAAACAATCCCTGTTACTTTTCTGAATGTAATGTATATATTGTGTTTCTAATTATGATGTTAAAAACAATGTGTTATATGCTTTATTGTTAAAAATACATAAGAAAAAATACTCTGAAGTCAAGTGTCTATGTAAAGATGAAAATTTATGAATACAAAAATCAGTAAAAACAGTCTGATATTACTCTAGTTGAAATTGATGGACTGACAAGAGATCGTCAAATCTTTCTACTTGGCCTCTTATGAAAAGACCACTACATGAAGTATGGATTTTTTGCTCCTATTTATATTTTGTGCTGATTTTATGAAAGTGTATTAAACCTTTGATTGAGACAAATTTTTAAATATAAACCACCTTGTTTTTTTTTTAAAGTTGTTTTTATGAATGATTGAAGCGTATGATTATTTTTATAAAAAACATCATTTTATTTGGGAAAAACAATTAGGGATAAAAAAAATCATAGGCATGAAAAGGCAGGATTATGCAGGTAAGGTAGGGGCATGAAAAGGAGGAACTATGAGGTAAAGAGTTAAAGACAAAATATACATAAAAGCTATATGTTTCTCTGTCATGTGGTGGTCTTTGTTCATAGTGTCGACTGTATAGTATTTTTTTTACCATGAGTTAAGCTGTTGTATTTTTGATAACATTGCATTCTTAATGTATTTGAATATGCTGCATTGTACAACATCTATTGTAATTTGTTTCTCAAAATGAAATTATTTCAAATGGTATGTGTGTGATATTTTTGTCCGCATTGATGCTTACATTATAAGCAGAAATATTTATTTGTAAGCAGTCTTTTATATATAATGCTTATTTTCTCCAAAACCTCATGATTAACCACCAATCAAGAAACCATTCTCCATTCTTTTCTTTTACCCTTGGTCATGATATCATTGACAACTATTAATTTCATCCATTTTGAACACAAATTTCTATTGTACAAAATACATATTGTATTATATATTACCTTGGTTACGATTAGTTCGATAGCATACAGATACCATTAACATTAAAACATTTATAATTAATGGAACAAGACTATTCACAAACTGGAATAGAAATACAGTGAAACCTCAAATATCAACCACCTTGTTATAATGACCACTTATTTTTGGGCAGACTTACAAAAGCTCCCCTATTGTTCAACTTGATTATGAGACCACCACATTATTACAGCCAATTTTTCAGGTCCCAAAAATCGTCTTATCATCGAGGTTTTACTGTATCACCATCCCTTTGGTTTTGTAATAAGCTGTCTTATCATGTTTAGAATGAGTGGCCTGCAGAAACCTATGTTACTTATTGATGACAATAATACCACAATAAATGATTTCATAAAATCATCGACTGCTACTTAGAATTACTGCCTTAAAATATCACTCAATAACTTTTTCTTGAAGAACTATTTAGGGTATGCAATGGAAATAATCTTTCTACTGTATATTGATACAGACGGGTTTATTCAGCTCTCTGATAATCAGAAACTCTTTACAATTTAAACTTGAAGTTGAACTTCATGCTGGATATTTCATCAGTAACAGTTAGTGAAACATCCTTATAATGTTATGTATTGTTATCTTCAGTTAATATGACTGATCAATCAGCAGCCCTGTTTTATTTCTGTAAATCAGTTTTATTTCTGATAATCATCTTAATTAATGTGACTGTGAAGGGTTGTAAATACTGAAAGGTCTTACTTCTACATGCAAATTGGATTCAACCAATATTTCCTGTATTGGTCATTTTTTCTGAAGTTGATTGTTAGGAATTATTCGATCTATATTCTGAAATACTTAAGTGATTCATATTCATTACTTTTCCCAGTAAAAATTATTGCTAAAATTTCTATTTTCATAGTGTATTTGTATGATCTTTTTTTTCAGGGAATTGACTATGAGATGGACGAGGAAGCATACAGTTACATCACAGCTCCTTTCAGTCCCTATCAGTTTGAAATGATGCCATTTATGGTAAGTGTAAAATTGTACTTGTATCAAATCTCAGATGACAGCTTTTTTGTACCCTTTTCCCAAGAGAAAGTGGCTTTTTTGTGCTGCCATGCAGGGAGAATATAATGGGTTGCTAAGCAACCTGTTTAAGTTTTAAGATTATCCAGACTGTATGAAAATATATGCCTGGACAGAAATTTGATCTTGGGAAGTTCAGTTAGTTTTACTGCACTATTGTACCATGGTTAAAAGTTTCCAGAATTTTCCAGAGCCTCTGGTTTTTCCAAGGTCCGGTCCCTACTGGTTTATATGGTTTCTGTGGCACCGAGGTTAACATATCCATTTTATTTTAAAGTTTTCAACCTTCACCCATATTACCTTTGTTAATTTACTTGGTCTGCGTGATGTATTGATGAAAAGATTTGTCTTACTAATGTTGGAAAATCGACACAAAAATTTGAAGTTATATTCTTCATTTTATTTCATAACTTGATTCTTAGAGTCTCGGGGGGGCCTCCATGGTCGAATAGTTATGATATATGACTGATAATTACCACCCTTTTACCACTGTGAGTTCAAATACCACCTGTAACCAAATTTCATATGTGAGGAAGTTGTCCATTACAGTCCAGCAAGAACATTAGTTTAGTTTTTTTTGTTCTTTTTTTTTCAGACGTTTAATGATGTATCACAGACACCATTTGAACATGAGAAAGTTAGGTTACTAAAACCTGACTTTGTGAAACCTGAACAAAGACCAAAAGCAGCTCAACAGCTCATTGAGATTGTTGAGAAATTTAAGGATGAGAAACACCATGAAAGGTGTGTAGTATCTTTTAAAAATGATAAAACGTAGCCATATAAGTAAAAGCTAACATAGCTACCGTCTCAATATTACGACCTCCTTGTTATAACTACCACTTATATCCAGACCAGGCTTCAGTAACTCCCCTGTTATTCAGCTTTATAATGAGAACAATTCATTATTACGGCCAAATTTTTGGGGTCTCAAAGGTGGTCTCAGTATGGAGGTTTTACTGTGATTAGGCAAGCAAGTCTAAACTGTGAATTTCTTATACTGGTATTTATGTGTTCACTTCAACATGAAGTTTTTTCTTCCCCTTTTGCAAAAGTACTGCGTTATTTTTCCCCAAAATTAAGAAAGGCCCCTTCCCCTACCTGTGAAAAAAAATCTGACTTCACCCAGGTGTCTGAATTTTACTTTGGATTATTATGGTCAGATTTTTTGTACTTTTGAATGGTTTATTAAACAAGAAAACATGTAATTGTTCAGACAGAGGATGTGTACTGAGTTTTATGGTTCAGAACCCATTCAGACATGAACAGATGGGATTAAGATGGTTCAATTTTAAATTTATAATGAGCTCTAATGCCTCAAATTGTGAAATTATACCTTTGGTCAGGTGTTTTCTGTTTACAGTCAGCATGCATAGCTCAATTGGAAAGTGTATTGGTCTATATATTGGGGTTTGTGAGTGTGAACACCGGGCATGGCACATGTTCTTTGTGAAGATTTGGTTGAATACTGTTCAATCTCTACTGCTGAATTGAGTTAGTGATTCATCTTGAGAAATTGGCAGTTAATTACAGAGAACAAGACTAGAACTGATACAGCATTCAGGAACACTGGTTAGGATATCTGCCGGTTGACCTTTACATAACTAAAGTTTTGTTAAAACCGGGCATAAGCATAAAGAATTTAACCAGTGATCTTAATCATGTGGTTGAGTGTAATTCTGTTTTTCCTTATTAGATATGTAAGTGAAAACTCCATTAAATTTTGTTTGTTTTTCTGTAATAGTTGGGTGGAGTCCATGGAAAGTGTTCCATCCCTGCTACCTGAAGGGCTGTCTTACCTTTTGTACCAGGACTCAAACACTGAGGTACTGGCTGCTTTACTTGACTGGACATTAGAAGGGTTGGATGAATCTTTAGCAATGGCACAACCAGAACGTGCTTACAAAGTCCGCCATCTTAAGATGGGATTCAAACTTGCTGGTGCGCTTTGCTCTTGTGACTCGGAGGTCACACTTCAGTGTTTGGTGAGTAAATGATTTCCTTCTCAATCTTTTAAACCAAGTGAAGCTTTTTTTACCAGACCTATGAAATATTTCTCTCATTGTCCATTGCTATCATTTGGTTGTCTTTACTAGAATATGTAAAATTTTACCCAATATGACTAATGGGCAGACATATTTGGTGGAATCCAAAAGGCTATGCATTCTTCTTTTCAACATTTTAAGCTATGTATTGAATCTCATATTTACATATTAGGGACAATTATGCTATTACCAGCATTTATGAAAGAAAATCAAGTTTTAAATTCCGAAATTTTCGCTACTGCTTGCAGGCAGATATGTGAGGGTGTGTGTGCATGTGTGCATGCATTCATCTTGCCAAAGGGGTTACTTTTGTTGACTCCATTAATCTGTCATTATTAAATGATTTGAATTTTCTTGCCACAAATATTCACCATGATAACTTAGTGAGAGGCACACATAAGGCCAGAAAAAATATTTGTTTTTATGGTTACCTGACCAACCCTTTTTTGGCGCTAACCCTATAGGTTTTTATAGCAAAATCCAAAAGTAGGAAAATATTTTTGGATGAATCGTACCTCCAAAGTATGTAATGTATGTTTAGAAAAGAAATTGAAAAGTTTTGTGACCTTTCTACCCTATTTTTATGTCAAGTAAACATGACTATTTTGTTTAAGCCCTTAGCAGTGTCTGTCAAGTTCAAGTTCATTATAAAACTCAAATATTGCTGTAGCCATCTAGTAATATTTTGATTGATCTTTTTTACAGAAACGTGACATCCAGTCTAGATTGTTAGATGCTTTCGAGTCACAGTACATGTCATTCTCTCTGAAGCTGCAGATTGTCTCTGCCTTGGATAAAACAATAAGATTGAAGGTATGAATACAAATCTATTTTCTATTCAACTTCTAAAATTTGGATAGACCTTTTAAGGGACTAGATTACCAATTTGTGATATATTTTTGTTAATTCTGGAAACTCTACATTCATGGTTAAAAGTTTTCCACAATTTTCCAGAACTGCTGGTTTTTTCCTGGTCTGAACTCTACTGTTTTTTATTCTTTCTTCGGCACCAAGGTTAAGATTTTCTTTTTTTTTAATTTTCAACTTTCACCCATGTACATTCAATAGTATTTGTGATAAAAAAAGATAAATGTTGGATGTTAATGCAGTGTTTATTTACAACTCTGGTATAAGGGAAAATGTCGTATACATGTAGTAAAATATACTACAGCCAAACCTGTGGACAAAGGCCACTCTTGGGAAAGGCAAAATGTGGCCTTTATTGACAGATGACCTTAATTGGAGGTCAGTTTGTTATAGTGGTGTTCCGATTGTCGCTAATAATCGAAAATCGATCGAAAAGATTGACGTCGCCGACAATCGAGTCGAATTTACGAAGTCGCCGACGTTTTTAGTAGTTTTTTATCCTTATGGTCTTTTTTCTTCTTTGGATTAATTGAATGCGATCCGAGTCATCAGGCGGACGCATGAAGTACATGAATAAGCGTTCTTGGATTCGGAGCAATTCTAGTCAAACAGTTTGAAGTAACAGTTATTATTGATATTAAGAGTTATTATTTGTTTCACATTTGTTAACTATTGTTCAACTGTTTTATCTCAAAGTATAGTTTTTGTTCCAGTAAAGTTATAGTTCTTCAGACTTCTTCTTAGTGCCATATTCTTCTGTATAGAACTAAGCTTACTAATTAAACTTATTTCAGACAGAAGTTCACAGAACTCCTGATGTGAACCTCTTAACCTAAATATATTTAGAAATTAGAACTGAAAGGTCCGTTGCTGAATGCCTGAAATGTTTGAATCCTTCACAATGCAACAGGCAGGCTAATTAGCACAATGCACATATCAACTATTAAAACAATAACAAAAGCCTAAATACAGAAGTAGGCTGAAAGCATTTATTACAACAAGTAACAACTGTAAAACAAACAATAAAATTCGCATTGGGAAAATAATCGATTATAATCGATAATCGATCGGTTGGGACAAACCGATAATCGATTATGATTTTGTCATCCGATTCCAATCACTAGTTTGTTATAAATATTCAATGATGGTTGTCAAATAATGGCCTTAATTCATTGGGTGGTCTTTATTCAGAGGTGGCATATTTAACTCACTTTGTCTTTAGTTTTACTATATTTTCAGTCTTATAAAGTTCCAAATATGAAACTGAATCAGTGAATGACTTTTGTTAGTTTTTATTGTTATAGTTTTCTGACAACAGCCTGGAGTTTAGGGTGTTCCTATAAATTATGGAGAAGATATTTTCCCCTGGCCCTGATCTAAAAGCACCCAATCTATTTTTTGTCGAGCCCACTTGTGGTGATGGTTGTCAAAATGGCATGTAAAACTAATGAACAACATTTTCTGGATGATAACAAGTGTCTAGCGGGCTTAACATGTTGCCATTTGGCAACTTCTAGTTATTTATCAAAAACAACATGTTTTCATTCCAGGATGGCATTGAGTGGTTTATGGGGACACACAAGGAACAGGGTGTGAAGGAGGAGTCTACAGTTACATTCAGTGGTTACCAACGCTGTGTCAAGTTTTTATTGCAGAAACAAGTGGTTCGGGTGATCCTAGCATTGACCAATCTAATTAAGAAAATCCACGTGTTTGAGGTGATGAAAAAACTAAGCCTTCAACTTGAAAGGTACATCTTGTAATTATCTTTCACTGAATCTGAGTACCATATCACAGGCATATATAAGTTCTATCAAAAATTGTATTGTGTTATCCTGAGGCAATTAGATTTGAAAGGAAGTCTTTTTGCTTCTACCTTCTTTTGTGCATTAAGTTGAGAATTACTGACCACCTGTGTATATAAGCCACCATCTAGACAAAAGCCACTCATCCAGGGGGTGTAGAAATAAGCCGGAAGCCAGAAAAATCAACTGGTTATTTGAGCATTCCCGCTGGCTACTTTTTCCAAAACAATGGACACAATACTGCATTGAACCTCCAGACTCCCTTCTACTTTTAATAGCTGACTGGCTACATGAAAACATTTCTACACCCCTGCTCATTAGCACACTTTAATTTACATTGTAGAACAAATAGACCTTTTGAATAAACTATTCATTAAAGTCAAACATTTCATCTATATTTGACAGATTTTGTTCACATGTTTAGTAAATATAACTAAAGAATATTTCACTCACACCTGGAGGCTTATGTGATGGTATGGTTGAGGTCTCTGACAAGTAACCACTAAACCTTGATCACTGTGAGTTTGAATCCCAACCGTGACCAGAAAAATTTCACATGGGGGGAATCTATTCAGCTAGCTAATGGTCAATGGTTCTCTCCAGGCATATAACTTGGGGTCTTTCTCCACAGATAAAGCTGGAAATTCATCAAATGACCGTGGCTGTAGGTTAAAAAAGGGGAAAAAAATCACTCATCAAATATCTTATACCTTACTGCCCACTCACTGCACACCTTACATTGTGCATTAGGGTTCATGAGATTCATGCCCAGGCAATTTGATTGAAAACATCAAATTTATTGTCATAATATGTCTTACACTACTGCTTAATATGTAGAGAAGTTGGCAGTTACTTGCGGAGAACAAGGTTAGTTGTTAGTACTGGTGCAGAATCCAGGGAGACAACCTGGTTAAGTTACTTGCTCACCAGTATATAACTGCTGGTAATACGCTGTTTACTAAAAATTAAAATTTACTGATGTCTTTTACCCTCCAGGATAATTGATGGTCTGCCAACAAACATGATGTCGAAATCTTTAAGTGATGATATGCAAGATGATAGTGAGCTGGAACAAATGTCTCCACAACTAAGTGAGTCAGATATAGATGGACTTACTACCTGTATGGAAGAGATCATTAAAGTTTATAGTCTTGCTCCAATGCTAATTGTAAGTATACTGTTAAAAATCTGTGTACAATCAAACCTCGATGTTTAAGACCACATATAGGATCTAAGGAAAGTGATAGTAATATTGAAGTTGTCTTATTATCAAGTTGAAATGTAGAAAATATAAAAAGAAATTGTCCGAAATCATGATCTTTATAATGAGGCAGTCATAATACAGTCAACCTGTATTTGCAGCCACCTGCAAATAAAGGTCATTGATTATTTAAAATAGACTGACCTCTGTCAGGCTTCATTTTGTCTTTCCCAAGAGTGGCCTTTGTACTCAGGTTTGACTGTAATGAAGTTGTCTCAATGTAAGGCCTTACTGTATTTGTTAGTCAAAGTCGAAGTAATCCTTGCCAAAAAATTATTATTTATTTTAAAGCTACAGGTTTTTTGTATCTGTTTTATAATATAAAAGCGTGTGAAAACGGATGTTCTCTAATTCTTTAAAGAAACTGTGAAGCTGGCAAATATATTCGAAAAATATATACGATCCTTCAGTCAAAGAATTCCGAACTTTCTGTTCAATGCCCATATATACTATATAGGTAAAAAATGTGGTAGGAATTCATTTTAGCACATTATACCCTAGTGAAAAGAAAATACAATTTCAGTAGTATTAATGAAATGAGTTATCATGTATGTTATAAGTAGTTCTGTCAAGACATAAGTGCCATGCCGTGTGTATCATTAAAACTGACTATGTATTACATTGTGTTATTTGTGTGATGTTAGTCCCAGCCAGGACGCACACTACCAGGGAAAGCAATGGTCGACTTAACAGGTGGCCCAGATGACCCATATCCCGGATTTTATCACATGGCCAACTCATGGTAGGTTTAGATTAGTTACTTTCTCATTTCAGATTCAAATTTTTATAATTCACAAATTTTCTCAGATTCCCTGGATACTGCTTTTTTTGTATACAGTAAAACTTCGATAATGAGACCACCTTCAGGACCTGGGCATTGGTCATAATAATGAGGTGGTCTCATTACCAAGCTGAATTATAGGGGAATTAGTGAAAGCCGGTCCAAAAATAAGCAGTTGTTAAAACAAGGTGGTCATAATATTGAGGAGGTCGTTATTTGAGGTTTTACTATATAATAATATTTCAGAACTATTCATGTTTGTACAGAACTTAAATGGGGCTAGATATTGTGGAACAGCAGTGTATGTTATTGTGATTCTGATGTTTCAGTATAATATGAGAATGTGATTATCTGAATTCCAATGAAAGAGCTGAATATATCATACGGCATGTCTTTGGTTGTGTAATATTAAAATATGGAAGAAACAAAACAGTTTGATTACAGCGCTGAACTACAGTAAGAAGAATCTATTTTTAATTTTCAGCCAATTATTAGAGTCGTTGTTCTTCATCGTTTCATCCCCAGTGACATCGGGTATTACAACATTGTTTGGGTCTGTGAGAAATTTACTTCAAAAAATGACTGAGTGTCAACATGGTCTACTGTACCTCGGAAGTCGGGCTGATGTTTCGAACAAAATCATTCAAGCTCTTATTCAGATAGTAAGTTTAAAACTACATTGAAAAGCTTGGTTGCTAGATAGGGGTATGTCCTCAGTTCTGTGTGCCAGCGTAACTACCTAACAATTAGTATCAGTTCGATAACTAGTCTAGATTGACCTATTTCAGCCAAACTTGGTATGTAGGAAGGTTTAATGTTGACCTTGTTTAGGATTGTATTTGGGGATTCTGGAATTAAGGTCACTAAAAATAGGATGATAGTGTCCCGTCAATAGACTGTTGATAACAGGTTAGGATGGCATTGCCACATTTTTTTCTTTTTATATATATTTTAATTTTAAAAAAAATATATGTACAAAATTCAGCAATCATTTTATGTATTAGTTAAAAGGTTGAACAAATTTTGACTTGTGATTAAAACAACAGTAAATAACTATTTAAATCAATAGAAATCATGGCATCTTATTCAATTCTCATGAGAAAATATTTAATGACCTATGGTTTTTCAGATGTTTATTGAAAATATTGTTTTTGTAGGATTATAACAGAGAAGAGGTGTCTGAGGAGAATGTAGCCCAGCAACTTGGAGTTGAACTTATTTATTATTTGCAAGTGATCACACTTGTGGATAAACTTAATGAGTACAATAATAAACCAGGTATCAGTATTTTCCCATCAATGATCTCCTATCTATTTCAACTGATTATTGTTATGTCATTGAACCAACAGACCCCCACTTTTTTTGCATGGACCTTAAAATTTCTAACAGTAATATTCAGGGATGAATCATACCTTGTTTGCTCACCAAAACTTCCCACTTAGTTGAATAACATTTTTTATGTCAGAAAGATCACAAAAATGACCAAGTTTTTTGTGTCTGTAACAATCAAGATTATTATCAGTGGGTAATTAAGTGCTGGAGAATAGGTATGCTTTTTAATTTTTCCCATTACATGATGATATTTTCCATTTTTATGGACCCTGCCACCATTTCCCTAAAGATGATGAAACATTGTGATTTGGCTTTACAAATACAGTAAAACTTTGTTATTATGAGCATCAATATCACAAGCACCGGACTTATCTCGAGGAGTTTATAAAGTCCCGTCAATTTTTTGGTTATTAGTTTTGTGCAATTTTCAATCAACAAACAAATACCTCATTATTATGAGCACCATGCTTATCTTGAGCATTTAGTCTGTTCAGATGACCCCTCGAGATAACGAGGTTTTACTGTAGCAATAATTCAGTGAAATAGTTTCATGATGCTTATACTGATATCACTTCTAATTCTATTTATAGATAAGAATATGGCTGAAGATCAGGACCCTATGACATTATTACATATGTTATTTACAATGACCTTTGCCCCTATTGGACATACAGCTGTTGTACAGGTTATGACCTTTGGGGATAACATTAGGGCTTTGGTCCCATTTGTAAAACTGTCAGGTGAGTAATCCCAAACCATGTAAAACAATCTGAGAATGTGTCAGTCCCTGGATTGAAAAGTGTATACTAGATGCTGTAAGGCATACATTTTTAGGACAAATGCTTTTCTGTTTGTCAGGGAAATAGAAGTTCTCTAGATTTCAATGGTGTTTATAGTGATACCAAAAGCCAGAGAAATTTGGCAACTTCTCTGCTTTAATGGTGGAGGAAGACCTCATGCTTACACCTGGGTAGAACCACTTACCTTCTGTTTGCTGGAAAGCTTCCTCACTTGTTAAATTTGTCTAGTCCTTGGCAGAATTTGAACTCGAAAAACATGATTAATTGTTTGTTGTCTTATTAAATTGGATGTTTTTCTATCATTTTTATTTTGATTGGAGGCCAGTATGAAACATGCGTGACTGTAATGCTAACAGACTGAATGCTTGATTAACTCACATGATTGAGCCAAGGATTCTTGATCAAAGGTTGAAACCATGACATCTCTGACTGTTGATCTTTTGTGTACAATATAACCCTTGAAGACTGGACTCTCTGAAAACAGTAATTCTCTGAAAATTGGACATTTTTTCAAGTCCTATTTTTTTTCTTCTTAATTAATAGTGCTCTGAAAACTGGAGTTCTAAAAAAACTGGATGGGGTTCATTTGCCCCCAATCTATGGTTAAGTCATTATGTCTGGCAGTAAATCATTGTGGAATGAGGTGGAACAGGTTAGTACAGGTAAGTACCCCAAATTAGTTCAATGGACCACCATGCATAGCTGAATAAATGTTGAACCTTGATCTTAAATCTGAAACAAGCAATCTAACAAATGCACTTCTATTTATAGGAAATGATCGTGATGATGCCCGGCTAAGGAAATCTGTTTGTGCTGGCTACACGGCTGAGTTAATGAACCTAATTGTACATCATTCAGACAGTTTAGATTTCTTGAAGAGACACGGAGAGGAGTTACTTTCCCTTGGAGAATCAGGTACATTAAAAACAATTTATATTGTTTATTTCGATATAAAAATGTTATTCGAATATATATGAAATCAAATAATGCGTATATTATGAAGTAACCGATTCTCAAATCGAATATCATATTATTATATCAAATGCCCTTATTATTACTGTGTTTACTGATTTTTTGAACACCTTGTGGAAGGGTAAGTCTGTACTGGTTAGTATACAGTCCAGGAAAACTGGTTAGGTGAACCGTGTATAACTGAAATAAGTCGCACACAAACAAACAAACAAACCACTGTTTGGCTGTTCCAAAGATGGTCTGATAGGTTGGTTTGAATATTTAATGTATAAATAAGTTTTTGACTGCTGTCCTGAGAAATTTCATTCTCATGTATTGACAAAAAAAGGTTCAAAATGTTTTATATATTTTGAAAGACTGAAGTTTTTATTTTCATGCTATTTCAGAATTCAGTAGTAAATTGTCAAAGTTGAAGGACTGGCTGACTCCACTGAAGGCACTCTCTTCATATGATCTTGATGGTGTTGCTGTAATTATTGATCAGTTGAAAATCTTGTCGGACGATATAACGAAGCTACCACGTGGACTTATAACTATTCTACGAGTATTGAAACATCTTGGTATCGCACCTGTCAATGAATTCCCTGCAGGTATAATAAAACCTTGCATAGCAACCACCTCAGTATTACAACTGTTTTGTTGTAATGTCCACTTATTTTCAGACTGGCTTTTGATAACACCCCCTATAATTCAATTTAATAATGAGACCACCTCATTATAACAACTGATTTTTCAGGTCCCAAAGGTGGTCTCATGATTATTACTGTAATTTATTTTATTAATCATTTGCATAGAATTATGATAATAGTCCACCTGCTTAACCTAGCTGGGAGCTTTTGATCAGTGCACCTGGGCCAGTGAGTTCAAGCCCTTGGGTATGGCAATGCACAACATTTTGAAATCATGTCACTTCATTCCACTCAGCCACTCCCCTTTTTGTAAGAAAGACATTTTTGTTAGAAAACTGGGTAACTTTTGTCCTAATTTATTGTCTGCTACCATGGTTCAGTGGTTAGTGCACTGAACTTGTAACCTGGAGATCTGGGTTCAAATCCCAGTGGGTCATACCCTTCTATGAAAATTTGATAAAAATGTTGATTTTCCTCCATTTGTGGAGAAGTTTCCAACTCCTTGTGGAAGGGTAAGTTAGTACTGGTTAGTATACAGTCCAGGAAAAATGATTAGGTGATCTGGTCTCCGTATATAACTAACAAATCGTTGAAAAATGGTGTTAAACCCCAGTGACAGTGTCACATTGTCCTAATTTTCATTTCAGATAAAAATGAAGAACTTAAATACAAGTATGTCTTGGTGGAATTATTCAGTGCTGATTGCTGTCCAGTCTTTGTCACCCTTCTTCAGGTTGTTATTTTTTATTTTGTTGTGATAATAAAACAGTTGTTTTAGCTGATTTATTTTGACTATTTCAGTAAAAATATGCATTTTTATTATTGTTATTGGTTAGCATTATGTTTTCAGCTTTCTCACAGTTTTTTTACACCATAGTCTCCTAATTCATTAAAAGTTGTTAACTTTATCATTGATTTTGTGGCATGTGTATTTTGAAATTAATGAAACTATGTTACTTTTTTTATCTTGCCAATTCAGATTGCAATTCACAGTCTACTGAATAACCCACTGGTGTCTGATCAATTTTATTACATTGTATTTCATTTTTTAGACTTAAATACAGAATAAAATAGACATCTGTGGTATAACCCATTTCTCTTAGCTTACAAGATTTATACAAAAATAGGAAAATCAAGAAAATGGGAAAATATCAAATTTCTGCAGTATTAATTCTACAATAATTTGATCATGATGTTTTACAGAAAATGAGTGACTTAATGTTGCGACCATGGCAACAAGGCATACCTAGAAGCATGGAGACCCTGTCTTTATACATATACACGATACGACCTTGTCTAGAAATGTTGAAAGCTATTACACAATACTTGATTATGGCTCGTGGAACTGAGGTGTGTATTTGTAAATTATAAAACTGAAATCAGCATGGCTTGTCTTAAAAAGTTATTTGTTAGTTCATAACCACTAGACTGACTTAGAGATGCCTGGTAGAACTAATATTTCTAAATGCCAAAGTGTCCTTGAAAAGAATTTTATGTTGACCTCTCCACTGAACTATTTGTTTTTTAAGAAAAAGTAAAAGGAGAAACTAATATCAAATGATCATCTTTTAAGCGCAATTTTAATTTAAGTTTAATCTTCAGGAAAGATGTATTTAACATTTTCTAATAAATGGAAACGAGGCAGTGAATTATAATTTGTTTCTCAAAAGAAATGGAAACAATTATGTTAAGGTTTCAATTTTGAGTCTTATATTTTATAGTTCCGTGATTTGACCACTCTACCAGTCTTGTTTGAACTTCACACAGTATTGTGTTCTGTGCCTGTGTCCAACATGTGGGGCTTGGAAATCAATGCTGTAAGTATCTTTTTACTTGAAATTAGGGGTCTTGAAATAAATACTTTTAGTATGTTTTATCTGAAATCATTTGTTGTCTGTGATTAGTAATCACTGGCCACTGTAAGTTCGAATCTTTCCTTGGACTAGACAAATATTGCGTATGAAGAAACTATCCAGTTAACAGAGGGTTGGTGGTTTTACTTAGTTGTATGCCAGAGGTCTTCCTCCTATGTTAAAGCTGCAAAAGTCACAAAATGACTTTTGACTGTTAGTGCAACTTTAAACCCCAGTAAAAAAGAAAAGGGGCAAAAATCTCTTGATAAATGCCAACTCTTTTTGAGGGCTGTATTTTTAGCTTGTTATGATCGCTGCGTTGTTATTGTTGTTGCTGTTGCTGTTGTTGTTGTGATGCAAAAACTTAAACATAAATTAATATTTTATTTGACAGATACAAAAGGACATAGTGGATTCTATCGCTGCATACACACAGCCATTATCCCAACCAACAGAGGAAAGAGATAGTAAGTACCAAATATATCATAATTAATGCCCCCCTCCCTCTTACAATTAATACGCCATCTTCTTTTAGGAAAGCAAAATATCATGACTTATTTAAAATGATTTGATAGTCTTTCAAATTATTACCTATGCATACACATTCTGTCATTCAACAGTTTGCTTGGAAAATTGATACGAATCTTAATCATATTTCTTTGTCATTTAGAACTGGAGGACTGTCACTTTTCATGTAGATTGGTTTGGCCATCATTAAAGAATTGCTGGTTTGAAGTTAGGCTACATCTTCACTAAGCCTTCAACCCAAAAAGCTTTGTAGCAATTTTGATAAAAACAAGAAAACTTTTTTGTTCTTTATTCCAGCTTTTCATTTTCAGTACAAACTTATCGTATTAACAAAAAATACCTGCCTACCTACATACCTACTCACTGTTAAAAGATTTGGTCTCATAACTACAACATTTTTATGGATAGTCTTATTGTTAGTTTTTAACGATAATGTGTCTAGAATTTTTTCAGACTCCTGGTATCATTTGTTACCTGTATTATGATTCTTCGTCATTGTTAACTTATTAATCTTCATTTGATTAAAAGATATGTTTTTCTGGTTGGGTATTGATTCAAGATGTGGCAGTCACAGGGAAACCTCAATATTAAGACCATAATTGGGTGCAAATAGAACAGTCTTAGTATAAATATGGTCTCATTGTCATGTTAAAATATAGTGGAAATATTGAAAACCAGTCTGGAAAAAAGTTGGTCCATCTGGAAAAAAGTGGTAGCCTAATTTTTAAGTGGCGTCAGAGTGAAGTTTAATTGCAATTGTTGCTTCATTACAGTCACAAAGGGCACCCTGAAATAATAGTAATTTTTTGTAATGATTCAGATTTTTCTCAAATATTTTTTTTCATTATTTCAGAAATAAGCCAAAGTTTATGGACACTTACAATGAGAGATCTTTTGAAATTTACGATGAAAGCTCCATATGCTTACTTGAGTGGTTTACAAATTCTTTCAGAGTTACTTCCCTTGCCCTTACCTCTTCAGACTAGGGAGGTAAGTTAGAGTTTATGGCCAGCAGTAACCCAGTAACCTTCCGACCTTAAAGTTCCTGCACTGTTATATTCATTTTACACAGAATTATTCTCATAGGAAGTGAGATAGTCACTTGGCATTTGTATGAAATAGGTTTCAATTGGTTATTAAACAGAGAAAAGTCAATTTAGTTCGATCAAAGTTTAATTACTAGCGTTAATTTTCTGTTAGTGTTCAATCAATCAGATTGCAGAGTTGATAATGATGTGTGATTAGGAATGTAATTTCTTTATCAATATGGTGAAATATAGTCAAATATTGATTTGAATCAATGTAGCCTTATGAAATATTTTTCAGCCCCTTTCAAAGGAAGAGGAGTCCCTTGCTATTAATACTCGTAAACTCTGGAGTGCCCACCTACTACCCTTGCATGGAGCCCTTCATAACATTATACGGACCCTTTCTGCCACGAGCTGTCAGCCCCTACAACAGATCCTTAAAAAGATATGCTGGCAGATGTCTGATCTAGCGGCCCCTACGGCTACAATGATAACACAGTAAGAAGATAGAATTGATATCATATAATTCTTTACTACAGTAAATTATCAATATTCTGACCATTGTTGTAAATATGCAGAAGTGTTGCTAGAAACAGAATTTTATAAAACATATATTGTCATCACAATATTGCTTATCAGATGAAAAAGTAATTTTTAATAGATTTATTAACGCAGTGTATGATTTTTTCTGTTAAAGATCTGAGCAAATGTAATTTTAAATCATTTAAATTATAGATGCACCTTGAATTCCTTATTACTGTTATTACAATCAAATGAAAGGAGTTCTAAGTTTTTGAAAAATGACATCGTACGATTAACGTCGTACAAACAACCATTGTCATTTGGTGACTTTCCATCTTTAACAGTGGATTAAGACTCACTTAAGGCATACACCTGGGTAGAACCACTGACCTTCTGTAAGCTAGCTGTAGTAGCTTCAAACTCTCAGCAGTGAGAGGCTATGGACTACTAGAAGCCATAACCTATTGACCATGCAGGTTCACTGAATATGAATTGTTAATCTGTAGTTGGTCCCTTTAAAATGTTTTGTAACAATTGAACTGTGATGGAATTAGACTTTTATCCTGTTAAAAAAAGTACGTATTAAAAGTTATTTGTATGTTTTAGATGCATTTTGGACATTTTGTTGGAGCACATTGATGTCACTGCTGAGGCCGGCAAAGTTGGACCTGAATCAGATGAGTACAAGGTTGCCTTGTCAACCAGAGGACGATTCCTGAATCTTCTGGCATACCTGATCTCACAACCAGCTATCAAATGTACAATGCTGAGGATTATAGGGTATTTATGTTGTTTTATTATGTTTATTTATACATTATCAATAGAACTAATAAGCATAATTTTTATGAATTACCCACTTTGATCAATACATCAAGCATTTGGACTGCAGACCTCAGGGTTGTTCTAACCCTGGGTATGGCACATGCTCTTTGAGCTGCAGGGGTGTAGAAATGAGCTGGAAGCTGGAAAAATCAACCAGCTATTTGAACATTCTCACTGGCTATTTTTTCTCCACAGTGAGCATTGCTGCTTGCTCCCTTCTTGGGGGAACTGTCAGACTCCCCTTCTACTTTTATAACTCACCAGCTACATGAAAACATTTCTACACCCCTGAGCTGCTGTTGTAATTTTTAAATCTGAATTATTTCAGGTCTTCCGGGGATGAGAAATATCAGAACGTACTGCAGAAGTTGTTAGATATACTCAATCATGTGTCAGATCGACAGGATCATGTACAAGATCAGGAATGTATTGTTGTAAGTGTCATGGTGTTATTTCAATAAATTCATTTATTCATCTTTGCTAAAATATCATAAGAAGAGATTTATGAACTTGAAGAATATGCCATTTTATGTTTGTAAAAGAACCTTATTTTTGATGAAATATATTGGGTAAGTAACAGTAAATAAACTTGTCACTTGTTAGTTTGGAGTCCCACCCAGGACGAAATTTCACATATAAGGAAGTTGTCCAGCTGGCAAATGGAAGGTCAATGGTTCTACCCAGGTATAAGCCCTGGGTCTTCCTCCACCCTTAAAGCTGGAAAATCACCAAATGACCTTGACTGTTAGCGCAACGTTAAACTCTAGAGGAAAAAAAGTTCATGAGATATGTTTGGCTGGGTACATGTTTCTGTGGCAATTTTATGTCATTGATTTGTTCATTTCAGTCAATCTTGCAAAGTTTGTGTGACATGGAGGTGACTTTGTCTTCTGTTGAATCCACTATGTCCTTACATGAACAGGTGAATGTTTCTAGATTCTATTAAAGTTGTGTATTATATAAGCTTGGATAAGCTTTATCATATAAGCCTTGGATAATTTTCAATTTATGCTATAAATTTAATACTACATTTATATGCACAAATTTCACTAAAACCTTACTTAGCTTGATATGTATGTATTTATTTTTAATAGCAAGGACAAACAAACAAATAAAAAAAATGATAAAATACAGTAAAACCTCCAATTGCGACCAGCTCAATATTGAGGGCACCATGTTATAATGACCACTTATTTCTGGAATAACTTTCAAATTTATTATCTTGATATTAACTAACCGAAAAATATTCTTTTGTGTTTTACTTCAGGTGGCGAATGCTCTACCCTCTGGAGATCAACTGTCTCTGATTATTGAATTCTTACTAGAACACATCGCTCATCCCAACCACAAGTATGACTCAGTGTTGCCTTGTATACGAGCTCTTGTTATGCTGACAGAACATGATTATAGCTTCTACCTTCTCAAACGGTTAGTTACGTATTTTATGCTAACATTTTCATTTTGATGTAATGAATTCAACATTCAGTGAAACCTCTATTTGTATGGTGGCCATTGTTCACATGTTTGACCGTATTTACTAAAAGTGACCTCTGTGGTTTTGTGGTGATGGTCTCTGACTAGTAATTTCTTGCCCCTCATCAATGTAAGTTCAAATTCCACCCAGGACAAATTTCACATGTGAGGAAGCTGTTCCACTAGGTTAGAGGTCTGAGGTTCTATCCAGGTTTATCCCTGGGGTATTCCTCCACCATTCAAGCTGGAATAGTTGCCAAATGACCTCTGATTCACATTGTGAATACAAAAATTGTCTGTTGCTATAGGAGAACACATGTCAGCCTAGTGTGACAATTGCCATACATAACTGAAGTAAGGATAAAAAAATAGTATAAATTGAATGATTATGAAACTTGTTTAAATTCGATTGAATCTTATGTATACATTGTACCATTCTTATTTTCTAGAACATTTGAAAAACACAAGTTAGCATTATACCGACTTTTACAAAGGATAAAGTTCAAGTTTAGCAAAGACAGCTCTGACTGTCTCTCAACTTTTTCAACGACCCTGGAATTTCTTAGGCTTCTCGTTTCAACTGAACCTCCAGATGAGGAAATGCCTATAACTCGGACGATAACCCTCACCAACCAAGAACTGCGTGAAGTGGTTGCCTGGACACAGGATGTTACTAATCACCCATTGGTTGATCTTCAGGCATTGCTTGAGGTTAATAACTTGATCTTATAATAAAATACAGCCAAAAATGTGAACTGAAGACTAACTCTTAAAGATATGCTTGAGATTTCTCACATGGTATTTACATGCTGAATGTTGACTGTATTTAGCTCGTGTTGGATGGCTTAAGGAGTAATGCAGGGGTGTAGAAATGTTTTCATGTAGCCGGTAAGCTACTAAAAGTAGAAGGGGGGTCTGAGGGTGCCCCTCAGCAGGGGGCAAAAGGGCAATGCCCACAGGCAAGAATGGTCAAATAGCTGGTTGATTCTTCCGGGTTCCAGCTCATTTCTACACCCCCAAATAATGCTGACACTGGTGTATGGATTGGGCTGTGTCAACTTGACTTCTAACCAACTTTTGTCATTCTCAATCATACTTGACTTGATTTAGTCAGAATATTTATAAACAGTGCATCTAGGCTGTAATTTATCCATTTATTTGGCTCAATTTTTAGCTATTTCAGCCATGACAAAATTGCATCCATGAAAATATAGTTAATTTGTTTCCATGAATTACAAAATTCCAATTACTCTCCTGTGTTAAATTTAGTTTGTTGCAATTTGACTCCCCCGTTTTTGAAGTAAACATGCTGTAGTATTTACCTGTCGGTATTTAGGCTTGTGAAGTCATCTTTGTTTAATTTTTTTAGGATGGAATGAAGGAAGAAGAAGCATTGGACAGCCTTGTTGACAGTGTTAATAGTCTAATAAGTTTGTTGAAACGAGAGTCACCACAGAAGCCTAAATCAGGTATGCCATGATTTTTAATATCCTTGTTGTTATGTTACTAATTGATATTTAATTATGTATCAAAGTAATGTCCTGGCTATTAAGGATAGATTTTGAAGGAATAAATGTATAAATGAATAAATGCTCATAAGAAACCATCTGAAATTTTTTCAGATGTAAATTATTAATTATTTTATATTCAAACAACATTTTAAATAGTGTTTGTTGTTTCATAATTGTTCAGGTTCATGATGCAGTTGTCAGTATCAATTTATTATAACAATTTGCACTGCTTATTGATAACAAGTTATTTTGCATACATTTATGCAATGCTTTTGAGGATGATAAATATTGTCATAGCTTATTAGAAATCAATTATTATACATGTCTCTGATTTTTGAAGCTTTTCTTTTACTGTTTAGATGTGCCAGCACCCAGCTTGCCAGAGCCACAATCATTGTCGTCTTTGTTTTCAATGAGATCTGTGTGTACCGTGACTGATCCGGATGATGAACGGTTGAGTTCTACATTCTGGCAGACAACATTTGAACCAGATGAACCGGACTTAGTGACTTTAGATTTGGATGTGATGTGCCAGAAGTACTGTAAAGACTTCAACATTGAAGATGAACTCAAGAAGGATATTGGTCTTGCCTCTGAACAAGAATTAATGAAGCCAAAGAAATTGAAGTAAGTCTAATCATCTATCTATGTCTATAGAACTGATAATAAATGTATATTTTGTATGCCTCTTTTGTATGTATCATTTACTGTTGAAAATAGTCCATGACGCTACTGGAAATGTAGACTGAGTAGATGAAATGAACTTATTAATAAACTTATATAGCATGTATTATATTCAGTGAGCTAAAATTTAATCAATGGTAGATTTTTATGTTTATCAGGTGGTATTTTTTTTGTTTTGAACACACTGAAACAATTCAATGTCTGAGGTCCGGACATGTGATCTGGTTGAGTGGTCCTGTTCTCTGCTGTTTGGTTTTAGTGGTGTTTGTGAACTGGTTAGATTATCTGGTTCAGTGTTCTTGGTCTGTGTTCTAGATTTAAGGTATTCAATGCTGTCTGAGGCCTACAAAAAAGGTTTGTTTCCTGTTACCTGACCGACCCATCTTATACCTGCTGACTCATAAGTTTTTACAGTATCCAAATTTTAGTGCTGTATTGTAATTTCACCACAGCGTTGCTGATGTAAGTAAAAAAAAAATCCTTTACCTGCTGACCCATATTTTTTGGGCATGTAACCAGAAACTAACCTTTTTTGTTTAGGCCTGATTTTGTGTATGAACTAAAGTATATTTTAATTTTCAGAGACAGAAGAAAGTCTCAAGAGTTTGTGACTTGGAGGGCTCGTGGTGTAAGAAGACCATTTGGTAAGTTAAACTGGTTCAGGTCACGTTATTAGCTGTAGTTTGATGTTTACAGTTTATCCTGTATGAAACACTACATGAAAAGGCATCTCATACTATCTCTTTCAAAGCTTTCCTGAGAAAGCTAGACTGTGACACACCTTCTGATGATTGTCAATATTCTCTTAGTATCTATCTCAGGGCTTTTATTTGATCCTTAAAACAGCATTTTGACTCTTGAAATCAGTAAAATAAAGCTTTTGACTCATGAGAATTTGTACAAAAGGGTCAAATTTACAATAAAATTAGGAGGAAATTTTGTTCATTCTTCGATTTACCATCAGCCAAAGGTTATTTTTGACCCTCAGCTTTTGAGGTCTAGTGGAAACCCTGTATCTATAACAAAAAACAGACCTTGTGATGTTAAACTTCAGTTGAATTTCCCAGTGAAAAAACTTGATATGTGCATGAAAATCTATATACCGGTAGTGTGTGATGTAGGAAGAATGTTTATGAAAATCATGATATGTTTTTTCAGTTATATTTTGACATATGACAAATATTTTGTTCTGTTCTGTTCATTACCTAAAATTTAATGTTTTTTTTAATTTTATTCTATTTTTTATACGCAGTGGCCCCTATGAGGGGTAGGGGCATAGCAAGAGGATTGGCTGCTCAGGCTCAGGCTAATCGTCACCATGACAACTTCCGATCTCGTCCTCCAAATACAAGTCGTCCACCATCTATGCATGTAGACGATTTTATGAAACTAGAACAGAAGTCAGAACAAAGAGATGACACAGAGACCGATGGACAATCATTTCGTCGAGAAAATGTAAATATATATGTATATATATCCAGGGTTTTTTTTCCTTCTATTGAAAGGTTCATTTATTGGTGTCTTCCCCTCAGGAAAAATCCCTAAATTCTTGCCGATTTCCCCTAAAATTCAGTTTACACCTTGTTTTTTCTTCCCCTTTTGCAAAAATACAGTGTTATTTTTTTCCCAAATTTAAGACCGGCCCCTTCCCCTACCCGTGAAAAAAAGACCCTGATATCTTGTTCATATACTCCTTTTTTTTCATTGTATATCTCAAAATTATTATGATTGTTATTATGAGGCTCTCAGAATTAGATAAAATCTGATAGAATTACTAAACATAGTAGCCACATGTTACCTAGCTGAATGAATGTTTGACGGAAGGAATGGCGTGTTATACTGTCATATCCTTGTTTCTTATGTATGTTAGACCTTACGGCCTCCATGGTAGAATATATATTGTCTCTGACTAATTATCATAATCCCTTACTGCAATGAGTTCGTATTACACCCAACTGTCTAGCTGGCTGGCCAAAGGCCAATGGCACTACCCAGGGTCTCCCCTCAATGTTAAAGCTGGAAAAGTAGATCTTATAAACTGCAAAATTCTGTTTAAACATTGGAAGTTTTTGATCATATATTTAGTCTATTTTAGATTGACATAAAATCTTGAATATTTCTCTATGATTACTGTGGTATTGTTGCTTGTGTTATTTTAGGACTTCAGTCATAACAGAGGTCGAGGTTTTGACCGTGGTCGTGGTTTTGATCGCGGTAGAGGAAGATTTTTGACGCCACCTGGAAGTTTTAGAAGAGACGGTAAGGTTGTGTTGTCTGTACAGTAGATGTACAGGGTATTTTTTTGTCTTGTTCTATGACACTTCAGGAGCAACAGTATGTTTATTAACATGCATTTTTTACAAGCGACTATTTGGTTTATGCTTCTAATAATTACGTTATGTACTGTAAAATGATATCATGATTAACATTAGAACTTAGAGTGTCACTTGTGATTAAAAGCTTTAGATATTTATGTTTTATCATCAAACATAAGAAGAACTGTAATGTGCATTTATGATCACTCTGTATGTTAAAGGTATTGTAAAGTGTTTGTTTGTCATTGTGTTAGCCCTGTTAAGGGCCACTCGGTGTTTACTTATGACCTGCATTTAGTCATATTAAAACCCTGTTTCCATATCTCTACACCTTGGAATTTGACTGACATTTACTATTCTTTGTTTTGCTGATGGCTGTTCAATGTACTGAATAAGAATGTCCCACTGTGAGATTCAAACTTCAGACTCTTGTTCCTACGGTAGATGGGTCAGCTGGTTTAGTAATTCTCTCTACTTGCATTTTGTACCATTTTTCAGTGAGTTCCCGAGGTGGTAGGGATGGTGAAAATAATGTGTACAGATCCAAGCCGCCATTTGTAAATCCTAGGTTTACTACAAGGTTTGTTTCATTTTTTATCACAAGAGTTGTTTAAGTACTATCATATGGTACTTGACTTCATTACTTATACTTTTTAGTTAAAAACTCCAAATTAGTCTGGAGATCCAGAAAATTGCTCTTATAATTAGATATAATTAATTTGTCATGCATGATAATCCATTGCTATGCTCTCTGGGCTGAATTCTAGTGCCACAAAAATCTTGTCCATATTTGATGAAAGAAACGCATTGTTATTATTTCCTTAAGAAAGACTAAATTGAATTGTATGTAATTTGTAAATTTATGAGGTTGAATTTTATTCCATGTGTAAATACTACCTTTTTTCAGCCATGACAGACAAATGTCTGGGGATAGAAGAGATGGTAGAGGTAGATTTGAATCGCGGGGTCGTGGGTTTAGGGGCACCTGGACTGGGCCCAGATTTAAGGATGAAAGGTTTGATAAAGCCCTGTAATATAGTTTTGTTACATATTGCTGCATTTTTGCCTCTAGTGTTTTTATTCTGTGATTGTAGATTTTAACTTTTGTTTGAACATATTTGTTTATAACATATTTTAAATAACATTCTTGTATTTTCCCTACGTGTTTTTATATTTCATACAAAATTGTCTTTATTCGAGATGATTATTACAAGTATGACTTTTTTCTTCACAGATTTGGCAGCAATGGAGCTGGTTTTAGGGGACGCAGTGACCCTAGTAGACATCATAGATCATTCACTAAGTGATTACAGCTGTTCATGAATCAACTATTCTGTGACCTTTCAATTAATTTTTGGCAATCTTTGAAGATCTGTCTTTTTTATTTTGTCACAAACACAGCTGGGAGAAATTCATTAAAGTACAAACTGTACTGATCTTTTTGTACTATCAGTGACTGTATACATTAATCTTGATGGACAGAAAATATAATTTAAATGTAAAAGCTATGTTATAGGATTACACAGAAAATTAATTTATTGATTCTTATCTATATCTGCCCCTCACAAAATTAGCCTGCCTAGATAAATTCTATTTTGAAAAAAAGTCATTGCTAAATTTCAATTCAGAAATACCAGTACGAAAACTTGGTTTAAAATCTTTCTAGGTGCAAATAATATGTTCTGAGTCTTTCACACACGTATTGAAATGTTTAGTCCATAATTACTACAGGTAATTGCTGATAAGTGTCATTCTTATTAATTTTCTGTTGCCTAAATATTTTATTATGACCAGAAATGCTGATTCAGCCAACTTTGACATGGCATTTTAAGCTGGGAATGATTTTTTATTGTTTTGAAAGGGATTAGACTTTGCATTTACGGAACTTGTTCAAATCATGTTGTAGAGATATGCTATTATTATGTTTAATTTTTGGCTTTATTATTTTTTTAGTGATTCAAAATCCTTAAGTAAAAAGTAATCAGCTACTGTTACACTGGTTGTATTAGTGAATAAATAAATTTGTACAAGTACCATCTAGAATTGTATTTATTTTTCTCAAAGGCGTACATTCATGGCTTACCATTTGATAGGCAATACAGAATGATACAGGAGATTACTGTTAAATGTTCATATTTTTCACTGAGGTTTAACGTCCACCAACAGCCAGGGTCATTTATCAACTTTCTAGGTTCTACCCAAGTGTAAGTGATGGTTCTTCGCAAGCTTACACCTGGGTAGAACCACCGAACCTCCGTAAGCTAGGTGGACAGCTTCCTCATATGTGAAATTTATGGCAGTGAAGGGATAGTGTTTATAAGCCAGAGACCATAACCAGTCAACCATGGAGATCCTTTAGATGTTCATATAATAGCCATCTCAATACATGACCCCTAAAATGATGTAAATTGAGAGTCTCGGGGACCCTCGGGTGAAAAATCTTTGGGAAAACCCTGCAACAACCACATTGTTGACCCCAGGTTTCAATAGATCCTCTGTATGTCAACTTGATAAGGTTACAAAACTGCTTGACCAAAAATATAGGCACGTAACTTCCTAATTTTGTTTTCTAAACATACCTTACTTATTATTTGTCCCCAAATATTTTCAAAATTTATATTGAGAAAAGGGCGCTAATGTGGTAATAAAAGTGCATGCTTTGTGAGACCTGGAACAAATATACATACCTGTTCTTTAAACCAACCGAACTTTGTTTCTGTTAAACTGGTCCCCGTTCCATGTTGCAGTGCACCAATAGCTGTCTGTCTCTGTACACCAGAGTCAACGGGTACCAGTTTATGTTTCTGTTGCATATATCGGTTGCTACCATTACCCCTTCGTTAAACTCTACCTTATCTATTACTCATTTAACTTCTATTATTTATTATTTTATCGCTACAACTTTAAGAACTATTTCTGCCACCACCACGGTAACTACAACTATCACTCTGTGCTAGCCGGGCTATATTTTCATATACAAAACTTTATGAGGGACCGTTAATATTTTTATGGGATTTGTGTACGGTGTATTTACATTGTAACAATTTTTATGTCAGTCTGTGGTTCAGTCCCTTAGATTAGTCATTGCAAAGGTTTTAGAACTGAATGATGGCAAGTTTGTCCAAAGAAAGTACCACAATCCGTACCTTTTGATGCACAATACAGAAATCTACATGGTCTATATTCCTTTAACAAAAGCTGGGAAGTTTTGAGAGCCTTAAGTCGTATTTATCATGTTTACCGAAGCTTCTATATGTATTTGATTAATTTGAATACACTTTGGGGTATAGGGAACTAGCACATTGAAGGAAAGGTGTATAAGGCTATTTTAGGCTTTAATACACCATTATACACCATCCCTTCAATATTTGTACTAACTTCCTCTGCTTTGAAGAGTGTTGTCGGTAATACGCTGCTGTATTAAACAGTTCATTTCCATTAATTTGTTTTTAACTGCTGTCGTGAATTACTAATTTTAGTGTAAAGATGTTTCATTCTGCACTAAAATACTAGTCCTTACAAAAAGGAGCCAAACAATGGCTGACTGAGACATTCGTTGTTGGTTCTACACAAACAGCTGGATACGTTATTAATTGTGTATCAGATGTTCTATCCTTGGACAGGAAGATAACTATTATTTGGAACAAACAACACAAGACAACTCTCTACCTTCAACATACGGTGGACATGGAAGACCGCCAGACAGTCCACATTTGACTTCGACTGGTTGCACAACATGTGTATCATCATTTCCGCCACCATGCGGAACAAACTCCAAATCAGAATCCAAGCATACGAAGTCTGATTTACCCTTCCATGTTGAGCCAGAAGAAATTAGGTAACCACTGTATTCTATATTCCAACCTGGATAGCACTCAGCACGAGCTGGAAGCATAACGGACGATGCCTTTGTCCGACAGACTGCACATGGCACGTCTTGGTTATATGTTTGTTTACCAAATAATGCCATAGAAACTGATGAATCCAATCCTATTTCAGTACCATAAATGGCTGTCACAGAATTGATTCCATCTACATACTTGTTCCATGTGGGATCTTCCGGTAAACAAAGATTGTTTGAACCCCCGCCCTCATCATTATAGTGAGTACCAGCCATGTAACCTTTATACACGAATTCTGTGCCATTTGATGGACAACTCGTCCGCCCCCATCGGATGTATACATCAGACCCGCTTGATAATTGTTTTGTGGTCTTCTGAAATGTAAGAAAAGAACCGCCGGGTTCTTTATCTATTCACATTAAGATTTAATTGTAAAGAAGGGTAACACTATTATGATAATATGTGGTCTGTTGCAGGTCTGTATGTCTGTCATTTTTTCCTGTAAGCATATCTCAATAACAGAATAAAGCTAGGATCTGAATACAATTGGTTTTCTGTTTCAAAATAAAGCATGCTGATTTCAAACGTTTCTTCGGGCAACCAGTATCTTACTAATTAGATTATGACGAAAAAGATTTATTTGCGATTACAATGTATTGGTTATACTCCCACATGTTTAAATTACTGTTGAAAGTTGTTCTTTTGTTTAGTTTTTTATGTGACTTATTGTCACTTGGGTTTAACACCGGTTTTCTATTTTTTTTTCAGTTATATACGGCGATCGGTTCATCTAACCAGTTTTCCTTGACTGTATACAAACCAGTATTAACTTACCCTTCCACAAGGAGCCGGCAACTTCTCCACATATGGAGGAAAATCGACATTTTTTGTCAATTTTTCATAGAAAGTTATGACGTGCCGCGACCGGGATTCGAACCAGCGCACTAACCATTGAACCACGGCCGCGGCCTTAAAAGTTGATCTGATAAATGGATAAAGTTTTTTTTTCAAATCATCAGCTAGATACCAGAAACTAAAAAGTTACCTCCAATGAGCTGACTTTCGCTTCCAATGATTGCACTGTCGTATTCAAAATCTCAGCATTCGATTTCAAGCCTTTTACTTCATTTTGAAGTTCGTTAATGATTGAAATGAGGTCATCCTGACTATGTAATACAAGTCTTTTCTCGTTACCGAAAACTGTTGGCAAAACTAACAGGAATATCAACAAAAAACTGACGAGTTGAACGTCAGACATTTTGTTTCACGGCAGTGTAGTGAATTTAATAAACGTTATCGCACTCTGCATTTGTCTGTTCGGCATATGTCGTCATAATTAGTTTACTATATTCGATTCGTTTTAGTGCTTCAGCGCTTTGTTTTTAGGTTTTGCTTCACCTAGTTTTAAATTGTGTACCATTTGTAGCTTTATTTCTTGCTTTACAAGAATCTTGTCAAAAGCTGAGACGTTGACAGAGATATATGTGAGGGATAACGACCAACAACTCTGGATAGAGATTGGGGTTTTATTACGTCGTTCAACATTGTTTCAGACATGAGCAGATTTTCCTGTTTTACTGCTAGTATCCCCCTCATGTCACACGTGATTTCTCGTTTTTCAAACTCGTTTGTTTAACTTGGGACCAATATAGGTCTCAGATTTAACCAGTTAAAAAGAAGAAGCAAATGCCATTGATGCGTTGGCTTGATTCCAATTTACACGTAGAAACGTGTGACTTACCTGGGGCACGAAGCCTCTAACTGTCAATTAAAAGCCCTGCGCTTGATCGATACTAAACATGAATCAATTACATGCAAGATTTTTAGAGTAATTTGTATAGTGACAGTCATAAGCATGTGTGTTCAGGAAAACCTGGTTTATGCTACTCTTGAGTAAAAGAAGTACGCCAGATAAAATTTGCAGAAAATACAAGTTAGAAAATAGATGTTCCGACTGCACTCAAACTGACAATACCTTTGTTTTATAACAGATAAGACATTTAAATGTCACGATCAGCAAAATGATTATGCTTTTCATTTTATCAAGAGAACAAATGTAGATAACGTGTTCATTGTTGATTGGTTTAGAATATAATTCATAATGCAATTATGTATGCAGTTAAACTGGTAAAGAACGTTTATATGCATGTTTGTACACAAATGTATATACATGTACATGTTATAAGGCAGAATATCATAAATACTATCAATTAATGTAACTACCATTTGTGCACTATCATATAATGTTAACATGAGAGCTCAAATTAATATTGTACCGTAAATACTAAATAGTTACTCCATACATATTTACAATAATATTAATGTACTTTGTTCTCCCTAATAATGATGTGTCTTGAATTTGTGGTTATAGTTCATGTTTAATAATTTTGAGTTTGATCTTCTCATGCAAAACTTGCGTCTAGACCAGTGAGAAAAGCTGGTTAAGAAGAGGAGGATGTAAGTGCGACAAAACTTAATAAGGAAACCGTTAAACTTGTATTGTGTATTAGGCACAAACAAGTTCCTGACCTCGTTTTTGTGCTGTGCAACGTATGCCTGGCGAACAGCAAACAATATTACGTTGGTTTCCACCAGCGGTCGTGGCTTTTAAACGTATTTATAGGGGCATAGTTACCGGTGTGATTTCAGAGAGAAAGTTTCGGTCACTTGCGGCTCAAAAAGCTCGTTCATGTTTTAAAACGATCGTTTACTTTCTGTGAGGTCTTCGCACTCATGACCTTTTCCAACAAGACCCCGGACTCACTCGGGGTTTACGCGGGCAAATACCACCACAGTGAGTCTACACTTCCTTCCGTTCGGTCCAAGCTGTATTCGAAGTATTGGCCTATTGGGAAAATGCCGTTGTTAGAAAACGTAAGTGACAATTAAAAATATATATTTATAATTATTTATAATACAGTATGAGCACTTGATCTGTAATAGCCTTTACAAGTTCGTGCCCTTAACTCAATTTTCAATGGAAAGGTGATTAAAATAAATCGGCTCGTGCTCTGTATTTTATTAATCTATAATGTAAGTGGTTTCGTTAGTATACTGGCAGTCATAAGAAAGTAACCAGCAAGTGATGTTGGTATACAATTTTATTTTATAAAAGTTATTCTTAAAAAGAGCAATTTTGCACGTGCGCTACGAGTAAGCCAACCAACCATTACTACCGTCATGTGTAACTATATTGTTATCCATTATTGACCATAAAATTGTTGTATATCATTAAAATTTCAAAGTCAGTATATTAGGCCAAAATAGAAGAATTTTTATGATGGTTTCTTTCTTATGACGGCCAGTATATATCTTGTATTGAACTGCGGCTTTGAAGTAGCTTGAGCTTAAGGGCCTTATTACTAGGTATAAGTAGCCTATGGAGCTAAAATTTGGTTCTGTGCCAAGCACGAGTGACTTGAGAATTAGTTAGATTTCATCTGAATTAAATCGGTTGGATCTTCAAAAATGCAATAAAATCATTTTGAACTCGTGCGTTCGTTTTCATTTTTTACATATGGGCTTGTGAAGTTACATATTGTCTGCCGTGGACATGTCATGGCTCAGTGGTTAGTGCGCTGGACTTGTTATCCGGCGATCCGGGTTCGAATTCCGGTCGCGACAGGTCATACAATTCTATGAAAATTTGACAAAAATATTTATTTTTCTCCATATGTGGAGAAGATGCCGGCTTCCTCGTGGAAGGGTAAGTTAGTACTGGTTAGTATAAGTCCAAGAAAACTGATAAGGTGAACCGAACGCCGTATATATCGAAAAACGGCGTTAAACCCCAGTGAAGATAAGTCACATAAAAACAAACGAATTATAGAAAAGCACTGTTAAAGACGTAACTAAGGGAAGCAACAGGGTTGGAAGTTGTTATATTGCTATATGCGATTCACTCCCCTGGCGGAAATGTACGTCTTGAAGGGAGACTACTGTCAGACAATATTTTACACATTAAACATAGCGTAACGTGTTACCCGACTTATTAACCACGTGTGTCAGTAAAGCATTTATATTATTAACTGTCTCTATTAGGGCACGGTGTTACAAATCTTTTGATCGTATTTCAGTAGTTTGTTCTTGTTGGTAACATAATATATACTGATCTGTTTATAATTATGCCGAAGGAAAAACTTACTAATGTGGATACGGAAGAGCAATTGGAACCCTTAAATACTGAAGCGGGGAAAAAGCCTGTCAAGAAAAGACAAGGATGGGATTCAAAGTGGCAGTACATATTTATGGTGATTAGCTATGCCGTCGGACTCGGAAATGTCTGGAGATTTCCGTACTTGGTTCAGCAGCACGGCGGGGGTGAGTTAAAATAAACAATGTGAGAGCCGATATCGATTTTGCATGTTCAGTATTTGTTAATGAATTTCGAGATTCATCGAGCCACGTAAACCGTTCCCTTGACTACGGATAAATTCCTAATTTTATTGAATACATTTTTTTCGGTTTTGGTTGGATTTTTATCAAATGTATTTGTTTATATTCTCAAGCACGTACCGTGTTTTTATTTACTCAAACACGCCATTTTGTTATTTGATACTCTCTCTCTCTCTGTTTCTGATGTATAGATCGATTAAATATGCCACATGGCTCGGGGTCTACTGGCATGTTGAAGTCGTTTTACACATTGTAAAACATACTGTCTGCGCCCACTGAATTCAAGCGCGCTGAATTACTAATGTTTTACTTTATTTATACCGCGTTGTGAATATATGTTCGTCCTGTCTTGTGTATAAATTACGTTAGGATATATTGTGGAAGTGTAAATAATACTTACACGGTTGTCATGTCGACTGTAGAATTTTCTGCTTGTTTTTTTTTTATTTTTCATTCGTTTTTTTGTCTAGTTCAAAGTGTTATCCTATTCTGAACAAGAATTCGGAATATTTTGGAATTTCGTTTTGCAAACCTGGGAATAAAATAGAAATTGTTCTTCACAGAATTGAGAGCATTTTATTACTAACTGCATATACATGTATACTGTAGGCGCGTATGTTCGTTCCAGATTTTATTCTTCGTAATATTTATGCTCAGTCCTATCGGGCTAATTCACATTTTACAAAAACGGATAAATGTTGTTATGAATACTTCCGAAGCAACTCGGAAAATGATAAAATACTGTGAAAAGTTGTATGTGTAAAAATAGAAGGATGTTTACCTAATTTCCCCCGTAGGGTTATATAGAGTATACGTTTCCCATTACTAAATAAAACTTTACGAATATTTTTTGGTTTTGTTCTTTTTTCTGACAGATTTTTGCGGTTGTAAATTATTCACTAGCAGTAAAGATAAGTGATCAAGAATTCAGATTCTCTGAAGAAATGTATATTTTACGTTTATCTTAAAATATTTCACGGTTCTAGTTTATGCCCCAGTTTGCGCATGCACATCTTTAACATGAAGAAAAACTTTTTCACAGTGAAATGCGAAATGTATTTATAAGCGATTGCGAATACGGTTACTTTAAATATTTCACGGTTCAAGTTTACGGCGATATGCCCCAGTTTGCGCATACACATCTATAACATGAAGAAAAATTTTCACAATGAAGTCTTTATAAGCGATTGCAAACATAAATACATTCGTGCTAGGGTGACTGGTTATACTGTCCAACCTCTTCAGAGCGGCCCGCTTATGAGCAACAACCTCCCTTCAACAAAATCATGTTTTTTTTCCACTGTACGATTTAACTATTGATTTAGCCTCTCTTGAACAACAGTCTCCCAACAACAACATAAATTTGCTTCTCCCAAAGGTTGTTTCTTTGTAAAGATTGCACTGTATTTTACCCCCATTTTCATTGGTAAATGTGAAACGGAACGGATTTCACCTTCTTGCTATTTAACGTGGTATCTTTTTACATAGTCTTAACAAGTCCTAAAATGATTATCTGTTTGACAATGCGGGTTGTATTCAATTTACTTAATTGACGAAGCTATTTTAAACACACGGACCTCGTTAAATACTCCTTCACTACACACAATGGCTTCGTAATACAAGTTAAATACCAACTGCTTCAATTCTCTTCCACTGCGTACAAAAAAAATGTTGAATTGAGACAATAATCACTATTACAGTAAAGCCTCAAAATAACGACCACCTTTTTATAACGACCACTTGTTTTCAGACCTGTTTTCAATAAATCCTTTGTAATTCAACTTGAGTATATGACCACCTCATGGTTAGGACCGATTTTTCGGCTCCGGAAGGTGCTCTCAATATCGGGGTTTTACTGTACTTCTTTAACTGTTATATATGCAATATTTATACATGTATATTAAGTTGTGTGATATACTGTCCAATATTTAGAGGAAATATGTTATTATTTGTCTGTGTTTTGTTGCTTAGGAGAAATGAAGCCGCTTAGATTTAGTGTTTGATTCGTTCAAGCGTTATTATTTTTATAACGATTAATTTATAAGATCAAGTTACACCAAGCAGACGTAAGATTTGAAGACGAAGCAGTATAACTGTTACCTTTATAAAAGTCGTTCTGGTTTAACAGAACAGTACTAACTATAAATACCAAACATTGGAACGTGCTGAAGGTGAACTTGACACATTAACTACAGCTAAACCTCGATTACATGAGTCCGTTTTATTGGAAGACTTGGTAATATCCGTATTAAGTCAAACCTGTGAATATAGGCCTCCCTTGGGAAAGACAAAATATGGCATTTATTGACAGATGGCCTTTATTCGGAGGTCAGTTTACTCTAAATAGTCAGTGACGTTTTTTCAAAGAATGGCCTTTATTCACCGGGTGGCCTTTATTCGGAGGTGGCTGCTAACACAGGTTTGACTGTATGTTAATTGGAGTTTATTGATTATTGTTGGTGTCTACGTGTGTTTTCATTCATCTTCAAAGGAATGTTGCTACTGAACATGTATATATACTTTTGACATAACTATAATCGATGTGTCTTCTGTATTATTGTACACTATAGATTCAATACCTAAGTGATCTATCATGTGGCTTACCAATCCTTTATTTGCGCGAAGTAATTGTAGGTCATTGTAGGTTTTATCGTTTCATGAATAAAAAATAGGATCATTACTGTTTAACACATGAATCGACGTTGATAAAATAAACATGGGTGGGTTTTGTCTATTCGAAACTGAAAGAGATCGTTTTAATACTTAATTAAGGCCATTGGTTGTTCCACCTGATTTTTTTAAATTTTGCGTGAAAATATCTACCGTCCGCGATGAAAAGTATTTCATTGGAGGAAAATACCGGAAGTTACGTAATGATTAACCTCAAACAATAACCTTTACAATGATCCATTAAAATTGACCAATCAAGTATGTGCACTATGTTTTATCATTATTTTTATCTGTAGAAATATACGAGACTCCAGTACAGTTGGTTGGCGTAAGTTAGTTTGTGAGCACAAGTCTGTGAGCGTTCAACAGCTGTAGTCATACGCAAGAATATTAGGTCAACACTTAATTAGAAGGTTAGATAAAACACGAATAGATCATATAAATATATCGCAAAAAAGTTGTATATTCGTCCCGGAAATCTATTAGCTTGAATGTCGTGTGCTGTATTGGAGTACACATTTATCATTTAAACTATTAATTACTTGAATGACTTATTTATTATGAAATGTGTATTTATTGATCTTTCATCTAAAACCTTACATAGCGACCACGTGAATATGACCACCTTGTTATAACGACAACTTATTTTCGGACCGGCTTTTAATAACTCCACCATAATTCAACTTGACAATGAGGCTACATTATTAAAAAAATATTAAGACCGATTTTTCGGGTCATGAAGGTGGTCTCAGTATCGAGGTTTTATTGTATAGCAATAGTATATATAACACAATAAAGGTAATTAATATAAAAACAATCATCATATAACCTCAGGCAGTTCGACACTCATTTTTTGCTACACTTATATATTACAATGGTAATACATTACTTAACGCTAATAATCAACTACACAAAAGTCACAATTCGTCCAATCCTTTGGCTACTTTGGTTCACAGGTTTGACTGTAAATATACAATTACATGTATGTATATAAATTGTTTTCGTTCTAATTGTGACCGACATATATTTTAATGTATTCTGTGTCTATAACACTTCATGCAGTGTCTAATACCAAATATGACAATTGCAATGATAGGATTGTGATTTTTATTTTTATGTGACTTATTGTCACTAGAGTTTAACACTTTTTTCAACAATTTTTCAGTTATATACGGCGACCGGTTCACCTAACCAGTTTTTCTGGACTGTATACTAACCAGTACTAACTTACCCTTCCACAAGGAGCCGGCAAATTCTCCAAATGTGGAGGAAAATCGACATTTTTGTCAAATTTTCATAGGAGGGTAAGACCTGCCGCGACCGGAATTCGAACCCGGATCTCCGGGTTACAAGTCCAGTGCACTAACCTTTGGAGCACGGCAGCGGCTGATAGGATTGTGAAGTCGAACTCCACTTTCCTGGTAAAAGTGAGACAATATTGCATTACATATGTAGTATATGTAGTTTTAACCACCGTGAAAAAAAAACAAAATTCTAGTTTAAAGCTGTACGGTTAAAGACCTTTAACCTTTATTATTTTATGCTTTGTTCAAAGATTAGAGATTAAATCAATTGGCGGCCTTGTTTAGAACGAAGTTTGCAATAGTATTATGTTACCAATACGCGTATAAAACACAAATTTAATCTGCAAGAGGTGAACGGAATAATCAACAGGTTAAGCCATATTTAAGCCTTCAAACTCGAGTTTCAAAACACATTAAACTGATTAAGTTTTGTCCGTTTACCATTCCACTAGCATTAGTAGTATAAATTTTAATGAGTTTTGTTATTTTAAAATAATTTATGCACTGTTTTAAGCATGTGAAAACTTGGCCTGAGACCAAGGTTGAATTGCCATATTAATCTCAAAAGTAATATTTTATGATAATTAATATACATGTATGTGACCAAATAAAAGAAACATAATCATTTTGTGTCATTACCCTGTTTTACGAAATGTGCAAATTAGCATTTTGTCAGTGTATTATGCTCATTTGCATAATACAAACCCATTGAAGTATTTATACCGCTAAATAAAACTAATTATAATAATCATGAATAAACGCCCGCTGTACGGTCCGATTTTTTCCGGTATTAAATTGGCGTACCTAAAAAGTATTTTACGGGAAAACATAGGAATAAATATTTGTTATTTTATGCTGTCTTGTACATTATTCAAACATGGCAACTTACTAAAACGAATATTAATACTTTTTCAGACATGTATTGATCAATAACGCATTTGTTTGGTTTGTCCCTTTAGAGCAACTATTCCTTAGCATACTTGCATACTTGAACACAAACTACTTTTTTGTCAGTCGTCCCCTACACTAAGACCATCCCGCTATGAAGACCACTTTTTCAAAGAACCATAATTGGCCTTATTAGCGGGATTCTACCGTAGTTGAAAAAATATCAACACTTAAACACGGAGTGTTTACTACGTGTCTCTTTTCTATTCATTGATCGTGTAACCTTAATCTGTGTTTTATGAATGGAAGGGTATATGTTGAAAGGAAGCCTTTGTTTGATTCTCTTTATGTTTTCAAATAAACCTGCAGGTTTTATTGCCAATGAATTACATGAACTGAATCACGTGATCCTAATATTTGTGTATTTTGACAGACAGTCTTGTTGTAGCTATTTATCCTACGGCGAAGCATCTATTTTCCAATGAGTAGGCACGAACGGGGGGGGGGGGGCAATCCCACATGCAGTCAGTTGATTTTACGGCGTGGGAATGAGAAACATCTTAAACTGGTTTGATGGTAAAGGAAATCTACTTACAAGGACATAATGAAACTAAAACTAATGTCTAAATCCACAGTTTAACTTTTTTTGTGAATTTTGTTCATATCTGTTTCTATTTACTGCGTGTCCTCCCCCAATGATCACATAGTTACCCGAATGGCTCTGAGGGCATGGTTCGAGATTGAATGGACCCACGAATTTAAAACCAGAACTATGGACATGAAAGTATTTCTACCAAAGACATAAGCCTTGCTTCCTTATATTCACACACACAATGGGGAAAAGTACGCATTAGCTTAAGGAACTAGAGGCTTCAGTTTCGTACTTTGGGCATACTAGTACTTGCCCGGAGCTTTTGATAGGCTTAATGAAGATGTTTAAAAACTCAACGAAACTGAAAACCCGCGTAATCTAAACGTACTTAATACATGTAAACAAAAATGATAATGCATGCATTTTCACCGCCACTCTTTCCGCTGTTACACTTTTGTTTTGCTTAACTGTTGAGACATTGATTTATCTGTATGATGTAATGCTGTATGATATCTGAGGTTTATCCAAGTAGGTTTAGAAACATGCAGTTCAGTCTGTCTGCTGTTACGGTAAAACCTCATGTAGCGATTACCTTCATATCAAACCCACAGGGCTTTCATTTGACCTTTAAAACAGCATTTTGACTCTTGAAATTAATAAAATGAAGCTTTTGACTCTTGTAAATTTATACCAAAGGGTCAAATTTACAATAAAATTAGAAAGAAATTTTGTTGACTCTTAAAATTATCATCAGCCAAGGGTCATTTTTGACCCTCAACTTTCGACGTCTAGTGAAAACCCTGACCCACCTTATCTTAACGACCGGCTGTTAACAGTTCCTCTGTTCTTTAGCTTGATACTGAAAGCTCTTCAATGTGAAGACTCGTTTATTATGTAGTCAAGTTGTTGAGATTTTACTGTACTTTTTAAAGATTTTTTTTATCATAAACACGCTGATGTTTGCTTGGAGACATGACGATCGACGGAATATTTGTCTTTTATACTATCTCGTACGAAGGCTTCTCTTAATGTTGATTTATTTTACACCTGATACGTTTTTAAGTATTCAATTTGAACTGTTGCATAGTTACTGGTTATGCGTACACGTTTACGGATTGGCTTCCGGAAAAGACGGATTTTACAGTAGTATATACTGTCCCGAAGATAATAGAGTCACTTGCGTCATCGATCTAAACAAATAAGTCTGGATTATTTTTTTAAGAGCATGTTCAATGTGATCCAGGACAGGACACCAACATGGACCAATTTGAACTTGTCCAATATGACATTGCGTCAAGCCTTTTAAATGTCGAAAAACAACGTAAAATATCATACATACACCACACTGATGTGACCTTTAATCGTACATGCATTGAAATTCAATGTTGATCGCATTGTAGAATGCATTTACATGAAAGTGATGACCACACTGTCAGGCGTTCTTATTTATGCAAATATTTTCATGAAAAATTACAATTGACAAGATCGATTTTCTGCATTATGCGTATTTAGCTTTGTTTTCGTATAAAAATATTCTGACTGCACCAATGTCACCTTTTTAACTTACATTTATAGGTGAAAGTCTCCAAATGTTTCTTAAAGTGAGGACCTTTTTATGTCATTATTGGGACCTATAAAAATATTTTTTGGTTCTAGTCTCAATGCATGCACCGTGAATCTGTGTCTTGTGTCTTACGCTTGAGACCTAAGTCAGCCATCAAAATAATTAAATCTCAGAAAATAAACCAAAAAAACGGGGTATAACAATGCAAAAGTATTGCAGTTATATACCGCCGAACAATTAACCATACCAATGTTTCGTATTCGTATACCGACAGTTATCTTGTTCTGACCTAACTTTCAACGTTTCTATATATATCATAAGTGGAAGAAGATTGAATATAGACACAATGCCTTCAGAATATCGTCATATCACGTGATCTGTGTCAAAAAAGTGGTCATGGTCACACATTTATCTCTCAAACCTGGACTCTTTTGTTACCACTATATTTTCTTTGCGTTCAACGGCCTTGTGTTGTTAACAGCTCAAAAAAAGTTTAGAACTAATCGGATATCAAATTTAAACAAATTACAGTGGAAACCCTCTAAACCGGTTCCTCTATAAACCGGTTTCCCCTCTATATAGGCCAAATGTTCTGGTCCCGACTTCATTACTATATTATTCACCCCCCCCTAAACTGGCATTCCTCTAAACCGACCAAATGACCTCTTCCCGGACTCGACCAGTTTAGATGGATTCCACTGTATAAACAAATGATGTTCACGGACTTTCCTCTTACTCCCTCAGTATAATCCGGACGTAAATCTTCTCAGAGATATTCGAGGTTTAGTACATGTACGATAATGACCGAGGAACACGGATTGTTAGGTAATTGTGTTAGCGCAACTTTCCTAAGACATTCTTTTCTCTAACATCAGACAGCATCACGCTCGCGTATCATGAAGCACGCTGCCCCATCGTGATACTGTTAATTCTGTTCACATGTTGGCATTTATGCCAAGGTTAAAAAGCATTTCTGCGAAGTCTGCAGCGGCAAATTCCTGTAAAAGATCTTTCGCACACCTGTGTCGCTGAATATTTCTCTCAGTATTTGACATTTAAATCGGACTTTGGGTGCAGCGTATTCTTAGAGCTGAAGTAAGTACAGTATGACCTCGATAATGAGACCACCTTCGGGATCCGATATATATGTGTGTATAAATATTGCGTACGAAACAGTTACAGAAGTACTGTAAACCTTTATAACGAGACAACCTTTGAGACCTGAAAAATCGGTCGTAATAATGAGGTAGTCTCGTTATTAAATTGAATTAAAGAGGAGTTACTGAAAGCCGGTCAGAAAATAAGTCGTCGTTGTTACAAGGTGGTCGTAATATAGAGGTAGTCGCTGTACGAGGTTTTACTATTATCCATAAACTAAGCACACGAATTTGCATTTGAATAATACGTGGTTTATGTATGAATGGAATGCATAGTTAAGTGAAAATAACAGATTTTATCTCTCCTGCAGTGTAAGCTTGACAACTTGAATGCAAGTATTTATAACATCGGATGACGCAATAATTGCGTGAGCAATTTTTACAAAGCCTTCGTAGTCTAGTTTATTTAGAGAACTGTTAATGTATTTGCACTACATGCGACGACACAGTTTTAACCAATCGTATCATAAAGGGGCGGATTTAGAAGCGGTGTTGGAATTTAGGTGCGGTGGGGTAGGTGTCCGCTCTCTTTTAATATCTGGGAAAAACAATTACGTAAAATCCAAATTTTGCCGTGCAGTCAAAACATCAGCATGAAATCGGCTAAAGCGTCATGATAACTTATTTGAAAGCAGATGAAAGCATTTACAAATATATTTTTCAAACTCTGTCCATGATTTTACGCGCCACCTCGTACACATTGTTAGTATCCTGTAACCAATATTGTTAGCCCAATGCAACAAATCACTTCACTAGATTATGAAAGGAGAATCTTAGATTAGAGATCAGGCTGAAGCTTCTTGATGCTTATTGGTTAATACTAAGTTCTTGACGCTGATAGGTTAATAGTAGGTTCTTGACGATGATTGGTTAATGGTAGGTTATTTACGCTGATTGGTTAATAGTAGGTTCTTGGCGCTGATTGGTTGATAGTAGGTTCTTGACGCTAACTGGTTAATGGTAGGTTCTTGACGCTGATTGGTTGGTGATAGGTTCTTTACGCTGGTTGGATAATAGTACATTCTTGACGCTGATTGGTTAATGGTAGGTTCTTGACGCTTATTGGTTGATAATAGGTTCTTGGCGCTGATTGGTTGATAGAAGGTTCTTGACGCTTAATGGTTAATAGTAGGATCTTGACGCTGATTGGTTGATTGTAGGTTCTTGACACTGATTGGTTAAGTGTAGGTTCTTGACGCTAATTGGTTGATAGTAGGTTCTTGACGCTGATTGGTTAATGTAGGTTCTTGACGCTGATTGGTTGATAGTAGGTTCTTGACGTTAATTGGTTGAAAGTAGGATCTTGACGCTGATTGGTTGGTGGTAAATGCATTCTTAAAACACGTTAATTCTGCTTTCCGAGTCTTCAGAGTCATTTTCAGAATACTAAACCGTGATTGGTAATTTGCTGGTAGTATTTTAAAATTGACCAATGAGATGGCTTTATCCCAAGACTGATTAAGTATTTTAAGTACATGTATTAAGCTTAACGAGTAACGAGGGCCCTTGGATAAAAAATAAAAATACCTTAATATCTCTAGTGTTTATTGTCCAATTTCATTTATTGTTTTAAAGTCAGTTATAAGTCCGTGGTAAACAACGTTGGCAATCTAAACAAATGAATGTATTTATTTCTGAATATTTTTTTTGATTTATGATTCACATAAAAACTGTTTTATGATTGTCAAACATGCATTAACATAAAAAATATGTCTTTGTGTAGCATTAATATAATATTATGGTTTCTGACATTACATACCAGAAGATTAATTTATGTACGATCTATGAGCTGTATATATTTATCATACTGAAAGGAAGAGGAAATCTTTAATTTATTCACTCGGGCGATTTCGTAAAATTACCAAGTTAAACAATGATAGTTTAAATTATTTGCGGAGTGGTTTAAGCAGATACAATATAAATATGTTTGTAGTTGTCGATAGATCCGCCATATCACAAAGTTTAATTGGGCCCAACTTCCGGTTGACATCGTAAATTGTAATGATGGAAATTATAGAAAAATCAAAAGGTCACTTAAAACGGTTTCATCTAATGGACTGATATCTGACAATGAAGATTGTGAAATTTTACAAAAAAATCTCTTTATGGGCTGGTTAGCATTTATAAATCATGCTTATGAAGATATTTAATGGGTATGAAATATATATATATATATATAAGCAATTCCCTACTTACCTACCACATTCTTAATGTGCATGGAACCAGAGACAAACATGTTTTCATGTTTTAAGCCTAAATTAAGTTTGAATTAATTATTCTTGAAAGTCGCTGTTAAGATTATTTTCGTGCCGAAATGTAAAAAAAAGTGAGGCAGTGGATGTTCAGTTCCTCGGGTCTAATAAAAAGTCTGGGCACGCAGGGAAGCAATTAGGATAGGTCCGGTAACCAGAAACAAACACTTTTGCGCCCTAAGTTTTATGTCTGAAAGCGAGTTTGTTAATAAAAACGTTATAATTTAAAAACGCCCCATAAATCTACTTGTTATCATAAGTGGTACTAAGTCAACTAAAACAGTTTCCTTATTTAATCCAAATACGTAAAACCTCACATAGCGACCACCTCACTATTGCGACCACCTTGTTATAACGGCCATTTATTTTCGGGCCGGCATTCAATAGCTTCCCAATTACACAACTTTATAATGAGACCACTACAACATTACGGCCGATTTTTCGGGTCCCGATGGTGGTCTCATTGTCGTGAATGTACTGTAAAAATACGGGATATTTTAAAGACTTTTAAAGTTAGATTCATGTAAAAATATTCAAAGAAAAGAAAGGATTGTGTATAAAAATAAATTAAAAGGTTATCTGTTAACCAACCATACTTATAATTCGGATACATATAACCGCTCCCCAAAATGTCCCATGCTGAGTATTTTGTGTTCAAGATCTCGGACACTAAATACGCTGTAATCAAACAAATACACTACACGTACTACAATTTGAAAGCAGATTTTTTCCGCTCATTAAGTACACAAACACTGGCGAATAGCTTGCTGTTAGACCACGTTTTAACCAAATTTTCGTTGAAAATAAGGTGTACATTACATGTATAAGTTTAATACGCTCACGTACGAATGTACTTGTGAAATTCCAGTTCAAAATATAATAATATGTCACTTAGAGACCGATTCAGTATTAAGACCACTGGATCATAACGATCTCTTAGTTTTAATAACTCTTTATGTTTACATTGATAATGCGACCATCTCAATATTAGGACCGAGCTTTTTGGTCCTACGTTTGGTATTAATATCTAGAATTTATGGTAAATTGGTCGGAGCTCTTTATGTATTACTGTTTTATCGTTTTATGTGATTTATTGTCACTGGGGTTTAACGCCGTTTTCAAACAATGTTTTCAGTTATATACAGCGACCGGTCCACCTAACCAGTTTTCCTGGACTGTGTACTAACCAGCACTAACTTACCCTTCCACAAGGAGCCGGCAACTTCTCCACATATGGAAGAAAATCGACATTTAGTCGAATTTTCATAAAAGGGTAAGACCTGCCGCGACCGGGATTCGGACCCGGATCTCCGGGTTACGGAGCTATTTACAACTGTTTGGTTATCAAACGAATACTTTAGTTACATCATACCAGGGGACTCTACATGTAATGTACCTGATCACATTTGGACGATAGGCCTACTCATAGTAAAAATCGTTTAAGTTACGTATTCGAAACGCATTTATAATGTCTGTAAGTTGATAAAGAAACAAGAGTGTTTACTTTTGTAGGAAATAATGCACGCTTAAGTAGCATTACATCAAGCGTAAAAATTGTTTGTTTCTTGTTACATACTCATTTACAATGAGGCAGCTAAGTCGGGAATTTATTTATGATTATTTTATTATTCTTGAACGCTGCTTCTATTTTTATGCCGAAAGGTAAAAAAGTAAGACATTTCATGTACCGTCCCTCGGGCCTCATAAAAAGTCTAGGGTCACAGAGAAATATTAGGGTAACAATATCTATCGTGCTCTCGATGACAATGAATTTTTCAAGATCTGTAGCTACAATATGTTTTATGGCGGTTCACGGAAAAAAATGTTTGTTTCTGGTTACCCGAACATCCCCAATTTCTACCTGCGACCCTAGATTTTGTGTTAGGTCCGTGGAACGGTACATCCACTGCCTCACTTTTTTACCTTTCGGCACAAAATCAAGAATTATAATACCGCCCCTCCCCCGTAAAAAATCCCTACCTACCTACCTGGCATATTTTGATGAGCACGTAACCAGAAACAAACAATTTTATACGTGGCCATATCAAGTTAATTAACCTTCATATAGTACATGCATTGTGTTAATAATGTTATAGCCTTAACATAGTGTGCGATTTCAGTCGGGCTGAAATTTAGTATAATATTTAATTGTGTAAATCAAAAATTAAATATTGGATGTCAACAATACACCAACAAATAGCGTGGAAATTTCTCTTCTGTATGATTAGTCTGACGATTAATCTACTCAACTTTGTATTTGCTAAGGAATCCAGGATTTAGTTCACACTGTCCATCACATAATATCGCCTTTTTGAAATGAGTTTTCAAATTTTGTTCCTGTTTGTATGTGAAATTATTTACCAATTTTTCGTAGCGCCCGACATATTTTCCTCGACTCAAGGATATAAAAGGTTTAATGCCTTGTATGTGATTATTAATTTAAAACAAAGTTTAAACCGAAAAGGTTTAATTGTTAAAATATTCATTTTTATGGAATGAAGCCTCGATATTAAGACCATCTTTGGGAATAATTGACTTATTAATGAGGTGTTTTCATTATCAAGTTGATATAATAAGCTTATATTGAAGTTAGATTCGAAAGCAAGTACGGTATAACACCGAAAAACCAGACCCAATCCGGACTGTGCCAAAAGACTGGTTTTCCGAAAATTCCGGAGAAAAAGAAGAGAAAAATGGGTCTTGAACAATCGCCCTACTTTCCGAGTATTCCGGTTTTAAAGGAGTCCGGTTTTCTGGAGTCCGGTTTTCAGGGGTTTTGATAAAGTTCTCTTAATGTTCGAGTGGTCACGAAGTGAGATTTTCCTGTACTTCAATTACTCTACAGTATTTTATTGTCTTCATAATTGACACTAAGAAATGCATTCAAGGATTTTCGATTTGAATGGTGTGAGTTCATTTTCTCTTGTTTAAGAGTCGTTCTATATTGTGACAACGCTGATACAAAGACACCCGGAAGTACTTAAATAACAATTTTCCCGCTCAAACTTTAAGTAACCAGACGCGTAGTTACCAATACGTATGTACATAGATCATTTCCACATCAAAACTGAATAAAGAGATTAAACTTTCAAATGCATCTAGCTCATCCTGCCTCTTCAGTTTTCAAGAAATCGTTTTCGTCCACTGAACTATATACAAGGATCCTGTCCTTTTCCAAGAAAGGACTTCCGTGGCTTTAAACCCCTCGCACGCTAGTCGAATACCCTCCGAACAAAAGCTTCCTACGACCCTGATTACATAAAGCAAAAACCACGTTGGATGATGCAATATTTTATGGCGCGAAGCTACATTTATGATAATATGTAGGGTCTTTGCTGGGTTTAAAGTGAAACTGTTCATGATTCAAAGTTTGTGTCATGGATTTGGTCCACATCGTTTATCGTATAACAAGACACGACGGAACAGCGCAGAACAGGACGGGGCGGGTCAGGACATGGGCAGCGCTTTTAATCCATTATCACGAGTAGGCCTATTAGATCTATTTTCTGAGCCATGTGGCTTTTTTAGTGTACCGTGGTTTCCTACCAGTACTTGCTCCGCCTCATTTCGTAAGAATCCGTAAATTTCTCCTTGATACGTCTTCATTTGTTATGAGACAAACAACTTATGAACGTGATATCAGTCATGTTTTCTTGGAGACAAAGACGAACTACTTTTTAGGCGAATGCACAGAGCTCGAATGAATTGTTAGTTTGTTAATTGATGAATATTCATAGACTACCGGTATTAATGTTGTCACGACGATTGGTAGTTGACAAATCAATTTTGAAATGTGTTTCGAAAATTTTGACAAATATTTTGAATTCCATACCGACGTTTATGGGTGCTAGTTTTTTTTTACGATGTTATGAAAATTGTCAACACGGAAGACAAGTATTAAACAAAGAGTTAACAATCGTAGGATTTGATTGGTGAATAGTACAAGGACGTGAATTTACTCTAGATAATATCTTAGGAGTTGTTTCGGCAAAATTATTCAAATTATAATCGACCTTACTAGCTGTTTTGGGACACCGAATTACCGCAGTACGACTCTTTAGAGACACGTGTTTCGTTTGGCCTTGGTTTCCGTCAATATCAGAGGTACATTATAGGAGTTTCCTTTTTTACATCGAATAAAGATTAGAGAAAGAACAACACTTATACAAGATATTTGGCGCACTAAGGAGGAAAAATATATTACAAGTCCAATGAATCATACAGTCCATGTTTTATATTTCGTAAGATTTCAAAATTTCAGAACTTTTTTTATATAAACCGAAACTGTTAACACAAATTCAAACACAAATTACTCACAGCTATAATACTCTCTCATTTATGACTACCAAAGATTTTCCATATGTTCATATGCGGCAGAAAGTTTGATTTTTAAAATCTTGCATTTTCATTTTACTTAAAGATATATAAATAGAAGTTCCGGTATTTGGAAGTTTGATTTACATTGAAAACAGAAAGGTAAATTTCGGAACATAGACAGTTGTTCTGACTTTTAAGTTTCCGGATTCCAGAGGGTCCGGATTTCGGAAGTTACATTTTATAAAAAAAAACAAGAAAAAAATCCATAAATGTACATGACAGTGGAGTAAATTGCTTGTGAAGTCTTTTTGTGTTTTGATTATGTACAAAGATTTTTTGATAAAAATACATTTTATAATCTTGACAGTCTTACAATTATTAATTACTTTATAGCGTGTGTTTTTACGATTTTAGCAATCAAATCTTCCTACAACGTTGTCTTGTATTGCATTTAAGTTTTGTTTGTAATGTCCCGGTCCTGTTTTTTTTTTTGAAAAATAAGTCATGGATTGTATCGGCTTGGCATTGTCCAATCGTGCCCCCTTCTTGTGATTTAGCAAACCTCGCACAATGAATAGTCCCCCCTTAAAGCGTGGTATGATAACTGCCACCCAAAAGTCTCCAAATCATTTTAATAGGTTTTGTTTGATAGAGTTTTTGGGTTTTTATTCAACTATGAGTTATATGATATAAACAAACTTACTATAATACATATATAAAATATAATAATAAAAACATAATTATGTTGCGGAAAGCACACATACTTGACATTTGTAGTAATGTGAAGAAGGAAATTTATACTATAACACATGTATATATTTTGCCCAAGCAATGCACGATTGAATAATTACTTACTACACGCATAAGTAATTTACTAACTAGATAATTAATTGTGTTTCTTTTCTGTATTTGAATTCCCGTTTCTTCTAAGACTCATTTTGCTGATCTGTCAAGTATGATACAATGGCTATTAATAACCGAGAGCCTCCACAGTCAAGCAGTTTTGGTCTATGATAAGGACTCATTGGCTACTGAGTTCTAATCCGACCCGAGACCTAATTTCACATGTTATATGGATGCTGTCCACCTTGCTAACGGAAGGTCGATGGTTCTACCTATGCGTACGCCTTGGGCCTTCCTCCACTATCAAAGCTGGAAATTTTGTCAAATGATCCTGGCTCTTGGTGTTACGTTAAACCATAGTGAAAAAAACAAGCACACGTTTTTCAATCAGTAAACGAATGAATAATGTTATACTGAGAGTGTGATACACTTGCTCGAAAGCCAGGCTTGGTCCAATGGTACATAGAACCGCTTGGCGTAACAAAACGGATGATCTACCATACACATCAATTGTCCTTATCTCTTAAGCATTGCTTCAACTTATCTTCCCTTCACCGACTTACCAGTCTTTAAACGTACCAATGGTTTATATTTTCAGGGGCTTTCCTCATTCCGTACTTTATCATGCTGTTTGCTGAAGGCATGCCGATTTTGTACCTCGAGTTTGCCATTGGACAACGAATGCAGAAAGGAACGGTGATTGTCTGGAATGAAATCAACCCCTTACTTGGGGGGATAGGGCTTGCAAGCGCCGTAACATCATTCAATGTGGCTATTTACTACAATGCCATTATCATGTGGTGTTTTTTCTATCTGTTCCACTCATTCCAAAGTCCATTGCCATGGGCAACGTGTCCCACTGAATTCGACGAGGCGAAGAATATGACAGTCGAGGTTGAAGAGTGTGTAAAAGGCGGCTCTACGTCCTATTTCTGGTACAGAAACGCTCTGGATGTATCTCCGAGTCTGGAATCCCCTGACGGAATCAAATGGAAGATGCTGCTATGTCTTTTATTTGCTTGGATTATCGTTTATGCTTGTATATGGAAGGGAATTAAATCCTCTGGAAAGGTGAGTTGTCTACACTATGTTGTAAATTAGGTTGAAATGGTAGTAATAAAACGAATATCAACAGAATAAACAGAAGGGATTGATTAATAAATAACTCTTGTACATGTTTCGCCTTGGTTTTAGTCTTTCATGTTAAAGTTGTTTTGTTTTTCAATTTTTCGTTAATACATTTGAGTAAGCCGCGTTAAGACTAAGGTTGGAGTCACTGGTACCAAATTGTTTCGAATGTTCCACAATATTAGCGGATGTACAACTAATATATAGGCCTTTCATGCAAAAACTTTGCTTGTCACCCAGTGTTTTCTTTGGATCATACTCCGTTTTTCAAGGTTATTTTAGTTATGAATGTCGGACAGTTAGCCTAGCCAGTCCATTTACCAGGGGCGTAACATCAATTTGAAAGGTGAAGATGTAAATATGGCCAAAATGGCTTCTAAATCGAAATCTAAGGGGGTTAGACTAAAATTAGATCTAATAAAAGTACTTTGAAATATCATGTATGGTTAAAATAAATCGTATTCAGGGCCCCTAATCTCTCCAAACACACCTCAAAACTTACCATTTTAGTTCTAATTCAAAAAAATCCCGGACCCTAGCTGCAGGAGGGCTTAACCCCCGCACCTCCCCCCTAGGAACAACAAGGAACTGTCAATTGTCAATTATTATTTAAGTAGTATACATACGATACGGGTGTATAACATAATACAAACAATAACAATGCCTCACCTTATTTGTTTTAATCTGACATTCAACGACTTTGATATCAAGTAAGACGGTACTTCAACAATGAATTAAACTATTTTGAAGCCAGATTATAGTAATGCTTTATTAGAAAAACAATATTATATAGTACTTAAGTTGTTCAAAAACTTTAATCGGGCCAAGAACGGTTGATTTGACGATCATTGTTATATATTTAAGTATTGCATCATCGTCTTTGTGTGTTTTAGTGACATTGACATGGAGTGGAGATATAAGCTATTATCTATTGAACGATTAAATTTTAAAACAAGTAAACAAATTAATAGACTTGCTAAGGACGAATTACTAAAGTCTAAACACGTGTTATCATACAATAAAAACATTATACAGACGAATTGATATGCGATATTTACACGTTTTGAATTCACACCAAAAACTACAACTGTAACACATTGACAATTTTATGTCTTAAATCTTGATCATTCGGTGGTGCCGAACTAAAAACCCGTGCTTTTGTTCCAAGTCTTATAGTTGGTCGAATAGGAATTTGTTATCAACATAATATTCTTCAGGTTGATGCTCTGATAACCATTTTGCATCTTATTTAAGCACATATCTTGAACTTAAGAAGGTGTTTTAGTAGAGAAAAAAAAACGGTCAAATCTCACTGACTTAGGACGTTAAAATCATATAAAGGGGAAAGAAGAAATGGACGAGGGGAACCAGTCAGAGCATCCCGTTGATTCGATTAGTTTAGAAAAAATCTCCTCTAATGTTTGCCTTACATCTTTCCTTATGCGTAACCTTAACCTTATTGTACTGATCAAAAATGTGGAACAAGTGGAATGCCACCACTATTAACCCTTAGCTTCATAATACTGCATTTCCCCCGCATCTGAAGCAAACGACTTTTGAAAACATTGTGGCAAAATGAAGACATCGCTTGTAATGAGTAATGGCTTCTGTTTCCACAATGTTTTTCACTCAGTCAGAGAGAAATAACCAATTTTCTTAAGTAAAGTGGTGTTTTGCGTATTAGCTTTGAATTTGGAAGAGTCCAAAATATGCTTATGAGGCTCAGGGTTCATGTGTCGTTATAAAGTCTGCCATATTATTAGATTTAAATGTAAAAAAAAACACACTAAGAAATCTAGGATAAACAAAGAGGAAATATTCAATAAAGGAAGTTATTAATATTTCGCATACTCACCGATCTTTTAGAGGTAATGTTTGTGTCTTTAACATTCACATCTCAATATTTACATTGATTAGTCAATCATTTATCGTTTCATATTACTATTGCTACTTACATATTACCATTGATGTTTCATATTACTATCCATTGGCCATGTCTACAATAATGGACTGATTCAATAAAGGTTTTAAATCGCGAAATTACGTGTCCATTGGCACAAAAACAACCCACGTGTCTACATCCTGAAGGATGATGATTCAATGCTTTTATCGCAAGAAATAAAGAGACGTTTCTCGCTTCATATTAAGCGTGTTTTTTGTCGGGGGTAGTCCCTTTGTTCACATCACCCCCCTCGGCTAGCTTCGTTGTTATATTTTTATTAAAAACTTAAAGGGCTGATGTTCGTTTGGCATTTACTCTACTATTTCCATTACAAATAGGTAAAGAAAATACCCCAATCGTGCTTGTAATGCAGAGGTAATGTAAGTACAATGAACTAACGCTGGATGACTATTCAGGCGAATTGTTGGATAGTTAAATAAAGTTGAAACGCAGTTCCCAGTTTGCATTTCGAATCGCGAACTGCGAACTGCGTTCTGAATTACGCAAGTTTGTTGGATCACCATACATAACCGAAACGAGGCTGATTAGCATAGGTTTTTTATCAAACTTGGCACACTATGGGACAAGTGTCCTCTGCCTGAACATATACTTCATAATTCCCAGTCCTTTGTTGCACAAAATCATTTGTTAAAACAACTGGCTAGCATACAAATCACACGCTTTAATAAGAAACAAACATGAAACCAAAATAGACATTTTTATGAGATAACATTGTTTAAGAGAGTATTATGACAAAACAAGAATTTCATGTAAATAAGCTTTTGTTCCGCTCACAAATCCGTCTGGTACGAAACATTGAATGTCTGATAAGCTTCAAGGTGGTTTATCGTTCAATTCTGTAATCTTGATTCACAGAAATAAAACGACGTTGGCATAATTATGAGTATTTATACCGGTGTCTTATAAAACAACTATCCAGGCGAAGGTCGGTACAGAATTTCCATAATGTTTAAGCTGGTAGAGTATTGTATCAGCATAAATGCGTTTTACTGACGCACGCTCGATGCGAGTGTTGTTGACCTATATGTCATATGGTGTTGATTTATATGTCTTCCTGTACCAGCTGACGTGGTGTTGTCGTGTGCATTTATTAAAAATACACTATTTAAATACTTTATCCAAAATAGGAACTGTACATAACTACTTAGGTGGTTCATTTACCTTTAAAGTTGGCCAGAAATCAACAGTATCAGCTTGACAAGACTGTATAAACAATTTTAAGTGCTTGTTGGCGCGTGGCTTTACGGCGTTCATGTCTTGTTATTCATTTCTGTTGGACTCAAAATTATAAATTCAACATAAAAATATCCCATGGTCACAACCACGAAAATCTTCACCAACATTTTATAATGCTTCTTTGTTTGGTAGTTCGTGTTTTAGCTTATTCTTTTTTGCTTTACTTACAGTGTAAACACTAACTATAGTATAATGATTATTGTCCAAGTCTTACTGTCATGTTGTGTTTATTGATACTGCTTGTTCACACTATGAATTACTTTGTGTGGTTGCTCCTAAGAAATCTTATTTCTTTGAAGCAAGGCGAGCCTGATACAGAAATAATGATGGTCGCATTGGCAACGGGGATATCTTCAACTTATTATCGATGGTGTTGAAATGATGAATTATTTTCCGATGACTGTCAACGTAAATGTGCAAAGATGCAAAAGTTTATACCTAAGCATATAAGAACCAAGGGTTAATGGGATAAAATGTAAAAATGTCACAAACTAGTTATTTAGTTGCTCTCTATGAGGAGAAAACGACCTCCGAATTGACTGATTCTCTGAAAACTGGACTCTCTGAATACCGGAATTCTCTGTAAATCGGACGATTTATCAAGTTTCATTTTCCTCTTCGATGATAAATACGTCTCTGGATGCCGGAATTCTAAGAAAATCGGACTTTTGCCAAGTCCGGAAAAGGGTCGTTTTTTCAGGGATTTTACTGTATAACTTAATTTACTAGATGTGTGTATCTGTATAGACTGCCTGAAAAGGTTTGAAAATACAATGTACATACATTTGTATATATATTAAATTTGATGACTTTTACAAGACTTAGATAAGAGTGAAATGATGGTTGTCTAAAGAGGAAAGATGTGAATCCATCTTTTAAAGGATCCTTGGTGTACATTTTCCCGGAATGTCTTATATAATTGACATAACGTCATTTTGACTGTAAAGAGTCTAAACTCGGGATGAAGCCATAACTGGTATAATATTATAAATTATTATCATACTGCTTGTTTCGTTGTCAAATCAGATACACCTCTTCAATAACAAACAAAATATGCCAAGTGTCTTCTTCCTCTAACTCAGTACCAATCAGCGGTATAAAAGATCCTGCGTATGTCTAGCCAGTGACTTACTTGGCTTCTTCGTTTTTATCACCACTGATTACATTCTCTTGTCCGGATTCTGTTTTCATCCAACAAATAATGTTGGTCACGCTTTTCTTGGATGAATTTCATAGAGCCACAGCCTTCTTTGCAAACTATATATATTAATGATCATAAAGGATGTGTTCATGTAAAATAGATGGACCACATGGATGTCGCTATCAGACAAAGCTTAAACAAATCAGACACCTACTTCACCATTTTGAGAGTCTGTTGAAATCAATATACTAGTAATGGCCAGAATAGGTTAGACCATATCAATTTGTTTCTCAAAATCTTTGGGATTAGATCGTACCAAAAATGGCATCGCCATGCTATTGTTTGAAATTGGTTAAACCTGACCAAATTGTGCCTCCACATTAGTGTATGAATGAGCTAGATGGTTTGGGGATAGCAATGTGGATCATTATGAAATTCATTACAGTATTACATGTACACTCTTCAGGCTGATCTTTAGACATTAGCATTTTTTTGGTTTCAATTTTCCTCTTTAGTTAGTTAAATATAATTTGTTTGGCTGTGAAACACCGTTGTTTTGTCATAAATTACACGTAACTGCTGTGTGTATAGAATTATATTTTTTTTTATAAATACTATTTTAGTGTTACGTTTTGAATGCAGATGTGCACGCTGAATAAAAGAGGATTTTGTATATAATGTCAAACTTCATACCAGATGTTACTCTATGTGCAAAAACATACGGTTTTCTGGGAGTATGGGTTGCATATATACTGCCGATGTACAAGTTTGTCGGCGACTGTACCTCTTATCATATGGCGGCTATTACATGTGACCAATTAGGGTAATGAACACAAAAGACATAACTGTCTCGAGTTTAGTATGCGCACTTGTCGAAGTTTTAATATCTCCAGTCGATTTTTTGGTTAAGATAATTAATGCGCGCGTTCATGTGTTGTGAAGCTCTCCGGTTTGACCGTAATAAATTGTTTATTTACAATAATGCATTTCCTGAGCACGGCAAAAGTGAGTAAAAGATGTTAACTGTGCAACGCCGCATGACTATATTCTGAATACCTTATGATGAATGCTTTTATTGAGTGTAATTACTTTTCTAGCCGGGCAAACTTGTTTTAATGTATTGTTCGGAGTTTATGGCTACCATAAATAGTAACAAATCCGGGATTATCATATTGCATTTTAACAATTCAACACCTACAGAAAAAGATACAATGTCCTTTTTAAAAGGACAAGTATATAATATATTTTTATTTTTTTATTGTAATTCAGTTACCTGTAACTGACTTTATCCGGGTGTGAAAGGTATCACGAAAGTTTTAAAACTGTTGAATAAAAATTATATTTCACAGGTTCTCGTAAATGACTCTATGTCATCATTTTTCGTATGTTTTGTTATTGAAACACGGATGTGTCCCGCGTAACATAAATTCATGCGTATATACGTATGCACAAACAATTGCACAAATGTGTAAAAAAACTCGTATTGCCTGAAACCGCATATTTTATGCAGGCATTTTGGTGTAAATGGATATTGTCAGAACCTTTTAAAAAAATCAGGGATAATAAAGCAGAGTTATTATATGACAACTTGGAGATTTGTTATTTTTCCTCTTTGTGGTTTTGTGTTATTTCGACATATTCTGTCCTATTGAAATTTGAAATGTATCGGTAGTGGTAACCAAATACTTGTTTCTATATTGAATAAATGAAGACCTTGGTTCAGTGCGACCAGTGTGATTTGTGAGCTGGACTTGTAACCCGGGGATCAGGGTCCAAATCCCGGTCGCGGCTAGTCATACACTGCTATGAAAATTTGACAAATATCGATTTTACTCCATATGTGGAGGAGTTGCATGCCACTTTTGAAGTGTTAGTACTGGTTAGTATACAGTCCAAGAAAATTGGTTAAGTGAACCGGCCGTTGTATATAACTGAAAAAATGTTGAAAAAATGCTTTAAGCCCAGAAAAAACAAAACAGATAAAAAACGGTAATAAAATAAGTGGTGTATAATGATGTGGCCTTAATGGAAGTTGTATTGCGCTGTTTATTATAATCAGATCATAAGTTCAAGAACAGTCGTAGTGAGGCTGTATCTATAGAATACAGTAAATTTCATGAGTAAATACTTTTTTCATTACTGTAGGTTTATAGGTTTGTATCCATGATCAAAGGTCAGTTTTTTCCCAGCACAATAACATCGAGTTACGTGTACAGCAATTATTTTAGGCTCTAACTACTCATGGTGCAAGATGTTATAAATATCACGGCTTTGGCAATAAATCAGACATTGAATGCTTGGAATTTATTCTTCCTATTTGTTTTCGCGTGCGTCGAAATGTTTATTTATCTTCCCGAATGTAACCGAATTCTCAAAACATAGTCAATATCTTAATACTCATTTTACCCATGTTACAGCGCAAGACCAAGTCTAGGGGACTTAACTCCAGATTAATAATTTGATTTCTTTGAAATCTTGTTATTGGTTTATACTAATTTATTTAGCTCAAATGTGGAACAAGCAATTTTGCTTATATAAATCTCGCTTGAGTCCGCTTCCTGGACGCTACACCAGTACTGCGTCGGAAAAATGAGAAAATTATGAACGAAACTCATCGAAGCCGAGAGTTGAACTCAAGACCTTCGGATTAGAGGTCGGACGCTCTACCTCTAAACCACGATGCCTCAGATTGAATTCAGCTGAACTATTCGTTGGAATTACAATGCATATAAAAATACATTAAGAAATGATACTAAACCATTTAAGTGTGTCTTGGTCAGTTAATATTGGTATGATTTTATTGATGTTAATCTAAAACCAGATTCTTCTGAAATGAATCCATGCTCGGAGTTCTTGAATAAGCAATCTTCTGCTAGCAGTCAGCAAAATTTATTTTCATATTTTATGCAGTCACGATTTGGCAAAAAAAACTTACTTGGTTTTCGCTAATAACCCCAAAAATATTGGGTCAGTAGGGGAGCAGAACATTTTTTCAAATATATTTTTATGTCGAGATATAGTTCATATGAAAATGATACATCGGCAAGAAAAAAATAGTCCGTGACTGAAGAAGTCTGTAGGGGTCGGCAGACAAAATATAGTCGGTTGTGGTCGCGAAAACAAGATACTGATATTTTGTTTAGGCCTTAAAAATCCATAGTCGAGTTTTTACTCGGTAAAATGATTTTGAAATGTTTTTTGTTGTTGTTTAACTGCGTAGTTTATTATGTACACGAGAAGGAAAATTATGTTGAGCTATTTTCTAGGTTGTTTCAAGGTTATTTTTGTATATATCATAAATTACATAATAAATTTAGAAACGTCATTTGCATAATTGTCCGGAAAGAAGATTAATCAAGTACTCTGGTTACACTACAACATTATAATGCTTGATTTATGATGTGTCAGGTATAATAATGTGATAATAACATTTTATCTACATATTCATGTAACATTTGAGATGTGCAGTTTACAATATTTTTTGTCGCCTGTTATTTTGACCAGGTCCCGCGGTCGGTCGGTTTAGAGGGGTTCCACTGTAAACTACAGGAAAAAAATATGGCGGAACTTGCAGCCGCGATGTATACCGTTAAGGACGGTCTGAATATTTTCTGAAACTAATGACGTCAAATGTGCGTGAGTTATATAGCGTGTGTCTAGAACTAGCAAATATGATAATTATGTAGAGATGTTTGTACCTACAACCGTAAACAATTGTAAGATGTCACTTAACTCTAAATATTATCGGGTTATTGCCCTCCAATATATGCATTCATAGCTGACGTTATTTTAAATGTTGAACGTCCTTGGTGAGATCATTCTTTTTCGTAATATTGCATCATGATTATTTGTAAATACTATCCGGTATTTATAACTTAAGGTTGTTTGTAACAAAATTTAGATATAATTATTTCTGACGAAATTGTAGTTAGCATTAGTAGGTCAATCACCTGTTTGCATGTTTGTTACAATGAAAGCCATTCGTGTAAGACATACCTGGCTGTGAAACTCTTAACTGTTCATTAAAAAGATCGTACATATGCCACTATGATCAAAGCTAGACTTAAGAAATTTCTGGTCAGATTCTAGTTGATAGACGGACATAAAAATGTAAATTAATATTCGTTTAATATAAGTCGAATTGAGTATAAATGTGTGCATTTATGAGCGTATGCGCATGCGTATATTCAGGATCTTGAGATAAGAATTTATTAGTCATAAATAACGAAATAACCATGTTAACATTGACTTTGAAAATAGATAAATCGTGGTGTAGTTCCAGAAAAAAGAAAGATTAAATATCTGGCTCACAATTGGTTTAAGGGTTTATACCCATAATGACCAAAAATAGTATCTCAAAAAAGGACCGGATAAATTTTGAGAACCTTTTTAATTTTTATAGGTGTCCATGATAGAAAGTGATTTACAGTGACATTATTCAAACACAATGACAATCATTAGAGTTATTGCCCCTTTTAATTTGCATTTAACTCTAAAGGAGTGGCCAATTTTTCGAAGATTGAAGAAAAATGAAGACCATTTCAATGTACACTCGCGGTGAAACGATACAAAAACACAGTATCCATGTACAGAAATACAGAAAATCACAATAAAAATGACGATAACTGGGTATTATTATTTCATAATATTACCATTTTGAGTAGCATTTAGCTGATGCGTAAAATGATTACCGTAGTTTGGATACAATACCTTAAATACATAGCTTTTTGATCGCCTATATTAGCTCGTAAAATTATTAAAGGGCCATAACTCTTTTATAACTACGTCTGTTCGTTTTGTGTGACATTTTATGTCACGTGATGTAATATGTTTGTATTTTATATTATTTCAGGTTGTGTATTTTACAGCTACTTTTCCGTACATCGTGTTGTTGATATTCTTTGTACGAGGGGTAACTTTGAAAGGGGCCATGGACGGGTTGATGCATATGTACTATCCAAAGGTAATTAATCAATATCTATCTACAGTCGAATTTGTTTGTATAAAATTGGAACGCAATTCGCTGTTCGCCATTCGAATCGAATCTATCCGGACTTTTCCTCATATGTGAAATTTGGTTCCGTGTGGTATTTGAACTCACAACGACCGAGGGGCTAGTATTTACTAATCAGAGACCATAACCACTCAACCACGGAGGCCCCCAATACATTCTACAGTTTGGAAGCTGCGTACACGGCGGCCCTGGTGCTCAGGTGGTCAGTAATTCGCGTTTACTTGTATATTTCCCGCAAGCATTTTACGTATAAAACAATACCCATGTATACATAGGAGATAATTTATAGCACACGACCATTGCAGTTTTGGAATACAATTTTTGTTGCCCACATCTGAGTAAATGATATAAATGTAATTTCCATGTTCACATAACAAAACATTCCCCTGCAGACACATGGTTCTTTAAAAATGTCCCCAAATTAGTATTAGTAGCTGTAATAAAAAAATAAGAATTGGTTTGGCTCAATTTAACATTTTATGTATCAATAAAAATTTAGTATAGTTAATCACACACTTGAATGCATATTGTATTGTTGTTCTGTCCGAGGTTTCTGGTACGCTTGTATTTTGATAAAAAACATCGCGTAAATGAATATTAATATAATGCTACAATTATTACAAACGACAATAGCGGAAACGTTTAAAATAATGTATTATACTGATGTTATCATAAATAAATATTGTTTTTGTATGTTGTCTCAAATTATTATCAAAGAACCTTGAGCGTCATTTTAATTATTCTGACTGATGCGTTCTCTTACGTCTGCAGTAAAACACTTAAGTTTTATGTAATAGAGTGTTCAACTAGGTACTTAATATTAAAACTGACGAAGTGGAACATTACGTGCCAGTAATTGGGATTTGTGTTTTATCGTCGTTGTGTTTTTGTTTCGTTGAATGTTCGGTAAAACCTCGTTAGCCGCCACCGTGGCCCAGTGATTAGTGCGCTGGACTTGTAACCCGGCGATCCGGGTTCAAATGCCGGTCGCGGCAGGTAATACCCTTCTATGAAATTTGACAAAAATATCGATTTTCTTCCATATGTGGAGATTAAATCGGATGGAAGTAAATATGTTTATTTAATGTCTTAATATTAGGTTGATTGATTGACTAAAATTTTCTATCCTTGAAAATTTCAATTGTTTTAATTGTGCAAAATTGAAAACAAAACAACAATTATCTTAAAACAGTTCGCAAATATACATCAGGTTTTAGCTAGAAATCTATTTAAATAACATAATGATTATGATTAATTTTCTCGTAATTAACTTATCATGGTACGTTTTAAAACATTAGCCTTCGATAATAAAAAAAACAGACTTCAAACTTCCATTAAACTATTCATATTTTATCGTCTTGAGTTAAACAACAAGTAGAAAAACTCGGTGCTAATAGACTTGTAAATATCATTGCAACAGGTGCGAACATTCTGCCACACGACGTCTCTCGTATGGTGACATATGTCTGCATACACTTACCGAGTTGATTTTCGCGAAAGCTTTCTAAGTTTTACTGAAAAAATGCTTTATTTTCATGAAACTATTTTATCGTCCACTTAATAAATACGTTTACTCTCTAGTAAAACAAAATCTTACGAAAAGTTATTGAATTTTCGTGAAAATGTCTGCTTTGAAATATGACACTAATATGCGTACAAAATTGCATAGTGATTGTTGCATGCATATAGAGCAACTCTTCATTCATAGATATAAAACTCTTCATTCGTAAGCCCGACGTTATTAGTTTTAAAAAGTTCTTTCTTAATGAAAAGTTGTCTTTTACACGTCACTACGTGTTCCTCAATATCAGTTCAGAAGAACCTCACAGCGACCACCTCAATATTAAGACCACCTCAGCATTAAGACTGCTAATTTTTGGGCCGGCTTTCAATAATTCCCCTACAATTCTACTCGCTAGAGCGGCCGCCCCATTAGTACAACCAATTTAATTTTTCGGGTCTTGAAGGTGGTCTCATTATCGAAGTATTTCTGTATCAATTATTATCTTTACAGCTTGATCGACTGGGAGACCCACAAGTGTGGCTGGATGCAGCTACTCAAATTTTCTACTCGTTCGGTCTAGGATTTGGTGGCCTGATAGCGTTTTCAAGTTACAACAACATTCATAACAATTGCCAGCGGGATGCCATTATGATATCCATGTGCAATTTTTTCACTGCATTGTTCGCGGCCACAGTGATTTTTGCTGTCCTTGGATTCAAGGCCACCCTGATGTATGACAACTGTTTAAAGCAGTAAGTGTCACATGCTATAATCTAAATACCAGTTAACGTGAGGAGTAACGCTTGATGGAATTTAGTGGTTATAATATAGGCCATGGCTGTTCATGATAAAAAAAATAATAGCAGTTTTTTTCAGCATTTTGGGAACATGACCTGACCCCTAGAATTGTTATAACAATTTTCGAACCGGCTTTCCATAACTTCCCTATTATTTAACTTGATAATGAGACCACCTCGTTATTACGACCATTTTCTGGTCTCATTATCGAGGTTTTTCTGTTTGACTGTCCGCACTATAGCATCATAAAATTAATTGTACTAAATGTTCTCTTTAAATCGATTATTTCGTACAAGTTAAATTCGACCTGACTAGTTGAAATCAAGCATATATTTTGACAATAACCTTACGTCAAATTTACAAATTACACAAATAAAACATTTTTGATATTGGGCCAATGACGGTATTAAAACATTCCTAAATCGTTAATAGAACAACTACCATTATTGCGCTAGAGAAGAGATCAGAAAAAGAGATTATTTTTAATTCCATTTAAAAATAATGCGAAATGAATTTGTTTAATATGTCTTTTTCGGGGGGGGGGGGAGAGACGAAGTAACCCTGTACAATTAAACCTCACATTACGACTACCTCAATATTACGACCACCTTGTTATGACGACCGTTTCACTCTTATGATTCAACTTGATAATAAGATCATATTACTACGACCGATATTTCGGGTCCCGAAGGTGGTTTCTATGTTGAGGTTTTACTGTACTACTCTAATCAGGACTGCTCATACAAAATATCACCTTCACCCGGACAAATTTGTCAGTTTCGATTTTTCATTCTGCTTTTTTGTATAAATATTTGTAAATCTTTGACAAAAATCCGAAAGCTTTTGGTTTACACAAGCGCGTTCAGTCGCGACCGTGGTCCAGTCGTTAGTGCGCTGAACTTGTAACCTGGCGATCCGGGTTCAAATCCCGGTCGCGGCAGTTCATACCCTTCATGAAAATTTGACAAAATTGTCGATTTTCCTCCATATGTTGAGAAGTTGTCGGCTCCTTGTGGAAGGGTAAGTTAGTACTGGTTAGTATACTGTCAAAGAAAACTGGTTTGGTGAACCGGACGCCGTACATAACTGAAAAATTGTTGAAAAACGGGGTTCTATCCTAGTGACAATGTCACATAAAAACAAACACACAAACAATCGTACAAGCGCGTATATTGGAGGTCTCACTGTGTAATATTTTTCTACCCTTTCATGATTAAATTTAATATTTAAACCACCTGTTTATAACGAATACAGTGGAACACCTCTAAACCGTCCGAGCCCGGTACCAGGTCATTTGGCCGGTTTGTGGGAATGCCAGTTTAGAGTGGATTTTTTAATTATATATTAATGAAGACGGGACCAGAACATTTGGCCGATTAGAGGGGAAACCGGTTTATAGAGGAACCGGTTTAGAGGGTTTCCACTGTAGTTATTTTCATCATTTGTTTTTCATCATTTACTCTATATTCCAAAAAAAGAAGAGATCGTCGCCTCCATTTTAAGACCGATGATTTCTTACGTTCGTACATACTGTGTAATTAAAAACCACTATTATTTAATATAGTCAAAACTAATATCTTGTTTCAGTAATTATGAAATGTTTGGTCTGGCCAACCCGGAACTAGTCGCAAATCTGACCCAGGAAGCGTGGGAGAAAACGTATATGTTGCTAGGTAATGGGACTACGTCAGCAGGCAACGTGGCTGTTGACATGGCATCATACGTCAAACCCGACGACATATGGAAGTGTAGTTTGGAAGACGATTTGAATAATGTAAGATACGGAATAATTTTACTTTTCAATGACGGCCCTTTTATGACACCATACAATCCAGAACAAATTTCATATTTCGGAATGATTTCCGGCATTACAAACAGAAAATAGAGAATCTAGTTTTATACATCCAATACAATATTGCAATTCTTTTGAAATTGGGAGTTACGTGTAAAATGGTTTCCTGGCGAAATAGTTGGGTAAAACATCATGTTGAAGAAAAGTGTATGTAATACGTACGTTAATTTCATAAATACGCGAATAAAATATGCAGTGTAGGTATTGTGATAGTAGCAACGGTTATGAACAGATGTCTTACTACTTAATCCTTGCTGTAAAATACACTATATGTATTATCACCCCTCTGGTTTTCTGTAATTATTTGGTCATTATAATCACAGTATTTTGCAAAGCAATGGTAATTTTTTTTAAAAAAAAAACAACATAAATTCTCAAGAGATTGAAATTTTGCATTGTAATAATGCAGACCGCGAGGACAAGGACCCTGAACAAAGAAAACACAATTATCAAACCATGACGAATAAACGATGTGTAATTTACTGGGTTGAGGTGATAAGGTCAGGTAAAAAATAAAATAGACGAAAATGATGAATGCTATACACAAAATATCCAAACATCAGTCTTTTTGCCATTGACCTAAACGCACCAATTAAATGTGTACTAAAGTCACTGAACTTGTGTTTGCTGTGCCATTGTTACACCTAGAAGTATCAGGTTCCATATTGTCTCTACCGGTATTCAGAACTATGGTTAACTGATCTTTTTTTGTCCACTTAACAACCCTATAGTCGTATTCTATCTAGTTGTTGTTAAAATGTTCTCTATCAAGATCGTTTAAAACACGTTCGGCAGGGATTCCATGTGAGTTGCCGTCAATGATCTATGTCGATAATCTCAGTGCTCTTCTTTATTTAGAGCGAGGCTTCAGTGGAGACATTAATGTTGTAGAATATTATTTTAGATAAATGATTTTCTATCATGTAATGAATGATCATCAATTAACAAGAGTAGTTGTATCGTTCAATTAGAGCGACTGTACAAATCCGAGAGTATTGTATTAGATTAGCTAAACCATTGTTGAATAGTCGTTGAGAATTAATGTGAGCTTTGAAGCTCCTACAGGACCCAAGGTTATTAAACTTGAGATCGGTCAACGAGCTTAATTCTCGTATTTTGACTTATAATTGTCCAAAGTTAATCATGATAAAACAACGATGATACTAATCGTATGTCATTGTTTGAGCAAACCGTACCTGAATTTGTATTTAAACATTAATCACCTATCCAATGGAACCCCTCCCAACAGGCCGAGCCCGGGACCAGGTCATTTGGCCGGTTTAGAGGGAAAGCTAGTTTAGAGGGGATTTTTAATTACATAGTAATGAAGCCAGGACCGGAACATTTGGGCGATTTGGATGGGAAACTGGTTTATAGAGGAACCGGTTTAGAGGGTTTCCATTGAATATTTTTTAAATAAAATACTTCCTGAATGAAATCGAGACTCGAGCTTGGAGAGTGTTCTCAAGTTTTATAACCTTGGGGCCAGAGTATCTCATCTGGACCCATTTTTATGTTTACCTTAACCCCGTGGAGATAGAATGATTGGTAAAATATCACCTGAATCGTATATCACGTCTATGGTATGAAGCTACTGGGAACGAACCAAGCACCTTCGAACTTGAAATTGGAAGTTAAACTGGGGTCGGCATTTAAACACATGCTCAACACAAGATATAAATGACTTATACAAAACAACACAGGATGTAAGTGACTTATACAAAACAACACATGATGTAAATGACTTATACAAAACAACGCAGGATGTAAGTGACTTATACAGAACAACACAGGATGTAAATAACTTATACAAAACAACACATGATGTAAATGACTTATACAAAACAACACAGGATGTAAATGACTTATACAAAACAACACAGGATGTAAGTGACTTATACAAAACAACACATGATATAAATGACTTATACAAAACAACACAGGATGTAAGTGACTTATACAAAACAACACAGGATGTAAATGACTTATACAAAACAACACAGGATGTAAATGACTTATACAAAACAACACAGGATGTAAATGACTTATACAAAACAACACATGATATAAATGACTTATACAAAACAACACATGATATAAATGACTTATACAAAAAAAGTAAAGTGAGAACAGATTTGCTGCTTGTGAAAACTTACCGTTCAGACCACATATGAACATTTTACGTCAAGGTAACTAGACGAATAAAATATCAAGCTACATTGAAAGGGAATATTTCAAACTACACCATTTTGCGGTCACAACAAATCGGAATTTGTTTCCTACCTCGAAAAAAATGAAACATTGTTTTTTGGTTTTTAATATTTTGCTGGATGAAATTTTAATTATAAATCCATTTAAGCGGCATTTTGAAGCGCACTTATCACGGAAATTAAACATAATTACGTTCAAAGTTTCCATACTCAAATTCTACTCAGTTTAACGACAATGTGAAGTCAACTCAGCAAACATTAATTTTGCAACGTTGTTTATTTCCTGAGATATGTTTCGTGCATTAAAACCCACCAACCACTCAACAACAATAGGTTTAGTTAATGACAACATGAACATTGTTGATTATTTAGTTAATTTACTAGTGAAGAATTCAATAAATTTTATCGTTGTTTATTTCTCATTACCATTTGTTTGTGGTATAAATATCTTTAAAAATGCAGCAAATTTTGATTCACTTATTCACCGTTATTTTTTCATCCACGAAGCAGCATAGAATCACTTCGTGTTTATCCATGAACATTGATGCTCTGCTTTCATATTAGCTTTCATATTTAATGCTACGCTATTTATGAAAAATCAAATGTGATATTTTGACCCCCCCAAAAAAACTAAAAAAAAATGTAGAACAAATTTAACAATTGTTTCGGTATGTAACATTCACAAGATCGTTTTCTTTTCAGGCGGCATCAGGTACCGGTTTAGCATTCATTATATTTACCCAGGCTATTGTTGAATTCGGACCCTCTGCACCATTCTGGTCCATTATCTTCTTTATGATGTTGCTCTCATTGGGAATGGGAAGTGAGTTTGGAACAATTGAAGGCTTCACGGCCTCCATTTATGATCTTGAACCATTTCCAGCAATCACGAGAAGAAAGTGGCTGGTTTCCGGTAAGCATTTGCGCCTGTTTTACCATTACAACTTAATCAAAACTATTCCCATGTTGCCTCTTCCGACATGACGCTGTGCCCTTCAAATGTTTTGGGCATATAATGCCGCCTGCATATGTATCTTACTATTTCTATGTAACCTGATACATATCTTATTGACCCGCCCCACCCCCCTCTTCGATGAGATGTTGCGCCCTTATGTCTTTTGCGCATGAAACAGGTAATACGAAATATCCCGATTACTTTATGTACTGCAATTCCATTTGTGCATCATGCGTGTATACTTCGGTTCATTTTATGTAGAAGAGTTTTGTATTGCTAAGATGTTTTGGGGAAATCCATTATCACTCGGACGATTTGAAAACCAATCGTTGGCCTCACCATATCGAAGACTGCAGCTATCGTTTATAAGTGTAATACATAAGTTAATTATGACTTCGTATTAATAGACCGTTACATTAAGAGACCACTTTCAGCTCATTACAAGGGTGGTCGCTTAATACAAGTTTGACTGTATTTTGTTTGTAGTACATAGTACATGAATTTACCGTTAACGAAAAGGAAGTTGAGGATTCCGAAAATTAACGCAAAATCTGGAGTCTAATTCCTTCAAACAGCGAATGGAGAAACATTTACGGATAGTGTAATAAAAATGATGTAAAATTATTATTTCAAAACATGGCGTATTTTATGATATTCGTTTATTATCACGTATTGTTGCACGACTGCCTGGTATTCATTCATCAAGCACCTGCCATTCATTTCATGAAATATTTCCATTATAATTCACTCATAAATAGATAATAAATGATCTGATGGATTGCCAACTTATTGTTTGTATAACAGATGTAGGTATCTGTCATATACGTAAACAGTTTAATACTTCATAAACATATGAATTGTGCATGAAGACATATTTACTGAATATCTTTCATTGAATTGAAAATCTCCTCACAACACAAAACGTCTTAATAGATTCACCGTTACATTACCATAAGTGTCTGAAAGAATGACGTATAGATAATTTACTGAGCTAACTCGTCAGAATTTTTTTTTCACAATCTATATACCCCATTGTTAGGAGAACAGATTATTAATGAATGCAATTCTTGTAAGACGTTATATTATCCCTTTGCCTCAAAATATTGCATTTCCCCGCATCTGAAGCTGACGACTTTTAAAACATTGTGGCAAAAGAAGCCATTGCTTGTAATGCGTAATGGCTTCTTTTGCCACAATGTTTTCCACTCTGTCAGAGAGAAATAACCCATTTTTTTAAAAAAATATTTCTTTTTTGTGTATTAGCCTTGAATTTGGAAAATAGTCCAAAATACGCTTACGAGGCATAGGGTTAAGAGATGAACAATCGCTTACAGCGTACATTAAAGAATAATTCAGTCACAATATTTTCGCAAAGCTCATAATTCTGTTATCTGTTTCCATTAATGACAAACAGGGTTAATACAATTAATAATACTTTAATCGATACAAAATCTATTCGAGTCGAAAAATAGTATACATGTATCAAACATTATTTGGAATTCGTGATGTATAGAGAAATTGTCGGTCTTTTTAAAGTCTTTATTAAGGCTGCGGCCGTAGTCCAGTGGTTAGCGCGCAGGACTTGTAGGCCGGAGATCCGGGTTTGAATCCCGGTTGCGGCAGGACATACCCTTCTATGAAAGTTTGACAAAATGTCGAGTTTCTTCCATATGTGGAGAAGTTGCCGGCTCCTTGTGGAAGGGTAAATTAATACTGGTTATTATACAGTCAGGAAAACTGCTTTGGAAGCGGTCGCTGTATATAACTGAAAAATTGTTGAGAAACGGCGTTATACCCCAGTAACAATCAATCACATAAAAACAAAACATAAAATCTTTATAAATCGCCACTTTGAAGTATATAATACTTAGTACGCTTTTACTTTCATTCCAGCTTTGATATGTGGCTTCAGCTGTTTTGTTGGTTTGTTGTTTGTGTTGGGCAGTGGTTCATACTGGGTCGCTTTGTTCGATAGTTTTGCCGGATCGTTCCCTCTGATTACAGTGGCAATGTCCGAATGCTTCACCATCGGATGGCTATATGGCGTTGACAAGTAAGATTCTTTTTAGTTTATATGATATTGAATTATTAATGGTGTTGATGCAACTGAATGTGGAACCTCCGTAGGTCACTTCACGACAATGACCTATATGAGGGCGCTGTTAGATTGTGTTTGTCCCTTTGGGGTGGATGTGGGTGTGAAATAAATGTAATCTAACAACATGGGTGAAAGATGAAAATTTTCAAAAAAGCCCCGAAAATCTAAGCTTGGTGCCGCGTAAAGAATAAAAATCACTAGGGTCCGGACCTGGAAAAACAGGTGGTTCCGGAAAATTCCGGAAAACTTTTAACCATGTAACAAGATTATATTGAACCCGGATATAATGATAAACCGAATACAATGAAACTGTTATCCCCTGGCAATGCCTTTATTTATTTTAATGCAATGGATAAAGTGACGTATGGATATAATTAGGTTATTTATTCGGAATTTAAGGAATTCCATTACAACCATGTTCTGTTGTAATTCTGTCTTTGAATGATTGATGTGGTGAACATATTTTGATGCAAGTTTTTACTATTTGTATTGGGTTTGACGTCAGTTGCCAACACGAATAATGCCCTTGGCTTATTTAACTGAACAAAACATCCACCCTTGATCCCTAAACACAGGCATAAGTTTCTAACATACTTATGAATACGAAATGGGAGGCCAGTGAGTTTGAAAGAAGATACAAAGAAAAATGTCTCCCTTCGGGTTTGAACAGTAGTCCTAGTAACTACATTTTTTAGTCGTACAGCCCGAGCTAGTTATCAAGTCGAGGTTTTGTATGTAAATACACAAACGTTGATATTGAAGAGCCGTGATTTTGAAACGCCTGATATTGGTTAAACAAGTGATAAAATTGCCAGTTTACCTTCGAAACTATAAAAAGAACAGTCCATTAAATATAAACACTATTGTACTACGAATATTTATAGTAGTAAATTGTTTGTATGTCTTTGATATTCTCTTTGATAATTCGAACGAAGATAAATCGATAAAGGACATTTGTCTACCAACCCTGTTTCGTATTTTGTTTCCCGTTGCTTGCAGAGGAAAATGCATTAATCCATTAGCCTTTGCTTTTTTCATTCGATCGCTTTGCAAAATAGCAATAATGTGTATCAACTGACTGAATAAACATTGTTACTGAATTTGAAATTCTCCAAAGACACAACATATTCTATTTTATTGATTTAATATGTCTACTATCTAACCAAATGGAAATAAATATTCATCAGATACACAGGTAGATCTATTTAACAATATATGCGTATATATGCGTATAGTGAAACCTCGAAGCTAATCCCAACTTAGTCATTTAAGTCATTTAATTCTTAGCGTTCCAATATGACGTCATAATTCGATACATGATGTCATTTATTTCGCTTCGTTTAATTTTGTTGGTTTAGTTTCAAGTTGGAGAGAACGAGAGCAATCAACTTAATATTTATGTTAGATGTTGATTGTAGACTAGTGTCTTATGTTGTATTATTTTTGTATGCGTCTGTTGTTTATTTGACAAATGTTCAAATGATTTGAGCTTCATGACCCCCCCCACCACCACACGAGGGTTTGCCTTTGCGGCACCCTGGACCCTTAGCCATTTTTTCAGCTGATTTGAAATTGTCTGTTCACAGCCCTGATTTGTGTAACTTTGTGGCTTTTGTTTGTTTACCCGAAACCCAAAAACGTGTTTAACGCCCTGTAGTTTGCTACAGACCGCTCCGGCCGGTACCTCTGACAGAAAATGTATTGTCCTTTATTTTTGTGTGGTCCTATGTGTTGGGTGATTGTCAGATCGGGGGATTTGGGAAGGATAGAATTTTTGGGAAGATGGAATGTTTCATATGTTTTTTTCTGGGAATCCTATTTAAATACTGAGTAAGCATCATTGTCAACTTGAAACAGAAGACATAATTTATACAATACTGAACAATAGTCGTAACAAAAAGATGGTCTGGTCTTAATACTGATTTGATTTTTTAATGAGGCTTTACCGTGAAAATGTTCTCTACGTAAAACAAACGTATCTTTTTTCAGGTTTACCAATGACATCGAGTTCATGATCGGTTCGAAGCCTAATCTATATTTTAGAACCGTGTGGAAATTTATAGCACCTTTCTTGGTCTGCGGATTGCTTCTATCAACAATCATCAAGTATTTCCTAAATCCTATAACATATGAAGCGTATAACGCTGAAACGGTGAGCATCATCTTTTGCATATTTTCTGTTAAGCTCTGTTTCATCATCAGTTTCATTCATTATGTTGTACATATTACCTAAACATTTCATAGAAACATCACATCACGCAACCACACAGAAAACGTGTCACAACCAATCTAAACATCAGTACTACACATACAACTGGGTGTAAATTCGCCAAAACAACACACGAGAAACATAAAGCTGCCCATGCAATCCAGTCGTTAAACTGGTTCCCGTTTCATGTTGCAGTGCACCAAAGGTCTCCGTACACCAGTGTCAACGGGTACCAGTTAATCCCGTCGTGAGAACTCATTAAATTAATTAGTTTACAGACATCCCTGCAGTCGCTAAAGAGTTAAAAATGGTCTAGAGGGTTTCCCTGGTGGAGTGGCTAAGATTTCTGACTAGTATTCATTTGTCTGTAGCCGCTGTGAGTTCGAATCGCTCACGGGACCAGATGGATATCACATTTGAGGATGCTATCCAACTGGATTCAGGAAGGTCGGTGGTTCTACCCAAGAGCACATATGGGGGTCTAAGGTTGGAAAAGTCACCAAATGACTCTGGCTGTTGGTGCGACAAATAAATGATCTATACTACGGAAATAAACTAGTAAATGCATAACTCATTGTGTGCTGTAGTGTAAATTTTGCCGTGCAGTTACCTCCCTTGTTCTTGCCTTCTTATAAGCCTCTGTATGGTATTCCTCTGTATTTGAACTCGATCAACACTGAATGTTATAAAAATCAATAGCTACAGGAGTACCTCCTAACGTTACAGTAAAACCTCAATATTACGATCACCTTGTCATGAAGACCGCTCAGATTTGCACTGATTTCAATAACTCCCTATCATTCAACTTGATAATGAGACCACCTCATTATTATGACCGATCTTTTGGTCCCGAATGTAGTCTTAATATCGGGGTTTTACTAATTGTGTGAGTAGTTGTATTTTGACGAACTGTAACCGTTTACTGCTGGATTGAATTATGTGATACTATGTATGTCTATTATATGTATGTACACTTGTGTTTCATTTTTTTCGTGCTTTGCAGGCCAGCATGGTTGACAAAGGGTATCCATGGTATTGCACAGTAACAGCATTTATTCTTGTGTTTTCCTCTATTGGTTGTATTCCCGTCATCGCTATTTTGCGAAAACTTAAAATTCTAAACTGGAGTTATTCCAAGCAAATACAAGCGGAAACTCATGGTCACACCCAAAGTACTGCCAAGTTCATTCGTTCGGTAACGAGTGTCGATGAGACCGACTCCGGACTAGAACTTCCCAATGGTTCACCTCCATACCGAGATGACATTGAAGAAAGACATGGTGAATTAGATGACGGTGCTGTGAAGTTTACTTTAGTTGACAAATAAGAAACTGATTGTAAGAGAGAAGGGCATTTATTGAGGCATGTGTCATTCGGGAATTGTTGTGTGTAAACATGTGTTGTTCATATAAATTTGAGCAATACAATTGAAAGTGAATTAGTTTCAGATGACAACAAACAGGTCTCACACAACAGGTTCAGTTATCTGGGGAATAAGAATTGGAATGACATTAATTATATCAGATGCCAATAAAGCCGGTGACCCCCTTAAGGTATATTGAAGAAGAATGAATTTCTAACGGGAAGAAAGGCATGCCAAAAGAAACAAAAAACAAGGGGTAGGGGGGGATTTTTACGATTATTTATCAAATGGTACAAATTAGTTCAGTGCTGTTTATACATGTACTTCACTTCATCTTGCGTGTTTTCTTGTTACATTTGAGACAGAAATATGTACACAAGGAATACATAATCAACTATGATCAGCATTGCTAAACCTAACTGATCATATTACATGTATGAAAGAAGTCAGTAAATTGGATAAAATCTATACTGGCTTTTATATACATTGCAAAAATAATATGGCATTTTAATGCTATTATATTAGTTTCAATAAATTTTTTTCGGGGCAATTTCAGTTTTTAATTTTGTCAGAAGCAATAATAAAACTATAAATTTATAACTAAAGTTAAAACAATGAAAAATAATTGCACCAATTTCCAAAATGGTATTTCCATTATTTTAATTGTTTAGTGTTTTTTTTTTCGTTACAATGAAGCATAAAAAAGACTTTATGAAGGATTTAAGGAAAGCTTTTTTAATATATTAATTATGAATTTTACTTTGTGAATTGACGACAGTTATCACTATGAGAGTATGATTAACTCATATATGGGCCTTTAGTGGGAACTGCGTCTAGATCCTGGTAAATGTAACATTCGTTTTATCATATTTGATTATTATATGCTTTGCTATTTGGATTAAATAGGATCTAGACACTAAACATATTGTACTTAATGAGTCACATGACATTATAATAACATGTGATACCCATAATGCCTTCTGTAAAATAAGACTTCATTGAACTTCTTTTGAAGTTGGCTTGTATTTCAGTCGACCAAGTTGATGCTCGTCCACGCCCCAGTTACACACATGATTATACTTCTTAATTCTAAGGACAATACTATCAGTTAATACAACCGTCCGCTCTTTTGTTGCGTATCATTTTATTTTATTTTTTTTTTTGTCTTTCATAGACATATTTAAAGAGATAGTTTAGTGCACATAATATAAAGGAACGCCGGACGTAGAATTAAATGCTTATCACGAATTAAATGGACCTGTATGATTTGTCTGTCCGTCTGACTGTTTGTCTGTCTGTCTGCCCGCCTGACTGTTTGTCTGTCTGTGTGTGTGTGAGCCATTTTCTATCAGAATGTCCATTGTTATATGTTACTGAGTGCGTGATGTGATAAGGATATAAGATATTTATCATGCTTGTAAAAAATTTTAACTTTTGTTATAAACAAATATTTAAAGTAATGTATTTATTGTATACAACAATGTGAACATTTTATTGTAAAACATTTTTGAAAAAAAACCAGGCTATCATTAAGCAATCAATGGTTTGCAGTTACGCAAACAAACTCATTAAAAAGTTCCCTGACCTAAAAAACATTTTAGCGATTTCAACAACAAAAAAAAAATTAATTAAAAAAAACGCTGACCCACCTACCCGCTGTTAAAGGTTTGCGTCGTGGAACAGCAAACGAACATTTTTTTAGTGATGGCCTCATGTGATTATTTTCAGCAAGCTAAAGATTTGTACGTATCATACTATTTACTGTTTTATGCGCTAGTTTTGTATTGATAATCAAGCCTAATAAATTAATCCTTAAAGCGTACTGAAATATAGAAAAAAGTGAGGATTATTTGAACTTATTGTAGCTGTTTTATTTTACGTTGTATTCTACTACAGTAAAACCCCACCTTACGGACACCCCATATTTACGGACACCCCGGTTTTAGTCTTTGAAAGAACAGACACATTGTTGCCATTCTACACCTGACAATGGAGCTCCACTATAAGGACACCGTACTATTAAGGGTTCTCACTAGAGCCATAACTGTCCGTAATAGAGGAGTTTTACTGTATTTGTATGGTGCAACATTTTCAACTTTAGCACACTTAGTATTTTTAGATGTAGTTAACGTGTAATATTTACGTTTGTGTGTTTTGTGTCTCTTTCGGTCATGGGTAAAATAGTCATACTTTTGGATTAGCCTAAAACTTTAAAATATTGACATTTGATTGGCTGTTTACGACCTACGACGTGTAATTGACCAATGATGAGGCTTGTATTATCTTAGTGTAATCCGATTGGCTGTTTTCGAACTCAGTTGTGAGTTGACCAATGACGTGGCTGCTATTATTTTGTGTAATCCTCAGATATTGTACCAAGTAATTTTGACGTCAGTCTAGACAAAAGTACGGATGAAGAGAGCGCGCGAAAATGATACTGTTGATTGTTCACATTAAAAAATATCCGTTTTTTAACATTTTATCATAAATTTGCATTTATTTGAATGGAATTACCTCATGTTTGTGTATTCGAAGTGTTTCATTTTTTTCTGGTCACGTGATGATAGAAACATATTCTTTGTAGATGTTTTCTAAATGGGTACTTTGTTGATAACCATGTACGCTTATTTGTTTTCTTTATTTTTCTTATTTTTTTGTTTGTGTTGTATTTTGTAAATAAATTCAATAAGCAGGAACATTATCAAAAGAGACTTATCTACCTTGACGGTTGATCTGATGTGGCTCCCATAAGTTATTCAGGCAAAATTTTATTAAATTGACTTAAATTATTATTAATTATACAATTAACTTACTTAAATTAAAAATGTCCAGTTACGTTATGTGTGCAAAAACATATATGTAGGAAAAGTCATGTGGAATGATGTGGAGGCCGTTTTAGAGCACTGTTAGGGGAGATAATCGTTGCGAGATGTCTATATAATCTGGTTCCCGTTGTCTTTGGCTGTACGGAGATCATTGGTTCATTGTAACGTAGAACGGGGACCAATTTATTGCCTATGAAAATATCTGGGTCTGTGAGTACGTCACTTTTGCTGGGATTTGCATCACATCCGGTCAGAACAGAAATAATGCAATAAATACTTAAATGCATAACTGTTGCATTCGCTGACCCCTAATAGGCGTAAACGAACGGCCAAATCATCGTGACGGTACAAATGGCCGACAGCTACTTCAAAATTAAAAAAATGCACATACGAAAAATCTTTATTTCACATTAGGATTTTACACTACATGACCTTTCTAAAACAAACGAGAAATCGCAGAGGTCATATCTTTAGCTCGCCTACTTTCGCGTTTTGTTTAGTGGTAAATTATGAAAATACGGTCATTAATTCGTACTTCAGCTCTTGTTGTTCTTACTTACAAATACTTTTCTTTTTCAACCTTTCATTTCAAAACAGTTTGACGAGCAAAGTAACTGGTTTGGAGACCATGACTGTATTTCTTAGTTACTTCGACTTTTTGCTCAATTAAGACGTTCTTTTCAATAAACGTACAAAAGAAACAGTATTACTTTGATAATGTTTTGGTATTACCATAATATGTGAATGTATACTGTCAGCCAAATAAAAGATTAATCATTTTCTTAACCTAATTAAACATAAGTTAGTGATTGTGCTTTGTAAATATTTTGAATTTTTTGTACTTAGAAAATTTAGGTCCGTCACTAACAATTGGTCACCAACAAACGAATTCTGAAAAATACCCACCCTTCACATAGACTCGACCTTAATCATTATTCACAAAATTGCTCTAAAAGGTTTATTCCATTACCAAAATATGTATAAGAGGGTTGTTCGTAAATTAACAAGTGACATACCTAGATTTTCGAACTATACGTTGATGTGTTCGTATAAAATATGTATATGATTTGAAAATTCATTTTTTACGAAAAAAGTGCTATTTTTATCAAAATATTCAATAGCTTAAAAGGCTTTCAATGTACATGTATTAATAAGCACTCGATGAATATACTATCTAGTGTAATTTTATTTGTTTTATCTAAAATATTCAGAGATAGTCATAAATTTTATCACCGGCTTTCAATCCTCGTAGAAAAGACTACTTTCTTGCTTTAACCGAAAGATATAATCCTTACTCCTTTTTATTATTTTTATTTTTTTCTTAGTATATGTATGTATGTATTTCAGGTTAAGCGACTTTGCCTAACATTTATTCCCCCCTTACTCCAAAAACAACTTTTTTGTTATATATATTTAAAAACATAAATTGTATATTTTAATGCGGGTATTAAACTCGACCTAATAAGATTGTCGCTGTGATGGATTTCTTTATTCTAAGATGTATTTATTTAAGACTTGTCGAATTTTGATTTATAATATATTGGATGTATTATCGAGAGTTGCCTAGCAGACGTTCAACGCTCAGTATGCTGGTCTAAAAACAAGACCGAGTAATTAAGTGTTTACACCTGATTTTATACTAATTTGTCATTAAAAGGTAAATCTTACCTGTAAAATTAGTGGAACACGAACATTTTGCATAAAACCCTTTTCAATGATATTTATCATTCTCCTATGGATTGGCTCTGTAGCAGCAGCATCCGTTTAATTCTTGTTAGAAGGACACTTTTGGAAAACTCGGTACCAATTTACGAGTAACATTCTGCAAACGGGTACCAGTTTGCGAGTAATATTCTGCTAACAGGTACCAAATTACGAGTAATATTCTGCTAACGGGTACCAGTTTGCGAGTAATATTCTGCTAACAGGTACCAAATTACGAGTAATATTCTGCTAACGGGTACCAGTTTGCGAGTAATATTCTGCTAACAGGTACCAATATACGAGTAATATTCTGTGAACGGGTACCAGTTTACGAGTAATATTCTGCTAACAGGTACCAATATACAAGTAATATTCTGTGAACGGGTACCAGTTTACGAGTAATATTCTGCTAACAGGTACCAATATACGAGTAATATTCTGTGAACGGGTACCAGTTTATGAAAAATATTTTGCTAACAGGTCCCAGTTTACGAATAATATTCTGCTAATGGATACCAGTTTACGAATAATATTTTGACGGTTGAAACAACACGATGAAACGAGAGGTGGCCTTGGACATTGAATATGGTTAATCTTGGGTTTTGTTTTAAATGCCTCTCTCTCTGCACATTATGTTTTATGTTTCATTTACCTTAAAATACCTGTAGTATTACAGTTAGTGTTTTCATTTTATTTCATTTTATGTAGAACAAATTGTACTGTTTTCTGTGTGTTTAAGTGTTTAAAAGTTATTTACAGGATTGTTGTGTGTTTATGAGAAATATTTTTTTCACTCTATTATTCAGATGCTGTTATACAGCCGAATGTTATATCATAATATTAAGTAATACTCATTCATAATGCCAAAACTACACCCAAGATTCATTAATACAGAATAGCGCAAAAATGATTTGTAAGAAACTGTAAGTCTGTCACCTTTTTGTTAACAACTGAATACTGAAAGGAATACCAACACTTCTAAAATTGACAGCCGCGACCGTGGTCCAGTGGTTAGTGCGCTGGACTTGGAACCAGGAGATCCTGGTTCGAATCACGGCCTTGACAGGTCATACCCTGAAAAAATTTGACAAAAATGTCGATTTTCCTCCACGTGTGGAGAAGTTGCCGGCTCCTTGCGGAAGGGTAAGTTAATACTGGTTTGTATATAGTCCAGGAAAACTGGTTAGGTGAACCGGTCGCCGTATATAACTGAAAAATTGTTGAAAAACGGCGTTAAACCCCAGTGAAACAAACAAACAAATCTAAAATTGACGATAAGTTTTCACTAATAAGATTGTCTTATTAGTTTATTTTATTTCCCACACACTTGTGTTTGTTATGGATTATGTATAAAAACAATTGACTGATCCCAGTTTTTTTGTATCATACCGATAAATAAAATCTAAAACTAGTTTATTACAGGTAACTAGCCTTATGATTTCACCTTTTCCGATCACGAAGTACCGCGAGGCAAAACAATAAAATATTAAATCATTCGTATTTCAAACATAATTATCATGGTATGTTTACAATGTTTAAGGTATAATTTCACATGATTATTCACAGAATTAACCAAGAGCGTTGTTCATAAGCTACGTTTTATAAATGTTGTTCATATTTATTCACATACTACGTTGATTTGCATATTTCGCAACAAAATTGCCAAAAGCATAGTACATGTATTACTATTTTATTGTTGCTTGAAGCGTGTTTATTGTTATCTTGTGATGTACATATTGGTTGGTAAATAAGGCGTAAAAATAGGTTTGTGTCCGGTAACCCGACCGATCCATCTTTTACCTGCCGACTCATAAGTTTTTACGGCATCCAAATCTTAGTGCTATGGAAATATTATGGAATGAATCGTCCCCCGAATTCTTACAAAAAGTGTTTATTAGAAACATAATTAGAAAAGAAAAAATCTTCCAGCTACCTACATTAATTGTTTTGATCAAGTAACCATAAACATGACTTTTTTGCCTCATCAGGTTCTAATTCTCTCCTGACAAAGACTTTTTAGCAATTTGTGAACCAAGAGCATTACTTCATTTACTTAGTTAAGACATGGCTAATTTCAAGTCCATGCAATTGTATTTATTCATTTTTTTGTTATTTTTGTTCTTTGAATATATCATTTTACAGTCATTTTAGCGGAACGATATTCTAAGCGGATATGATGAATATTTTTAAGGAGATTCATTGATTACAATGATTAATTATAAATGCAATTAACTACCACCTGTAAATAAAGGCCACAATGTACAAACCCGTTACTCCACAGCCCACAATTACTAATTGATTTTATAGACAAAAATGGTCAATTGTCAATAACACTATCATGTTTCTTCCCTTTTTTTCGATGGTCATTGGGTGGCCTTTGTTCAGAGGTTGTACTATTATGATAAAGTGTTCAGTATTAGCGTATGTTGTGTATACATTCCGTATTGATACAAATTATCAATTAACTACGATAATGTATAAAACATAATGATTGTATATTATGTATAAAATTTGTTAGATACAATGAACGTAGATTAGTTGTAGCATATTTGCATTTAATACAACCACTTGTTTGAAAGTACAGTCAAACCCGAGTACATGGCCACCTGTGAAACCAACAGGCACTACTTGCAAAAACAAAATCCTTCTTCGCTCCTTCTTCTTGGTAAAGCGCAAGAACATTCCGGAGCGGCAACGGTGACTGTAAAATATCACTCCATGGTGGCCTATGTCCACAGGTTTGACTGTATGCTGTTTTTTTTTCAAACATGGCATTGTTTATTGATGAATCTCATTTATTATCTATATTCATATTCTCTATTTTCGTTGTGCCTTAAATTATTTTTTGAAGAAATCACGTCATTTCATTTAAAGACGTACTTTTCGGCGCTTACATGTGCACGTAATATTTCTCACACGATAAAAATAATTTTGTAACAAGGGATACCGCTCAGTAATATTTTTTATTATATTTTTTTCTTTTCTAATTAAAAAAATATTCATGAAAAACAAATATTTGACACGTAAAGTGACGACGAATTCATCAAAGCTTAATTTGCTTCTGTTGATACAAAACCTGACTCATCACATTGTAATTAATATGTGCTCAAATTTTGTTTATCAACAACAACAACAAGACAAAATTATTATTATATAGTTATGTTATGAACAACCACGTATTTCTTCCCTTTTCTAGTTAACATTATACAAAGAAAAAAATGCATACAACCACTTGTATATATTTTAAGCATAAATGAAAGAGAGCATTTTATTTTAAAGGAGATTAATAAGAAATTCAAATGTCGTGTTAACATTAGGATGATAAAATGTACGGGTTCTTTTAACAACACGCGTGCTGTACAGTTACCCCATGACAGTAATACAGTCAAACCTGAGTCAACGGCCATCTTTTGACTGAAGGTCACACTGTGAACAATAGTCACTTTGTATCGAAGAAACTACTGTATAACGGCCAACTGTGTATAAAGGTCGTATATCCCTCTTGTTCTTTTTGGTGGCCCTTTGTTCTCAGGTTTGACTGTAATATTTAATTGAATACATTTTTATTGAGGTGTTATGACATTTTTACCTATTATTGCTCATATTTGTAAGTAATTTGTAATTTTTGTGACTTTTTATCATAGTTTTACATCATGAGAGTTTTACTGCGTTTCTTTGTTTCATATCTTTTAAATATTATTAATAAGTTTGCTGTTTTGCGTTTTAACCACGTTTTTTCTGATCTGCTTGTATTGTATTATTCATGTAAATAAATTGAATGAGAACTATTTTTTGTGTCTTCATCCGCAAACCATATATTCAGCCTGTAAAACAGTTCAAGCTTATAATCAATATACGTGATTAAAAGATATTTAGTTAGTGAGATGCATAAATTGAACTGATGCAGTACGTCATATTATCAAGTCTATTTTACTCGATTTTATGCCCGAAGTCAACAGTATTACAATATTATTCACCGACAAGCAGTTAACCAGACCGAAGTTACTGGATTCCGTACCAATACTCATACTAACCTTGTTCTTCACAAGTATGAACATGAATGATCAGTGGTGAAGGTCAAATTGTCTTAGACAAAAAATTGTCTCAAAATGCATTTTTCAAATATATTTTATATATTATTTATATTATTTACTAACACAGAGCGTGTTTTTATATTTAAAAATGTTATCTTCCCTATTTATGTCTGTGGAATGACACTCAAGTCCCCGTTTGACAAATTGTTCATGTCCCACTGTTTGTCTGTTTTTTAAGGAGAGTATCAATTCGATTGTAATTTAACGGTAGTATAGTTTCTTCTCCAGAGAACGGAATGGAACCTCGAACAGGAGCGAAATGACAAAAGCACCCATGTAAGACGTCACTAAATTCCCCAAGAACGTATAAACCTGAAAATATGTACGACACATTAAAAACATGCGTTAAAACGCATCCAATGCGGTGTTATACAAAGAATGTGCGACACCAACTTTAAGTTTTCAAATGATGTTCACCTATACACAATTTACGTCAGACATAATGCAGCATGACCTACTCTAATATGATCTCCACTATTCTCTTTATAAACATATAGGAAGTCGACCCATGCGTTATTCTACGATAAAACATGACTGGCTGTTCCATTTTACCCATTCAGTTGTAGTTGTAACCTAGAAATTATGTTGGCGAATAATGTCATGGACTACTTTCACCCTCTGCCTCAAAAGCATATTATAAACTTAATTTATTTAAGAAAATTGGGTTATTTCTCTCTGACAGAGTGGAAACATTGTGGCAAAAGAAGACATTACTCATTATAATATATACTTACTAGTTCATAATGAGTCAAAGTGATGACGTTCTGTTTGTTCTCATAGTAAAGCGATATGACCAATGGATGGATCAAAAACACACAAAACGTCAGTCTACTCAGAGGAACAAACAGTCCCCATGATAACAATTTATTTATCCATCCTGAAACAGAAATATATTTGTCGAAGGTTACAATCATCATATAAACTTGAACAGGGGTTCCTAGTATCATATCAGTCAAAGATACGAGGGATAAATGCTTAACTGAGCTGTCAACTATACAACGTATTAACTCGTGTGCATAAATTTTGACTCTGTATTATACATCATATTAAATATGTTCTCGCATTACAAAATGTTTTTATAGTTTCGGGTTTAACGTGGCACCAACAGTAAATGTCATTTTGGCTTTAATAGTGGAGGAAAACCCTAGGCATACTCCTGGGTAGAACCACTGGCATTCCATAAGCTTGTCTACAGCTTCTTGAGATGTGAAATTTGTCAGGTGGCGGGGCGGACTCGAACTTCAGGAGACTAATGGTTACTAGTCTGAGACCAGAACCACTCGATCACGGTGGCCACATGCATAAAAACAGAAAAAGTTAACATTTTAACACAAAGTAGAGGACAACAACATCTCCATACCTCCATTGTTTGTTGAACATGCAAATACAATCCAACATACACTTAGACTCCATACTGTGGTTTGCAAGGCGTTAAATAGATCAGCCACCGCCTGTGGTGGACTGGTTCCTGATTTGTGATAATAATGACAACCATACACTGTAACACACGCCAAGGCGAAGGACAAAATCCATCCTGCTATTACAAAACCCTGAAAAAAGAACATTCCAAAATGATCTGGAAAATGCTTATATAGATCTATAGGAAATAATGCTACACATTATTTAACGATAAAACAGGGTTGACTTTCCATCTTACCAATCCCGTTGTATTATGGCTATTAAATTTTGTCAATAACGCCAGAAAAGATATTTGGAATATCTATTCAATACGGATGAGTAAAGTCTAAGAGTTTACTGACTGAAAATTATCCCATGCATAAAAAGAGTCTCAATATTTTTTGTTTTGTTTTTTGAGAAGAAATAATAAATAAGTTTTACGTAATTAGCTCATATGGGAATGAATTTAGCACGTCTTTATAATCCCGAGGTACATTGTTACTGTAACACATAACATAACAACAACATGCAGGAAATATTACCACCATATAAAAATCCAGGTATGTTGTAAGTTCAATATTTTTTAAAATCTTTTAAAAACGTGATGACGGAAATGTCATATCATAATACAAAGTACCCATCTCGATGTAATATTATCAACAAATATTTACGTATAAAATGCAATCGTTCAAAAGGAGCTCTCATTTGCAGTTTATGGATGGCCTCAACATTCATCCGTTATTTTTTGCTAAAGTCTGGCTTATTTCACACCATTTTTTACCAGCTAGTACATATATAAATTGCCTAAACACGTCAGCCCCAGAAGATGAAATTTTACGAACTTTATACTGGTTTGTTTCAATTGATTGATGCATTCTATCTCAATCAATGTGCCTTCAAGTAAAGAATTGTGTAAGCTGGGACAATATAAACATTTCTGAAATATGATCATAATACTGCAAATTGCTCTCACTCGCTTGGAAATCAAATAACGATAATATATCGCAACATGCCTTTGGGCATTCGAAGTGTCTCTTCCATTTCCAGATCATGTAGCCAATTAGGATTCCCATAACGAAAGAAGCTAGTCGTGTGTGTGCCGGAAACATCATGTTGTATTCAAACTGATCTAGAAAACTGTACAGACACCATAGAAACAAATTATAGAGCAACATGTTAGGAAATGAAGCATAAAAACTAACATTGATATCAAACATATATTCAAACAATCTCGTTTTGTGAAATGTCTAAGGAGCCGAAACCAGAACTGACCTAGTTTTCTTGATATTGAGTATTGAAACCAATTCAATCTGGCCGAAAATACAAAAAAAAACAAGGCCATAACATTTTCATGCACAAATCATTACTCATTTGTGTGATCTGTATACAACTTTTGTAGTTATGACCGTTTATTCTGACAGGGGTCCGCAATATTATTTTATTCCTTTACTTAGTCCAAATAAAAAACGTGTCCTTGGAAGTATCGAGCTAGTAATTAAGATGAGGACATACATGGTTGATCTTCTATCAGTTATACTTATATCAATGTCTCAAACAAAAAGCTTTGAAACTTAGTGTAAAATTAATGTACTTTTTTGGTGTTATTTCGGATCTTCGATCATAAATGCCTCGGACTTGTTGAGATGAAATCATCGTTTGATATAATGGGATGAAATCGTATAATATTGATGTAAAAGCATTTCTTTATGAAACCAAGACGCAATACAATAACAATGATAAAAGCGTCACGGTATTGTCAAACGATGGCACGATATCTTTACATACATCGTACAAAGCGTGACAGTTATTCGACAGTGTATGTTTCAGATTCATTGAACATACCCATTTTCTTCAAGTGATAGAAAACTGATGCCAAACGTAAAGTGGTTGCTGATTATTGCTCGTAAAATAACTGTCAACAACACCATTATACCACAAACAACCAGGCCAACTCTGTTATGTCTGAAAATAATAGTTTAATCACATTAAGGCTTCAAATCGTTTGTTCGACGACCAGTTTGCTTTACCAAGAAGTTATATATGAACACAACTGCAACACTCCTTTAGGGAATTTGTTTGTACAGGTTTTCGTTGCTGTTTGTCACCGGTATTTCAAGCGCGTTTGTCAGCCCACTGGCCTTACATGTGATATTGGGCAAGAGCGAGGATCGAAGGTGCAAGGTAAATAAAAAATGGATATAACGCATGAGGTCCATTGCCTATAACCATATGTATCGCCTACCTACTGGTCCAAACACTTGCAGAAGACATGTCTTCTACCAATTTGCTTAACTAAGTTGGGTTTCAGTGACACTTTTGACAATATCGTACATAGACTTTATTTATTTGATATATTCATGGTTCCCAGATTGTAAGTTTACGTACTTATGCAACAAAACCAGTAGAAATGGGCTTATCATAAAAAACTGCATACTGCAAGCCAGGTACCAGGTCCAATGCATACACTGAAAAAGTATAAACGTTAAAACAAAACATCATATCAAAAGTCTTTCCAAATCGATACAACAAAATTGCAAAATTATACAATACAGCATTGTTCGAATTGTTTTAAATATTTCAATATTTGATGACTAAAATAGAGTAACACCAAAATGAGCAGAAAGCACAAAACAAACAACCCTAAAAGAATACACAAAAATTGTAGAGACCGTCAAGAAATGGTCTAATGACAATCCACGTAAGCCTTTGCATCGACCCGTCTTTACTCCCATCCTGGGAATATTTCCGTAACTTCGTTAAACAAATCATTCCAGCTCTACGTAACTATCGGCAATTTTTGAAATAAGACACTTAATATACCAATAATAAGTCTGAAATTTGTATACCGCTGTCTCTGCTTGTTCAGCATAATTGTTAATGTATAACAGGTGCTTCCACCAGTTTGTTTTACAACTTTCCATCGACGCCAGCGTACCATTGGACAATGGACTGGTGAGGAAATGTGGCAGTATAACAGTCCCGATAGTTAGTACAATCAGATAGGTAGGAGTAAATCTGAAATTGCCACAACAATATTGATTAATATTTTCTCACTAGGACTGTATAAAGCCGGTAAAATCCCTGTTACACCAAACTCGTTCTCATTAAGTTCTGAAAATGTGGCCGAACGGGCTCAAATGTGGGCAAACAGTAGTGGCAACCTTCTACGGGCTGTTTACAAACTTCTTGAAAGAGTTCAGATGAATACGATCGGGAATGGTGTTTCATAACTTTCAGAACTTTCCTGCTCAAAATATTCGGGCGACCATCCCGTTCTGCAATACGTCGGAGTGGCAACGTACATAAACGGAACAAAGTACGGTATGGCCGTACTTGGCTTGTGTCAGGGACGTGCTATGACGTGGTACGATCGGGCGTTGACTAACAATACGTTTGCATACTGACCGGGTCAGATTTCACGTGGCTTTTTACAGGGCAGAAATGTGTCATTTCTATTCATTACAAGGCGTTACTATCGTAGATTAAATTGAAAAGTAACAAACCTCCATAACTTGTGAAGATAGAAGTACAGCAGATTTAGTTTCTTGTCACCCATACCTTTATCAAGACCTTTCAATGTGTGGTAAGCCAGCAACATTCCGCTACCATGCAAATGAAGAAGAGTACCTGCTATAAGTATTTACAGTGTTTGGCAAATAAGTCATCGACAAAGTAAGCTTTATCGTTTCATTGTAAGTGTGTAAAAATTGCCCTGTCAGTTCTAAATCTATGTGAACAACTCTCGTAATTTAACAGTATTAAACGTAATAAGTATGAAGCGGCATGTCATTGTTTAATGACAAACTGAATATTTCGTTGTACGACAATTAACTTAGTTGTCCGTATTGTATTAATTAATGGTGGGTGTTGAATACTTTTGTTCTTTTTTTAATCATTCCAGATTAGCCGACATGGCGAACATCGACTTAAGCGTATTGAAGCCTGATAATTGCTGAATAAATATTCTTTTATGTTTCATCTACAATAAAGATAAGATGGTTCAAACTTTCAAACAGACACATTTGAGTCTTTAATGGATATTGCCAATATGAAATCGCAGCCAAGAAATTATCGTAATTGTATTAGAGCGACAATAAGTTCTTTTAAGATAATAAGTGTCTTTGGAGAGTATAAGCCATAGAGTTTTTTTTGCCGAAGTACAAGACAAGAAGACATTTATTTTGTGCATATTAAGATCTAGTATATAAAACCACTAAGAAGGAATTCCAATCTAACGTATATCTGATGTTCGCAATGACAGGAATGTAGATAGATAGTTGTAAATTAAATGGAGAAATTTTGGTCAAGGCTGAGAAAAGATCAATCAAGTCTTTAAGAAAAGCATTGTCAATATAATTTAGTTGATATCTCGATTATCATTATTTGTGTGATACTTTGGTACTGCAATAAGCATTGTGAGAATAAGAGTATTCAACTCAATAAGTTATATTTTAGTTTGAGGTAGAAACAAAAGATTGACTCCCACGGAATAACAGAAGCATCACCCTTAGCGTTAATACGCAGACTCCCTTAACCTCTAATCAATAAACACTGCTTACAACAATATGTACACAGCAACATGGATAACACGAAGCTGAGGTATGGAAAAAGGCAAATCACATTTGTATCTACTGCTGAGGCAATTATCGGAAAGAGAAGTAATTAATAACAGTTACAATCTATTTACAGTAGAAGCCATTCTATAGCAAACTAATAAGGGGAAAGATCATTATTTCAAAACCGTAATGAATAATTAAGATATCCCATGAAGTGTTGGAATGTATATGCTTCTCCGACGGCCTTGACGAAGTAGAAACATTACATCTTTGCAGATTGTCTGTTTCTGTGTGAGCACGTTCTACAACGTGAGGTACAAAAAACAGGTAATAGTTTACCAGAGATCAACATAATTTTGAAGGGAAATATAAAATTTCATGCGTCTTTAATACAACCTGATTACGAAGAATGTATCAATCGCGTTGACACTACCCTCCAGAGCCATGAAAGACAATTGTTTCTTACTCTCTTTCAGATATTGTAACGGATTGTCTGCGAAAAAAGTATGTTATTTACAAAACGCACGTGGAAAAATGTACAATGGTATTCGGGTAATTAAATTAAAACATTGTACTAAAGGTACTGACAAACTTGTGTTTACATTAATTTCGGAAGCAGTCACTTTTTAGCACACATTATAAAATGTACAAACAAATCACTAATACCCGCAAAAGACCATTTGATCTTAGAGGCCAGTTTTGCTCCATTTGGACTATAAATACTTATAAATTATTTTGTAGTCTTTTAAATTTTATTTTACTTTACAAATATACAATCGGTTATTTCAACCAGTTATTGTATCAATCCATTTTTTCAATTCGTTTTGCCATCAACAAATATAAACTTCATTATGTACCTGCATATTTGTAAGACATTAGCAGTGTTTGACCAAGTACTATCCACGCCATGCTTAACACACGAATACCATGTACGTGTTCTATGTAATCTTCGTCTTGTTTGCTACACAGCACTTTAGGTATGTTCACAAGGAGTGAAAATGAACGCAGTACAGCAGTTATGCGTCCTGAAATGATTTTTAAAAGAGTTTCATATTACATAAGCACAATTTGACGTCACTGATACGGTACTTATACATACATTTAGTCACAAATAACGAAATGTATCTTTAATATCGTTATATGTATCCACATAAACAATACATCAAATATATATATACATGTATATATATACCATACAACGTCATTGAAGAATAACATGAGTAATTTAAGGTCCTAAGCGACCTTTTTTGGTGAGAAATAATGATGCATACTTGTTACTGTATTCCCACCACATTCATCGTCAGTACATGTATTTGCTTCATGGGCAAGATCTGTCCGCATCTTGTCAAGTATCGAATTACCACCCGTAACAGCCGTAACACCGTTGTTTTTTAAGTCATCAGCACTTGTTCCCGTATTTTCCAAAGAGCCACTTCCTCCTTTAGCTTCCTCATTACAGACAATTTCGTTATCAACCAGAAACAATGTATCTTTTCCACTTATATCAACCGTGTGAAGTGTTTCATTGTTAGACTTGTTGTCACATCCATCCACCGATTTACCAGAGCGTTTTATGACCACTTTATCGCCATTAACATAAGACACGTCATGACTAACTGCATTTGTGTCATCTGTATGATTGTACGGAATAACACTTTTGCTCATAAACAAGTTTCGAAATGAATTCAAAACATTGTCTGATTTTAAGGTCAATCCACTTCGACAAAGCCGCAACCGTACACATACAATATCATAGAGAGTTCCAATGACAGTCATCGAGATAATGATACCAATGATTGATCTGAAAGAAAGTCGAAAATAATCAAAGCTAATGCACTATTTCACTCGTTTCGTTCATTTGTTTACAGTGTATGATATCCTATTCAGAAGCAAGGGCACCCACATAATAATAAAACAAATCTCCCCAGTTTACCAAAACAATCCAAATTCAATTCCCGTAAATAGTGATCATATGCAATAAAATACCGAATTTCAAACTGTATTGATTAAATATCACGTGACGAACGGTGTAATTAGTTGGAAGGTCTTTCAAGAATTACAATAATCGCTGATTGTCTAAAATTGGAAGTTTGGTTTCATATTAAATCGTAGTTTCAAAGGAGTCGATTACTTACGCGACTGACACAAAATCAGCTCCAACACTTCGCCTTTCGAAACACTTCACTTTTATGTCTGTTAATGGTATAGTCCGAGTCCAATGCTCAATCGCTGTAATGCCAAGTAAAATCTTCAGATTATACGAATGTTTCCAAAAAATGTCAGGTTATTCTAAAAACCCGTATGTCATTTTTCCCAAACTTGAGAAAATAGCTTTTGAAGTGTTGAACTACAATAACTTTCAGCAAGTTACGGGTTCGTGGAATTGGAATTAACCCTATTTAGGGTAGATCTACTAGCATGTAAATGATCATTGTAAAGAGCTCATCGAGACGAAAAATGATATCAAAATCTCAATACTACCAAAAAAATGAGGTACGGGGTTGTAGAAATAAGCCGACGATATATATCGGCGAACAGTTAATCCAACAAGTCTTGGATTCGGTAGCAATTCTAATGCGTTCTCCGTGAGTAACTACAATCTTCCCCGCATGAATCACTCGGAACAATGCTAGCTGAAAATGGTCAGTGATGCGATGTTTACAACCGCACCAAAATGCTAACTATTGAGTTAACTATGTGGGCTGCTGTTATGTCGCAATGAAGCAAACAACTATTATTATGAAACCAAGTAGAATATGGTAAAGAGGTTATCTTATTGTAATGTTATCAGTGTCTTTTGACTGAATGCAATATGATCAAAGCTAGAGAATCACGGGCGACAGCCTCCCTTCAAAAACAGTATGATTTGTATTCCGTTGTACGATTTAACTATTAATTTAACCTCTCTAGAGCAACAACAGTATAAGTTTGCCTCTTCTAAAGGGTATTGCCTTGGAGAGGTTGCACTATTCTAGAAACCTTAATTTCTTCGCATGTTCAACACCTTTGAAAGCCTCCGCTGCAATAACTCTCGTTGTAAGTGGTCATCAGCTTATTTGTATTGCGTGTTTAACTAAATCAAATTTTAACAACGACAAATGTAATCTCAGTATGAATTCACCTAAATGATATTCATGTAATTCAAGTATACTTACTTGCCATTATATAAACGTGTGCATCAGCTTCTGTACACATATCAGGCACACATAACCCAAACATGACAGTTGACTATGAAAATGTAAGGTATACCAAATATGTAAGAATACTAATAATGGCGTATTTAATGTTTCCAAAACCACAACTTAAGGCAAATAATTGCATTCATGAAACGTAATTTAGAATGCATGCATTGCAAGAAATTATTTATAGTTGCTATAAGTAAACACTTAGATAAAAAGTTAGTAATGAGGTAAATGTTATAGTGTAGATTAATTCTTAATACAATGGCCAACTGATTGCACTAGAGGCTTCCATAATTATTTGTTCTGATTACATCCATCAGAAAGCTGCCACAACAGTTCTCGTGAATTACTCCAAAACATCACTGAATGGGATTGCACTTTTTGAGTCATATAATTATGTGCATACCAGTAAGCTCTCGGTGGTCAGGTTTGGTAAAGGTGCATCAAGTCGGCAATATTTCCCATGGTAGAAAACTTCCTTAGTGACTTTATCTTCGGCTGTTATTGATTCGCACCCATCTTTGCTTCCGAGCCATCGAATTGGAAGATTTAACATGTCACTTCCCTCTTTCCCAGCAACGTCAGCCACTGTATTAAATGTTACTGACTATATGACATATACAGTAAAGCATCGATAATGGGACCACAGGCAAGACTCTACTATACTATACCGAAAATACTAAGTAAGTAGTCGTAATAACAAGGTGGTCGTAATATTGAGGTGGTCGCTATTTGAGGTTTTACTGTACGTACATAGGAATACTTAAACTCAAAATCAAATTCAAGAATACAAAATGTACTCCATATTCGTTTTAAGTCTACTAAACATTGCCTCGCTTTTACATCGAAATTACTAGAATTGATGTCGAACGTATCTTAACTTTGAAATTTTTTTTTTCTGATATACATATATCTTAGCAAGGAAAATAGTCATGCAAAACTTACTGAACAAAATTATGGAGGCTGAAAAAAACTTTCATTTGTTCAAATCATTTTTTGTGATAATACAAGGGTAAGGTTCATTCCCAAATACTTTCGAAATTCGTATTTTGCCGTTAGAATAGGGATTGTCGGGTAACTGTAAACACGACTGTTTTTGTCTGACCATATCACGTGAACAACGACAACTCATTGGCACACTTTGTTGGGTATAATGAGCCAACAAAATATATGAGAAACAACCGATTTTTATGTAAAACAACATGTTTTTTTTTCGGGGGGGGATTGACCTTTATTGCGGATGTTTGATTTTCTTTAAACCAAGCGAACTTTCTGTCTAAATGTCTTAATCAAATACCATTGCTTACATTCAAATATATCTCATGCTACAGACTGCATGAGTAGTATAATAAGGAATCAGAAGATTAATGACTTTGTACTCATGAATTCACTATAATATAATGTGCGTAGTTCAACCTATCATTCATGATTAACACCAATATGATAAATATCAGTTTGGACATCAATATTGATGTAATCGACATTCATGGTTCAGAGGTACATATGTATTCGACCAGAGGTAAAATAGAATAAATATACAGTAACTAATATGTTTTATTGTTTAATAATCAGTTCATATTCTAAACGTTTATGTTTTCGCTTTCAAGTTTAGACAATAAGTTTGAAGCAATGATGCACTGATACTTATTATGGGCGAGTTGAAATTCCAAATTATTCACGAGTTTAATAAGCTAAAGAACAACCTATTTAATATGAATTATAAAATGAACAATCAGTACAATCTCACTGAGCGACCAAAACAGTATATGTAATAAGATGTGTTCGGCCAGAGGTGAAATGGAATTAACATACAGTCACTTATCTATTGCATTGTTTATTATGTACATATGCTAAATGTTTGTGTTTTAACTTTCATCCTAGTTCAGATAATAAGTTTGGATCAATGTACGCACAGATACTTAACATGAATCCAAAATTATTCATGAGATTAAATAAACAAAGGAACAGATTATTTTATGATTTTTACAAAACAAAACATAACGTAAAACATCACTTAGCGACCAACCCAAAATAAAGACTAACTCATTATTACGATCACACATTTCCGGCATGGTTTTGATGAATGGTTTTCATATTTCATATTCTTATTTGAGTATTTTAGAAGATGATAAAAACAGTTTTAATCGTCCACTGAACGCAAATACATGTATTTGATTAAAGACTTTTGGCGGAGTTTTAATGGGTCCCTTAAGCATATATTTAATATAACTAAAATAACTGATGGTGAGTTATCCCTACTGGCTTCAACTATTCCGTTCTATAATGACGCCGATCGTATAAATGAGGAAGGTTAGATATGTATTCATCATTGAGATGAATGACGCAGTCGGGAAGGACATTCATCAAATGCTGAGCGTCATGATTATTCAATTATTTGTTGCAAGCATAGGAAGTTCATTAAGAAACAAGTGTTGACGCACAGTGTCTGTCAGTTTGTTAATTATGACTTTAATAAGCTACAGTCATTGAAACATCTGATAGCAGATGGTGCGATTGAAAGAATCAAATATTTATAAACTCACGTTCATCGTTCGCAAAAATATGACGAAAGCATTGAAGAAAGGTTTACAAACTTCAAATAAAAAACAAAAGTAATAACAACCTCATTATATCAAAGAGATATTGTGACATGCTCTCACCATGAATGATATGTAGTTTATTTAAAAAAAACGGTGGAGACTGAGGCCCATTTGAATATACAATTACATACATGAAATTGCAGTGACGTGACAATGGCAATGGTTAATATAAGATAAACACAGATTTGCAACATAACCGCTTTATACAAAAAATACACACGGTAATTAATGCTAAATATTCACTACTCTTTTTTTAAAGTTAACAACAATGGATGAAATATAAGTAAAGTATAAAAAGATTTATCTTTGCGACAGTCTAATTATTAATTGGGTATGGATGGATGTGGTATAAGCAGTAAGAATGTCAGGGAATAAAACTGCCATATATGAACATAACGGAATGCTTGTTTGTTTAAATAATGGAGAAGATGTTCAACAAGCTGCTAGATATGGAGAAGAATACTTTATACTCACTTCGCAGAGCCCAAGGTTGAAAGGTAACCAGACCAAGTATAGTCCGGTGAACATGTTGACGGCATGATGCTGTCACGTTATTTTTAACCTCTTCCGAATTTTCAATATCACGTATGAATTTATACATTTTACCCATCGTGTTGCCCATCGTGCTGGACTGATTTGATACTAGCTGATTACTTATATCCGAACCATAACTTTCTGAGATAAATACCGTAATTCCGAGAGCGCAAATGAAATGGAACCTAAAAACAATGGCCATTTTTCTGAAAGATTGTTCAAAACATCTATGTGATAATGGTTGTACGTCTATGTAACAGTAGGTTTTATATAACTGATTTATGATTCATTTATACTTTTAGGCAAACATACCACGTAATAAGATAAGAGCGGAGTTAAACCAACTGTAAGCAACCTTTAGGGGTATTGTATTATGCATGTATACATTTTCAACGTTTCGAGTTATAAAAGGTAAGTTACTCCCTGAGAACATCAATTCGTTCTACTTTGAACTCTACGCAAAACGCATAACTTGATTCCTTACTCCCTAATTAGATCTATTACCCTCTGAATTGGTTTCTAACATTCTAAATTTGACTAGACTGTTAAACATTCTAACTAGGCCCATAACGTTCAAACTAGACTCTTAAACATCTAAGACAATTTCGTACCATTTGTATATATACACAGTATTTTTATACTTATTTCAGGGAAACCATTTTTTATTTTGCAATATTCAACCCATTTTGAGTGATATTATTTTTTTCATCATTTATTCATAAAAAATAAATTTAATATCTTCTAAACATTCCGAACTTTAAAAAAAACTTAACTAATTCATACGTACTCAGTCATTTTGAGAAAAGAAGTCAATTTTGACTGGACAAAAACTCAACTGATTCAAACCGAATCTGAAAATGATATCAGAACAAATATTCAAGTTACTAATAAATATGCGTAGCAGTGATGATGAAAGGGATAATGCCGCGGGTGGCACAGCTGCTGTTGTAAGTGCATACACAGATTTTAGGAATGTTATATTTTCTAAAATGTTCGTGTTTACATGATAAGTATGACTGAGTATTGCTGTATGTTCATTTATGAGAAATTACCACGTTTTGATTTGCTAGGAAATAATACGGGCGTCGGATTCAAATGCAATACGCTTTTTTCTGAATGCGATAGCCATTCATCTTACCAACGTTTTGGAGAATGTTGTTCAGTTAACAGATCACCCTCTTTAGAGTGGATACTCTTTGATCAATATATAGAGTAAGTAGTTTTCCAAGTAAATGTTATTTCCTTTCAGAAGTCGCGTTGTCCTCTTCCAGTAGGTTGTGCAGCACGTCATAATTCATTCTGCGTTCATTATGAGCCTTGTCGGCACTTTTACAATAGAGATTAATCGAACGTCGGTCAAATTACTGAGCAGATCTGATATTTCAATCCTGAATGTCAATTATGAGAGGTTGTATACTGGCTTGACAGAATAATTCAATCATATCATAACAGAATATCATCTTAGCTTGTCAGACAGGAAATATCTGTAAATATAAAAGATAAGGCTTCTTCCCATTTTCTTTGGTAATTGTTTATCGAAGACAACATATCTGGCCATGGATATGAATGAGTTGCCAAAGAGCTGTTAACATTATTGAACTTCAGTGTAGTGGAAAGACTAGATAAAATTGTTTTAATCGGTGTATTTGCAGAGAAAATGAGAGAAATGTTTAACTACGTGCAGCATTAGTTGTTTGTTTGACCATAAAATGGTTCATTCGACAGAGACGAAACGACTTGATAATGTAACTGAATCCATAATTGAATTATTAAACTTGTGTCATATGCTGATTGCTGCGAGTGTCATATGCTGATTGCAATCCCAAACAGCTCCATCATGCATCAATGACGAATTTCATACAAATGATAAAACAACCGTTAAATCTATGATTTAATTAATTATCAAAATTTTATTTGATTTCATATAAACCGAATGACATACGCTGATACTTTGAATATGCTTATTAGATAATCCTCATGCAAAGAAATATTAAATGATTGTACAGTGTACAATTTCATTTGGCTAAATACTGTCAACCAAGTTTGGATTCAGAATGAAAGATTAAGAAATGTTCTGATATCAAGTTCGTCTAGTTTGTCTAGATGTTCTTCTATTATTATTTCCGTAGAGGTCTTTATTGAATTTCTTTCCAATTACTTTTTGACGTTTACATTTTGTTTGATGTCATTTAAGTCCGCTGATTTCAATTATTTACGCAACTCTTTAGTTTCTCTTGTGTGTTGCTTTATAACTTCTTATAACACAATATAAACAGCACAGTATTGGTAATAAACGAACGGCCGTCTCCCACACATACTCTTATATTAATTCAGTCTATTCTTAATAAAGCACAAGAGACTTAATTATCCAATATGATGTGTATGGAAGGTCTTAGGCTAATAACAGAATCAATTAAGCAATAACCCGTAGATATAGTTAATGACTTCTTTGATGTTATTAAAGAAATAAAGAAGGATAAACGTTTTGCACTTCAATAAATTAAGAATTGGATATATGATTACCAATGTAAGACATAGACGCTATTCACAGAAGTGCAATATGAGTACACAAACCCTGTCGCTGTGGCAATGAGCCAAATCAAATATGTGTTTGAATTTTGAATAGAACTGTTAATAGTTTGATCCGGGTGTTAATTAGTACGTGGCTATGGGCGAGGAATGACTTTTTTATTTAGTAATTATTGCCCTCTAAGAACATGTTGCGCGAGCAATGGAGGATATCTGTGTATTTCCTTTGAAATTGATAAGAAACATGGATGAATTTCACGTACAAAGCGTCTTACAGCTGAACCCATAACATCAAAGGCCCCGCGTAAATCAATGAGTGAATGAAAGTCTAGCAGGCAATTACCGTTCTAACTATGAAATTGAAACATTTCTCGGCACATATGTATTGATTGGCCAAGTGTGATGTAGTAATATATAGTGATGAAATTTTATTCCATTGTATATTCTGACTCCTTTATTGAAATGTTAATTCTTCCTTTAATGTTGCTTCGAATAAATTCAGTATCGGCGACTTGAATCCTCTTTTATAAACAGAAAAACACGATTAGAGTGACCTTGGATATAATGAAGGACTGGGTTTAGTCAAGTATATTTTCCTCGAACACGCTCTTTATTAATTTCGTTGTTATGGATGTATTACGATATAGATAAACATTTAATTAAGCAATCAGTTGGGTCCACTGACGGTCACTCTGTTCGTGTTTTACCGCATAATACACATTTAAATACGATATGGTTTCAAACATCGCCTTAAGAATTACATTTTAAACACCCGTGAATTTATTTTTTATCACTTTATTTTTATGTTACTGTCTCCAATATTTTTTATGAGACAACTCCGTCTAATGTGTATTTGAAGCATTGCAATCCTCTTTTAAATTGCATTGCATAAATAGACATATAAGCTTATATTTACCCTCTATCTAACTTGGGTCTGAAATTACACGCTGGTATCCAAGACATCTTCCCGATAGTTTTAAGGAAAATGTACAACATTATAAAGATGGACAATTCTTGCAATATTTTAATATCCAGATATGACATAATTATACTATACGGTACTTCGTAAAATACTCGATCAATTCATAACACGTTGCCAAGAATATTATAGTTTAGCACCTGAAGACAATTCAATTCCAGTCTCAACAACTTCAGTCGAACATAGACACTAGCAAGAAGTTGTTATCAAATACAATGGTAAAGTTATTTCCTGCAAACATAGCAATAGGTTTCTTCAAGTTGCCTTCCAGAATCGAAATGGTTCTTATACTTATTTACGGTCTTATTTATCAGTGTATTTGTAAAGCCTTTAATAAATAAATTAGCAAAGATTTTGGGTGTAACGCCTTGAATTCTTGGATTCTGTACCAGTACTAACATTGTACTAGGCTAGTCAATGCCAGCTTCTCAACATGAACCACTCGAATTAGCATGTCTTCATAAAACGTCACAGGAAACGTGCTGAGCCCGGGGATTGAGTTTTACGTCGCACCAACAGTCAGGTTCATTTGCTGACTTTCCAGTTTTAACAGTGGAGGAAGACCTCAGGCTTACACCAGGATAGAACCATCGACACTCAGTAAGCTGTCTGAACAGCTTCCTCACAAGTGGAATTTTGTCCCGGTGGAATTCGAACTAACAGCAGTGAGGGGGTAGTCATTATAAGTCAGAGACTAACACCACTCGACCACTGAGGCCCTTTTTTCAAAACAATTTTTCTTGCAAAGTGTACACATTTTTATATAAATCTGTCCCATGTCCGTTTTGTTTTTTAACTCTCAGATTTATAGATTGAATGAGTGTGATAGGACGCACGTTTTACGGGTGTGATGCTACATGCAATCTACCCAAGATATAGATCTACACTAAGTGTCGTCAGACCTAATTATAGACAATGAAGTACTAGTATACACACACTACTAGACCTTGCAGTGTTTTGAAGTTGTAGTCCATACAAGTAACTGAAAGTTTTATGTAAAGATGTCTCCTAATAGTGTTTACGAAGCTGAACAAGGGTTTAACGAAGTTGCCGAAAAAGACCATCGCCATTTACATAGCAAACACACCCTATGAGAGATGCCCAAGAAATACTGAATCAAATTTACACTTAAGGAGAAATAACTATTAAGACTTCTTAGAGATGTCTGGTCTCAGCCAAAATTCATTTCCAAATAACGAGTTCAATTTATCAGTGAGTCTGCAACAATTGGCGGAAACGCTCACACCGATAAACGAACATAACCATCCATCAAAAATTTACACCAATGAATGCTTTATTGGAACTCAGGAAACCTTTTTGTTCTTTCGAGATAGATAATGGCTCGGCCATCAACCCTGAGGATGACGTGATGGACGAGGCAACATTTAAGTGATCGCATAAGTTGGCAATTAATAAAAATAATAATGATACCAGTATTATTATTTAACCATATATATTCGAGGCAATGGATGGAAATATGAAAAAAAGTAATGAAGCGTGTTAAGTTCATAATATAGTATACTGCACGACTGCACAATTTTTTATATCCCGATGTGGAAGGTAAATCAGATTCTTAAAGTCTCCCATTATTGACTGATCAGATTGTGAACATATCCACAGAACACAAAAACTAGCTTCTTTTATAACTTTTTCATGTGCCGCCCAGAGCGCGGTAAGCATATCTCAGCTTCAAAAAAGTAATCTCGATTACAAATTTTACATTTAGAGAGGTTCTTGGGATACAACTTGATTAACATATTCAGTTAGTACAAAGCTACTGATTTGAAATAAAAGACTGGATGTGGCATTGATAGTGTACTCAATTTTGTTCGCAATACTTTCCTTATCTTTAATACATCGACTTGATTAAGGTTATAAACGTTGACCAGTAAATAATCTTACAGAATGTCAGTCATTGGAGATGCGGGGTATAATATATTCTGCAGAGACAATACGATGAAGCATATGTCAGACTAAGTGCTAAACCGTTGGCTTATCATCCATCTCAAACATAATTTCTCACCACGTATTCTAAAAAGTGCCCCCAGCAGTAAATTACTCTGCAAAAATGTTGACTAAGTTTAGATAAACATGAATCAGACTGCTTAGTTATTACTTATTGAGATAAAATCAGAACGTCGATTTTTCCGTTCGGTTTATTCCCAATTGCCCTTGAGGAACTTAATTTCACAACTGAACTATTAGTGAACATAAATAATCTTGCCCAGTTCATTTCGGTATATGTTAACGTATTGGAAATAGGGTCTTTAAGCTATAATTTGAAGAAGTTATGAGATAAATCATTCGAATGTTAGAGAAAAGGAAGCAGTTTTTTCCAATAATTTTGATCAGTGATTATAAAAATAAACAAGTAATTCAACATTGACTGGTAATATATTTAGCACAAATGTCTTTGGCTTCGTACGTTCTGAGGAATTAGACCAAACGGCCTTTTGTAAGACTACGTTCGTAACAAGTAAAATAAAAAACGGCATCAACAACATTCTTCTCAAATGCGCTTGATTTCCGTTCAATATGTGATCACATTTTTAACACCTGTTACGAAAGTGGTCTTATACAATCTCATGTAAATAGACGTTCTGTAAGTAACATCGTATTGTATTATGTTGAGCACAGTTAGGTATAAACCAACCTTCATGTATCAGTTCAATATCTGAGTGAAGTTCAGAATCGGGAACAAAAACAAATGCAAAATGTGTGATCAATAATGATAAGGATATATTTAATACATTTCCCTGATTCTTTTTGTACAAGTATGTCGTAAATCGTACTGATCTTGATAACTCTCACAATATCTTGACATACACAATAAGAATTTGTGTCATAGTTAGATAGTGTTACAGATTAAACCCGTCCCAGAGTGGCACTTTGTCCGTTTATTTTGCTGCGGAACTTTGACATACAGTCCTTTATTGATAAATAATCTAATGCTATAAATGTATTTGGATTGATACCATGAGACGTTCAGGGAAATTGTCTCACGCAGATGTTTTGGCTACTATAATTGGCTTTTTTTATCTTAGACAAACAAACCATGATTTCCAAAATTTATTTTTTAATTTGTGCCCAAAATTACATGATAGAATAAATTCTCAAAAGGAACGTCATAGTTACTGGCCAGAGCTGAAGTATTTTTGTCTCGAAACCCTTTGTCAAGATTGATCTGGTTAATCCAGTAAAAAATGATATCTTTTTAAGAATTTTAACCAATGGAAAATAATAACAATATGTTGTTTTGTATTTCAAAATTTTAAATGATTATTTAACCTTGAGATACTAAGAAATTTCCACGCTGATGCCTTAACAGAAAATACGTACAAGAATAAATCTTTGATTTATTTGCTTTTTGCAAACGTTCGATCATACCATGCTATGGGCCGACAAAAGCATAACCAAAAGTTAACCGTTTGTATACATAAAAGTCTAGTATATGTATCAATAAATGCTCTTTTGACATTATATCATTTACATCAGCTGAAGATAGAAAACAGTAATCGTTACTGTTTTCAAAGAATCGGCGTAAAAAGGCAGCGGTTGGTCTTTTTTACATTCCACAACAAAGATTCCTTCTATTCATTGCAGCTTATTTACTGTTTTTTTCTTTCTTGTGTCCAGCTATGTTACTTGAGTACGCCACTTCTTTTTGTTGGACTAAACATGAATTATTTATTTTATGTACATCGTAAAAGATCTATTACATGTAAGTAGCCCAGTTTGTGTTTGTGGCTCTCTACATCTGGGTCCTTTTACGTGTGCTTTAAACTTGCTTCCGTTAAAATCTACACATTTTATCCAAATAAACCCACCGCATCAAAACCTAAATTACAATCAAATTAATTTAAATTAAAGCTACACCATAATTTGCCATTCAGAACTAAAATAGAAAGGATTCAATTAAAAGCTGAATCAACTACATGCAATGTACAAAAATCTTACAGCGGCTTCATGCCTCCGCACAATAGGGAAACCGAGCTCCGTCGACTCATCGCCCGCCAAATGTGGGTAGGGCGCTATTGGTACGCCCATATGATATGAAAGCCAATCGCTCAAGCGATTTTTTAACTGATATAACAAACAACATTACGCGGAAGCAATTATGATAAAATCCAGATGTCGCTGTTTATACAGACGACATTTTATTCTATTACATATGTTACTGGTCAAATAATTGTATTTACAGCGGCTTCATGCCTCCGCACAATAGGGAAACCGAGCTCCGTCGACTCATCGCCCGCCAAATGTGGGTAGGGCGCTATTGGTACGCCCATATGATATGAAAGCGACTCATCGCCCGCCAAATGTGGGTAGGGCGCTATTGGTACGCCCATATGATATGAAAGCCAATCGCTCAAGCGATTTTTTAACTGATATAACAAACAACATTACGCGGAAGCAATTATGATAAAATCCAGATGTCGCTGTTTATACAGACGACATTTTATTCTATTACATATGTGGGTAGGGCGCTATTGGTACGCCCATATGATATGAAAGCGACTCATTGCCCGCCAAATGTGGGTAGGGCGCTATTGGTACGCCCATATGATATGAAAGCCAATCGCTCAAGCGATTTTTTAACTGATATAACAAACAACATTACGCGGAAGCAATTATGATAAAATCCAGATGTCGCTGTTTATACAGACGACATTTTATTCTATTACATATGTTACTGGTCAAATAATTGTATTTACAGCGGCTTCATGCCTCCGCACAATAGGGAAACCGAGCTCCGTCGACTCATCGCCCGCCAAATGTGGGTAGGGCGCTATTGGTACGCCCATATGATATGAAAGCCAATCGCTCAAGCGATTTTTTAACTGATATAACAAACAACATTACGCGGAAGCAATTATGATAAAATCCAGATGTCGCTGTTTATACAGACGACATTTTATTCTATTACATATGTTACTGGTCAAATAATTGTATTTACAGTTTTATTGTAAATAATACGCCTAAGTAGAGTGGTATACATAGGTTACCTAAACACGATTCAAGTCTCACATTATTTTTATCACTTTAGCTTAAACTTAGGAATCTCTATTCCTTGCGGTGAAGCAGGTCTTTTCAACCATTTCAATCCAGCGGTAGTTATTGGAGTTATGTCATACAAAAGCTGACACTGTAAAAGTAATTGAATGGATATGTACTCGTACATGGTCGAAAAGCAATTTCGATCTATAACGTGGTCATTTATGAATGGATGTTCGCAGACATAACCGAATAATACAATCAAGGTCAAGATATTGTTTAGCGTCTGACTTGTATGTAAATAAGCGCCACAGATGTGACAGTTCCAGCATAGTGCTTCCCTCCTGAACTGGCAGGGAACATTGCCTTAAGAAACCAAATTCATTCACTGTTACAATAATATCCGAAACTGTTATAAGCTACCTACGCATAAAGCGTGATAATATCAAAGTTAAATACCAAATCTGCGATTTGCAAGATGTTCACTGAACGATAACGAAGAGAGAATCAAGCTGTATTTGGTAAGAAAACAAATTTTAAGAAATGTTTTGAATCTTAAGTTGGAAATACCACTGCTTATTATGAACAAATTCATTTTTTTTCGTTTGTTTCCCCAGCTATTCCTGAACATTATGCTATTCTATCTGCGAATCCAAACCAATCATCATAGAAGAATGACATCCAACTGTACAAAGACAGTGAAATACTTTTGATTGATTGCGATGGCCAATAAAGCCATTTTCATTTATCGGAGATTCAACAAAAAGCCATGATTTGTCTGTAAAACATATTAAGAACGGTATAAGTGATAATATTATACAACCTTACCAATAGTAATCAGTTCCAGTTAGTGATTATATATGTATCGATAAAAATCATTATCACATACATTTGCTTGTCTGTATCATAATTTTAATATGTTAGAGATATATTTTCTGAAGGCTATCAATCATTTTGCATAGGAGGAAAATAAACAAGATTCTAGGCGCATTTGTGTATTTCTTACACTGTTTACTTCATTCCGGTATTTATTTGTCCACATATATTCAGTATGATGAAGACATATATCGTACTTTCCCAATGGCCAGTACGATTCATATTTACATAATGACGCTGAACTTAATCCTAATGACTAACATTCGAATTAAGAAGATCATATAAACACAATTGAGCCTCCCCTAAGAAACACCCGTGGAGGTCATATCTAAAACTGAAACGGCAAGAGAGATAATTGGAAGAGAAATTAAAATAATATTAAAATAATTGGGACAATACAAATAAATGTTCAAAAATCCAAAAGTCATAAGTAAAAAGTAAGACAATGGCAGCGCACGTGCGTAAAACGAGCAACCCATTCCATTTACATCATTGACCCAATCAGCGATCAGAACGAAAAACTTTCCCCCAGAAGTTTTATTTCAACAATCAAAATATTAGCAATATAAGGCTACGAATGATACTGGTACCCCGTGTATGTCATTTGGGTATGGTTTTACGTTATTGAAAATCCAAGTTTCGGTCAGTTACACTATTGACAAATTAAAATCACTCAGTCGTATTATGTGATTGTCAGTAATTTTATTTCTTAATAGTGAGATTGACAGCAACTTTATTTCTTAGTCAGTAACTCGTAATTTGTGTGGAAACACTCATTTTAAGCTATGAACTAAAACAAATTCCAATACGTCAAATAGGTAAAATATTGACAAGTCTTCCAACTTCTTGATGTAACCAGTCTAGACTATAACCCCACTGAATAATTGGATCATTGAAGCTTTCTTGAATTTACATTATTAATGTAAACCACGACGCATAATCTGGTCACAACACACAGCCTAAATAGTTTCGTCAAGTGATGATTTGATTTATGTAAGTACTCAAATGTCGATTCAATGTTCAAACAACTGAAAAAACGATGATGAAGTGGAAATACGTTTTAGGGAAGTACTCAATGAAGTCTCTTTTTGAATAATAACGTTTATTTGTTTGCATCAAACACCATTGAAATGTACTCGCACACAGATGATGAAACGAACTTTGATTTGATCGAAACGATATTTGTTTGCATTTATTTTTAAAGAGGCCTTAAATAGAAGGAATGTACCCAAAAGGAATTGTCATGTTCGCGCGACAAATAGCGTGAGGAATCCCAATGATTGGAGATCCAACGCATCACGTGTATACATAGCTTTAATACAGACCGCTCCATGGCAATAGTATGCAAGCCTATTTGTAGATTAGCTTGTCAGCATTTTTCATGGTTGGAACTTTTCGCTATATCGACGTTGTTCAGTAGATTATCGCGTGCTTTTATGGTGTTATTTTCAGACCACATGAAGGCTGTCTCTTCCGCTTTGGTAATTTTCTTTTTCAAGATTCTGTCTTTTTAAAGTAAGTTCACCGCGGTACTACAGCTTTTCTAACACCTTGAAATCAATGATAAATTACAGTCCTGACTGTCAGGATATTACACCCCAACTAAATTGTTGGAATTTGCGTCCTGTAGAAAAACGGTTTCTTCCGGACAATTCTGTAAGAAATTTCTATGGTCGGATTATGTTCGGTTTCAGCAGCGCGATTATGGCGCGTGCAGAAACATCATTAGCCGGATGAAATCATAGTGACGCAGGGCTGTATTAAGCAAAAAAAATACATAAAACAACAGCACCGAGAAACAAGCGAAACACAAAGGGGATTAGTATAATTCAGAAAGGTGGGTGCAGATGGATTGGAAACCTTTAAAATCAATGTAAACATATATAGAAACATGCATTTGTATGTTTATATTGGGTTTGACGTCGTTTTAATATTTATGCAATTTCAGCTCACTACTGCGGATAGGGGTCTATGTTGGAATAAATATATTGACAATGCTTGGAATTCGCTTTTCATACAGAAGACAATATTTCTAGTAAGAAAATCACCGTATCTAATGTACATACATAAGGCTGCAATTATCATTAAGTTCACTTTATTGTCTAGACGTTATATCCTTGCATAATTCCATACATATATTGAGAAATCTACCAGACTGAGTTTTGTTATCAATAACAATAACTTGTTATATTAAGTATGCCCCCCCAAAGACATGAACAAGTGCTAGCAATCTAGAAAGATGTGCCAGCTTTAATGTTGCTTATACCTCCGAAATAAAACTGTTCCATTTTGACAGTTTGAATTTATCCTCTTGCTATTCAAGTGACTGACTGGATTTTTACTCATAGCGCGACCTTTTATCAAGTATTCTTTTACTCACGCGTTAACCGATTAGCGAGCTGCGCCAAATCGTTGGTTAAATATAACCTTTTGGTTAAATTTAAAGTTAAATTTTGGGTTAATATTTGGGAATGTTAATGTATATAACTTCTGTTTTTTAAGCCAAGTGTTAACTATTGGCTAAGGAGTCATCAAGCTCGTCAGTTTGTCTGTTTGTTGTTAAGAATTAGTTAATAATTTGATACAGCCATCATGTTTCTGATTCACCTTTGGCTAAATTCTATATTTAACCTCAAATTTAAGTCAGTGGTCAAATTTGATCCATGTTTATACAATGATGGTTAAGCGAAGCTATGAGTTAAGGTGATAAATACAGTGCAACCTATTGTTAATTGTGACAAAGCGTATATTCATATTCGAAAATTATAACATATTCTAACATGTTTGTGCAAACCGAACTAAAGGCAGAAAAAGTAGTGGCGTCAACGGTTGCCTGACTGACCCTGGGGTTTGGCGCCGACCCTTTCGAACAGCAAAATCCAACGGTTGAAAATATTAGGGGAAGAATTGCATCACCAAAGAACAAACTCATCCAGGAATAATTCAAAAGTACTAAATGGATCAGTGCAGCTGAATCATGTATGCGTCTGAAATGAATATCACTACTATGTCTTTTCCAATGGTGTTCCATTCCGTTCGACGGTTCATATACTGGAACGGGTATCAGGTAATAAAATTGATAATGCTAGTATAAATTCTTAGGTTTGATTTGTAATTTTAAATTATCACCAGATTATCTGGACTCGGCGTTGTACATTTCTACAGATAATACTGTAGTTGGTAAAACCAATGTCGGATTATATACATTGTATTGTAAGACAGTGGCCTGTTCTTAGATATCGGAGTTAAAGACACAAAGTCTCTGGAGATTATGCCTGCTCTGAGAAAACTAGTATTGTCTCAGTTTAGTATCACGAGATCATGTAACACAATGTTTGCCTGAGGTTTCATTTAATAGCGCTCATATAGAGCAAGACCTCAATATTAAAGAATCACCTTCGGAGTCCAGACAAATTGGTCGTAATACTGAGGTGGTCTCGTTATCAAATTGAAGTAATAGAGAAAAATACTGCAATTTGCAAACCAGGACCAACCGTCATTTCAAAACTTCCCTAACTAGATCAGAACAAAACAATGCAATAATTGTAGTACTGAACAAAATATAATGAATACAAATTAAATTTCCCTGCATGTATACCAACAACTCTCCTTAAAGGCCATGGTTAATTGATGGAACTTGAATTTCACAAATGCGTTCAGACAAAAAAATGGTTTGTATAATCCGCTATTTCCAGTAGTACTAATGTTAATAATTTGTCATTTTATTTTCCGAATGAACAGCTTTTCACAATTTCAGGATATGTGCATCGAAAATGTTCATCAGACATACTGTACAAATTGTTAAAACACATTCGTGTCTTTCTGACTATTAAAACTAGTTATTGGTCAAGTAATTACACATTCCACCATCAATCTTTGCTGAGTTAACTCGGAAATACCGAGGTACAAGTGATAGCTAATGATTAAGAAAAGTCCAAACTTTGTCGACTTTGTGAACACCCCAAAACAGCTGGCTTTCATCTAAATAATCTATTAAGGTTAAATTGGCTTATTTACGTCCTTTAATGAATGAGGCAGGCAAGACGCGTCGATGCAGGATACATTTCACCAAATATTGATCAGCTGAGATTAATCTATCAAGTGTGTCTTGTACGAGGCCTGCTTCGGCATTCCTATAGCGGGTTTTCTATTTAGGAATAGAAGCAAGGTGTCTGTTCTCAATATGTATTTTTTACAATACATTCTCTATGTGCGCCAGTTAAAACATTTATTACATCAAATCAGTCATAGTTGCAAAACTAGGGAAACAAATGATTAAATTATGAAAATGGGATAATTGCTAGAATTTATTCGATATATGATGCGCGATATTGTCCAAAAGTATCCGATTAAATGTTTTCAGTATCGCCATTAACAGATTTTTGAACGGATTCAAGATTTTTTTCATAGATTTTTTAAAAACTCTTACCTGACAGACTGCGTAGCCACATACCAACCATAACAGTTCATACCAATACGCAAATACCTAATATACAGAAAAATATACATCACTCACAAAATCTTTTTCAAATACCCATACAACAAAATGTTTAACTAAGGCCCTCTTTAAAAATGTTGGTTTGCAGATAAGTGATCGACTCATTCAAAAATTCCCCACAAGATTTTAGTGATTTTTTGTTGAAAAAAATAGTTCGTTCTTTATTCCAGCATGTCGTTTTCAGTTTAAGCATATTGACAAAAAACGGCTACCTTCCTACCTACTGTTGAAAGTTTGGATCAAGTAAACCCACACCAATATTTTTGTAAGAATAGCCAAAGTTATCAGCTAGGCTTATTTGAGCAGCCAATAGATAACATACAAAACACAACATCACATAAAATATAAACCGTGACCTAAACATCACAATACAGGAGTGAATAAAAAGACCAACTTGTTTTCTGACATTCTAGTCTTATCATAGTGGCTCTATTTGTATGCATTATACTTTTGTGTTTTTGATCTTAATTATTAATCTCCGTACCCAATTCCGTCAGTAGTTTCATCAACTGGGCATCGGTTTTATTATGCCAAAGTAATGAAAAGATTCCGTTAAATTACAGGAAGGTCAGATTCTATTATTTGCTATGTTTTGAACCGAATAGTGGATGGTACAATTATTTCAATCTCCTAACTCGGTTACTGTTCAAGTATAATGGGGAATTTATTTCGTCAATGAGATAACGCAAATGATGCTAAGAAAATGATTGCTGAAGGGAACATGAATTAACAATCGGTAGATTTTTATGAGATTTTATAATATTTACAACACAACGCATAACTCAATTTTGTTCAATATTTTTTCCATGCAGATATTACATGAATATATTCCCCTTTTTACCATTGTGAACAAACTCAGACTTTTTAATTATCTATCAATGTGAGAGTAAAAGTATTGTATCTACAAAGCAATTTGTAACAATGGTTTTCGTGATACAATACATTTAATGATTCAACAGTGACATGAATCTAGGTTTTATATAATATTGATCAACCTGAGATGGTAATTACACATCAAACTGTCATGCAAACAGCTGATTTATAATTACTTTTACTTATAGTCCATCCTGAAATAAGCGCGACGTATCCTAACTGTTCCATCTTCATTCCGCAAATTAGTATTGGCCATTGACGTCACAAGCCTTAACAAAAAGTAAGTGCGCCGATCCAGCAAGAGATTGTCTTGATTGATTTAGAACAAACTTGAGCAACAATTTCTGTAAAATTGTAAATATCTGTAAGTGATGCTTATATGAAGCATGAAAAGTAATGGAAACAATATTTCTTTTAATTCTTAATTCTATTTGTTTTTTAATTGGGTTTTACATTACACCAGCAACCAGGGTCATTTGGCGACTTTTCAGCTTTAACAGTGGCGGAAGACTCCAGGCTTACACCCGGGTAGAACCACCGATCTTCCGAAAGCTAGTTGGATAGCTTCTGACACGTGAACATTTTCGTGAGGGGAATCGAATTCACAGCGATGAAGTGTTAGTGATTACAAGTCAGAGACCATTACTACCCGACCACACAATTCTATAACAATATGCTTAATCTGATCACGCTTGCTCATCCATCAAAGCATTTCAATGTATCCATTTAGCAAAGAATTCATTGCTTTATGTTCTAAGAGTATTTGATGTCAGAGGTAACGGAGTAATATGATTTATTTTCCAACTTCTAATTTCAAAATGTCGTGTGAGAATATAACACGATGTTTCAATTAAACTGATTATCGTAAATTATCTAATATATCTTCAGCATGTCATAGTCAGTCAATTCTCAAATCACTTAAACGTCCAGACTTCATTGTTAATTTTTATTGAGATGTCAGACAAAAAGAACGTTAATAAATAACAACAGCAGATATTAAATCTAAGATTGTTGACTTGCATTCAAATTGTTCAGACCCAGAGAAACATTATGTAATGACATGATGCACTAGCTGTAAAAGACTAGAAGACGGCGGTGCCCCACAGATGAAAATGTTTTGTTTTGTTTAACGTCGCATCAAGTGCCAGGCTTTCTGGCGGGCAGCTTCCTCACAATGTAAAATGTTTGTACATTGATTAAGATTATCACACTGCGGTGTTATTCTTCACAACAGGCAATAATTCTGAAATATGTCCATCCGGATCGAAAATCAGTTTAAACCTTCATGATTTTCCATTTGGACTAGCGCACAAACGTCGTGAATGTTATCAATTTATGACAAAAAGTCAATCTACTAGTCAGTTATTTTGATATTACCACTGTTAGTTGGATGAAGCATGCGTTGAGATAAAACACTGTAGGTATTGCCAGTAAAATATCAACTAACATTGACAAATCGTTCGTGCTCATTTCATTTTATTCCTCGTACGTTGACATTTCTTGTTTAATTGAATATTTTTGTAATTTTCTTAAATTCTGTATTTAGAGTACATGTAATTTGTATCGGAGAGGTTTCAAAATAAAAAAATAACAATAACAATCCACTCCTTGCTGTTTACAATCACGGTTCTTCTAACGATTTTGTACACTTCATAATATTTTTTTCAAAATTTCCTTGATAAGGCCTATAAAAAGATATGTTTCCGGTTACCCGACCGACCCAGCATTTTACCTGCCGACTCATATTTTTCGGGCATGTAACCGGAAACAGACCTTTTTAGGCCTAATGTTGGTAAACCAGTACGGTGTTAATTACCATAATTATCATACAAACAAATTGCTATCAGAGCAATCGTTCGCCAAGAAATCTATTTTTTACAAATTTGACTACGATCTGTTTGATTCATTAATGGATACCACATAATCCAATTGTCTTGTTGACAGGAAATTTTCCTCGAAGTAAATAACCAGCAAGTATTACACGTTGAGCACCTAGTGAAAGTACGACACGTATCAAACAAATAGGAAATCATTTTTTCCAGATTGTCTTTTTTATCTAGTTCTTCACTTGCTTAGATGCTCTCTGTAATAGAAAAAATACATCAAATCCAATTTAATACATTTGGTCGTCATTTTACCATTTCTGTAGACAGTCATTTTAGAGTTGAGGCTTTTTAATTACAATAAATTTACTTTTTTCACTGTGGTTTGATGTCGCAAAAGCTATGGTCATTTGGAGACCATTCCAGCTTTAACAATGGATGAAGACCCGATGCGTAAACCTGGGTAGAACTACTGACCTCCCGTAAGTTAGCTGGAAAGCTTCCTTCCATGTGAAATTTATCTGGCGCCGTATGGGATTCGAACTACCAGCGGTGAGGGACCAGTCATTACAAGTTAGGGACCATAACAACTCGACCACAGAGGCCCCATGATGATTTTTTTACTGGAGTTAATCATTCAATGGAAATAAGGCATGCCATCAATGAATATAAGTACATTAAATGCCCAAGAAACCTTGTGTTAAAGAGTGTACTGCATCGTCTAAAATAGGTCTTCTTCGTGAAATGTGTGCAAAATGTACTTTTTGTGAAAAAAAACCGTCGATTTTGTGGTAATTTACTTCGCCACCAGCTATTTTCTATAATTATCTATCATTGGTTACATAAAATTGTCAACTAATAGTCGTATGTTCAGACATTTTAGACCATAAAAGTGAGACGTGTGTCTTTATTTAGGGTTTTTAAGACAATAAATAGATGGTACCAATATGGCTTATGATGCACGGGAAAGAAGGTAGATTATTTACGATCATGGAGCGAATGTTGCCAGAAAGTGGATCCTTAATAATGACCTACTGCTTATCTGACGAAGCTGGATGTAAAACAACACTAATTAGGGGTAAAGTTTATATCGGTGGCAAAACAGAATAATTGTACGCCGTACTTGAACACCACAAGTTGTGAGCTTTCAAAAAACGTACTCGCATACTAATGTCTAATGGCTGGTATTACTTATCATGTCGCATTAGGGATTTCATTATTGACGACTAATTAAAAGTTATTAGCCGTTAAAAAGATCGGAAATAAAAATGCGATATTCCAATTACTCATACTTCACGTTAATTGCATTAATTATAAGTGAGAATAAAACTCCATATGTGACATTAAATGTCACAATCAGACCCTACCGATTTTCCATGAAACAACGTAGGCAGATGAACGTTGCCTTCAAATAGATAGGCAGTTGTCTCAAAATTTTATACCTGTAATTATGTTCCAGTTATAAAATGTCAATCTTCCTGTTGTTTGGACTCAGTGAAGTGTTTCGTATTCTATTCAAAATGCCTTCATGGCATTTCCGTTGAATCACTAGAGGAAAATGTCATGTTTAGCGGTCAAGTGTTATTAATGTTCTATCTGGTCAAAATTTTCAACACCATTGTGAAACGGATGAAGAATGAAATAAATGTTGAGGCACTGGAGTGCCCATGTGATGCTACCAATGGTAAATAAAGAGAAATCAATGGACGACCAATCGCTTTGATTAGAAGTAAATAGAACCATGTGGGTTCTGTTTCCGACTTGCTTAAGAACACTTTCAGTGCTGTTAAATACATGATATATTATCAACACGCTTCTTACACAGTACATCCACGATATGAAAACCAATATGGGACAATCTGTATTCAGTAAATCACATTTATAGTGAACTTGAATGCTGTAAAGAATCAGATACCCCGAAGAATCTATTTTCCCCGCATACCCTCCTTCATTTCACTGTAATGGATATAGTGAAATATGGATGCGGCACCGTTAAATGTCGCATCGCCGATATTTACATTATACTCTTCGTTCGGTAAGAAGCATCCTTTAACAAATTCTAGTACATTTTTGCGTTTGTATTTTTATTTTGTTCAAGAATTGCTGTTTGAGACATTTTATATTACTTTTTACTGTGACATAAAGTACGTTTATAAACCAATCTATAGCCGACTAAATATTGCCTATTTGACACAATTTGACATGATTCATCATACGTTCTATTTTCGTGCATAGCACTTAGTTTTACTTAATTTCTTTTTAAAAAGTTGATTGGTTACTGAATTTAGAATATCAGAAAATTGAGACAAGCACCCGACTACATCCTCTAAATTTTCCGCTGATTTGGTGGCTGTCGTTAAGCTTGTCAACTTATTGACAAAACTGTCAAGTGGTTTCAAGTGGGGCAGTTTCCCGTTACTTACAAGGAGATGGCGCAGACACCCAGGAAATTTAGGAGACTTGCACACATACGAGATAAGCCGCCTTTTTGTCAGTTTTAGAATTAGGACCCTCAGTATTATTCAGTCCACAATGTTGCGTGTTAGCACATTTAGGACATGCCTGCTCTGGCACTTTTCGGCGTGCTTAATTTGACATCTTACAAATGCATGGACCATTTACAGAGACGGTCTTAGTCACTAGATTCGAACCAGTGAGTTGTTCGGGAATCACGTACTAAACATAAATGATGGCTTATAACCTCTTGGGATCAGACGAATATACATATAATTTTTATATACCTTGTTCCACTAATAACACAAAGTCGGATCGGGTGGTCCAAATTTTAGACCTTCAATTGTGCAGCGGCCTCATGTCTATGAGATTTTACGAAAATGCAATATATATCATGGACATGAGACCGCTGTTTCCGTTTAAAAGGCGGTCAATTACAAGGAGAAATGCGTAGTTGCTTCATAAATAGCCCGTGTTGATACATAATTTTGTTTGGATCCGACATTCCAGCGCTTACACATTTAGTCATTTTTATATGATTTATATTTATATGTAATAGATATAAAAAACACGCGTGCAATAATTACATGATTGAACAGTAAAAATAGCCTCCCCTAGTTTGACATTTGTTTAGCAGTATGGACAATTGTTTAGTCTTATTTATTCACTGAATAACAAGTGTCCATGTACCGGAGTGGGGAGGAAATGTTTCCTTCGTTTCCGTTTTGTCCCTTCACAGAGGCTTTTCATTATGACATCGTCTTCAAATTAACATCATCGAATGAAGAATACGCTTTGTACGTGACTTTTGTCTCATTTAGTTCAACCAGGATTGTGTTTTCTAGAGTTCTTACGTTACATTAAGTCAATTAAGTCAATCTATAAAATAATCAAGATAACTGTTACAGATATAGTTGAGTATGGTAATAATTCCTTGTTATCAATCATTATTACACTCTTATGTAGCATCAAAAATCATTTATATACTGATACTCAATCTATGTTTATGATAATGATATGGTGTATAATATTACCGACACAGAAGATGGAGTCCGTAGTATGGATAACACTAAAGCTTTCTAGGTAGATCTTGTATCGAAAACTGACATTTGCTTTAACAAAGGGCTTCATAAAATTGTTATTTATCGATGATAGTGTTAATCAAGTAAAATCAGCTATGTGATCTCAAGTAATAATGGATATATGGAACTGGCTACGGCAATTATTAACTAGTGAAATTATGTGTGGTTTCCAGACACATCTGTCAACGAATGTTACTATTTAGACGATCTAGTCTTATTGAAATCAAGTTAAGCTTTATAACTATGATATATAAGTTATTAGGATTGAAAATGACTTCCTGCAAATTGCTGAAACCGTGTTGTTTACAGTCGTTTTATCACCATGGAAACGCATACAGATGGCTCTGATCTACAAGCTCCGTATTGGTTCCTGATAATAAATGGTCTGATACAGTTGAAATATAAATAAGACACATGTCAAGGAAGTTACAGAGCAGAAAAGCGATTACAATTTTCAACTGGAAATTAGGATCGGATATAGACGGACATGGACACTATTAATTTCTGTTGGAGATTTAGCCTTATTTACAATAATTACAATACTTCATTTTGTGCAGTTTAATAAATCCTGATTTGCTCCTCTCGTTCTAACAGGCAGGCGGCCGCGGCTGTGGTCTAGTGGTTAGTGCGCTAGACTTGTAACCCGGCGATCCTGGTTCAAATACCGGTCACGGCAGGTTATACCCTTGTACGAAAAGTTTACAAAAATGTCGATTTTCCTTTATATGTGTTGCCGGCTCTTTGTGGAAGGGTAAGTTAGTACTGGTTAGTATATAGTCCAGAAAAACTGGTTAAGTGAACCGTTCGCCGTATATAACTGAAAAATTGTTGAAAAAAAAAACGGCGTTAAACCCCAGGGACAATAAGTCACATAAAAACAAAAACAAAAAAATCTAACAGGTGTTGTATTGGTGGCAGTGCACATTTCAGTCATTTCTCATCATCACCATTATTATATTTAAACAAGGAATCAATCGTCAGAAAAAACTTTGAAATGCATTATCATTATGAAAATCAGGCAAATTGATACATACAAGACAATGTCAATGAAAAATGACCTTCAAATGTTATAATAGTAAAACCTCGATATTGAGACCACCTTCGGGACCAGAAATATCTGTCGTAATAATGTGGTGGTCTCATTAAGTTGAATGATAGGGGAATCATTGGAGGCCGGTCCGAAAATATGTGGTCGTTGTAACAAGGTGGTCGTAATATAGAGATGGTTGCAATGTGAGGTTTTATTGTATTAAAATCATACGTCCTCAAATTGCATTTTTTCTTTATTCTTTTGCAGTAGAATTGGTTCCCATTACTGTATGCATGTATTGATGAACCTGTTTTCACTCAAATTAATCATAATTAGATACCACGAATATCAGGCAGGTTCTGTCAATTATGTGTAACATTTGTTTGGTATGATAAGCGTATAAACGCTATCCACAGAATTCATGAATATTATCACTTAATATAATCAACGGCGTGATATGGTACGTAGAGACAAGTGCAAAAATTGTTGCATAAAATGTAATTTGTAGTTAAAGCAAGATCACTTGCACTATTTATTCTTTGCCAGAAATGTTTCATTATATTCGCCGTTCTTTAGATAGAAGGTTTGTCGTAGACTGTGTTTAATCCACGAAATATTCAATGTATGTATGTTGTCAGATAGAACGAGCTAAACTTAAAACTTCTGACAGATAACAATACGGTGAATTAATTAAGCTAAGCACATTTATTTGTGTTATGATCATGATGTAATAACCAATAACTTTTAAGATTACTGAGCTGTCTAGACATTATAAAATATACAAGTCAGCGGAACATTGGAATTAAATGGCAAGGAAGTGTTGATTTTTGTTTTATGTGACTTATTGTCACTAGGGTTTAACGCCGTTTTTCAACAATTGTTCAGTTATATACGACGACCGGTTCACCTAACAAGTTTTCCTGGCTGTATACTAACCAGTATTAACTTACCCTTCCGCAAGGAGCCGGCAACTTCTCCACATATGGAGAAAAATCGACATTTTTGCCAAATTTTCATAGAAGGGTATGACCTGCCGCGACCGGGATTCGAACCCGGACCTCCGGTTACAAGTCCAGCGCACTAACCACTGGACCACGGCCGCGGCTAGGCTGTGTTGAATAAATTGTTTATCTTTCAGTAAATAACTCCGGAAAAAATAAGTCTAACCAAAGTAATCCTGTTTTATAAAGCATGTCAACGTTCCTAAAATACTGCTGGCGAACATCAGACACAGGGTTTTCACTAGACATCAAAAGTTGAGGGTCAAAAATGACCTTTGACTGATGATAATTTGAAGCATCAACACAATTTCTTTCTAATTTTAATGTAAGTTCGACCTTTTTGGTATAAATTATCAAGAGTCAAAAGCTTTATTTTACTGATTTCAAGAGATAAAACACATGCTGTTTTAAAGGTCAAATGAAAGTCCCGAGACAAAGACGAGTCATGTGGAACAATATCAAAAACCTAAATAAAACCCAAGTGTTACGTTTGTATCTTGATTGTCAAAGTACTTCATATAATTCTCAAATGAACAACACTCTAGTCAGGTTGCTAAATCTATTCTAAATTCTACAAATATCAAAGAGTCAAATACACAGCATGTATTATCCAGAGGGAGATGCTTAACAGTTGCTGGTCAGGGCTTTTATAATAGCTCAATGTACATTACAGCCAAGTCTGGAACAAGGGTAACAAGCACCGTCCCGTCACATGGAATCTAAAACTTTTTAGTCATAATTATGCTAAACTGACAACATCATTCTTTATTCCAATATAAAACTAATTACGAGCACTTGCAGTCAAACCTATCTGTAAATGCTGACTCTATTTACACGTTTATTGTTCTATTCCTTAGACGATATAGAATTCCTGAGTATTACATCTCGCTTTTACTCAGCAAATCCTAAACTTTGACAGTCGATCATTCATGTTCTGTTTGCATGATTGCAAGCTTGCCTACAAGATGAACCCAAAGAATTCACTATAAAATTCTGCTGTTAATTACATGAATATAAAACTGATTAATCAACTGCAACCAATACTTTGAGATAAATAATTGCAACAGAACAAAAAAGGAAGCGAAACATCGTACATGTGTAGTTGTATAATATTTACAAATTTTATTGTGCAGATATGCATAATCAATTATAAAGACGTAACACTATGGCAATGTTCATAGGACAAATTATCAAAGTAAGTTCTGTTAATGAGGTGACAATCCAATCAAAAATAAGGTATCGCTGAGGCGAAGGAGCATATTAATGCTGAATAACTGTTAACATTTCTGTCAGCTCCACCAAGGCAACCACGATAATCAGTAAAATTCGATTCACTAATTGCTTAAGTTACAGTAAGTTACGGTTGGTAGGCACGTTTTCGTATACTTATGACATTGCATAAAGGTGTAAATAAAGCGACGATCATTCCCTTTGGCCCAGTTAGAACAGAATATGGCTTGTCAAAACCTTGAAAAAGACGTTTCAAGTACTCACGAATTGGAATAATGGTACAACCTCCGTTAATTTGCCTTATTTGTAGAAACCACTCATGGCATTGACATAATTAGCCAAATTTTCTATCATCGATAAATTGCAGGCATGAATATTATATAGATGGCATAATGGAATAAGATTTAGAGATTGGGGAGCTTGCTGAAACGGAATGCACTTTAAATAAGGTAAATAAGAATGTTACAGTTACAGTTGATAAAACTACTGAACATAGCATGTAAGCACGTGTTGATAAGATATAATACAACCAGCGTGATTTTTATTTTTTGATTGGCAGAAATTTATCATTTTAAACAAGTTAGCCGAACCAAGCGTGTCTTTTTGTGACTATAACAACGGATGATCGTTTTGTTAAATACGTATACATTCATATATGTACGTAATATTGGTAGAATCAAGGTTAGTCCCCTGGGTTTGGAATCTGAATTTAATTATACTGGCCATTGGCCAAGTTAGGGCATACAGAAAATAAGTCTGGCAGAAGACTATAACTCATACCGGAATTCAATGACACTGACAAATGAATTGATTGCTTCATAACATTGTTCTGATGACAAACGTCTTTTCATGATAGCGTCGTAAGAATGGTGAGTAACATCTAATAGCCTTGTTCTGCTTAGCTAGTTCAATGGACAATAGTATATCTTGCATGCCGTGTACTCTCAGGGAGGTCATATAGATGATTCTATAAAGCTGTGCTTTTTGCTTAATATTTGTCTATCAGTGCGTACATGTCCATGTACTGTATTAGTGTCAATTGAGTTTGATTTATGCCTTCATCAACAGCAATTAAGTTCTACTTTTCAATTTGCCAGGAAACGATTTTTTTTAAAATACTAAATTTTAAATGTAAGGTATAATCATTGTCGTTCTGTCACGTAAGCTTTGGGGAACGATTGTGTGGCTTAATAGTTTCATGATTCATTTGCACATGCAGGCTAATTGCAGGCAAATATATAGTCTTTATTACTTTATTTGTTTCAATAATTCAAATACTTGAAATATTCTCTACCAAACTGCCCGTGTCAGTTTCTCTTATAGGAAGGGCACCATATTTTGTTCATTCGCCGCTTCTTATGTTTTAATGCTTAGGAATAATATAATCTCTATTACTTAGTGTTTTAGTGTTTCAGCAAGTCTCGTTCATTGAAACACGAAAAAAGTCATATAAATATAAAATATAGATATAAAAATATCCGATGTCAAAAAAATCATCGTTGATTTTCAGCACCTTTGGAAATGTTGGAGTAATACATAATTTACCAATCTGGTGTCAAAAACAAAAAGTCTGTAAGGGAAAATCGTGTTCCTTTTAAACCAGATCAAAATCAGATTCAAACTATTTTGCCCAGAGAACTGGGTCATGAAACTTGGATACATAAACGATCTATGTGTAAGCAATTATTTTTCTCGCCGTCGAATTTGCCTTTTGGCTGAATGAATGGCATTGTCGGTTATAATTATTTGTATCATAGTTCCCCCCTATTGCATTATAAGAAATCTCCATACAATATTAACCGACTTTGTCGGAATGAAGCTGTTGAATTAATGCTGAGCATTTCTTTAATTCAATGGCTGTATATTCTGTAATAGACGTACGCTTTTGGCACACCTAAGTAATTAATAACCTCAAATGGTGTTTACCGATATACGTACAACACAAATAACCTCAAATGGTGTTTACCGATATACGTACAACACAAATAACCTCAAATGGTGTTTACCGATATACGTACAACACAAATAACCTCAAATGGTGTTTACCGATATACGTACAACACAAATAACCTCAAATGGTGTTTACCGATATACGTACAACACGAATAAATGGACGCCCCAGTGAATTCCGATCGGATACAATACAAGTATTCTAGTATTAACCTTTATGCACATGTATTATCTACTTAAAAATTGATTTAATGAAGTCTAGTTCAAGAAAAAATGTGTTCACTGAAAGACTTAGAAAAGCTAAACAGGGAATTAAACAAATTTGCGTAGCATATGTTTTCCTAATAAATTTCACTCAAAACATATAAAATAAGAACTTAAAAGAACATTCGCTGATATTTTAACAAATTATGAATTTCTATTCTGTCAGAGTCTGGTGATGATCTTATCATTCACAGAAAATACAGTCGTAGCGAACTTGAAAACAGAATTCGATACATCAAAGCATTCATTTTCTCCCGAACACACTTTTTATTTTGCAGTTAACACAAAAACGAAATATGAATATAGAGAAGTACACGTAATTATAAGGGTCCCCTTGAAATCACTGAAATCGCGCTCTTCTATATTATACACTAAGCGGTTTAGTTTTATACTTTTTAAGTAAACAACTCAACCATTTCAATGCTTTTCTAGGCTGTAATCTCCCGTGTATTACAAATATAGTATGTTCCTGGTTACAGTATTCATTGATACCAATGTTAACGGTTGCTGTACCAAATGTTTGCGGAGATAAATCTCTGACCAAGTTCAAATATTGATGCTGTCATCGGCAAATGTACGAGGGCTGTTCAGGAAGTTCGTGGAATAAGCCATCGTACATTCACAAAGGCATCCAGTCATAATAAATACTAATTATTTCTATGAAATCCCGTGTTTCTATTACAATTATGGTTCATACAATCTCGTAATGACCCATCGGATGTAACGATTAGTGGCGGATCTTGTTGTTGTGATTTTTTCTTTGATGTTATTATAGAGGTTTTGACATAATTATACATTTATCAGATACATAACCCAAGAGTATCAACAAAGTTGAAACGAGACTATTCCTCTCAGATTCTTTCGCTTTGCGTAATAGAGAAATAAAAAAATAAATTGAAACAAATTAATAGTGATATGTCCATGAAAAATAACAGAGTCTAAATGTTCAAATGAAGTAATAATGAATGTTAGATTAAATTCAAAAAGAGGACGTTGAAAGAAATAAAAGAAAGCCAAAGTGAATAAAACACTAGTGGTAATGTGTTTGAATTACTAGAGTGGTTAAAGTATGGCAAGAAGAACTGGAAAAGTAAAATTGAGAGAGATTAAGACAATGAAAGGAGAAATGAAATCGAAGAGACGATAAATTTCTAAATGTATCCTGTCCATTTTGTACTGGTAAGCGAACAGAGCAATCAGATCCGCAACCAAAGTGAAATTTATAATATTAAAATTTGTTTGTATCCAAAGTGGGCAGAGTATACATTCTTCCAATTATCTCTTCCACGAGAGTGACTGTATATTTAGAACAATGTATGATAAACAGTCATAAGAGTGACGTTAGATGAAATGAATTTGTGGACGGAAAAGAAATGCAAAGCAGATAATCTCTAAGTTACTGAAGTGATCTTTTGTTTGGTAATGTCTTCATGTAGAATGACAGGCTATTTTCTTGAACAAAGGATGTTCGTCTGTAAGCGGACAATTATATTGTATATGTTACGATGTCATTAGAGGAGTAAGTACGAATGATAGAACCACGAGGACAAACCTTGTGCAAGAAGTCCCATAAAATCCCATAATTCCATTTATGAAAAATTATCGCTGCATTGCACTGTATAAAAACTTTGGCCCATTGTTCCAGACTTCATTACATATAAGGTCAGGTGGTTTTGTCCACTTGGTTTTCTTTATTCAAATCATGATGATTTTATTCAAATAATTATGTGTAGGATCATATTAATTAACATCAATTAAGTTGTTTGTTGTTTCGTTTTGTTTCACAAACATTTCTTTTACATCAGAACACCACTTACATGATTATCGATTTTTGTTTTATATTCGAATTTCAATCATATTTGTTTTTATTTGTTCATTTAAGAAAAGACAACCCCTTTGATAAAAGAAACAAGCATTTTTCTCATAATGCTTCGTTTATGAATTCCCTCTGTGGTTTTCTTATGTATCACAGATAATTTTAGACAAGGTCCATAATTTCGATAAATCTCAGTAGATTCAGCATGAATATTTGGAACGTGATTCCGCGTGACAAATGTTGAAAAGATGAAGACGTTTCCTTAAATTGAGATAAAATTTCCAATATTTCCCTACAGAAACCTCCGAAGTGACTGGTCCAAGTTAGACAATCTTTTCTCGATTATTTGTCAAATTAATCATACAGTCTACAACTCATTCGGAAACAATTTTTCGTCAGACGTTAATGAATATGACTAAAGCGCTGCTCAAGATGTTCTCAGATCATAGATAAAATGTATATGTAACGCGATACAAGCAAAAAACAAGAGTATCAATCAAAAAGGTTGCTGGACTATAAGGCCAGAAAAAATAGCTGTGTTTACGGTTACACAACCGACCCTATTTTTGGTGAAGCAACTTAAGCTTCTTTAGAACAGCAAAATCTAAAGTAAGAAAATATTTGGGAATTTGAATCATACCTCCAAAACATGGAATATATGTGTAGAGGAATTGAAAAGAAGTTTTGCGACATTTTCAATTATTTCTGCAAGTAATCGTAAATGCAACTATTATTTAGCCGCAATAATTTATTTAACAGAAATAAGAAATAGTTTCAACGATTATAGTGAAGAAGTCTCATCACCGATCCGTTAATGTTTGGCTTACCAAGCGCTTATGTACGCTTGCTTGCATGTAAAATGGTTCAAATTCCACATTGAGCGCTTTTGATGCTTTGTATAAATCTAAGCCAATACATTAACCGCTCTTTTTGGCAGAGCATAAGAAAAAGTTAAGAAGTTAAATCAAGTTCTTAAATCTTCTTTTTCAGATCGCAGGACTGAAATATCTTTCTGGATTCAATTTGTTGTCTGTCCATTCGCTTATTCGTCACTATCTGTCTGTTCTTAGCTAGCAAAAGCATCTCTAAACGTGAAAATGAATGTGACCTCAAAATTGATACCCAGAATAAAGAAGATTAAATTTAAAATGAATGTAGGCCAAATCATCGTAGTTTTGTAGAGATGAAATGTAACTGTAGTACAACATATTGTCTAAATACTTATTTTTATCGGTGGTAACATATTGATCACCCCGTGCTCATACATCACAAGTAATTCCAGAAAGTAAGACATGGTATAACGAATAATTCATTATTTCCACAAAACTCATTCTGTATAGGGAGTAACTGAATATCAATTTCTTTTTATATTTTTTTGCATAGTTTTCAATTATCACTGGAGTCACTTAACAATACGATCCTGAATGAGGTCGTAGCCATTGATTTCTCCGAGGAGACGAATGTTTTTCTGAGTTTATTTTTATTATCATAAAAGTAAGAATTTCCGTTCATTGAACTGATTTAATAATGGATGCAAGACCGGTTTCTTTACGTTTTCTTTGAAAACGCTTCCGCATCTTTCAGTGAAGGTCGTTCCAAAAGGAAATAGCTATTGTTAAAATTCTTTTGAACATCTGGTATTAGACTTTACGTATGAATACAAAAATGTTTGTGTTGCTTTTGTTGTTTTTAATTTATTTCTGAAATTATAATCAACAATTTTAACAGCCAAATGTTACGGCTTCATGCGTCTGTTGAATGATGTTTGTATTATACAAATAAAAACCGTTTTTTTTTTAAAAATAATTACGAAAAATGACTTCAAGTTCAGTAGTATTGCCCATGTTTTATTGTGTACATAGTTCATCAATATGCAATACCAGACGGTAGTGCATTGCCAAATTTCTAACATGACTGAACAAAAATGCAAAACAATAAAGTACCGCATAATAAAACTAGTGTTGAATGACATGATTATGTAGCATGATAATTGAAAAGATAACCTCGGTCCATTGAAAGCCAATTAAGTTATTTAGTACGACGAACATATGATGAAATACCTGTCACATCATGATTACTTTGTATCGTATCATATATCCAACATGGCAATTACTCATTGTTTGTATACAAGCATAAAGAAATACCCTGGTGCCCTAGTTAGCCTTCTGTGTTTTAGAGGCACATGTCATTTACGCAATTGCTTACCACTAATACCACATTAACAAAGGTAATAAATATGTGAAAACACCTGATGAGGGAGCTGAATGGTTGACTGTTCAACTCGTGGTAATAATTACACAATGAGCATAAATTTCATAAAGTTCATGTTGGAATAAAACAGGTCTAGATGGGTGTTAAATTGTATCGATAGTTTCACACATGCGTTCCTTCACGAATACGTGGGTGTACATTGTCCGCACACATTGTGTGGCATGTGTTTGTGACGCTCACTAAACCAAATTTTGCCTGAGATGGACGGCCAATTTGATTCATTCTTTTTCTGTTACAACATATCAATGCTCTAAATTGGCTTCTGAATTTTTTCCCTGTCGCACAATATAAGAAGAAATTGATACTATGATTTGTGTACATCAAAACCTCAGCCACCGTTTTAATGAGCTTCCTTTTAGCGAAAGTAGCATCGTCATCATTAGCCATTTCTTTAGCAAATGATGTGTAAATTAGTACTAAATTCATAGGCAATGTTGTTACAAGAAATGTGAACGAGACGGTTAACAACATCACTGTAATTTTCTTACTCATCTCCCCCTGTTGGCGTATTCGACATCGTTTAGCAAATGCGGACGCCTTGTTTCTAAGTAAATTTCTTTCTCTTTTGGCGACGAACACCGATCTTATAATTATGCTATTTAACACTATGATTATTAGAAACGGCACAAATGAATAAATTCCTGCATCCACCCAAGGCCATATGTTCTCCACAAGCTCTGTTGAAAAGTGGGTTGACTTGCATAATGATATCACGGTTTCATTAAATCTGAAATGTTGAAGCTCCACAGTCCAAAGAAAATGGCTATTCACTGCCACAAATACAATGACCAAACCGAATATACATATCCTGGCATTGCGAGTGTTACACACTGAATGAGCCTTGAATGGGACCATGACCACAATGGTTCGTTCTACAGTCACGGCAACAATTAACCAAACTGAAGTGTCACTACTCACGTAACCAAGAAATACCACTAATTTACATAAGATATTGTTTATAATTCCAATATCTATTAGTAACTCGCCAATCCAAATACGAAGCAAGCCCGTGTACAACACTAACAGGTCCATAACAGCTAGCATACTAAGGTATATGTAAGTTGAAGCTTTCTCCACGTTTCTAATAAGAATGCAGAAAGCAAACATGTTCCCTAAAGATCCTATCGCCAGCAACACGGGTGGGATAAACAATCGTATTTGCTTATGAGCCACATATTCGTCATACTGAGTCAAATTAAGCTCATATGATGGAATAAACATTTTGTATTTCAAATTATTGTTATGATACCAATTTGTGTGGCTCTATCCAAATACTTCAACTATCTCGAGATATTTTTCTCATAACTCGTTAAAAATCCTGTACTAGAAAAACTTATTTGTAAATCCATTTTGTTTTACTTATTTTCCATATCCAAAACGTTCACATCTACTGCTTTTGTTTTTTTGTTTCAGCTGAATACTAGATATAGCTGATCTAAAACTTTTGTAAGATCTGCTACCACCCACTTTAAGATTAAAGCAATTTATTTATTCCAATCTGCACAACTGTAGAGAATTTCCCAATTTGGTAATTGCTGTAGCAACCAAAATTCTGAAATTGGAACAAGAAATATGAGTTTATTTACAAACAATACAAAACAGTAAATGAAATTACGCTCGAATAAAAATTATTGTATAAGTTATTATTGTCTTCAAATCGTGTCCTCCAGGACTAATATGATAATTAGAATTATTTGTTTGAATTATTGTAATTATATCATAATATTCATCTTGGTATTCCAACTTCAATACTCACCGCCAGCTTTGAATTATTACGCAGAAATGATAAAGCGCCTTCCTCTGGAAAGGAAAAAATGTGATTGATTCAAGTGTAATAGAATCCGGATAGCTGGACGTCCACTCCTGATGCTGTATCGGAATTTTATAACTAACACAGCGAATGATAAAAGTGGTCTTACTAAAGAGAAAATAATTCTTTTTGCCATACAGACAGATTGTATTACCGAAACTATTTGGAAATATTCAATCACATAGAAATGTTTTGCAAAACAGAATTTTTGCTTCAGATTTCATACACACCGTTGAAGACAGATATCATTGTGTTTTAGTTAATATGTTTTTTTTTCTTGGCGGAGACATTATTTGCACTGACGAGTTGTATTGACGTCCGTTTGTAATTAAAATAATATAAATAAAATCACTTTACAGTTCCATCGAATAATTGGTTTGGTCTTTACACGGAAATTTCCAAAACCATTTACTCGAAAATTCAGATGAAACAGCAATTTGGAAACCGATTACAAAGGGGTTAATATTGTCAATTAAAAGTGATTTATTCTCAAAGGATAGTGCTTTTGTTTTGGATAAATCGTGTGCACAGGAAATCAAACATTCAATGCTTCAGTCAGTATCTCTAATATTTCAGATGAGTTAACACTGAAATATGACCAAACTTATTTTTATGTTTTGTCTCAAAACATTGGCATCCGAGTGAGTAAGAAATCACTGGAACATTTGGGGGGGGGGGGGGGTAAAAGAACAACAATACTTTATATCATGAATATCCTATTCAAATTTCACAAATCACTGCGCCACTATTGAAAATACCTCGGTCAAAATTCCCTCGTGGTGTATTTTTGATCGTCCACTGAGACATAAAAAATAACCCCAATCAGATTTACTTTGTAAGTTTAGTAATTTGGTCAGAGTAAGGGTTAGAAAGGCGAGGTATGTTTGTTACTAGGGCAAGACAACGCGTTCCTTTGGTGTATAGTTTGCATTTATTCATCCATGATTGCCACCAGGATTATTGGCGCAGCTTGTCATTTGCTATTTTGCGAGTTTACAACATACATGTACTTAAAAATCTTGTTTTAGATTGTCTTGTTTCATAAGTTCGGAATACTGTAGACCATCACGATATTTTGAAATGCATGTACATACATTTTTGCTCGGAATACTGTAGACCATCACGATATTTTGAAATGCATGTACATACATTTTGCTTGTTCAAGTCCCTCATAATCTGTTCATGTTTTAGATATTCAGAAGAAGAAATCATTATTTCGTTGATGTAATTGAAGCATTTTCTACAAACCACCACATGAGCATCGTGCTCATCATTAGTTTCAGCGGAAAGGTTACGCGGAGTCATGACATTGTGTCTGGTATTGTTGCATTTGTAGAAATTATCCGTTCGTTTTAAGCAGAGTACAGATGTTCTAGCTCTGTGCCTTACTGCGAATAGATTTTACTTATAAACAAATATCAGGAGATTCGATAATTATTATATCTAATCGCGCACAAAAGTACATGTTGTTGGTGTCTATATGGCAAATCAAATAATCTAATTGTATAATAAGTAGCCAGAGGCATATATTAAATTGATTTAGACCATTAAACAAATTAGGAGGCCAGAATATATCAACTTAAAGCACAAAATTTATCACTGGGTGTAGAAAGCTTTCATTTATTTCATATGGCCTTAGAATTAATGGTTTATAAAACATAAATCGCGTTTCGTACAAAGCGTTACCACTAATCACCATTCAGTTATATATGGTGCTTGAAGCAAAGACGTAAAACATCCGTGTCCAAAGTTGTTTATACTTAATCCTTATACACAAATTCCACCCTTTTTATTATGCATTAAGTATGCGGTAGCTGAGCTTAATAGGTGAGCCTTAAATCCACTGAACAGGAGTTCGAGTCCTGGATTCACAATATGATCGATATGACGAAGTGGATGAAGAAGTGACCCTTGTGGAGAAAGTGACAGCTACTTATTAAGAACAAGGTTACTACAAGAACAGGATCAAGATGAACTGCCACCGGAATACAAAAGAAATTATATTTAAAACCGGATTGGTAAATCTGTATGAATTCTGCATAAGGATAGACAGTACTGACTATCCAAATGTCTACTAGAATGTGGCTGTAATTTAATTGCAGAAATTGGCCAAGAAAGTGAGAAACAGTTACTGTTTTTTTTCGAAAGTAATGCGTCTTTGATTTACTCAGTAGCAACATATATCGTATTTAGATAAAAATTGTGAGCAATTTTTTCTACTAACTGTAAAGTTAAAGGCAGTTCTTTTATTTCTTTAATAAAACTTAAAATGTTGTCATTTAATTGATAGTCTAGAAAAGATTGACGTCAATCATGAGCTACAAAATGTCTCAATGGTAAAGACAGCGGTGGCTGTGGCATTATTAAATGGTGATGAATCGTCCTACAACATCGAGACTACACACGTTTAGGTCCCAGAACCAATTCATATGGAAATTGGCGAAGTTATCAATAGTGAAGCATTCTCAATATAAAATATGAACGTGTGACCAGTTGTATATTGATTGTTCCGGATACAATAGATAGTTTCTGTGTATGATTACTTGTATGATTCTAAATGGTACTAATAGGTGAAATTGCTCTGGGACTGAATATTACCATATCCACGACAATCATTTCTATGCCAATTTATACAATATCTTATCCAAATCATATTTCCATTTTTTTGTAAATATCTATCTGTCAGATAGCAGTGAATGTTAAAAGATGATACGCACTCTGATTATTTGCGCCCAGTAACTATACTACTGGGAATACTTGTTCCCAGTTTCTTTCGAATGTACGGAGTGACTTAAATAGCATACCTGTTCTATTACGAAAAGTTGTTTAACATATACAAATATAGCTATTATGATTTTTAGGATTCAAGTCAAGTTTCTCTACAGATGTCTTAACTCAACTCTAGCTGAGCCCTATGAAAAATATGCATTCTGAGAGAAGTTTCAATAATTTTGATAATAAATGACATTCAGAATTTCCTGTTTTAACCGACTAAACAATCATAAGTGCGCCTTTTTGGACGATCTTAGGCAGACAATATTTATTTAAGGTACAGACATAAACACGCACCAAGTCCAAACAAAGAATAAAATGTAGTTTAATTAGAATATCTAAATGTCATTTAAAGAGAAACCGTGATGAAACATATGGTATAGATTTTAGTTCAGTAAACTAACTTAGACTGTGATACAAGTTGACAACTTATATCAATTACTCTAGAATAACAGCTTCTTGGGTTACTAACCCCATTTCACAATCGATGTTAACGCACACTCGTGATTCGAACCATAAGATCAGTCGTCCAGCGCTCTAGCCTCAGACCCGATAGCTTTCCTGGTACGAAAACAACAATTCCGAAATCGATATAGACATTGCATTATATTTTAGACAATGTATTATTGACAATGTCTTCAGTACGTTCAGAAAGTACTCAACCAAGCACGAATCAATAGTTTAATTTCAATTACACCTGACTTTCCTAGCATTTTTATATTAGCCACCATGTGAACAATGCTTAATCTTTAGCTCACATGCAGCGATAGAGTCGGTCACAGACAATAATATGCCTCTGAGTAATAGCATACTGAGCACAAGGGTCACATTTCTGTCTTTTAAGAGGACTTTATTCCGTATTTTGACTGTAAATGGGCATAGTTTGCGCGTCAAAATAAATGTGCGACGTATTGATATCTTAATATTGATGAGGCAAGCATGCGTCAAATGTGTAGCGACCGCATGCTTCAATTTGATTTTCCTCCCTATTTATTTCCACCATAATATACCGCCCCTACTTCATTAATTAGACAAGTAGACTTCTTTTGACCCTCTAGCTCTAAACATTTCGCTTGGGATTTTTCTTGCGTCAGAGGTATGACGACACAATACTGACGGACGACAATTGGAAAATATGATCATTTGGCAAAGGATTGTCCTTTAAGTACTGAAATGAGCGTATATTAAAACCCAGATTCCGGATAACAATTATTGATATCAGTACCTATAGGACAATGCAATGTCTGATTATCCCCAATCCGGGTTTTAACAATGTCCAATAGTCCTCGGCCAATTTTGAGAGACGTGTACCGTAAAACCTCGATATCAAGACCGTATGAAGAAAAAGGGGGTGAATACTGAGGTCGTCCAACGTAAATTTGAAATAAAGATCATGTATTGAAAAGCGGTCTGAAAAAAGTGACCGATACAATGAGGTGATCTTCATATTGATGTAATCGCTAAGGATTTACTGCAATAGATTGTTAACAATAGAACACTTAAAATATAGGTTAAGGAGACAAATGAATCCCTTTTTCAAGCTAAGGACATTTCTAACGTAATTGTTCCTTCTTGTTAGGCCACGACAATTAGGATTCTTGAGATAAAATGTATACGCGTGTGGACATCTTTACCTTTCCACAAAGAGAGACAGTACATATAAAACTATCTTCCTTTTCATGGGCAATTTTTTTGCTATGAAGCACTAGACGGGATCTTTCCTCTTGTACATGTTTCGGTGTTTTACCCAAAACATTTTGCACAAAAACAAGCACTATCTGTGGAATAAATCATTTACTTTTTTAACAAGAGGCGGCAAAGATTTTTGATTGAATCATTATCTTAGGTATTGCAAGTCTATGACACAATACCCAGCTGGGAAAACTAAACCAATTATACCTGGGTCAAATTTAAAGATATGGTATGAACACGGGATGTTCAATATGTACAGTTTTGTTTTCAAAATATTATCCTTTGTATAGAAGTAGTGAATGAACAAGTGGGTGTTTCATATTAATACCAAGATACTAAAAACAGGCAATAATCAAATTGTGCGTTGAAAGGTCCTTGCGCTTTTGCATTCTCTCGGAAGTTCAAAATTTTAAGTTAGTCGTTGTTTTCGACCGAAGAAATTGCAAGGAACTGTTGTGGATTTTTTGTTGAAACTATGATAATAAAATTATGGTTGGTTGCATTGCGCTCCATGCATAATAAAACAGGATTAAAATGCTGTAGAGATGTGAATGTCGCGTAAAGTTCTAGGAATGATATTGGCGGAGCGCATGCTTAGCAGATAATAATGGAACTTGGAAAAATTTTGACAGGCAGTTTCTTAAAGATATTTCGATGTTGGCAGAGGTGGGTGATTCGTGGTGATCATTGCCAAGAAGGATATAAGGTCAGCGTCATTGTGTGCCCATGAATATGTTTCTTCTAATGAAATAACTCTGCTTGGATAATATAAGTTGACAAATCCAAATACATTCATGGACATAGTGATGTTTCTGTGGTCATAGATATTCTTATTCAAAATATATGAAATATAAATAATGCAACGTATAATGATAATGGTGACGTTGGTAATGAAAGTGATGATGACACTAACAATATTAAAAGTATGACAAACGTGTATAGTCTGGCTTTAAGGGTGATAGGTTAAAGGGATTTTATTCACTTGTTTTTCAAATGTTTTTTTTTCAAAAGTTCTTTTTTTCAATATTCAGGCATATAATTTGCGCGGTCAAGATTTATTTTTACTTCATGGGGGTTGTTTCAAAATTATTTTGATGTGAAAGCGTTTCACGAAATGTGTATAAATAAACTTTCATGCCTACATAATTTTTTATGGCGTTGATCAATACTTTAATGGGTTAGTTTGATTTACAAGTTTTATGGCGTTTTAAGAAATGCCCATTTTCAATCAATCATGTCTTAGTCTTTCTTATCCCATACAAATTCGACATATCCTTCCATGGCATCTTTTTTACTTTGGACAATACATAAATGTTCTATGTAGATTATAGCAGAAAGAAAATGAAACAAGCGATTTACTACGAAATGTAACAAACTATGAATTATTAAGTGTTCCATGCCGATTGTCATGACGTCAAACCAACATTACCCATACCAGTGTTAACGCAACCGCATAATTATATTCACAAACCAACCATGGCACTGACAACGAGCTTGACCATGATAACCTTTGAGTCGTAAATTCTGGTTAATTTAGTCGTTAGAACCAAGAACCATGGACGGAAAGGTTGTCGGTCCAAGACACGAAATCTGATGACTCCGAAATCGCTTGGCTTAAGAAATTGCATCCAATATACCTTGAGATGAATTTCTAAACGTCTACCTTTTGTTTTATAGCACTGGGAGAAAATCATCGAACACACTTGGTTGATTATCAGGTGGAATTTTAATATATTCATACCAACATTTACCTTGAACGCCGATTTTTGTAGACCGATTTTACGTATTGTAGAACGTAAGAATGAATTAAATCGCTTATTTAGGTTCTTCCAAGATTCAAGCGTACAAGTTAGAGTTTAGAAATTTGACTCAGTGTACAGTTCCCCTTACCATAACGTTTGGAAAGTAGGCTACTCTGTTTCGAGGGATCGGGGAAAATGGTTAGTAAAGATTGGTAATATACGAACCCTGTTAAGATGTCCGTGGTTAAAACTGAAATACGGGCAGTAAATAATGTAAAACTATATTCATATGCAAAGGAAATAAATTGCCGAATGTAAGTGAAGTATAATAATGGGAGACAACTGCAATTTTTAATTATGTAATTATACACTAGTTGCCTCCCTTATTAGATTTGCCCGTCCATTTAATTTGTGTTTTTGTATTGTTTTATTTCTAGTTTAACCCACCATGAGTATAATATGTACAAATTTATTATCAAGCGTGAAATATTGTGTTTATTGATCTTGGGCGTTTGTCGCTCATGGATACGTATTTTTCCACAAGGTGTATAGAATGAATGATAGATGCATGTCAACTTTACCTAGTCTAAAATAATTAACGATAAATCAATGCATAACCAGACGCAAGACTCGTCCAGCTTCATCTGTGAATAAAAGATAAAAAAGAGTATATAACCTATAAAAACACGTTAAGGTGTTATTTTCAAATATGCTCGACATTCTTGACCAAGACTCGATGCCGTAGCCAAACCCATATTTGAACCGAGGCAATCTATGGGGGTCCGAGGGCATGCTCCCTGGAGTTTTTTTACAAAAACCTGCCATTTTTCCTCATTACCTGCGCAAATTTTAACCGAGAAACTCGCCTCGGTGTGCATCAGTGTAGCTACGGCGGTGAGTATATTATATAGACCCGGTCTTGCACTTTTCTTAGTATACCCTTTTACGAGCTTAGATGGGCATGGTCTTGTCCTTATTTATACCCGCAAGTGTGCGTGAATGGAATACAGCCTTTTTTGTTATAAGAGTGGTTCTCGTACATGACACAAAAATCCAAATTACAAGCTATATGATTCATTGAATGCCAAAATCCAACTCGACGATAACAATTTACTTGTAGACTCTTATTATTTTATACACGTAATTGTTTAAGTGAGGATAAAAAATGACAGTCGTTTAAACAAATACAGAAGGTCGTGGCCTTGAAAAAAGTAGGTCAGAGATAACTTGAAGTATTTACATTAAAACGGTGTTAACCCTTTAGCTAACGTCCATACGTTTGTATCAAGTCATTTCTCCTATCTGTTTGGCTGTCTTTATTATTTATCTACTGGAAAAGCGAGCTCAGCGTCGGTGTTGTTTGTGTCGGTATAGTCATTAGATATTTTTATTCCCCCAATTAAAATACAATCAAAGGATTACGACTCTCTCTTCATTGGTGAGTAAATTTAACATGATATTGATCAGTCGGGTATGATTTTAGTTCATGGATATTTTTCAGGGACAAGTGATATGTAAGGCATTACCCAGGTACTTCTTCAAGTAGATCAAAGATAACATTAATATTATACTTTGGTTATGTCAATGGTTTACTTCCCACTTCGTAATGACTTTTTTTATTGATATATTCACAGACCTACACCATAAAGTATAGTACAGGTCTTTGATATACTGATTTTATATGGGTACGAAAGTTATTTGGATGTTTGTATGTATGTGACTAATTGTCACCGGGGATTAACGCTGTTTTTCAACAATTTTTCAGTTATATACAGCGTACCAGTTTACCTAAATCAACATTTTTGTCAAATTTTCATAGTAGGGTATAACCTGCCGCGACCGTGATTCGAACCCAGATCTCCGGGTTACAAGTCCAGCGTACTAACCACTGGACTACGGTCACGGCCATGAAAGTTATAAGGGGACAGTAATGTTTTGCAGTTTTCAAGTCTTTTCCACAAAAATTTTGCCCAAGACATTATAACCAGCGGACACTGAATGGGAAAACATGATGTTCTGTTTTTTTTTTTTGCTCATGAACAATGCCAAGTTGACCAAGTTCATCAGTATGTTCAAAGCATTAATTAATTACCCCCTGGATTTGATTAAGAGTTTCGCCAACATTTCAGTACGGTTTGTTTTACTATGAGTGATAAGGATAATATTTTATGCATTCAAACCAGGGACTCTACATTAATATAGTGTCCCGGCTGTTCAAACTCAAACTTAAAGGCATGAAATGCTATTTAAAAAAAGAAGCACATTTTGTGAAATCGACGCTGAAATAAATAACAAGTTCCAAGGGAATCTACAAGCACGGTGAACTGGTCTCCGTTCCACGATGCAGTGCACCGAAGATAAAACGGGTGGTTGTGTATTTTGCAAACGCAGGATGCCTAAGTATGACCGTCACTAAACGGGTGCGCAGGATTTTAGTATGTCTGGTACAAGCATATACGGGTCGGAACGGTATTTGTGTCAGCTACGATTGATCTTTGTCCCATAGTTTATGTGATTACATATTTTGTTGAATAATGTTCGCGATGTATTTTAGCAATGATTTGTTTCCTGAAAGAGGGGAAAAATGGCATGACATTCTTTCTTTTCGAAGATTAAGCAATCAATTATTTTAGATGCATATTGTTCGGATATATTAATTCGGACAAATTACTGTATCAAGATATGCAATGAGATAATTTTCCTTATTACTTTCATAAGAAAAAAACGTAACAATTTGCTTTCGTGCTATTTTTTAATTTGCATTCATCAATCTTGATATTGCGATTGTTTATTTGGAAACATTCATGAAATGCCTTATTTATTCACAATTTCAGCTATTAGCCAGAATTCATCAATGAAATTGATGTTTATTCATCAGATTTGTGGAGGATGAATAGTTCTAGAATTATCTTATGTTTCAGACTTAAACCATGGCTCTGTTGACCTTCAGAAGTTCAGTGCTTGGTTTACTGGGACCTCAGATTCGGGTCAGATTACTTCAGGGGGCTGATAAACTTGTTCACAGTTACCACACAATATCCCCTAAGGGTAAATTTATTGCTGTTCAGAATAGGGGTGATCTGTGTAGATTATGCATTGCAAAGTACTCCTCAAATTCATCTAAAGTTGTCCCCATTTTTCTTCAAGCAGAGAACTTTAGAGAAAGGACAGCTGTTGTAAGTAAACATGGACACTATAGCTATGAGGATCTTCTACATTACAGTTCCTCGTTAGCTCATGAATTTAACAGTATTGCCACTGGACAAATGACTACTTATGATTTTAACAGAGACTCGAGGTTTCCTTTAGCAGGGGAACGTATCGTTTTTCTTTGTGACAATGACTTATCTTATGTTGTGACTCAATGGGCTATATGGATGTGTGGCGCCATTGCTGTTCCATTGTACAAGTCCCATCCTGCAAATATGTTGTCATATTTTGCTGAAGACTCTGGTGCTAAATTGCTTGTGGGCACTGAAGATTACAGTGAAAAGTTAACTCCAATATCGGAAAGTCTCAATATACCTCTGAAAATCCTTCATATTGATGACTACAGTGGAGATTATGAAGAAGAATTTAGCAGATGGTCTACTGAAGATGCTGGAAGACACCTTAGACACAGCCTGGAAGCTAAATTGAGAAATGATGATTTTAGACTGACAAAAGCTCTCATTGTTTATACTAGTGGTACTACAGGTAAACCAAAGGTATACTTATGAGTTTACTATTAAATCTTATCAGATGCATATATAGTTTAGAATTTTATTTCAAAATATCAGAAGGTGCATGCCAGTTACTGTTAAATGCCTGCTGTTACATGATTGTAATACATAATATTTTTGTTAGTTTGTTATTAACAAATTGTAATGTGCCACACTATTTAAGAAAACAACGTTCCATTGTTTTTGATAAATTTGTTTTGAATCTCTTCAATAAATGCATTTTGGTAAAACAACAGTTTTGGAGCATGTTAAATATTTGATATTTAATTAAACATTGACCGACTACTGCTACTAGCTTGATTTTTTTTTTCTCTGTTTTTAAATACTCTTAAATAACACATATTGATGTTTTGTATTGATTTTATCACAACAGGCCTGTTTGTTGTATACCTATCAGTGACTTCAGTTCTGAAATTGAGAGTGATTTTTTCCCATTGCTATTCTTTTTGATAATGTTAGGTGTGTCAGGGTCTGAATGTTTGATTTTTTAGAGTTGCAACTGGTTATACATGTATTTGACAATGAGTTCACCTAGCCAGTATCCTGTTTATTTACCAGTACGTACTTGTTGAGCTAATTCTGTAAACAACTGCCTACATTCTGATGTGATGTGTATATCAGAGGTGGAAGCCAGGAACTTGCCGTATTATCAGGGAATGTATCACAGAGACACAAAAACCTGGCCCCAGTCTTGAACATTTGGCCTCTTGATCAACCGTCCTGCTTTCTGATGACTTTCAGGGCGTGGTTCATACTTTCAGCAGTCTAAATGCGCAGATACAGGGCATGATATCATCGTGGGGATGGACAAAGAATGATGTGATATTGCACGTCTTACCCCTCCATCATGTACACGGTATTGTTAACGTTTTGATGACTCCATTGTATTGTGGAGCCACTTGCGTGATGGAGTCAAAATTTGATGCTGAGTCTGTAAGTGATTTTGTTCAAAGTCTGGTTTTATAACTATTTTAAATAGTTAAATTATTTTTTAAAACTAGGCTAAGTTTTGCTTGGAGTTATGGTTGCTCAATCCTGTATTAACCTTTTGCTTCATAAGCGTATTTTGGACTTTTCCAAATTCAAAGCTACTATGCAAAAGATCAATTTATTAAGAAAAATTGGGTTATTTCTCTCTGACTGAGTGCAAAACTGTGGGAAAAGAAGCCATTACTCATTACAAGCAATGGCTTCTTTCGACACAATGTTTTCAAAGCCGTCTGCTCCAGATGCAGGGAAATGTGTTATTATGAGGCAAAGGCTTAACTGCCACCTGTAATTATCTGTCACTATTTAACTGCAGTCACTCTCCAGAAAATGTTACTTATGATATACTAGATGAACATCTAAATGAAAGGCCCCTAACTGATGCTCCCATATTGTTGCTTTAAAATGGAAAACTATTGTGGTACACTGTAAATATTAAAATTAAACTTCAATTAAATCCACAAAATGATTAAGCAAATACTTTTTACAAATTAATAAAATATTGAATGTAGCACCACTTAGTGGCTGGGTGTTTATAAGTAATTAGATAGTATCTGTTTTAAGAAAAGATTTCTGACTTTTTAACTGACTAAACCATTGTTCAGTGGGCATGTAGGGGGGGATAAGCATTTAGTTTCTCTTTTTTTCGTCTGGGGTTTAACATCACACCTACAGCCAGTGTCATTTGGTGACTTTCAGCTTTAATAGTGGAGGAAGACCTCAGATGTACATCTGGGTAGAAGCACTGACCTTCCGTAAGCTAGCTGGACATCTTCCTCACATGTGAAATTTGGTCTTAGGTTAGGATTTGAACTCACAGCAGTGAGGGACTAGTGATTACTAGTCAGAGACTATAACCACTTGACCCTAGTTTATCTATCATGTTTATTTGAATTTATACTATGATATAATAATTTAAATTATTTATTTCACAGGTTTGGAAAGCATTACTTAGGCCAGATCCTGCTCTCAATATATTTATGGCTGTACCAACCATTTATGCCAAATTGATTGAAGAATATGAGAGACAGAATGTGAGTGAACACCCATATCTCCCTAAAAACCTAGTGGAGGTTTTGACTGATAAATTCAGGTAATAGAATGAGAACTTGCTTGCCTTGGGGTTATAAAACTTCAGAACAGTTTCTCAGTGCAAATCTCAGTTCCATTTTTTAAAGTATTTTGGTTGAAAAGTCACCTCAGTTTGGAGTCCATATACAAATTTAAATCAATTTTACAATTTGAATAAATGTATGATTCAATTAAATGTATTATAATTAACTGTTTTACCATAATTAACTTAGAAACATTGAAAGACTATGAGATTTGAGCTCAGAGACCAATCTCAAGTTTTATAACCTTGGACTTGGTCATCATTCAGATCAGCACTTTGTTCAAAGCTAAAAACAAAACAATGGAAGAAAATGATTGGCCTTTGTATTAAATTGACTTTTATTCAGAGTTTTTATATTGTCTTTAAGGTTTTACTTGCCCAGTGCCCAAAAAATTATTATCTCAAAATGGAGCTGATAGATTTTGGAAATATTTATAACTTTTATAGGTTTCCATGACCGAAAATGATTTACCATGATTTTTTTTAAAAAAAAGAATGGCATTCCTTTGATTTATTGTCTTTTTAAATTTGCATTGAAGTCTGTGTTAGTCGCCCATTTTTTAAAGATCAACGAAAAAGAAGATCCATTTCAATGAAATCTCATGATAAAAATATGCAAAAACACAGTTCAATCTAATTAGATAAAGAAAAATATAGGCCACCCTGCAATATCTTCAGAAATTAATATTTTTCTATTTTTCCACAAGGGCAACAACTCTTACAAAATTGTAAAACTGCGTCGTAAAATGAATTGTAGTAAGTATCAAAGGTAGAGAAATAAAGATTATTGTTATTAAAAATTATTATTATTAAAGAAATTTTAACATTTTTGTGTAGCATTGAGCAGATACAACAGAAAAGTATAGAATTAGGGATGTAATACCTTAAGATTAATTTCCGTTTATTTATGAGTGACATTTGTTCAGGTGGAGATTTTTACTCACTCGGAATTAATTATGTTACGTGTAATTAATCAGTTATTATCATCATGAAGAAAAAAGCTATGCTGATTGCAATATCTGTTTTTTATAAGTAGGATAGTATATTGTTCTTTATCAGTTTTGTCAACAACAACTTCTGATAGAAATACAGTAAAACCTCATACAGCACCACCTCAGTATTGCAATCACCTCGTTATAATGACTACTCATTCTCGGACAGGCTTTTATAATTCCCCTATAATTCAACTTGATAATGAGACCACCTCATTATTACAACTGATTTTTCTGGTCCATAAGGTGGTCTTAATAAAGGTTTTACTGTAAGACAAGAATTTACTCTAGATGTATGCCATAAAAACACTTATGTGAAAGTGTGTTAATTTGAGACTTGCTCTTGACATATGGGTGGATAGTGTTTATTGCCAAACTTTTCCAGGTTTAATTAAGTGGCTAATTGGTCATATCAAGTTTCACCATTTTGTGGATTTAAAAACTCAACCATAATTGTATATATAGAAAAAAACATTATAAAGAGGGCATTGCATGATTTGAACCAAATATCATATTTGGTTAGTCTTCTATAAAATCATATCACATAAGTCATATCATAATTTACATACGTTTGTATTTTGGAACAACGATAACTACCTAGTGTATAAGGTCATGTCATAACAATTAGCCTTAAAATAAACAATTGTATGTTGCAAGGAGTCATGCCTCAGATTTTTGAAACCGTATATGGTATTCAGTTACAAATTACAAATGTATAATCAAAATGGTATCATATTATACCGACATAATACAAATTTGGCAGAAATCATTCTAATAAGGAGCCATCCTTAATATCCCATCCCTCCCTAATATTGCATATGTCACAGTGACCCCTTGTATCTAGAGGAGCAAATTTTCACACAGCCCAAGAGGGGTCAGTCGGGGTAGTTACTCTATGAGCAATGCCAATCCAGGATAGACGTTCATTTTCTGTGTCTGTGACCCAAATCAATTTGACATCTTTGTTTGACCAATATTTTCAGATTAATGGTAAGTGGTTCAGCAGCCTTACCTGTATCGGTAATGAGAAAATGGGAGACAATTACTGGTCATACACTTCTGGAGAGGTATGGAATGACTGAGGTTGGTATGGCATTAACCAATCCTTTACATGGAAAGAGGCTACCAGGTATTTTTTTTTCCACTGGAGTTTAACGTCACATCAACAGTTTGGGTCATTTGGTAATTTTTACAGTGGTGTTTCAGGGCTATAGTTAGAAACTGAAGGTCAGCCACAAGTTCATGGATAATAAAGCATTTAAAAATATTCTAGTGTCAGGTAAACAAATTACGATATCAGGCTGTTTTTCATAAGGCTGGGAAAAAAAGAATGGTTACTTGCCTAAAACCTACAAAAAAAATAGGGTTTGTATGTTGGAAAACTTCTTTTTTGAACTTTTTTTCAAACATTCCCTTCATACTTTGGAAGTACGATTGTAAAGTACATGTACTAATTTTTATCAACTTTGTATTTTGCTGTTAGAAATTTTAGGGTGAGCACCAAAAAATAGGATCAGCCAGGTAACTATAAACGGGACTGTTTTTTTTGTCCTCAGTAAATAGCTGTGTTGGACAGACCTAGAATTTTGACCTTTGTGCATTTTTCATGAAGTTATTAAATAAAAATAAAAACTGATGATGAAAAAGGCATATTAGACTTTACGTTGAGTCGTACATAATTTTCAGTTTATGATTATCTTTAATCCTATGTCAACTGAATCTATATCAATTTGGCCTCTCTCCTTTTTCAGGATCAGTTGGCATGCCATTTCCTGGTGTGTCGGTTTCTGTTGTGCACAAGGACAAAGCTGATCCGTATTACCGACTTTTAGTTTCAGCCGACAGTGAAAAGGCTGAAGTAACACAAGGTAGGCTTTTTTTTATCTGATACAAATTGTGAATGCATTTTTGTTATTAATGTAATATTTGTCTTGACAGATCCTCTCAGGTCAAAATTAAGGGCTCAATGTTTTAGTGGTGATGGTCCAACTGTTGTTGGTTTGAATCCACCTGAGACAGGATGAATTTCATATGTGAGGAAGCTGTCCAGCTAGCTTATGGGAGTTTAGTGATTCTACCCAGGTGTGCACCTGAGGTATTCTCCATCATCAAAGCTAGAAAAGTCCCAATTGACCCTGGCTTTTAGTGCAACATTAAAGAATATAAAATGATCAAAATTATTCACATTCTTCTAGAATATAGAAGTTGTTGCTTTGTTCTACAGTACTTTTGTACGAAGTATGAAATATTTGCTGAATTATAACTTCCTATGTTTTAATGTCTCTTACCATTTATTTACATTGTGTTTTATGTGATTTATAAACAACATTTAAGAGTAAAGGTTTTCAAAATAAGATACGTTTGTGACATGAAATTTTAATCGGTGATTGTAGCCTAATGACATTTTGTATTAATGCTCAGGTCAGTTTAAAGGGAGATAATTCATTCACACTAATTTGCTTTCTCTGTTTATTTGTCCAGGTCAAGAACATGAGCAAGGAGAACTCTTGATAAAGGGAGACAATCTATTTACCGAATATTGGAACCGACCTGAAGCTACAAAAGAATCCTTTACTGAAGATGGTTGGTTTAAAACAGGTAAAAGTTTTTGATATCCATGATGCTAAAATACCTAGGATGCAGTAATGTTGTATGTATGGTGCTCTTTGTGCATTTCAGAGATACAAGTTTCTTGCACTAGTGTGAAGTTCATTTTAACCTGAACAATGCATTGTTGTTGTTTTTTTCAGGTGATACTGCTATGTATAATTGTGGTGCGTTTAAGATTGTTGGTCGTACATCAGTTGATGTTATTAAAAGTGGTGCGTACAAAATAAGTGCTTTAGACATTGAGCGCCATCTACTGGAGTATCCAGGGATTAAAGATGTTGCTGTTATTGGTAAAATAATTGAAATGAACCTAATATTAAAATAGATTTTAGTTGCAGTATGAGCAATGATTAATTGTATTTTGATATGTTTGCAAGATGTTTAGGCTCTGTGCAATACCATAATATCTACCTTAATACTGTGTTGTGACCTAAATGGCACACTGTGTGAAAATCATTCAAACCATGTTCACACTATGTGAGATGGTAATTGTGATATGCACACTGTCAACTGGTTCCTATATTTTCTCATATTTTTACAGTATACTATATTTTTACTATATAATTAAAATTTTATATCTTTGAAAACCTGTATTTTCTTTATACAATAACTACCACTTCAATATAATAACCACCTTGTTTTACCAACTGCTAATTTCAAGATCAGCTCCCAATAACTCCCATTAATTTAACTTGACAATGAGACCACCACATACTTATGACCCATTTTTCAGGTCCCAAAGGTGGTCTCACTATTGAGGTTTTACTGTATTTCTATATTTTAGAAAAAGAATCCTATATTTTTCTCGAAAGAGGTCATGGTTGTCATGGTTACAAAATAGAATTTTTGTTTCTTTGATACTGTCTTTTGAAATGTGTTGTTTAGTGGTTAGCTCTGTCTTCTGTCTTCCAAAGCATCACCATCTTTCAAAAGTGTTGTTGTTCACCGATAAGTCATCAGTGTTGTTGCTTGTTGCAGCACTTTTGCCTGTGATAGAGATACCCTTGGACTGTTATACTATAAGTATATATAAAGCTAACAATGTTGTTATTTCAAATAAACAACTAGGTAAATAATTATGTTTGATTTTAATTAAAGACTTTCACATGAAATTCCTTTATTTCAATCTCGAAATTGTCAAAAACTTCCATATTTTAGGTGAAAAAAATTCCTGTATTTTTGTGAGAACTTGATTAACAGCCTGAATATGGCACTTTTTACTATTTTGTGTTGTAAAAAAATACAACCAGATATACAAGTCTTGTGCTAAATAGCTTTTGTCAGTATTTTAACAAATTTCAGGGTACAGTATAACTTCTCCTAAGCAAAACCCTTTGGGAGAAGCAAAATCATGCTCTTGTTGCAGGGTGGTTGTTGCTCAAGAGAGGGCCACTCTGGCGAGGTTGCACTGTATTGCTGCATTGAAATGCAATAAACCATGCCCTTAAAATTCTATATTGACATAACTGTGTTATGTTACTATTTACATGTTTGAGAAAAATTTGGCGTTTGAAACATGATTAATCTTATTTGGTTTTCTTGTTTCTTTTTTAGGCTTACCTGATGAAACTTGGGGTGAGCTAGTTACAGCTGTTGTTGCTCTTCAACAAGGAGATAAAATAACATTAGAAGATTTAAATGAATGGGGCAAGGATAAAATGCCGCCATACCATATACCTAGAGTGTTAAAGGTTGTTGAAGAAATTCCGAGAAATGCTATGGGTAAAGTAAATAAGAAGGAGCTGGCGCGATCATTATTTCCAGATTATTTTTAGTATCAATGGACCAATTGGCCTCACTGTGGAATATTGTTAAAACTTAAGAACCAAATTTGTTATTTTTATACACTTTTATCACCTAATTTGTTATTGTACCAAAATAAAATGCAGTAAAACCTCAAATAGCAACCACCTCAATATTATGACCACCTTGTTGTAATGGCCACTTATTTCCGTTTTGACTTCCAATAACTCCTTGATATTTCAAGATTTTTTGGATCCCCATGGATGGTTTCATTAGGTCTAAAAAAGGTTTGTTTCCGGTAACCTGACTGACCCAATCTTTCACCTACTGACTCACAAGTTTTTATGGCATCCAAATCTTAGTGCTATTTTGTAATTTTCACGACTCATTAATATTACAGCGCACATATTCCCATACAGTGTTGCCGATATATGTAAAACCCTACCTACTGACCCATATTTTTTGGGGCATGTAACCAGAAACAAACTATTTTTTGTTTAGGCCTTATTAAGGTTTTACTGTATTGTTATAACTTATGTTTATACAATCTGCTTTTACATTCAAATGTGTGCAAGGTTATAGATGGTATCTAAGGTTTGGACTAGTCATTTTAATTCCTCATAATCAGGGCACATGAAAAACAGTGGCTGATTTTGTCAGGGTATGATTTACAGTAATACAAAATTGTGATATAATTTTTTAATAAATTGTTACATTTAATCAAATCTGATGTTTTATTTTCTTTGTTCTTGTTGGGCTCCGTCTGTTTAGTGTGTGTTGTTGAACTGTACTTTAAACATGTCCAGTAGATGACAGAATAAACCAGTATTCCAGTAGACTAGTATGGGTTACAAGACAGCATTAACATGTTCTTCGCCATTTTGTCAGCATCTCAATATTTTGTATGAATCATAGGTAGAGGACATAAAAATTGTTTGTTTCTGGTACATGCTCATTAAAAATTAGGTAGGCAGGTCGAGAATTTTTGGGGGGATTTTTTCTATTATTCGTGAAAGCAGCTGTTGAGATTATTTTTGTGTGGAAAGGTAAAAAAAGTGAGATAGTAGATGTACCACTCTTCAGGCCTAATAAAAAGTCTAAGATCATGGGGAAAAATTAGGGTAGGTTGGGCAACCAGAAACAAGCAATTTATTTATGCCTAAGTAGCATATCAGGACAGTACTGCTCTGGTACTCTTCAACTGATAAATTGCATTGCTGAATTTTGTGTGATTCAGAAATGATGGATGTATTGCCACAGAAGTGCATGTGCCATGTATGGGCATCCAAAATGACAACTTGTTTATAAAACTCAGCATACAGCCTAACAAAAACTCCTGTAAGCCTTGTATTATTGTATAAATACAATATGGACTGAAATGCTTCATGGGTGCTGAATTTTCTTTGTGATTTATTTGTTTATTTTTGTGTGTGTAAATCTGATATTTGAGAGTTTGTATGTTTATAGAAATATTCCTGACAATCGCTCTCAGACACAAATCTCAAAGATTATCGATTACAATTCAAGTGCCGTCTTGTACCAACAAAGAGCAGACATTGAAACTGATTACAGACATGATGCAATATTTGTAGAAGTGATAAACACCTTTTTAAACAAAAATATAAAAAAAAATGAGATGAAGAGTCTAGCCATAGTTGTTGTAATGTACGATATGTAGAGACTAACCTAAAGTGATACATGTAAATGAACTAATTTCAAAGATGTTTCATTTAGTAGCTCATGTACATACATTTTTCCTCTTCATAATATAACATTGACATCGAACATTGAAATGAGTGAATTATGATGTGTATATTCATAACATACAGTAGAGCCCCGATAATGAGACCACCTTCAGGACCCAAATAATCAATTATTATTATTATGTGGTGTGATTTACTGGATGAATTATGGAGAGTTATTTTAAACTGGTCAGAAAATAAGAGGTTGTTATGACAAGGTGGTCGTTATACACTGGTGGTCACTACTTGAGGTTGTACTGTATTGTTAAAGGGATTGTAATTAATAAAAGATACAAAACTGAATTTGTATGTTATATAGATTATTTATTGATCACTCTAAACTACCATTGTAAGTGTATCAATGCATTACAAAAGCCTGACAAACTAATGTATAGAAAGTCACCGAGACTACATATGTCATCCATTGGATTTGATTAAATCTCCACAATGATTTCATTACAGTAATCAATTCTTTTGCATCATTTGAACAATTTTTTAAGTTGGCAGATCACCAGTTTTAATGTAAAGTCTATAACTTGTATGAATGAAAAATTGTTCAAAATGTCAAGAGTTCAAATGAGTCGAAAACCAATGAAAGAGTTACCCCTGAATACATCCTCTCGGAGGTATGAACTGTTGTAATAATTGACAACATTCACAATATCTCCTACATTGATCCTGACCAGGGCACTAACAGATCCACATCCTCCGTAACTACTTTCATATTGAGTACTAAGGGCTTGAACATTGCCATTGTGGATGAGAGCAACGACCACTGCCTTCGTAAAATCATTACACACATGTGCTGTAAAATGATAAAGTCCATTGACTGGAGCGACAAATATGCCAGTTTGCGGATTATACGCTGATCCCTCGTTTAACGTCACCTTCTGGAAGACAATGATTTGTTTATATTCTGGTACAAGTGTTGATGGATGGCTTGCAATGAAGGCAACTGCAACAGAGATCAGAACCATTGCAAATAGTTGTGAAGAGATACTCGTCAAATCTTAAGGCTTTAATGAATGTTATGATATCAAGAAAAGAAAAAACTTTTTAAGTAACATTTCATACTAGTAATTGTGTTACCTCCCTTTACTCTTTGTTTCTAAATTGCTGAACAGTTATATTATGCATGTGTCTCTCTGATACTCATTCCATTCTGGTTTGAGCTCTGGTCATAACAAAAATTAAAACAGTTCGAATCTTGTTATCATCCATAAAAACATAACGTTGAATTTGATCAGGCCAGAAAAAAGTTGTGTTTCTGCTTACCCGACCAACCAAATGTTTGGTGCTTACCCTAAAGTTTCTTGAAAAAAAAGAATGCTACCATTCATGGTATTAAAAAAATATTTGGGAACAAGTCGCACTTCAAAAGTATGAAATATATGCTTAGAAAAAAATAGAAAAATTTTGTGCCCCACTTACCCTATTCTTTAGGTTGAGTAACCAAAAACATATTTTTCTGGCCTCATTGATAATTCCTCATTTGTCATTTATGATACTTTGATATTCATACTTAGATAAATACCTGTATGCATGTCATGAACAGCTGTAACAATTGAATTTTTTTAAATACATACAAGTATAGGTCTTGCCTTTTCCAACAAATGAAGCAAGTTTAATCTTATTAAATTCGTAAACATCTGTGTTAGTATAATAAATCTATGAATACCAATGATGAGCTCCCATTTAAATACATGTATGGTAATTGCTCTTGTTTTACATATAATAATTGATTAACGAAAGTGTTGTAGTAAATGTATCCAATTTGAAAAAAATTGCTTTCAGTGTGAAATAAATTTCATTCCAATACAATGGAACTGGCTGAGCCTGGGGCCAGGTCATTTTGCTGGTTTAGACTGGATGTCAGTTTAGAGGGAATTTTATATATAATATATATATATTGTTATATATAGTAATGACGTCGGGACCAGAACATTTGGTTGATATAGAGGGGAAACCAGTTTACAGAGGAACCGTTTTAGAGGGTTTCCATTGTAATGTTTTAACATACTGTAGTGTCAATGTCAAAATGACTATGTTTATTTACTTGGATATTTAAATCATTTCTTTACAATTTTAATTGAGTTCAATACAAACAGCATAAGGAATTAGTTCACTTACCCTGTGGTTGCTGAAGTCTGTCAACTGCTGGAAATATCTTGTTGTTCATTTCCTTCTTCATTTGTTCCATTTCAAATTCCAGGCGCACCATTTTCTGCAGTAATTCTTCCTCAAAAGTGAGCCCTGAACACATCGGTTCCTTCCTGACTGCGGATGCCACATGAAACATTACATTGAACACTACAAGTAGCAAATGCACCTTCATTTTTACAGCTTTATCACTGATAAGTCGTCCTATACATATAATGATGGAATTTATTTGACTTTAATATGAATCTAGCCAGTTGTAAACAGCTAAATTCATGTGGTTGTCACTCGTAATTGGAAAATAAAGTCAATGGGATTTCTTGGATTTTGTCTTAATCCTTATTACAAGTACACTGTATCCTGTTTTGAAATAAAAGAAACCAGTCAGTAATTAAGTGTGCATTTAACCCCAATGCTATGCTTTCACAAGTATGCACTCAATTAAACCGACATAATTGATTACAGTAAAACCTCACAGAACGACCACCTTAGTACTAACTGGGATCAATACATACATTGGTTCGTGGCATTAAGACCAATCTGATTTTTACTAGTTTTAAAAGGTTCCTCTTTATTTTTATTTCAATCTAAGTCCGCCGGAACATGTATATCAAACACCATTATACAATTTCATGTGAAATTTGTATTGATCACTCCCATTTTACCACAAGTAATCTGTTGGTAAACCAGAAAATAAGATTAATTGGTGTTCACCACATGTACATTTTGTTGATAGCTAGTAATTCATAACTTATGCGAAGTTTCATTGCTTTATCTAATTTTGAATAAGGATATAAAATCTCCAACGTGATGCAGTTGATGATCATCAGAATTACATTTTTTTTCACTGGATTTAACAGTTTTTCAACAATTTTTCAGTTATATATGGCAACCGGTTCACATAACAATTTTTTTTACTTAACTTTTTGGTCAAATTTTCATAGAAGGGTATGACCTGCCACAACTGGGATTTGGACCAGGTTACAAGTCTAGCACACTAACCACTGGACCACAGTCAGAATTTGTATTGAATACTACATGTATTATTATTTTATTCATGTTTTATTGTAAGCTTTTAAAATTGCATTTGTGCAGTCAAGTGTTGTGTGGAAAGTTTGTATTCACAGGCAACTATGTTTATATTCTCATATACACGTACACTGAAATGTTTTTTATCGTTTTGAAAGAAGGATAAGTATATTGGTATCATAAAAAAGAACCACAGCTTGATCTGGTTTCCCTATAGATACAGTAGAACTTTGATAATGAGACCTCCTTCAGGACCCGAAAAAAGGGTCATAATGCTAAGGTGGGCTAATTATCAAGTTGAATTATAGGAGTTATTGAAAGCTGGTCTATAAATGTCTATGGAATGGCCACTACCTAAGTGTTTTTTAAACATAAAATAAAAGAGACAATTATCTGAACATCCTACATACAACGGAAATACGCCACCTGGTATAAAATAAGAGCAGATTTTTTTTTTATTTCTGTTAATCAGCAGATTTTTGGCATTCAACATTTACCAGACAGTGAAAATTAACATGAGACTAAAATTTCGAAAAAATAAAAGTAAATACAAAAATATATAACAATACATGAGTATGTGCTTTCTTATTTATTTTCTAAAATGAATAAAAATTAATGACTTTGTGGAAGTAAAATCAATGTAAATGTATGATACATTATGAATCTGTACGAGAAAATCCACAAGAATATAAAAAGTACAGTAAGTATTTGATAATCACAGACACAAAACCATTGCTTTCAATGGTTTAACAATTGTACATAAAATCTTGAGGCTAGAAAAACTATTGTCTTGTTGACGATAACTTGACCATAAAAGGAGCACCACATGCAGTACCAACGATCGTCTGTTGAAGAGGGCATAAACTCCAAAAAGGGGGCATAACTCCAAAAATATAGCTTTCAGTATAACGCCCCATGTGTTACAACTGCGCCCTGTCATGAAACAGACGAGCTAAAAATAGGGTTGGTAGGTTGCAAAACTTTTCTGTGTCTTTTTTTTCTAAACATAATTTTTCGTATTTTGGTGGTACAATTTTTCCCAAAATATTTTCATACTTTGGATATTGCTGTTAAATACTTGGGGGACTGTGCAAAAAAGGGTTAGGTCGTGTAACAGACACACTACTATTTTTTATCTGGCTTAATAGTAAGAAACATATACATCAATTTTATTATCAAAAACATTCAGAAATAAAAAGATCTGCGAAAGTCAGGAATGCACTACAAATCTAGTTGTCTAGTTGTTTTAGAGAACCATGCATGTGGATTAAGGGTTCAAAAGGGCCAATATGAAAAACCAAGTATAATACTACATCTTTTGCATGCAAAGACCAGCTTCACATTAACCAAGAACTGTGTAAAAGAAGATTTGTCACTCTTATCTGAGACCATTATACATGTGTATAGTTGTCTCAGCTCTTATCATTTTAATAAATTTTAGCAAAATTTAGCAGAAAGTTTTGAATTTTGCACTTTTCTAAACAAAAGTTCATGAAGGTCATAAAAAAAAAGATAACAGTAGATGTTTTAAAAGTCAATTCAGGTTAGGTAAGGATTTTATCAAAGTCAAATTAATACAGTTTCAACAACAACAAAAAAAAAAACGTTCTTTTTTTGCTTTGAATCCAGGGGGATTTCTGTAGGCTGGATTTCACTGATATCAAACTCTGGTCCCCGTGTTCAGACAATTGGGTTTCCACAACAAAGGTTTCCCTGAATTTGGTATGATTTAAATTTAGGTGGCCAAAATCTTATGTATGAACAAAGCAATGTTCATTAATCCAGTCAATCATCAAGCAGTCAGTCTACCATACTTTGCTCCATCCAAAACACAAACATAGTCAATCATGTGGACAAAGGTCAACTAAAGGAGACAAGAAATAAGACCGCTATATGCATAAACAATCTTAATTTATGAATATAGTAGGTCAACAGCATTGATAAATGCTTACAAATCATCAGCCAATGTTCATACAGTGACTTACATACACAGGTGGCTGTAAATTCTCGTTTGGCAGTATGCTCATAAATCAATAAACATGACAGTACAGTTTCTCCTCTGATGAAACTAATAAAACACATATCCTCCATATATCTGCGTAGTAAGTCTATATTCTGGCACAAGTATAAATAGTCAATCAAAGGCAGAACCTGACCCGACAATTTGGTCCCAGATATTCTTCCATTCCTCAAGTACCATTTGGCATCATACCAAAAAGAATCTTTGATTTTTCCTTCTCAAATGTTTTGTACATATCTGGCAAACTGTTGTTAGCATCTAAAACCTGAAAAATTGTATATATGTATCAAATTGTTGTATCAAAAAAGTTCTCCCCATTTCTCACAAAGGAACTTATCCCTCTTATAGCATGGAAAAAAAAATGAACCCTTTGCCTCATAATACCACATTTCCCCATCTCTGAAGCAGATGACTTTTGAAAACAAATGTGGCAAAAGAAGCCATAACTTGTAATGAGTAATGGCTTCTTTCGCAACAATATTTTCCACTCTGTCTGAGAGAAATAACCCAAATTTTAAATAGATGTTTTATATATTTCCTTTGAATTTGGAAAAGTCCAAAGTATGCTTATTAGGCAAAGGATTAAATAAACTCAGGAAATATGGTGATGTTATGAAGTGATATTAATAAGGAGGCCTCCTTAACTGAGTGATTATAGTCTCTCACTAGAAACCACAAGCCCCCCTCCCCCTAGTTTGAATCCCATCCAGACCAGAAAAACTCATATGTGAGGATTCAGAAATTCAATTCATCTACCCAGATGCATGACCTAGGCTCTTCCTCTACAGATAAAACTGGAAAAGTTGCTAAATGAGAGAAAAAATGAGAGAAAAAAATCATCAAAGTATAAATAATTTTTTGTTCAAAGATCATTCATTATAGAATAATCAGCTATAAAAAGAATGTATCAAAAATCTAAGTCTTAAGGCAATGGAGATAAGAATCTGTACCAGAACTGGTGCCGGTGGCTGGTAAGTTGTTTTTTCTATCAACCATTCTTCATGAAGATTATGTAAATCTTGCAAATATTTCTGAAAATGTCATGATAAAACATAAAATTTATACACAAATTACATGAGTTTAATATCCAAAATATCAAAAAGTATAAGCATTTTAACACAAACATGTTAACTGTTAGCCAATTACTGTGATTACATTCAACCCCCGAAATACATGTAGATAGTGTGATTCTAATGAGATTAGCTTAAATTGTGTACAAATTTCCTCACTTAAGCATGAATTATCAGATTACAAGTTAAGTCTCAAAGATCTGGCTTATCAGAAAAAAACTGACTCAATCCAAGTAAGAAATACACATTAATGGAGCATCATACTGGCTGTGATATAAAATCTGAGTTTTTACCAATGGAATGCACTGTTCCTCTGGCCTGAGTCTATTTTTGATTCTGTCTAACAATACTTCAGGTTTTGTTCTGAGGTAAACTGAAATAAAATTAACGATTATGATTCAAAGTATACAAAAGTAAAAAAACATTTTATATTTTCTAACATATTGAAGCAAATAGTTTTATAACAATTTTTCACAGGAGTTTAACGTCACACCAAAAGCCATGGTCATTAGGCAACTTTCCAGCTATAACAGAGGAGAAAGACCCCCCCCAAGGCTTACATCAAGTAGAACCACCAATCTTCTGTAAGTTAGCTGGGCAGTTTCCTCACAAATAAAATTTGATCGTGGGGGGGGGGGAGACAGTGAGAGGCTAGAGATAAGAAGTAAGAAATAACTTTTCAGGTTTAACTCAGTTCAACAGTATTTCAGATGTCAGTTATTTTCCAGCAGTTAACGTTTTTCCTTGATTCTGTACCCATACCAACCTTGTTCCCCGCAAGTAACTGCCAACTTCCCAACAAGTACAATCAGCAAAGGAGGAAGAATGGCTTTGGACATAAAAAGGTCACAGAGAACATTATGCCAAACTCATGGTTTGAACTCACACACACCAAGTCCATAGACCTAACAGTTAGCCAACCGGCTATAAAAAACAAGGAACCAGAATCATCATCCTGTATATCAGTATTCCTACCTATGAGATCAACACCAACATCTTTTGAGGTAGTCAACCAGTTGAACCATTCATTCAATATGACGTAATCAAGATCAGGCATCATTTTACTGAAAAAAAGACAATAATAAACAATATTTTACCAGACTACACAATATCACATACCAGTCTCAAAGTGTGGCAATATCATTGGTCAATTTTGAGACTGTATCGAATAACAACCAATCAGAACACTCAAATTTCAGATGGTTTCAGTAAACTGTCAGTAGATTCAAGTATATCTCAACCATAAGTAATGTATCATTCAACCAAAAATCTACACAATCAAATTCAACAGAATTTGTATAATGAACAGAAATTTGAGTGTAGGGACCTGAGCATGAAGATTTGAGAGCAAAGATTTGCCAGCTGAAATTTTAGAGTGCTAGGTATGATTTCAGATCCACATGGCTGTGACCAATAGTTTAATAATCAAAATGCCCACTAATTTTATCAAAACATCATATAAAATAAACAAGGTCAAAATTTAGGACAAACAAGGAGCTTGAACAAGATGATTTGAGATGCTAATTACTTCTACATATATGTTTAAATAATGAATGATTTTACCTTTTATGTAGATTTTCTATAAAACAGTATCTTCCACTGTACAATGACCTCTCCATTAGTTTCACAGGACATGTCTTAAATTGCAAAAATACACAAAATTGAGTTGTACAAAAGCTGTCAGTGTGTGTGAAACAATATGGCCAAAACAAATGTTTGTTTCTGGTTACATGCCCCAAAAAATATGGGTTGCTAGGTAAGGATTTTTTCATTTTTGCTTTTTTTACATATATCGGCATTACTGTTGTGAAAATTACAATATAGCACTAAGATCTGGATGCCGTAAAAACTTTTAAGTCAGCAGGTAAAAGATGGGTCAGTCGGGTCACCGGAAGCAAACATTTTTTAGGTCTAAAAACCATCAACAGAGATAATAAACAACAAACATACAAATTAGCAAACTGATAGACTCTCAACAAACATCATATTTATAGATTTAAATGAAACAAACATTTATTTATAGTAAAAACTCAATTAGCGACCATCTTATTATAATGACCACTTATTTACCCCTATAATTCAACTTGATAATAAGACCACCTGGTTGTTATGACTGGTTTTTTGGGAAGTGAAGGTGGTCTCATAATAGAGGTCTTGCTGTATGTAAATATATCAAAATTTCCATGAGTCACCCTTGTCCTAAATATTTCTGTATCTGATTAAGACAGGCAAAAATAAATCAAAGTCCAAAGTACACAAAAAATGATCATTTGGCAGAAAGGTAGGATAGTTGTGTTTTCCAACGATGACAAAAAAATCATACATTTGGCAAATTTCCAAATAGTCCTACATTCTTTAATAAAATTGAACGCTACAAACATTTACATACAACAGAAAACCAACCATAGCAAGCACTTTTATGCTAAAACCATGTCAGCATATCGACCACATATGTTAGGATTGGTTTTTGAAATTCCCAACATACTTCAACTTAATAATTAGGCCACATTAATATAAACCATATTGTTCGATCACAAAGGTGGACATTGACTTAAGAGTTAGACTTTACAGTACATTTAGTCCATAAAATAAATACATTTTTTTGTCAAAAAGCTGTGTTATCGCTATCTTTGCTTGTACATGTAATATCAGACACCAAATCAGCTGCTATGATTAAATTTATCAGATCAATTAAAATTATCAAAGGTTATGCACAAAAAAAAATACTAAATATCTGATACAAAGCAGAATGACTAATTTTAATGTACAGCTGTTTGCAAATACATGAATAATCACTGACCTGTAGCAATGATAATTTAATAATTTGTTATGTTACTAGATATTATATAAAAGGCAAGTGGTTATGGCCTAACTAGCCCCTCACCATTGAGAGTTCGAATCCCAACTGTTGTGACTAAATTTCACTTGTGAGGAAGCTGTCCAGCTAGCTTATGGAAGGTCAGTGGTTCTACCCAGGTGTAAGCCTGGAGTCTTCCTTCACTATTAAAGCTGGAAAGTTGCCAAATGACCCCAACTGTTAGTGTGACGTTGAACTCCAGTGAAAAAAAGATTGTATAGGAAATGTATATCATGCAGATGTCAAAGCTTGTCTGTTACTTCTACATTACAATTAATCAAAGCATTTTTAATTTTAAATACATGTACTGGGTACTCTTATAGGATACAGAATTTAAACAGAGCATTTTGATATGTCCTAACATCAAGGAATAAGGTTGGATACTAAATACAGAAAATAAAAAGAGTGCTCACATGAGGTTTAGTGTGTAGTTCAGTCATAGTTAACTGTGAATAGGACTGAAATATAGCACCCCACCTAGCTGGATCTTCATACATCTTAGCCTAAAATAAACATGAAAATCAATTATCACATCTATGTGCAATGACAAAAAGTATACAATTGTTCAACATGTTACTTGATCAAATCTGCACAGAGTATTCAAGTTCTCATAATTAAGAAGTCCTTAAGACTTGTAACAAAATTTTTTATTAAATAATAAATCACTTACAAATGCATTGTGACCTTGAATATCTCTCCACTTATGTGTAGGTTCCTCGAGAATCTAAAATGAATAAATACCAAAAGTAAGATATAAAAATTGTCAGCAAAATTTTGGAAATGAGGAACACTCAAATGTATATTTTTCTTACAGATTCAAGCTGAGTTTACCCTTGAACTGAAATTCATCTGACAAGTCCTGTAAAAAAATGACCAAATTTCCAGATCTCGCATACATCCTTGTCTTTCACTTGAGTTTAACGTCCCACCAGCAGTCAGTGTCAATTGGCAGCTTCCAGCTTTAAAGATGAAGGAAGACCCTAGGTGTACACCTAGGTAGAATCACCAAACTTGCATAAACTAGCTGGACAGCTTCCTCATATGTGAAATTTGGTCCTGCGTGGGATTTGAACTCTAAGCGCTTGGGGGCTAGTGATACCTAGTCAGTGACCATTACCAATCTACATCTGTAAGAGTTGGTTTATAACTGATACATTATGGTCATGTTATACTGATACATTATGGTCACGTTATTAAACAGATTGGTTGAGTAAAGTCTCATGTAGCCTCATATGACAAAACGATGGATTCATCAAGCGGTGCAAAATTACATAGTTTAACATTAAAGCTCAAAGTATGGTAACTGAATTTTACAATTTCAGACAACTAGAACATCTAAAAGCTTGTCACTCACTAAAACTGCAGATTATGTAATACAGTTAAACCTCAATAATGAGACAACCTACCAAGGGCCTGAAAAATTGGACATAATAATAAGGTGGTCTCATAATAAACTTGAACTACATGGGAGTTATTGGAAGCCAGTCTGAAAATAAGTGGCGTTATAACAAGGTGGTTGTTATATTGAGGTGGTCGCTACTTAAGGTTTTACTGTAATTATTAACTTACCTCAACCACACCAGAAAACTTCTTGAAGTAGTCTAATAGTTTTGTTTTTCCAGAGGCAATATTACCCTCAACACACACCTGAAATATATAGGTATAATCAAACAAGTGAACAAAAAAACAGAAATATTTGGCCCTTATTCAGTTACATGTATTTATTTAGTTGACTCAAGGCAGCAATTTTTTTTTGATTTTGGGAAAGGGTCAGGCAGCCAGTTCACTGATATACTAACCAGTACTAACTTGCCCTTCCACAAGGAGCCAGCAACATCTCCATAAATGAAGGGAAATTAACATATTTGTCAAATTTTCATTGAAGGGCATGACCTGCCACAACCAGGATTTGAACCCAGATCAACTGGCTACAAATCCAGCACACTAACCACTGGATGGTTGTGGCCTTGAAGAGGAATGAACTGGTCTAATACAGAAATTCAATACTTAGGTCTAGTCAGTAAAATCTATGGTTCTGGATATTTTAATAACTTATAAATTGTACATACATGTATACATGATTTTCACTTACCGTAAATTTCGTCTTCATCCCTGACCCAAACATGAAAGGCAAACCAATTCTTGTTCCAACACAAAAGAATCGACCTAAAAATTACACACTTTATTATAAATCCACCAATGAACATTTTATCAAGGAAATTTATGCACATAGAACTTATTTTTTAGCTTGATTGTATATAAGCAAATCTAAAAAGAATAATCTATTAAAAAAATTCATAATACAGCCTTAATGCTCAATGATGCAAAAACTAAGTCTAAATAAATTAAGAAAGTCCTACTGCCCACAAATCTCTGGGCAATACCCAAGTAAAGTTAAAGTTTCACCAGAATTAATCTTTGCAGTCAAAGGTTCTGAACCACTAAGAAAGTTTATTATTCAACTAAAACATTGCAAAAAAGTTAACACAAAAATATGTATTTGTCATAATCCTTTAATAACATAAAACAAAAGTGTATTAAATTTCTGAAACTAAATTTATACTAAACTTAACAAACGAATTAATGAAAATTTCAGCAGACAATGAAAACTCAAGTTCTCAAAATTTTAGTGTGCAAATTTGACATGGCACAGCTATTTATGTTGTGTGTGTCACAAGTGAGAGTGCCAAGAGTGGAGACGAAGGGGCAGATATGGCTAGAGTAGGTGTTTTGGGCAAGGATGATAGCATACTGATATCCTTAAAAAAAAATATTTGTATACTAAGCATTATGGGAGTCTGAATATATTGAATACACTTGTTCATATCTCTTAATTTGAAATAAATAATCATTACAGAAATAAAATAGAAATGTGCATCCCTCTTTAGAACCCCCCTTGAAACATAATCAATAACGTTCATTATCAACATAATCATTTTATCTTCCTTGAACCTTGATCAGTGTCAATTGTTTTAATTTTGTATTCGCTTTCAGAAAACTGTTTGCAATAAACCATATTCCATTGTCCAAATTTACCTTACAAAAGTAGAACATGAATTTTCAGAGAATATGTAGATTTCTACAATCAAAGTATTTAGCCCACAAATTTATCATACTCGAAATTAAAAAAAAAACAGGACTGATAGTAGACCATTTGCCTATTTTGGAAAAATTTCAGTGTGAACTTTTCCTTTAGTTCTAAATTGTCACAAGAAAACACTACACCTGAAACCGCAGTTTCAGCTAGCATGTTGAAGGGATGGTGTATAATGGTGTATTAGGCTTAAAATGGCCACAGGGACCAAAAACACATATATCATATATATACAAATAGAGTTAAAGAAACTTGGTACAGAAACTGTCATTTCGGAAGTTGTAACCCTTGTATATATGTAACGTAGGTGTTTTTGGTCTGTGTGGCCATTTTAAACCTAATACACCATTATACACCATCCCTTCAACGTGCTAGCCCCCTGTGCCTGAAACCATTAATGCATTATACACATATAATACACATATGTGTATAATGGTCTTAGATTACACATATTAATATGAAGTAATATTTAGCCATTACAACAGCAACTAGACTCGCTAATGGCAAACATTAAAGGCATAGCAGAACTCCAAGTCAGCATATTTTGTTATAAAATGTAAGTAAGGTTATTTAAATCAACTTTGATTAAAAACAATATGCAAACTATTCACAACATTCTTTGATCACTAACTTATAGGCATACAATACAGCGAACATAATTTGAAATCAATGAATGAAAAGCTATACATTAATAGTGCCAATAATATGACTATAAATAGCTTTCTACACAAAATAAAATCGATAATTTTAGTCTGTATAAAAATTCGAAAAAAAACTTGTAATTCAGTGCCAATAAAATAAATTCCTCAAATATTGACAGAATTGCAAGGAAATACTTCCTACCATAAATTATGACCTGTTTCTTCGGCACCAATCGACGAATGAAACGGACCTGATTAAAAATCATTATTTTGTCAACATACACAAAGCATGTTCAATCAGGAATCCTGAAAATCTATCTTTAGACGTTACCAATATTTTTTGACCAATGAAACTGCGAGTATCGGGAGGAATACCTCTAGGGGAGGAGCTAAATCTGTCGTTTCTTCTAATTATATTAACCAATCATATTCGAGCTGTCATTCTTTACAGGATTCCGGAAGTGTACACTGAATCTCTCATGCACTTTGATACGAATTAAGATGTACAAACACTGTTTATCGTTTTCTCGAACCTGTTCGTCTGCGATTAAAGGAATCAGAATGTCGTCCACGTCTTTCAATAACGGCAAACTTGCCGGGAAAGTTGCTATCGTTACTGCTTCAACTGAAGGGTAATATTTATGGTGGTCATTTGGTTATTCGCATTAATAGCTCTGATATCTTGTGTATTCGTAGTCGTACGGAAATTTGTTAATTTCCCGTGTCTGTTTTTATGAAGATTGAACCGTTCAATGCTCTTTTTTAATAGCTCTTAATAGAAAGATAACTTGTTAAGTTATTTTTTTGTGCATATGTGTTAATTATTAAATGACATTCTTCATTTTAGCTATATCCAGAGACAGTCATCTCGGGGTCAATATATAGATCGTTGAAATCGGTGAATTTTATCATCGATTTAGAAATACTGGTGGTGATTTTAATCATATTAAATATGTTGCTTGTGGTGAAATCTTGTTATCACAAATAACTCTCTTTCAAATGACATTGTCAATGACCTGGCGATCATCTACCGAGTACTAAGGTCATTCTATAATCTTTGGCAAAGACTTTGCCAATTTGATGTCACTCATTTTCAAAATTCGTTTTTTGCATAATTATTTGAGTTTGACACAGCATTTTACACAAATTAACCTTATTAATTTGTTATGCTCATTTCTGGCACATTTTTGTTATTTTTATTCTTCTTTATTTCAAAATATCTTTACTGCATGTATATACCCAATCGCCAAAAAACCTATGTCATCCAAGGGGGAGCAAACTATATTGTGATAATTCATTTTCAAACTGCAAATCAAAATCACAACCACTGATAATTCAACATGAACCGTCCCCCAGAATTAGGAATTTTCACAACATTTTGGACAAAATTGGAAAAAATAAAAATAAGTTGCAGTTGCCTTGCAATTGGAAAAAAGCATACCTTTTGTGATTGGGAACATGACTGAATATCAGTTGTCAAAACGCCCCCCCCCCTGATTATCATTAGAAAATGCTATAATTTTGTGGGTGGTAGTCTTCAATTATTCATTTTACTCAGTGATACTATGCATATCTTAATGAAAATTACATATTTAGGAAGAACATGAATATTGAATTATGCTACTATAATATTATATTATTTGGATTAGGTCTTTCTGTCATGCTGTTGTTTTTATATTATCATGGGTCCATAAAAAACTGGACAAACTTCTTGGTACCCAGCTAGTCAAACTGTACATATGTCTTATTGAATAGAAATCTGAAACCTGTATAATTGAAAGTTGGGCATATTTGAAGAAGTCTGAATTATCTGCTCATAGAACTTTTTTTCAGGTAGGGGGAGGGGTCTTTTTCTTAAATTTGGGTAAAATAATAATTTGGTATTTGTACCACTAGGGGAAGAAAAAACTTGATGTAAACTGAATTTTATGGGAAAACTGCATGATTTTAAAGACGGTTCCAGCTACAGAAGCAAAAAAAACCCCTGGCTCATAATTTTTGGATTGTTTACACAGGATTGGTTTAGCAATTGCCAGAAGACTTGGTCAAGATGGGGCTAAAGTGATGGTCAGCAGTAGAAAACAGGAGAATGTGGACCGAACTGTTGCAGAATTAAAAAGTGAAAATCTGGAAGTGTCTGGTATGGTTTGTCATGTTGGGAAATCTGAACATCGATCAAAACTCATTGAACAGGTATAATGTAGGTCAAACCAAATTTGGTCTATGTTTTGTGTTGATCCCCAGCATTTTTCAAAAACAATGACAATAAATCTGGAAAAAAATTATAGTGTAGCTAGGACACTATTTTGCATGTCAGATTTCTTTGACAAAAGAAAGAAATGTTTTTGCAGCAAGACATTCTATATAATAGCAAAACACTAATGCACAGGAATACCAGTATGAGTGAGTTTGAATACAAGAAAGCCTATGTTTAATTTCTTCTTACTTTTTTCAGACAGTTTCACAGTTTGGAGGAATTGACATTTTAGTATCAAATGCTGCTGCTAACCCAGCCTTTGGACCTATTCTTGATGTAAGTAATAAGGATTTATGGAGCTAAGGATAGCATTAAGCCTTCTTAAAGTGACTCTTCAGTGTAAATATCTCAAATTCTTTATTCATCATAAATAAAATCCTCTAAAAATTAAAACTTGTCTATAATTTTGAGCTTCAATTAATGGCCACCCAAGGAGAAGGTTCGTCTGCATACACCTTTAGTATATAGATTTGATAGAGAATTTTCATAACGGCCATAATTATCTATTTCCTCTTTTTTGTGCCTTGTGTTCACAGGTTTGACTTTACTGTTTATTTACCCAAGTCTTTTTAGTTCAATGGACACTCATAAGAAAAGTTGTTCTATTTACATATTCCAAGTCTGTATCTTTGTAAGTGATAACCTACAACACATTTACCATAGTCCTGGTTTTATTTGCAGACTACAGAAGAAGCTTGGCAAAAGGTAACCAGATTTCAAAATTTGGTTTATGAAAATTCTTATATTCAGCAACTCATATTGGAAAGTGTAATTAAATCAAATGTCAAATATTGTTTTCAATACTTTTCCATGCTAATTAAAGAAACATGCTTACTTCCCCTTGGTAAATCAATTAATCAGATTACAATATATACAGTAATGTTACATCAATGTTTGTACATATTCTGTACAATTTGCCTAAATGTGTGTCTTCATATATGAAGTCTTTATTATTATTACACCTAATTTGGACAAAATTTCAAGTTATTTATGTAATAATATATGTACTGTGAAATACCAACATTGATTATTTAGAACAAACTGACCTCCAAATGAAGGCCATCTGTCAAAGAAGGCCACATGTTGTCTTTCCCAAGGGTGGTCTTTGTTCACAGGTTTGATTGTATTTTCATTCACGCAAAAATTGACAACTATTTTCACTAAAACTTTTTTTCAGATATTTGACACTAATGTTAAAGCATCATTTTTTCTATGTAAAGAGGTTGTTCCCCATATGGAGAAAAGAGGGTATGTATTAATTATAGTTGATTATTCATATTCATGCAAACATAAAGATATGTCAGTAACCTTTCTGTAATAGCGAAGGTTAAATAGAATTATCAAATGTAGAAAAGGATTCTTAGAAAAGAACATGGATAAAAGTTTGTAGTGAATGCAGGTTATTACAGTTAAATAAGTTTATGATTATGATTTTCTTTCACTGGGATTAACGTCATTGGTGACATTTTGGTGACATTTCAAGATTTTAACTATGGTAGATGGCCCTAGGTGTACACTCAGGTAGAACCACCAACCTTTCATAAATTAGCTGGCCTGCCTCCTTCCTAGGTAGGATTTGAACCACAGTGATGAGGAGCTATTGATTACTGGCCAGAGACCATAACCACTTGACCACGGAGACCCCTCATAATTTTTAAATTAGTTTTCTTAGATTCATTGGAGCTGAATATGTTAACCATATGTCTGATAGATCAGTATGTATTCTTGCTTGTTCCAGAGGTGGATCTGTGTTGTTTGTATCATCATTCGCTGGTTTCCTTCCTATGGAAGTAAGTGGATTATATATCTGTTGTAAAACTGTCTTTATTTAAAGGAACCAGACTCTAGATTTATATTCTTCAAGATCTAGGAATCCTTTCATTTTCAATAGTTATGTATTTGAAGTAAAGTCTGACTATCTATCTTTAACTCTTCCAGTGTCATTCAGTTCATTATCATCAATACTGGATCAAAATTTGATTACCTACCTTTAAGACATCGTATTCTACGCTACTTTTGAATGATGCATTATTTGCTTCTGGTAATTGACTGTTTATGTTGACTGGTTTATTTCAGTTTCTAGGACCATATTCAGTTAGTAAAACAGCATTGGTAGGATTAACAAAAGCTTTGGTTCCACAACTGTCATCATTGAATATCCGAGTGAACTGTGTAGCCCCTGGTGTTATAAAAACTAAATTTAGTGAACAGGTAAGAATTAGGCAAAATGAAATAAATACTATGTTTCATATATTTGCATCGTGAAAATTACTGGGTTAGTAAGTCTGCCAAACTTTTTTTCAAATATATAATAAATTATATATATATTTTTGTATAGAAAGTAGAAGTTTATGGAAATTGAAATATTGGCAAGAAAAAAAATGATTTCGTGGCCAAAAAAAACCCTAGTGTCAGCAGGAGATGCAGGAGGCATCATGGTCTAGAGGTAGAGCGTCCAACCTCTGATCCGAATGTCCCAAGTTCGAATTCTGGCTTTAATGGGTTTTGTTCACGAACTTCACAAACCCATTTTTCAGACGCAGTACTGGTGTAGTGTCCAGGAAGCAGACTTGAGTGGGATTAATATAAGTAAAATTACTTGTTTCACAATGGAGCTAAAATAGATTAATATAAATGAAACTAAAAGATGTGGGTCAGGTTAGTGAAGACCAGGAACTTTTTATGCCTTACCTGTTATGAAAACAAGAAAATTGGATGGTATAATGTGTAATCTTTTTTTTCTGTAATCAGCTTTATTCAATTTTCATACATTTATTAGTATAACATTTACACGCAAAATTGGCATACATGTATTAATTAATTGATTCAACAATACAGATTATTATAAGGTAATATGTTGTGACCAATACCATACAGACATACTATGCTCAAGGAATTATGAAAATAGTGATATCTATTTTTGCATAAGAGGCATTTGTTGATAAATATCTGATTTGATGTCAGTTTGTTTGAGTATATGTTGATACACGTGGTAATTTTTACTTCCTGTATGGGATTTACTTGCATATTTATTGTTCTTTCTTGTTCATATTTTTACAGTTATGGAAAAACCCAGCAGTAAAAGATATGGTATTGCAAATGATTCCTCAGAAAAGGTAAGAAATAATACAATACTATAGTGTTGATATCACTGTTATGAAAAATTTCCACAGCAAAGGGGAGATAACATTTAACTTAAGTGCTGTTGTAATGAATTCATGGGTGCCTCTGTAAGCAAGTTGTAATAGTCTCTGACTAGTTATAACTAGCCCCTCATTTCTGTGAGTTTGAACCCCATCTTGGACAAAATTTCACATGTGAGTAAGCTGTCTAGAGAGTTTACTGAAGGTTGGTGGTTCTACCCAGGTATATGCTCTGTGTCTTCTTCCACCATTAAAGCTGGAAAAATCACTGACTCTGGCTGTTGGCACAATGTTAAAAAATTAATTCACCAATATGAATAATTTCGTAATTTCGCCTCATTGCAGATTTATTAAAAAACAACATTGAAGCAACTACTACTGAAATCTTTGTACTTAGTCTTTCTTGTATTTAAAATACTTTGACCCTCTTTAATGCTTTATTTTCCTTTTTCTTTTGTAGAATTGGTGAACCGAGTGAAATAGCTGGACTAGTGTCTTTCTTGAGCTCGGATGATGCATCTTATATCACAGGGGAGACAACTCTAGTTACAGGTGGAATTCCAGGACGATTGTGATTCATTTCTTTCATAACGTTTTAAAAGTCACATATTTGTATATTCTAAATCATGTTATGAATGATGAATTCATATATTTTCCTGTGATGTCTGACTATATTCAGTGTAAATGTTTCACATTTAGACATAAGTTCCATGGCAAATTGCAAATATGAATAATTGTTCTTACAGTGGTTCCTTTGTAGACCAATTTTCCCTCTAAATGGGCCAAATGTTCTGGGCCTCATTACCATATAATTCAAAAATCCCCTTTAAGCTAGCCTCCCCTCTAAACCAGAAAAAGAATGAATTTTTTTTTTCAAAATTTTTAAAAAGTCTTGGTAGAGGGAATTAGAGATTGACTAACAGCAAACCAACAAATTACTAAGGACAGCTTTATGATAGTCGTAAATTCTGTTTTTTTTTTATTTTTTTACGTTCATTCTTACCTACAACTTGATTTATGAATTTAAAGTTTAGAACTGAAACTTGTCAGAAAGCTTATTGCCAAATTTGTATCTGTACTTATAGCCAGCCAATCAGGAGCTTTCAGTTTGGGTCTGGTCTTTAACCATAACTGAAATATAAATCTCAGATCTAGTTCTAGTTTTAGGTACATGTCACACCAGAATGCAACGAGTGATCTGTGATATGAAAGAAAATAAACATTTATGAAAATTGGACTTGATTTTGCTTTTGTTTTTGATTTTTCTAACATTTGACTTAGTACCCAAACTTAAACCCCAGTATATCACTATGAAGCCCCATGTGGTGCTTTTTGAAACTTAACCCTAGTTATAGTGACATTGAGAAACACCCAGTTTCAGATACAGTCAAACAACAAAAAACTATTTCTTCTTGGTCATTTATTGGTAAGAAATAATGAAACAGACTTTATTTATCTATTGAAAGGTACATTATAAACTCAACATATGAATTTTATCCTAAAGCCATAAAACGTGAGATGTCGCTTTACGCTGCTGTTCTAGTGTTCCTTGACAACCATCTCATCTCGACACCATCAGTCACAACGTGACTGACATGTATATTACATCATTCCATATTGCCGTAATGACCTGCACTGAAACTCCTATGAAAAACATACGATAACAACTCCAAAAAGGCAGTAATGTTTCTTGTATGTATCATTCAAAACATCACTGAACATCAACCGTAAACTTGTCGAAAACCGCAAAAAAAAACAGTTTAAGTCTAATTATAATTTTGGGGAGTGGACTTGCTCTCAGACGCCACAAATTGTTCCGGATCTGCATCTCTATCAGTTATCAGTAAATTCCCTGAAAAATACATTAACCAGAATTTTATCTAGAGGTTGTACAACTTTAGGTTCGTCGCGAATCTTTCCTTCTCGTTTACGTATGACGACAAAATCAACAACATACGCAGTTTTTTATCAATTTATAATCATTTTATTTATAATCATAATCATGACGTCATTTCGTCCAAACAGTAACTAAATGATTTTGTCGTTTTAACAACCTGGAACCAATGTGTTTATTGGTCCCAGAAACAACCGAACGTATTGCACCGAAAACGAAAGGTCAGTCTTGCTGATTTCATGTGAGTTTGGGGATTGAACCGACCTCTGGGTCAACTAGACGATCATTAAGATTTTTATTTTCATTCAGATGCTTGTTTTTTACATGCACTGTCTTTACGAAGACAGGAAAATAACTAAAATCAGTATTAAATTCATATGATACCAGCCACAACGTATCGATACAAAAATATTTTTTCCTAAATAACATTGAAAAGAAAGTTATTTTAGTTTACTGCAAATACTTACAAAGAAATATGAAAATCGTTCTGAAAAGGCTCATTTCTATAACATTTCATAATACTGTAATATCAAAGATGATCATATAATAATTGAGACCATTATAGTTATAATCACGATAAAAAACGCGATATGAAGACCATATTAATATTTTTGCAATTTCAAGGAGAGTTTGCAATATTGATGTGGTCTCATTTCAAGTTAAATTATGCTGGAATATTTGAAAATTGGTGAACGATTTGATGAGGTGGTCTTAAAATTAACGTGGTAATCTAAGTGAGATTTTACCGTACATCAGCTCATTTTAGTTTTTAGTCATAGTTTATTGAACGGGCCCATCATTGTTGCCTCTTTGTCTCATCCAGGTCTCGATTTAAATCATATGTCAACATATATTTATAGCAAGTGAGAAAAAACACGAAATATATTTATTGATATAAATTGGCAGAAAGCCAGTACGAAATATTTCGACGCGAAAATTGCGCACACAGTAGAAAGTCCGCACAAATTAACGCAACGTCTTATTTTGACGTTGAAATAATGACGTCATATTGTTTATTTTATACATAAGTGAAACCAGTTTGTGACGGCGTCAACGAGGAACTACACTACCTTTTGAAAATGTGTTCCAATAAGAATGAAAAATAGGCGACAAAATAAATCATCAAAAGCATCAAAGAAAAAAACAAACGCCAACGACGATACGTCGGAAAAAATAACTAAATCTATTAACTTTGAAAAAGATTCTAGTTCTAAAAAGAATAGGAAAGTGAGTTGGGAAGATATAAAAACAGCGAAAACAGTCGAAAAAGAAGCCAAGCGGGCGAAGGTCACAACAAACGTGACGAGTAATTCTGTAAAGGAACAATGTAAAAAATCTGACAAAAATAAACAGACCTCTGTGACAAACGGGCTTTCAAGAATATCAACAGCAAAGAAAGCTACTGCTAATGAAATTGCTGACGAAGAAAAGGCACTTGACGTTCAAACTTATTTAGATACATTACCATCAGAAGAAATAAGAAAATTTATTGAAGGTCTCATCGCAGAGGATAAATTCAATGTAAGTTTCTCTGTTTTCTTGTCCGCTATACTGTAATTGGAGGCAGAAAATAAAGTTTCCGATGCGGGGCTCGAACCTGCGACCTTCTGCTTTCATGTCAGCTGCTCTACCAACTGAGATAATCGGGCTGACGAATCGGGCATACAAACTACTATAAACACATAATACATAAAGCATTGTTACAGTTCTTATTTGGCCAGCATCCGGCTCTTCTCAGGAAATATCTTATCATTGATTTATTAACGTCAGCTAATTTATATTAGATCTATTGTTCAATGTTGTGGGTATGGACGACTGTAATAATATGCTGATCTTACATTACCATTTTTCACAGTTTTTTCTTTTAATTTGCATTAATTTATTGATACCATTTAGTGATAAAAACAATTTTGTGGAAGCAAATCCGAAACATTATTCAAGGCCTTGCCGTATTTTGTCTCCCCATCGCTGTGTAGTGATTGTAGGAATATGGGCTACTTTCAACAGCCTTGCTGTTGGATTAACTCTTTAGCAACGTCGTTGAGTGTCCGCTTATAGTGTAGGGGTCCTGGGTTCCATCCCCGGTTGAGACCATGGATTTTTCTCGCTCCCAATATACTATAGCTGTATGGCTAATTGTCGCCAATGCAAATCACGTGATGACGAATATTCAAATAAATTGGCGGTTACATAATTATATCTTTTATACTTTAAGTCAGTAAATGAAATTAGATGTATAATTGAGACGTATGCGGCAAAATCGTTATAAAAATTGTGTATAAATGTGTATAAATTTGTATACATAAAAGCAAAGGATCGACTTAATTGTAGCTTGTTTTTCAACCCAATCCTTTTTTGTAGTAGTGTCTTATAAACATGTATATTTTATGACGAAATCATTGATTTAAGTGATTGCATTATTCTGTCTATGGAGACGACTTCTTCTTGTTTGGAATTTGACCCCCTGAAATAGTTGATTGGCAATTACTGCGAACAACTTAATATTCCGAAAGTCACAGCTTTTTATATTTAATTTTACATATAAAAATGATCAAAGTCGTTATTTCAGCACATATTAGCAGTTAAAGCAGTACTATTTTTATCTTTTTTGGAATGGTATACAACACGAAGTCATGAAGACACTATGAATTATAATTTCAGATGCTTCCTGTAAACACAAGCGCTCTGATTGGGAACATAGAAATGATGGAGAAGTATTTTAAGAAAGACTCGGAAACCGGAAAGTCTAAGTACGACCCTAATGGCCGGTGTCTGGATGGCGGTACACCACTCCATGCGGCAATCAAAGCCAAAAACAAACAATCTGTTAAACTCCTTCTTCAAAACGGGGCCGACTGTTCTTTGGTGGATTTCGTAAGTTATAATTATTAATTTCTATGATATTTAACAATAGTCGCAGTTTTGAAGATGATCAATTGATCATTGATTGATCGCTTTGGAATCCGAAAGTGACCTCATACTATATATACTTATATTGAGTTCAAACCCGGTCGCGGCAGGTCATACCCGTCTATGAAAATTTGACGAAAATTTAGATTTTCCTTCATATATGGAAAAATTGCCAGCTCCTTGTGGAAGGGTAAGTTAGTACTGGTTAGTATACAGTTCAGGAAAACTAATTAGGTAAACCGGCGACCATAATAACTGAAAAATTGTACATCAATATTGTTTTGTTTCTGTACTAGACTGTTGATCCAAACCTTCCTCTCCGCGACGACTCACATTTCAGTTTCAGAAGTAACAAATTTACATTTTCCAAGTGCCTCTTTCCCGACTATATAAAATGTTTTTAATGTCCTGTTTGTCAGAATGGAACTTACAAATTTAAAGATGTATCTCTTCCATGGGCAGTTTCTTTTCCCAGTCCATTTTAGACTAGGGGTTGTCGATTTTCTCCTGTTTTTTACCGAAGTTGTTTTATAATTTCTTTTCCAGATGGGTGACAATGCAATCATGGCCGCTATCAAAGCTGGGGACGCCACCGTCATAAATACAATTTGGCCTAACCGCGGAACCCTTAAGGTGGACCACTGCAACATGGTTAGTTCAGTTTTACAGAACTGAATTAAATAGTTTATTAGTTAATAGCTTATAAAAACATTTCGCTCTCAGAAATATAGCAGAATTAACATAATACAGTTCGATGACCATCCTTGTATATAATACCGATCAATTTAAACCATTCATTTTTTCCTTCGTATATTTCAAGGCAATCGAACGCCTTATATTTATTAGCTAATTATGGACCGTAATTACGTATAAGGTAATTATTCTCGTATCGAATGCACTACACATCTTGATCAATTTTTCTTCTACTTTAGCTTGGTATGACAGCATTACATTTAGCCGCTGAAAGAAGCTGGGAAGCCTGTATAAGTTTTCTGTTACAGAATCGAGCATCACCCAATATTGCTAACGGGGTATAATAATAATCACCTTAGTTATTCTAACTGTACCTTTCAGACCATCTTTTTAAGCGAATCACTGCAATTCAGTGAATAACATAAAGTCTAAATTGTTTAGCTGTTACAAAAGATGAATGGAAATAATACAACTCGAAGATTATGGAAAACTCTCTGAATATTTTATAGCCAAATGTAGTATGTTCGTTTTTCCCCATTAGTCACAATGCTACGGCAATAATTGCAACTTTTACGTAAGTAACATCATTCATGCCTTACTGTGTTCTACTTCAATTCCTAGTCCCAAGTGCTATAATCACGTGATACGACGATAAGCAGTCTTAAAACTAAGATTTTATTTTTTTTAATTTCAGAACGGGGTAACACCTTTGATGATTGCTGCCAGCAAAGGAGACCTCAAGGTTGTCGAGTGTCTGGTTCGAGCAGGAGCTGATATAAGTGTAGAAGATGGGGTAAGTAAAATTTTGTTGCCATGGAAGCGAAAACAAATTATGTACGATTTCTGTTTCTGTTAAACGCTAATGCCAATTCAGTTCTGTGTGAATTTTAGGCCAGATAGTATTCGGATATTTAATTTAACAATTACTTTATCGATTATATTGAGTGTAAACACTTAATGTGATAATTACGTAAAATTAAATTTATTATGAATATTACAAAACTTGTTGGGCGAAAACTGTTCACATAAAGTCACTTTAGTGTCTTTTTGGGGATCGTCTGAGGTTAAGGGAAGTTGTAATAAGTGCTAGTTAGTTTACTCAGGGAAGTGACCATTCACTCCATGTGGGCATGTTTATTAGTTTCACTCTTTATCACCTCAGAATCAGTTCATGCTGTATGGTTTTATATTAAAACAGGAGTTCAACACGAGTGTTAGTCGAGCATTTGCTGAAAAACACCAAGATGTAGTTGACTTCCTGTTGAGACAAATGAATGGAGAAAAAATTGTGTTATTTGTTCGGGTAAGAATTTTGTATCCATATGTTCTGGTTTTGTATGCTTTAATCACAAAGAACTCTTCATCTTCAGAGTTTTTGCGTATATATATATGCTTTGGTAGATACTGAGTTTTACGTCATTCTAAATAAAATCTGACCAATTGAAAAACACTATCCCCGAGTTCCAAGTATTACCGGTAACAAGCAATATTTACATTTCCTGACATTCCACACGTTATATAATTATCCGTCAAGATATTGTTGAGTTAATCCAATAAACTATTATGACATATACAATACAAATAATAGTTTAAGACACGATATGCATACTTTATCACGATGGCATGTTTGAAACCATCTTTTTATTTCATTTAAACATTGACAAAGATTAATCAGGAGAGACAGTTATGTTTAGAGAATAAGGTCCTTATAACCGATGCACAATTTGAGTATCCGTAAGAATTAAGCCCGCAATCAGAGCTTTAAATCTAAGTGTAAGGACTTGTGTTGAAATTCATCTAACTGTAAATAACTACTGGACTAGAGGTTATAAACCCGAGATGGGTCTCCGAGCTCAAATCTCAATTCCGTCTCAAAGAATTATTGTTGAAAATACATGTATAGAGATCATTAATGTTTAAATATATCATTCAGGTCAATCATGCTGTCAGAAAAATTAATCATTAATGTCATTATTGTCTGATCATAATTAACTAGAAACATTAAAAAACAAGATACGAGATTTGAGCTCGGGGACTGATCTCAAATTTTATAACCTCGGTCCCTGGGGTTTCTTCATGAGTCCTTTAATCAATACACATAATGAATCGAATGTCCGGTTGAATTTATTGTGTATTAGTATGTGAAAGCATTTGTAATAACCCTCAAATACTAAGGTGTAAAATTATAACTGGGCTCCGAAGTTATGAAACTTGAGAACAGTCTCAAAACTTAAATCTCATTTCCATTCTGAATGCATTTTGCTTGAAAAGATATACAGTTCAAAAGATACATGTAGCTGTTTAATTATTATACATACGTTCCCAATTTTTATGCTGTCTAAATGATATGATTGTATTATTATAACTAACTTCAGTCAATAAAAGTATGTATTTGCCACACTGTGTTCTATGCACCAATCAATTAAAATATGTACTTGCACGAATTACAAACTTCGGTCATAAATAAGGACGAAAAAAATTGCATCATGTTAGTGTTTGTTTATCATATTTGTGATTTAACTCGTTAAAATGTTTGAAGAATTTCACACAACATCACGCAAATAAGAATAAATGTTTTCAATGTTTATACAGTGCAACTTCACCAAAGCAACACCTTTTGGGTGAAAAATATTTTGTTGTTGAGAAGTTGTTGTTCTAGAGAGGTTAAATTAATAGTTAACTCGTACAGTGGGAACAATCATGCTGTTGAAGGGGGATTGTTGTTAAAGAGGGCCGCTCTGTAGTTCTCTAAAGTCGACTTAAGTTCTGTAATCAGAAAAAAATGATAACATAATCTCGACAAGCATGCTTCCTCATACTTAGTACTACAAACACTCATTATGATACACTTGCTAAACCTAGGACCTTTTGGACAATATCATGCACCCACCACTTCCGGAGAAAGATTATGCACTGGTCGAGACAAGGTTCCTCCCATTACTCTATGAATGCACTAAGAACATTGGCTACCGCTACGCATTTTACAGCAACAATGCTGTACACAAGATAACTGTTAAACTGGAAGATAGCTTGAAGGATATTGAAGGCTCCATTCAGACAGCAAACCTAATTCTATGTACATTCTTCAAATTTGGCGACGAGCTTGACAAATATTTTGTGAAGCAATTTCTAAAATGCAAAGGACCTGAACTGATTGTACATATGGTGCATTTTTACACTAATGACTGGAAAGTATCAGAAAAGGATTCTTTTTTTGTATTTCTACCTATGATTGGTCTCGTTGAATTGCCGGAAGGTCGTGCATGGCTGAGTAAAAACGTTCTCACCGTATCAGAATACTTCAATCTTTTCGAAAAAGACCTACTTAAAGTTTACATCACCCACAGTTCTTATCACGAATGGTGTTTAGAATCCAAGTTCTTCAAAGAAATTAACAGAGTCTGGACTGCATTTTATAATGAGATACAGAAAGAACAAACGTTTCAGAGAGAAAGACATATGGCTGAATTACTTGAACAGGAAGATAGGGAACGGGGCAAAAAGGAACGAAAATTGGAGAAAATGAAGCAAAAACATCAAGGAAAAGACCTGGAATCGGCCTTAATTAATCTATGGACCACTGAAAATGAAGAACAGTCGAACGAAAAGGCTTGCAGTAATTCCAATGCCAATTCAAGTAGAAATGGACTTGGCGATTGGGATTATATGTCCACAGGCGCCGAGCGAAATGACGAGACAATAGCTGTGGTCAAGCAAAGCCCAACAAAAGATATTTTTGACATAAATGAATTGGTTTATGAGTTTGAACCCGTGAAAGGTGAAGCGTGGACAACAGTTTGTACAAAAAAGCAGAAAGAAAAGCACTCAAAAGACAAATCCGCCAAAAAACAAGATAAAAAGAAGAAAAAAGACTCGAAAGCAAAATCCGTTCCATTTGACAACTTCCCAAAGCAAACTCCTGTGAATTTTATTGGTACTGCTAGATGGGCCGATGTTGCAAAAGGAATCAATAAAAAGCCTACCACACCAGAACACAATACAAATAACCCAACACCAGCAGTGCAACAACATACTGGTAAGCATGTTGTGACAAAATTTGGAAGGACGGATTTCCCGTCTTTAGAAGAAACCCCAGAAAAGTCTTTTAAGCCGGAAAAGCCTACAAAAATGACATTCCATTTTCACAGTGATGGCGAACCTGCTAACGAAATTGTTGCGGATTATTATGTAGATGATGTCATAGATACTGACCAACTTGATGCAGAACTTGATGCAGCACTAGAGGATATGGTAGATGATGCTTTCTGTGATGTAAATGAAGAAGCTTTAAATACTGCCAGCGAATGCTCCAAGTTTCACCAAGAATATGCGGAATTAACCAATGCAAAAACCAATGATCCAAATATTTCCACAACTGGCGAAATCACAGCGGCAGCTAATGTAAGAGAAAATTTTGGTCAACTGTTTCATAACTCTGAAAATAACGAGCAAGAACATCTTTATGAACATTATAACACTAAACTGGACAAAGAAGAATTAAATCTAGCTGCTGTTGTAGAGAAACTAGCTATAGTAGAAGATGAACATGATAGAAAGGATAATGATACCATAAGTACACATGAAGTACAAGAACAATTTGAAAATCAACATAAAGGCGAACATGCAGAAAACGAATTGAATGACTTACACGAAGGTCAATACCAGGAAAAGATTGAATCAAAGAATAAAATAACAGCAGTAGTAAGTATCAATGACGGAATATATAAAGATACCATTAACAACCACTATGGAGCCATTGATAATTCAGAGAACATTAGCAGTTGTGTATGCGATGAATCAATAGAATATCAAATTAAACAACTGACCAGTTGCGGACTTCTAAGCGTCAAAGATGCCAAGATATATAAAAACCAAGTAGAGACATTTGAAGAGTTCGAACAAATGTTGAATATATTCGAAAGTGACCCATTCATGGACTTATCAGACGCGCTTGAGTACCTGCGTGAATTAGAAGAACCGGAAGAGCCAAGTCTTATTGACGAGATGTTTGAATCACCAGGTCATATTCCTGAAAACATCGAAGAAGAAACTGAGAAAGAATGCATGCAGGCAGAACACATCAAACAGAAACCACTTGACAGTGGCAGTGCAAATGTAATTGTAACCGCAAATTTCGTTCATATGCAACCAGGTGTTGAAAGTGCCAAGTCAGCACAAGCGTCCGCCATCAGTCGTCCAAGCAACATGCCTTTGTCTCCATCACGAGATCTTGTAGCTTCTGATCCAGCTATTATACATTGCGCTAATACACAACTGATTTCCAAGCCTCGTCACAGCATTACCGAGAGACAGTGCAGAAATGTTCAGCAGAACATTATTCAGAGTATGCCAACTGATTCCAGAAACAATGGTAATGATAATACAAGAGAAATTGCAGCAATGAATGGTAACTCAAAGAGCTACAACAAAGGAGCTGAAAAAGAATCAGATGATTTGGATTTGGAAAGTATCCGAAAACAAACGGCGGTCATTACACCTTTAAAGCAACCTGACGGTTCTCTGTACCCAAGTGTAAATTGTAAGCTCGGCCAAGAAATACTAAAAACAGCATGCAAACTTGCACACTCCGGTGACAATGGAGATGAAGAAAAACTCAAGGAACTGAATGGTGATACTCATGAATCCGGCTGTGGAAACAAGAAGATTGCAAACGATACAAAGGATCACTATTATTTTCCAAATTTCCACGCAGATACGAAACTCTCAGGTCATCACAACAGTTCGGATATATCTGTAGCTCACCGTATGCAGCAAGTTCAACACCAGCAACTGCGGAATTATTACAAGGAGAACAAGGATCAGATATGTGATGCGAACTCTTGGCACCAGTCAAGGTTTACTTATTTCGCTCAAGCGGCTGGAATGGACAAGGAATGTATCAGCCGCCATCTAGCAGGTCATGTGGAAACAGGAAAACTGATACCCACTGTGAGTAAGTCAAGAAATGTAACCGAACATAATGCTACTGTATTTAGAGATGGCCGCAATGGTTCTGCCGCTAACATGACCGAGCAACAGAGACGCCGGTCAAGTAGTGGTGGTGGGCAGCAGCAAACGGGGTTTGGGTATCAAAATGCTGGTATGTCGTTAGCAGAATATCAACCATTACCGATGGCATTGTCGAATGGTCAACAGTTTCGTCACATGCAGCAACAACCGCATCAACAAGGAGGTTTAGGGATGGTTCAAACAGCACCGGTTGCTTTATTCCCTGTAGTCCCGTACAGGTTAGCAGGACCCCTGGTACAGCCTCCTCCAATGCATCCAGCCAATATTCGTAACATACAAACGCAGCAAGCAGAAATGAGTAAGACTGTCAAGAACAAAATAGACGATATTCTCACTTCCATGTTCAAGGCTAAGATAAAAAGCGTTCGTTGGAGAAAAGAACTAGATAACTTGAGAACACTACCGCAAGAGAAGTTGCAAGTTATTGGGAAAATCCTTGTTCCTATAAACGAGAGCGACCGGCAATACATATCTTACCACAGGTACGCTAAAGATACATCTAGTTTGAATACGGTAATCAAAGTTGCCAATATAAACATATAGGAAACCAACTCATACATTATTGCGCGAAATAGCACTATTGAGTGGCACTTGTTTGCAACCTTTGGATGGTCGCTAACTTAGGTTTTAGTGCATTTGTTAATGACAAATTCATCGATGCATTAAGTCCGTTTTAAATGCAATCACTAACTACTCGCATGAAAAAGGTTTGTTCTAATGCAAATACATTGGGGATCCGAACAATTACTCATTTTGTATTATTTTGCTAAATCCATTGCATTGAAATAAAAATGGTTTAGTCGGATGGAATGAATACTAAACTATGTGCGTTCTTCACAATACCGGAGTTCAATTTAGCCGTGTTTAACTGTATACATATCAGAACATGTATGTAAAATATTTGCACATAAAATCGTGTTTTAACAATTTCAGTACCGGAAGTACTATTCTAGGCTATATGCTTGATGGCAGTGAGGTTGCAGTAAAAATAACTAAGTGTTTGTACCGTCCATTTAAACCAGATGATATTGACAGACTTATGAGTATGGAGACGGCCCATCATCAGTTCGTCAATAAATATCAGGTATGTATCAATGAATGTAACAGTACAGTAAAACCTAGATAAGGAGAACACCTCCTGGAACCGAAAAATCAGTCGTAATAATGAAGTGGTCTGATTATCAAGTTGAATTATAGAGGAGTAATTGAAAGCCGGTCCGAAAATAAATGGTCGTTATTAAAAGGTGGTCTTAATACTGAGGCGGTCGATTTATGAATTTTACTGCAAAACATAATTCTTTCTCGATTATTTTTATCTTTTTATTTTGTCGTAAAATTTATACTATCGGTCTTAGTCGCAGATATAATGTACGTGTTTATCAAGAATTCTCGTAAATTGTCAAATTGAAACTAAAGTGACTAATTGTAAAGTTACAAAACTCACAATTATTGCAGATGTTTGCTCAGCATCACTTCACACGTTTGTTTAGTTGTTTCTTTGTTAAACGTTGTTTGACAAAAGTCTCTTAGTTAAGTGTTGCGGAAACTTCACCCATTGCTCTGAAGATACCCGCTTGTTTTAAACATAAAAGTTCTTCGCACACAATTGACATTGAGTAGCTGCCCGTATTTTGTATGTGGGAGTTCGCAAGCAATCATTACAAACAAGGTGTTAACCAGAGGCCCCAAGATTATAAACTTAAGAAACGTCTGTTCAACTACTCGATATGTAATGGTACATGTACTCGGTACATAAGTATACATTAGTGTTAGTCACTTATGTTTAATCGAAGCAACACTACACACATAAGAACTATGTCAATTGTCCATATACAAATAGCATCCGGAAACTTCTGAAATCCAAACTTTTCTACTGGTCTCATGGGTGTTCGGTATTTAGAAGTTACACTGTACGTGTATACAGTGTAACCTGTGTTTGAAGCCACATCCGAATAATGGCTACCCTGTGAATAATGACAATTTTTTGAAAAACCATCATTGATAACTAGTATTCAGAACAAACTGACCTCTGAATAAAGGCCATCTGTCAATAAAGGCATAAAAACATTTTGTCTTTCCCAAGGGTGACCTTTGTTCACAGGTTTGACTGTATATAACATAATGTATCATTTTGTGTTTTCCTAGGCGATTGAAGTGCACGATACCTTCTTCTACATTGCTACTGATTTGTTCGAATATACTCTACCAGAATACCTGAGTAAAATGAAGAAACAGACGACGACAGACTTAGATCTGAATTACGTGAAGTTGGTGTTTCAGTTGCTGCGGGGTATCTCTACACTTCACCAACAATACCTCATTGTCCATGCGGAGCTCAGGGTAAGTCCTTAAGCATGAAAATTGTATCTGGTTCATACTTATTAAAAATAGGTAGATAGGAATATTTGGTGGGATATTTTTATTGTTATTTACAGCCGCTGTTGAGATTTTTGAGTGGAAAGGTGAAAAAAATGAGACAGTGGAAGCACCGTTCCTCGGGTCTAATAAATTGTGTAGGTTCGTTAAATTGTCAATTAATAAATCAACTGATCTAACAAATGAATGAATATCTGACAAAATAAATACTGGCTGAAAGTAGGATAATTGATTTTATGAAGTATTAATTGTAGCCTGACAATATACTGATAGACTTGGAAGGAAATGTAAAGATTGGAGGGTACGGGTTTGGTAGGAATGTAGACAGAGATACCCAGTTCCTGGAATACAGTGATGGTACGTATGGTTCATATACTTTTCATGTCAACCGTCACCCATTTGTAAAATCATTGGCTATATTTAACCGCTCAGTTAAAGTTGAAGATATTTTAATAGTTGGTTAAGTGGTTAAATAAAACTTTGATTAAATTCAACCCGAAATAATTTCCAGTTAATTTAAAATAATATGTTTTATATTGGTAGAGAAATCGTCAGGGTTCTCATTTTTTTCGGTTTGTTGATCATTACTGTCGGGATTGTCCAGCGTTTGGTAAACAAGAGCAGCCATGTTTGTGGTTAACTTTGATTAATTGCTTCACCTAACCTAGAATTTAACCCAGTGGTTTATTGTTAACAATTTTTATAATACGTGGGATGTCCCCAGAAATGTGATTTTACATTTGTAGGATGGTGTATGGCATGGAAGACATGTCATTGTATAGTGTTTTTAGTGCTTTAAGCACTACATTATTATACGCGAGGGAAATGCTAAAAATATTTCTGTATATGTGACGAGAGCCGGGCTCGAACCCATAATCTTTGAATGTGAAGTCCACTATGTACAACACTTACACACCAGAGATGATATGGTGAATACAATGTACAATGTTCAAACCATCTAATCAATCTTATGATAAACATGTAGCTTAAACGTAGCTTTCTTCTATTTGCGGTTTGTTAATGCATCATAATTATCATCTGTTTTATTTGTCTGTAAATAATGTACCGTACTATCATGACAGTAGCCTGAGTAAACCAATTGTGCTTTTTATTCCAAAGGTAATTTGCCAATGTCGCTTTATTATGGCTGCCAGTTCACACTATTAAACGCCATTGTATTACAATATTACAGAGGATAAATGCTGGCTTGCCCCAGAAGTTCTCGTTCATAAGCAGAAGATCAGCTTTAAATCTGATATCTGGGTAAGTTTGGAAGTATAACGCATTCAACTTCTTTGATGTATAATTTACACGTTTTGTGTAGTAAAAATTGTCGTTGTTCATATGGAGACCTTTATTCGCGAATGATCGCTTAACTCAAGTCTGCCTGCATTAATAAAATATGTTAATAAATTTGCATTCATATTGAACATATTGTATTTAAGATACTTGGTTAGTTGATGAAACAGGAATTTTAGAGGAATGTCATTCTTAATTTCTTGTAGACAGCCGGCATGTTGATCTATTATATCTTCAAAGGGGGAGAAAATCCGTTTGGTTCCGAGCCGTACGAGATTATACGTAATATAAGTGACCAGTCATACAAACTGCAGAAAGTGGGAGAGGAACCAGATAATCTCATTGGAATGATGCTTTCATTGAATAGAACAGAACGACCAGCAGTCTCTGAAGCTCTCAAGTATAGATACATTTTTTATCAATCTCGTATTGTTGAGACTCGTATTTTTACAGAATACAAAATCTCACAGCTTTGTGCTTTAGTGTCCGGAAGTTTTAAGTCTCTTGTCCAAAACTTTTATAACTTTCTGTCAATGTTATTTTTCTTGAAGTGCATTTTTATTTGTTATCATAATATTGTAGCAGTTAAGTAGGATAGCAATGTAGTATGTCATGAAAATCATTAAGTATTCAAGAAAAGCATAAAAACTACATACATGTAATTATTATTTAAAAAGTTTGTTATTGCCTTATATGCAATTACCGCGATATATCAGGATATTTAAAAGGAAAGACAACACATTTCCTATCAAACTGTTGATATGTTTGTCGTATAATGTTTATCATTTAATTCATCTTATTTTAAAGACTTTAACAGACGTGATGAAATTAATGTAATTGTTTTTAATTTCGATGGTACCAAATACGGATTTGCCTATATCGGTAATTTCATGGGTGCGTTACATCCTGGATTTTCAAATTTCGGATAGTGGTATTTTCGGATACATTCGTAATTTTACAAACAACTTAATTCGTAAGTACTAAAATTCGTGAAAAAGCTCCCCCACGAAATCCACGAAATTAAATGTTCCACGAAAATTCGTGATACCATAGTATATCTGCAAATATCTTACTTTGTCTGACATTTTGTCTTCTGCTTTTGATGTAATCACGCATTAATATCATTTCGTTTTCTATGGCGCCGTCTCGGTTGCTGTAACATTTGCTGGTTTCTAGACAGTAACAATCATTTCGTTTCATTTCAGACATCCGTTGTTTTGGGCTGATGAGAAAAGAATGAGATTTATAAATATCGTTGGATCTGACATAGTACGCGAACTGAAAGGAAAGTAAGTTGTTATTAATCTTTTAACCCGAGGGGCCTCCATAGTCGCATTGTTATATTCTCTGACTAGTAGTCACTAGCCCATCACCACTGTGAGTTCGAATACCACACAGAGCCAGATTTCACACATAATGAAGCTATCGGTGGTTCTACCCAAGTGTAAGCATGGGGTCTTCATCTGCTGTTGGAGATGGAAAAAATGCCAACTGACTCTGGCTGTTGGCGCTATGTTAAATCCTTGTGCAAAAATACTCTTTAAACTAGGTTCCCGTACATAAACTTATAAATTTGCTCTTATTGCGTGAGAATCCATTATTAAACTTCATTCACTAGAAGTTTAATTGAACACTGTAGCATTGTTAAACAGGCATATATATGTGTGTTTGTAATGTATACGTTCACTTGCAATTTCTGAAGATGGTCAATGCTTGCCGAAATATAACCTACAGGTCTGATAGATGCAACACCTAAATTGACGTGAACGTGGATTGATAAGACTTTTCTACATAATTATTTCGGTGTATTCAAATGTGTTTCAAGAGATAAGCGCTTAAAAATTATAAAGTACAGGTACTTTAAATCGTAATTCAATTACATGTACATGTATATATGTTTCATCCCTACACATGCAAAATTTATCGTCACTTGAAAAAAGAATTCAACGACGTGTGTATGTAATAATTTATCATATTTGCATAATTTCTGAAGGCTTTCGGCCCTCATGTACTGTTAAGATCCTTTCTGAAACATGACTCCTTTTTTCTGTTGATTTTTTCCTATAAGGCATTAACTACATATATTCAATACCATTGTTATAACCCAGCATTTTTGTATCTTGTATTCTTTCAGCAACATGATGGATAACGCCAGTGAATCGATGCTGAGCATACTATCAAGGGTACCATGTAACTTGAGTATTATTAGATGGGTACGTTTACGTTTGAGGACGAATTCATGAACATTTACTAATATTTTCAGACTAAGTAAAGTAATAATTCGCTCATTGCATCAAGTGCATCTTTTTGTTCACTCTGAAAGCATTTTTTCGCGGTGATTTTACTTTATTATTAATCACCCAGTGATAATTAATTGTTTAGCTAATTGGATTATAAGTAGTACATTGACGTACTTTGTTAATCATAAATAATAATTAATGATTAATAATTAAAGATAATTAATCTGTCCACTGTCACACAGACGCGTGAAATATCATATCTAACATCTAGGTCAGTTTTGGTGCTGCTTTAAATAGACGAACTCTGGACTTATTGACGTAACACTCTGGAAAAATGTCGCAAACCCTGTAAGACCAAGATATTGCACGTAATCAAAAGATTGTTACAATTATCAAGTTTCTCTTTATTTCTGTAGATGCATGAGATTGACTCAGTGGTTATTCGTGAAATGAAATCCTTCAGGAATTACAAGAACAACTTCGTAGATCTCATCGTCTTTGTCTTCAACTGCTGCAACCATTTTGATACATTGTGAGTACATGCAAAACGTTTGTTGACGGCCACCTGTGAATAAAAGCCACAATGCGAGCAGTGGGACAACGTTGCACATATGTATTGACACAGTGTACCGGATATTTTTTCAGAATGAGGATTAACAGTGCAATAAATTCATGTTTATTTTCTCCCCCTACCACAATTGGCGGGCTTTGTTTTTGTTTGGTTTTAATGTTTGTGTTAATCCGATACCAGATTTTTGACGTTATTTCAGTCAGTGATTTATATTGATACAATGTTCTTATAACCTGCGGCTTTTTGGTACTCTCTTTTTTTGCAGTCTGGTACTCCATCCATTTACTATGATTCTAATGCTAAAATATTTTGATCCGCAACAGGTTAAAAATGAACTTGATTTTTGAGCTAGGATACCCATCTTCAGTTTTATGGCCTTGGACCCTGATGTTAGTCCATGGTGTATGTCTTAATTATTTTTTTTTTCAATTTAGGTCAACCAAAGTACGTGAAGCCATAGATGAACCATGTAATTACTTCTTGACAAAGTTCCCATCATTACTGATGAGTGTACATCGCGCTATCAAAGCATCGGAGAAGAAAGACAAGCCTTGTTATAAACCATTCTTCTAAATATTCTTCCAACTGTTCTTCAAAGATCTCTTCATTGATTGTGAGAATGACATTACACTTTCCTTGTAAATAGTTGTAAATATGTATATACAAGTACTATAGATGTCGTATTGTCTTATAAGTTTTGTGTGCATGAGTTGTGCGTATCATGTGTCCTAAACTGATTGATTTTGTCTAAAATATTCTTCCGGTCGTAGTGCCATTTTTATAGGTGTTTTTTTTTCTAATCTTTCGCATTTCGACGTGTGTAGATTTCTTGTAATTCTGATTTTGAATCAACAGCAAGAAAATGTAGATAACATGTTTCCATATCCGGTCTGTTTTACGCACGCGGTGCGGTGAAAATGTATTTTATTAACTTTGTTTTTGGTATAACTAGAAAATCTACATAATTGACAATGTTTTAAGGTCTTTGAAAACACTACTAATGCGCTGGTCTTCTGTTACATGCCATGTTGATTAATGGAGTGTAGTATTTTGAATCTTCAACGAATAGTACAAAATAGTACGTCCACTGGTAACTTAAAACAGTATTGATGGTATTTTTATACACCTCGAATATTGATTAATTGTACGCAGACTCTTTATACTCCAAACTTGTTGTTGTTGTTGTTTTAATAAAAATCATGATTTTGATGTAATTAAATTATGTCCTATTTGAATTCGACATTCTCACGTGGCCGGACCTAAGAACGTTTTTAAAACTTGCTCGTTTAAATAATAATCATATATTTTAGATATTTAAATATGCACGGTTGCTTTTTGACGCCATCATTAACTAAGATGTTTGATAACAGTGTACATATTTTAGATGCATTTTGAATGTTTTTACATAATGAATCTGTAGTATTTTAGATACATTTTACCTTTACAATTGCACGTACGTGATGCCTTAAACATTCATTAAACACGATATTTCTTTAATCAGATGAGTTTGCGTGCAGTTTTTTGTATATATGTTGAAATATCAAATACGTGATAATAATTTGTGCCTGTGTATATAAATAAAGTTATTCATTATATGGATGTATGGTTCTTTTTCTAGTTTGTTCACTAAGGCTGAGAAATGGGTTTGTTTCCGGTTACCCGACCGACCCATCTTTTACCTGTCCGCTCATAAGTTTTACAGCATCCAAATCTTAGTGCTGTACTGTAATTTTCACAACAGTGTTGCCGATATATGTAAAAACATAAAAGGAAAAAATCCCTACCTTCTGACCCATATATTTTGGGTACGTAACCAGAAACAAGGCTTTTTTTATTTAGGCCTAATAATTCTTTTTGGAGTTCCGTTATTAGGAAACTTCTGTAAGACGATAAAAAATGCCCTTGAAACTTTAATAATGATATCTGCATTGAAATAATCCTCCGTCAATCGGAACAGCACAAATACTTCTCGTTCAAAAGTCGACAACTTTCGTCGTTTACGGAAATTCTCGAGTTTTGCCGATTGTAAAATCTGAGTGTCTTTGTGTTTCTGATATGTAACATCGTACCTGCTTATGTATTTTATGAACTACAATCAAACCTCAGTTGACGATCATCTGTGAATGAATTAATGTCACTTGTGCATAAATGCCATATTTTCTTGCTGTGGTAGTCTTAGTTCACTGGGCTTCTGGGTATTCTGATAAATACTAGGTCCACATTGCGCATGCGTGATGATAGCTCACTTTATCACCATTCATTTATTCAATTTTTACTATAAAATCAGTTTTGAATCAATCAATCGGATTGGTGTCATATCCGCAAGCAGTTTGCAACAACATTCTTTCGCAAGAGAAGCATGCAGTATAAAAGAGTACCGCGCATGTTGGACCATTCTATGAGGAGACGATATTTAAATATCGGTTTTAGAATCAAAGCACTGAAGGCGCGTATATGCATAACAAAACATACTGTAGCATAAATTATGTATTCGTCTCATATAGAATTGCAATAAAATGATTTAAATAATAACTATAATATAAATAACAAATATTCATCCTAAATAATCACATAAACTGTGAGCATACAAATCAGTGAAAGCAGTATGTTTGTCGCATTTTGTCTGTAATTGATCCAATGGTCAAACATTGCAATAAATATTACTAGTGAAACTTGCAGCTGATTAAAATAATATATAAAAGTACGGTCAAACCAGTGTTATTGACCACCTTAAATAAAAATACCATGGGAACATCAGGCGCTCTTTAGCACACATTTCTGAAGCATATACAGTCAAACCTGTGTTTGCAACCACCTCCGAATAGAGGCCTCACTGTGAATCGATTATTTATAACAAACTGACCTCAGACTAAAGGCCATCTGTCAATAAAAGCTATAGTTTGATTTTCCCAAAGGTGGCCTTTGTTCACATGTTTGGCTGTAGATCAAACACACATCTATGTATATGCCGACATTACAAAAAGTCCAAATTGTCCAATAATTTTGCAATAATCAGTCTAAATAAAGACCATGATCGTAGAAAATCTTCGATGATTTCCGATCACTAAAATAAAGTTGTCCAGACCTACATCATTCATATAACAGAAAAATAAGAACAAAATTTATAACTGTGTACTCGAAGAATACATCAATCAAATCATTTGTTGATAAGTTTACGTACAACATTGCGGCAGTATCCGTGTATTGTCTGTTTTTAATATTATACCCATTTGATAAGATAAACTTTGCTATCATATTTACAACAACATGAAAATTAGTGTTGAACAGTTTTTAAAGAAGTTGAAAAAAGTCAGATATTTTCATATTTTATAATCTACAAGCTAATACATAAATCGGATATCTTATCAGTAGTCTTGGGAATCAAGCGTGCTTTGAAACATCATGTTCGACAATCGTTTCTCAATAGTGTATTTTAATGAACCAAATAACCAGTAAGATTGTATTTATAAAATACTGTAAAACCTCGTTATCTCGAGGAGTCATCGGAACAGGCTAACTGCTCGAAATAAACGTAGTGCTCGTAATAAGGAGGTATTTGTTTGTCGGTTGAAAATTATTCACAACTAAGAACAAAAATTTACTGAACTTTGAAAACTCATCGAGATAAGTCGAGTGTTCCTAATATCGATGCTCGTAATAACAAAGTTTTATTGTACACATAACTGCACAAGCTTCACGCAGGCTATATCCATTTTCACATTTATAAATAAATTTTATAAAAGTCTAACCGGCAGTTTTGGGGCGTTTGACCTTAGTCGATACTTTAGTCCGTTTCTTTTTCGGATTGCCAATCTTATCAAGCTCAGTTAAAGAATTCTTTCTTTGAGATGAAAAACTTTTGCCCGGAAACATTGAATTGCGACTCCTTGGTCTCGTTATGGATGATGACGTGCTAGGTCGTTGAGCCAACACTGGTTCTATATTCAATTTCTCAAATTCTTTCAATACATCTTTCGGTAAACCAGCTGGAGTTCTTGGGCGTAAATCTTTTGATTTTAAGGAATTCTGTCCCCGATTGAATGTTGTGTTATTATACCGTTGAGTTCCTAATATTAAATTATTTGCATTAATAAACTTAGCATTATGACGTTTTTGACACGAAACGCACGCGCGAGGAAAGGGCGGTTTTGGTGTTACTGGTCGTTCTTCTTCAATTCTGGCTTGACGCATGCGCTGTTCGTATTTCACTTCCTTACAAGTTCCGGTACAGAACGTTTGCCTACAGTTATCACACGAAGCAGACGGTGATAGTTTTTCAGGACAATCTCCGAAACAAGCAGCTTGGAGACAATTAGGTTCGCAACGTTTGTCTTTTATTAATGATTGCAAAGACTTAGCACTATTATTGCGTCTTGGCAGAGCTTTCTTAAGCTGAGCTGCACGTTTGTTCTCCCAGTCTATAGTATCTTTTTGCAGTTTTTCAAATTCAACCAACCTATCTAGAATTCCTTCAAGATCAGGCTCTCTTGACCTTTTGATTTTCACATGGTTACGCCAATTCCATTTTAATCTTGCCATTTGTGCCAAATCAAGATCCTCTAAATCTTCAGGCAATGGGTTTTCAAACTCATACGGCGGGAGGTCAATGTTTGACATATCAAAATCGTACTGTCGCCATCCACGCTTCGGTTCAGGAATGTAAAATGCGTCTAATTTCTCAGGTCTTAAATTTAACTCAGGTATATTAATTTCTTGATCAATTTCTGGTTCAAAATCACTATCATCATCAGATATAGGGCTTTCAGCATCTGATGCTCCAGAATCTATACCTGAAGTTGACAAAGCGTCATCATTATCCAATAATTTTTTAGTTTCGGCAACGAGTTCTTCAACAAAAGGAGATTTTTCTTCAGGGGCACCTTCGTAGCTTGATGTCGGCCTTTCCGTTGGTCCCATTAAATCCGAAATAACTTGTGGGCGGAGCGTGTCGAACGGTCCTGGGCGGACATCAGAAGGAGTATCCGAGCGATAACCATGAGCACTCTTCGCTCTTATAGACGATGGCGGTACTGACTTAGGACGATTGCTTCGGTTGCCTGAACCAGCACGCATCGAACAAGATGTAGATGGCCTGAAAATATACAATGAAATTTATTTCACGTCTGTATAAATCAGCCTAAGAAGTTAATAGTACTACATTGGGACATCTTTAAACCAGACTCCCTATTCCGGAAACCACCTTATTCCGGACAAATCTGTTCGTATCGATTTTTATCCTTTACCTTCGTATAATTCTGTCTAAAACACTTCTAATCCGGACTATTCCCAACGTCAGGATAAAACTGATAAGAGAGGTTCTACTGTATCTGTCTATGTAATTACAGTAGAACACGGTTATATTGAACAGCTTAGTACTTGAAAGAGGAAAGATAAATACTTCACTGTATCTGATATTTCACTTTATCCAAGTTCACAATAACTCACGGAAAAGAGTCTGACCTGAGCAAGAGATCTTTTAGGAAAAGTTGCCACTTATGAATGACGGTCACACTTAAGATAATAGATCTAATAAACGCCTGAATTAAGGTCAATTTGTATAAAGGCCAGTTTACACTCTCTTTTGTGGTCACTGTTCACGGGTTTGGCTTTACCATTGTAACCAGCACGTTAAACCGTATAAATCTATTAATTAAACCGTAAAACGCACATAAGTGTTGGAGTTGAGGACTGGGGGAGGGGGCTGAGCCCGATCCGCAAACTTTTGAAGCGGGGATATCATATGATATGCCGCTTCCAATTTTTGACTGCAAGATCTATTAAAAATATTAATGTAGAAATCATTATGTATGAATGTAAATAAACCCTGATATACGAGGTTAATATATACTTAAGACATTGCATTTTTGGTTCCGACTTGAAAACACCTACTTTACGCCTTCCTGTTTAAAATGATATAACATGAGAATGGTGTATTTTTAAATAAATTTATTGGAATATGACAAAGTAGTAATGTATTTGTGTCTTTCTTTAATGTCACCAAATTAATCTGGCTGGAATTTTCATGTGATATCAAACATGCATTTTAAAGCCGCTGAGCATGTTTATAAACTTTATACAACAAAACATATTCACTAAAATTTTGTCACCCGTCGAACTTTGTAACGTAAGAAATGTGGTTGACATGGCCTTGTGAACATTTGCTATTCGGACGTGAATGACAGAGTTCAGGCTATTGCGCCGTCAGCTATGGCGTTCAAACAGATATTATACGCATGAAAATGAAAACACAAATACAGTAAATCTTCGTTATTACGAGCAACGATATCACGAGCTCTAGGCTTATCTCGAGGAGATCTGGAAGTCCCGTCATTTTTTGCACTTAGTTGTATGTAAATTTCCATGTTTATTACGAGCATCGTTATCTCGTTATCTCGAGCACAAATCATAATGTATCTTTGAATCAGAAAAATAGCTTCAAGAATTGAAAATCTAGACAATTGTGAAGAATCCATAATCAAGCCACTTTATTCTGATATCAGATTATGAACAAAATGTCATTAAAGGGGAACAACTTTGTTTGTCTTGATTTTATGTGACTTATTGTCGCTAGGGTTTAACGCCGTTTTTAACAATTTTTCCGTTATATACGGCAACCGGTTCACCTAACCAGTTTTCCTGGGCTGTATACTAACCAGTACTAACTTATCCTTCCACAAGGAGCCGGCAACATCTCCACATATGGAGGAAAATCGACATCTTTGTCCAATTTTCATAGAAGGGTATGATCTGTCGCGTCCGGAATTCGAATCCGGATCTCCGGGTTACAAGTCCAGCGCACTAACCACTGGACCACGGCAGCAGCCTTGGTCACAACTTTGGATTGACATAAAAATCACAATAATGAATTATCAACTTGTTAGACCACAAATACTGAACGCACTCAGTGAACACATAGCAAAATAAATATTTAATGGCTCCAAAGTCGTCCACTAAATAATCATAACATCGTTTCGTCAATCATCGAACCTTGAATAATTGATACGTTAGAATTGGCGACATTGGCAACACAAACACAATATCAATGTTGCCGTAAATATACACATGTACATAATGGCGATATATTTACAATCAAACGCGAGTTAGCAGTCACCTGTAAAAACGACCACACCCTAAAATAAACTCACTAAAAATAACGGACCAATGAAAATAAGGTCAAATAAAAAAGTCGGAATAAACGTGAAATAAGTTAAAAGGCCACCTCTCCCCCTCCCTCCCTCCCTCCCTCAGTGGTCTTTGTTTACAGGTTTGACTGGCGGATATTTTATTGAATTTATTTTATTTATGACAGTAGATAAAAGAGCTAAATACATGTATCGTTAAAAACAAAGAAGTTTAGATAGTTGTACATTGGGATTTTACTTATTACATAGTCATCTAAATAATATTAGATTTACCCAGTACAAAGAGAACTAGTATTAAACCCTGTTTAATATTCAAAATGACATAATTGTATAGTTACATAATGGTTTATTGTTAAAATAAGAATTTCTGGGTTTTTTTACGTTACAATGCGACCTGCTGATTTATATCCATGTTTTTATACTACAATAAAAGTCAATAAATTACTGTAATGGAATGCTGGAAATTTCCTCAAGGTCTCGAATTTCAATATGTAATTGAAAATACTGAAATTAACTTCCGGCAGAATGTACACAGAACAATAAGTAAAATCCTTTCAAAGAAACAAATAAAACATTACAGTATTAAATCCAGTCTCAAAACGTCTGGATAATCATTAACAAGCGTTCACTTAAGATCATGTGACTTGATATAATTTAGATGGCGCTCTATTCCAGTATCCAATATTTTTTCCATTACTTTATCTCATAAATGGTTAATTAACACGTACTCACCCAGTGGTTTTAATGCGCGATATGTCTGGACGTGAATTCGATCATGTTCCAGTTTTCTGAACTGACAGAATAATGGCCGTATATTAAGTATTGTTAAGCCTACTGAGGATATTTCTCGTTGTGTTCTCAACAGAGATGTTTTTGATAAAGAACATCGGCCATACGAACTTTATGCACGAGAGGCAAACAACACTGTAGCATGGAACTTGCTTTGTTCTAAATTGTTACAGACTCAATCACCTGGGATATAGTTAAATCAATAATTGATACAATCGTGAATGTGTCGTTCCGAGATTCATTTCAGGTGTTGAATTAGTTTTCATCGACTCGATTAGGTATCATCCGCGGCCGTGCTCCAGTGGTTAGTGCGCTGGGCTTGTAACCCGGAGATCCGGGTTCGAATCCCGGTCGCAGCACGTCATACCCTTCTATGAAAATGGGACAAAAATGTCGATTTTCCTGCATAGGTGGAGAAGTTGCCGGCTCCTTGTGGAAGGGTTAATTAGTACTGGTTAGTATACAGTTCAGGAAAACTGGTTAGGTGAACCGGTTGCCGTATATAACTGAAAAATCGTTGAAAAACGGTGAAACCCCAGTGACAATGAGTCACATAAAACAATAATTAGGTATCATTTCACAATCGTTCCTTATCTGAACTGAATTACACTCGAATGCAATCTTCTAAACAAGGCTTGAAATAGACAATGGTATTTTTTGTATACCACGCTGGATATTTCAGCGTTTCTACCAGTGTTAGAAAAAATGGTCATTCAAGCTTTATCACTGAATTAAACTGATCGGGTTTCATTGTGCTTGAAGACAGTCTAATCAAAATTACCGAATTAAAAAAATCAATAATATTTCGTAAAGATCCGACCTATTACTTCATTTTAAACTTCGAATGCTTTATGTAAACGTCACTACAAAAATCTGCGTCTTGGATGCCTTTCATTCTAAAGAATGAATATTTTATTTGTCATTGTCAATTTCACATTTTGTTTAGGTGACATGAAAGCAAATCTGCCGATAAAAATAAAAAGATAAAGACGACAATGAATTTGTTCGACATTCAGGTATAATTTGAAAAAAAATCATAAAGATTTACTGCATGTACTAAAAAAATGTTCAGTTGTGACAATATGTAACGCAACACGCTTTAAGATTAATTATTCACGTCTCTTCAAATATCCATGGTTGCTCTTGAATTACTTAAACGTATACAAATATGACGGAGATTATACGCTGACGCCATTTTGAAAACCTTGACTAACGAACCTTGAAATGTAACAAAGCATCTGATTGGCTGAATTAATGGCATTATTGATATGCATGGCATGCAAGACCAATCGTAGATGACCTATAACGTCATTCTATCAGATCTAACGTGCATAGAGTATAAGAGCTTAATTAAATATGATTTCGATGAGAAATCAATTACCGATAACCGATTATCGATAACCGATTACTAGCATTAAGAACTCCTTTAGGATCAAAGTAAAGGCCACAAATAAGGGTATAAATAATGATTAATTGTCACTAAATGAGGCGTAACTGTACATACCTATTGTCGTATACCGCCTGTACAGGTTTACATCTCATGTAATTTGTTTCAAGTTCCTGGTAATTTAATGGAGTCCAGTTCTTCTGTTGAAATGCTTTAAGACTCGCCGCCAACTGACTTCGATAGACCTGATTTTGTGATTCCCCATTTGGTCTCTGGTATAATTTCTGAAAATAGAAAACGAAACTGTCATGAAAATCGAAGTTTCCACTCAAAGCTTGGAATATATGCGAAACATTATTTGACAAAGGCGCCGTAAAACGTCAAGTCTTTTTTCCCCGGATGTGAATTCTGATGTAATTCATCTTTAAAATGCGCCAGGTTCGCGCATGATCAACCAACTCCAGTGTAGTTCCAGAAATATGAAGACTCTTAAACTGTTTATTGTAGTCAAACAGACAAGAGTTTATGACTTTAAAAAAAGATAACCGAAGAATCATTAACTATTCGCATAAATTATTCCACTGACATCTTCAATTACTTTACCTTGGAGCATACATGCAGCATATAAATACGTAATATTGCTAACTATGCACATGTTTTTAAATAAATTTAAAGACTAAATCGGCTTACGTAAATATCACAGATCAAATACAATTATAAAATCAATTCCTTTAATCTCTACATGTAAAGATTAAAGGGCTCATTGTAACAAGTTTGTCCTTGATTTACTAGATGTAATTCACGGAAAAAACTCTTACTTGACTAGCAAAGAAAACCCCTTAACTCGCATAGTTTATCAGTACAAATCTGTGAAAACTTGAATCACAATCGATCACATTCAAATGACGATATGTTAGTTGATACCAGGGTGTCTATCACAGGCACAGGGAACCGGTCTAAGAAGCTTTGCCATTGGTCAATTATAAACCTGAGTTGATGATTGACCAATCAGATGCTTCAGCTTTCAGACTGGTTTCCATATTATATACATAAATCTTAGACTGAATACGTTTATGATTAAACATCCTGTTTCCAGATAAAAACGTACTTGAATTTAGTCTGTACACAATTTTCATACAGTACATTAAAAATTATCAGTAACATCATAGAACTATAGTCGAATATTTGCGACTGTCTTCCTCGAATTCGGTACAGCTTTAAAACCGCTAATTGTAGAACATGAATTCTTTATATAAATGCATTAGCGAAATCCATGTGAACAATAAAAATCATTCGACTTGAATGTGTGTTTCATTTAGTTTAATAGTTCTCAAAAGGGTCATTAGACTTTAAAGCGGCAAATAAAATCGAAATTCCATCACTTTGTTGACACTGCTGGGTGAAACAATATGACGTCATCCGCGCTAGGCTGTCTGGGATTGATGATTAAAACCGACATTCGTGAAGACAAGTGTTGCTTTTAATCGAATTAAAACGCATTTGCACGCAAGTGTCCAGCAATTAAACACGCGTGTGATTTAAAACAGTTGTAACTGACTGCAAACCTTCACTGATCAAGAGATGTACAAAATTTACCGGAAGTAGAAAAAACGCATGCGCAACAAAACAACTGTAATGGCGGAAATAATGGACAAATATCGTTTGATCAAAGATCGTAGATCAATGAAAATGATTTCGTACCTATATTTCTTAGTGCAGTCCTACAAATACAAAATACCTCTTGTTGCTAGAGGTCTCATAGTTCCAACAATCAGTTATTTTAGTCTTGATTTTAACACAAGCACTTTACTATAAATTTAACCTAATGACTTCCTCTTGTCAGGACAAATTTGCCGCAATCTGAAGCTCAAGTTTTATAAAGTCTTTACAAACAGGTCAGAGTGGACAGGTATTTTATACATCTGCAATAGATAAATGAGCGAAATCCCTATATGTGAATTCATTAAAAAGGTATTATGTCTTGTTTGGAAATTCGACATTCATGTACATAGAAAGATGGACACATCTTTGAAGCACAATTTGTGAAGAGATGGGTCGCAACTACTTCAGAAAATATTTTGAAAAATATACTGGGCCGATATATTATTCAATAGTGTTCAGACTATTTTAGTAAATGTTTTTGTACTTAGCAGACGCTTATCAAAGATCAAAGGGCCAAGCTCGATGGTGAGATATACAAAATGTCAAAGGAACGAAACATACTGAGTACGAATATACATTCCAGAGACTCTTCACATTAAATTCTTGTGGAGTTAATTTTGAACGAAGTGGTAAGCACGCAATGTATGATTTATTGGATGTTACATTTGTAGCAGGGTGATATATAGCGTGGCAACTCCTCTATGTTTGTAGTTTATTTATCACTTAAGTATGTTGATATATGATTTATAAACGCTAATGCGGGGGCATAAATATGCATTAACTTACGGCTGTTGTTAAGGGTAACGTGTAAATGTTAAGAGTACAAAGTTTTAAAAGTCGCGAGACGTATGTGTACATCACCACCAGACACGTTCATGAGGGTATTCTGGTGCAGAAATAACTCATAAAGGATAATCTGACATATTCGCTATAAAGCATGTCTCAGACTCATATCAATTTTAGGTAAAGACAGGCTAAAGTCGGTATTCTCCATCACCTGGAGTCCGGCTCAACGGAGTTGTGACAAACATTCGCTACCACCGTTCGAGTATTTTGTATATAAAATTCTTAAAAAATATTTGACTATGATGAGATCGGCCTATACATGCGTTATTGGTAAGGGACTCGTAAAATGAAGTCTTAAGCAAAACCAACAAAATGCGAAAGGTTATCAGTACTATAATATAAAAGATGGATCAGACAATGATCCACTATGAATACATCGTTTTGAGAAGTGTCAGTAGATCTAAACTATAGTAAGATTGTCCTGTGCTATCAGGGTCAGACCTTTCAACAATCCTGGTATTGTTCAACATCGCCCTTATTTAAGGGCGGTACTCAACATGTTCAATAGAAAATATAAATAATTGCGTCCTATCAGAACTGCCATTGTTATGTTTCTTTTTCAAAAGTGTTTTCTGCAAACTTTATGGCCACTTGGGGGAACAAAGCCATTTATTTACACAAACAGATTTCGAAACGTAACAAAGGTTACAATTTCAAACGAATGATAACTCATGTTTTTTCTTCAATAAATACTGTTTTACACTATTCTCGCTTTGAAGTCCAATATCAATAAAAACCTCTTTGGAGTATCGGTAGAACAATAAAAAAACGTGGAATATCGACAAGAAATAGGCAAATAGTAAAGTCTTAACAAAACTTTCAGGATTTCGGACGATGAGAATGTAAATTAAACCACATATTGTAATTTCATTAAATCGAGACCAACACACCAAGTAACTAAATGCCTATAAGAAAACATTAAGCTAGACTGATACTCAAGTTTTTTTTCAAGGACCGATGTTTGCGAGCGCAGTGAAAGAATTGAGTACCAGTCTGCAATAAGCAAGCAGTAATTGGAAATATTATTAAGCATTCGTTCACTTCAATATTAAGGCTACTTATTTACAAATAAACACTTATTTTTCGGATTGGTTTTTAAAGGACGACCAGATAATGAAACAACCTCGGTCTCTCGGTCTCAACACTGAAGTTTTGCGGTGTTCAAATGAAAGGCAAACTAATGATTCAAAAGAATTTCAAACAAGAAACGAAGACATTTATACCATCGGAGATCCAGTGATGGGAGGCTCTATTTCCGAGTCACTAACATGAACATTTTTCACTACAACACGTTTCTTTGTCGGTTTAGGTCGAATCAACACAATATCATCATACTGGTCTAAGTATCTTTTACTGTTTGAAGACTCGTGTTTGAGTCTCCGAACACCAAGCGGGCGAATCGTACCAAAAACTGGTCGTACCAGCTTACATTCGCTCCAGTTACCAAACATCGTCACTTATATACATTAATCTCGCCCTTCGTGATTTTTACAGTCTAAAAATACACTATACTCCAACAGCATGTATAGAAAAACACACCACATTTATTGAAGACCATATCACACTATAACTCCACACGAACAAGCTTTTAACAATGATCACTCGAAGGCCTACATAAATTTTCACTAATCCATGCTATATCATTCAGTAAACAGTTTTCAGCGCAATACGCGGAAAAGATCGAAAAATCAAACACTTAGAGCGTGTTAAATTCCAAATAGACACTCGGCACACAGCGAGTAAGGTATAAAATCCACACAGAATAATTCCTAAAATAATGTACAAAAACCGTGCGTGTGTCAATTTCTCATGAATCACTGTATGATAATGACATTTTGTTCAAATAGCATGCCGATTATTGTTCGGATCAAATAATCCAACATCACACACATACGTTTTTAATCTACTTAGCGTCTTAATTCATTGCTTAACGATCGTCACGAAGTCAACATTATTTTAGCTTAATCACTCCCTGTATGACCATAACGGTCAAGAATATAATTGTCAGAAAATTTTAATCTTGACCAACTTGTTAATCATGACGCCTACAATATAAATCTATTTAGTTGTTAATATCTTAACATATACATTACTTAACAAATGCATATTACGAGTTATGTATTAATTTACGAAATATGATGACAATAATGATCTAAACAACATCTTAAATTCACTGTATTATAAAAAGACACATTTTATAAAGTTCCAAAGTGAATTTAATCCACAGTATGATAATCAAATTCACATAATGATCTTACCCGAAAAATCTTTTATCGAAAAGTGTAATTGCTATAATTTTAGCGCGTAAGGTCGAATGAAATGTGTGGAATTAATGAGTTCAATATTAAAGTTTATTCAAAATCCAAGGACCTTTCACTATCCATAGATACTTTATCATACAACCCGCGAATAAATCCAAACACCTTATTTATAGGATCCGTATTATGCAAGCTGCAATTTCATGTATACAAATTTTGTGCTTTCAAATCTACAAGAAAATCGTTTAAACATGTTTGTTTTTGATGCACTGAATAGAAATCTGAAAATGAGTTTAACACGCACATTATAAAATGTAACTATTAATCCGGGGTGCATTGAAAATGCTAATTATTTTAGAACATTCGCTGTTCAATAACAAGTCAAGCTTGAAAACTGTATCTTTGAGCTAAACGAACACATGTGTACACTATCATACTTATATACTGTATGTCTATTCAGGTTCTATTTAACTACGAGAATAAAATCATTTATATTTAATAATTCAATATTATTTGAATCAATATTATGCTTGCATATTTACTCCTGTGGTGAGGAATTATAATATTTAATATCAGACAATACATGTATGCATAACGGTATGTGTACACAGAACAGACAAAAGTTGAAATGAAATTAAACCCCAAGTCAATACATTTTTTAAGAAAATGTTTTGTATAACAAGGTATCAGAGAATTAGCTGAAAATTGAACAATATAACAAATTAAATAAAAGCACAAAGCTTGTCTGTCGGCATTGAAGATCTCAATTCACTGAACAGTAGAATTGTAATTCATTATGTATTCTATAATTTGTCTATCTGTTCAATAAATGACGACGAACTGATTTTTTCTACTCAGTTTAAAAAGATTGCAAATAAATATATGTATTTAAGTTATTAAATCAAATATAACGTGCCTCTTGCGTACATTTTGGTCCAAATTAATTATCTATAATTGTTCATGTACACTGTACTTAAAAACGTGACATAACTTTATTTTAGAAACTTTCGAATCATTTTTATACGTGGATTAATGCACTTAATATATAAATGATTATATGATAATATGTATCATAATAATTTATTTCGTTGTCCGTCCGTCCTAAACAGCCACTCGCCTGTCTGTCCGCCTAATGTATTTTGTAAAATAGTAAGTAGGTAGGTAGGTAGGTAAGTAGGTAAGGCTTTTATAAAGTGACATGTTCAATATGCACAATACAGTTATTTCAATAAAGTAAATTTATCAGGATGTACCCGGCCTACAAATCACTATAAAAAATGGAACATATGTACAATAGAATATCAGCTTTTAACAAATACAATATTCATAATTATATCTTACTGTAGATGTGGGTTTGTCTCTTTTTATACACTCTTACTAAATATTTGGTAAGCTTTCTTGGATAGTTTGATATGAGATATGAATTCCTAGCATCATCGTCCTTGTTCAAAAGAACACTTGAGATTAATTTATATATTTCCTATTTCGTTTACTTAGATATAATGTAAATAGTGACAACAATCACACCTTTAAATAAATACACAGTCTTCAGAACTTGCTTTTATCATTTTAACATGATTCTGCTAATAGCATTAACCTTTCCCAACAAATTCGCCCATATTCTTTGAGCCAAGCATTAATCAATACAAGAGGTCAAAATAACAAGTCAGTATATAAATGTTCATTAAATCACAAGCAAAAAAAAAACAACGATTTTTCGCATACAAAGTTTGACAACACTCCTTTAATATCTTTAATGTATATAATTTCACACCTCAAATGCTTATCCAATTACAACAAATATATCCAATTCCTTAACAGCAGCATTGAATACTTTCCAGCGGTACAAATTTTATTTTATTTCGTTGGTATCTGTTTTAAAATTGTTTAATTGTAGTTATATACGAAGGATTCGGACATGAGACCTCACGATCTACTGTCCAGTGCTATGTAGTCCAGACAGGCGAGAGTCTAATACTTGTGACTAAACCACGATTTACCAGATTGAGACCTTGAAAGGGAACAAGAAATGTTCATTTACCAATAATTATGTTTTATTCGTTGAAAATGAAACGTAGTGCTTTTAAAATGTTAATGACAAGAAAATAAACAAATCAATACTATTGAAATAATTATGTATGAACAGTAAAACCTCACATTGCAACCACCTCAATATTACGACCACCTTGTTATAACGACCACTTATTTTCGGACCGGCTTTCTATAACTCCCCTATAATTGAACTTGATAATGAGACTACCTTACAACTACGACCGATCCTAAGGGTGGTCTCATTATCGAGGTTTTACTGTATTCATCTACTACAGTGTAAAAATTATTTATACGTGTAGTGCGTCAGATGATTTGTCATGTAAACTGGTTGTATGTTCCACAAAATAATGTCGGGTCACGAGTAAATAAATGATATACAAATAAATGCACTTCAAAACTTACAATAACCAGATCTGTATAGCTAGGATAAAATTACAACAAATAATTTAACTAAATAACCATTAGATATAAATTAAAATACTAAGAAAAGTTTTCATTTTTTTCGCAAATCTCGAATCGCGTGGTATTCCATTTTCCAGTGAGCATTAGACTTATTTTATCACAAATAATCTATGATCAAATTGTTACAACAAAATATAGTCCTTGATGAAGAGCATGTTTTTTTTTAAAAAATTGTAATTCTATATTTCATACGATACAGTTATTATTTAACACGACATAACCCATGTAACGTCCATTCCATTTCAAACTAAGACAGACATTAATTTTTCTCTGAATATCATAACTCATATTCCAAAATCTAAACACATCCCACAACATCAACGATATCATGTACACAAAATTAACTGAGAGTCATTGTCTGCTCAAGTTTAGGGCCAATAAAATATAGAAAGTGCTCTTTGTCAAGCCTAAGTATCCCTTTGTTTAACAAAGGAAATTCAATTTGCGACTTAAGCCAACTCGGCAAATGTCTAAGCATGTTTAAACAATATCAGTTATGCACACTTCAGTTTGTAATTTAAACAGAAACGACGTTCTACCATAAATTAAACCAAACATAGATATTTACTCGAAAACAGCCATTTGTAATTCTGCAAACAATTAGTAAAATTGATTACATTAAGTCAATGTATAAGTAAACACATTATCTGGTTAGTTTTCCAATTATTCACAAACGACTTTCCTCCTGAGATAGGGCTAAACCTGCTTTCTTCTCTTTTGCGTTGTACCAGACCTGTGAAACTACAGTCAAACTTGTGAACAATGGCCAACCTATGGAAAGACAAAATGTGGCCTTTATTGACCGATGGCCTTTATTCGGGGGTCAGTTTGTTCTAAATAAACAATGATGTTTTTCAAAAGAATGATTTTTATTCACAGGGTGGCCTTTATTCGGAGGTTGCTGTAAACACTGGTTTGACTGTATCTAGTATTTTCGGCAACTAAGTCATCGGTACAGTGGAACCCTCTAAAACTGTCGAACCCGGGACCAGGTAATTTGGCCGGTTTAAAGGGAGTGCCAGTTTAGAGGAAAATTTTTAATCATATGGTAACGAAGTCGGGGCCAGAACATTTGGCAGATTTAGAGGGAAACCGGTTTATAGAGGAACAGGTTTAGAGGGTTTCCACTGTATCATAGAACAACTGCTGAATGTTGTTGAAAAATGACCGATACCTCTTGATCTAAATTATCTTCTAATTACAGTAAAACCTCGCCATTTTGAGATCACCTTGGGATCAAACCCTAGGTCATAATATACTGAGGTCTCATTATCAAGATAAATTATGGAAGAAATCGAGAAAACCAAGACGAACTAATGATTGATTTTAAGTGAGGTTTTACTGTAATTTACATACAATTTGGGTAATCTTATTTGCTTACTAGTATTTAATTGTAAATGGTCAAATACAGTACTTTGCTGATGACAAAAATGAAATTCTGAAGCATAGAGTAACTTTATTTCATCGTTGAAAGGGAAAATTACACAAAAGATGCATTAAATAGCATGCCATAAATCTCTTTTGACAGCAAAAACAACATAACTTGATTTTTTATCAGCATACTTATGCATTTCCCGCATTAATTTGTGTACCTTGACAAAGATGCTATTTTCAACTTAATAAATAGTAAGCTATTAATTCATTTTACATTGACGAGCGTTTAGTTCAAATAGAATGATCAATCAATGCAAGCGTTTTTTTTGGAGTAGACAAGGGAGGTAATCCATTTATGAATATTGAAATTCAAAATGTAAATTGATATATCATTTGGTTGTCTCCCTTGACTCAATAACTCACGATTTTAAATATTTTCAGAAAAATAAAATGCAGTGAAAAAATCATACCAGGGTATTATATCAATATCAAATGTACTCAAATCTATGAGTGAATTTATATCATTTTATGTAAATTTTATTCGTTATTGAAACATAAAGAATAAAAACTACGGAGTAGAAAAGCAAATATGTCGTCCTATAGTTGTGAAGAACCTTAATATAGCAATGCAAGACCCCACAAAAGAGGCATGATCATAATCTCTTACAACACGAGAGTAATATTTCCGGTTGTGAAATTAAATCAACAATAACGTTATTTCTTTTGGTCTAAAATCGGTTAGTCTTGGAAGAACATTCATTTAAACATCTCAGGCAAAATAATTATCCGGTTTAAAATCTCGTCAAACTTAATTATTAATTCTCTGTGACGAGATAAGACAGAAAAACGGAGCCTGCTCCGTGATTAACTATTCCTTCTAGAGTCATACAAAATATCCAAACCTATTATAGTATCACAATAGTATTGATTACCCGTTTACTTCGGGAACCAATTGTTTTGGCATCTCCGTACTTCCAGTTTTCAAATACATCCACACTAATTGCTTCCATTGCCGGCAATTATTGACGACATGGAGTAGGATTAGTTTGGGGGCAAACATCGATAAGTTGAAATATTCAGTAATGTAGATCATTTTTCTCAGGACTATAGAAGCCAATGTTTGGAATAGGTGAATATTTACGTGATGGTAAAGACGATGCAAAAGAATGTTAAATATCCAGTTATGAACGGACTATTTTGTTGGTAATGTTTTTGTTAATTTCATGTTTAACTAATTGTTCACTAAACAGTTTTGGTCGGAAATCTGACTGGTTCCAAGCTGTAATTAAATCAAACACGTTTATAGCTAATTCAGTTTCTTGTACTGCTATAACTGGTTACTAATTCACTGTGTTGAATTAAATAAAAGCAACCCTGAGGGATATTCTACAGTATCCAACTAAACTGCGGAATTGTTTTGTAGTATTCCACAGTGTCGATTTCAATTTGTGTACAGATCTTTGGATATCCCACAGTGTCGAATTCAATTAGTGTACAGATCTTTGGATATCCCTAAGTGTCGAAGTCAAATAGTGTTCAGGTCTTTGGATATTACAAGGTGTTGAATTTAATTAGTGTACAACTACGGGTGTTAATTCAATGTCGAATATGACATTTGTATTGCCACGATAGTTAATTTACTCTAAGTATCTTGAACGTTTTGAGATGAAATATGGCGCAGTATCGTAAATTAAGCTTACGCTGTTGGTGACGTCATTAAATGTACAAATGTACGTTTATTTTTCGAGGGAAAAATATTTTCGTTGAATTTTGCATGAAAAAAATGTTTTCAGTTCTTAATTAGACAGTTATTTATGAACTAGGTTAATATAACGCATTGAATATATGGTACAGGTCAAATAAATTTGTCAATTCGAATTTGGGTCGAAAAATCAGATATTAATTTTAATGTATACTAAGTAAGATAAATGGCGATATCGGAGTTATGTCAAATTTTGTGTATATGGTCGGATAGATCAACATCATTTGACTCTTATTATCAGTAATCAAAATGAAAGATTGATTAATGTAGATCAGATAAGCACACCGCGGTAAACAATAATACAATTGATAAAGGGTGTCTATAAGCCTACTTACTGAACAGCCAACTAAAGAAGGCATTGGTTTTTGTGAACTCTACATCACAGCGAATCAATTAGGTGGCCGAGAAGATCCGCTATAGGACACAGACAACAGAATGAAAGAACTTATTGGAAAATGGAAACTTCAACACGATAAAAATGATAATTTTGAGGAATACCTAAAAGCAGTAGGTAAGACCTGAATATCAAATTCATAACTTCTTGTTCACGGAATTGAATATTAAAATTTGCATTTATAATCTATTATCAGGAATGTATTGAATACATGTACATTTGTATTGTCTACAAAATGTTTTTATTGTAATGATAACATAGAGATGGACACTTTCATTTAAGACATTTCGTCTAGGTCTTTCTAGATTTTCATATTTTGAAAATGAAAGATTTTAGGAGACTTCAGATGATATCGTTAACTGAATCAGAGATGTAATAATTATTCAATTAATTATAAGCGAGGTTAAGACCACCTTTGGTGTCGAAATAAAAATCTTACAACATTATTGGGATGGCTTTACAAGTTGAAATACAAAAGAGACATATATAAAACTGTCCGATATTGGATTGCTGTTACAATGAGAAGGTCTTGAAGTTAAGATGGCCGCTAAGTGAGCGTTTTCTATTATTCTTTAGTTTAACTAGCCATATTAAATATATATACAGTAAATATTCAAATAGAGACCACCTTGTTAAAACGACCACTTATTTTCGGACCTGTTTCAATAACTCCCCTGCAATCAACTTGATAACGAGACCACCTCATTATCACAACTCATTTTTCGGGTCCCAAAAGTGATCTCATTATCGAGGTTTTACTGTACACAAGATTTTCGAAGCATCGTATCTATTGGCAGGTATCAATTTTGCCTTCAGAAAGATGGGTAAAGCAGTAGTGCCCGTAGAAGAGTTTAAAGAAGAGGATGATGACCATTGGTCATTGTGTGTACATGTGTCCATTGCTTATGCCACACTTAAATTCAAGTTTGGTGAAGAAATACCTGAAACGACGATGGATGGCAGAGCGTTCGTAAAGGGAATTCTGTAACTCTTTATTCGCTCCTTTTTTTACGAAATGTAGATTTCAATTTGAAAATTTCGCGGACTCCCAGCAACTTGGAAAGTGAAAGTGAAAACGGTACTCTATATGACACTATTACATCAAGTAATCAGGTTCCTGATTTGTGCGAAACATCAATGAAGCCTTGATGTTTATCGAAGAGAACAATGAATAAGCGAAGTTCTACTCTAAAATCAATGGATATCTATACCAACCCTACTTGTTTTTCAGACGCTATTATTGGCATTAAACAAAACTAACAACCGCTATTGGAACATAGGGGGCTTCGGATTAATTAGTTCTCTGTATAAAGTTGTCTCGGAAAATAATTGAAGACACCGACGTAAATACTGTTGATAAAAGCTCTTGTTTTGTGAGTTTCGGTATGCAAATAAAATCCGCTCTACAATCTAGAATAGTTTTGCTTAGACAACTCAGAAATTTCCAGCATCATTGGGCTTTATTGATTGGATTGGTGAAACAATGACAAAATGATGCTGAATAATTGTGCAATGCCTCTCCAATGGTTTGTTCTATTAACGACATAAAATGCGTAATCATCTTGTTACAAACTATCTGACAGAGTTTGTTATTTTAGGATGTTTATTGTTCGTTTTAAGTTTAGATTACAATTATATAATAATTGATCAATGATTCAAGCAGCGGCTAAAGCTAAAACTGATTACATGTAATTAGTAACGATCATCAAACCCTAAAGTTTTTACGACATTCAAATCTTAATTCAGTTTACGACATACAAAGGATCCATTTTGAAATTGATCTTGCACTATTTACAAAATTGAACTTCAGTTTACAGCTGGAAAAATCCAAGTCTATTTGGATTTTATGAATATTTGAAGAATTCTTTTTTACGAATGGTATTATTCAACTTGATTTTACGACTTGTAGAGAGAAACTCCATTTCGCGTCTCGATAATCGGACCACAATCGGGCGAATCTAAAATCGGAACTCTATTTTACGACAGTAATGGCAGACTATGCGAAACAATTTTGTTCAGAAAACGAATTATGTTCTCATAGGTGTAATGACTTAATTATAAAACTTGTATCTCATTATGACAATATAGCTAGTCTGGAGAGACAATATATCAGACAGAACTATTGCTCCTATCTTGTATGTTAGATCCTTAAGGAGATGAATATATGAGGTTTATTAACATAGTTATCTGATTCATTATCGAGGAATAAGCGTTGTCACTTTTCCTACGAGATTAACTCGTTGTCTGGGCAACCGACGCATATTTTGATTAAGTTAACATTTTATCACCTATGGTTGTCTGATAAAGATGTATAGATTTAAAAAGTAGTTTAGTCATTTATTCATTTATTATTATTATTTATTATTTAAAAGGGACTAAATTCCATATTGTTACTAGGAAATCAGAATAATAAATCTTTCAAAAAGTAACTTCATTGGTTCATTGTCGCTCACAAGCGTTAATTTTCTTGACTTTAAATCGTTCATTTCCATTCAACACGAGTATGTGGTGAAGCGGACATGATAGAAATTGGTTCACAATGTCATACGTAGTGGTCTCCCTTTGCAAAATAATTTATTTACTGCTAAGGGAATATTTTACAGTTTATGGATATTCTTGTGCTAGCTTATTATGCTTCATTTTATTTCACAGACTACGTTCACGATAGACGATGATGGAGTTCTGGTTCAGTATCAAAAATCTCTTCAGTCAAACGTCCCAGACACGAAAATAACAAGAAAAAAGGTGGACGATAACACGTATACTCAGGTAAGAGGTCAAATGTCAATCTAACCGTAAAGGTCAAATGTCAATCTAACCGTAAAGGTCAATGTCAATCTAACCATGTCATTTTCAAAAAATGACCCAGAATTAATCGGAAATAAACCATAGAAGTTACTATAGGAAGTAGGCCAAAAAAGTGGATTGTTGCGTTTCATGCTACCGCTGCTGCAAATATCAATTTGATGTCTTTTCCATCTAAAACATGGAATATCGTACAACATTGAATAAATGAACATTGTTTTATGATACCTATGTATTATACACTATGAAACAGCAAAGTCATTTGCCGATTCTGGTCCTATACCATTTCTTCATACTTGAAGCAACATGGGTATTAATGGGTGTAGTGTGTAAGACCGAAACTCGCCGAATGTCAAACAATGCAGGATCATGTTGCCATGAGAACAACAATATCTAATCACAAATTGTTGCCTCTCAATGTGTTCTAGAAGCTTGAAATAATAATCGATGTTATTTCGCTGAAAATTCCCCTCTCGCAAATTCAGATAATTAAAATCCTCACTTCATGGCAAATTAAAACACCCACCTCAGCCTATTTATTGTCGGTAATTAGGCACAAATTCTACTTCTGCCACGACACCTTGTAAATGGTTTTGATTACAGAATAACCTCGATATTAAAATCACCTTAGGGCCAATAATTCGGTCTTTGGGGTCATTTAATGCGATGAGGTGGTCTTAATACTGAAATGGTCTCTATATGAGGTTTTACAGTCTATTGAAAAAGAAATAATTATTATGCAGCCAGACAGACCTTTTTATAATGTAGATTTTTTCAACCTCAAGAAAGAAGATGTCGGATTGTTTTCATTTTATTCCACACGGGAATGATTGTACATGTGTATATGTTCTCTGAATAATTCGAAGAATCATAAACCGCTTGTCGAGCGTATCCATAGCAACACATCGTGGACCCACGCGTTCCACGCCATGATTTTTTAATTGTTTAGGTGAAGTCCGTATGACGTCATTTCATAACAATATGACATTTTGTCGATACACAACAGAATTTTGAATGCCAATCATATTCACCTCATACGAACAGAGAAATAACCGCGAGTAGCGTGCCGAGTACAAATTTGATAACCTTTCGATTTTATCGTGAGAATATAGGCCGAGAACTCACGATTTTATCATAAAAGCTTTAAGATAATCACCACTGTATAGACCAATACTCTAAAGATACTTGAAAAAGAAATATTTTAACTCTTTGTTTGAATACGAAACACGAACTTAGCTGTGCGAGGTTTAAAGTCATAGTATTGGATAGACAAGTTTGTGTTTAACGAATCAATCAGCTGACATTGATATAGTATCAAGGGCCATTCATGTAATATTTTTTGCTTTTTTTCTTCACATAGGTTTATGAAGCTGTGGGGACCAACGTACGCTCTGTTAGAAAGTTTGTAAAACAAGAGTCTTAATAAAAAAACCCCAACATCGCTGAAATATCAAACGAAGCGCAAGAGACAAAACGAGCCGAAGTCAATATCAATAAAACGCAAGTGACAGTTAATCAAGGAAAGATATCTCCTATCAAACCATAGAATTCTATGCCATTACGCATACAAGGAAGAAAATGACACGAAACCAGTCCATTTCCAGAACAAGAATGCGCCTCTCAGTCTAGATTGTGAGAAAAAAAAATGGAACAACACATTTTTTCACAAAAAAGTGTAAAAATACATATAGTTCGACACATATTTAGCGAGAATGTCGTTTTGCTTCGGTTGATTTCAATGACGAGTTATTTGATAAATCTGAAGGAATCAGGCATACACGACGTTAGTTTATATGTATGGAGTAAAACACGGCTTCATTAATAATTACAAATAAACGTATATCAAAATATTTCAGCGTTTGTTATCAGACCGAAAATGTGTATTTATCAACAATAACTACAAGGTTTTTTCCACATCCAGATTGCAAACCACAAATGGTAACGATTGTTCAACAAGTGTAAAGTTTAATGCGCCCCGCGCCCAAAAATCACGTTTTATTGACATCGTAATGTACAATTTGATCGTCAATTTAACGTTCGAGCATCAACATTATTTTTGTAAAGATTTTTTTTGTTCTTAAGAGAACAAACTACGCCGGCAAAATATAACAAAATATATCCTTAAATGATCATAATGATGCCATGCTTCTGCATAAAATCGAGAAAGCAACCGATTTATATTCAGAAAATAAATAGAACGGCTTTACAGGAATATAAATTCTTCTGCTAGAATATAAGAAGCAGTCAGGCAACTTAGAGAAGGATACACTGACGTAATAGTCATCTATAAATAGAAGCCACCTGTTAATATAGACCACCTCTGAATAGAGACTACATGTAAGTGGTGACCACGTGTAAATAGAAGCCACCTGTGGACAGAGACAAACTCTGAATAGAGACCATCAGTCTAATGTTAATACATGTCTACTATGAATTGAGGTCATCCGTGAATGGAGACTACCTATGAATAGTGACCAACTGTGATCAAGTGTCACTTCTTGGTACAGAATTATTGATATAATGGACCAAAGAAACTCTGAATAAAGGCCATCTTTATTCTATTATTTACTCTATTATATTTCTACTCTCCATTTAGTGTTTTTGTTTTGTTCACAGGTAACACTGTATCGGAATAATCAGAATTCAGTTAATTCGATGTATTCAATATTCGAAGACTAGATATAATTATTAATGTGTACATAGAATAATTCTGCTAACGCATCAATATTGTCAAGTCCTCAATTTTTATTAGAGAGATTCAACTATACATAGATATGAGAAAACCGTGATCAAATTAAGTTACAGATGCATTTTAAAGGGTTAAGCGTCTTAAATTCATTGTTTAAGTAAAGCTATACTCAAACTTACTTATTGTTTAAGTTGTAAATATTTTCCCACATAAAGGCAAAAAATGCAAATTTTGTAGCAAAATACGAGTAAGAGCATTTTAATCCTTCATATACATTGGCTTTACATTTCTACACTAATTCCTATCAATAGACCAGGGCCGTTGCCATATTGCCAAAGTCTGACATGGCCGGACTGCGTGAACATGAAACATTTGAACTCGGAGTAGTGTGGCTGTATACATGCTCATGCACATTTATCAGATAATAGTATTTGTACTAATGATACTTCAAAATGATAATTTTTATGATAAAATTTGTGTAGCGCGATTCACAACTACCTAAAATCACGTGTATAGACGGATTACCTCGCGGTAAGTGAAACATTTTGTTCAAATATCTCGCATTTTCTCCGCATTAATGCGCGCGAAAGTGAAACAGTTCGTTCTCACAATTGCGCCATTTCTCAAATTAATATTTTGTGCGATCAATAGCGGTTTTAGTGAAGCTGAAACAATCGAGAGATGATTTGACTAGGATCTTTTAAGATAATATGATATGACAATTTAAGTAATTAGTTTAAGTTGTAAATCATGAAATTTCTAGCGAATTGCATCAAGCTGTCTAGCTTTACAAGACAGGGGAATGTTAAATATTTTGTTTCAAGAACAGTCACGTGACAAATTGAGACATTAATTTAAATTTCACCGATTGACAAAGGCCAGCCAAGGTAGATAAGAAATATAATGGACATCGTGCGTAATAATCTGAAGTTATTCGGCTTATTTTGTCAAATTAATTGTATTTTAATAGTAATATAGTGACTATACAGTCCACACGATAGTCGTCATTCACTGGTGGCCGTCAAATCAGGTTTGCCAGTACAGCTAAACTAAGTTTTCATGTAGTAAATGCGTAAGATGACAGTTTCTACTAACATAAAGATATGAACAGACTTATTTAGCAGGTATTCTCTGTTTCATACCGTAGGAAACAGTTCGATTATCTTATACGGCATAAAACATGTTACACATGAAAGAATGGGTTGGAAAATGATAACAATTCAACTATCTTGGCGGCTGACAAAATTAATCTCCATGGAAATGGAACTAGAATAAATATAATGAATAATTATGTGTATATAGTATACAGTCTGGGTATTCGTAGATATGCGGCAAACAGAAATATGTCAGTGCGATTTATCAGTTTCTGACCAACATTGTCTCAGTATTCAATAGTAGTAGAAGTCAATACTGTGAATATTGAACTAAATTGTGGTCTATTGGAGTACCGCATCACAGGAAAACATGTGTTAACGGTCACCTGAGAATACAGAACATCTATGAACAAGGGCCACACTCCAGTACTCATTTATCATATATAATGTATGATAGATTTAATGTACATTTGGATGTAGGCACATTAGTTAATTTCTTCTATCCCTTAGGTTGCCTACCTGGTTTTTAGATACATGTAATTATTATCTTACTGTAATATTGATTACATTGTATCTAAGGTAAGAACTGATTTTGAATCGATCTTATACACCATTTATATCAGCTAAAAATTATGTCAAAATTCAAATTGATATGTGTACAACCACATTATGAAAAACGGACAATCAATGACATCAATGTAATTGAACAAATAAACCTCCTACAAAGGCTTCCTAGGTATAATGGCCGTATTGTGTCTTAATTTAGCGAGTTTTATTGACAGGTCTGACTGTAATTTGATATTAAAAATAGCCCACATCGTATTTTTATTCACTCTGTAAAATACTGTACTAGTACACTGTACAGAGTATAATGTCAGAGTATTGAATTAGTGTTCAAAGAGTTACCTCCCTTTAAAACCACATCCTACCATGTCTACCAAATATGGTGATGAACATTTCTCTCTCTGGTGTTTAACGTCACGGTTATTTGGCGACTTTCCCAGCTATCACGGTGGAGATACACACCGGATGTACACCTGATTAGAACCACCGACCTTCTGTAAGCTAGCTGAGTAACTTCCTCACAGGTAAAATATGATCTAGGATTCGAACTAACAGCGGTAAGAGACTAGGGATCACAAATCGGTGACCATAACCACTTTACCACGAAGGCCCCTTGGTGATAAACAGTAATGCACATACAGCTCTAGGTTGGTGTTATGTATGAAGGTTTAAATTGCTAGTATATTTTGTATTATATAGGATAAGATAATTGTTCGCTAGATTATTTAAATTGAACAAATGTGTTTACAGCATGCCGTGTACAATTATCATACCATGGCCTCTATGATAAAAATTTTAGTTGTTCATACGATCCATATGAAAGTTGTTTGCCAACAAATTATGTCTGAATAAAACGTGTGTACATCTAAACAAGAGATAACGCTTACTAGTAGTACGATTTCTACCTCCATTACTACTCTTTAAAGACACACAACTTTGTACACGTGTACCATGACCTTGTTTTATTATATGTTGAGGGGTTTCAAAAACGCCTTGACGACTGAATAAACCACGTGTCTTAGAATAACTACAGCAATTATTGATAAGTGATTAAATAGATGTTGTATTAATGTTTTAATTACTTGTATGTAAATTAACATATAAAATACTTAGTGCTGTTGCTACTATTTTTTGGAGACAATTTACTTTACCAAGCGCACTACTCAATGTTAACGGTAAATACATTATAGTAGGTAATCAGAGCTGGGTTTTGTTTATACAGGGAAGGACACCACAAATTGTACCAATATGACAAACGTGATCGGATATTGGAAGCTCGAATCCCAGGACGATAATTGGGATGCATACATGAAAGCTGTGGGTAAGTAGAATTATTGTTCTTAATTAAATGAACACAGGTCCGACAGCTGGTAATCATACATCAATGATTTAGCGCTTGTGATTTTTCACAAGCAAATACGCATGCGCAAACAGTGCCACTACGATTTCAATCAAGGAACATACACTTGTATTTTGTACAGAAAAAAAAACAGAAAACCGGACCCCGATATTTAATGACAACGTTGCGACATGTAACGGTAAGTGCGACATGTAACGGTAAGTGCGACATGTAACGGTAAGTGCGACATGTAACGGTAAGTGCGACATTTAACGGTAAGTGCGACATTTAACGGTAAGTGCGACATGTAACGGTAAGTGCGACATGTAACGGTAAGTGCGACATGTAACGGTAAGTGCGACATGTAACGGTAAGTGCGACATTTAACGGTAAGTGCGACATTTAACGGTAAGTGCGACATTTAACGGTGCCACATTGAATAAAAAATGAGAACACGAATGAGCATTTATGAATTTCCGGTGACTGAAAAAGTCACACAGCCGTTTCGTACGGCGAATCGTTAAATGTCTAACTATAAATGAAGGTTACTTAACATAACATAAATTTGACTCATCTGTATGAAGTTAGCAGAACATCGGGTAATTGAAAAAATAGTGTATCTAGCTAGCCTGGCATTAAATACGAAATGTAAAATCGAAATCTAACTAGAAAAAGTTTGAGGGCAGAAGTTTTACACAATTGCTTTACCAAACTTCAAATCAAAATTTATCCGAGTCTCAAATTTAATCTAGTGGTTAAAATTAATCAGTGTTTATGCAATTGGGCGCTGGCCGTCAATCGTATATGCCCGGCTGGCAATATTCGGAACATTCGGAAGCCGACTGACACTCTCTTTGAACATCTAACGTCTTAGCAGCAAGGCATTCAGTTTGTTTTGATATCAAAGGTCCAATAGTCAGTCAAATTAACACAGCTGAATGACGCATGTATTTATCACACAGGTGTTGGATTCGCTACAAGGCAAATTGGTAAAAGAGTTTCCTCATGGGAGGAAATCAAACAAGATGGCGAATATTGGACACTGGATATCACATCGACCTTCAAAAACACATCCCTAAAATTCAAACTTGGAGAAGAATTTGATGAGAAAACTTTAGACGGTCGTGATGTTAAGGTACTGACAAAAGTTCACTGAAAATAAGCCCTTCCCAGATTAAAGATGCACTCTTGTGTATGAGTTTATATTTGGTTGTATAAAGTTTGAACGCAGTTCGCACTTCGAAGTGCGAACTGCGGTCTAGGTTGTTTTGGACACATTGTTCACACATTTGTTCAAGTTAATGTACTTGAATTTCTCTCCAAACGTATTCAATTCGTTGAATACCTCCGACCATAATGATTACAATCTGGTGTACATGGACATATGTACAGAATTGTGTAATTTCGAATTTATTTTCAGTCTGTATTTAACATAGAAGGAGACAACTTAGTCCACTATCAGAAATCTACAAGTGTCGGAATACCAGACTCTGTAGTGACCAGAGAACGTAAGGATGACAACACAATGACTGTGGTAAGTACTTTGTATATATAACCAGACCTGTGTGTGAATTAAGACCACAAAAGCAAGAGACAAAGTTGGCCTGTATGTGAAGGTTGCCTTTGTGTGGAGATAGCCTTGAATTAATGTCTACTTTGTCTGTTGTAGCAGATTGGTTTTGCTAAATTGTGGCTGTCGATTCAAGGTGGCCTATTTTATTCATAAGTGAGTTTTAGTTCTAACTTGACTGTACTTTGATCAATATATTCAGTAAATATTCAAGTCGTTGGCTTGCTATGTAGTTTTGTAGCGGGATTCGAAATCACAGAGGTTAGAGGCTAGTAATTGCTAGTCTGACACCATTACCACTTGACAATTAAGGCCACTTATTGTTCCGTATAGAACAACAGAAATATATACATTGTTCAAAAGTAGTGGTTGCTATCGGATTGAGGCATTTTTAATTTACAATTAAATATTTATCAAAATTGCTCATTTAAGGACGGAAGTCTCATTTGCATTTTATCATGTCATAACTAATGCATAGAAATATGCAGAGCTAGCATTGATCTTTAGTAATAAATTCAGGAAAATGCATGAAAGCCTTTGAGTTTTGTGCAAAATAATGCAAACTCGATCACTTCAAAATCTTATGAATAATTAACAGAAAGCCAATTCCAATGTTTCTTCAATTAAACGACAATCATAAAATAAATCAACTATTAATTCATGCATGATATGGCCACGGTGATGCATCTATCAAATACGTTACAATAAAATTTCGCCAGATAAGCGAAAATGACAGAACAGAATAAAACAGAGCCGAGTGTTTGTATCAACTTTTAATGGGATAGGATCGAGATAAAATTGTTCACAATGAAGCTTGGTCTGACAGATAAATCGACATTATCTGTGTTTTCCGTGCGTAACATTGTTTCACCAGATTTTTATTGGACACAATGTCATTATTAATCGCGCTATATATCATGTTAATAGGAATACTGAATGATTACGTGGAATACGGATTGATTCCCTTTTTAACAATGTATATAACCGTTACATAACACGATCAATTGCTCAATAAAGTAAAATCAATGGTCTACGTACATCACTGTTCGTACATTGACAATGTCCATTATGATATTCAATATTTACTACAAAAGTTTAAATAGGATGAACCTGCACCGTTTAGGTCCACCTCATGGTTTTGTGGATTTGCAAATATAAAGTTATGATGGTATATCTAAACACTATGCTGAACTTCAAGTGAGAGTAAATACAATGTAGACGATATGACAATAAAATTGATTTGATGAACATAATGTCATGTGTCATGACATTGTACAACATTTACGGTAAAACCTCACTTAGCAAGTACCATCCCATGACGACCCCTCATTTTTGCGTATCCGATATTTCCTTTATTACTCAGCTTGTCATATCTAAATATTAAAACCTATGTCTGTGAGAGGAAAAGTGTTAGTTCTATTAATGTTGTTTTAAATATCTTTTCAGACTTTTGATGCCATTGGTAAAAATGTGACGTCAGTCAGGACGTTTTCCAAACAGACCCGATAAAAACCGAATTGTTCCGGAAAGAAACAAACTTTTGCATTTATAATTCATTCACATCAATTCACATCTTAATTCTTTCTCATATTGAGTATATACAACGTTCTTTTGTATTCAAAGACAATATCCATCCAGATTCGACACTTTGAAAATGGGTGTTTACAGCATTAATTTTTATCACGTGATACATATGTTTTGTTCAGCATTTGTACGTTTTAGTACGCTTTAGATAATAATAAATTTGCGAATGACATCACTTTGTTTCCATATATACGTCCCAATGTGACACAATAAAATATGCAATACAGTAAAACCTCACGTTCGACCACCTACATATTACGACCACCTTGTTATAACGACCACTTATTTTCAGACCGACTTTCCAAAAACTCCCCTATAATTCAACTTGATAATGAGACCACCTCATTATTACGACCGATTTTTCGGGACCCGAAGGTGGTCTCAATAGCGAGGTTTTACTGTATATGATATTGTCAAAAAGAAATATAAATGAGGAAAGAGTTATCTATCCTGATATTACATCACGTATTTATTGCTACATAACTTTTTTGAGTACTTTCGTGGCTTCTTTTAGAATTTCAAACAATCCATACTGAATTGTATTTCTAAAAAACGTCATGAAGCATGTGGGTGTTAAATGAAAGTTCAAACCGTAGGTATCTTGATCATACTCAGAATTTAAACAACAACCTCCGATGAAATTGTTTGACTTAAATAAAAAATTCTCAAAAAAGGTCGAATTTGCGAATCAAAAACAGATGTCGCCGAAAAAATTATCTCCGAAGAACTAACGAAATTACATATTAACATACATAAATTTTAACTTCTAAGAAATGTTAAGTAAATGGGTCTGCAATTTCAATTATCAACGGGTTTAAAGCAGTTATATCAGCTTTGGTTTCGTCCTATACCTTATAAATACAGTAAAACTTCACTTTACGATCACCTCATCATAACGGACACCATTTTTTACCAATACTGCCTTTGTATTTTAACTTGATTCCGAGATAATCTCATTATTAATGCAGAATAACTTCGTCCTAAATGTTTCTTAGTATTGGGGTTTCACTGTAGTATGTGCGGATATTATTTTCGTCGGTAACTAAGCAACATAAACATTGTTACCTTGTCTTAGCTAATACGGCCTTTTTACACTGATAATCTACGCCTGTTCTTGTTTGTACACGGTGCTTAAGTATTTTTGCAAAGTGTTCAAATAAACGCTTGAATTATTTATCAGTGTCGTGATTTGTATGTTTAATACTGCTATTTTAGCTAAGCTGCGTTTATGAAACGACACCCCAGTGATAATATTCGGACACTTCCTGTTTGTCAATATCATTTCTTAAATTGAATCATTGCCTATGCAAACTATTTATCTTTTCGCCCTCTTAATAAAAAAAATGAAAATCCTGTAAAGTTCAACATTTTACAACGAAACTTGACTCGATATCTGTCTGCAATCACATAAAAAATGAACCCAGAGACGTAGATTATAACTCATACTTAATGAATTTCTTTCGTGGAAATAAAGACTTTTTTTAGCGTCTGTACCGTAGAGATATGATGAAATAAATACAGAAACTTCAATGGTGGGTTTAAAGAAATGTGGGGACCCGGGTCTTGAAAACTTACAAAGATGGACGGGTTTTTTACACTAATTTCCCTTCAAAGATATAAATTGACATATCTATATTCTTTTCTAAAGGTAGAATGAATTCTACGAAAGGTAAACACATTAAGAATAGCCCCTATTCAATATTACAGAAAAATATTGTGTTTTAATGTGAAATAGTAATAACAAAATTTATGCGGCTACAAAAGATAATTTTAACCTATATATATCACACAGAAGAACAATTGTCCTATTTTTCGACATATTTGAGTCTACAATATAAATATACAACTGATTATCGTTAATTGTCCCAGTTAAATCATCAAACTATTTTACAATACACGTCGTAAGGTACAGAATTGTCATTGGTCGATGAAGCAGAAAGATATCAGTTTTCGCACCCATTTAAATCTAGACCCATCGAAATACTATTAGAATAAACCCATTGTTTAAACTAAATTGCTTACGCAATGGTGACGGCCATTTCAATTTGCCGATTAAAAGATTCGGATGATAACAACGGTGAACGACTTAAGTTAGTTTTTTTTCGTACATCGGTAACATTTGTATGCAGTGTAATATGGTTTAAATAATAGAAATACATGTAAATGAATATATACAAATGTAGTTCAATTGGTTCTATCATTGACGAAGCATTCTAAAGTATATAATAGATGTTTTCAATTACTGGTATAATGATTACTGAACAGTTGTAAAAGTAAGTTGTCGTGGACAGAGTAAGTTGGCTTTGAAATGTATAAAGGTTATAAATTATTATAATGCATCTAGAGACACTAAATTCAGATAAATCAGGTAAATTAGAAGATATTCGAATAAAATGCAGCAAAGGGGGTTGTTACAAGAGTAGTGTCCATGACATTAATCTTGTTGCATTTTAAAGAAAGCTGAGTCAGACTGATTTCGATATCACAAAGGCACACATACCTGTCATCTTATATTGTATGATCAAGATATATCGAACAGGGCCGGATACAGGATTTTTGGTTAAGAGGACACAAATTCTAGATAATGTAGAATATGTGCACAATCAGCGCATAAAAGAAGAGGGGCACGCTGGCTCCGCCTTCCCCCTTAATCCTTCCTTGTCTAATGACAAAATTCCGTTTTGGCCGAAATTTTGGGTCAGCGGTCGCTGCCCTTACCGCCATATACAAGGGTCTTTGAATTATTACATGAAAAGTAGCGTGTTATTGAATACTAAGAGGTCATTAATGGCATTAGTTCAAGACCTGACGTAGCAATCAAGGAATGGGAGAGGAGAAATCTTCAGCAATTAGACAGAATACTGAATATCGCAATGATCAAAATACCACACAAAGTACGGGGATTACCGGGTGTATTTTAAATCAGACAGCTGTGTTGCAGTAGAAAAAATTTCTTAACTGATTAGTAAAAGTAAAGGAATTGGGTTGATTACACATTTGTCTGACTATGCAATAGATGCGGTGCTTAGCGCAGTGTCGAAAGAAGATGCCAAGCTAGGCAGGTGCTAAAAATTAAGATCTTACGGTTGTATGGTGATCTCACAATAAATTGGATTGAAATGACCGTTATCGTATCCTCTGTGTATAAAAGACCATACGGTCATCGCGACTTTTTAAAAAACAAAGCGTACTTACATATTTCCTACTTTTTCGTCTACGTCGTCTCTTCTTTTTAGGGAGCACAGGAGGGGCCGGCATTGGACAAACAAATGCCGCTCGGATCATAGGTTCTAAATGCATATCTACAGAATTGTATTAAACACAGGAGATACAAGGTTTAGAACTGAGAAGAAATTCTGCCATTCACTTGAGCTTTTTCAAATAACATAGAACGAAATAGACACTAATAACATCTGTAGTTCACCAACAAAACATTTATATTTGAAATATTAACGTAGGCTCCACGTTTTATACAACGACGCCGTTTGAATGAAAGTTTTAAATGAATTCATGAAAAACTCACTGACAACCAATAACGACCACAGATATATGACTTAATAATCACAAACCGACTTCTATTTGTGTATTTGAGTTGCATAAGTCCTGATTGAAATAAAGTCACGAAAAATTTAATAAAATTCCACACACTAATGAATCTATCATTCACAATTTATTTAATTTCCTGTACTAGAAGATTATCGATGTTTCTTTGATTGTAACCATCACGGTGAATCTCCATACCGGTACATTTATCTCCTGGTATTGTGTAAAGTTAATCTATATTTTGATTAATCGTGTCAACACAATGAGCGATTTCCGCCTTATCTCCGGTGATTTTTAACACCATACCCGTATTTATATCAGTTAAGGAAATATCATTTTCCTCCAGTCGATGACAATATGGAAGATCATGTATTCGAAATTATATAAGAAGAAAAAATTCCACAGTGAGTATCGCGGTACAATGGTGTTAGAAGAGTTGTGATTGAAGATAGTGTTTTACGTTACGGCCATAACAAAATAATCATTCGAAACAAACGTACTAATGAAACAAAAGAAAACAAAGAATTGTTCATTACATGCATATGCAGATGATTTTCACGCGATGGAGTCGTATTGTAAAAAAGTTACATTGACAACGAATATTAATCCCAACAGATAACATTCCTTGGTTCTCAACACATCGAACATACCGCGTTGGCGTTAACAGTACAGAACAGAACATTACAATGTACGTAAGATGTCTTTCAATTAACAAAACTCAAAATCCATACACAACTGTTTCTTCCTTTTAAACACGTAACACCAAGGCATCATTCTGCTTTCTGTGTTTGACTATAAGACTGGTCAATTCTCATGACATACGGAGGAATTTAACACCGGGACCGTAATCCGTTTATGAATTTTTAAAACAATAATATACGGCACAAGTTATATACTGCATTGTCATAATGGCGAAATTTGTGAAGCAAACAAATTTAAAATCCAGTATAATCCTACTTAATCCTCATTTAGACACTAAATCCCAGTATTTGGAGCGTTGTAACGAATATATACATGTGTTATCAGTTAACTATTGGCTTAAGTTATACATGTCAACTATTTACATTGGTTTGGGGGAATTAAAGACACTCGTTCAATGAATGTAATTAAATTGCAATCGAGTTAGTGTTATCGCGTTACCGTTTAATTTCCAAAGTTTTGTACGATTAAGTACACGCATACAATGTGTGTCCGAAATTGGTACCATCCGGGGTAATGCACATTTTACCACAGTAGCCAAGTTTTGAAATTTTGTTTTCAAATTTTGTTATTCCGAATATGGTTCTTAAAACAAGCATAACTGGTAGCTATATTTTTTAGTTATATGCGGCGACCGGTTCACCTAACCAGTTTTCCAGAACTGTATTCTAACCAGTTCTAACTTCCCTTCCACACGGAGCCGGCAACTTCTCCACAAATGGAGGACATTTTTGCCAAATTTGACGCAGCTAATACATGTACACCATCCACGTAACATATCCTTGGATATAGTTAAGAAATTCTTATTTGTGGATCGATATCTAATATTAATTTTCAATCTTCAAACACAGTCAAAAATGTTATAACAATGATGTACTATCGAGTTACACCGATAATGTATTTGCTCAAGTTTTTACAATGCAAAGAAATGTTATCTATTTATGGAGAGTCGACTTATAATTTCAATACAATTGATACACTGCCTACGACTTAATTGAATTCTTCTATCGTAATTTGTCATTGAACAAGTGATAAAATAAATCATGCGATTGTTGTATATCTAATATAATGGGCAATATCAACACACTATTGGTTTGTGTGGTTAACATATTCACGGCTTAATGCGATTTAATTTCATATTATTTTTTGTCAATTAAGTACTTTAGTTTTGCCGCCCAAGTTTAGATATTTCATTCAATACAACTTGATGAAGTGGAATATATATTAAAGTCCTTTTAAAGTATTTTACTTCTTCAGTGGCTTGAAAAATATAAACTGGAGGGTAATCATAATGAATAATAATATGAATATAATATAAATTTCTTGAGCCTTAATTTCATAATTCAACGCAGCTTGATAAAATTAAAATGCACATACACATGAACGAGTATATGCGAAGCGTTCTGATATTTTTCAAGTAAATGAACTGACAATGACACGTGACTGAAGGACTGGTAGTTTTCAAGTACACTACGAATTGATAAAAAATAGCTGGAAAATTAAAGAAAATTATTGATACTTTGACATTTCAGCCGGTAGTATTTTTCATGGTGTGTCTACGGAAAAAAGGGACACACTAAAGTTCATCATACTGCTGTAATCCGTCTTACCGGAAAAACGTTTCGATCCAACTTAAGCAGTGAAAATCTGTTCGAGTTTTCACAGAACTGTTGTGTTCTTTAGTAGGACGCCTCAAATTTGAGGTGACACCAAAACAAATGGTTGACAGAGTGGTCTATATAATGTACATGTAACACATACAACGGGAGAGCACTCAGTTTTGTACTACATCAAACTGGTTCCCGTTCCATGCTGCTGTGCAGACAGAGCCAACGGGAAACAGTTCAGTAATATATTAGATCCATGTTGAATTCCCATTTTAAGATTTAAGGTATTGCGTATGAAAATACAATTTTCTCTCAATACAAAACCTTTGAAACAATAGTATTAAATGACTGCATGATATGTACGTAAGTGTATGTAAGATATATACATGTATTTAATAACAACCTTCATAAAGATATATCATTCCAAATAAAAAAAACGTATATACAAAAATATACTCATTTTAGGAATGTTCATGTAACAAATATACCATTTCCCCCACAAATCATATGTTTTGTGCTAGTTACAGCATTATTAGTGATAACAAGGAATAATAGGTCTGGGTTGGACTAATGAAATACAATGTATGTGAAACAGACAAGCTAAATCCCCGACATATCCGAATATGATGTCACGTGACTCTACATAAATATGTTACCGTAGCAACATTGATATAAATGAAATAAAATGCCCAAAACTGTTTACAAGTAGATTGTAAAAGTAAATTTCCTACATACAAATAATTGAAAGCTATTATTAATTACTAGAAAATTCTGACTTTATTAAGTGCACCTGTTACATCTGCACAGACGACTGATATAAGGCTGACTTTATCATAATTGGCAAACAAATAAAAAGTTGGCAATGCATGCTTACTGCACGTGAAATGAAGCAAATTTTGACATAGATGCACAAAAATGTATTGATTAAAACTGCTGGATAGCTAAGCACGAAAACAACGATATTGACAATAATCAAAAAGCACTCGGCGAAAATAAATGAACGATGGATTATTATAATATCAAAAATAATATGGCTATACACAGAGTATGGTATAGTATGTTAAGCCGTCCATTAAGGTGATACTTTATATGTGTATACAATATTTAGCACTGATTAGCATGTAACCAGGGTAACAAGTTTGATAAAATGTTGCGAAAATGATAAATAGTGTTCTATTCTATCATAAAAAAGTATATAACGAAGAGTGGTTAATAACTGAAAGCCGTGTATGATTAATTAATAAGCATATGGAATGAATAATATGGAATGGCCATCATCAGATCCCCGGTACCCATAACGTCATTTACGGTGGCCCGTTGGAGACATCTTTGTATATAACGTTTTAAGGAAATATACAATGAAACAACTATGAAGAAAGATTGAGAACTACGCAGGTGAAAGTTAGAAATATAAATACATGTACTCGTATGTATCACAGTTCGTGGTTTTTATTTTACTAATTTTGATAAAAGTTCCGCGATGTCCCCAAAGGCTCACCGTAGTCATAATAACTCCATTCAAGCACGTAATAGCGAGGTGTCCGGGCATCCGACGATGTTGGAAACATGCATAATGTATGCTTTTTTAAACAGAAAAGCAGCTAAGATAATAGATCATGCACAAACCAAGTATGGAAAATTGTAATGAAAAAAGTACCTCGCCAAATCCTGGCTTATTTGCTATGCTTGTTGGCTGTATAAGAAAAAAGGCATACCGATCGTAAATACAGAACTTTATTACAAATATATCACTGTATATAGGGTTTGGGTTTATCTTACGCCCAATCCGCAGTTAAATATTCAGCAAATCTAACTGAGATGCTATTTCCATACTGAGACCACTTTATTAGAACGACCCTCAGTTTTCATACTGGTTTTTAACGTTTACCGATTATGAGAGAGCCAAAGTTTAAAACCTACTCTTTGGGTTCAAAAGGTGGTCTTAATGGCGAGGTTTTACTACATAATTATATAAGATAATAATCTCCTGTTCTGTATTACGCAGCGTCGTCAATAAGCTTTAATGTATTGGTTTTATTAAACTGAGAGGTCAAAGGTCCGAGCCCTTTATTCCAAGTCCTTTCATGACTTGTTTATTGAGTATTTTAATTGCGTATCATTATCAAATGATTAAATATTACCATTTGCACTTCCGATGAACGTAAATATTGTTAAACATACCGCATGTAAAGTTAATGCCGTACACTTTGTATAATGGTTATAACAATACACTAGTGACCAGCTAAAATCGTCATGACATTGCTGGCTTATGTCGACTTAATTATTAAATAAAACTGAATAAATGGATCTACTGTTCAGGTACTTATGGAATTTTACGGTCACCTGAAAGGGCTATCGTGACGTTTGGGTCACGTGATTTCTATTTTTAGCCGTGAATATTTCTGGCTAGTAATCATCAATCGTACCACATTCAATTCTATTTCAACACAGAGCTAATCGAAAACAGAATACACAAATGAATAAGCCATATTTTGTGTTCTTGTTTATTTAACCATACAACGTTTATGTATACCGTATGAGTGGGTTTTTCCGCGGGGACAATATACTGTTATATTTCTGTAGTTTCATTTTAAACACTGAGATCGCCGAAAATATTTTAAACAATATTGATAATTAACAGAATAACAAAACAGTGATATACGAAAACTTTTATTGTTATAACACAGAAATGGAACGCATGAAAACTAAACTAAAGCATTTAACGCTAATAGGGGGAAATTTTAAGATCACAGACATAACTTATTTTATACAGTAAAATCTCCTATCTTTATTTGATATACATGGATGGTCACCAATACTTTCATTATGAAAATAGGAAATCGATATTTAAATAGTAAACCCATTTTTAATGATATTTACACAAATTTAACGATTTGCGCTGTAAACAAACTGCTTAAGCATAATATTGCTGCGTGATTTCATTCGATATATGATCTTAATATTGTAACATTTCTTGTTGATTTTTATATTGAAATACATAATAAATCATTAAACTGAGATATACAGTAGTCTATGTAACATATTTCGGACCTTTGGGAGCCCGAATTCGTGCTTCGTCCTAACCAGCCTTAAAGATCGTTAACTTTTAACATGTAGTAATATGTATCCATCTTTTACTAGACAAATCAATTCTTTGTTTTTATTTTTACTATGTATACCAACTTTCCTTCTTCATCAGTCAGTAAACTTTATCTTTTGCAGAATGAAATTTAGTTGTAAAAACTTGATTCTAAATTTTTAGTACAATCGAGCCTACATATTTGTCTGCGAACATTTTTCAGTCGGATCGATCGTGTACAAACGGGGCCATGTTTCTTCAACTGATAATTTCCCTAAGAACAAAAACATTTATGATACTCTTATAAATAACATATCAGCCTTATCTAACGTGAAATTTATACTTTAACTATACAAGTTTCAAGAACAACGATTTTTTCACTGTGTTTAACGCCGCTTTTCAACATTTTTACATGTTATATGCGGCGACTCGTTCACTTAACCAGTTTTCCTGGACTGTATACTAACCAATACTAACTTACCCTTCCACAAGCAGTGGGCAACTGCTCCACTTATCGAGGAAAATCGACATTTTGTCAAATTTTCATAAAAGGGTATGACCTGCTAGGGACAGCCATAAAACTGATGGGTTAATTCTCCTTAATTTTTATATGTGTATCGTTAAGCCTGTGAACAAGGGCTACCTCTGAGAAAGACATAATGGGGCGGTCTATTGACTTATGGCTTTAATTCAGAGGTCGATTGATTCTAAATAATCAAAAAATAGCCTTTATTTACAAGGTAGCCTTTATTCGGAGATGGCGGAGAACACAGGTTTGACTGTACATTAAAAAACTCTTTATTTATTTGTTAAACTGTTGTTGTATGTATTAACAATCACGGACAAATGGATAAATCGTTAGATGAAAAACAAAATACAAAAACTTTTACAGTAAAACCTCGTATATAGACAACAATAATATTAAGACCATCTCAAAATAAAGACCACACATTTTCGGACATTTTTTATATTTGTCCTTTATTTCGTCTTGAAATCGAGACTATCGCAATGATATGAAGTTTTCCATCAGTCATTAATGCAAGGACTTTTGCTCGGTTTCGAATCATTAAGACCACTTGGTATTTTATTCTTACGCTCCGAACTCCAGTCAAAAGTTCATATCAACGCCACAGTTCATCAAATGGATGTGAAGTCAACGCCACCGTTTCCTTGTAGTTGACTATATTTTGTTGTTAAATAAATGATAACTTATTATATAATTATTATTCTATCAATATCATAAGTCTGAATTGAATGGTATGTTAACTTGAGTCAGTCAACTTGGAGTGTTGATATTGAAAAAAAGTCACTCACCTGATAAGCCGACGTCCTGAAACGATTTTTTATATTCAGACTCACGTCTTTCACCTGTTCTTGCAATCTCTTGAACTCAACCTGGTCAAAATACCACAAAGATCCCATCATGATAAAATATCTAAGCACAACAAGTTATGTAATCTCTCCGTTAAAAAACGTCACTAAGTTTCTAGAGTATCAATTATTGTCATATTTATTTATTCGGTTGCGTAGCAACTCCCCCAATTTGTCACGTTTTATTGGAAATAATTAACTTCATATAAGATAGACCTGGCTTAAACCCACGCGCGTTTTAACACTGATAAATCTAGTATATGAATGTTTACGATTAAATGGCGTATGATTAAATCAACTCCAATTTATCTAGTTATATACATCCAGCGTGAACGTTTAATATCATTCACGCACATAATGCTCATCTTAATATTATCCGCCAATGATCCAAAGATTTGATAGAATCACGTTGAACTTGACAAATGTAAACTTTTAAATGCAATTATCTACTAAATATAAACATTAGTCTATGTCAAGCTTTCATTTCGCCTTTTGAAAATATCGAAAAAAATTATATGTCCGAACATGACTCAATATCTGTTTAAAATCTATAAATGCCGGAGTTCCCCTCCGTTAAACGTAAAATAAAATGTCACTTTAAACATGGTCGTCCTGATCCCAGTGAAACGACGATTTTTAATATATCTTCGAAAATATGCACACACACTTTGTCACCGACTTCGATCCAGTTTAGAACAAAGGTGTTGGTATCATCAAATGACAAATAGGTGGATCTTAACAAAACTTGGCACATCATCACGTGAATAAGAATGGTTAACACGGATTGTTTGAAAATATTCCAAACATACACGGACTAAAATGATTCAACATAATTATACGTTCCTATAATCTTTAAACATAATTTAATTAGTAACTAGGCTTTTGAAATTCGTTATGCATATATTAGCATATAAAGTAGGTAATTCAATATACTGGTAACATTGAGTACATACTTGGTCAATAAAGTACGGAACAGAGGACGCGACAAATTCTTTACATTTTTGAACATGACTAAGTATTTAACTTTGATATTCTGTCAAGTTTGTGTTTGCAGCAACCTCTGATTAAAGGCCACCACGTGAATAACTGCCATTCTTTGAAAAACCCATGATTTTGCGCATACTGACCTCCGAATATAGGCCATCTGTAAATAAAGGATAAACGCTTTACAATTTTTAACATTTGATTTTTACTAACTAATTAACTTTGATGTAAATATCAATTCAATTAAAAATGCATCGATTCAGTTAGACAGGGCATCGTTGTGGCAATAATTCACTGATGGTCGTTAAACTCAGGTTTGACTGTAAAAGTATGTATCATTGTGTTACTTACGCATCGAAAGTATTTGTCTGCATAAGATTTATTTGTTATACAGTGCAACCTCTCCAGAGCGGCCCTTTCTTAAGCAACAACTTCCCTTCAACGACAACATGATTTCCCACTCTTCGATTTAACTTTTAATTTAACCTCTCTAGAGCAACAACCTCTTAACAACATCAAATTTTTGCTTCTCCCAAAGGGTGTTGCTTTGCAAAGGTTACACTGTACACGGACAAAGAATCTTCAACGCTATGTCTCTTACAGGCCTCCGTAGACATGAATGGAAATACCGCTTTAATACAAACCACTTACACAGTAGAAACCACTCATCTACGACTAATTACCTATGAAGCGACATAATAAGCAATGAAAACAAAACTATCTCCGTGTTTCATTTCAATGGAATCTACTTCGCTATAAATAACCCGTTTTCTAAAGGTCTAACGGGAACGTACAGAGATAATCCATTTATGCCATGAATGAAAAAAGGATATGCCCTAATCGATAGTAGTTTACGCCATATTACGAATCGGTATTTTACAGATATCATTGAAGTGATAAAATTTGTAATGTGAAAAAAATTCTTAAGACGCGGCCATAAAAGCTACATGTAGTATTTATGTAGAAATTGAACTTATAAGGTTAAAAAACTGCAGATTTATTCCTCGTTTGTGAGATTTATGCATGTAAAATCATTTTCTTACATCGCCTGTTAAACAAATATATTCACCAAATAATTTTATTTTAGTAAAATTTGGACAAAAAAATTAAAGAAATAATATCTTTCGTCGAAAAAGTCAATAAAGAATTTCAACTTTCCATGAAATATTTAGAAAAAGAATCCATACTTTGGAATTGTAAAACAACTCATCAGAATCATACGTGCTGGATGTTATTTTGAGAAATGAAATTCATTTTGAATGGTTTTGAACATTATTGAAGCGAATTTGAGAAATAAATTCTACAGTTTTAATAATAGAGGTATAAATGCATGCTATTATATTAGCTTTTAGCACGATTAAGATATGAATTGTAAAGTCACTGTAACAAATAGAACATTTGTGTTAGAAATACCCAAACGTTACACACACACAGAGTTGTTATAAATGTTATGCAAATGTTGCTTGAGTTGACGCAGTAAAAACTCGATAGTGATACGACCCTAAGGACCAGATAGTTGATCTTAATATAAAGGCGGTCTCTTGATCTGGTTGAATAATAGATGAAAACAATGGTCGGTCCAGTGAGGTGGTCTTAATATTGAGGGAAGCCCTAAGTGAGATTTTACTCTCCTTGGAGGTAGTCTCGCAATGAAGTAATAGTATGGTACAAAAGCGCAAATTTAAATAATTACACCCAATATATAATAACTGCAAAACAATCATAATAAACGAAACATTAAAATAATTATACAAATTACTCACTCCAGTGAATCAGTCGTTTAATGAAATGTTTCGTTTCCATAAAATGCAAAAAGTCCCTTAATTACTAGAATTACGTCATTATTTACGGTCATACATTTTCTGGCCGGTTTTTAATGTTTTCTCTGTATTTCGACATCATGATAAGACAGCCTCAATATTAACATCGTCTTTTATAGGGGGGGGGGTCATAAAATGGTTTTAATGTCGAGACTGGAGAGTTCAAATAAAGTAATAAGAAAATAAAGCCTTTTATATTACTAACTAAAGTCGCTATCCTAAATGAATAATAAAGCACTATTCCATTGCAGAGTTTTACCGGAAGTGATCCGGTCCATCAAAATTTTTCTACCGGAAGTGAAGCATTTTGCCGAAAGACGAACAGAAGCAAAGTACATGAGATCTTAAGATCTACCTTCTTTGGTAAACTATGTAGTGAGCCAGTAAACCGGGTACAACTTATTTATGGATATGTCACTTTATTGATACCCAACAATAAATTTCTGTTAAATCGTTAAAAAATCATGTAATTACACTGTGATCAGAGGAATAATCCATTTTATGAAGTGCTAAAACAACAGGGTTATAAATTGACACAAGTGCATTTTAAACGGGTCGTGAAAAAATAGAAAAATGGTGATATGATCATAATTTCTCCCTCAAACAAAGATTCACCCGGACAGCATTTCGCTCTTTAAACAGTGTGCGATATACAATACAACTTCACCAACACAAATAACATTACTCCACATCTATAGTTACAGTCAAGCCCCGTTATGACGATATCACTTGAACCGAATTTTTCAGATATCTAGATGTAAAACTGATATAATTTTTATGTATCAAAGAAACTGTTTGATTCCATATTCTATTTTTCGTTTATCTAATTCTTGATGTATCTAAGTTCTCTGGACCATCTACAAAACGCAGCTCGACTGTTTTTTTTAAATCAATTACTTGTATCCGACTTGGGACGACTGGCTGACGGGCTTGCTGAAGGCATAATAAATGAGGGTTGTTTTAATACGCATAATTGATAAAACTAGTTGTTTACAGCCCACACGTCATTGCGGACATAACTTTTCACAATATTTAAGTCAATACTAAGCTAATAGGCACGTTGTACATTCAAACGAGTGAACAATATCCTTTCAGTAGATTCAATCATTTCACATGCTTCTAAAGTCAAGTTATCTTCTCATCTTCTAAAATTAAAACAGTCACGATATTCTTTGAAAAAGTGTGCAACAAATATTGTCACACTTGAAACGAATTATACTTTGACCGACAGTAAACAGTGATAATAATGATATGGACAGGATGATACAGTGTGTTGATACACTCTCTCCGACCGACTGATCGATCGATTGATTGATAAACTTCTTGTTTGCTTGCATGATTAATTGTATGTTTGTTTGTTGTCTCGTATGCTTGCTTGCTTGTTTGTTTTGATTGATTGATTGATTGATCGATCGATCGATCGATCGATCGATCGATATTTGCCGGCTAGGTTTATCTATTAATTAGCTGAATTTGACAATACCTTAGATAACTGAACTACTTACCTTCGTCATCTTGCAAAATTCTTCTGCTGAAAATAAATTTTGTAAATTGTACTTATAATACTTGATTGGAATTAAGAGTTATATATTCTAAATGTAGACAATTCTCGTTTGCATAGATCAAAAATAGATGCAGATTTCAAAGGTTCAAATTAAAATCATTCGTTTTAAATAAAACCCGATCGTGAATTGTAATACTGCGGTTTCATCAAATTTTGTTGTTACCAAATTTCAAGGATTTTAAATTTTGTAAATAAACATGTCTATTAATGTTATACGCCAATAATATATTTTCTAAAATACGTCTATAGTAAATGCATTAATGTGTCTGTTCACACCTCCAAATGATGTTATATCGCGATCTTTTTCATTCGTGGGTACCAGATTTTAAGGATAATCTCATCTTTAAAAATTATTGTCCCACGAAAATAAATATCTCACGAAAATAAAAGTAACATAAAAATTAATGAAACTACAGTATAAGTCCAATGACGGAAACTTTTAATATATGAAACTATTATTTTCCTAAGGAATTCAACCGCGTAGAGATATAACATTGGGCATGACATCATTGTTAAAATTGTCTACTTATAAGATATATCGATTAGTTAATTGAGCTTAATTATTTCCTATCGTTCTAAAGACGGTACGAATATACTTTATCTTTGAACTTCATCACACAATTCATCATGCAAGTGGCGGTTTAAACAATTCTAAATAGCTTGTATAGTAATGTTCAAACTATGTTTAGAACGTGTTTCTAAAAATAATTGTCTCTAAACATGATTTGAAAGAATAATCTTTATTCCTAACGGGGTATCGTTGGAGTAGAGATTGCGTTGAAGTGCCTGTATTTAGTCTCCAGGATTTGTAATTGTAAAGTGTTACTGGGCTTGATTTGTGGTCTGCATGCACAATAGAACCTCAATAAAAAGACCAGCTTTGAGACAAAAAATCATTCTTAATATCGGAGTGGTCTCAATATCGAGTAAATGTATTTAGGATATACTGAAAGGTCCAAAAGATGTGGTCGTTATACAGAGATGGTCAACACATGGAAGTGGTCGTTTTTATTCCACTCAGCTTTGTCTCCGATAACGCCGTGCAGTTTTGATTCAGCTGTCGTCTTTAGGTCATCAGCACGGATAGTGATCATCTATATGAATGACAATTAACAGATGTCCCAGCAGCTCATTGGGAAATCTTCTTGCAAAACATGCATTGTATTGTTGTATGCTGTTGTTTTGCACCATGATGAAAGTGTTTGATTGCTCAATAAAAAGCATGCACTCTATGAGAATCAAGCTGATGCGTAAGAGACTAGATTTACATGTATATGTAAGATGTTGATTAGGAAATTTGAAATCTGAATCAGCAAAATTTGGCGATTCCGATTTTCATAAAATATTTTTCGTAGCATTTTATATTTTGTCAATAAAAAATATTCCAGACCCCCCTGGACTGAACAAGTCCGGATCATAATGATTTCATTATACTCGTATGAAATGAATACCAGCCAGTCTAGATCACTTTGTCAGTCAGGTATCAATGACTGACAGTGTCCTCAAAGGCTAGGAATGCTTGAATACAATGATGTCAAAACCTTTTTTACAAGTTTTTTGTGTTAGTACGTTTTAACCTTACCTTCTGTAATGGCTTGGTGATCTGATTTGGTCTCACTCGCTCCAGACACCCAACCAATATTTTGTAATGTTTTCTGAAAGAAAAGTACTTGATATCTGAATACATGTAAGTCAATATACCATAAGTCAACAGAAATACACATGGACATATATTATTATATTACATCTTGCCAAAATGCAAGTATACAAAAAATGTTCTAATAACACAAAGTGTTCCATGTTCTTCATCAACTTATAACTATGATTGAAATTATAAATGCTAGAACGATGATGATGATGATGGTTGTTGTGTAGGTGGTGGTGATGATGATGACGGTGATTCAAAGAATAACGTACGGAGCGACAAAATACAAAATACAGGGATAAAACTTTATATTATTCCAAGAATTGATGCAAATAATAAATTAAACAAATTCCGGACCACTGATAACTCACTGGTTTATGTTTCACATCAGAAAGTCCAAGGATATCACAATGCCGATTTGATCGCAATGCAATATGCAACGGTTGATCGCAAGAAACAGGTCTTGTGGTACGTGTCCGGTTTTGACCTATCCGAAACATGGCGCACTTATAATCAACAGTCAAAATGACATTTTCATTTAGATAATTTGATTGTTGTTTGACTTGATTTTTGCCATGATTCAGTGAACATTAACACTGTCCTCAGCACAGTAGAATATTAGCACAAACCACAAAATTTTCTATAATGCTTATAACGCACTCATTGTATGACTTTAAAACACGTATTTTGTCATAATAGCGTGATGCATATGATACGGGTTTTGACAACATTTTTATGATGTTTGAAGTCAGTTTTGAATTTATTATGTACTTGATTTCAAATTCAGCTTTTACGATATTCTTAAGAGTCATTAAAGTTTATTTATTACCCGCGTGTGATAATTGTCAACATTTTAACTTTAGGCCGGGTTTGAATTTTCTACTCAAACTGTGTGATAAATGATTCATTCTAACCCATGTTTATAACTCAACTACTTTGATCAATCTTTTATATAGAAGCGTTTTTTTCCCTATAAATATTAGAACATTGCAAAATTGAATGCACAAGATACATATTTCACGCTATTTCGGGAAATAAGCGTTTGAGGTATTACCAGAGCAAGTAATTTTAAATATCTGAACAAAAATAGCCTTCGACTGTGAAAAACAACTTTCTCAGGAATAGCTGAGAAGTACGGACTAATACTTAGCTAAGCTTTCTGTCAAATAAGGCTTTCGAATGACCTTCTGAACCAAAATGAATCAGTACAGTCAAATAAGCACGAAAGATCACTTGCGTTAAGACCAGCCGACATGGAGAACAGTCCACGTAGTGTTATTTCTGATCCAAACAATAGCCGATATTTGAACCCTTGAATGAAGACCAATTCAACAACGGGCATCGTTTTGACCTCCACAGATAGGCTGGAAGTACATTTTGAGCCGAAAATAAAAAAAATAAATGCCAATTCTCCCAAATATACGTTTGTACATTTTTGAAATCTAATTCTACCTGACATTTATTTTTTATGCATAGATAGTTGATAATAGATAAAAAAAATAGATAAATAATGTACCTCAGCGTGAGACATTGAAGCCGTTAATGGTATTACGTAGTAGAAAGCAAATATGCCCCTTCTTAACAAATTAAAGATCTCACAACAATGATCGACTATTAATCAGCTCAATGCATTTTTTAAATCTGGGAAGTAATGGATATATGTTTATGATATCTGAGCTGTAAAAAACTCCCGTTGTGCTATAGCTTGACAATGAATTACGTTCCAAATATCCTGAATCAGGCATAAAAACATATGGAACGTAAATTTCAATAATATATGGAATAGTCATTCCATTATTCGTACTTAGTCTATCATTTTAGAAAGCATGTTGACATCTCATTTGTGTCATATAAATACAACGGTTAAATGATCTCTTTATTATCATAAAAAAGATTTGATATTGTAGTTAGAGCATCATGTTTATGTATTCAAAAAATCTTTGGTTGTTTCCCGGAGGATAGAGTGCAACCTCTCCAAAGCAACAACCTTTGGGAGAAGCAAAATTATGCTGTTGTTGAGGGTTTGTTGTTCTGGAGAGGTTAAATCAAAAGTTAAATTGACCGGTGGAAAAAAATATGCTGTTGTTGGCGAGCGTTTGTTGCTCAAGAGAGGGCCCCTCTTGAGAGGTTGCACTGTAAGTATTAGACTGGGCCCGTCAAACAAGATTGCACCATCGTCAGCTTTGCGGCATTCCTCTGGAAGATTGTGTTATTGTCAACATTCTTGTATGTTTCTGTGTCGGGTGGATGGGTTTTGGGGAAGGTAAGTATTTTAGGGAAGTGGGATTTCTTGTGTTTTTTTTCTAGAAATCCTATTCTTATCTATTTTCTATGGTAACGGCAAAAACTGCATAAAACAGGACTTTTTTATTTCCTGCAACTGTATAAAAAGCCTTGATTGAAAATGTCAGGGAAGAAAATATTGCAGAAACATTTTATAAGTCATTTGATGAAAGAAAATTTGCAGTGCATGTATATCTTTTTACCTCTCTTTGATAGAGCATTTAATAATTTCATATCTTTGAAACAGTATTTCATTATTTTGCTTTACACGAGAGTTTTTTTCCCCAAAAATATTTTATCTTTCAAATTGCAAACGCCTATGACAGTATCAAAGATTTCTCGTAAACCAATTGTTTACATTTATACAAGATGCCAATAGACTTTGACAACAGATAACAGTTTAAAGAAAGTCCAGTTCATCTCTGGTTAAATATTTAAAAGAACCCGGATGAACTTATTCGAAATACAACTTAAAAAGACTGAATCGATAATAGGTATTGATGACAACACAAAACGTCCGGACATCGTACAGAAATCAAACCCTGACTGTATCGACCGTCTGTGAACGGGCAAAAGATTATTTTAAAAGAAATCATTATACAGAAAAAAAACCTGGAAACCCGACTCCCTGGAAACCGGAATTCTCTGAAAATCGGACTATTTTTCAAGTCCGGAACTCTCAGAAAACCAGAATTTTTGCCCAGTCCGGAAAGGGTCCGGTATTCATGGGTTATACTGTATTTGAAAGTGATCTTTTATTTTCGTCATGATGAATGAATCATAGATGATCTAATTCTTCAAAAATTGCAGTCCACGTGCACATGAAAAGACTTAATTCATACACTAGGCCAGAAAATACAGTTGTGTTTAAGGTTACCCAACCGACCCTATGTATTTTGCGATGACCCGGAGTTTCTAACATCAAAATGCAAAGTACGAAAATATTTGGGGACGAAAGTTGTACCTCCAAAGTACGAAGAGTATTTAGTAATCTTATTCTACTACTAATACTACCTACTTTTTTTGACATCAAGTAACCGTAAACAAAACCATTTTTTGTAACCTTAAACACATTTTTCTAAATAATCAATTCACAACTGATATATTTTATGGTATTGATGTGCCTTTTTAAGTATCTTCATTTTACGTGCATAAGTACAAATGTACTAGAATTAAATCATAAATCCTAAGTCTAGTCCCTTTAGAATTTTGTTGAGTAAACGATTCAAATTCATTTTTGCCTCTAAGAACGGATAATTGCTCACCCAAAGAATATGCAAATAAATCAACATCCGGGAATTTATCACCATGGCAACGGTTAAACAGCCTCTATGTGTTTTAGTCATGTGCTTATATTTCAGTTCAGAATTAAAAAAAATGCAAAACTTTTAATGAAGTGAAAAGTATGTCGTGGAAAAAACGATGTTATGAATGATGACGGTCGCATTATAAGAATAGTCCATGCATACATGTTATATATATCTAAATTGATTTTTAACAATGGATAGTTAAATTTCAACACACGCCTTATGGTCAAAACCGTCATGTGTCGAATAATTTTTAGCAAAATCATTATTAGGTGTCACAATAATGTCCGCAGATTTAAAATTTAATAATACCCTAGAATATAGGTCAGTACATAAGCATACCAAAAAGTTGACCCGACAGAAAAGTTGAAAGCTTAATATTGGATTATCAACAATTATAAGGTTATTATGCCAACCTTTCATTATGAGTGAATCTGAAGTTGCGGTTACAGACGTAAAAGTAATGATATGTGTCATGTTGTCATGATGATACATGCCTCACCCTGCTCTCAAATCGCGGCCTCTCGATTAACAACAAAACGTACATGTATACGACTGAGCTAACCATGAGTTAGCTATGAGCAATCGATAGAGGTGCATTTGCAAGAAGTCATCATACAATTATACATATACATTCGTTTTAATGATACTCAGAAATGACTGAAAACAATAAAGAGCAGTGTTTAATCTCGGCTGGTCGTTCGTTTCAATGTGACTGTGATGACGTACACAAAGTTATGATTAATGAAGATGACGTCATATTGTGCAGATAGAATGTACCACATAAAGCCACATTCAAAATGGGATGGCAAAATAAAGTAGTTAAGTTTTCAACTCACCATATCAAGGCGTGCAAATCCATTCTTTCCATCATGTTGACTGAACTTCCTCCACGTTTCGCCCGCCATTTTATTGGACATGCCTAACACTTTTTCACCTTCAGTTGTGTCATTAAAACCTCTCGTATTGTTTACATTTCGTCCATCATCTGTACGTGACTGCACGAATACTACGTCACTGTCCGTAAAGTCCGCCCTCCTGGCTTGTGACGTCTGCGGCCGGAATGCGGCCCCACAGGAATTGGACCTAGTTTTTGACAAACGATACATTAACAATGTATGATCACCCGAAGTTGATACTTTCGGAGACCTTGGGCTCAATGACACTAAGGCCATTATTTATTTATGTATATATCCTTATGAATACAGCTTTAACCCTCGGATAATCCCTGCTTATCAAATATCCAATGCGACGAACATACGACGATGTTATTGTGTTAAAGAGACATTGGTTTTGCATTAAGTATTGATAAATTGTTAAAATTGAAATATCCACGAAAGCAAAACGAATCTTCACGCTGTGATTTTAAAAGTAGAGCGGTTTGTATTTATTCAAGTACAAATGAAACGATAGCAGCTAAGTGGCGTGTTTGACTTTAGAAGATGATCCATATTAAAGCAACACAAACGCTGCAAAATATTTCTACCTATTTTTTGTAGAAAAGAAACGTCGTTTGTATCTTTTTTCAATGCTTCCATTCGTCTTTAAGTTTAAAGCGATAAATTGGATTCGTCATGAAAGTTCCCCGTGAGTGCATTGTACACTTACGGTCCATAAAATTTAATATAAAAATAACACAAAATATCAAGATCTATTGGTTATCCTCTGTATACGTCAGTCATTGTCATTTTATTTAATTTTATTTAAATGTTCTCAACATTAAGTGTGTGTCCTCATCAATCTACTAAACATTTCAACCACACCATATAAAAACACTTATTGCGCATAATACGGTAGCCCATGTCGTGCCAGTATATGTCACGCATTGTTTTCACAGAATCCACTTTTTCAAATACAATCGTACGGAGAAACACAAAAAACACTATGTATAAAACTCAGGCTTGAATTTAGAGCTTCGTGGTATACTTTGAGTGTTCCACCGTTCGTACTCAACTATTTGAGCCATTCAACCACGGGTACTAAAAGCTACACAGGAAGCTATTAACCAATCCGACAATTTTGTATGCGTGACATTGGCCCTTCAAGCACTAAATATCTCACAGTTACATTTATAATATCCTAGTATATACACGCTCGAAACAGTATCGTACATTAATTTCAAAGAATCAATGAATTTTCCTCAATTATGTGTATTGATTGGTTTTAAAATAATCTCTAAATGTCAACACTATTTTGACACAATTTAATATTTCCTCATACATTTACTGTTCAAATTGCTCAAGTTTACTTAATATAATATCCAAACACGAATAACTACAAGCTTTCCATTAAAGATTGTTATGTAAGTATATTTCTTTCATTTAATATTATTGAATTGCAAATTGGATTTCAACGTAGGTCAATGCTAAATCCATTTAAATTTTATACGCTTATTCAAACTTTAATATCCAATTATTGCGGTGGTAAATTCAAATTCCTTTCCGAAGTATGTCAACTGTTAGAGAAAGATAATTAGTTAGCTGTGGTCAAACTATGGTCAACACTGGTAGAATATTAAAAATTCATATCAACGATTAAAGACACATTTCCACACACTGCTGTTATCAAATAAATTCTGTATTTATTTCTAACTAACCCCACAAGTGTATTTAAAATTCGTTTAACAGATAATATGCGTGAAAAAAAATGTTGTAATACGTTGAGTTTTAAAATCCGAATGAATCTTTTGTCAATTTTTTTTTCGTTAAAGAGAATTAAAATACCACACGGGTCGAATGATTTGACATCTTTATATTTCAAAAAACGCGATACAGAAACCCTGTGCTTAATGTGTTTTTGTGTTCCTAGGCTTTTATTCTGATTGAAAACAATCTATAAGCATTATTTGAATTGTGAATTAAAATGTAAATGTTTTGTCAAGACTCAAGAGGAATCAATACCAGATCGAAACTGAAAACATTACGGCGACATTGAACGAGTCTTATATTTTCTGTTTACTTTATTAAATAATGGTTTGCTTACGTTAATGATTGCACCAGATGATTAATTGGACATAATGTATTACGATATGTTGTTCTTATGCACACATTTTGTAAAAATATTTGTGCGCTTTATTTCAACAAAGTAAACATATTAATGAACAATGTTATATTTGACTTTCCCCACTCTGTCATTTTTCATTTAAGTAATTTTTCACTGGTTACTCTAAAACAATTACGTAATGTTTGAACAATATTATGTCATTCATGATATTATAATAGGAATATCTGAATGTTGTCTTGGTATTACAGGAAGGGGGTTAAGCGTCGTCAAACTTTCTCATGCAAAATCTTAGTTAATGGGTCCAACGCAAGACTATTATTATTAACTGATAAAAAACAAATACAAATAAAGTGTGCCATTCAAAAAAAATGATACTTTATGAATAGGGTTTAAAGTACATCTTACAACAGCATTATTGCATACAGTAAAACCGCGAAAAATCGACCATTGATAATGAGGGGGTCTTATTATCAAGTTGAATTAAAGGGGAGTTATTGAAATCGGTCCGAAAATAAAAGGTCGTTATAACAAGGTGGTCATAATATTTAGGTAGTCGCTATGTGAGGTTTTACTGTATATAACATTCCTTTACAAAATAGCTACCACCAAACATGGTCTCATAGATTTTTTTGTTCTATGTGACTTATTGTCACTAGGGTTTAATGCCATTTTTTCAACGATTTTTCAGTTATGGACGGCGACCGGTTCACCTAACGTTTTCCTGGACTGTATACTAAACAGTACGGACGTACCCCTCCACAAGGAGCCGGCAACTTCTCTACATATGGAGGAAAATTGACATTTTTGTCAAATTCATGGTCTCATTATCGAGGTTTTATTTGTATATAGCATTTTTCTACCCACATAACCAACGTTATGGGTATTTAAATACATATCTGGCGATGTCGTAAATTAAGGAAAGTTTTTGAATCCTAGATACGCATTAATTTTACTTTTATCACGCATACTATCAAATGAAAAAAGGCTTCTGAATTTTAAAAAATGAATCATGTGATTGGAATTATGTCCCTTTAAAGTCTCAGAATATTTAAAACAAAATGCTCCCCTATCACACCACTGAATGTCTTTTTTTAAAATCCATAATTGTTCTTTTAATTATTTCTATTGATTAATTTGATTATAAAGTTTTATAACATGCTCAATTTAACCAGTCTTTTGTAAAACCACATTTAATTATACCATACAATGTAAAACTTGATTGACGTTAATTTCATAGGTATTGAAACGCTTTCAGCACGCATCATGCAAAACGTAAGATTGATTTTAAAGGGACCTAACTCCTTGATGTTGATGCGGTGTCATTTTCAAGTATAAATATTGGAGAAAAAGAGAGGAAAAAATGGCCCGAATATAAGCAGGATTTGTAATGCGGAGGTTTTAATATTGTAGTAATCTTTACCATACAGTAAATCTCCAATAGCGACCACCTCAATATTACGATCATTTTTCCATAACGACCATTTATTTCCGGACCGGCTTTCACTAACTCCCCGATAATTCAACTTGGTAATGTGACCACCTCGTTAATGCGACCGCTTGTTCAGGTCCCGAAGGTGGTCTCATTGACGGGGTTTTACTGTTCCATCTAATAAAGGGGTTAAGTTTAGGCTTCCTGATTTTTTTCGAAAAAAAAATCCGTAAATCACGCTTCTAGTACCTTTAAACAACGATTGTATTGATTAGTCTCATGAACTTGTACAGTGCAATAAACGGTTCCACTTTCTCAATATATCTCAAACAAGATCGATGTATTTGTTGAACGGATTTGAAATTTGCGAAAAACACGTGATAAATATTGAAACCCGTAGGAAGCATGTATGGAACAAAAATTCTATGCTTTGATAGCCTCCCGAACAAATTACAGAAAACTGGCTGCCTAATAAACATGAAAACAAACATAATTATTAGAAGCAGCGTTAAACATTTTCATCAAGAGTCCCCAAAAAGAAAATCATTGTCTACTCGTGAAATACAGGAAAGATGATGAATCGTATACTCCTGAAGTGAAATAAAATTATAATTTTAGAAATATAATTATCCAGTACACCAGCGATCAAACGTAAGCTTATTAGTACGGTAAAATCTCAAATAGCCATCACCTTGTTATAACCCCCATTTATTATACAACCGGTTTTCAATAACACCCCTATAATTCAACTTGATACTGAGATCACCTCATTATTACGACCGATAATTCCGGTCCCGGAGGAGGTCTCATTATCGAGGTTTTACTGTTAATACGACAGGAGACGCCAGAGATACACATACTTAATACAACTTGATGATGAGACACTCTTAATAATAAAATCTACCTTTTAGTCCCAATGAAGATTTTAATATCGCTGTAATACAATACGGTATATTAAAAATAGATTGGCAAGTCTTACTTACATCTGTGAATAAAGGCCTTATCTAGAAGAAGCGTACATTCAGGTGGTCTTATGGTTGATATATAGACCAAGATTCGACTAATTGCTAATGACAGCATTGCTTATATAAATATGATACACAATGTTATGCTAATACATTATGGTAAAAGTAACTAAACATTTTATTTCAAGATTCCCATTTACGAAGCTTGTATTTGTCAGATATCGCATAAAATCAACTTAATTTTTAACAACCTAAAACTCTCCGTTTTTTTTCTATTCTCTATTGTTTTAATTGATTTGCACTTTATGTTGGGTAAATAACCTCATGTTTCTTCAATGTTTTGTTTGGAGAGTTATCACATCACAGAATAAATAGAATATTATATTTACATAAAATACAAACATAATTCTATAACATTATACAGTGGAGTCCCGTTATGACGGTATCACTTGAATCGTTTTCCATTATTCCGATGTAAAACCAAATACAAAAATATCAAATATTTAAACTTTGTTTAGGCCCTAACTTGTAGTCTATTAATAAAATTTACTTATAATTTATTTCATTTTAGGCAAGATAAAAGTCGTGTCTACCATTACTCTACCGATCTTACTTTATAGAAAACGTTTAGAAAAAAGTATACGAAAAATAAAATTGACCTAACTACCCTATCTTTGTCAAGCAACGGTAAGATTTAATATGACTATTTTTGTAATCTTATTATTTTGCCAGTGATCCTTGATTCTAGACTCTCGAACTGAGGTATTGTAATCATCCACACCAAAGTTAGAGAACTAGAATGATTTTCTTATCCAAAGAATAAAGAAAATAAGAGGACTTTATATACAAAACTGCGCGTCTTCTCTTCGAAAATGGTCTATAGTATTTGGCAAGAAAAATGAAAAAAAAAATGTACGTTGGTTCGACAATGAACAATAAACCTCAGGATTTTGAGTATTTACATTTTTTTAATGTTCAACCACTCAGGTTCCAAGTTTATAGGAAAAATATGGAATAATTAAAAATACAACTGATTATTTGGATATAGAAAAATAATTCTGACAAAATAAATTTGAATCCCTTCTTTGAGGTGAGGGTATAAGTCAGTATTAAATGTTTGCGATCAGATTTATTTCATTTTCAATCTTTGGTCCCCATTTTTCTATGTCCCCCTAACCTCTGATTTGTGATTAAAATCTGTTTGTCAAAATGTTTACACATTCAACATGATAGTCCATTAACCAATGCATTTTTCCTTGTAAAACAATAAGACAAGCACGTTCTCGCAGCATGAGAATGTAATGGGAACAGACAATCTGTGGGCAATAATGTTTACACAAAATAAAGAAATGTCTCCATATGCAACAACTCCAATATCAATATTACCTCGGAAGAATGACCCAAAATTTTCAAACAGGTCTTTAAACATTGCTATAAATTTTAGCCTGTAGATAAGACAATCTTAGTATTAAAACTTTAAGATCATTTTTTCTCCTGTCCAAAAGGCGGTCCATATCGAGGATCATTGGACTCAGCTTTGAAACATTTTGCGTTCATTATCAAAGAAATTATAATGTCCTGTTTGATATACTAGTATTAATCAAACAATTGATTATCAATTAGAAGGAATATTATTTTTGTGCATTTTACATTGAATAGTCAGCGATCTTATCACTAAGATAAAAATGTACAAATAATTTAAAAATACAGCAGAGACAATAAATGCGACCACTTTTACAAAGTGATCCTTTCATTCAACGACCACTTGCGCGAGTGTGTTTCGAAGTAAACATTATCGACTAAGTGAAGTTTGTCCTCCGTGACGTGCGAAAACACCAACATTATCCGCTGGATTATTTCAAGACGGAATCATTCCAAATGAGACTATTCATATGTAACCGTGGTACCCACATTTTGCCTTTTGCGACCAGGCGTGAAATCGGTGTATCGTCCGCCTAAATAAAATTTCCAGTCCTCGACAATGGCTATATTTCATTATAAAGCGACCATCGGAGGTGAAAAAGAAATGAATTTCAGTGACACGTGTACACAAAGAAAACCCACATCACTTACCACTTATATCAAATACATGTATAAAACAATTACAATGCTTAAGTACGTGCTTACCTTTGTCTTGAAATGTTTTTATCCAATCTGTTCGAAGTAGATCCACGCACTGGCCAATACTTCTTATATGACGTGGACAATAGCGTCTCATTCAATACATCTGTACTCATGTACATTGAACCCATGTTGAGGAAAGATCAAATTATTTCACTTTGAACGAATTGTACTCGAATACACTTGACAATGAATAGGTATGGCTTATCAGCTCCCGTGTATCAATATCTTGCCGCTAAAGAAAGAAAAGCAAACTTCAATTGTCAATTCTGAAGGCCAAGTGTTATTATGCATAAATTAGTTACAATTTACTTTATCTGTAACACAAATACCATACCGAGTTTTTCTCACATTGTTCCATTCATTGGTTTTAATCAAACATCTAAATCACTTTCTCACATTTTTCCACATTTTTTGCTCTCTAGAGAATGTACACATGGGATTTTAGTGGATATTGTCAGCAAATAAACACAACTGACCGATTATCATCGGAGGATTTCTTTAATCCTGTATTACCTAGGATAGTAACAAATTTATGTATACAAATATATCATAAACTGTTACAATAAGTGATCAATGTATAACTTCCTTAACACTTCATTGTAAATCAAATCCCTTCCATTAGTATTTGGTTTGAATACAGATATTTAAAAGATTATGTCCCAAGTTTTCACAAAATATGTAATTTGTAATGCTGAAAGGGCCAATTAAAATTCTTCATCAATGATAAATGTAAGGCCTGAAAAATAGCTTGTTTCCGCTACCGACTCAGGAAAGGTAGGTAGGGATTTTTTTATTTATTATTTATTTTATTTCTTTCCAGAATATGACTGACATTATTTTACTCCACAAAACTACACCTTGACCAAAAAAAAAATCGTAGGGTTGGCGGCAAAAAATAGGATCGGTCGGGACAACGAGAAAAGCGTGAATTATTTCGCGTTTTACGCCCGTTTATAACATTATTTCTATCATACACAGGCGGGCAGTTAACTTCACAATTTTTTTCATAATTTTCGCTAAAAATTAGGAAAAAGTTACACTGTATAAAATAACTTAAAATAATCAAATAAAACTAAATAATAACAAATATTATGTTTATTTTTGTTTTTAGATATTGACAACTTTGTTATTTGAATGATTTAGACATTCAATAAACATTTGAACTGCTGAAAATCAGATGTTTTGTTTTTCGTTTTTTCTCATTTGAATTGGGAATTTTTGCTTTGCGATTGGGAGAAAACATGTTTTTTTCCATTGGGAACGCGGCTGAATATCGGTCGTCAAAACTGCCTCCCAAAAAACCCTGCAATGGGCTCACGATGGGAGAGAAAGTGAAGTTTCCCTTATTGCAGAGTACAATTGGTCTAATTTATCAATGATTGTATGCCAAATGACGGCCTTTGTGTGTGTCTCATTTCTTTACAAGTGTTTTTTAATTCAGTTGTGATTAATTTTTCAATAGAATTTTTCGACATTCCTAAAGACTAATCCTTCCGATTAGTTGGGTCTGGGCGTCTCGAATTTGGGTTATGATATAACATATACATACAGAAAATTGTTGATCCTCTACAAACTTCTAACTTTACGTAACAATTCAGACCAATGTGTGTGACACTGGACCCGCGGAAGAATACCTTTCTAAAACTTTAAAATCGAGTTCCGAACTAGTGCTAACGTAGTTCAAACAGCATATTAAAAATCCTGCATCAATTCATTATTTAGAAATAAGGCCATACTTAAAACATTGCTGATTTGAAGTTACGCTACGGATTCATTAAAAAGTCCCCGACGAAAAAAAAATAGTTTAGCGATTCTGACATTTTATTCATTCTTAACTGCAGTTTTTCGTTTTCAGTACAAGTATATACTATTAACAAAAAATTCCTACATACTTATCAACCATTAAACGTTTCAGTCCTGTAACCACAAACCAACATTGTTTATTGGATGGCCTAAGTTAAAATGTTTAACACAAAATTACTTGACATGTCCCTGATTACTATCATTACTATTTTTAACGATGCTAATCGTGCCACACCGTCACGATCTGAATTAAGACACTATTTCAAGAACTGTATAATTACATTTTGAAAGTAAATTTGCAATAATGATGCATAGTTTTGAAAGAAATGTGTGTTAAAAGCTATAGTTGATGATTTTTACAGTAAGTATTGCACGAAAATGATCACAAAACGAAAGAGGATTTTCATTTAAAATATTAGGATCAATACGTACCAGGGAAGAAGAATACTTTTTCGACAAAAATCTCAGGTGTTACATCTTGATTCGTGTAGGTGTAATCTTCAAATAAAAGCGCATATATATATATATATGTATCAGTCGGAACACATTTAAATATAGCACTCGAAATTACTTTCCAATGATCGTCAACCAAACCTCTGAACATAAACTCCATTACTGATATATTCCATTATAGTAATTAAAACAGACTTATTCATTCTTATTCCATCGATAGTCCATATGAGCAGGTTGGTCCCGCTGCCTAATCACAGATATCTAGACGCCATAAACGAATCACAATTTATTCAAACCGTTCTCATCTTCGTTATAGTTTCGAGCTAACGACGTATACTGACCAAAGTAACAAATAATAATAAATTCTCCACATTTTCAGCCCAATAATAATTTGGGTCATAAATTTTAATCCATTTTTATACTTGATCGACGAATATCAAATGGTCAATAACAATAATATTGGATTTTCAAACGATTGCGATAAAGCATGTTCATTCAGAAATGACAGTATTCGTCGTTTAAACGGAAGAAACAAATACCATCGCATAAACATTCACCACAATCTTATACGTATATATGCACAATTCATGAAGAAACATTGGATTATCCGAGCCATTAGCCAAACGTAGCGCTCACTAACCGCGTCATTTTTGCAGAAGTACCACACTGTGGGATGTAGTACGGTTAATACCTGGTGTCATGATAATGTCTACATTAAACAAAGAGAGAAATGTACACTCAATGTTCAAACCGTCGGAAAATTTATCAATTTATTGATATTCGGCATTGATCGGTCTTTTCCTCAGCGCATCCTTATCACAGATGAGAAAAATTATCACGTAATGTCGTTTTCATTGATTCATTTCGATTTGTCTTAATTTTCGTAATCAATACAATGATTACATTTGCATGTAGAGACAAATTTAGCCAACGCCGATAAACATGTTCGATTTTACGACACGGATTTTGCATAAAGTTTTTGACAAAAAAGAATGGACTTAAAATCGGGGCAGTCACGTGGTCAAGTTGAATGATACCCTAACACTTTGTCTCATTTTTTTCCAAGACAAAATAGTATATATAGTGAGCAGACAGAAAATTGTCACAAAATCTATCACTCACTTAATGAAAATAATGGGTATGAAAATAGCAGTGTGTCTATCAAAAATTAATAATCTTTAGTGTATGTTGCTTTCTGTTTAATTACGTCATTTCTCCTAAAACAATAAAACCTCAAATGGCGACCACCTCAATATTACGACCACCTTGTTATAACGACCACATATTTTCAGACCGGCTTCCAATAATCCCCCTATAATTCAACCTCATTATTATGACCGATTTTTGGGGATCCGGATGTGGTATTATTATCGAGGTTTTACTGTACTCCGAACCACACTCATATACAAGGGAAGTTACTCTTGCATTAAAAAAACGAGCATCGACTATCATATTTCTCCGTTATCGCCCTTCAGACAAGAACTCGGAACAGCATTTTTATATTTTTCAATCAAGATATGTTACAAAAAATACATATTTTGCCATTCGGTTGCACGGAAGATTAAAAACTACATGACACAATTGAGATAGGATTTAATTATTGATGACTACAATGCTCATTTTTTTCAGTTATATGACACCATATCGAACGTCAAAAATACCCGGAGAACAACCATCTTGTGAAATATGAAGTATCAGTTTATCAAGATATTGAGTGCTGAAGAAAACAAAGGCTCAACAACGCTTGTTCTTGATTCATAATAAAAAATATTAATACTAATTGAAATCAAAGATAATAAGACAGTGTGTAATTGACATTCAAATTGCAACATTTTTACGAATATGGTCAGTGCAGTAAAAATGTAGCATAAAAATAAACCATATATTGCCTTCGAGGTTATATAACTTATGAACAGCCTCCAAGCTTTAATCTCAATGTCGTAAGTGAAGCATTCTGGTTTGAAAGATATTGCATTAATGATTAATGATTAAATACATTTTCGGATCATTTTAGCTGGCAGAATAGCAAAAGATTAAACTCTTCATTAATTTGTAATAATTAAGTTAGAAATATCGAAAGACAAAATATAAGATTTAAGCTTGGAGACCGATCTCAAGTTTTATATCCTTTTATCCTGGTCAATACCACGTATTACCACAAGTTGACCAGGTCGAAAAATTAGTACTGAATAACAAGATTTCGAAATACCCAGGTTTAAAAATCAAACACATTTGATTAATGAATTAATTGTCCCCTGTGAACATACATCACCTTATGTTTGTTTCATTAGCATATGATATTTAATCATGCAAAACGCGATGTTATCTGTATGCAATTATCCTGCGCATGATATTTAATGTATTCAAACAACAGTTGGCTGATCATTGACTGGAAGGTTCTTACTGTGTTTACAACTATGAGGACATTACTCCTGGTTTTTATTATTCACTTCACCAAAGGTAAGAATTGAAATATGGTGCAACCCCTCCAGAGCGGCCCTCTCTTGAGCAACAACAGCATGACTTTTTCCATAGTACGATTTTGCTTCTCTCAAAGGGTTTTTCTTTGGAAAGGTTGCATTGTATAAATATTCGTAGAAAATAATTCAGACATTCATATTATTCGCAATTGCATGATAGATGGTGCTTTAATATCAGACATAATATTTATATCATGTTTCAGTGTAAAAATAAGTACGTCTGTGCGTGGTAAAGAACCGGAAAGTCTTTCAATGTACAAAACTTGTAAAATATCTATCAATAATTGTCCAGTAATCGCCAATTGAACAATTACATTGGTCAAAACCATCGATGAGTCGTTCGTTTGAAATATATTTGTCTTTCTAAATATGGTTTTATTGACATTGAATGCACATAGTTAATAGTTATACTATTATACACTGCTGTTCATAAATATTAATATAAAACTAGTGTCTTTATTTGCTATTTTTTGTTTGCAATGTTTATAAAACTATCAATATAATGAACACATTTGTTTATATCTCAATTCGACTATAATATCACTATAACAATAAGCATTGTTGAGTGTTTCATGTGAAATTTCCAGCTTGTTGACATTCACATTAGATTTTGTAATAATGTATTTTACTGAAAATCCTATCGACCGTTATACTTTCCATTTTGAATTAATGAAAAACCTATACGTAGTGAAACATTGTTTTGCTTTACAAACAGAATAACATTCATGTCTTAATTGCCTCGAGTTATTCCTTAGATGTAGAAAAACAGAAGCATTGCATCATGAATTATAATTCTTTCAAACTTGACTAGTGAATTAATCAAATTTGTAAAATTAGCCACAATGTAATTATACATTGGCATTCACCGATTATCACCCAAATATTACGTAACTAGAACTAACACCGAAGGTGATAAAATACCCAACCACAGAGCCCCCTTTTTAAAGCTTAATAAGTTATAACATGTCATTTAGAAGAGGCGCACACAGGATGTTCTCTGTAGACAAATAAAAAAGCGGCGTAACTCCGTGAAAAACATATCTGAATATTTTTTTTTTAAAAATATATGCGCGAGTAGAGTAATTTCTAATTTAACTGGTAGTTTTATAAACATCCTACGGACCGTTTAGGAAAAGCGCGCACAGGATTTCGTCTATAGACAAATAAAGATCCGCAGCCACATATTTTATCACCTAGTGTTTCCGTAATCATCTGGCCTATACTCGGGCATACCGGGTCTATCCGTGATATTACCGGGTTCAACCGTGTCTCTGCCGGGATTTGCCGGGTATAAACGTGACTTTACCGGCAAACGTCCGTAACTCTACCAGCACAAACCGAAGGTATACTTTATCGTCACAACTCCGGCCGCTAGATGTTCATATTACCTCGGATTAATACGGTATATCACGGTAGTATACAGGTGGTGCCCCGTAATTTCCCTGTAGGTACCCGGTGTTGCACCGGTGTTACACGGTTGCTGCCGGATTGTGCAGTCGTTCCCGGTTTACCCCGGTTTCATTAAACATTTTAAAACAACCGGGGCCATCTCTCAGTTCACCACGGTTCATCACGGATCACCCCGGACCTTCAAGGTATCGCCACGGTATTAACATGGTTTATCCCGGTTTGTCACGGAGCGCTAAACCGGGTAAACCGGGGTGAAAAACCGTGAATGTGATAATGTGCCATTATTCATGGTAATTTTTACTGAATTTATTTAACTCTTCATCTTTACCGATAAAAACTCGACAAAGCGATAAATGATAATTATAATTAATAAATGAAAGTGAATCAATTAACATTATTTGCCTTTGATGACAAAGTTAAATGCGACAACCGCAAGGTGTAATTAAATAAACTCTATTCTAAACTGGTGTGATTGTCAAGATGTTCAGTTGTTACTTACTACGACTACATGTTAACTGTTCGGAATCTAAGTTCCGATCTAAGCTTACCTTACACAGAATCTGTCCAGAATGAATACCCAAGCAATAAGTACATATCTCAAAATCTCATCACGTGGCATCACGTGTATTTTACATATTTGGTTATCTGATCAGGGCTATCCGTCTATCTGCATTATCAATAATGAAAAATTCTGCTGACTATAGTATCTGCCTGTAAATATGCAGGACTAATTAAGAAGCAGAAATAATCCTCTGCTGACCACTGTGTCCAAGAGATAGTATTAGCCTGTAAACATGTGGGATTAATTAAGAAGCAGAAGTAACCCACTACACATACAGACTATCTTCATTTATAAATCTGTAGATTTCATATAATTTTGTTACACAGTATACCAGTGTTACACAGTTCAGTTTATACGTGTCCCTGATCAAACTAAACTGATAGGTTGTTTTTCGGTTTTCCGAAAATACATTCAACACAGATGAAGTCATAATTTGATTAAGTGTCAATATATCCATGTTTTCCTTTTCACACGAGACTTTAACGTTGCACTAACAGCCATGGTCATTCGGCGACTTTAAAACTTTAAAAGTGCAGGAAGACCCCATGTTTACACATTGGGTAGAACCACTAACATTCCCGAAGCTAGTCAGGCAGTTTCCACACATGTAAAAGTTGGTACCGTGTGGGATTCAAACTAGTAATTACAAGTCAGAGACCATAACCATTCGTCCAAGGGGACCCCCTACCTTAGTATTTTAGCTATTGCTTTCATACTGGACTGGAGCTTTTTATGTTTTGGTAATAATTTATTCTTAGGTGTTTATAGTCGACATCATATATATTCTCAAGGATCTCACTGTTTTACAAGATGCACCCATTACTTTTCTAGAAACAAATATATTTTTTATCAAACAAAGAGAGATGATTTGAATTTTCATATCGTTAAAGCAACAGAAATTCAAATTAAACCTATTTCATGGATCGTGGCTTAGAACGTAATTGGTATTGTGACCAGCTGGCATACCGGCATTAGAAGTCGCAATAAAATCAGTTTGAACTTCGTTGCTAATACATCGATGAATGGTAAGATTCCATTGTTTGGGGGACAGATTTCAAGTCGAAAATCGGCTCATTTCCCTCTCAAAACTGTATTTCACACAAAATCTGTCTAACTGAATGTTATTTTTCGTTAAATGAGCATCGTATTATGTTCCTGAATGTCAATTATACAACCGTACTTTATGATTGGTACTTGCGAGTACTTTCTCTACCTTTATCTTGACTACCTAAAAATGCACCACCGCTTATACGTGAAATGTAAGGTTTTGCTGACCTTGCTAACGTGTTGCATAACATGAAATATATAATAACAGTTAACAAAATTTCAACTTTTATTTTATCAAATATAATTTATGAAGATACATGCGTATTGTCATGTTTGTACCCTCCTCCCGTCGCTTTGCTATTTTTCCATGTCACAGGGCCCGCCTCCTATCTCCTAAAAGCGAAACATTCTTACACTTTTCAATTATGTCTCTGACATTCATTTGGAATCGTTTACTAAACCGCCAATCGAATATATTTGCATTGTCCATGGTATCACTGAACCTCACAGACGACCTTCACTTTGATACATGTATTGGTTGTAAGCGGTACCTCTAAAAGATATAGAATCGGTACGTCGGCACAACATTTTTCATATTTTTTTTTCCGTTTTGAAATCAGCGGAAAGTTGTTTTTCCCGCAAGAATTTACTTCAAGGTGGAATCGAACGCGATATGGATTTTGACTTGACCAGCTGATGTACTAGAGGTGGCATAGTACATATTCGAAATTTGTCAGTCAAAAGTCAAAACAATGAATCGGAGGTTTTTTAATTCAGATGAAAACGGACATAGAATCATACATTTCATTCTTGATTCGTGATAGATCTTTAGGGGATTGTTACTGTTTTTCATTGTTTTCAATAGGAAAAATCGCTTTTAATATTCACATTGAACTGAAACATCAAAAAGAAATTAACGTGTATTGATATTCGATCTTCAATAATAGAAAGACAAAATATTAATTATCCGGCTGTAACAAAAACCTATAAGCGACGCATAAATATTCAAACTATCGATAATAACCCCAGAGGTTTTCAATTAACGTTGACGAGTGGAATAATGCATTAATGAATCATCATTTTCATCAAAATTGAAAATATCTAATTCGTACGATAACACCATTCCTGTGTTCTGTTATTTCTGTATTTTAATACGGTGCATACTAAACACGATATCCGTCCACTATTAGTGTGTTTGTCCATCTTTATGTGTTTGTTAGATATAAAGCGTGAATAGCATTACTACGGTCATTTTGCAAAACAGCACGAGCAACTCGTGCTCCGGGCATCGTTTCATTCAAGAGGCTACCCATAATGATGATGAAAAAGGAAAACTATCTTAATTTAATGTTTCAAGTTATCATTTCCTGTCAACCAATTTATTATTGTTTTCTTTTTCTCACTTTGGGCCTTACGCCGCACCAACAGCTAGGGTCATTTGGCGATTTTTCCAGTTTTAACGGTGGAGGAAGAACCTAGGCGCGCACCTGAACCACCAATCTTCTGTACGCTAGCCGGAGAGCTTCCTCATATGTGAAATTTAGCCCACGGAGGGATCCGAACTCACACCGGTGATGGGCTAGTGATAACTAGTCAGAGGTCACAACCACTCCACCACGGAGGTCCCTATTTGTTTATGTATTCTAATCTTTTTATTTATTGTTTTCATAGAATTGTATCATTGATACAATCAAGACAACACCAAGAGCAGAAATTTAAGTCAGATACATAATGAAATATTTCAATTTCAAACATTATCATGTATTTCTTTCAAAATGGGACAATGAATAGATTTTGCCTTTTCAAGTTGGGCTTTTTTCGTATATATTTCGGTATCTGCTAAACAGTTAACGAAAACTTTGAATACAATGAATGCAGAAAAGGTAAAGTCTTACCAGTTATAAAGATTTCTGTTGAATCATTGTAAGTTCCTCGTACTACTGTTTGTTCACAGTGAGTTGTTCAACTGGAGATGACACCTTTGACTACCGTATGGTATATTTTCAAGATGATGAATGGATTGTCTCGGAAGTTCCGGATATAGAACATGGTATGAACAAATAATATTTATAGCGTTTGTTGTGTGCGTAAATAATTACCAGGGTCATCAATATTAATTGCTGAAATTGTTCATTATTGAAGGTCGTAAACAGTTGGCAGCACAGTTTTTTCCGGCATTTTTGAGAATATGACCCGACCCCTTGAATTGGGAATTTTCACGTCATTTTTGCCAATATTGGGAAAAAGTCACACTGTATAAAAATAAAAAAAATATTATATTTATTTTTGTTTTTAGATATTGACAACTATGATATTTGAATGGCCTAGAATTTCAAGAGCCAAGGCTGTAAATTAATTTGTTTTTCGCTTTCTTCTGATTTGAATTGGGAATTTTAGCCTTGCAATGGGAAAAAATATACTTTTTGCTATTGGGAACGCGACTGAATATCTGTCGTCGAAACGGAAAAAAGCTGCAGTACAATATACATGCATGTATATGAGATATACGAGGTCGTATCTTTGGTAAATTTTAAATATTTCTGTTTATATGTTTTTTTACTACCTAGTGGAATGACTGATGTACGTACCTGTGCCATGTTCCTGGATTCAACTATTTAAAATGCACTCAGTAAATAATTTTCACGTCTATTCCTTTGTTAAAAGTTTACTCATAATCACATCCCGCTTACTAAAATATCGAATATCCTCCGATCTAAAGCGTGTTATTAAATTATCCTTATTTCAAAATTTAGAACGCATTATGATGACCCATAAAACCAATGATCACCTTAGTATATATTTGACTCCATGCTTTCAGAAAAGGACGAGTGGCCATATGGTGCTTATACGCTGCTTATGTCAAAACATGGCTGTCCTAGAGGCAGATGGAACAGAGGATATCTGTCATTTAATTGGCAGAATCCACACCTCATGTTATCGCATACGCTTGAAAACCAATGCATCACGTTCAATACGACAATGGAAGGGAATAGCAGTCAATTTCGTCGTTTACTCTCTGAGAAAACATGGCCAGTATCACAAAGCTACATGTTTGGGCCATTTTCAGAGCATAAAATGACATTAAATTTCTGTCAAAGAGTAAAGAACGCAGACTCGAAAATTGATAATAGCAATAACACATGGCCCCGCACAAACTTTCGAATATTTGATGCGAACAACGACTGTCCATCAGGTACAGGCATAATTATTAAGCTTCAGTCACTTATATTTAGTCGTTTAGAATAGTCTTTTTGGGATTGTTTTCTGTCTTTGGTCGTGATTGCTCTGAATATGAAAGCCGTTAATCAAGCCGTACAAAACTTGTATATGCCGTCAAAATTTATATTCTTTAACGTATAAATATGACGTCATTAACTGATCCATGACGTCACTTTGTGCACATCAGTTAATTTTGTTGGTTTATCTAAGTTAGGGAGAACCAGAATAATCCACTTGTTCTACATGTTTGCTGTTGATGGTAGTGCTAATGTATTCTATTTTTCCATCTGCCCATTATTTATTTACGTACTTCTTTCAGGGGTAAGCGCGAGGTTTGGCCCAGAAAGTTAGCTCAAACCAGCCGAAGTTTTGCTGCAGACCGTTGTACTCTCCATCTGGGAGTCTGTTTTTTGTCCTTCATTTTTGCATGTTCCTATGTGTGCTGGCTTTGGGGGAAAGTAGTATTTTGGAAAAGGGGGGGTTTTTTTTGGTATTTGTTTTTTCTAGAAATCCTTTTTTATCTGTATGTAGAATGTATGTCATATTCGAAGGATTTTCCGCAGGAAATGATATTTATCACGATTCATTTTACACTACTTTTAACAAAACTAAGAAGATAGCGAGAGAAATGCGTCAATTCATGCACGCCTGTTTACACGTGCACTGGACTCGCGCATGACAGCTAATTACTGCGATAGTATTGAACTGTACCTCAAATACGCATTGAACAAAAATGCTAACCATATTCTTGTATCAAATCAGTATATAAAAAACAAACCTTTGTATGGGCCTACAGACATTCTGTATATAGACTCGATAAGTTATGAGGGAAAAAATAATTCCGTTTACAAACGTCTGTTTATTTCATCGATGACAGGATTCAACATCACAGACCATACATTGATATTGCCGCCCGTCATCACATGGGAAGAAAATGGGTATCTTCCCCGCTTTATAATCAATACGGACCACAGAGAAAAAAGTAAGTTACCTATAGCTGTCGGTTATCACTCTCTGCATGTATCAATTTGTGCGAGTGTCCGTCAAAACGTAATGACAATGATACATGTGCATCTGAATGGTTGCATAAATGTTTAGAACAGGAAGAATTATCACCGGTACGATTTATTTCAATATTTTACATAAGTACAGTCGACAAATCATGTAGTATTAATCTCTGTGATATGTCTGCGCCACATGTCAAGAATCCGATAATAATAATATTTCAATTAGACATTATTCCACAATTCGTTATCGACGACCAGGAGAATCAGTTGCTTCAAAACGAAAAGATAGCTCAAAAGTTTAGACCAAGAATGTTTTAGCAGTTATCAATTGCCACACGTGAAATAGGTGGTGTATATTTTACCTTAAATATTTCTGAATTCATTTACTTACATTTGTTCTTTTAAATGTAGAAAGACATATTTTTAGGATATTGCTAACCAGGTAGTGAATAAAGTTTATTTTTCTCTTATTTCAATTCCAAAGCAATATTAACGCTTAAAGAATGTGTCCGTGATATATTGGATGATGCGAATAACACCGCCAACATTTACACCAATGGATCAGCCTTTATTTTGCTTAAGGTAGGTGTTTTACGTTCTGCTTGTTTTCTGGAATATTTATATGTGTTTGGTGTATTTATACAGATAATACAATACAAATACATGCAAGTCAACTCTCAACATTTTTACTGGAAGGTATAATCATGCAACTCACAGCTTATCCCGCTGTTCTACAATATATATTAAATAACTATTTTCGAGCATTAATTGTGCCTTTTCAGCATGAGGATCACCCATGTCCTGTGTTTAATACGTATGATGTATGGCCAGAGAGTGTATCACTAGTTGCCTTACAGAAGACATCGTCAGACGTATCAAATATTTTTCACTTCTGTTTCTATCAACCGGAAAGATGGAACGGTAAGTTTAGTTTTAAGTCGCACCCTAAAAAACTGTTTAAAAAGGTAGATTTGATGTGCATTTGTTGCTTTGTTATGCGTATTACCTTTCTTCCAAGATTGATAAATATGGAAATTACGAGCCTCTGTTACAATACTCCATTCCAAGCGCTGCCTTTGTAACACTCTTATCTATTCAATGCATACCCCTTTTTATAATCATTTCTATTCCATGCACAGTCTTTGTTACACACCACTCTATTCCACGTACTGCATTTCTTACACTCCTCTATTCAACGCAAATTCTTTGTTATACTCCTCTTTAATTCTGAGCTTTTGTCATCCTCACCTTTTCATGTACCGCATTTGTAATAATAAGTCATCTATTCTATCTGCTGCTTTTGATACAATCATGTCTGTTCTTACCGCTGCCTTTGTTAAATCCTCTCTATTTTAAGCGCTGGCTTTGTTACAACCCCGTCTATTTTATATGCATACATTTATTATAATCCTCACTGTTTCCAGCGCAATCTTAGTTACTATTTCATCTTCTTGGCTACAAGGGCCATTATTTCTCAGCGTATAATTTGATTTATGCTTTCTCTTTGAGATGTTAGATATATTAAAATTTTTGTTTGTGTGTGATTTATATGAGTATAGTTTTCTACTTTATCGTAGCAGCAGGGCGTTCAGCAGCTAATAACATAGCTTTACGCCATCTTTCCTACCTCAATATATAAACATATCTCACACCATAACTTCATGAGGAATTAGGATGCAAGAAGAAAACCATTCATCACTTTATTCAAACAAGTTGATATGCACATTGAAACTAAATTATTTTTTAAATAATTAATCAGTGTTACGCATGTGAATTTCCATGTCCAGGATTTTCTGAAAATTAGCTTTAAAACAAAAATTGTAAGTTAGATGAACTAAATTAGAATGTTAATCTGAGCACAGAGTACAGATAAGCCTTTGCTAATTTATCAGTAAGGCCAGTAATATGTTCAAATATGACCAGCTTTATGTAAAAACAGATTAAATGTGCGTTTCGGTAGACGTAGGCGTTACGAAAGTGATGTAATTGTTATGGAGTTGACCTGCCCTGTTAAAAACCACTTAAGTATGAAGCATAGATGCTTTATGTGACAACAGAATGGTCTTTAGAACAGAACAAAACTTCAACTTTCATGTAAAACAATTTCAGTTTCTTTAAACATCCAAATAAAGCTCAATTTGTTCCCACATTTTCTAGTTGATCTGAAAGTGCTTACTGATAACCTTTTCCGGTGGATCAATTTAAGCTAACAAGTGTTTTTTTAACCAAAGCACAATAGATGGCCAAAATGTCTGTTCCAGACGATAGAATGCATAACTTGCACATCGACTTCTTTGTCATCTTCATCAACAATTATTCCGGGATATAGTTTATCACAATAAATAACAACATTCTACTAACTTTTATTTATTGATGTAATTTTATGCTTTTGTTTCCCTGTGATTGGGTTCAGTTAAACAGTTTAATCCCCTGCGGCTTTGCTGCTGACCGTTCCAAGGCGGTACCCTCCCTCCGGAAAATTGTGTTTTTTTCTCACTTTTTGTGTGTTTCTGTGTCAGATGGCTTTTTTGTGTTTTTCCCCAAGGAATTCTTCTCTATATCCATTCAGTGCTCTGCCTTTAATATACTCCATTCAGTTGTTATCTTGTCGTTTTTAAAAATACTTTTTTTTACTTTTTTTTCTAAATACCTTGTTAGGTGTTTTGTACAAATTTCGATGCCGTGGTCAGTATTTGTCTCACTCTTTTCGATACTCAGTCAGTCTCATACTGGTCAGTTTTTATTCCAATCTTTCAGTGTTTTCACACAACTGCCTTTTTCTATTCGCTCTTACACTTTTATCTAATATCTTTGTTACAATTTCTATATCTTATAGTGTATTTGCTACATTACGTCCGTACCATTTCTTGGCCTGTCTTTGTTGTTATCATCTACATCTCTTGCAAGGTATTTGTTACATCTGTCATATTCCTGAATGTCTTTGTTACATTCATTCAAATTGTTGCAATGCCTCTGTATCACTATTTTACATTCCTTGTTGTGTCTTCTTACGTTTCACTACATGTTAACATGCTTATGTTTCTGAATGCTCAGTCGTTCCCCCGTCTAATATTTTATTATAACCTACATGAATAAGAATAATTTTGCTTCAACAAATGAAATCATGGTAAAAATGTGAAGTGTTATCATGTACAGAGAGTAACACCCACTATTATTTCATGGTTAATATATGCTTATGTGATAGCATGACATTTATTCTACTTGTAGAATGTAAAGGAGGAGATTTTATATGCAATGATGGAAAATGTATTCCTAAGCATTTTGAGTGCGACGGCTATGAAAATTGTATGGATGGATCTGATGAACTAGAATGTGGTGAGAATCAATATTTGCACGACATTTTGTATTATTATGCAGACGTTTATTTTCGAGTCAAAATTATGTCCAATCTGTAATTTCAAGTTCTTGTCAGTACACCGCATTATTTTAGTTGATGGTACAGAAGACAATAGAACATATCTGACGACAAAATACGTATGCATTACAATACAATACATCATTAAGTCACAGCTTTGTTCGTTTGTATTTGTATATGCTCCAGGATGTAAACAGGGACAATTTGAATGCGGTAGTGGGGAATGTGTTCTACTGGAAAATAGATGTGATTCTTATATGGACTGTGAAGATGGAACAGATGAAGACTCATGCGGTAGGTGGTGAAACTCGAATGGTATTAGAATGAGACAATTTATCAGCACTAATTTTGGATTTTTTTAAGATTTTCATATGAGATTGGTACGATCAATGACATTTTATCCATATTTTCGTAGGCAAACTGTTGCTAAAAATTGTAAGATCTTGTAAAAGGGCACAAATGATTACTGGATTTCGATTAGTTTGTGAATGTGACCGCTTCGTTCGCTGTAAAAAAAAAGAATGAAGAAAAGTTTAGTCTTAAAAAATTAATGTTGTTAATATTACGATATAGATTTCATTAAACTTTAAAGATGTGAATTCAAATTCTGCACCCTCTGATAAATGCATGCTTCGGATTCGGCTATATTTCCATGGTTCAGTGACACAGCTCCTGAGGAACAAAAGATGGAAATCGATGCTTATGTGAAGTAAAATACAAAAAAGCAGTTATTGTTCTTGGGTTTTCTTTTCAATTTTCTTTGCATACATCTAACTGATAATGTGTCTTGGGAAACATACTGTAAGAAGGGAACAAACAACTCGACTTCAAGGCATCTATCATGCTAGAAGGAATGGATGCTAGTATGTGTGGGGCAGACATTTGATCACATTACTTCTATTGCTTAGTTGGTTGAAATTCGGTACCATACTATAATATACGCATAGATAAAAACCTCCGAGACCAGACGAACAATTCACGCTACCCTTTAAAAACATGGATATAGAGCAAAAATAATCCAGTTGTCCAACTCACAAAAAATCCTCGTCGTCATCTTTCCTTTATCAGTGCCATTTTATTATTGATAAAACGTTCGAACGAAAAATTGAAATGTATAATAAATCATGAATATACTTCCTCGTTTGGTTCGCATATCGAAAAAAAAAACGAACTCATTGTCTTTTGAATTGGAAAGTATTCAATTTTACGTAACTTTACGTGTCCGGGCTATTTTAAATTAAAATTTGACTTTTCAGTTATTTTTTTAATATTCTATGCGTTGATTTCTGCAGAGAATCCACGATGTGGTGATTCGGGATATCAATGCGAAAATGGCTTTTGTATACCAATACGATATAGATGTGACGGATATTATGACTGCAACGATGGATCAGATGAATATGCATGTGGTAAGTTAATAAAGGTCCATCAGCTCAGATCCTTGGGTAAAACAAAAATGAAGAATGGAAAGGGGAATCTTCGGGTGACCCAACAAAAGGGACATGGCAAAAACTATTTATAAATAAATACGCAATTTTGTTGTCAAAAGTAGGTGGTAATTTCCAATTTGAGTAAGGCATAAAACTTAATTTTAGATATATTCTTCGCATGATGGATCATCGCTAAAGTTAGTTTGCAGCATCCTAAAATGGTCCTCTGTCAAGTTTGCTAAAATAAATTTGGTCGGCCGTTTTTACGGGCCGCCCAAGCTAAAAATAGAAATATCTTAAAATGACTTCTTTTCATGAATCAACGGTTGGATCATCACCAAATTTGCTAGTAGCATCTTTAAGTCATCACCAATATTCCACTGTAGTATTCTTTGACGGTCCTTTATCAAGTTTATTATTGTTCCCTTCCTTTATCTGCCCCGAAATGTACTTTTATCATCTTTTTAGTAACGAATTAACTTATATTTATTCTGGTGAGCGATGCGATGCTTTATACTCTGATTTTACATTGAAATGGATCTTCATTTTTCTTCAATCTTTGAAAAATGGGCATTTCCCATTCTTAGACTTCAAAGTAAATGAATAGAGGCATTTCCCGTTCATAGACTTCAATGTAAACGAATAGAGACGATAACCCTAATGATTGTCATAGATTCTTGAAAAATCTCTCCGTAAATCGTTTTATGCCATGAAAACTTGTAATAGTTATAAAGGTACCCGAAATCTGTTTGATACTAATTTTGGACATTATGGTTATAAAAACTTAATTACTAGATATATTAATTATTTGTCAAAGTATACGTATTAAAGTGTAGATTACAAAATAAAATCTGAAGGATTGGTGTTAATGCTGTTGAAAGTGTGACCTTAAAAGAAACAAAAAAAACAACGGATAAGAAATGGGTTCAAAATATCCCTGTGCTCTATGTATATCTCATATAACTATGCATAACTATTCCAAACAAATTACGGAACTGAATAGTATAATTCTTTGTCTCATCAGAATGTGACCGAAGTCAATTTAGATGTGATGAGTCGAGATGCATTCCCATATCGTATATTTGTGACGCTTATGATGATTGTAGAGACGGTTCCGATGAATCATCATGTGGTAAGTGATCAACCTTTTGTGTCACATTATAAAACTGAAATAGTTTTCTAGAATCCGTAAGTTGCTGTGCAAAGACGTGAGATTGTTGGAACTCAAACAGTTCCTCTCTTTGTACACGATACAAACTTGTGAGTTTTCACTGATCGCTAAGTCCATCCACTTTTAAAATGGACAACATGGATAATTGCACTTAGACGAAACTTGTTAAAACACTTCTGCACAGTTTAAAATCACCCATCATATTGATTAGTTTTTTATGGCGCAAGTATTGCTGGTAACGTTTTGTATACATTGAGCATTGTTCTAAAATTATATACATGTACGTATGAATTTCGCTATGAACTTCTTGGATGATACAATTTTAATTCGAACAAACAGGTGAAATCTGACATATAAACTGACTAATTGCCCGAGAGAATTACCAATTCATTTCACATTTATATATACGATTACTTTAGCAATAACTGATCCCATGAATGCAGCAATAAGGCGTACAATAGCTGACGCAATAACTTCTGAAATATCTGACTCAATACTTTGCACAATACCTGACACTAAATTTAAACAACACTTGTCTTATGCCTGACACAATAACTGACACAATATATTACGCGATGGCTCACACACTGTCTGACACAAGACGTATACCTGACACAATATATTACACTATACCTGACACAATAACTTAAATAATACCTTGCACAACATATGTCACACCGAAGACACATTATATGATGTTGATATAAAGTTGGTATGCTTAACGTAGCCGTCAGCCGAGCTTCACCCGTCAACAGATGCTTCGCTCCTTCGGCTCGGAACTTCATCGAGGTGATAATGGTGATCACTCACTACCCCGTCTACTAAGGCTGCAAAGTTGGTTTATTCAGTCAACTGGACACTCGTGTTGCTCGTGGTTCCGAGGTTTCCGAACTGTTTCCTCCTTGAGTTTGATGGGAAGCCTCTATAACCAACTTTTACCGGGTACACCGAAGTTTTCCATACATTCCTCTAACATTCTTCTGCTAGGTCCTGGTATTTTGACTTCTTTAGTTCAATATAAGAAGTAATATCTGATGCAGTAACTTACTGAATAGCTAACATTATATCTGACCCTCAATCTGACACAATGTCCAACACAATATCCGATGCATACGTGACACAATATCCAATGTATACGTGACACAATATCCAATGCATACGTGACACAAATCGGACACAATATATATCAATATCTGACGATATGTCTGACATAATATATAACACAATATCTGACACAATCTCTGACATGATATACCGGTTATAACACAATATCTGGCACAATCTCTGACAGAATATACCGGTTACAACACAATATCTGACACAATCTCTGACATAATATACCGGTTATAACACAATCTCTGACATAATATACCGGTTATAACACAATATCTGACACAATCCCTGACATGATATACCGGTTACAACACAATATCTGACACAATCTCTGACATGATATACCGGTTATAACACAATCTCTGACATGATATACCGGTTATAACAGAATATCTGGCATAATATCTGGCATAATATATATAACACAATATTTGACACAATGTCTTACATAATATCTGACAACATCTGGCACTATGTCTGTCACGATTACTGCAGTTGATACATTATCTGCCACGATGTCTAACAGAATACCTAAGACAAAAATTGACAATATAATTTTCGTTAAATGCGGCTTAAAATTTTATTTTAAGGCTATGAACTGAGACATGTAAAAGTTGTAAACAGTGAAGAAGATGAAAACGATAAAACGTATCTAGGTAATCATTTCTCTCTTACATATACTGTTAGCGAACACAATTTTGACTCTGTTTCTTCCGTTTCAATCTTTTTATTAGGCTAGATGCGTCACATGTCCGATAGATATAATATCATATCCAGTCAGTTAGTGCCACACGTGAATACACCAAGTTGTTTCTGTACAAATCAGGATTTTCAAGGTTTTCTCACACGCTTGATATAATATTCTAATAATATAATGAGTGAAAAACGCCGCTTTGGTGTTTTCTTTAAATAGTACCTTCCAAAAGACTCACTAAATAAATTATTTCAGAACTGGGCGACAATGTTTATGCTGATTTGATTCGCTTAGGATTCTTCACTTACTAGACTACGTGTAGATTCTGGAGTCATTGCCCATCATTGCTAGAAAAAAACTCCATTCTTTGATGTTAAATTAACTGTTATTTTACAGTGACTATTGTAATTTTTCATGATCATTCTGTTTATGTTTTCACAATGATATCAGTTGCATAGCAGCCTTTAATTTGGCATTCACTATTGTGTCTTTTTCGTGACGTTTCATTTTATCTTTATAGACTACGTTGAACAAGTACATACTTTGGATTGTTCTGAGGATGAGGCATGCTTTGTATTGCTTGATTTGGGAAGAAGCTTTTTAATTGAAGCCGTGTTCCCATCAAAAGGTAAATATATCGAATGAGAATTTAGATATTCATATATTTATAACAAATAAAAGAATGGAATGTTATGTTGTGCTTATAGACTCAGTATACAACCTTAGTAACCTCATAACCGCAGTATATCATTTATTGGACGCTTCAGACTTTAACATGTTCTTCCATAAACTTTACTAAAGTTTCTTATTGTCGATTAAATTCTGTTTATCTTTTTAATGTGGTTATTTGCAAGAAAGATACTTGTAATATGTTTGTTGATAAAGCATACATTCGATGTTTTCTCTGGAGTTTAGCGTCGCACCAACAGCCAGGGTCATTTAGCGATTTTCCAACTTTAACAGTTGAAGAAGAACCCACGCTTACACCACCGACTTAAACCACCGACTCTCCGAAAGCTAGCTGGACAGCTTCCTCACATGTAAAATTTGACCCCGGTTGGGATTCGAACTCACAGCGGTGAGGGGCTTGTGATTTCAAAACAGAGACCATTAGCACTCTACCTCGGAGGCCCCCTTATCATTTCATTTCAGTTGCACTAATTTTGAAAGCTGGAAAAATCGCCATACGCTCCTGGCTTTGGTATGAAATTAAATCCAAGACAAAAATGAACGTTTTGATTTCCTATTCTTAACATGTACCTGTATTTAAATGTTACAATGCAAAGATCCATTGAGACAATAAGACAATTTAATATTTATTTATTCGGTCTATTAGAACAATAGGAATGCATTCAAGTTTGACAGTTGTTAACAGGTACATGTAATTGTAAAACCATGTTTGGCTGTATGCTCAAAATGTTTGCATTTTATGCGTAGTTATTCTTAATAAGTTCTCATAATAGAATGGACGTCATTATGATACTTTCCTATGCGCCAAGAATAATTTACAACGATGGAAAAATGGTAAAATTTGTAACTTTTGTGTAAAATACCTTACCCCCAGATTTATTGATACATGCATTTTATAAAACTATTTTATCACATAACCTGCGGTCCAGGAGTGCCGTAAACCCGTGCCGGAAATATCGTTCGGCACTGCCAAACCGTGCAATAAACATTCAAAGTAGCCAAATCTTTACATTTGCATATTTTGTATTACTACTCTACTATGATATTTGTAAACATGGTCGACTTTCGATTCTTAATGATTTTATTAATGAATAAAATGATGTTTGTGTAAATGAAATAACGATTTTATGTCTTTTATCTTGCATTTTATCGGCAAACGATTAATAGAAACATGCACTCCTATTTTGCACACAGTAGTGAACAGTCTACACTAGACCTCTTGTATATAGGTCCTCCAATAGTTTGTTTCATTTTCTGTGGTCGTTTTTACGGTTATGTGATAAATAGAATCTTACATTCGTGCTCTTCCTTTCCCATTTTTATTAACTCGTTGGCAAAAACAATATGACACTCGGCAGAGCCTCGTGTCATATTATTTAGTCAACTCGTTTAATAAAAATGGTAAGGAATGAGCACTCGTTCAAGATCCTCTGTTTACAACGTAACTAAATTTTGTAGAATATTTGTCTAACTTTTCATTTAATCATTTCTTTCAAATACTTAAAAGAAAAATTAAACATGATTGAAGAATGTCAGAAAAAGTCAGTATATGTGCTCAATCTATTTCAGTTCAACCTTTCGGACTTTTCCTCAAATACATAGTTCAAGCTAGCAATGATAAACATACGTTGCTAAGATACGGTGGTTTGGAATTAGCACGAGATAGATCTCTCAATAAGTAAGTGTTTTCAGGTCATATTCCGTCTTTTAAATCGCCGATTTTTCACATCAGCACCACCATCAACTAATGGGATAAAGCTGTTGAAGGTTTGCCAATTTTCAGTGATCATTAATGACTTAAACAGTTGCAGATTTTGTTTAGATGTAGCTCAGTATTGTAATTGATACGTTATATTACACATTAAAAATAGCCATACTGAGATCGATTTTTATATTGATGTAGTGAATTAATTACATCGTACCGTAAGAATCCCCCAACATAAAATGTTGGAAATGCCTATGTTGAATTCGAAGAGTTCGTTTGTATGTATGTGGGGAGCCTCCGTGGTTGAGTGGTTATGGTATCTGACTTGTTATCACTAGTCCACCACCGCTATGAGCACGAATCCCTTCCGGAACCAAATTTCACATGTGAGGAAGCTGTCTAGCCTGGGGTCTCCCTCCACTCTTAATGCTGGAAAGTCGCCAAATTGGTGCGACGTTAAAGTCCAGTCTGTATTGTTTATGTGCTCGTTTTCATTTCTATGTTAATCCGTTCACTCAGTGTAATGATATTGGAATGCATATGTAATGAAGTAAAATAGCATATAATTATTAATGCACTTTGTCATTTATAGGGTGCATTTAAGGTATTACCTCCCTAATGCCCAAAAATATTATCTGAATGAAAAAGGAGCGGACAGATTTTGGATTTGTTGATGATTTATCAGAAAATGACTTACTGCGAGATTTTTCAAAAACAATGGCATTCCTGTGGCTTATTTTCCCTTTCATGTTGCATTGAAGTCTATGGGAGTCGCCATTTTTCGCAGATTAAAGAACAAAAATCCATTTCAATGAAAACTCATAGTAAAAGATGCAATAACACAGTATTGATCTAATTTGATAAAGAAAAACATATGTCCCCATACAATATCTCCAAAAATTAATATTTTTCTATTTTTCAACAAGAACAACAACTCTTACATAATTTTTAAAATAATGTGTCGGAAAATAAATTGAAGTATTTAAGGTCATTATCAAAGAAATAACGATAATCGGGCTATACTATTTTTGTAATATTAACATTTTGGTGTATTATTAAGCAAAGTACAGTAATAAGGACGTCATGTCTTATTTCCAAATTTGTCCCTTATATGAAAAAGAAATGTAAACAAAAGAGAAACCAAAAAAGTGTTTGTGAAGTTTTGTCTGTACAACCAATCAATGACATAAACAATAGATTAATTTGTTGAAACATTTTGAAGCACATCTTTAAATGGCGATAAATGAAATGTTCTAAACATTAACCTTTCATTGTATTATTTCAGTCACGTAGAGGGAAGATTCATCGCATTCGTCTTGCCCAATTTCAACATGATGATAAAAAGATTTATTATTCAAGTGTTTGTTAAAAGTAGAGTATTAATTTTTTCTTAAGCATCATACTGTAAATATTATTCTTATCCGTGATACATTGTTGTAATTGTCACAGCAACAGAATTTTAATGTAGCTTTCAGGAGTAAAAGTTCTTGGTTTCCACTAACCTGACCGACCCTGTTTTTCTTCTGACAATAGACTTCTTTTCTTGCCGATATTCTCATTTTTGTACAGCTTTACATCCTAATTAACAAAAGAAATTCGCAAAAAAAGTTCCGCTGACTTACCAACTATATATATATAAATATGTTATTGTTTGGTCACATCACAACAAGCTATTCATGTATTTCATATTATTTAAGAAATACATTTTAACCACATTGTTTCATAAAGACATAGAATCTAAGTGTGCGTTATATAACTTAGATACTGACGCAATGTGTATGATTGATATTGGAATGATAGAAGGTCGTATTACCAGTGATCAGATAACTACGACAGACAAATCGCCGGTAAACATTGATTCCTTTCGTGCATATAACTCTGGTTGGTGTACAAGCGTTGAAGATAAAAGGCCATACATCCAGGTTTGTAATGAATAATTTCAGGAAACACAAAATTTATCAGCAATTGCTTGTAGTTAAAATTAACTCACTTTTTCGTTGTAAATAACATCGTTATTATTTTGCTAATTTCAGCTTATTATACATTTTAGTGCAGAAAACGTCTTGTTTGCATTTAATTTCAGTATACATTTTATTGTTATTATTATAAACTTAAAGAACCTTTTGTTTTTATTTATCAGGTGGATTTACTAGAAACTACATTACTGGATGGTATAACAATATATAACTGGTATAAAACCGAGGCGAATGTTACCAATGGTATTTATTCAAAATACACCATACCGATGGGAATACGATCATTCACTTTATTCTACTCTTCGAGTGGAAATCAGTTTGATTTACGGAGTAATAAGGTTTGTTGAGTATTTTTTTATTTACCGAATATATACATGGCAAATGGTCATAAAATGCATGCTTATAATAGTTAATCTGTTATCTTCGCATTATTTTCTATAGGAATTCTTTTCTTATCAATATTTAAACCGTTCATCGAATGGTACAAATAGTTTTAGTGTATTATCACTATCTTCGTTTTTTAAATCAGATTTGTGTCACATTAAAACTTCGTTAATGAGACCATGTTCAGGACCAAATAATCGGTTGTAATAAGGAGGTGGTCTCATTATCAAGTTCAATTATAGGGTAATTATTGAAAGCCGGTCCGAAAATCAGTGGACGTTATAACAAGGAGGTCGTAATATTGAGGTGATCGCTATTTGAGGTTTCACTGTATATACACTTCATTATTTCAGACTTTTAGTATTGATATGTTTCGCCCAGTAGACGAACCACAGACCGTTATATTCTATGAACAAATCAAAACAAGGTACGTACGAATCGTTTTGATTGAACCAATCACAAGCGGACGGTTTTGTATCAAGTTTGAACTACATGGGTGTCGCAACATTGGTAAGTTTTGAACTTCTTCCTCGAGCCACGGCAGTTCTATCTACGACTACTGCCATTATTTAGTGTAAAATTGTTTCTGTTTACCCGACCTACCCTAATTATTCCCGCGACTCTTGACTTTTATAAGACCCGAAGAACGGTACATCCATTGTCTCACTTTTTTATCTTTCTGAAAAACATAATCTCCACAGCAGTTTTCAAGAACAATAAAAAATATAAAAAACCCGACCTACAAACCATATTTTTAATGAGCATGTAACATTTTTTACACCTTAATATCATTATGCACGCCTTTATTACTGTACAACTATACTTGTTATGATCCTCAAATCGAAAATATGACGACTCTGGAACTTGCGTGTGTTTTGAATTGTATAAGATAACAAGATTTCATTAGTAATTAATACTATGACAGCACCAATAAATAAATTAAATATATTAATAAGTTTATTGATTTGCATATATGTACGGAGGAGAAGAAATGAAGTGATTATGAATCACATTGATAGTAACGATAGTTACGCAACATAATAATTGAAGGCGTGAATGCAAAAAGAACCTACTTAATTTTTTTCAATGAAATAGACTCTTCTTGCACTCACCATTTCAATAAAAATCTAAAGACAGATTTTATTTTATCTTTGCCAGTAAGAATAAAATGAAATACATTTTGACATGCATGTAATTGTTATCATTGTACTAGTGCAATAAAAAAGCCAGTACTTCAGTTCTGACTTAGTGCTCAGTACGTTGAATAATTGTTGATAAACGGCATTAAACCCCATTGACAATACGTCATATAAAACTATCATGTTTAAAATCGCGCTATGTTGAACAAACAACTTGTATCTTGCTTTGGAAAAAAGAAGGAGTGTTTGCTATATGAAGTGCGCAAAAATATTTTGCAGATGCAATGAATCGACCAAGTTTCATCCACTCTACTGAGTACGAACTGTTTGCGTTGGTTGCAGCCGTTCGAACATTGACATCCCCAACTCAATTAGTTAGCATTGCAAATCCTTTCTTGTACCACGATGGGGCCGCATATATTTGGATTTTAGACTTCAGGAGTATTGGCTTTGTGAAACTGATGTTCAAAGAACTATTTCTACTGCCAAACGTGGTAAACGTTTTACTTGTGCTCATATGTATATATATTCGCGAAGAGAATTACGTACATGCCACTCATCCATTTTTCCCAATTTCTAGCGTGGTTGTTAAAACCTGTACAACCAATAGACAACGAACTTCTATAGTACATGTTGGCTTATGATTAAATTCATTGCGGTATGCACATTCCATCAACTCTGCAACAAGTAATATTTCGCTATTGCCCTTTCCAACAACCTGAAATATGTTGGCAATGGCAATACTTAAAAAATCACCATTCGAATTATAAGTAGACGATTATAGGGATGATGACACGGAACAATCAACTTAAGTCTTACACTTATTTATTTTTTCGAATAAATGTATGTATGAAGTATCGCATGTTTACGTCTTAATTACCGGATCATTTCCATGCTGTCGCAGTAGATTTCGTTAAGACATGGTTTGGTCTAATGAACGACAACAAGAGGTCATAACAAAGATAATCACAAGTCGAGAACAAGATGGTGAAAACGCGAAGTTAATTGATTTTTCCTCAGCTCCTGGTGTCTAAGTGTTTTAACCATCGTTTGACATTTTAACCTCGTAGGGTCATGGTTTCAACGACTTTTTATTTTTACTTCCTCGTCACCATCTCTTATATGTAGTAGAGTACCTTATATTTGAATCAACGGACAACATTTAAACATCAAATTATTATCTTTTATTTAATTATTTGATATCTGGATTTGCCTGTCTAGACATTATGCAGAATAAATCAATTAATGAAACTGTCTGTTAAATACTCCCGTAATTTGCAATTATCCTTTCAGGAACAAGGTGTCCAATATTCGTATCGGTGTAATGATGAATTTACTATCGCACCACATATGTATGTACATACATGGCGAAGATTGACTGGATATTGGACCATTCCAGCATCAGAGGATGTTTATAAAAACATGATAATTGAGACACAGGAAACTTACCTTGCTTTGGAGTTCCTATCATGTTACCTGTATACTCCAAGATTAGATGAAAAACCTTATTTCATTATCTATGTTGAAAAAACGGGTAAAATTCATTTATATTTGCAATCCCTTGACACGGCAGTTCATTTACGTCCCGTATTACACACCATTGATTGGAATTGTCTATGCCTGCTATGAACCCGAAGTCAGACATTTAATAATGTTTTACAAATGCAAATATTCAGTGTAAGTTACTGTCAGTGACAAGATCGAATACTAGAAAAGACGTGTGTGAAGCACTAATTTGGTAAAAACAAATCCTGTAAATACTGTGACATTTATACTACCGCATATGTTGACTAGTATAGCCAGCCTTTTTGAAACAGAACAATTGTTTGAATAAGAATCAGTTTACAACCAAAACTTAAAATAATTATTAAATCGAACATTATTGTGGCAAATGGTAAGGGTGGCGTTTATGATATAAACCGAATGGTTTAAAACTAGACAAAAGGTGTAATGAAGCACAAATACCCTATGAGCAAAAATGAAACTGCTATAAACCTTTTTATGTATATACAGTTGTTTTGTATCACAACTCTTGTAACCAAAAACTACTTAACTATTTTAGTTCATAAACTTAATAAAGGATAGTTTAATAATTGACCGGCTCACTTGTCAAATTTAGCTTATGTTTTCGGAATCCAAGAAGTGCCACTAAATTGCAAATCATTTGCATTTGGAAACAATGCGCATGCATATTGGCCATGCTTCAGGTTCATCATACCATATCTCGTAGACAACAGAATTAACCTATCAATCAAAAATATGACCAATATTAGTATATGCTGCAGGAAGACACAAAGAGCTTCTTTTTTCACATGGTTATCCAGTTGATTGAAACATGTGATGCATTTATACATAAATAGGTAAAAACCAAGTCTGGACGTAAGAAGATGAACTCCACATATTGGTCATCTACAGCTTTGAAATTTATTCATTTCTGTTGATACCCATATCTGGTTAATATAAATACCTTTTCCAGACATTCCATCTTGCGCATCTATTGATGTGTACAGTTACACAGAAAGTTTCACTGAAAACAGGTTCAAAACTGAATCATGTGCATCACCAATGATGTTATTAACAACTATGTCACTAAAAGGTGTACCAAGCAAACAATTGATGGAAACATGGCAGATAAAAGCTCCGAAGTCTTCTGTCCTTCTAACAATAACATATTTCCATCTAGTATGTGGCGTATGTGAGTATAATTACTGTTTTTGTGTATATAACAAAATGTTAATGTAAAAAGATATCACAAAAATATCAAATGAATATACACGAGTGGCAGTAGTAGTTGTAATATTTGAAGATGTCCTTATGGATTTCGTGAAAATGTTTCAAACTCCGTTGTTCTACGAATGTCTTAAGGGTTTCCTTGCTGAATATGAGGTGCTTAAAACTGCGAATACGTGTAGTAGACTAGTAATATGTCAATAACGATTTTTTCAGATTTTGCTGGGTCTTTTTTGGAAGTTAGTGACCAGTTTTCAGCAAAAGTTTCATATGATAACTGTAATAGGCCTCCAACGACATTGTTATCGGAATCTGAAATAATGAAAATTACTTATGTAGTCGGAGAACCAAGATTAAAACATATGTCAAACATTTTAATGGTTGAGGGATTCCAAGCCATATACAGCGTGGTAAACACCAGCCACCAAGTTCATTTTCAAGGTAAATAGTTTGAGGTTTATCAGTAATTTAGATTCATTTGCCTTACATGGTTTGTAACATTGCTTGTTAATTGTATAACCAAATATTGGTGCTCGTTGTACATGCATGAAACATGAACATGTACGTCTGCTTTCAAGTAATTACAGGTTAAAGATTAAGGACTCGATATGTCTGGCCCCCTTTGCTTATAAGTGCCAATCGTTTGGACATTTTGTCATGCATTCAGGGAACCTATCAGAATTATCAACAAAACGACATTTAAAGCTTGTATATGGTGATTTTACTTCAGTATATTTTAGTCATGTGAGGTTACCGTAGTTTGTATGACAACTACCACATGACTTCAACAATGTCTTAGGAGCTTTAGATATTGTTGTTACATTAATCAAAGATATAATTAATTTAGTATTTATTCTTTTCTTCTTGCGGTTCATATCGTTATTATTACAGGCACATGTTTCTTTTTATGTTTCTAGATTTTGAAACTGCAGACAAAAAACCAGGTAGGACATTAAAACAATTACATTGATGGATACATGTGCACCTTTGAACTTCTGTCTTGTGATGTGAGCCATTTTGCTTAATTCGGCATTTGTATGTATGGTGTCTAAATAAAGAGAAAACAAATTTCTTGGAATCTTGACTAACGGTCCCAACCTCCCTTCGTGCGTAAACCAAAACACAGACGATGATAAAAATGGAAAATGACATTCCCTAGTTACTGTACCGTATAATGGTTAGAAACGATGATTTGCGTGCTGTATTTTTGTATATCCTTTTTTGTTTGCTAATTGATAGAATTTCCATTTTCATATTATTCAGCTCATAGACATAAGTTGATATTTAAAATATTCTTTAACAGCAAATTGGTTAAATTTCGGCGGGAAAAAACCAAGGTGCTATTTTGAATGTTATGCTATAACTATATTATATTTGACTTTCTGCTGGCATACTGTTTACATAACATTCTTACTCGGTTTTATTTCTGGGTTTTCAACACACACTGCATTAGAAATAATTAAAACTTGTGATAAATTATCTAGATATCATAATGTCAAAACTTGAAACATGTTTACTTACTGACCATAACTGTTAATAATACTGTCCGGTAATACGGCACGAAAAACTTTCACAATGTTAGTGTTTGATACTAAAAAGACTGACGTTTGATCAATGTTTGAAAAGTCCAGAAAACTTCTGCACTCTTTCTGTGTCTGATCTCGTAAATACTTATCAAGATGATCTCTTTTTACTATACCACCAACATTGTCAAAATTTTGAAATGTTTCAAAATCCAAAGTGGTTGGAGCATTTTGGTTGATTGGTGTTTTACGGTGCTTTAATGGTTGGAGCAGGAACTTTCAACGTTTTTGTTATTTTCATCAGAAATGCTGGCCACATGATCTTGGCTTTCTTTTTTTATGGACACCTCTTGTTTGACGAAAAACACTTCAACATTGGCCAAAGCGACTGAAACGTCCACAGATTTTATGTTTTGTGCTCTTTGCGTGTGATGTCAGGGCTTTTCCGCGCTAAATCAACTGTTTAACTGTTTTCATGCAACAACAACGATAGAGTGCCTTACTGGGGTCTTGTGCTGATGGCTTCAACCAGGTGTACTTTTCTAGCCATTTTTGCTGAAACGAGCACCTATTCCCGTGTGGTCAAAGTTCCGATAGCGCTTAAGGCGCCGCCATTTACATTTTTTTTCGTACCCAAATACGAGCATTCTTTACTAGGTGTTTCGTACTCATGACCGTACGACCTTGCTATCAGCGCGCTAGCAAACGGTTTTGGACGTTTTATGCCTTTCATACTTCGTTTACGGTGTATGACTACTTCTTGTAAATTCAATGTAAATTCAAGGTAATTTGACCAAATTCAAGGACTTTGCCAAATCCAAGTACCATTTCAGTATTATTTCAAGGCTATATTCAATTTAAGGACTTTTCAATAGCAAACCCTTTTTCAAGGGCCTTTAAAGGCCAATGAGAACCTGTGAACATGCCTATAAATCACGTATTAGTTCTGTTCTCGACTTTAATTGCAGATAAAGAAAGTGATGAAATTTCATTTCTGATCCACAAAGGTAATACATACATTTTTTTTAATCTGATGAGTAGTGTCACACTGTAGTTGAATGCAAAATTCTAAGTTGACATATGTACAGTGCGCATGCGCGACGTGGATAATTATACTGAAACAAAACAAATATTAATATATTATTGTATTGAAATGATTTAATGGTAGTTAAATGTAAGTAAATGAATGATACTATGATAAATGATGATGTTGATTAAAAAAACAAAACAAAAAAACTCAGTGCAACCATAAAACCATAAACTCAGTGCAATAGCATTTCGTTTTACGAACTTGAGTTTGTTTAGTGATGATTACGTTTTTTTTTTCATTTTCCATATTTAAAACGGAGATATAGATACATTAATCGAGCACGTCGTTTCAAGATCTGGGCCTCACTAAACCTATGAATTCGGCATTTTTTCCTGAGTTTGGCTTTTAGAATTTTCGCTATAATTCTAATAGTGCCTAGAGACACTTCACACTTAGCCTCTAAAATAATGCCCCCCCCCCAAGAAACTAATTCATTTTTGGTCTAACCACATTGAATTTTGAGTTCAAATGTGTTGAGTGTATTTACGACAAACTACATGTATTAAATGCTTTGCACGAGGTTTTCTAAGCTAAAAGATATTATAGGTTTGTTTTGATAGTGTTTCATGATAAAATGACACCTCTCGTTTGACAACACATCTATGAACGTGTGGACTAGTACACAGTAAGAAAGGACAGAAGTCATTGTTTGATTTACATCGTCATGACAACGCTTTGAATACAGTACACGATAAAAGGCTTTTTTAAGTGCATTCGAACATCGATCTTATAAAAAAGAAAAATAATACAGAAAAATATAACACAACTGCAGCAAATTAACTAAGAACTGGTAAATATGCGAAGGAAGTATAATTTGTAGAGATTGTTCTAGCTAACATATGTACGCCCCTCGTTCATAAAGCCCTGTGTCACCATGCATTATACATATACATACATATATATATGCGTGCGTGCGTGTACATTACAAATAATAAGGCCATTACGTGTCAGAGTTACGCGCCGTTCACATTTCTATCTTATTTCGCAGCATGTTCGTTGATTAAATGTTACACCGTATATACTGGTACACCGAGGCCCTGGAAAATCACTAACGATGATTGCAGTGTACGTGGGAAGCAAATGGTTTCAATTAATTCCAAACAGGAACTGATCGAATTGAAACACCTGCTGAGATCTTTGTTCATAAAAAATGTTGATGATGGTCGCATTGTGTTCTCCACATACAACGTTGATCCCAACTATTTTGTGCATATAGGTAATTATTTATACTTAGAAACAAATATAATTTAGTCATTAAGTATCAACAAAAATGTTGAACCAATTTTCTAATGAATTGCAAAGTAATTAATACCGACTGGTGATTGAAAACTTGAGTAGAGGTTTGCAAGACAACAAGGTATGTAGTCTAAGCACTATTCACAAAAAGCTTCATGCAAAAACATGCAGTCACCTGAAATAAAGAATCAGTTTGACTTAATCTGATCTGGTTTAGTCTGGCCTGGGACATTGTCACTGGGTTTTTATTACCATGTTTCAATAATTTTTCAGTTATATGCGGCGACAATTTTGACTCGAAGCACATCAAATACAAATAGGTCGTCTACAACTACAACATATTCACATGACTAATAGTGATAACAAGATAAATATTGTATCAAAATTATGCATGTACTGTAAAATGGTTGTTTGTTTTTTATACACAGGGATGTTGAGGACAGATGATGAAAGTCGGGAATTTATATGGCAGGATGGCTCACCAGTTATATTTTCTGCATGGCAAGTGATTGCATTACTTAGATTACTATATACCTATACTGTTTAATTTTTGTTTTTACGTAACATTGTCGCTGGGTGTTTAATGTCCTTTTTCAACATTTTTTTTCAATTATATACGGCGACCGATTCACCTAACCAGTTTTCCTGGACTGTGTACTAACCAGTACTAATTTACCTTTCTACAAGGGACCAGCAACAGCTTCTCTGGAACAAAATTGACGATATATTGACTTACTGTCTTATTTTACTTAGTTTAAACAGTCAGACTCTGGTTATACCCTTGGTTGATTCAAACTTGAGGAATTATTCAAACTTGAACTTTGTGCGTTAAGAAAATTATTTTGGTTACCTGCCAAATATGTCTAAATCGATATAATTATCTCTAAACACACTGACTGATATTATATATATAATTCTAACTTGCGGTCACAAGTGTTTGGCTCACTGAATCAGTAAACGTGTATATGAATACAACGAAGCCCGTGAACATCTCCATCCAGACTCAACAAACAAATTGACGATAAATTGCTTTTTATTGATCGTGAACAAAAATGATAAATGTTACAATACATTACCCCCCCCCCCCCCCCGAAGAAAAAAATAAATAGATAAAAACCAACACGGAAATATCACATATTGGTCGGGGAAAAAAGATTAAACATATTTGCTGATTGACAGCCATATATATCATTTATGTTAAAACAAAGTATTCTAATCGACATTTATATCATTAATTGATACTGTTACCATAGGAACACTGGCGAACCAAATCCAGACGATGAATGCGCGCGCATGAGCTTTCATATGGCAAATAAAAACAACACGTGGGAAGCAGTAGATTGCTATGTACCATCCGCTTTGTATCATGTATGTGAGGAACCTGCAGACAATTCAGCATCACAAAGTAAGTGTGTTTGTTCGTAGCAATCATTCATAGCTTGTGTGTTATGTAGGGGCCGCGACCGTGGCCCAGTGGTTAGTGCTCTGGACTTGTAACCCGGCGATCCGGGTTCAAATCCCGGTGGGGCCAGGTCATACCCTTTTTCAAAAATTGTGGAGAAGTTGCCGTCACCTTGTGGAAGGGTATGTTAGTACTGGTTAGTATACAATCCAGGTAAACTGGTTAGGTGAACCGGTCGCCGTATATAACTAAAGAATAGATAAAAACGGCGTTAAAACCCAGTGTCCATGTATTATGTAAGCCTGTGTTTGTAAGCGTTTATTAACACAGGAGCATATCCAGGTCAATTTATATCATTATTGTACGGAATTTGAGTAGAAACGTACCTACAAAAGGGGCGAAATTGAGGAAAAGTCTGTTGAATTTGACTACATCATTGTATGCCATGTACTATGTCAAAGTGTCAAACGTTGTATTACATATTTTGTTATTATATTATGTCAGACAATCCGGAGAACTTCATAGTTATGTTGAACACTACGAGTGATACAAGTTATTATCATACTAATTTGCTTACTGCTGACCTTTAATGAAGTTGTTATGATACAAAAATATTTACCCAACGGAATTTCTATTAGATGAAGCTATTGACTGGAACCAATATGCTTCTTTTTTAAACAAGACATTGACATTCCAATGTGCGCACCCTTATTACTGATACATTCCTATATCGTGAAAGTGAATACGTGTAGAATTTATTGCTCTAATTTGACGTCATAACTCAATACATGACGTCACTTATTTCGCTGCGTATAACTTATTGGTCTAGTTATAAGTTGGAGAGGACGAAAGCGCTCAACTTGTTATTTATTTACGTTTGTTGTTGATTGTAGTGTATATCATTTTTTGTTTGCATGTGTATGTTATTTATTTATTTTGTTATTTTAGGTTACTTTAAATTGTCGTTTATCAGGAGTTAAGTGTAAATTTGGACTGCTTTGTAACATACTATTCGAAGGCGGTACAATCCTTGAGACAGTGTTTTGTCTTTCAATTTTATATGGCCCTATGTGTTGGGTGGGTTTTGTGTTGGGGCTAAGGTATCTTGGATAAGGCGGAGTTTTATGTGAAATGATATCTAATTTAGAATTATTGTTATGACTCAGTGGAATTATGTGGTATTATACCACTGTTCCAATGGTTCTTTGCGAAAAAAAATTGAATCGCAAGGCCATATTCTTCTCTGTATCCTGAGCTAACTCATCGGCGACATACTTGCATTAACAATGACTGCAATGTTGATGTGTATTCATGTCAAATCTTGGACAAATCACGATGCTAATTTCAGTTTCTACTCATAATCGGCAAACCTGAATTGTGTAGGATATAAATATATTGCTTGCGCCTGCATGCTTTATAATTACTAACGCACGTATATCTTCATTCAGCCCATATCCATTTTATCGTTTTTAACAGATCTAAATGTCTGGACTGTGTCAAGTTACACGGGGCACTTAAGCACAACGGTCAATGAACTTACTTGTCAACGCTGGGATTCACAAAGTCCACATTCGCACAGTCGAAACGTTGACAGTTATTTCCCAGATGACACAGTTTCAGATGCTGCTAACTTTTGTCGGGATCCCAATGATGAGGAAGGAGCCTTATGGTGCTACACAACTGATATAAATATACGCTGGGACTACTGTAAACTTACTGGTATTATTTTGTTATGTCACTTACTGTATAATGCGACTTATTGTGTCATCAAATTGGAGAGGGATTCCGTTTATATAATGTAAATAGCGTTTAGCCCTCTGAAAATATACAAGTAGGTTTTAAATTAACAGTACATAAGCTATTGCCACCGCCAATAATCGATATATACACAACTAACCCTTCGTATTAATATGCCTGCTGAGATATCATGTCATAATGCTTTCAGCATATTTCAGAAGAGAAACTATTTTTATATCAGAGCAACGAATCTGTTCGTACATGATACGTACATGCATGAATTGATATGAAATACAAAAATTCGTCCCAAAATTGAATTTCTCGTTTCTTTTCCCCAGAAAACTACATACATGTTTTGTTTCATTATACCAGATACAGTGTCCGACAGATGTTATGAAACACATTATCCGTATATTGGTACAGTAAATGTTACATATTTTGGTCTGCCATGTCTAAGATGGGACTCACCCGAACTAAACCCTGCAGAATTTAAAGATACTGATTTCCCTGATGGAAACAAATCGCTCGCTGGAAACTACTGTCGTGATCCGACTAATGTAGGTTACACCTGGTGTTACACAGCAGACACAGATGCAAGAACACAGATGGACCTCTGCAATGTTGAAGGTAAATGCCAACAAATCTTCAAAATACTATCAGACTATCGTATAATTTTGATAAGCAATTTATGAAGCGCCAATTTTACAGCCGCACAGACATCAATATATGTTTAATGCGACAATAAGCTTTACCTAGAACAGATGCCGACAATTTATTATGTAAATTTTTATTGCTTGTATCGTAATATTTGCTTTTACGGTAGGTGAAAAGTCAGCAGGTACTGAAATCCGCCAACGTAAAACATACACATGCAGTGATGGACACGAAATATCAACAGTCAGGATATGTAATGGTATTGTAGATTGTGTCGATGCTCGGGACGAATTGAACTGTGATCACAAAGGTGATTTTAAAACTGGTTAATCGAATAATTTTAAAGCAAAAACGAATGACATAATCCATACATAAAACGAATTGCGTAATAAATATTTAATAAAATGTATTTGTGAAGCGAAATAGAGTGCGGTTGGTTTCAAAGCCATTTATATTATACTCTGTTTGACTGCCCGAGATATGGAAAAATTTGTATTTCCAGTACACGCATTATTGAATAAACAAACAGTTACTGGCAATGGAAATGGTATGCAACAAAACGTACATTTTATATGTGGAAGTAACGAAACTATTTCCTTCATTGCTGTGTGTGATCGTGTGATTGATTGTATTGATGGCACAGATGAAATAAACTGCGACGCTAAAATATCAGGTAGTATTTACATAAAATAACCATATACACGTTTCTGCAGTCTGTTATTTAACGTATACAAATTGACGATTACCTTTCTAAACGTGTAGGGCGATTTTTAGCTCGTCAGGTGAAGTCTTGCTGATTTTAGTTTTATTAACATTCGGTGGCTTGTACCTATAGATGTCACGAATTGTGCATCCATGCAAAGATCAGTTTACTAAAAATCAACTTCGTATTATTGTGACGTTTATACTTTAATTATACCGAAGTTTCATTTGATTTTGTTTCAGTCACTTATAATTCTTCGCTACATGTTTACACCGAGTGTTGAGTGTTAGGCTTGTTCCATGTTTTTTGTCTTTGCGTGATTCTTTGTTTTATGTTATCGTGTGTTCCAATTATTTCCGTGTTAAAAACTCTGATTTAAAGCTCTGTAAGATGGGGGGGTTGGCGTCAGCCATTTTGGTGTTTCAAGTATTTTTGTCACATTTTATTCACAGAATGCTCAACAGACGAAATTCGATGTGGTGACGGTAACTGTATTCATGCAAGTCTTATGTGTGACTTTATACCACACTGTGCAGATTTCTCTGACGAGGATTGCGGTAAATATTATAGTTTGAATGCGGATCAGGCGTAGGTATACATGTATAAACATCATGAATAGTGTTCGTCAACGATTTTGTCCCATAATTATAGTTTGCACAGTTTTAGAGTTCTGATTGCCTACTGTGCTACTTGCGTTGTCTTTTTTTATTTTATACGTCGCAACAACAGCCAGGGCCATTTTGCAACTTTCCAACCACCGACCTTCCGTAAGCTAGCTGGACAGCTTCTTTGCATGTGAAATTTGGTCCCGTGTGGGATTCGAACTCACAGTGGTGAAGGGTTAGTGATTACTAGCCGGAGACGTAGGCACTCGTCCACGGAGGCCCCCTTTGTTTTATATTATGTAATGTAACGTTTATTATTTGTGTTTGAAGATTATCCTGAATGTACAGATGAAGAATTTAGATGTACAAATGGACAATGTATTCCTATGATATATCGATGTAATGCTTATGAAGATTGTTTTGATGGAACAGATGAAGAATCATGTGGTAAGAGAAGATAATCATGATTGAATCATCTGTTATATACCATTAATTGCAATTTTAGCAAAAACATAAACAAACACCAAACACTGCCGCACCTCGTCTCTGAATTTACTATGCGGGAAGAAATGCTGATAGAAATTGTTTACATCCTATATCTGAAATTATCACGACAAATGTGAACGTACATGCATTTTATTTTAGATTATAACAACCTATATGAAGGTGCATACATTTTATTTTAGATTATAACAACCTATATGAAGATGCATACATTTTATTTTAGATTATTACAACCTATATGAAGGTGCATACATTTTATTTTTGATTATAACAACCTATATGAAGGTGCATTTTTATTTTTGATTATTACAACCTATATGAAGATTATATTTTAGATTATTACAACCTATATGAGGGTGCATACATTTTATTTTAGATTATAACAACCTATATGAAGGTGCATACATTTTATTTTAGATTATTACAACGTATATGAAGATGCATACATTTTATTTTAGATTATTACAACCTATATGAAGGTGCATACATTTTTAGATTGTTACAACCTATATGAAGATGCATACATTTTATTTTAGATTATTACAACCTATATGAAGGTGCATACATTTTTAGATTATTACAACCTATATGAAGATGCATACATTTTATTTTAGATTATAACAACCTATATGAAGATGCATACATTTTATTTTAGATTATTACAACCTATATGAAGGTGCATACATTTTTTTTAGATTATTACAACCTATATGAAGGTGCATACATTTTATTTTAGATTATTACAACCTATATGAAGGTGCATACATTTTATTTTATATTATAACAACCTATATGAAGGTGCATACATTTTATTTTAGATTGTTACAACCTATATGAAGGTGCATACATTTTATTTTAGATTATTATATTTGAAGATGCATACATTTTATTTTAGATTGTTACAACCTATATGAAGATGCATACATTTTATTTTAGATTATTACAACCTATATGAAGATGCATACATTTTATTTTAGATTATTACAACCTATATGAAGGTGCATACATTTTATTTTAGATTATTACAACCTATATGAAGATGCATACATTTTATTTTAGATTATTACAACCTATATGAAGATGCATACATTTTATTTTAGATCATTACAACCTATATGAAGGTGCATACATTTTTAGATTGTTACAACCTATATGAAGATGCATACATTTTATTTTAGATTGTTACAACCTATATGAAGGTGCATACATTTTATTTTAGATTATTACAACCTATATGAAGGTGCATACATTTTATTTTAGATTATTACAACCTATATGAAGGTGCATACATTTTATTTTAGATTATAACAACCTATATGAAGGTGCATACATTTTATTTTAGATTCGTGCAGTGATGACTTTTTCCATTGTGATCTGACTCGTTGCCTCCCAAAACGATTTAAATGTGACTCAATATATGACTGCAGAGACAGAGATGATGAGATAATGTGTACAGATAATGTAAATCTTACTTGTGAAGATAGATGGCTAAATGGTTGGAGACAAAATGGCATTTATACCTTAAGTAATGTGCTGTTGTGATAATATTTATTACTTATTTAATTTATATGTTTATTCTATAGTCTTAGTTACTTTCTTTCACTTAACTGGTGCAAACATTTCATTTTTTTTCTTACCATTGGTATATTAATCCCTCTGAACTGATTAATAATTTAAAATGATACGTATAGTATAATGCATGCATATAAACGGTGCAAACACAAGCAAATCATTACACAGAATACTGCATACTATCTCACATACCCTTTTACTGTTGTTGTGATGTATTTTAGTGAATTCCCAAGTAGAGTGTGACTTCGACAATGTTGAAATTGATGGAAGTATTTTAACAAAGTTTCATACTACAGAATGGAGGTATGGTGATAACAAGGAGGTATAATTAATGTTTGCACAACAAGAATCTGTGTATCATCAAGTGTAAATTATCTTAAATATTTCATTGCAAGACGTTATATAATATTGTCACACTGTGATTGTAAACATATAACATTTCATATTGTTATGGTAATTCATCTATAGTTTTTGAATATTTGTGTTTTTCACAGAAACGGTCGTTTCCAAGCCAAGCCTTACAATACTAGTAAACTTAAGAGATTGTCAATCCAAATCCTTTTCGACGTCTAAACAGAACATGTATACAAACATTTTACTGAATCTGGCACAAAAAAGTGAACCAGAGTAATCAGGACCAAAGGCAGAACAGAAACTTTTCCATGTCCCCATCCCCATTAGGTGTTTACGACGAAATGACGATAAACGCTTAAATTTTTTTGATCGCCTTGCAATAAAAAAGATTGTGAAATTGATCAACCAGACCTAAGTTAAACAACGGACATGTTGTGCACTGCAAAATATCTTTTCTGCATCCTCTGGTGATTAAATCTGCAATAAATTCAGTAAAATGCTTGTTAAATTTAATTTTGCTAAGTTCATCTTGCTTACATACTAAATTACCAAATCTCACAAAAACGTTACCTATGTGGAATACACAGAGATTCAATAAGTTCACCACAAGTAAGCATTTGTATATTTCTGAATACATGTACAAGCGTTATAAAAAATGTTAGACAAATATATTTTATCCTGAAATTTGGAACTTCCGTAATGGTCTCGTAGGAATAAATGGGAAATAAAATTATCATAAAATTATCATAAAATTATCATGAAATTATCATAAAATTATCATAAAATTATCATGAAATTATCATAAAATTATCATGTGTTCTCGCCTTCGCCACCGGGCTCCATTTCTGGTCCGTCATTCACTGGATCTGCCAGTGATCGACTTCCACAAGTGCCCGAGTCAATGAATGTTCTCCTTTTCTTGATATGATGTACAATTGCAGAAGTTGTCATCAACAAGAATACTGATGGAATAAGTACATCGTATTATTATAGCGATTAAGTCATTAGAACACTCATCATATTGTGGACGCATTCAATTCTACTGCTGGAAAATTATCAAATGCGTACAGTACATCAGCATCAATATCAAATTAATGCGTATAGATTTACAAGTTAACACCATACTCGCCGAAAAACAGGCTTTGGAAAATATATTCATTTGTTTGCTGCAATATGGTTTTACGATAGAAGCTGGGTGCCCGCATTATTTGTCAACTACTGTAAAATTGTTTATTGAAAGTGAGATGAAATTTTTGTCATCCATTGTTTTCGTTGGAATCGACCTTTGTTTGTTTCACTGGGGTATAACGCCGTTTTTCAACAATTTTTCAGTTATATACGGCGACCGGTTCACCTAACCAGTTTTCTTGGACTGTATACCAACCAGTACTAACTTACCCTTCCACAAGGAGCCGGCGCTAAACCCCAGTGACAATATGTCACATAAAACAAACATACACGGATATAAAATATTTTCTTATCATGATCCCAGAACAAGTATAATTCTTTCTTCAATTATTAATTACGTGTGCGGACATGATCCTTGATGTATACGGAAATGAAAAGATAGTATGATGATATATACATATGTGACTAACCCTTTACGTCATGAATGATTGGCGTATTTAATTGTTGAATATAACGCTAATTGTATGTTGTATAATTGTCAGGAATGAAAGTAACTTGTACATAATTCTGGATATAAAGTATCATCAAGATGATCTGGATTTGTTTCTTAACGATGACAAATATGAGTGCAGGCAAACGGTATTTGCAACATATATTTATTAATATATTTTAATGCTAATTAACCCACTGTTTTCTACTTTAATCTGGAACTGAAATACCATAATGAGCAAAACGTACGTGTACTGGTAGTTTTAAATGTATTCAAACAAATGTATTAATGTAAGTCATGATTACAATATTAACAGTAGGACTGCTTGCTATGAACATGTTAACTTATATACACATTTTGTGAAAACCCTCACTAGTTTGATGCTGATTTGTAATGTCGTATTTTACAGTTTACGCAGACATGTACTCCTGCTGCACTATCTATGGCCGCAACTGTGGACCCACACTTTGAGAATGAATATCGACATTGTCAGTGTGTAGCGTTAACGGTTGTACCTGACTCAAAGGACAATGCGTTAGTTATTGTTCAGACATATATATACATATTACATATATATATACATATACGTATTAAAGTTAAACGCTAAACTCATTATTACCTTTATTCATAGTATATATTTAAACTTCTGTTTGGCGATCGTGTTTTAAATTTCTTTCATCATCTTATCATCTTCGTATCCATGCCATTTCAACTGAATACACAAACTTCAGCGAGGCTCCTGTTTCTCGTACATGTGTACAGTACAAAGAATTGAAACGTGAAGATTTTTTTTTTTAATTATGCCATAATTCGTTTTTAGATAGGTTATTTTAGAACAAATGTGCTATGAATATTATAGTTTTGTACATGAGTGCAACAACAAGACACACATATTACTTGCTACAAACATCAGCGTTAGATACTACTACGGACAAAAGAATGAGAGACTACTGTATTTGCGTGATGAATTGTCTGGAAGAGAACTACAACCAATTTTGGATGATCTAAATGTAAATGTTGGATTAATAACGTGTAAGAGTGGTTAGTACATATACATGTATTTCTTTGACTATTCACAAGTTTTCTCTTCAAGAAATGCTTTTTTACCATAGCTAAATTAAAAATAGTATAATACATTTGCATTTCGTTATTATCTGGTCTTAATAATAAAACAAAACTGAATTGAACTATAAAACATGTCTTGTTTGGTTGTAATTCCCCAAATTATCTAACAAGTAATGCTAAATAATAATAATTCAAGTTTTCATTACATCAGTTCATTGACTATGGTATATATTAATCCATGGATGTAAGAGAGATAAAGACAGATAGACGATTATGCCTGAGGGTGTAATAAATGTTTTGCTAACTGAACCGTGACTACTGATTCTAGTGCCATTAAGGGTCCTTATCAAAGGGATATAATCGCAATTTGTCCCAGGCTTCCCATTAACCGAAAATCAAGGGAAGCTACTTTGTAAATTTGGCCATGAAACTGGCAATGATTATTAAATAAAATATAATCTGTCTGATGATATCTTTGGAAATGAAGTGATTGTTCTGGCTATCTTGTGTCAGCTTAGTAAAGCCTTCGTACACTTGTATACGCCATCAAAATTAAAGTTCTTTAATTTTCCAGAATTTCAGTTAAGACGCCGAAACTCGCCATTTGACGTCACTTATTTTGCTTTATTCGATTTTGTTGGCTTGTTATAAGTTAGGAAGTACGACAGAAATTAACTTATTATATATGTTTACTGTTGATTGACCTGTCTTTTACTTTGTCCCTGTTTAATATACATTTATGTAATTCTATCTTTGTTTCTTAGAGGGTACGTGCGAGGTTGGGTCCACAACACTAGTTTAAACCCCATTCCATCTTGTGAGTTCCTATATGTTGGGTGGGTTTTGGGGTTGTTTTCGGGAAGGGTGTATTTTGGATGGAATTTTTGTTTATGGTATTTTCTATGAATCTTTTTCTTACCTATATTCACTGATAATATCGACTTCTATTGGTGCAATTGTAGGATGTTATTTTATTCAGTAGGTCTATGAATATCTAACGAAATTCAGTATTCAGACAGCTAACTGGATTTGAGACATTACATAAGCAAATTAAATAATGTCTTGTAGGGTAAGTGAAGCATTAAATGCAAGTCACGAAATGCAAGATATATGTATTAAATTTGTACACATTCTTGTACGATAACTGAATGTTTGTATATCCAATCCTACTTTGCAGATGGTAACAATAACAGCAACATGACAAGTATTGCATGTGAAGAGAATGGATTTACATACCCAGCAAGAATGAAATGTGTATTTTATGAGACTTATGATGCAGATAACAAACCTGGTTGTAGAAGTGGTTCCCATCTTAAAAATTGTGGTACGTTGTATTGCATTTTTTAAACAGTTTTACTCGGACAACATTTACCCTGTAGCGAAACAGGGAGTAATAGCCATTAAACATCTTACCGTATACTCCCTAAAAACGCCCCCCGGGAGCGTTGCATTTTTTAAATGTGACATAAGGACAAAACATAAAGAATATTTCTGCATATTTCAGGTGATTTTATTTGCCCTGATGGGATGATTAAATGTCCAGGAAGTTATTGTGTACCATTAAAATATATATGTGACGGTAAATTACAATGCCCTCGTGGCGAGGACGAACGTGGGTGTGGTAAGTTAGACAATGGACGTTTTTTCGTTAAGTAGATTATCAACCACTTAGTTGTATTGTCACAGAAGATCTCGTATTTGAGATCCCTGAAGCTTTGTATGTCAATTATATCACTGCTGTGGGAGCTCTTTTGTATGGCCTTTTTAAGATAGTTGAAGAACAAATAAGTGTGTGTGCTATGAATAGTCGATTGTGTTACTTAAGAAATATTGAAATGACAGAATAGACGAAAACCGACAAATCATGAAATACAGAGCTAGTAAATGCAAAGAAATAAACAATTACCTTTAATGCTGTGGATGACAATACCAAACCACAAGTGTGAATGTTAAATGAAACCAGTTATAATCAGTATTGATTGATCGGGAGTATCATGTAGATGAACTACGCTATCCGCCATAAGCCTAATATTATAGATGGGTGTCTGGAAAAGACGAGTGGGATTTAGCAAAATGCCAGCAAGAAAATCACCCAAAGGGAAATAAATAAAAAGGCAACTAAAGGATGAAAAAATAAAGTAGTTCTTATATTTCACTTTGAAGTATACTTGTAGTTATTTGGTTGCATTACATATTTGAAATTCTGTTTATGTTAAATTGCTGCAAAAGATTTTGAGCTATGATCAAATACGCTCGTACATAATTTGTATGTACATATTTTATTGTTGATATTCGTCTTGGAGTGAAAAGCAATGATTTGCGATAAGCACTACAGAAGCGCATAATTGGATGTTATTTTTTGTGTTATTTATTTTTAGGCTGTAACAACGATGATTTGGAACTAATATTGATAGTTTCTGCTGAGGAATTTCTAAATCAAGACTCAAAATTGCTGAAGCTATCTGACCAGTTCAAAAGTCATGGAGCAAGTGTTCGAATTGTGTACTATAGCGTGCATACAAATATGGACCTGCTACCATTTGAACATCAAATACTATACATATACGACATTAATGTCGACCAAAATCATGTTAAAAGCAGGCAACATGCGTGCTCTTATAACATTCTGGCGAATCTATACATTGAAAGTGCTAGATTTAAAAATGTCAAATCACGTGGTATGATATTCATACAGGGCGGAACGGAGTCACAAACCGTTGCACAACACATGTTCATGCAAATTTCAAAACCGGACTTTGATATTTATAGAGTTATTTTAGACCTGTCATACAGTATCGCACAAGGAGAAGAAGACGAATTCAATTACGTTACGGATATCACAGTGGACAGTCTACACACACTGATATCTGTAGGAAGTAGAGTATTTACAACTCTTTGTAAAGGTAAAAACAGTAATATCTTACACGCAGTGAATTGTACCAGGGTGCATTCTAGAAAATATTGTAAACATACTTACAGCCTGTAGTCTCTTCCACATTGCTTACAAACTTAGATTTGTAGGTACTCGCATGTATTAAGAAGTAAACCCTGATGTAAATTGTTACAACGAATAGTCACCCCTTAATCAGACTTACAACGAATAGTCACCCCTAATCAGACTTACAACGAATAGTCACCCCTAATCAGACTTACAACGAATAGTCACCCCTAATCAGACTTACAACGAATAGTCACCCCTAATCAGACTTACAACGAATAGTTACCCCTAATCAGACTTACAACAAAGAGTCACACCTTTCAGAATTACAACAAAGAGTCACACCTTTCAGAATTTCAACAAAGAGTCACCCCTAATCAGAATTACAACAAAGAGTCACATCTTTCAGAATTACAACAAAGAGTCACACCTTTCAAAATCTCGCACGTGCAAACTTAATATTCAAAACGCCGACATATGCACCGCATAATTTACTTTGAAATTGATTAATACATCGATTTATTTCAGATTCCTTATATACTTTGTGCCAAGATAACTACAAATGTTCATCATCGAAGTTATGTATACCACGTGATCATGTTTGTGATGGTCGTGTGCATTGTCCGTTATCTGACGATGAGATGTTTTGTGATTTCGTTTGCCCTTCAAAATGCTCGTGTTCTGGTTACAATGTAAATTGTAGATATGCAGGTCTTGAATTCACTTCCAGAATCAGTCAACACATTGACGAACGAGTACGAGTACTTGATTTAAGTACAAATGTTGGTGTCGGAGAAATTATTTACAATTCTACTGAGGATTCTGTTGAATTCCCATACTTGATATCTTTAAACTTATCAGCGTGTAGCGTAAAAGAATTGTTCACAAATAGTTTTGACAGCTTTCCCAATCTGCGGAGCTTAGACCTAAGTCAAAACAAAATATCAATAATTCCTCGTCAAACATTTTATGGACTTTCCAAACTTATTTATCTGAACTTGAATGGTAATGAAGGTTTTATGGTGTATGAACCTTATGCCTTTTTTGGACTTTCCAGTTTAAGGCATTTGGTTATCATGAACACAGACGTTCGAACTATTTCAGCTGACACGTTTTTTGGTCTTGATTTGGATACTCTACTGGTAAATCATAACAACATATTAGAAATAAAAAACGATGCGTTCAGCGGTCTTACAGTGAGTGATTTTATTTTTGAGTCGAATATATTAACAACCTTTGATAGCGGCATTTTCAATGGAATATCGGGTCTGACCTCACTGAGGACAACAGCCTATAAATACTGTTGTGTTCGTCCGCGTTATCTCGAAGAATCAGCGTGTTTTCCTCAAAGAGACGAGTTTTCGTCATGTGAAGATTTGATGCGGAATTCTGTGCTACAGACTTGGTTATGGTTAATGGGACTTTGTGCTGTTTTCGGAAACGTGCTTGCAATTTTATATCGTGTTCGAAATGATAGAGAGAAACTAAAACGTGGACATGGAATCTTTGTCACAAATCTTGCTGTTGCTGACCTTTTTATGGGAGTTTATCTTCTAATTATTGCCATTGCGGATGTTTCCTTCAGGAATATGTAAGTCCAGATTTTTTATAATTATTTCTGGCGCGAACATTTAACTGGAATGTAATATTTCTCTCCTTAAATCAGAAAACCTTATAAAATAGTTGTGAATAGTGCTGCCTATGATTATAACCTCAAAGAAAGCCAACATTTTTTTATTTAAATTTCAGATATACATTTGAGGATGAGTACTGGCGAAACAGTTCATGGTGCATATTTGCTGGCGCTCTGTCTACTCTATCGTCTGAGGCTAGCGTAATGTTCATGTGTTTAATCACATTTGACCGTTTTCTTGTTATTAAGTATCCCTTCAGTCGACAATGGTTCACTTGGAAGATAGCGTGTCTTACTTCGTCTGTAGCTTGGATACTTTCTTTAAGTATCTCGGTCGCACCATTAATTGCCAAAGATTATTTTCGAGATAAATTCTATTCAAAGTCTGGAGTTTGTGTAGCCTTACCCCTTACACGAGACAGACCTCCTGGTTGGCTATATTCTGTCATCATTTTTATCGGTTTCAACTTCGTCACCTTTATTGGTATTGGGTTGGGACAGCTTTTCATTTTTCTAGAAATCAACAAGGTTTCGTCAAAGATAGCACGTAAGGGAGACGGGCAATCAAAAGCCAGAAGACGAAAAGAACTCGTTATCGCCAGAAACCTCTTATTCGTTATTGCGACAGATTTCATATGCTGGTTTCCAATCTGTTTCATGGGTAAGTGTACAAATGTTCGGTTATTCAGTATCCGTAGTATCATGTACAAGTAACAATGACATTCCCTCGTATATGTTTGTTTTCCAAGACGTCATTTATTTCTTGTATTTCTTGTTTTCGGCTTTCATTCTGTCGTACATATTTTGTTGAATTTGAATGGATTATGTATTTTATTTACAGGCATTATGGCAATATCAGATTATGTGATCCCGGGAGAAGTATATGCTTGGGTGACTGCATTCATTCTTCCTTTTAACTCTGCATTAAATCCTGTTTTGTATACATTTACAGCAGTTCTTTCAAAAAGGGTATGTGTATGCTATACGCGATAGACTATATTTTGTAATATTTGTCATTTTAATATAAGGGCATATGTATGTTTGTTATGATATCCCTCTTGTCTAAATCCAGTGTTTTCAACCAACAGTAGCGATGATTTTTTTCTGTAAATCTGTATTAATGTCATGTATGTTAGGGTGGTACTCGTTTCACTCATGCACTTGTATTCATTCGCTATTGTTGTGGGTGTCGTTTAATTCATGACTTGAAATATTAGTAGACAACCAGACAGTCGATTACTTACGTTCGTAAAATCTATTTTAGGCCGTAAAGATTCAATTCATTCCCCATGATTTGAAAATAGATATGACTATATATAACAAATAAATGTCAAGTTCAAATATTGCTTGTCCTTGGTTATGGTCCATTTGATATGATGATTATTCTATGCGTAATTCTTTAAAATTTTGTTGGTAATAAAAAAACGGCTTCGGACTTTTATATAAGTATCTTAGATTTTTCAGGGACAACATGATGCTGCCGACACAAGCGTCAGTACCCGAGTGACAGTCAAAAGAAAAAAAATAACAGGTTGTCTCCCGTTTTAAAACATGATATTTATCATTATGTAGAATAATACTTTGATATTTTCCGTTAAATCAGCTTATTGTTGAAACAGTGTAATTCAATAATATGTGCTGATTCGTGGTGAAATTTAATTAAAGGCGACCGTGGTCCAGTGGTTAGTGCGCTGGACTTGTAGCCCGGAAATCCGCGTTAGAATCCCGGTCGCGGTAGGCCTTACCCTTCTATGAAATTTTCCTCCATATGTGAAGAAGTTCCTTGAGGAAGAATAAGTTAGTACTGGTTAGTATACAGTCAAGGGAAACTGGTTAGGTGAACCAGTCGCCGTATATAACTGAAACATTGTTGAAAAACGGCGTTAAACCCCAGTGACATTAGTCACATAAAACAGACATAATTAACGACAGTGTAATTGTAATATAATTACCACAAAATGTCCGTTATTTATACTTTTGCGACAAAATTCTAACACAATCATCACTATAGTTTATGCTGAACTTCATATAATCAACCGCGGTCAAAGTCACAGATACATCCACTATTACGAGGAGTAATAGCAATGAGCTTTATCAATAGTGATGTATTTCTATTTGTACCGATAAGAAACTGATTCATACAAAACAACAATCGCAAAAAATTCTACCCTCTGCAAAATACTACATTACCCTTAACGACCAACCCCAAACCCATCCAACATGCAGAAACTCACCAAAAATGGAGGACAAAACACTGTCTTCCGGAGAGTACCGCCTTGGAACGGTTTGCAGCAAAGCTACGAGGTATTTGTAAAGGAATGTACCTGACAACAATGAAATTATTCTTTCATAACACATGCTCCGGTGATGGTAAACAGTTTCTTTCCCTTGTGGATAGCACACGATACTACGCTATGGAACTTACAGAGGACTTTTTCTGATAAAAGTTGAATGATCTTATTGATTTTGAAATAACATATTGATCGTCTGTACACTTCAGGAGGCAAAAAGTGCGGAAAAGTAAAAATATTCTCATATTTCACTCATAAATGCGATGGGTGTAATATGATGAGTTTGGATAGAATGATTAAACAGGACACAAAGATGATGCCTGAAGATTTACTGAAGTTAACCACTCAGTTGGCTAAGTGTCTGTTGATGTTACATAGAAGGTCGTTTTTTCTGGAAGCACTGGATACTAGCTGCGTGTTTGTCACGTTGGAAGATGGAAAGGTTGTGACAATTTAATTTTACTTAGGTGTTAAATAATGTTTTCATTAATTGTGTTTTAATACATCCCACGCAGTTGGAAAACTGGACTTAATATGGTTTGTTCTCCTGTCTAGTTATGTTTTTTTATTTGTGAATAGTTTGTCATTACGTATATCATTGACATCAATGGAGCGGCAGACCAGAATTATGTATTTGCATGTAAGTGCTTAACAAATTAATAGTTTTAACAGATTTTTAAAAGATTTTCAATCATAAAAAACACCTGACTTACGAAGAAATTAAGCTATAACTAAGTTGGAAAACAGCTGACCTTCAAGCATTGATTGGTAAGATAAGAACGTGATTAATATTTAAGAATGTTATTACTTATTAAGATGTTTTTGTGAGATTATTATATGCTCATAATGTCAATCTGGAATTAAGTCCAGAGCACACATTATTTCTACGTAAATATTTGTCAGTACACGTCATTGTATTTGTATTGTGTCCTTGTTATAGTCTACACACATTATACAAGTTTTATATGATTTGATAATTCCTTACTGCAGATTATTGGAAATATTCAGGTCAGACAGGAACCTGAACATGGTGCCACACTGGAAATCAAGACGGAAAATATATTCGCATTAGGATACATTATATTGCGTCTTTTAGACCACATCCGTGACACTAATAAAGCAGAAATAAGTGAAATCGGAGAAAATTGTATTTAGATGGAATGCAAAGATTTAGAAACCGTTTGCTTTGACCGATTGTTGTGGATTTTTTTTATCATTTTCCATTGCCTGTACTTGTGTCTATATTTTACATTGTTTTTTTAGCGTATGAAACATTGAAAATTGATTGAAATGCAATATTTATCTTCATTTTGTATATTTTTAATACATAACATTACATTACATTGTATTTTTGAGTTTATAAAATTATATGTTGTATATAGAATGATAAGAATTAGTTTTTAAAAGTCATTTTAAGAAAATTTTAAGTACGTTTGTAATTAATTAAATAAATTTTTGTAACATCGTTGCTATTGAAACGAAATCAATTTTGACTTTGTATTATTTTCCATTAAAGTTCGTATTATTATCTATTAAAGTTCACTTTGTTATTTTTCATTAAAGACTGAAAAATTCAAATACAGTCAAACCTGTGAACAAAGGCCAACCTAAGCAAAGACAAAATTTGGCTTTTATTTACTGGTGGCCTTTATCGGAGGTCAATTTGTTCTAAATAATCAAAGATGTTTTGTTTTCAATGAATGACCTTTATTCACAGGATGGTCTTTATTCGTATGTTACCGCAAACAGGCCAGACTGTAATGAAAATTTCCGAGACTAGAAAAAAATCGCGTCAAAAAGAGTTTCATTGATCATCTGTCGCAAATCCATGTTAGAATTAAAGTTAATATGATGATTAATTGTCTCCATAAAAGGTTCTTCTTATGTAATTGAAAAAAAACACACCTCATTACAAAAATGATTGGATAAATCATCTTAGGAAATACTTTGGCATTCTAAGTTGAAAATGTTGTGCTTAAATAACTTAATGAAATTTGCCTACCACTCTTTTGCAAGGTAGAGAATGATAGAATATATTGAAACAATTAAAACAGCAAATTGCAAGTTCGTTCTTACAATATAGATCACACTTATTGATTTATTTCACACGGATTCATAAAAAAACATGTACCATAATATAAGAACAACCTATGGCCAAAAATAAGCAAAAGAAGTGACAACGGAATCCTTGAAATTCGACAAACATGATACAAACTTAACATACCAGCGTCCATGTCTGATCAGAGAGTATTTATAATAGTCAATTCCAGCCATTACTTCACGATGATACTGACTCCAGACTTAGCTCGTATGACACATTGTACCTCAGCATAATATTATTCTTATTAAATATTCATAGACCTAAGAAATTCGATATCTATTTCCAGTATTACAAGTCAAGTACATTTAAATGATATTCAAAACTTACTCATTGGACATTTTGCTCACAACAGATTTGTATCTGCCTCGGCTTGCGCCTCTGTCGATATTATTTTCCCGGGTTGATAATACGTATCGTCACCCTAACTGCATGTTTTTATTGTATATAATATATCGCATTATGGCATTCGATGTTGTTGTACACATTTAGTGTCATTAGAAGAATACTACATCAAACACTTAATTCACCTCATCATCGATAGAGATTTGTGGACATCATTGTCAATTGTTATAAAGTTGCACCTAAAAAATAAGTTTGAATAATCTTTAGCAACACAATATTATTACATTAGTATTACAGAATACTAGAGAATGGCGTAATGAGGGGACATCATGACTTCCGAAAATAAGTAGCAGCATGCACGGCTTTTTGAGAGTACAAGTAACTTACAGTTAACTCGCAATAATGATATTACAGTATTCCCAAGGAAGACGCATGTACGTATTGTCAAACAAACACATTATAAAATCCATCATCATGTCATGCCGGTAAATTCTTAATGAAATTAAGAGCTTGTAACAAAACTCGGTCATCACTGGCAATACGATCATTTGTTTTGACATCCAAGTTCACATTGGGGATTAAATCGATCGATAACCAGAACATTTTGATGCCATTTTAAATCCATGTCGCGTTAGAACACTAGTAGAATCTTCAACAATTTTTTGTACCACCACAAACCTGATTAGAGCTTACTGTTCGTTCAGTCGCAATGAACACCAGTGTTTACCTTATGAAACAAGTGATGAATAAACACATTGTTTTGTCATGGTGCTATATACATGGTATAATATAGATATCAAGAAAAGGATTCCTAGAATACAAAACACAGGCTGCCGGAGGGTGCCGCCTTGGAACGGTTTCTTGCAAAGATTCAGGTTGGTTAAATCTTACGCTAATCACGGGAAAACAAAACTGAATACAGTAAAATCCCTGAAAACCGGACTCTGAAAAACGGAATTCTCTAAAAATCGGACGATTTTTCAAGTCCCATTTTTTTCTCTTCGATGATCAACAGTTCTCTGAATACCGGAATTCTCAGAAAACCGGACTTCTGGCCCAGTCCGGAAAGGGTCCGGTTTTATGGGTTTTATCGTAAATTTTTTGGCTTCACCGATAGCCTTATATCGCAAAATTAGTTTCATTTTTCAAAATGACATTCGGTATGTATAATTTAGTATAGATTTCAAACACGAAGAAAATAGAATATCTATTTCTAAATATCGACTAGAAATTAGTAGACATTATATGACTGTTTAAACTTGAGACAAATATTTCTACGTCATAAAAACGTTATGCTGCTGTGATGCTCAATTATTCTAGGAGTTAATGTCCAATTGTTGGTCACGAAAGAAAATTCGAATTGACAATTAACGTCGCAATGCGACGATTTTTTTTTATGAGTGTTTGGTTTTATGCTTCGAAGTCAAATGAAAGATACGTAACAAAACCTGTGGATCAATAGGTTGTTTTAAATCATTTTCTACAGTCGACATTTCAAGTTAGATTGATGCGTCTAGCAACAAATACCTTATCTAATGAAATACCTAGAAGTAACAAGACACAAAAAACACAGCACGTATGCACGTAATAATTGTAAATATTATAATCCCCTTTGATATATTCAGGATTGAGGACAGTTTTATGAGTAAACTGACAACCCCAGTGACTGTGACAACGTTTAATCAGAACTAACAACCTCAACCCCCAATATTCGTACTTCTGTAAGTAAACATACATATCAGAGTTGCGCCCCTTACATATTACGCTAAATCATCAATACACAATAGTTAACGTGTCTACATACGTCTGCACATAATAACTATAGTTTACAAGTCTGTATGCGACTGTTTTGTTACATAATCGAATCTATGGACGTATAAAACGAATATTTCCATGGAAGCTTGTATAGAATACTGTACGAAATAAACTCGTGCACCTAATTGATATGTTTCACTGACCATATAAGACTGTCGTTATGGTAAGGCTTTGCAGTAAACCACTCTGATAGAGTTTAAGATAAGCCTAAATATCACCACTTTATGTATACATTACTGCATATTTAATGTCATTGTGTCGTTTTTGTTTTGTACAATAACATTCAACCAAAGTGGAGAGAAAACTTACCTAGGAATTAAAATTTATTATGAAGAGATAAAGAAACGCAGGGTTAACTTGAAAGATGATTTTCGGTAAGATGTTCAGTATAATTTTCAAAGTAAAAATGAAGATTAATCAATACAGAATAAGCTGCAATGTATTTTGATGTAATATTTGAATAATTGAGGGAAATTGAATTGATCTGAAATCGAAATGAACTAATAGCGGAAAGTGGCTCGTCAATAACGAACATACTGCTACATTCTCTCTCCTCCCCCACTGCAATTCTGGGAGAGGAGTGAGAGTTCTTTAGTAAGTTTGTCCTCTTCATTGGAACGATGATACAAGAACTCTAGCCACAATTTCCTGGCAAGCAAAAAATAGTGCATGATGCATTTTGTGAAACGATCTCTGAACGCAATTTGGGGCATTCTATCATTTTCACCGATCCATCCTTCATTTTTTTTTCATTATCCTTTGGCTCATAAAATCAAACCCATGTTTCATCATCATTCACGAATTCATTCATGCGTTTTGGGTCAGCATTCTTGTATTCATCGAGCAGTTGTGACGCAATTCGCCTGACGTAGCTTTAAAACGTGTCAGTATATGAAAAACTGGTGACAACTGAATGCAACATAAATAATCTCTTCCACTGTATAGCGGGCATCTGCCTCTACAGCCGCTTTTATTGCAGCAAAATCACTTTCAAATGTTGCTACTGCGGGACGTTCAGATCGGGGCACATCTTTGATATCCGTTCTACCAAACTTAAATAACCGGGCCCATCTCCTGACTGGGGTATATTATAGGGCACTTTCCCCATAATCTTTGTCTATATCCGATTTAATATCAGGCGCGACAAAGCTACGCAATGCACGAACTTTACAATAAGCTCTTTGCTCTTCTTGAATTTTGTTCTCATTGTCTGTCATTTTGAATCTCAGTGTACATAACATCAGTAAGTTCAAGTGATTCACTGTGCAAGTTTATCCCGGGTTATTCGCACATATACATGCAGCGTAGAGTAACCTTCCAATACATGTATAACACATGGCACTGAATAACGGTAAAAGTTTAGACTGGTTAATACTTTTTCAAACACCTCTCGTACTACTGTATTCGAAAAACTACATTTTTTACTATAATATTTTTAATCTTATATTTTTTCGGCGTGGCTATTTACTCGTAATATCAGTTTTGACCTATAACTTTTGGCATGACGTATCAATAATTCTGTGGAAATTCCTTATTCTATTGGATAATTTCATTAGCGCGGAAAATGACAAATTGATAATGAAGAGGAAATCTTTCTTTCTACTTGGTGAAATCTACAAGCATTGAAAAATTAAGGCCACGCCAACTTACAGCGGGTTTGCAATTGCTTAATGTTTTGCAAATAAAGTTATACACGCTCTCGACAAACATTTTATATTTGACAGTTAATATGAACTCAGTTTCTCATTGTGTGTCGTAAACAGCATTTAATATTAGTACACAGAATAAATAATTTAGTACAAATTTGAAGCCTCAACGACGCAAGTGTGTGTGTGCCCGGACTCCGGGTGTTACACATTTTCTTTCAGAATTATAGTTCCACATTTATTAATTATTCCACATTACAATGCATACATATTGGTCTATTTAAAGAATATTTTAATACACGAACCATTAAATGTTGATGTGTTATTTTCCAAAATAATAAGTACAGCATGAGGTTAGGATATACAAGAGAGAAATGATGCGACTATTTACAGAACTACTTTTTGTGTAGTATTTTTAAAAATTCTTCAGTCGTTGCACGGCGGTCTATTGTAAACAGTACGTTTTTATGGCACAATTATGCACATCGTCAGAAATTCATAAAAATTCATCATAAAGATAAGAAAGTAGAACAACAGTGATCGAACTTTTAGTTTCCACAGTGTAAATAACATCAAAGAACAAAATTTCTTTTTTCAATTTCTACGCCGTTTCTAATGAATTGCGTATTAGCCGAGTTTTAATGATTTTGATTTACTATTCTCTTGTGAAAAAAAACAGTGGATTATAAATCAAATTCGTATAAAGATTTTTTTCAATCTTATGAACAAGATTCACGTTTCAAGGTATTATTGTTATTATTGTCCACATGAAATGCTATCAAATGAACGATTTTTCCGGACCGCCTGAAATTAGATAAATGATAAAGAGCATATTCGTCAAAAGACCATTAAACCTGATGTAGTATTTTTTTTTGTTTTGAAACAATTATCGGCAATAATAATAATTATAAGATTATTAACACCCAGTGATTGATTTCCCGTGGTGCTTACTTTCTAGACTCATATAGATGACACCGAAAATCTGTCTGCTTACATATGACCATAGAAACAAGTTTCGTTTAATTGTTAATTTGCAATGCGAAGACAAAGTCTGTAAAACATTTATGAACTATCATTGGTACATCACCTGCATGTTTAATTTTTTAAAAATTATTCTGCTTTCCTCACAGGAGACGACCAATAATTAACATTAATCAATTTTGAGAGAAAGAACATCGGTTTGTAGGGGAATGAGTTTATAGAGGTATGGAACCTGGAGGCACATACAATGTAGTTGGAAAATGTGTCATCCTTAATGTTGTCAATGAAGGCCTCGAAAGAATAACATAATTAACTACAATTTTGAGAATTTACGTTAATTATGTAACACATTTCTGTTCCTAGTGGAAGTCACTGGCTGACATCTATAGTGTGGAATCTGCCTGGAATGTTTTACGTGTACGAAGCACTAGATTACGGAAATCTTCATGATAAATCAATGGCAAATATAAGTTTTCTAGCAACTGAACACTATGTAAGATGGGTAGTTGTGAATGAAGTAAATTACTTCAGGAACTTTGGATCTAGATGAATAATTACTTTACAGCAAATGTCGACATTCGCTTGCTTTCAGCCGCTAAAACGTCGGTCTTAGTTGAGAATTTACTGAATGTGCGATTTGATTGTTATAGTACAGAACATAAAATGAATTCAAATTTAGAACCTTGTGGATATCGTAGTTCGGATGTTAATTAAGCATTGAATGGGACGGTTAAGAAAACTTGTTATTACTGAAATACAGCCAAGAAGCAATGTAAGATTCGGCGATATTCACTTACTCGCCCATCATGTTTGTCGTACTTTCCAGACATGGCGTATTTAAGCCTCACAATTTATTTTATTTCTAGAATCAATGAAACTTCTGTACATAAATGTGAATAAGCATCATTCTCGACGTCAGCGCAAGACAACCAGACAGTTTCAGAGAAGAATATATGTTCATAGTATTGCTACTGGTGCTTAATGCTTATTAATGTTATAAATTAGTAAGTGGAAGCAAATACTGAATCTCGATTAAGAACAGAACACAACGGTTTCAAAGGCGATAACTTGCTTATTTAGTTAATTAGGTAGAGAAGCATATGATAAATATGTATACATTCATAGTTATCAAACATTCAATTTCTCTCAATCAATCCTAGACTGCTTACCAGATACAAAACATTCATTTGTTGTTTGTTCAACATGGATTGATCTTCAAAATTATTTTAATACGTTGAAAATTATACTCAACATCATATCAAAAACCATCTTCAAAGTGCACCATGCGTTCCTTTATTTCTTCAGAATAATTTTTCTTTCCTTTGTAAGCTTTCCATCTATTGTGCTTGAACGTTATCACACAAAACGAGACGACATGTTGACGGTAAATGCTCGTATGCAGTATTTTTGTGACGTGTACATAAACTGATGACGAACAGTTTCAATCAGTTATAGAGTTCGTGCTTGGTCTTTTGTTGAAAAAGGTTTACCATTAAGGCAGACTTAAATGGTCAGTGAAACATAGCAATTAGGTACACGAGCGTATTTCGTAAAGTATTCTAAACAAGCTTCTTTGGAAATATTTCTTTATATATCCTTAGAATCGATTACATATTATTAATAAAACGTGCATAGACATGTTAACTACAGTTATTACATACAGACATGCTTTCTTTGTTTCTTCTTCTTTGTAAGTCATTAGATTATGTACGGTGTGCTGCTAGACGCATCAATCTAACTTGAAATGTCGATTGTAGAAAATGATTTAAACCAACCTATTGATCCACAGGTTTTGTTACGTATCTTTCATTCGACTTCGAAGCATAAAACCAAACACTTTACAGCGTTGACACTCACAAAAAAAATCGTCGAATTGCTAACTTAGTTGTCAGTTCGAATTGTCTTTCGTCACCAACTATGAGACATTAACTCCTAGAACAACCGAGTGTCATTACTGTTCTGATGATTAGGTCGAAAAATTGAATTGTTCACCTAAATTAAGAACCTATAAATTGTTTGTTTTTGTTCTTATAACACAATTTGAAACGGAAATTTTGTTAAGCTTAATTTGACTCGATGTGAACGGTCATTTTTGGCCCAGTTCAGATGCGGTGTATTACCACTGAGAATAAAATCCGGAAGATATATTGGGGAATCAATCAGTGAGAAGTTGTGTGGATACTGTGAGGAAAATGTGATTGAGGACGAAAATTACTTTTTTTGCTAAAATGCGATAATTACAATGATTTAAGTGACGGACATTTTCATGTTATACCAATTTATATATCAGATATTATATACATTGATATATCATATGAAAACTTGTTATACGCATTGCTAAATGATTATCCAAGAAATTCATTGTAAATGTTTTTTTTTTCAAAAGGAGATCAATGAGTTATAATTAATTTACACATTGCGAATGCATATATGATACTTTTACTTTTCATTTGACGGCTTTCTTGCTATCTTGTTTATAATTTGTGCAAATGACCTTTTTGGCGTTAGACAATATCATAAAGCAATAATCGTATTTTTAAAAATCTTACCTGTTTTACTAAGTACACTTTTGTTCTTTCAATGGAGACTAGTTAATCTGGCCTGTGCGTCAAGCTTACTTCTTGACATTAGCACTTTTCCGGCCAAATAGTTTAAAAATTATCATCTATAACATTGTTTTAAATTTGTTGTTGTGGCTCCCGACATAAAAACCATTTTACGACAATCCGCATTCGGTTATATTTATTTAAACTATCACTTTCCCGAGTTTCATCGCAACAGAAATAATGGTACGTATTCACCTATACGTAGAGCGAGCTTATTTATCTGCTGTGTATTTCTTCAAATCTGTCATTTCGACGTGTTTATAGGATGACAAAGTAATTATACTTGGAAACTCTTGAGCATTGAAAATATCGACCGATAGGTTACATCTATTTAGGTCTTAAATGTTTTTATCTCAAAATAAACGTCGGAACTTCTGACCGAACGCCGCCCACATGCCAAACACACGGTATGTGTAGTTGTTGTGGAATTTTGGAAAATCATGTGAGAGGTAAATATACAACGTCAGTTAAATTAAAATTACGTTAGGATGAATAAACGATGTACAGAATACAGATGTACAAAATGCACGAACATATTGCGGTAATTACTGAAAGAACTTTGGAATTTGTTATTGTGAAATAAAACGTACCCAGGGTATGTGTTTTATCATAATGGCATAATAGTTATGCATGTACATATAAGTTACATAAGGATATGAGCGTATACACAGAGGGTGTTAAATTGTGTCTTCTAACGAAAATGTACTAAACTTTTACCATTACAGGCCCCTACTACTCCCGGTGAGAGTATGGTGTATAAATGCCCTTATAATGTTTTATGATAATAGAACTAAATAAAGGTTGATCGGAACATGTCACAGCTTCCTCTCGATAAATTTCATTCCGCACCTTATTGGGAATGTAGGGTTGTTTTCCAATCAAAGTTGGATTTCATTTAGCACTACAGACGATGAAAATTTGCAGATCACATTTTTGTAAATTTCTCTTGAATAAAATCTTGAAGAAACCTAACGCCATGCATTTTCTGAGAGTCTTGTCTTTCAGCATTAATTTCTAAGGAAAACAAAACATTCCATGTCATACAGGATTAAGAGGAATTAAATTTGTTACAGAATACGACTGCTGATACCGTGGAATCACAACTTTACCACCGATTCAAGTACTCATATATATATACAAGACATTAAAGTGGAATTAGACTTAAAACCCGTGCCAAGCCTAATACTAACTGAAATTCTGAGTTAAGCAACTCCTTATCCCTTTATGTATTTATCCCCAATATACGTACTTATGTTCTTATTTACATGTTTGATGTTGTAAAATTCAAAGAACTGGATTATGTTGGTGGTGATTTTAATGTCGGTACACTTGAAGTATTGCCGAAGATATATCGCTACAAGCACTAATCTTTGCAAATTGTCTGCCATGCAAAACAGTGATTTTTAAATTTATTACGATAGAATATTTTATTTCAACATTAGTTGATTAATTCAGATTCCATCTAACGTATACAATTGAAGTTTAATGAATTACGTAATTTATGTATCACGTGGTTTATATAAATGGGGTGTGCGCGCATACATGTATACATTTGTATTTTTATAGATGCTACTTTTTATATCCATCTTAGAGTTTCTAACGGCAAAACCAAAAGTACGAAGATGTTTGGTGATGTTTGAACCGAACCTCGTAAGAAAGAAAATATAAAAGAAGTTTTTCGTCCACCTACCCTAATTCTTTTGATCAAATAACAGCATTAATAATTATTTTTGCTATTTTCGCCTAACACCCTCGAAGTAACTATCTAATTAGATCAGATGTCATAGATCAGTTATATGTAGAAAAATCGAACTCTTAATCAAGCTTGTCATGAATCCCTGTAAGCATACAGATATTAAAACGCAATTTTATTGAATTATCCGGAAGTGTTACAGACATCAAAAGTAACCAGCCATGTAGAGCGAGTGCTTTTTATTTGATCAAATATATCGCCCTGTCTTCAGTCTATTGTTAACTTACATGCTCATTTCCTTTCTTTGAAGACAAGTTTAAGTGCATAAAAATCAAGGAAACGTCATTATTTCACATTCACCTACAGTTACACTTTATAGTTACTGATTCCAATGTATTTATAGACCGTTGGAGTTGTTGAGTAGTCCATTGGAATGGAATAAAATGTGTCTTACACATAGTTAAGTTTTATCCACAAGTTAAGTTGACATAGGACTATACTTGCTCGTACTTGATGCTAAGCACACAAATAGTCCTTGTCCAATTAGTTCATTTGCTAGAGTGTTGGTCGACTTATCGGAAGACCACGAGTCCGAGAAGCGAACGAAGCGTGTTTCTTCTTTCCAATCTGGCGAACAAAACTTTTATCCGAAGTCATTTGTTTTGCAATGCATGTATAAGAGAGGGCAGCTTACAAAACGAGCAAAGGGAACAGGTTTGTGTCAGAAGGTAATTGCGAAGTGCGTGATTGGTTAGGTAAACCGTCCGCCATATGTAGCTTTGCTACAGACTCTTCCAAGGCGGTACACTCCCGACTGTGTTTTGCCCTCCATTTTTGTATGGTTATGTGTGTTGCGTGTGTTTGTGTTGAGGTATTTGCGGGAGAGCAGCATTTTGGGAAAGTTTATGATAAGTGATTTGGGGGAGAGTAGTATGTAGTGGAATGTGATTAACAAACAGCGCAAAAACATAACATAACAAGAATGAAATAATTCCATGTTTCTTTTAGAAAAGAAATATTGATATTGGTGGGTTCTGCGATTTTTTCCAAAAGTATCAGTTATTTGCCAACAGACAGGTAAGTTAACCACTGTTCCTTGATTCTGTATTTGTACCTACCGTGTTCACCATATGGTTCGTGTTTCGAGAGATAAAGGCGTGCATGATTACAGTATTTGTATCGGCATGTTCTAATGATGGGTTACTGCCTTAATTAATAATCTGCATTAAATTGATTTTGGAAACACAATACATTAGATAATACCAAAATCAATGACGTACTTTTGTACTATTCATTAAGGAAGATGGAAGCTGAGGATGTAGCTATACCTTCAAGAGCCTTGAATCCGGTTTAATTATTATTTTTCAATGGATGTTGACGTTCGCCAGACTACAGCCACTGAAATGTCTAGACTGGAAAATGATGTATGTACGATTTTATTGATATTAGCAGTATATTCAAAATGAAATAAATTGTAGTGCGAGTATAAGTCAAATATTTTATGAAAAACGTCCAAGCAAAGATTACTTTTCGTTAAAATACAGACAAAGCAACAGTATATAAGTTCAACAACCACATTTATTTGTTCTTATGTTAAGTCTGCCAGTTACATCGTATACAAAAGATACAATCTTTTTTGATTTCCTGATCAAGTCAAACTTCAGCACATAGGTGCTAATCAAATTCGACATCTCAAGGAAATTATACAGTTTTAACAGGTAATTCCGCGGTGATGTATTTACGAAAAATGCAACATAATGCTCAAAATAAATCAGTGTACAAAATGAATGTACAAGAAAGCCATAAAATTGGTTATAAAGCAGATGAAGCCTTTCATCTTGTTTGTGTACGTAATTCGTGAACGAGATTCGTTCCTCTTACATCTTAGGAACGTAATACAACAAATGTCTTTGATTTGTAAATTATTCAGTCGCTCTTGTTTCGGAATTTCAGCAAATGAAATGTTGCACAAATGTACTTTATCTACTGCATGGTGATCAACGATTTATTCCGCATGCTAGTGCATTAATGGATAGATGAATAGATACACACAAATCATCTAATTTCCCTACATAAGGTTTGCGTCCACTGAGAATGATTGTTATCGTAAATAGGTTTCATGAAGACACGAACTGGATGCGTAAATAAGCGAATACAAAATGACATATTCACGAAAAAGTCAAAAAGTTCCCTGTGGATGAGGCATACAGCTATGATGTAAGGGTCTAGCCCAATTGGTACGCAGGTACGTGGGGTACGTGCTTTGCTGTTGCCCATAACGACGCAGCACGTCGGGTTATTTCTACAAACCCGTATGTTATTTTTTCCATTTTGAGAAAATCGCATTTGAAGTTTTCAACTGCAATAACTTTAAGCGAGTAACTGGAATAGGGATTAAGTCTATTTAGGATAGATCTACAAGGAGATAAGTGTGATCATTGTAAAGAGCTCATCGAGACGAAAGAAAAAGATACCAAAATCTCAATATTGCCAAAAAATTAGTTACGGGGTAATAGAAATAAGTGGACGAGCACAAAATAAACCCAAGGCGGTCCTCAGAGATACTGAGAGATCTTTTATGAGATCAAATACAAGTCTTTTGTTTCATTAAATGTGTTTATTTGCCGCAAAATTGCATACAAATGTCTATAATTTGTGTTCATGTATTATCTGTCTGCGGATCCGATAACATTTATAAACAGACGTATTTAGACATGTCTACAAGCGTTATTACATTCAGCCATGTCTTCATCCATATGTTCAATATTTTCCTCTGGTTAATCATTCTGATCATGTTTGTTGATTCGCTAGACGTACCAGTCTGACTTAAGGTATCTTATGCTGAAAAGACTGTAAATCGCCTGATTGATTCACGTTTTTACAATAACATTTCTCCATCTTTTCAGGAATCACAACATGTCCGCACCCAGCAGTGTTGTCTCATACAGGAAACATTACATTACCTTAATTGTCTGTTCAAATTATTTTAAAGTAACATAACGACCGACCAACGAAGAAGATAAATCCTGGGAGAATTTAGCTTCTTGACAAAATAATGTATGATTATTCAACACTTGTTTTCATTAGATTGATGTCAACTGGGAATATTAATGACGTCAGTCGAAGATGATTTTGTTAATGTATTGTAACTAACAAATTTAAACTGTGCGCTTGAGTAATTAAACGAAGAAAACTGTTGTTATTGTTGTTGTCGTTGTTGTTGTTGTTCAGATACTCTATGTAACGAAAACAAATAAACATTGCAGTCTCTAAGAATGTGTCAAGCGCTATGTATTGAATGTTCAATAATAGTACTTAGAATATGGTTATATGGTTTATGCCGACATTTGACAGTCCTTAGCTACTACAACTTAATTCCGAGCATAAAATATGAAGGATGCGCAATTTCAATGCAGCTGGTTTAATACATAAAATGAAAAAAATATATATTAATACAAATTTTAATGGTAAAATAAACAAGAAATTACAAAATGCATTTTGCACACAAATAACTTCACAATAGCGATTGAATTAAATTTGACTGAGTGGAACGATTTATATTAAATAGCCAGTATTATTAGATTAATGTTTAATTACTGAGTTTATGCGCGTGGCATAGACTTGTTTGGAATTTTGCTGACGAATTAGCGGTCGCTAGTCGAGTTGAGCAGAGGTCGCTTAACACATTAAAAACATAATGAAAAAAACTCTCAATTTTCTCATATTATGTTAATGAATGTATTCAAAATAAACGATTTCTACAACATCACGTGTTTTAAAACCCCAATTAGGTTTAGGAAAAGCAAAAAGACAAATCCAATTTCTATAAAATGCCAACACGCTTGCTATGGGTAGTTCCAATGTTTTATATAGTCTAGCTTACTGCAAACTGACAGTTGTATTATTTTTTACAAATAAAGTCATTTTCGTTTTATTGCTTTCTTCTTTTCCAATATAGTTCTTTTAAACACAATATACTTCAGTCTTATTTACTAAATACACTTTTCTATCATTTAGTTATCTATACTTCTTTATATACATATATATACATATATATATACATATATATATATATATATACACATACAATACCCCCCTTGTATATCGCATCGGGGATGTTAAACCCACGTACAAATCTTTCACGTTGCATCTGTTGCGAGAAATCATAAATTCTAATTGCGCTAGCCAGCAGTTCCAGCGCAATGAAATCCGTTTAGGAGAATTCAACTTTGTTATAAATCTACAGTTAGACCTCGATAATGATACCACCTTCTGGACCCGAAAAATCAGTCGTAATAATGCGGTGGTTTTTATTATCAAGTTGAATTATAGGGCAGGTATTGAATGCCGGTCCGAACATGTGGTCGCTATGACAAGGTGGTCTTAATATTGAGGTGGTCGCGATTTGATGTTTTACTGTAAATCACTTCATGGTCTTTGTTTGTCTGATTACATTGTACAAGAACAATATTTACGATACGTATGGTAAAAAATAAATGGTATTACCAGTACTGTAATATGAGTTTAATAGGATGATATGGCTTTGTATAATATTGTCCTCTGAGTAATTAGACTCGTACAAACTTCGTCATCTACTCGGTATTATGAGATATCATAAATATCACTGTCTGATTTATGTATCAACATGATAGGAATCTAATCGTCAGGTACCTATTTTTTCGTTGGAGTTTAACGTGTCACCAACAGCAAGGGTCATATGGCGACTTTCCAGCTTGAGCGCTAGAAGGAGACCCCGGGCTTAGACCCGGGTAGAACTACCGAACTCCGTAAACTACTTGAGAAATTTTAGCATTTGAACTCGCTTCGGTGAAGGGCCGGTGTTCACAAAAGACGGTGTACTGAACTTTAGTCTTGACTCGGTTTTTGATTGAAAATAGTCTCGTCAAATTAATTAAACAAACAGCAATGTAGAGGTTTAGATCCAACATATGACAGACAGTAACAATGGTGTTATTAAAATGTTAAAATCATTTGTCTGCTCAAGATAGAATATTGATTGTTTATAATTTATTTTTATCATTGATATGGTTAATATTTACTATATGATTTGTCGCAACGCTACGATTCCTATTGTATAGTCATTTATCCAAACAACTGTACTGTATTTACTTACAGATAATGTAAGGGAAAAATGCTGTATGCGACATTATACTCGAAACCCTTCGGGGCATTGGGGGGGGGGGGTACAACCTTCAGCCAACAGCTATTTTTGCCTTTTAAAGCCAGTGCTATTAGTCGGCTATAAACTAAAGATCGTTGAATTACGCCCCAGTTTGTATTGATTACGTTTCTTATTGTGAATAGAAATACTGACAGGATATAATACAGCAAAACCTCGATAATGAGACCACCTTCGGGACCTGAAATATTGGTCGTAATAATGAGGTGGTCTCATCATCAAGTGGAATGACATAGAATTATTGAAACCCGGTGGTCCGAAAATAAGTGGTCGTTATAAAAAAGTGATCGTAATATTGAGGTGGTCAGTATTTGAGGATTTATTGTAGTTTCAATTGTTTGCACACTAAACCATTTTGTATAGTTATTTTTGTTGAACGGTAATGGCGTAATGAAGTCTTTCATAAACATTTGAATAGATTCTGTGCTATTTTTAAACATAGCATTGAAAGTACTTTGATAATCAAAATATCGAAAATAAACAAGGTCCTTTTATGTGGACGATAAATTACTTAATTGACAATGATTCTAACTTGGAGTTGTGACAGATGATCAATGAAGAGATTAATGAAGCGCTTTTCCTGTCTCAAAGATATCCATTATGTGGATTTTGTCGTGTAATGAATGATTAGAAAAATGTCATGTGCGCATACTTTTTGTAACTGGTGAACACAATTTATCTTTTAAAGTGTTTATATCCTCCTCATAAAGTATTAGATAATTATCGGTTGTTTCAGCTCTAGTGCAATTTAAATAGGACTTGCGTAATCGTTAACATTGCATTAATCCTGAATTGCATTACGCTATCATGCATTCTAATTGAAAATCTATAACGATATTTGACTGATGTTATGCGAATGTAGAAATAATTATGCATTGCTGAGAGGTACTCAAATACTGAAGCCGGGACACGGACGTTTTAATACTCTGATTAAAATGACACTCAGCGGCTTTTACTTATTACTGTTGGTTGGTACCACGGACTTATAAGTTGCCTACTTTATCTTACGATGCACTGTAGCCCGACATCTGACATAATGTAATTACGTTGAAAGCATCGCGTATTTTCACGTGTTCTAATCCATTTCATAGATTAAACAAGCAAGCGGGTTGTAGGACTGGTACATGTATATCTTTATTCATGTTTTGCTTACATCGTCAGATCTTAACATGACACATTCACCATGCTCATGGTCTTATTTATCATAATCCGAGTGCTCTTAAAGGTGTTTTTGCGGCTTGTAATATTCTATGAATGCGTAGTCCATATACATACACCATATACGTATGTATACGTTATTAAATAGAGCAATAGAAATCAAATAATAATTTTCTTAATAATATATTATGATTCGTTGTTGCAGTCAAACTTTTTTATTATGCTTTAGCGTATCTTTCTTAGAAACCTGTTCAAATAGGAGTGAGTAGTTTGATTATGTTGTAGTTCTATCCATTTATAATGCTACACGGGCGGCACAAGATGGACGAACTTTGTAACAGTTTTGAAGTCAACTTAAATAGTGTTGCAGATCGATGCTCCAACGAAATGCAAATGGTTACAGTATGTGTCCAATCTGATGCAAATGGTGAATATTAAAAATCTGAATGACCAGTAAGGCTCGCTGTCCACGAGGAATAAAATATATCAGCTGATACTTGTATATCAGTTTGCAAAAGCAATCATTTTTATTGCCATCATGTATATGGCTATTCTCTCATAAAACTCAGGTTACATAGTAGTTAATAAGTGAATTACTAGTTACAAAACATATCCGAGACCTTCAATAGAAAGAATAGATCGAGTGATGTATCCAATTGTATGAGATTTATTACATTACAAAAAACATTCATTCGTATTTTATAACCTGTCAATGGCGTTAGCGTGAAAAACCAGATGTACCAGTTATTTTGAGTGTTTGTTGGTGTTTTTTCCGGTAATCTTTGTTTACCTTCGTATGGTTTGTTTGCGATGTTTCTTGGCAGTTCTGGTTAGTTTGTGTAGTTTGTGTTTGTTGGCCCCGGTAGTTCCGGATACTTCGTGTACTTTGTGTTAATTTCCCGTAGTTCCAGATGTTTTGTGTGATTTGTTTGTGTTGGTTCCCGGTAGTTTCGGATACGTTGTGTGGTTTGTCTGTTGGTTCCCGGTAGTTTCGGATATTTTGTGTGGTTTGTCTGTGTTGGTTCCCAGTAGTTCCAGATATTTGTGTGGTTTGTATGTGTTGATTTCCTGTAGTTCTGGTTACCTTTCTAATCTATAATGTCTTCACATCCTTTGGCTGTGATAGACATGAGAGTGTGGGACAATTTGTTTGTCATAACTGATCAAAATCGTGATTAAGGCTTACGAACAGGGCCTCCGTGATCGAGGGGCTATGGTCTCTGCCTTGTAATCACTAGCCCATCACCGCTGTGAGTTCGAATCCAATCCTGGTCCAAATTTCACATGCGAGGAATCTGTTCCGCTATCTTACCGATGGTCGGTGGTTCTGCCAATGTGTAAGCCTGAGGTTTTCCTTCATTGCTAAAAGCTGGAACGTAGCCAAATGACGCTGGCTGTTGGCGCGACATTAAACTTCGGAAAAAAAAGGCTTACGACTCAACCGAGAAGTAAAACATTAATGGTAAATCGTATAAATTCGCACCCGTATAGTGGCTGAGCAAAAAAGTCCTTGACAAAAATGAAAACACATTTGTTTCGTAGACCCGGGCAAATGCGGTAATGCATTAGTAATGACGTTAAATACTTGTGCAGTGCAAATTCTCAACAGCAGCCCTGTCTTGAGCAACAGCCTCCCTTCAACAACAGCACGGTTTTCCAACTGTACGATTTAACTATTAATTTAGATTCTCTAGAGCAACAACCTCTCATCAGCAACACAATTTTGCTTCTCCCAAAAGGTGTTAATTTGGAAAGGTTGCATTGCAGTACATGTATAAAATTTGTGTTCACTGGCAGGTTGTTAATAAACGAATGAGTGTTCAGAATCAAAATGTCTTGCACTTATAATTGCACTGGCAAAATTTTAATAACAATTTCTTCAGTGAAATCGGTCAGGACAAGGATAAAATGACTGTCGCGTTGGGTACAATATCGACAGTCGACTGGAACGGAGATTTTTTTGCCTTAATCAGGTACCACTAATGCTACAATTAGATAATCTGTCATATATTTAATCCTGTGTGTGGGCCGATTAGGCTCAACACCACTTACATATCGTACTGATATGAAGTATGTCAAAACCTTAAAGTGCGCATCAACGTACATAAAACATAATGAACATTATAGAATACTTGCTAGCTTTACAAAATCTTAGAGAAAGACTCGTTCATCTAAGCGTTACCTACTTGATTGACTTATAGCTGTGATATTAAAATGAGATTCAAAGACAAAACACTTCGTTTAAATAGTGTCTGAACCCACATTATCGAACTCTTAAATGAAAGGTCATTGCAACTCTATTAACCAAGGGTTATATAAATAAACCATTACCATATCATGCTGCTAAATCATGGAGCTAATAGCAAGTAACATAATCTGATCATCATGTAACAATAGATTAGATGACAACCGCAGTCGCAGTCATGATTCAGAGGAAATTAATCAATTAACCGAGCACTTTTTTACTTTCATTTGCAATGAACAGTGATGGAGCAAAAATGTGCAGACAATGTGCAGACTCTTGTGCAATGCAATCAAATCAATATTGTCTACTTGTAGATAAAAACGTTCTTATATCTAATATGTAGAATGCTTTATTTTCCAGGCAAAGAAAGTGTTTCTTAAAAAGTTTGGACAATCTAACAAACACGGAGGGGATTCAGTCAAACCAATAAGTGATAATTCCTTTGTAATTGCCATTATTTGTCATGTTCCTCTATTTATAGAAAACAATTAAGACGAGCTTAACGGAAAACATCAAAGATATTCTCAGACAGTCTTTGTATTCTGCGTACTTAGCATCATATTGCCGGTCCAAAAATCCTGTATAAATGTTATATATCCTTTATAAATTGTTTGTGCTGTTATGCTTAATTTGTTTATAAAACGATTATTAATAGTTGTTTCTTTATAATTTCTGAATTATTCAAGTTTTATTAATGTTGTAGGATGGAAACCAGGCGGGTGTTGTTATATTCTCGTAAATATTTCTCTTTCTGTTGAAATGAACTCATCGGGGACTTGTCGGGGACTTGTTGAGTATTTGTTTATGTAACAATACACACATAATTCTACTTAAGATCGATATGCCGATTTCAAAAGCATTGCAAGACAAAATATGTTGCACAGAAGTGTTAACGAAAGTTTGTTTTCCATTTTTGTGTTTTAAGTTATTGGAGATATGTTCCGAATATCGTCATGCAAGTTCTTAACAACACACGGTCTTACATCTTCGATTTGACATAATGTCGTCTGTATAAAGCCTGTACTCATTTTTTCTGATGCATTTTCAAAAATATGCGTGTACAAGTATATAATGTATATTGATTACACCAGCATATGGTGAGACTTCTCTAAATTCAACCAACCTCTTGTGTCATTTATTATGACTGTCCATCAAAACATTATCTGATCAGATTTCACAAGCACCAATCAAGTCTTAATATCACGATAGAACTTCACAAACGAATAGAATTTGTTTGTAATGATGTTTTTTAATTCCTATTGCCATGTTTAAAATATATGTTAGATATATTTGTGTGAACACAAACAGGTGACGTATTTTTCGACAGCAGTCATATTGTAATAACGAACTCTATGTTAGGCTTGTTTTCTTAGACCTGGACTATCGATATTTTCCATCTTGCCAGCAACCAGCAAATCTATAAAATACAATTTATCAACTTAAAATATAAGCCTTAACCAATGTTATAAGATGTCAATGTGTATTTAATACACCATATATCACTGTGGTCATAATTCTCACATTTTAAACGTCTGGCTTGATTCTAAATATACTCTATAGTATGTCGGGGTTGTTTATGATAAAGAACAAACTCAATTTTTCCATGAGACGTCAAAATAATTGCTGTAGAAATGAATGATGTTTCAAAGGAATTTTTATGAATTATTTAGGGCTCGAGAAGTAACTCAGACGATGCTTATCCAATAAGTTATTGATTTAAACGAATCGTCAATTTGATGGAAGAATAATGTAATTGTTTTACTACTCGTATCAGTAGAGAAAATCTTTGCAAAAAAGTTGAAAAAGTGGCTATATTGAATACGAGTTTTGTGACTATAAAAAACATAAACTCGTTGTCATAAATGTTACGTCATAGCATACCACCTGACTAAACTAGACAATTTGTCAAAGAATGGCAGTCTGAATCGTTCTCTAACCATTTCTATTTATGGTCATTCCAAGTGATTATTTGTACGCCATTGAATGAGGAACGTACACTTGTGATGCAAAAATGTCATATTTACATAATTACATATTTTTTAATGGAAGAGTGCATAAACGGTTGTCAAGGTCACATTTTTCTCCCATTCCTTGGCCTTTATCTATGAGTTAGACAGTAATATTAAATCCAGCGTGTCCCAACAAATTACTCCGTTTTTTGTTCATTCTTTCCCCTGTATTATCGTGTTTCTCTTAATTAAAGTCATTAATTGATTTTAGATTGAACAGCTTCAGTATTACTTTCTCTTCAAGCGTTTTATTGACTTGAGATTTCTGCATTTGTTTGACCACATATTCACTTATTATCTGACTGGAATCTGATGATATGTCTGACCGAACAAGTCGAACTTTATCCTTAGAAAACCTCACACAGACAACTATACAGCTTAATCGGAACTGAACTTAAAATATTGTTTTTACAACAACCAACTTTTGCGATGCCAATAATACATGTATAAGCGCGATACATGGTTTATAGTTATTTACAAGTTCACCAAGAAATACACATTTGTTATTTATTAGTTAAGGTGAGTTACTAATATATTCTATAATTGCTAATCAAAGCTGTTTAATTATAGGGGAAATTCTCAGTACCATCCTACCAGCATTATTAAGGTTCCAAAGATTTTTATGTACATAACAGAGATAGTTGGTTTGTTACGAGTACCCATACGTGCTATTTAATTAATACAATTAACAATCCATGTTGCTTTTTGCAATAATGAATGTACCTTGTGAACTGTTTAATGTTTAGTGTAAATATCGTGTAATATGCGGGTTCCTTCATTGGCAATACAATAAAGTAAAATGAAAACTCAGGATGTAGTGAAATCAGGCGGTTTCAAGCATATAATTAAATAGTATTACTTAAGCAGATATAAAATATATTGAATAAAATATGCAAACTAAAAATATATTATAATCGATTTGATGATACATAAAAGGAAAGTATTATAAAAATTTTGCTAATATACCTCTATGGCACCTTCAATTACTCAACCATATTTTAACTGATTGCAAAGGTATTTTCAAATCTTCTGTTGATGAATTTAAAACTACGTATGGATAAACAGGATCAGACAGACTCTAATCAATACAGACACGCGCTGTTCGTACCAACTCAGAATGCATTTAAAAATATTATTTTAATAACATGTTACGCCCAGTGCTACAGAATCAATTAGAAAACAATTGCATTATTTGACAAATATAAATCCCCCTTTTGAGATGCACAATGGATACCGATTGTTTGCTATTGATTGGCAGCCGTTCCAGACAAGAATAACAAAGTATTAACAATATAAACAATTAACAAAAAACAGACGGTTAGTTACGGCGTGTTTCAACAAAGAACATTCAGATCCAAACCACGCTAACACTTGAATCCTTCATTCAACTGAGTGTAAACAAACAAAGCACTGTGCATGCCGGACATGGATTATCAATTGTGATGGCAAAATGTTATGACAAATCATTCAAACGAATATCAGCCAATTTTCTGCATGCTACCATGTGTCAGCCCACGCAGTCTTCTCTTTATATTTGCCGACAGGAACTTTTTTTTATTCAGCAACAAAAAAAATACATTCAAACCATTTGTTCCTATCCATATTTCACTTTAGAGTTTTAGATGTGGTGCCTTCTTTCAAATCTGCAACGGTGAATGTTTACAGTGGTATCACATGTGAATTCCATGTCGCCTATCGTCTGGGAAAAATCTTGATGTATCTAGTGTCCAACCGAATTATGAACGCAATCTTCAGCTACAGAAGTCTTAGTTGTGCAAAGCTCAGAAATATCATAGTGTTAAAATGAACTGCTCAGTCTGCATTAGAAAATTTGTTTCCCGATTCTCATTTGCGTTCAACTGTACACAAAGGGTTCAAGTAAATTATTTGAATCCCATCGGAGAAATTTGTGAAGTTAGACAAACCTATCTATTTCCGTGGCGGCTACTATCCGAGGCACGTCAGCTATTTATTTGCGTCTTGCACATAGGACACTTTTGGCGTTTGCGTTTGTTGTACATTAAGTGTACTTCTGCATGCGATAAGATTTGTATACAACATTCATACAGACATGTCTATGTTCTTCACGCCATTAACTTTTATTTATGATCAAAATACACGCACAAGTGGTTGTACAAGAACGCATGATGTCAGCAGAAGTCTCTAAATTATAGAAAACGTTGTCAACTGTGCTCGTGCTAATGTTGATCTGTTAAATTTTGTATTTTAAAGCTGTTTTACGCTCAATCGTCTGTCCATTTACGACAGCAGACTGTTCCAATACGGTATTATCAATAGTTATCAATGATTAGTTTCATTCGGTGTAATATTGGAACCACGTCAGAAATACAACTAAAGAATTTCGAACAAATCTATTTATCCAGTAACAAGTATCGCATACGCATGCATTTCAAAGCCGCGCTGGGTGGGTAATGTAAAAGCCGCGCTGGGTGGGTAATGTAACAGACTGGTTGGGTGGGTAATGTCAACGCCGCACTGTGTGTGTGTGTAATGTCAAAGCCGCAGTGTGTGGGTAATGTAAAAGACAGGTTGGGTGGGTAATGTCAAAGCCGCGCTGTATGAATAATGTAAAAGACAGGTTGGGTGGGTAATGTCAAAGCCGCACTGTGTGGGTAGTGTCAAAGCCGCGCTGACTAGGCAATGTCAAAGCCGCCCTGGGTGGATAGAGTCAAAGCGGTTTGGATGGGTATGGTGATGTTTGGAGATGTTATATTTAATGTATTGACTTACAGTTAATAAAAATGAACATTGACTTACAGTCAACAAAAATGAACTGGGTGAAACAACCATATCAACTAATTCTTTACTAAACTTTACACTAAAACAATACAATAACAGAGAAAATTCTCAAGTGTCATCATGCGAGATTTCACAATGATTTTTGTTTGTTCCTTAAAACATTTAGCAGATTTCTTTGACTAATGGTCTAATCTTAATGGTCCAGACACAACTTATCGCACAAGGAACGATATTAATTCGAACGAGAAAACTATATATTATACAGTAAAATCTCACTTTGTGACAACTTCATTATAACGAGCACTTATCTTTAGACCGGCTTTCAACTTTACCCCTAAATGTCAACTTGATAATGAGACAAAAAAAATAAAATCAGACAACCTTCGAATGTTTACGACAGTTACAAACGATATCGATGACAAGCCCAAATATAGTCAACTTAGATTAATTGCGTCACTTTAAAAGGCGACAATGAAAAAACGCAATTTCAAGTTAGTGTTAAGCACGTCATTAGTGATAAAAAGTCAGTATAATTCCAAACTGTCTTATACACCAAGTCTTGTCTGTTCAGCATAAGAATCCATTGTATTTTTAACGACACACACTGAGCACATACTTGTATGTATATTGTTTTACAATCACTATGTTGAATAAGACGAGTTCACTAACACAATATTTATTTTTTTATTCGAAACTGAATTCATTATGACTCAATTAAACTTAAAAGTTCCCATTTCATTATTTGTTTCTTGTTTGGATTCGCTTGATAAAGCTGTCGTGTAGCCGTTCCGTTCGTACTCCTTCGCTAGTCTCCGTCTACACACCAAATACATGACGTCATGATCCAAAAAACACGTCATCATTGCAATGGCAGCACCTTTGCAAGATTGCATTATCATAAGAGTCATATCAGAGCCCCTATCATCCAACAAAAGTCTAAATGTCACGCCGATGTAATATATACATAGGGTTGCTGCCAGAATTATGTAACAATTCAATGTATTTGTAATGTGCTTTGTGTCTAGGTGATATTCTGAGTGAGAAGTGAAACATTGCAGAACTTCTTGTCTGAAGGGAACACGACATCTCGCGCACGATATAATAATGGCTGTCAAAACAAATGGAATTAGTTCATTACCGTATGTCAAATACATGTGAATTGTTTCTGGAATGTTGTCCCAGCATGTATGAATGTAATTCAAACGATAATCTTCTTTTATAAGGAAAGAAATGACAAGATACATTAAGCTGCTTACTAGAGTCCACATCCACGTGACACAGTGCGAGAGGAAACGAGAATGGAATGTGAAACATTTGTCAGGTTTTATCGTCAACATGAGATAAAATGATGAAATCACGAAAATCCACATGTTGGTCAGAGTTGATGCGACGGTAGACAAGAATCGTAACACAATACACGTGTCAGCAACTTCAAAATCCGTTTCTAGAAGTTGGTATTTTACATGAAATAAGATGAATGTACATTGTTCGGCCGCTGCTGATAAGTGTAACCACATTCGGATGGTAGAAATATGTCCGCCGTTTTTTGAATGAGTTAATACACGTAAAAAGAATAAACACAAACATTGCAAACAAGCAGACAATCCTAGCAGGGATAATCCGGTAATGACTCGATCAACTCCTTCGCCTTCCATTATTGTTATTCTTCTTTCGTTTGTCTCCAACCTGTATAGAATATTTCAATATCTTCAACAACAGGACACGATATTTTTTCTCCTGATATATATATATTGTTTCCATAAATTTCTACCAGTTATTTGATTATATTTTTGCAAGCACAGTTAACGCACCTTTATGAAAATATCTTAATACCTCCCATGCATTTGTATGTATAAATTAATCTAGTTCATAGTCATATCACATGAGTTATAACGAACAACTTATTGGTCCATTTTTCTTGCTCCTTTTTCACCAATTACCAATAATTTCCACAACCTTTACGAAGCCGTAAGCATACTACCACCGAACAAAAATGACAGTTACAATTAAGCTCAAAGCTGCCTTCTAAAATATTAGAGTCAAGTTACAATTCTTCCGATAATACGATTGGTTTGAATAATTATTTAATATGCGTCACAACACCATATTTCTCATGGAAATCCATCTGTTACCATGTACAAAATAAACACTGTACAATTTTTTATCTTCACATCAATAATCCATTTCTCTCCATTAATACCAATGTGACCATTGTCATCAAATATTTGTTCATGTCCTGATTCTCAAAAGTTGTCCATTAATAGTAATTTTCGTGCCCATAAGACAAAATTCAAACCAAAAATTCGTCCATTGAAATATGACATTTACTTTCAGGAAGGTTTCTATCCGTATCTATTGTTGTATGATGTACAATATTTACACTCCGCTGGACCCAATTTCATAAAAGTGCATTACAATTCTTTTCCAAGTCCTCCAATAGAATACTAACATTCATTATAATTTTCTTTCTATTTGTTTGTATGTCACAAACATAAAATCCAATGTTTCAGATAGATAGGAACGGATTGTTTTGATCCGATCCAATACAAAACAAGAATGTTCTAGTGCCGAACGCGATAGAGAGAATGAATTTGTTCACAGTTACAGCGATCTTCACGCTGTGAAGAGTTGGTATGAGAGAGTAAAAGATTTCTCCTGAAATAATGCTTGATTCACAAGTGGTTCAAAATATTTGGTTTCCATGCAGTTGTGCCTGGCTATGGACAAGACTGTGCTTGCTGTAAATCTTAACAGCAGACATTCGAATCAATCCTTGTCTGCTACAATTATATCCATAAGCATAGAATACTTGGCATGAGTTTTCGTACTTTGGGTTCAAAGCTATTTATTTAGTATCTTGTTTTATATGAAAACATATCGACAGGGCAATAGTTGGAACAGACATAACATAGTTACTGCGCGTATTTTACGACATTTCGCTAGATATCTTCAAGATATGTGCACTGCAATAGATCACTGGACATCACATGAGACCAGAGTGTGGTATTGTCTAAAATTGTATCAACGTATATCGTGACTTTATTATGCCAAATTTCGTCAATAGATCGAGTTAATTGGGAAGTTTGATCGATATTCCAGTACAGTTAGAAATAGCAAACGATGTCATGTTCATCTTCGTACCTTAAGTAGTAATTTCAGCGGAGAAAATGGGATTTGTCGAAGGAGCTGTCTTCGTTAAGATTGAACGCCATATCAAAGTGATTCCAAGCATGTAATCAAGATCTCCGTAAATATATACATTCTAAAATGTCGATCAAGAACGAATGACCAAGAAATTGATTAAACAGGAATAAATCAAATCAACCAGTATCAAATTAGTCCTTAGGTTTTACACATACTAAATTTTAAATTAAATCCAGTGATTCAAACTGGGTTGCGATTGTGGTTCTGTGGTTAGTGCGCTGGACTTGTACCCGGGTTCAAATCCCGGTCGCAGCAGGTTATATCATTCTATAACAAAAATGTATATTTTCCTCCATATGTGGAAAAGTTGCCGGTTTCTTGTGGAAGGGTAACTTCGTACTGGTTAGTGCATAGTCCAGGAAATCTGGTTAGGTGAACCGCTCGCCATATATAACTGAAAAATTGTTAAACCCCGGTGACAATACGTCACATAAAAACAGAACAAAAAGCTGTGCATATGGGGCTATTACGTTAAAGGGTGGTGTATAATGGTGTATTAAGGGCTAAAGTGGTCACACAGACCAAAATCACATTAAACATATATATGTATGTATACATGTACATACATATGAAAAATGTGTTTTGACAGTGTGGCTGTTCTAGGCCTAAGTATGTCATTAAACAACATCCTTTCAACGTACCTGCACCCATATGGCAATGTGTAGCCTGTACTTCTTTATTTTATTCGCCAAAAATTTGTCCATTCTGAACTTAAGTTCATAACATTTTAGTATACATTTTTGTAAGTTATATACAAACAATTCATCCATTTTCCACTTAATTGACTAAGTCTCAGCCAAAAAATATGTTTCAGTCAAATTGTTATAGCTTTTTCTGAGAAATATAAATATACAATAGGATAGAATATTGAATTAGTTACCCATAATGGTCTTATGATATCTCGCAAACTGAATTGAACAATTTCCTGACGGGAGACTTTGAAAGCAATCATAAGCAAAAATTGGGAAATTATACGTCTGTCTGTCACTTAATCCTAATGACTTATAACAATACAATCAATTTGAATAATTTAGATTTGTTGACAACACATTACTGATTACAGGATAAAGTAGAATTCAGTTGGAATTAATATAATAATCAATTCTAGCATTCTACAATAAATTTTATCGTGGCAACAATACACTAACCGTTACTCGAAAGACCTCGGCTTTTTCCTTTGAGTACACGTAAAATATTACTCGATCTCAGAGATATGGTCATTTTTTCATTACAATCTTTGCACAACCCGATGAAATATCGTGCATTCCACTATTGTTTTCCCTTATAAACCGGTATGCTTTTTTTGACAAATACGGAAAACCATGACTCACCATAAATAAAAGCTTCAACCGACATTAAAATTATCCAACGTGCGCAGACATCGTTGAAAATCTGTAAAAATCCCGGCGCATTTATTAGGTAATATCCGATAGGTACGTATCCCAAATACCAGCTTGTGATTAGTTATATACGGCTGAAAGCCTAATAAACATCCCCTCTGTTATCCACCCTGCAAATATCATTAACAGTATTCTATTTGTAATATGTGCGTCATTTATCACAAGTAATAAAATATATGTCAACAATGAAAGTAACAATAGTAAACAAAATCTCCCTTTGTTTAAGTACTTGCACCATATACTGTTGTTAAGTCTCGTGCATGTCTACTTAGGTGGAACCGCTTGACTTATGTGGAGTATTTTCTTTATTTTAATCACTACTAATATCTTATTATAATCAAAAGACTCGGCTTAGTTTTTATCAATTCAGTCTTCTCTGAAGGCAAATTGTGTCTACTTGTATATTCAAGTATTTCTGAAGCCATCTAAAATTACATTTGCATGAATAAAAGGAAACAATTTATCAGAGTTTTTTCTGTTGTTGTTTTTTTCTAAGTATCGTTTTCTTATCTGTATGCATTGAATACTTACATCGTTTGGTAGAAGGTGTATATCATAGAATTAAATAATTAACATAATACTACATATATATGTTAATTCTTTATTGCTACATTAAAAGTATACAAGGCTTTTCATTTCCATAACATATTATTTCGCAAAATGCAAATTGACATTTAGTGCAAACATTAATACGTTCGTGACGCCGTATTCGATGCTGTTCTGTTTTTACCGTGTACGGGTATTTAAATTCAAATAAAGATTTAATTAATTGGGTTTTAATTCAATTTAAATTTCGATATTGAATGATAAATGATGATGAAATATCGCTGGAAATTTCATTGCTTGAAAATGATGCAAAACTGTTATGACGTTTGAATGTTCAGACATTAAATTATTCAGTGAAGCGCCATATGCTATCACATTCCAGGCAGAAAATTAATTCGGGAATGAATCAAACTTGAATGAAATAATGCAAAATGAAATTTGATCTCTGGTTTGCATTAATATTAAAGAATTCGCCCAACAAACGGTTTCTGCAAACATGTAAATGTAGATGGCTATACTAAACGGAATGCTAACCCATAAACCCCGATATTGAGACCGTAAAGAGTAGAAACGGTCTTAAATCTAAAGAGGTCTTACTATCTTGTTGAAATGTAGAATACTTGTCCGAAAATGTGTGATTTATAATCTTCATAAAGGGTGTTTAGTACTGAAGCAGTGGGGGTGTGAGGTTTATTTGTATACGTACCTGCAGTTAGCTGGACTTTCGTACATGTATTTAAACAATTGTGCGAAAAAGTCGGTATTGTCATGAATATGGAAGTGTTGATCACATGACCCAAAGTTTGTGATTTCAAAACCCACAACGGGCACAATCATATATAGGGGGCTCTGTGGCCAAGTGCTTATGGTCCCTGACTTGTAATTACTGGTCCCTCACCGACGTAAGTTCGAGTCTCATCCTGGATCGACTAGGCAAATTTCACAAATGAGGCAGCTGTCCAGTAAGCATACGGAAGTTCGGTGTTTCCACCCAGGTGAACATCTTGCGTCTTATTCCATTGTAAAAGGTGAAAAAATCGCCAAATGACTCTTGCTGTCGATGGTAAGTTAGTCCCAAACCCAAAAAAAATATTGTCATATCTTTGCAAGGGACGCCATAAAGGTTTTCCCGGTGGCATTCAGGAGAGTAATCCAAACAGGCGGACAAACATTGATTAAAGACTACTTGACAATTGTCTTTCGAGCAAAGCTCATGGGACATAAATTATTTGCCATAAAACAATTCACAAGACTTATCTATCTAGACAGATGTATAGATTTCTTTGTTATGTGAATATTTCCGGATCGTAAAACTTTGTTAAAGCTGTTGGTTAAGTCGCTGGCTTTATGAGAACGTACATGTATTAGCTTTTTATTCATTAATTTAACACGTTAGGCTATATCTATAGTATATATAACTCCCCTTTTTGAAATGGAAATGGGTCGATCCAGAAAATGATCCATTTTCTTAGAAAAACGGTAATTTCTGATTGATGTGACTAAACAACTTTAGACAGATCTACTTGTATGTATTGTTTTTAAAAAAGGTCGTATTCTATGACTTTTTGTTTTCATTTAAGGTAATTTTGGGGTTCAATTCGGGTGTTTTGAACAGAACTTATTACAGATTTACTATCAGAGGTTCGTTACTACTGTCTGTGATTGTTAGATACTTATCGGGAGAGTCAGGTACGTTATGATAAATCTATAAATAACTACTTCATATTCTTTAATTAAAATAAAATAAAGAAATTAATTGTGGCAACATTGGCATTTGTATGCTATTAACAGACCTCAGAGTGTATTATACAAACTGACAGCAACAAAATCATACTGCTTGCAGCAAACATCATGCAATCTCATACCGTGTTAATAATTGATTAAAATGACTCAAATAGGTTTATTTCATTAAATATGCACATTATGATCTAGTAAGATATTTACTGATTAACACATGTATTAAAACATTAATTAAACCTCATTTCTATGAAAATATGAATAATAATAACGAAATAGGGATGAATTTATCCTCTGTGTATTTTCAAAGTATAAATACTACTAATTTTGATCACTGTGATATTAATTACAGTAAAACCACAATATTAAGACCACTTTATGGACCTGAAAAAATAGGTCGTAATAATGAGGCGGTCTCATTATCAGGTTGAATTATATTGTAGTTATTGAAAACCGGTCCGAAAATAAGTGATCGTTACAACAATGTGGTCATAATACTGAGGTGGTCGCTGCTTGATGTTTTATAGTAATTTAATGATGCTGCCGCATGATTTGGTTGAAGCCGTTATTTCCCAAATGTATTGCATAAATTATCAGTCAAACTTCTAATGATTCATCAAAATGTTGCAAACATACAAATTAATGGATTTATTATCTCCACAGAATGTATGTACCATATGCATGTAGTTACATATTGATGCATGCAAAAAAAGTCATTTATTTTTACAAAAATTATACAGTTGACAAGAAGGTGACTATCTATTGAAATATTTCGCATGATATTATGTCTTCAGAATCTTTCCAGGTATTTGATGATTAGTCATCTAATTCATGTCACCTGAAAACTATTTACATTCAGTCCTCAGGGACGTAAAATACAAGTACTCTTTATTTAACTGGTACAAATGTTTATACATTGTACATTTAAATTTCAGATTTCTTTATCAGGGGCGTAGCTTGCCCAAAAGGGAGTCTGGGTAAAATTCTAAGGGGGTCTGGGGCATGCCCCCCCCCCGGAAAAGTTTGAAATTCTAGAACGTCGTAGGTGCATTTTACGGCTACTTTGGGGTATTTTATGAAGCTACGCCCATGTTTATCAGACTTAATTGTCTTGGTTTTAATTAGGTTTGTCCTATATTGAAGTACATTTATTGTATCTACATAGTAATTTAATTCTTATAACATATTGCAGTGTTGTACGAATTCATGTACACGTGCCACTCCAAACAGCTGAAAAATAATGCACGTGATTTTCTGATCAGAGATCTTATAATACCCTAGCTAAAAAGACAGCTGTTTTGAAACAGTCAACATACACTATCTATGAACATGTAATAGGTGCAAACAGTGGACATATTCGTTACTGAGCTATAAAAATCGTTTATTTCTGATTACATGCTCATTAATAAATGATTATTCAAAGGGTAGGTAGGGACTTTTTTATTATCATTATTATTATTGCTATTATTATTGAAAGCCGTTGTTAAGATTATTTTTGTGCCAAAAAGTAATACAAAAAGAGACATTTGATTTGCCATACATGGACATAATAAAAAGTTTAGGGTCGCTGAAAAAATAGGCTTGGTCAGATAACCAGAAAAAAAAACATATTTATGCCTGTTGTGAACTTTCATTATCAACCAACTTTATACAGGCATGACGCATTCCTTCGAATGCATAAAAATGCAATTGTTTTTACGATGCATTATTTGTTAGATATTTAATGCATTCAGTTTTTACTTCTAAAAAGTAAATATTTTTCAGAATAACAATATATCTACACGGTGGCGTTTGAATGCCAGTTATTAATATACAAAAAAATGTAACTATCAATATAGACTATTAACAATTTCTCTAGGGGAGCCTAGTGGTTGAAAGGTTATGGTCTCTGACTAGTAATCACTAGTCCCACACAGTTATGAGTTCGAATCCCACTCGAGACCAAATTTCACATGGAAGGTGACAGTCCAGCTTGCTAACTGAAGATCGGTGTTTCTACCCTGCTGTACGTCTGCGGTCTTCTTTCACCGTTAAGGCTGGAAAAAAAATCCAAATGATCCTGGTTGTTTGTGTGATGTAAAACCCCAGTGGGAGGCATATATAACAGTTCGTACAACGTTGCATACTGTGTACATCAAGTCAAGCATGATTATTGACAACAGATTAATATAAGAAATCTCATGAAGTTATTTGTTATTATGAAACATCTTCCCAAGATTTCTTAAAAATAAACACAGGCACGTGACCTCAATGTTTCCAAAGAAAAATGAATCTTGTAATAACATAGCTTTTATTTCCAGACTGTGCGTGCCAGAAGTTAATAGAGTTTGCACACCATATGTTATCATTTGTAGCAGATATTTATGATAACCTCTAGGTTTCAACACCGTGGGGACATTCTGATCTTCAAGACATTCAATGTTAATAATATAGAATATAGTGTCAGGTAATTACGGTCAAAAATTAAGATTTAAGCTGATGTCACAAAAAATCTCACAACAATCAAGAAAGAATGAAAACAAATGAAGTTAATTCATTCCAAGATTATGACCTTATTTTAAAAATCTGAGTCTTTTGCTTAATACAAGTTACTTCTGAATATTGACTAATTGTACATTATTTTGTGGTATTATATTACATGTACAATAAAAATCACAGAATGTTATTGTCTTGCTGAATGAAGTGAACCATATTTTTTTGCTCATTCATGCATTTATTCTAGAGGATATAAGTTTGTACTAAATGTTGTCTGCTCAGGATGCCACAGCTCAAATCATGCACAAGTAAAACATTTTATAGATTTTTTACATCTATTTCTGTGTGTGAATTTTTTTCTCTGGTGTTTAACATCCAGGGTCATTTGGCATCTTTTCCAGCTTCAACAGTAGAGGAAGACCCCGGGCTTACACCTGGGTAGAACCACCGACCTTCTGTCAGCTAATGGACAGCTTCCTCACATGCGGAATTTGGTCCTGGGTGGGATTCTAACACACACCAATTAGGGGCTAGTCATTACTAGCCAGACGCCATCACCACTCGAACAGGGAGGCATGTAGAACGTTAAACATTAACTTGACACACCAGTCAATGACTAAGTCAATGTAATTTATCTCTTGCTAATTTATTCAATTCCACAGCTCTGATCACTTCATTTAAAATTCACAAATCATTACACATTTGTTCTGGAACACCCAACAAAAAAGTTATATAATTATGAATTTTACATAATAAGATAATATGACATACATAGAGGTAAAAGCAATACAAAGATATCAGGTAAATGTATTTCAAAATAATTTTCAAGGTACTACAGTTTTAACATTGTCAGAACATTTTCATTACATTCATTATATGTTTTAATGTACAATGTTTTTTAGTCAAGCATTGAGTCTGAATCTGTGGAATAACCTTTGTATGACTTACCCTTGTGACTTAAATAATCACCAGAGGGCATATAAGGGACTTATATAAAACAAGAGGGTCCAAGGGCCCTAGGTTGCTCACCTGAGGAACATGCAAACACTGAAAGTGTTTTTGAAACAAGAAATGTTTGTTAAACATGTGTGCTCCCTTAATGCCTTAATGGCTACTAAGGACAACTAAGTGATGAGACATACCAAATATCAAAGTTCTAGGCCTTGTGGTTTGTAACAAGATTTTTTAAGATTTCACTAAGTCGATATAAAACAAGGGACCCCTGGGGTGAGGCCAATTTTGACCCCAGGGGCATAATTTGAGCAAACTTAATATGGACCACTAGGTGATGCTAAATACTAAATACCAAAGCTATAGGCCTCGCGGTTTGTGACAATTTATTTTAATATTTCACTATATACTGTAAGTCTATGTAAAACGAGGGACCCCCCCAGATTTTTAGTTTTTCCTTTCGGTGCCATGGCAACCAGAGTTCAGAATGGAATGGAATTCTTTTAGCAGTTTTAGAAGAGCTTCATGCAAGGAACATCCCTGTCAAGTTTTATTGAATTTGGCTAAGTGGTTTAGGAGGAGAAATTGTTGACACATGCACGAACGATGGACGACAGACCATCACGAAAGCTCATATGAAAGGAATTTGGCCATTATGAAATTGAATCAAAACAGTAAAACTGATGTAGCCAAAATATTATATCATTTGTAAAGAGGGTGAATATATTAAAAAGAGCAAAATTATTCAAATGTTTTTATTACTTCATATTTCAACAATTTTATATACATTTGTACAGAATGAAAATATTTATAACTTATTTTAGGGCACAAATAAAACATTTTAAGGGCATTATTATACTATACAACAAAGCAGGTTTTATTTTCATGATAAACAGGCAAACTTCAATATAAAGACAGATTTTTGCCGAAAAGTTTTTTTTCACATTATTTTTTAATACCGTTTTTCGACAATTTTTCTGTTATCTACTGTTTTCCTGGACTATATTCTAACCAGTACTAACTTATGTTCCACAAGAAGCCAGCAACTTCTCCACATATGGAGGAAAATGAACATTTTAAAGGGTATGACCTGCTGTGACTCGGATTTGAACCCAGATTGCCAAGTTACAAGTCCTGTGCACTAAGCACTGGAGCATGGTTGCCAAAACGTAATGACATTTTTTGGCTGAAATGAGTATCCTAAGATATCCAACAGAAGGCAAGCAAAAAATCATGAACAAATTCCATTGAAGATATTTACATTGAAACAATGTAATTTTTTTACTGGAGTTTAACTTCACAACCACTCGACCATAGAGGCATTTAGAGCATAATTACGCTAATGTTGTAAATATAAGCACAACTGTTACATAACCAGCATGAAAATGACTCAGTTACTTCTAGTGGATGCAACTATTTTCTACAACAAATAAAATGAAATGTGTAGATCTTAACATTTACTTAGAGAGAAAACAAAAATTGTCCACAGACAATTGACAATATCAACATCAGTGTGAGTATACACCATATAAGATATCACTCTAGAAATTTGCATTAAAGCATGATCACATACTACTACAATCAATATCCAATCAATACCAATTTAAGACTAAATGGAAACATAATATTGGAGTAAATTTAAAATACTATGAAGCTAATATCAGCTATTTAATTCTATTTTCTCTCTTTCAAGAATGTTTTTGTGTCATTTAAAACTATTTTCTGTAATTTAAAGATATTTTCTGTAGTTTAAAACTATTTTCTGCATTTTGAAGCTATTTTCTGTAGTTTGAAGCTATTTTCTGTAGTTTTAAACTATCTGCGGTAATCTACAGCTATTTTCTGTAGTTGAAATCTAATTCAAAGGGGTTGGAGCATGTTTAACCAGAAGTTCTTTTCAATTTCAGACACTGATTAACCACACTGAGCAGGTGTGAATTCTCCAGTGCAGCAGCTACTCTTTCTTTATCAGCCAGTTGTTTGTTTACTGAAAAATAAATCATGAGATGAATAAAGATATATCCTTATATCTTACTCAGCATAAATTACAAGTGGTATTATGAACACAGATCTTGAGCACTCAGACCAAATAAACATACTCACACTATTTTGTAGAATTTTTATTTGGCAGCATTAATTTATCTATGGATATTTCATTAAGTAAACACAAATAATGTAAAAATGAACTTGAAAACAAACAAAACTAATCAAATACAAATATAGCAATTAAAACAATTCACTCCTTGAAATTTAAGGTAAAAATGGTAAACAAAGAAACATAACATCCAGTAAAAAGACAAAAATGTAAATAAAAAGCACTGGAAAATGTCCAACATAATTATAATCTCTTATAATAGCCTCCCTTTATATTTTTCTTTCTCAGACTTTATAAACGTCATCACATTCATAATCCACTTTCATAAGACTTTCAACAAAATTCTGCCAAAAAAAATAAGAAATCAAACGCCTAACATCTTTTATGGTTCAGTGATCTCCCTTTATTGTCAACAAGTAAGCTTAGTTTTTTTCCCACTGAGGATTAACACGGCACCAACAGCCAGGATCATTTGGCAACTTTTCCAGCTTAATGGTGGAGGACGATCTAAGGTGTGCCCCTGGGTAAAACCACCTACCTCCCGTCAGCTAGCTGGAGAGCTTCCTTACATGTGAATATTTTCTTGTTGCAGGAGGAATTCAAACTCAGTGGTGAGGGACAAGTGATTACTAGTCAGAAATCATAACTACTGGACCATGTAGGCCTCTAACTTAATTTGAATAGTAATCAGGGATTACAAACCTGCTTCTTCAGATGCATGTGAACCAGGACTTATCTTTACATCAACCTTAAAAGATTGATCAACATATACTGGTATGTCATGTAATTTTCAAAAATTGGTGAATCATTTCATAGGCTAAGAATCTAAGGTTAAGGATAAAATACAGTTCAAAATGTAGTTCCTGGCCAGGTAAAATATGTTTAATTAATTCAATATCATTCCAAAATAGCAAAGCATCACAGAAAGTTATGCCTGAACTACAAAAGATCAAATGTTCCAAATAAATATAGAATCAATTACTAAGTTGATCATATCAGATAACAACACTGAAATCAACTTTCTTCATCAACAAGCCACATTAAGTCATAATCCAATATCTAAGATTCGATATGACTAAACCAAATTATGCACTGACATGTTTTATTTTCATAAAATTATAGAGTCAATGAAATAATTAGTCGGAATTAAGTGTGAATTACCTTAAATCTAGGAGGGAGTGAGCGTAGAAGTTTCACTCTTATTGAGAGACCAATCAGTGTAGCCATACTGCAATGTGGTATGGTTGGTGTGAACAATATTTCCACACTGTTTTCATCATCATTCACCTGTAATAGAGTATGGCAAAAAATAAACCTATATGACCATGAAATTTTTCCTTAGCATTTTTATTACGCTTAAACATTCAAAATAATTCTTTGTCAAATGCAATTTTTTTTTAAATGAATCCTTCTACCTCAACCAGACAATTAAATTTCTCTAAAACTGTATTAATCCAGTATAAGTATATGTGATCCAATGGACAGTCCTTATGTAACTATATCAGGAATTGACAAAGGCAGGAATGACAATTAAACATTGTCTACAGGGTTTTCTCTCAGCATTTTGGGAACATGACCTGATCCCTAGAATTGGGAATTTTCGCAACATTTTGGACAAAATAGGGAAAAAATTACATTGTATACAAAAACTTAAAGTAATGAAATAAAACAAAAAAATAGCAAATATACTTATTTTTGTTTTTAGGTATTGATAACTTTGTTATTTAAATGATTTAGATATTCAATTAACATTTGAACTGCTGCAATTTTTTTCCGTTTCTTTTTTCTTATTTGAATCGGGAGAAATTTTTGCCATGCAATACGGAAAAAACATACTTTTTGCCATTGGGAACGCGACCGAATATCGGTCATCAAAACAGTCCAAAATATACCCTCCAATATACAGTACTCACATGAACATTTTCACAATCCACTACATTTAACTCCTCTAGAGTCAAAGGATGCTCTGGGTCATTTATACACCTAATCAGATCTGAAAAAAAAACAGAAAGAGAATGGGAATATATTGGAGCAAATGTTAAACAATATATAACACTAAAGAGATTATCTTCTTGTTTTAGAGTTAGTTCATTAATGGAAACAAAAACAATCAGTTCACATAAAATATAATGCTAAACTTATTAAATATAAGTGAACAATGTGTTGTAACTTGTATCTGTCCGAAATTTGTACTAACCGAATACTTCTCTGTCATCTATTTTATCTTCTACGTCATCATCGTAATCTTCTTTAGCAAGCTCTCGTTCCCCAGTTTTTTCATAGATTACAGGATTTGCATTGATTAAAGAATCACTCATTGTAGATTATCCGTAATAAATCCGAGTTACCAATATTTACAATGAGTGCAACTCTGTCCTTACCATTTCGGAGACAGAAAAGAATTTAAACGAAAAATAATTTTGTACAGGGTTTATGATTAAGATGGGTTTATAACTGAAAACTGGTCTAACTAAACCATTAATGATAGTCCTATAAACGAATTGAAGGTATTATAGTGTCATTTGAGACATTTTGAGATGTTAGAGTCGGTAAGACAAATTACTAACGATTCGTCCGTGTTTCAATTCGCTCCATCACGACTCGCCCCCGGATAAGTCGTACGCTTAGTATTGGCGAATATGGGCAAAATCTCTAATAAATGTGTTAAAATGCATACAAAATTAAGTAAAATGTATCTAATTATATAACTAAATCTGTTAAATACATGCAATTACAGGGATTGAGTAACATTTATACAAAATGTTCGCAAATAGTCTCGCAAACTGACCAGTTTTTAACATGATAATTCCCAATCAGTAGCAAAGTGAATAAATAATTCGACAACATTTTGTATGAATGTTACTCAATCCCTGTAATTGCAATCAAAAATGTGTCTTCAGTAAACAGTAAAATAGTAAATGATTTCAAGTCATTGATATGTGAATATTTTCTTTCATATATTTGATATCTGACCAAATTAGCTTATTTTTTATTACAATGTCTTCATCAATATATATATATATAGCCCAGATACACACCTCCTTCCTTTCATTAATCAAGCGACATACACAGTTTTTAAACCAGAGATCTATATTTATGTTATTATATGTCTCTGTTTAAACTAACCCAGCCACCTAGGATTTCAAGGCTAGCCACACACGGACGCACGCTCACTCACGGCACCAATGTAATAGGAGGCAGAAATGAAGTTCTCGCGAAGTTAAACCCGCGACGTTCTGCTTGCAAGTCAGCTGCTCTACCAACTGAGCTAATCGGACTGACGCTCATCCAAACTACCATAAATACGAAAAACATATGTATACAGACCTGTTACAAAATCAAGACGAAGACACGATCAGGAAAAGGAATTTGGTAGGACGTTTGTCAGTAAATTTATACTGAATTGTTATGGAATATTTCAAAACAAATATTTTTTTGTACTGATGTTTCATTTGTTATTCATATTTATTGTATTTATTTGTATCAAACCCTCGCTTTATATTTGTTTCCGTAGAATCGATATTAGACCCGTAACCTATAACCCCGAGATGTGTTCACCAAATTCACGTGCTAATCACATTATTGTTAGCTTGGTGACGCGACCGCTATTTATAGAATGATAATTCCGCTCATTTTTACCTGAAAAACGCGCCATTTGGAGTTGGACCTGCGCCTTGCCTTTGAGGTTACCTGCGTCTAGGAAATTGAAAAGGCGTTTGAACAGTTTTATTTTGGATGATTGATGGCAACTAACTCTGAAAAATCATCGTGTTGTGTGTGCCTAGTCTTTCGTGTTCTGTTTTGTGTTCCAATGACGCCAGAATTTGAGTTCGTTTAAAAGAAGACCCTGCGAATGGCCGACATGGACCAGATTCTGTTTATGTGATACCAGACAGTTTAGACTCATTCCATTTATGGATGGACTTGTGTTAACGGACGAATTATTTCATGTGGTGTGGTGATATTTATAATGAAGCTGAATTTGTTATTGACTGTAGGAAATTCTGTTTCTGGTATGTGACCAGCTGAGGTTGGAAGTTAAAACATCACAATGGCGGACAATTTCTGGTAAGTTGTTATTGTTCTCCTAGTCAACTTGATGTGGTGATTAATAACTCTATGTAATCGCCCAATCATTCACGTGCTGTGCACCATATTTTGTCTTAGAAGTAAGGTTGTGTAGGAAGTAGATCTAATATTTGCCGTGTCTATTGATATCCTGTTTACAAATACAATACTTATTTCTGTTGCTTATGTCAACGTTGACAACATGTCTGATGCTAAACTTTTCATATTGATAGTTTTCATGATATTAACATGTAACAGGCACTTTGACTGTTCTGTAGTCTGAGTGGTAGAGGGGAACGGTTTAGAAGCTACATGGTTGCAACAATATGTTGCACAAATCATATAGATTTATTTCAGATCTATTCAATACATTAAATTATGGATCCTGGAGATAATGTTACATCTAAGTGGTTCTAGATTTTAAATGAAACAAGATTTCAGATATAATGTTTTATGTTTAGCAGACATGGGGAAATCATAATCTTTAATCATCATGATTATTAATTGATTAACAATCCCATCAATTATGCAGACATTCAATCACGGAATTTTGTGATTATTTTAATTATAATTTAATCAATTAATGCTACAAAATGGGTAAAATCATGATTATTTTCAATTACTTTATGATTAATTTTGATTTTAAAGTGCAAAACCAACCCTGAGGGGTTGTTAGTTATAAAATCAATATTCAGGTGACACCTTGTTGTTATTCACACCAAATGATTGTCCCAAACTGATGTGATATATTTTGCCTTAGGGTATGACAAAAGGATTAAGTCTATTCAAAAGATGTGTAGAGTTAGTGATATGTTTTATTATTTGGTGCAATCAAATACACATACACATGTACAAGTGTTTATTCTCAAGTCAGTTCATTACACGTGACAACATGAGTTATAATACATCTTGTAATACAAAAGAGAATGTGAGGTTTGACAATTTGGGAGAGATACCTCATAGAATTATAATAAGGGATTAACATAATTGTAATATGTTTGTCAATTTTGGAGTAAATCAATAAATTTACAAAATTTTCTTTAGATAAGATTGAAATTTCAAATGAAAAGTTCTAAATGGATTTATACAAGTATGTGATCGAATACAGAAAATGATACCTGCTTATTTATTACTTAAATTCATTTCATATAGAAATATATACTAACTAACTAAACTCAATTTGTATAACAGTGTAATACATGAACGTATACAATATAGAACAGTATAATATTTAAGTGTATAACACAGTGACAGAATTAACATGGACATGTCAGGCAAATTTCAAGCAGGTCCAATAACTTTTCGGCAAGTACTGGGCCAGATGTCCAGCAGTGGGGCATAATTAACAGCATTCTTCACTTATTTACAATATATTCAGTCAGACAAATTTTCATTTGGTCAGAAATTCTAACTTTGCCTGACCATATGTCTGGCAAGTATTCCAGCAGTTTCGAGAAGCCTGATATAAATAGTAGAAGAGATAAATTTTCTCCTTGCCTAACACCAATTATTACATTTGAAATAATTAGAATGAGCATTATTTGTGAAAATCCAAGACTGTGGTATCATACATTCTTTTAATCACAGTGAGAAATTTTCTATTTATGTTATAGTTATTGAGTTTGTACCAGAGTTTGCTTCTTGTGACAGTCTTGAAAGCTGCCTTCAGATCAATAAATGCACTGAATAAAGTTTTTTTCTATGACTTAATCATGTCTTAAGGTGTGTTTAAAAAAACATGTTGTCGGTAGTTGAAAAACCTTTCCTGAAACCAGACTGATAGTCATTAATTGTATCATTTACATATCTTCCTAATCTTTTATTTAAAAGAGTAGTAAAACGTTTTCCTAAACAGCTCAATAGAGGTATTGGTCTATAATTTTAGGGGTCAGTAGGATTACTCTTATTCTAATAAATAGAATGAATTATTCCTATAGTCCAGCCATTTAGAATTAAAGCAGTATTGACTATAATAATGAACCATTTGACATATACATGTCTTGTTTTATGAAAATAGGTTTTGATATGCTCATTTCAAATTTATTTAGCATGATTTGTTATTTTTTAAAAATTTGACAGTATTTCTTACTTCATCCTCACTCATGATAGGTATATTTATTTGTTTGTTAAGTTGTAGTTCATTTGTATTGATGTCATCAGTTGTAATATTTTTATACGCCCAAAGGGTCGTATTATGTAATTAATACCCAAAGTTTAAAGAAAACTTTTTTGTTTTTAGATCGAAAGAAACATACTATGAATAACCTGGCCTACCTACCAACAAACTCTACATTGCAAATGAAAACAAGTTCAGGTTCAACTTCCCCTTGACAGCTACAACAGCATACAGACAATTTCAAGTAAGTCATTGTTGCTGTTTTTGTTGTTGTTGTTCCAATGAAATTATTTATTACTCAATCAGGGCTTTTCATGTGTAGGTGAAGGGGCCTTTTTCTTAAATTTATGGAAATTAACACTGTTTTTGCAAAATGGGGAAGAAAAAACTTGATGTAAACTGAATTTTGTAGAAAACTGCATGGTTTTGAAGATTTTCCTGAGGAGAAAACAATTATAAATGGCCCCTACTACAGAAGGAAAAAACCCTGCCAATACTCAGTATTACCATTGTTTGTTACTGTGCATGGTTGGTTTAGATAGAGTTCAATTAAATATATTTAAATCTATTATTAAAGATGGAAGTTTCACGACCTACTCTTAGAACAGGCAATTACTTTAGTTTGAAAATATACAGGCTAATGCGATGCAATATATGCAGTCATAAATTTACGATTCTACTCCTTTGATGTGTCTTGTACTTGCTTTAACTGTGACTTATGACAATTGCAACAAAATCCTAAATTATTGTTTATTTACTTAATTATTCATAACTGAAATAATGAACATGAAACTATAGCACATTGTATTTAAACAATAAGGATAATAATTAAGAAAAAATTCTCTATTGTGACATTGAACAACTTAATAATGAGTGATTTTTCTGTGATTTCTTTAAAATACTTTATGTCTCTCTAAAGTTCGTTACTATTCTGGACATTCCAGATTTTATATAGGGTAGACATTTACATAAGTTTAGAAATTAATAACAAACTATGAATAATCTGGATTACATACCAACAAACTATGTTACAAATTAAAATGAGTCCAGGGTTCAACTTCTTTTTGACAGCTTTGACTGGAAGTTAAGACAACATGCAGACAATTTCAAGTAAGTCATTGTTGTTGCTCCAATGAAATTATTTATTATTCAATCAGGGCTTTTTTTCATAGGTAGGGGAAGGGGCCTTTTTTAAATTTGGGGAAATTTACACAGTCTTTGCAAAAGGGGAAGAAAAAACTTGATGTAAACTGATTTTTTGGAGAAAACTGCATGATTTTAAAGATTTCTCCTGAGGGGAAAATGCCTATAAACGGCCCCTGCTGCAAAAGAAAAAAACCCTGTCAATACTGAGTATTATCATTGTTTGTTACTGTGCATGGGTTTGTTTAGATAGAGTTCAGTTAAGACATTGAAACTTTTGTAAAAGGTGAAAATTTCATGTTTTACACTCAGAAGATACAATTACTGTAGTGTGAAGATAAACAGGCTAATTTGACACTATATATTCAGTCACAAACTGATTCTACTCCTTTGGTTTAACTTGTACTTGCTATAACTGTGAAATTGTATTTAAACAATAAGGATAATGATTAAGACACAATACACTATTGTGACATTGATCAACTTATAATGAGTGATTTTTCTATGATTTCTTTAAAGTGTTTCTCTAAAGTTGGTTACAGTTTTGTACTTGTTCTATATTTTATATAGGGTAGATATTATATATAGTGTAGACATTTACATGTTTGGAAATTAATAACAAACAAATAAACTTATAAAAACCAAAGTGATGCCTAATTTCAAATTAAATAATCAAAAAATGTTTTCGCATGTTTTTAAAACAACCAATTACTGACATTGACCTTTGCCACTCATAGATTGGCATAGATAGGTGATTCAAGTGAGAAGATTTAGTAGATATTGATAGTTGATTGTTGACAGGTTGAGGAATTTAAAGACATTTCTGGTAGTTTCCATTACATCTTAGTGTGCATCTGTTAAGGTGATTTTAGTAATTTTCACTTTGTTTAAATGAAAGTTCAGGGCATTTCTGTCCTATCACAAGGGGCCAAATTCAAAATAGCCTTATTTTTTCCCAATTTCAGAAATAAATTCCCAAATAGCTGCAAAAAATGACATTGATATGTATTATGGCACAATTGGATATTATTGCCATTCATTGTATTTAACCCGAATATCACCAGATTTTGGGAAACCTGAATAATGTCACTTGATAGTAAGCACTGTTTTGACTTTTGAGCTGAAGTTCTTCAAAAAAAGTAATAGTTATTACATCATACACATACATGAATAAAAGGGTGAATTGACAAATATTATAACTATAACATAATTCAAGCATACTGTTTGTAACAGCGACTTGTTGTATGCATAAATGGATGTCTATTTGTGTGGGTTGCTTTTAGTTTTTACCCTCTAATGAATAATTTTTGGAAATCACAGATTTTTATGCAAGGGAGGTAATAATGATTTTTGTTTAGCCCACTTGTGGTGATCTTGAAATAGTTGTCAAAATGATGGTTCTGTGTTTGTGCGTCTGACCGTGGGTGCTTCTGTGTGCTAGTCCATCAGACTTTGTCTGGACCATAACTTCCCTATGCATCAATAAATTTTAAAATGACTTGGCACAATTGTTCACCATGATGAGATGGTGTATCATGCAGTTAAGGTCACTCTTGTGTTTTAAATGGCAAAAATTGGCATGTTTTACCTTGTCCAGACTGTAACTCCTTTCAGCAATGATGATTTTTAAAACCACATGGCGTAATTGTTCCTTGATGAGACGATATGTCATGCATAAGTACCAGGTCCATATCTTCAATGTCAAGGTCACACTTAGGGTTTAAAGGGACAAAATTGACAGGTTTAAGTATGTCTGACTTTGTCCGTACCATAACTTCTTAATGCACTATTGGATTTTAAAATAACTTGGCACAATTGTTCACCATGATGGGATGATGTGTCATGCACAAGGCCCAGGTCCATATCTCAAAGGTCAAAGTCACATTTAAGGTTTAAAGGACAAAAATTTGCATGTTTTGCCTTGTCCTAACTGCATCTTCATTCAGCATTGATAATCAAACTATAAGATTCTCTTAATTATTTCATCTTGAAATTAACAGCATTTAACTTAAAAAAGAACATGGTTATTTGTCCATCCGTATGTGCGTGCATCCAAAATGTCAAGGTGATTCGCTTAAAAACCAATGGACAACATTTTCAGATGATAACAAGTGTCTTAGTGGGCTCAATATGTTGTCATTTGGCGACTTAAGTTTTGAATATTAGGCAAAAATTTGCACCACAAAGTATGATTATTTTTTATATATCGAATAGGCTTTTATTTCAACTATTTACACATAAAAAATAAAAAAGGTGTCCATACATTTTCTTATTATGTTGAAAAATAATCAAATTTTCATTATTTTTGGCTATAAAGCATTGGTCTTAATTGGTGGTAAAATATTTATATGTACTGCTTTTTTGTGAGAAAATATGTCGATGCATTGCATACCAACTGAAGAGAACAAAATAAACCAATTTTTGATATGTATTTGTTGTTTTTTCCTTGTTTTGAAGGGAAGTAGTTAAATTTTTCATTTTTTTCAATAGGGTTGTCCCTCTTTAATGCTGGTATGTCTGAAAGCACCGCAACCTTCCATTTTATGTGTTGATATCTGACACTTATATGTGATAGAAGTATTTAAGAAAGTTATAAGAAAAAAATTGGTTCATAGGAATAAACTACCAGATATGTCCTTCAGACAATTTAACTATTGGATTTTTTTAGATCCAATCATAACCTAATAACACATATCTAATGCTCTTCTATGAAATTGTCTTCACTTGGAGCTCACTGACATTTGTCAGTCACTTTTGTAACTGTCTTTTCTTGGTAAATTGTCTACATGAAATAATTGGCAGAATTTGAGCATCATACATGGTTTGTGAGAAGTTAGATGCTGTCACTTTTGCCAAAGCTCATGTGAATAGGGTAGCCAGACTAGAATATGGTATTAATGAGAACAATGTTCAAACATGGTGCTGACGGAAGGAAGTTGTTGCTGATTTGTCACCTTAGTGCAACAAAATTTATTTGGTGCAACAAGGTTTTACCTTGTTTAACTAAGTGAAATACCAAACTGATAATTGTATTAATACAAAAATAACCAGAAGATTCAATTTGTTTAAGAAAAAAAGCTTAATGTCTCTTTTTATTTTGATCACCATTTTTGCTTGAGATTACTTGCTGATAGTTAGGTTTATTAATGAACACTTTTTGGATTACTTTAATTGATTTTTATGTTGTTATCTAGGAATCCTTTTCTTATCTATATATAATTAACATTATTAATCATATTCCTGCAAAATTTTTTACCTTCAATGTTCAGTGTTTGTTGAGAAGATTTTTATCTTTATGAAAAATTGTTTTCATAGAAATAAAAATCTTCTCAACAAATACTGAACACTGAAAGTAAAAATGTTTGCTGGAATATGATTATAATATATAATTATAATATATATTAATATAGAAATGAAGATAATAAATTGAAATTACTTTTTTTCATTGTCATAAAAATCTATATAGTACTTAGATTTAGACCTTTAATTCATCTACAGTAAGTTGATATAAAAATTCTATGTTTCAGTTTACAGAAGTGTTTTAAATGTATTTATTTACTTGTTTTATTAAAAAATGTTAATAAATTATCAAAAAAGTAAGACACATACAAACAAGTCTAAATTTAAAATATGAGATAAAACTTGTTGCACCAAACAATTTAATTAGCATTTGACATACAATCTTAGGACTAATATTGTTTTGACAAGTTAAAATTAATAACGTAAGTTCAATATTGCTATATTTATTTTAAATCTTTTTCTACAAAAAAATCGATTTTGAAAAAGAAAAGATCAGATTGAATGTTGTTGCACTGAGATGACAATGTGCCATTTTCAAAAGGATAATGCTGTCCCAGACAGTGGAATGACCAAAGAGGATTGTTGTACAAGAGAAAGACTGCATGGACAGGTTCTTGTACTGGACTCAGGAAAGTGTGGGGGAGAATACTACGCAGGATGACAAATCCTTTACTGTTGTTGGATGTATTCCTGTTCATCATATCCTGGTTGTGAGGATGATGTTAACGGAGGATTGTAGGATGACACTTGCTATCATCCTAGGGGAATGGCCTTGGTTTTACAACTCCTAGGCAGGTTCATCGACAGGCTGATGGAGGGAATCCTTTAACAGAAATGGACGGAGTGGTGTGCGAACACCCTACATACATGCACGTTCAGTTACAGAATTTGAAATCCCGAGCTAGACAAGACCTGCTAAACACTTTTCGACCTCAGGGGTGAATTGTGAATATCTATCGTTGTAAAAGCCTTCAAAAAATGTTGTATATCTAACAACTTAGGTGGTACTGAAAACGCATACTGTATGAGAAACACTGATGATGATGGTGAAACTGTTTTGAAATGTTTTGCATATTTTTCTGATACAAACATAACAGAATGAATAGGATGAGTTTGATGAATCGGATGATGTTGGAGAGTTTGAGTTTTGACAACCTTCCTCTTTCTGACCTATGTGGAAAAGACACGGTCCTTTTCTGGACTATACAAATTTTGTAAGTATTACCAGTATTTAAATTTGTCACACAAAAAACAAATATTCCTTTTGTATATTGATTTGCTTTTGGTACCTTTGTTCTTATGATTTATTTGTCGTATACCACAAGTAAATTTCATGTTACTATCTGCTGAAACATTTGTGTGTGTTTGTGCGTGCATTCCAGTTTTGCCAGAGCATAACACAAAATCTATAATAGGTATCACCATGAAACTTCTTAGGTAGATAGATCATGATGAAGAGAATTCCAGTTCACTTTTTTTGTCTTTTTAATTTAAATATAAAATATTGCAAAATACCAGTTGTAGTAACCTGTATGTGGCAGTATATTGCACAGCTCTACTCTTTATCCTGTTAATATGTCAATACCTAATGTGATTACAATGTAATCTTGGAGAATAAAGTGCTGAAAAAAACAAACCTGTCAATTAAGGCCACCCTTCAGAAAGACAAAGTTCAGTATGTTCTAAATAAACATTGATGGCTTTTCAAAGAATGATCATTATTGACAGGTAGCCTTTATTTGGAGATGGCCCCAAATACAGGTTAGACTGTACTGCCTCAACTAAAGATCAATAAAACATGAACATGATTCATGCCAATAAAATGTTGGACAAGTATCTGACCTGTTTCCTGAAATCCTGTATGTGGTGCGGTTGGTAATAAAAGGACTGGGCTGATAGGGATGAAGTTGTGGCTCTGATCCAAAATTCTGAATGTAAATGGTCCCATAAGATTGGGATATGCTCCCTTAACAGACACAATTGTTGTCATATGTGGGCCAAGGCCAACCTGAATGTTTTTAGCCAAATCCCTTACCAGTTGTCCATACTTCAGATGTTTTAGTTAGATGATATTTGGAATACATGGCCTTTGAACCTTTGAAGGGCTGTGGTCCATTGGTCAAATGAATGTTTTAACAGATTGTTTCTTAGGAGATGGAACAATGGATAAATGTGAAGTATCATTAAGTTTAAAATGGCATTGTGGTAATTCCTGAATAAAGGATAGTAAAAGGAGATTGAAGTCAATTTTGTGTCTCAACTTAGCACTAAGTTGTGTGTTTAGGGGCGTAGATGAAGGGGTATAAATGTGCCTTCCATACCAGTAAATTCTAATTCCTCACAAGAAATGCTTATGCTGAGTCTGATCCTTCACTTCCATTTACGTTGGTTGGTTCCACCTGCTCTACCAAGTCAACAGCTGATGCTGAACTTTGATTTTTTGTTTGTTTGCTAGACAGAAAAGCTAGAGGCCTTCATTGCTGATTGCGCTGAGCATTTCATCAGAATTAAAATTTTTATACATTGATAAATATGAAACATGAACAATGATGATTAAGGTTCTGTACTCGAACCCCCCACAAATCTTATATGAATGACTACCACTATTATGAAGCAGATAAACTTGTCAGTTATATACAAAATATACAATATCCAGCTCTGCAGTACTTTTGCAAAGCACTGGAACGTGTTATACCATTTTCAAGACTTGGCCCGGAAAAATTAAAACTGAGGACAATCCTGATGTTGCATAAATCTCAGAATTAAGCCTGGAAGCACACAATCCTCAGGACTAGCCTGGAAATACATAAATATCACAAGCTAGGCCTGCAAATATCAGAACACAACCAATTTTTTTGGATCTCCTTTAAAACAAAAGATTTTCCATTTGCTAGCTTGGCCTAAAATCAACAGATTATGCCCTGTTAAAGCTAGATCAACTGCCTTTACCTGTTCAGTAATCAATTGAAAATATTGATAACGAAAAGTCAGAAGGCTCGCTACTTGAATGTCACATGGTTGGCAAGTTGGTTGTGGAAATTTTCCAAAAACTTACCTATTCACAATATAGTCCATCATGATCAAGTTTATGCTGACGATGGTACATTTATCAGCATTTTGTGGTAAAAAGTTTTATAATTGTATAGTACCCAGGAGCACACACATTTGTGTATTTGGAAATGAAACATTGAAATGCAGGGGAACATGGATTTGGGCATGGAGGTTAAGCAGTCATTTCTGTCACTTATAAGAAATTAACCAGTTTTCTGTTTGTGTATTTTTTACCAATTTTAAGTTTTAGATATATGACCCTACACAGGGACAGGTAAATTTATTTAAATTTTTGGCCATAATATGAACAATTTACATAACTTATATATGGGAAGTCACTCAGTGATTATTTTTTTATTATTGACGTTAATCTAAAATAAAAAAAAAACTGAAACATAACTCATAATTACTCAGAATTTATAATAGCAGGACAGTGTCATTGTAAAAGTCTTACTTTAAATGAATGGATACAGTACAATATTTAGTGCTAGGGTAGTACATGCAAAGGAAGTGCTGCTTACCTTCTCAATATATATATGTACAGTACAGAATAAAATCAGCCAGGCACCAGTGTTACTAACGTCTGACAGGAACTGCTAAACCATGTCATTAATTTTGAAGAAACAAAGCAAAAAGTTACATAAACTGGGCAAATAGCTCCCGATAATATTTCACAAGACAGAAATATAATACTGTCTTATTAAAATGCCATCTGATGTATATCGATGACAGTATATATATATATACATATATATCAACACAGCACTAGGCTTAAATGGTCCATGCAAGTATTTGGGTACTAGTAATGTTCAGAGCCCAAATTTTGGGAGCAAAAGTTTTAAGCTATGATGTGCAAGAAATGATTTATTTGAAATGATATGATCATCAGTGTATTTTGAGAAAGTCATTGATGAGAAGAAATAAGAACATGTGTATATGTAGACACATGTGTTGTTCTCTGAGAAAGTGAACGCATCTTGGTGTTTGACAGTCTCATTGGTGAGGTGTACATGAGTTTTTAAATCAAAGCAAAAAAAAAATGTAAGAAATAATAAGGAAGATGTAAGATTCCTATTGCTTTGAACCTCTGGAAAAACAAGGACTTTGGTGTTCACCTTTTTGGATTTTGTTTCTGAAAATGTATTAAAAGGCATGAAATCGCATTGACTGTCAGACTTTTGTAATAATAACCAGCCTTATAATCAGATGTTTTTAGTTTTTACTGCTGCTGGATTAACTGGACTGCATTTAATTAATTCAATTCTTCTCATTTGGTGTGATGTACCTCTGAGAGTCTTTTAGTTCCTAATAGTCCATAGAATTCTTATTTATGAAAATTCTAATTCACCATTACTTAATGCCTTAGATGGAAATGGCACTTTTTTGTAGTACTCATCCATGATGCTTGTTTGTGTACTGGGTAATTCAAACAGAGTGAGTTATGACACTAATCCTTCTGTCATAAAGTCAGAGTGAATTTATGTACAGATTGTGAACAACTTATTCCAAGGGAGAATACTTTAGTATTCTTAACTTTTTAACATTTAAGAAACTAATTTATTTTTAAAACGCTTTTATTTATTTTTTAAATTTTGATCATGTGAATCTTAATATTCATGTATACAAGATTTTGTATTTTATCTAAACTTATTACTTTTTCCAAGGGAGAATACTTTGGTATTCTCAACTTTTTAACATTTTAGAAAGTAATTGATTTTTAAGACGCTTTTATCTATCTTTTAAATTTTGATCATGTGAATCTTAATATTCATGTATTAAAGATTTTGTATTTTATTTAAACTTATTTTATGTGACCTTATTTTGATTCACCCAAAGAGGGTCTCTATAGACAGTCTAGACTGTATAATGTAGAACAAACTATAAGTGACTTCCTTCCAATTTGAATCTAAATAAAGGGTGTATGGTATCATAAGGTTTGTGTATTCAGCAACAATATTAGTATCTAAAATGTATTTAATAAATTTAAATTATTCCAAATTACCTATGTTGGTGTTCGATATGTTGATTTTCTGAAATAATTACATCATTGTGTGTGTATATCTTGGGGTACTATTTTACAAATATCTTGTGTAATTGTCAACAACAATTGTAATTGTTGTGTTTTTGTCTACCAATACCAAATAGTTTAAATGTATAAATATATGACAGTTTACAAATTAACTTCCTTTCTCTCCTCCCTTTCCTCCTTGGTTGGAAATCTGTTTTTTTCCCATCTGTCCTGAGGATTGTGTTCAATGCCTTGCTAATCTTGCATGTGTTAGTGCCCATTCTCTCTATGATGTCATTTGGCCTCTCAGCTAGTAAAGGCTTGGTATCAGCACCCTGTACATTTAAACACTGTACAAGCAGGTACATAAATTGCCTGCCAACGCTCGCTGAATCTATCATAAGGAATCCAGATCTTTTCAGGAGTGCAAACAACCACAGGGCACTCCATGCCACCATCTGGCATTCTGTCTTGCTTTCCAGTCCAGGCTTGTGCCTTGTTTTATACAGTAACAGTAATTTAAAACATGGCCTAATACCTTTTTTCATCTACAGCCATTGTCCAATATACCTATGTTCACATCATGGAAAAGGAAACAGTTCATACATAAAACCAACATACTTTTTGAGCATAGAAAATGATCAGAGCGGATGAAAAATGAAAAGAAATCTTGTGTCTTCTATGTGATACTTACTTGTGGTATAAGACAAATGGTTAGAACAAGGGTACCAAAAATAAATTGATATGAAAGAAATTTAGACTTTGACTTTGATTTTGATTTGTGTGTGACAATTTGAAATACTGGTAATACTTTCGAAATGTCTGTAGTCTTGAAAAGGACTGTTACCAGCCCTGAGAAAGACTGTCTATTTTCCTTATATGTCTTAAGTAGAACTTGGCCTTCATCAAAATACTCCATTGTTGTCTTGTTTATCTGTATATTGCTATATTGTGATACAACTAAAAAATACAAATATCACAATATTTATTCATCATGTCTTTTTGTGATGCATATTGTGAATTTGTTTTAAAATTTTTATTTTCCGTACATCACAGTTGATAATGTTAGACTAACCAGCTTTTAGACATGCATTATGCTTAAAAACAATGTTTTGGCTATTTCTAACATTTATAAACATAAAGTTCAGTTATTTAAACAAAACTCAATAATATAGTATCATGATCTATCATTACACGCATTTAAGGAGTAATAATCAGCTCTATTGCCAATACAGTCTTCATCATCATCATCATCATCATCATTCTGAAGTGGAACATCAGATGCATCTACAAGAATTCCTCATACAGTTAGTCGTCTTCAGTACCATATTGTAAACCATCGTTATTGTGAGCATCATTATCACAAACACCTGACTTGTCTCAAGGAGGTTTTTTGAGTCCCGAATATTTAATTCTTGGGCTGCGGCCGTGTTCCAGTGGTTAGTGTGCTGGACTTGCAACCTGGAGATCTGGGTTTGAATGCCGGTATTAGCTGGTCATACCCTTCTTTGAAAATTTGACAAAAATGTTGATTTTCTTCCAAATGTGGAGAAGTTGCCGCTTCCTTGTGGAAGGGTAAGTTAGTACTGGTTAGAATATAGTCCAGGAAAACTCATTGGTAAACCAGTTGCCGTATATAACTGAAAAATTGTTGAAAAACGGCATTAAACCCTGGTGACTATTTAATTCTTAGTTGTATAGAATTTTCTGTGCTTATTGCAAGCATCTTGCGCACGAATGTCCCATGACTTAACTTTAAGTGCTAATTACCTTGATTTCCTCAAAGTGCCATGTTGTATCAAGCTTGCACTTAATACAATGATATTTATGTGCCAATGAATGTAAGTTACACAAAGAACAGAATTTTAATTGAGTACTTTGTATTATGACAGACTTATGCTAAAAACTTAATATGTCAATGCAAAAAACTCATTATGTTAATGGAGTAATGCATTGCTAATTAATCTTGTGTGTATTGGCAAACCATTTTTGAGATGATATATGCATGTTTGACTTTTCAAAGTAACTTTCACATTGTATAAGTAAGATATTTTACCACATAGAAGTAATACGATTTTCTGATGCGAAATTGTACTGTTAAAGACACAAATATATTTATGAATACAAAACTTTTGCTTAATCAGTTTAATTTGACAATCAACAAACAATGTATGCTTCTCTCTGACTTCATTATACATAAGCATTTAGTAATAGTATGTAAATATGCTTGTTCTGGCACATGGCACAAAACTTATACAATCAACAAACATGTCCCTTGTTAGTACAAACACCTGATTTATGTCAGGCATTAAGTCTATTCCGATAACTCCTTGAGACAATGAGGTTTTACTATACAACATTTCTTGAAGGCTTAAACAATTGATGGCTGTGTCCATTTCGTCCCAGGTGTCGGCCAACCGTTTGCAAATCTTGACAGCTCGGGTTTCACCTCCAGACGTGTATGTATGTATGTATGTGTGTATGTATGTATGTATATATGTATGTTGTCTGTCCACATACTACTCCGTTCATTTCTGTTGGGGTGCCCTTCATCAGCTTATTGATGGGCAGGTCTAGGGGTTGTAAATCTGAAGTCATTCCACCCAGGATGATAGCAGTGTTGTCTTACAATTCTCAGTAACATTGTCGTCACAATCAGGGTCTGCTGAGCATGGAATGCATTCAAGATCAGTAAGGCATGTCATGCTGCCTGGTCTTCAAACCCACACTTTCCTGACCCATCCAATACAAAGCCTGATCCATTCAGTCTTTGCAAAGTACGTAATGATCCCCTTTGTCCATTTTGCTGTCTTGGGCAGTGCTATCCTTTAAAAAAAGACACATGGCAGCAGCTTATGCCCCCACCTGCCATGCAATTAAAAAAACTACTTCAAAATAAATGATCAAGCTGTAGGACATTTTTCTACAAATTTATAGTATCAAAAATATTTTTACATGAATCATTTAGTATTCTTCTACCATGAAAAAGATGATTTAACTCAAAAGTTTTCTTTTCTTTAGTAAAGAAGTAGGTAATCTTATGTTAAAGTTCTCCTGAGAACAAAATCCTGTATAAAGAATAATGTTGAAAATGCTGATTCCTTCATGCATGGATTTTGTTTTTATGATTGTCCTTTTATAAAATGAAGTACAATTTCATTTGTTTGGTATCTTTTTATAGAGTCATATCAGTAAGAAAAGTATCTCATGAAAAAATGTCCTGCAGCTTTAAAATATATTTAGATATAAGAAAACTTTAATAATTCAGTGACAGATAAAATATATTTAAAATGATTTATATTCAGTGCCCTCCAAAAGTCCTTGAACAAACTATTATTGCTGTTGTTTTAACTTATAAGATAATGTTTAAAGAAAAGTGTAACTTTTATGATTTAATTAATTGTTAATAGCTATTAACTTTAAAATTAGCTTACCTGAGCACAACGTGCTCAAGGTGAGCTTTTGTGATGACCTGTTGTCCGTCATCCATCGTCATGTGCGTCCGTGCGTCAACAATTTCTTTAAACATCTTCTCCTCCTAAACCGCTTAGCCAAATTCAATAAAACTTGACAGGGATGTTTCTTGCATGAAGCTCTTTTAAAGAAGCTAAAAGAATTTCATTCCATGCAGAACTCTGGTTTCCATGGCAACTGAAAGGAAAAACTTCAAAAATTTTCTTGTTAAAAACCGCAAGGCCTAGAGCTTTGGTATTTGGTATTTAGCATCAACTAGTGGTCCTTTATTAAGTTTGCTCAAATTATGCCCCTGGGGTCAAAATTGGCCCTGCCCCGGGGTCCCTAGTTTTACATTGACTTATATAGTGAAATCTTAAAAATTCTTCTTGTCAAAAACCGTTAGAGTTTTGATATTTGGTATGTAGCATCACCTAGTTGACCTTTATGAAGTTTGCTCACATTATGCCCCTTGCCAATATGGGTTCCGTTCCAGGAATCCCTAGTTTTACATTGGGTTATGCAATGAAATCTTGAAAAATCTTCATGTCCCAAAATGCAAGGTCTAGAACTTATATTTGGTATGTCTCATAACTTAGTAATCTTTAGTTGCCATTAAGGGAGCATACATGTTTAACAAACATTTCTTGTTTCATAAACACTTCCAGTATTTGCAATGTTCCTCAGGTGAGTGACTTAGGGCGTTTTGGCTGTCTTGCTTAATTAATTGTTTAAAACTATTTTACATTATATTTCTTTAATAATACTTTATCTGATTACTTCCCTTTTTCACAAAACTGACAATTATGAATTTTGCTCAGTTAAAGAGATTATGAAAGTTTGTTACTAAATGACAAATTATGTTTGTCCAAGGACTTAGAGGGCACTGTATATTTACTGATTTATTACATAGAAAGGCTGGAGGAGACACCCATTTTCACTTATTTTGGGGGGCTCCAGGCATGTAGCGTCTTATTCTTATAGAATATCATATTCTTGTCTGAGCTTTTCAACTTGGCCATCTGCCTTAGACCAAAGGATACATACCAAGCTATGCCCCCCTATCTGCCAAAAAAAAACTTCTCTGAAAGTACTGGCCAGATTTCCTTCAAATTTGCTTTGTGGTATTCTTTCGTACTTATAACTGCAATTTGCTCATATTATACCATTTGACTCTTTTTAGGGGAAGCTATAGCTAAAAATAGAATAATCTTTTTCTTCTCTTAACATTTTCTTCTCATGAACCAATGGATGGAACATCACCAAATTTGGTGCATACTTGGGTCAACCCCGATATTCCATTGTAGTATCCATTGATGGTCCTTTATCAAATTTATTATTCATCTTATCTGCCCAGAAGTATACATGTATTATCTATATCTCTGAGTGATGCAGGGCCATTTAAAATCCCAGTCCCTTTCCCTGAATTTTTTTGTAAAAAAATTAATTGATGAGCTCCACCCCATTTGCATGTTTGAAAATTAAATCAGGGCAAAGCTTTTTAATGTATGCAGGCATCCCATCAATGATCATTTCTGTGACAAAGTCCTGTTTGGGTAATGTCTCTGCCACCCTACATTCTCCAACCTACAGATTGTGGTTGTTTATTACTTTGCTGGAGGTTCAACTCCCTGGAATTCCAACATCACTAATCACAAAGACAATGGGGTCAACAGCTGGGCCAGGGCAAGAGTGATTTTAACACATTTGATCGCATGCATATATAATACACTTAAGATAAGAATCAACAAAGTGGCATTTGACAGGTGTCACTAAATATGTTGTGAGTCCATTAAACACAAAAGATAAATACTGCCTTTGGGGCCATTTGTATGGAGTTAGTGTATGTCTGGCAATTTAGTAGAATGGTGGTTGTTTAAAATGGTGCTTAATGGTGATTTTTTGCTTAAAATATATTATTGCTGGTTGACAGTTCCTTCACTTTTTACATCTAAGCAAACTCTGATTAGCTGGTCATGGTGCTCTTTAGACAGAATTATTTTACATAAGAAGAATTTATGACATTTTGAAGTAATTCATAAATTTAAAAAGATATGTTCATTACACAATCAATAAAAACTGATAAGCTCATCTTTTAGAAGCAGCAGACATAAATTTATAAATGTAATAATTACTACCCAAGTAACTTTGTATAACAACCAGATAATTCAGGCAGACTAGGATGCAGACCACTATTTTTATGAAACAAAAACAAGAAAAATATTTGTAAATTTGTTGAGCATGCTCAAGTGAACACATATTTCCCTTATAAGAAAAAAATATACATCTTTGACTAGGCATACTTGGTTTAAGGTAAGACATACTTTAAGTGTGTTTTAACTTGTGGTAAAATATTTGATATAGTTTGCAATTGTGTACCTGTTTTAGACAACAGATAGATGCATCAATCGTGCATTATGCAATCAATGCTGAACTGTATTGATAAAGTACTATCATGGTAATGATACACCATAACTTTTATACACAGAAAATTGTTCATAAATTGTAAATATACAAAATGCATTCATATTTTGATCAACATGTCTATGCATGTTTTATATTTCCATCATAATCAAAAGTTGAGTCTGTAAATCATAACTTGAAGTCCATGAATTGTCGTCCAGGTTCAGTTCATGGAGAAAAGTCATTGACACACACATTCACATTGATGATTAATAATTTTTCTTCTTCCTTTTGTTCTTGGTCTGCTTCTGTTGCTGGTAATGGAGCACTGCAGTTGGTGTAGGTAGGGAACGCTCTGGTGTGTTCATTTGTCTGCCTTTGTTTGGCGTCTTGCCTTTATAAGCTAGAAATTTGTCCATGTGTTGCTGAACCATTATTTGCGATTTGGTTGGCAAAGATTTATCTTGAGCCATGAAAATCACATGCTTTACAGCTTGATAGGTTTAGGCAACGAGGTAGGATGATTTAATTGTTTGGTTCATGTCCTCTTCGCTGTCCTCCAGGTCAGAGGAATGTTCCCCTGTGCTTGTATCACCCTCAGAATCAGTGCATCTACTATCTGAATCATAGAAACACTATGATTGTTTATGTTTGCTGAGTTTTCACTTCTAACAAACCCAGTCATTGGAGCATTCTGGGAAAGAGAGCCTGGACTTGAAACACTTCTTGCATTCCTTTAGCCTTGCTGCCATTTGTTTAGTTTGTCTGAAATGTATTACATGATCTTTGAACTTGTTGAATGGCATAAATTTCCAGTGGGGTCCATCCTTCAAATTTGACACTTTCAAAACAAACCTATCTCCCATTCTGCAATTTGTGTGTCTTCTTTGGACCCTCAATTTCTCTTTAACACAGCAAAAAGGGTCTATGCTATTCAGCGTAAAACATTCTTATCAATAGTCCATCATCTACAAAGAGTGGAATATTTTTTGTTCTTCCATGAATAGTGTTGTTACTGTCCATGCGATTTGGGTTCATGCCAAGTACAGAAATTACTTTTCCCCTCAGCGGGACCCTATCAGCCTTCAAAGTGGCTTTATCACAATATTATTTAAGTAAATTTGCCATATACCTCCAAAAAGGTGAAGCAGTTTTCAAAGTAGACACATTATTTTCAGTGATGGAGCTAGTCATTCAATCCAAGTACTACATGATGGCCAAGCTCCATGATATATTAGATTATTCAGCTTTCCGATGCAGGAGATGTAGGTGTTTTTTGCATCACAAAACATCCTAACCTTGACCCCCATTTGCTTGGCTTGTTGAAAATATAACTGTTACTATATGTGGTAGCTTTGACAAATAACTGTTTAATGTACACAGGGTTCCCATGGTCAGAGAAAATTCAGGGAAAAATGATTTTTTTCCAAGGTCAGGGAAAAGTCAGGGAATTTTGAAATTGGTCAGGGAAATTTGAAAAATAAGCAAAAGTCAGGGAATTTTGTAAGAGGAGAATGTTGGTCAACCAGTTGGAAGCAAAATCAGTAAAGGATAAGGCTATTTCTTTCATTATTTGTGTATCTTTAGTGTTATTTATGATTATGAGCGTCTTTTGTATTCTTGTAAACATCTTACTCTATATACAGTAACTATCTTCTTAAAGAAGAAACTGAAAGGGGTTTAAAATACATTTAATACTTAAAGATTGTGCAAACTTGATGCTGTTATTGGTCAAGGAAAAATGGTTTTGGTCTGGGAAAAGTCAGGGAATTTTGATTTCTCTTCTTTTTGGGAACCCTGGTACAAATGCAAGCTAATTATACTCATAGTTAGGTAATTTTTATTGCGCATGTACAATAGTTCTTAAACATGAATTATAACAAATTTTCAAACATTTAACACAATTGCATATAAAAAATACTTTGACACAAACTTAGTAAATTAATCAAACTTAGGTAATTATAATTGTTCATGTGGAGGTACCTCAATGAGCACATAAGTGATTCATAATAAATAACCAAATTTCTTATATGCATCAGTAGTAAAAGAAATAGGACATAAGAACTTTGAAAATAACAAGTTTCAAGTTTGTTAGCAATTGGCAAAACATTTGCCTTTGGTCATTTACAATTGCATATATACACTGACAATCAACATATATTTACGAAAAATATACACAAAAAACATAATACAAAAGCACATCAATACAATAAACAATCAGTAGTCAAACCATCAATACAATAAACAATCAGTAGTCAAACCATCAGTCGATCACTGAAATATTTTCATGTACGGTCAAACCTGTGTTTGCAGCCAACTCCCAATAAAGACCACCTTGAGAATAAAGGCCATTATTTGAAAAAAAAAACGTCACTGATTATTTAGTGCAAACTGACCCCCAAATAAAAGCCATCTGTCAATAAAGGTCACATTTTGTCTTTCCCGATGGCATTCTTTGTTCACAGATTTGACCATATGTATAAAGCTTCTTTCATAAGTCTTGCAACATTCAACAAACCAATTTCACTTTTTGTTGACATTAAAGCATTAATTTTTTGTATACTTGGTCAAGAACAACTGACTAGGTATTTTAATCATATACCTTGGTACAATGGACAACATTACATAAAGTGGTTATATTCAAACAATAATATTTTGTGAGCATAATCTACACAATCTACTTCATCTTTCAATGTCATTTTATCTGCTTGTTTCAATTTCTAAACGTCACTCACAATTTAGTTGATTGAAACATGTTCTTGAATGTAAGGAGACATAACTTTGTACTATGCAGATTGAAAAAGTTTATTATGACTGTTTAAAATGATCTTATATCAGTCCAACAGATCTTATTTCTATCAGAGTCAAGGTCAAAACTTTTGAGAATTTTTTATGAAGACTTAAAATAAAGAATGTTGGCAAATCCATTTCCTTAACTACAAATGGATTCCTTTGATGGGCAGTTCTAATAATAGTATCCCATTGAGCAGTTGGTAAATGCAAATTGATTTGACCTTTCAATGCAAGCATAAACTGATTCAGTCTTATCTGTGTCAGCCCCTTTTCCAAATACTTTTGTTCGACAGATTCTAAATTCAGCTTTTACACACCCATTTGAAAAAAATGGGACATATAGTTTCACCTGCAGTGATAAACTTGGGTAGGCGGCATCCACTGTGATGTCCACTCAATAACATGAGTATTTTTTTACCTACATTTATGAAACTTAGTCACAATGTGTATTGGCAATTTGTATTGTGCAAAGTTTGATAACGAGCCAATTCGGTCTAAACAATTTTAAATTATTGTCCTTTAATTGTCAAAATTTTGTAAATTTGGCCTTGTCCGCCTCTAATTCATACAATTCTAATCCAAATGGTGACAAAATTGATGCACCGGCTTGATATCTTGCCTAAGTCAATTTTGAGTTACTCCCCTTTATTTGTCAAAATTCCCTCTAATTAGCATTGTGTGCTCTCCAATTAAAGACATTGGAAATCAGTATGAGTGGAATGTGACACCATGCTGCCTGACTGGGGTCTCTTCATTCCAGGCAGTTTGAGGCAGTTTGTAATGGACAGAGAATATATAGCACATTAGTATAATGTATTTATTGGGATTGATGATCAGTTTGTCACTACTTGCTGCTATTTTTCCCTTTGATGATTTGTCTGTTGTCTGATACCTTTCAAAACAGTGATTTTCATTGTCCTCTTTGTGTTTTAAGACTTCTACAGTCCACTGTTGTTAGACCTGGTCACATGGTCATAATTGCTATGATACTAATTAGGTCCAGTTTTACACATCAGGCAAAAACAAATCCAGTCATTTTCACATAGCTCATATATCTCTACTTTGGTTTAGTTGAATAACCTAAAATTCAATCTGCATGTACCCATTTTCTACTTGCCATTGCAAATTATGAAGGAGCATATTTTGCGATAGCACTTTTGTTGAATGGTGTACAAGAGCATTATAAGAAACATATTACACAATGTTCCACTTTGTTAAAAGTTTGTGAGTTCAAGAGGTACTTGTTCTAATATAACCAAATCTTCAGTGAAGTTCATATCCTGATCCATGTCTTCAAATAGCTCTTTGTTGAGTTACTTCTTTAATTTCAGTTTCAAAAACATATAATTGTTCTAAACCAGAATGTTGTTCTTGTTCAACAATTACTGGTTACTTTACCTCATCTTGATTCATGTTTGTATCTACAGTACTTGGGCTCAAATTGGCTGGCTGTAATTATTGTCTTATTATTATTAACTGTTGAGACTTTTCTGCTCTTTTTGGTTTTATATTTATCTTTTCTTTTCTTTCTGATAATTAAATCAGAATCTGAAAAACTGATTTCAGAGAACTTTTTTTTAACTATTGCTTTTCAAAGGAAGTAAACTTACATTCACCACCAGACAAGATTAGAATCAGAATCTGATATTAGGACTTCACACTTCAATTTTAAAGCTTGATAATGGTATATTATCATTTTCTGAAGATTCAGACTCCGAGAATAATTTACCATCACTATTAATTAATACAGAATCATTTTGAGATATGTCACTTATACAACTTTGGCCAATTTCATCTTCAATCTTCTTAATCATGTCTTGGTTTTCTTTAATGATTTGAAGAATGCAGCTGTATTTTCCTTCTGATATCTCTGAAAACCCTTCAAAATAATTTGATTCATTTGCTACTGAATTTTCTATGTTATTTACATGCATAGCTTCAAATGGTATGTCTTGCTTTATGCTTCACATGAAATTAGTCCTAGTGTTTCAGAAAGATTATCAGGTTGTCAAAATTACAATGTAACAGCTTTCCCTCTACATCTACTATATCATTCATGCTCCTTGAATAATGGTCAAAATATGATAAATATCGTTCTCTTTAATAATTGTCATAATATAGCAGTTCATTGACAAGAAAGGGAACTTTTTCACTCCTCTTACTGTGTGAGTGAAACTTGTATAAGGCTTGGATGGCTTTACCTCAGAAATGGAACCAGCATTTGATTTTAAAATATTTATTTCACAATTTTTCCACTGAAAACTAAGAAATATCACCAACTAGCAAATAGTCTGAGGGGCATACAAACTACTATTAACACAGCCCAGTTACAATCCTTCTTTCTTTAATTAATTAAGCAACAACCACAGGTTCTTTACACTAACCAAGCAACTGCTTCACCCTAGCTCTAGAATTCCAAGGCTAGCCACACACACTCGCGGCACCAATGTAATGGGAGGCAGAAAATAAAGTTCCCAGTGTGGGGCTCGAACCCGCTAACTTCTGCTTGCAAGTCAGCTGCTCTACCACCTGAGCTAATTGGGCTGATGGGCATACAAACTGCTATAAACACATATATACGGGTGATTTAAAAAAAATGAAATTTGGCTCAAAATAAACAATTTCATGAACTTTTAAAAAAAATACATGTACATATTTCCCCATACATATAAATGCAACTACCAAGAGTAAAGCTAAGGATTTGTTATCATTTGATGCTAAGCACATAATACAAACATTTTGCATCAATTGCAACATTTGTATTCCATTTTATTCCCCAAAAATGCATTTTGATCATTTTTTTTCTCAAAGCATTTTCAAAAGACACCAATAAAGTTTCTGAGCAATAAAGGAATGTTATCAAAATTCATTCAAAATATTATTTTTATGAAAATTTTGGCTATAGTGAGAACTGTGCCAAAAACTGTATCTATGGAGTGCTTTTTTACTATCAATGTATTGTATTAAAAAATATCTGATTTTGACAGTTTGTCTTTGGCTCGAAACATGTTTATGAATTTTGTGAAAAAATACCAAAATAACACATTGCGAAAGGTTCTAAAATGTCCCATTTATTAACAAGATGATGTAGGCTCAGTTTAAGCATTTTGTTATGCAGAAAAGTTAAGTAAAATATAAACATTCAGTAAATATGTTGTTTAAACATTAGAAGTTTAATGCATGAATGAAATGAATTTGACAGCATAAATGTGGTTTTAGCATTAAATTCAGTATTACCCTTATTGTTGATGATTTTCAAAAATAAACATTTTCTCTAAATTCCATCAGACTTTACAGTGATGAGTGATATGATAATATGTTTCCATAGTAAAATTGTTGATTGTTATGTTTCAATAGTAAAATTGTTGATTGTTATGTTTCAATATTAAAATTGTTGATTGTTATGTTTCCGTAGTGAAATTGTTGATTGTTATGTTTCAATAGTAAAATTGTTGATGACTCCAAAAAGAAATATATTCTCTAAATTCCATCAGATATAACAGTGATACAGTGATATGATTTTGTTTCCTTAGTAAAATCTTTCACTTTGGATGATTTTGGAAAATGAACATTCCAATTTGTAACTTTGCCCACACATGTACCTACTCGGTAACAATTGTCTCAAACATGCATTACTTGTATTAATGATAGCAGCAAGCAAAAATTTAATTATTTTTGCATCTTAATAACATGACTGCATTAAACATTGCATTGTGATAAACATTTAACACTGATCATTTACACTGACTAGTTAAACTGTAACTTGAAGCAAGCATTTAGACATACATTTGAACAGGTTTCATATAGAGCATAGTTTTTCTTACGGCGACATTGGCAGCAAAAGAGTTAATCGTATCACCAAATTCAGCATTTTTGCCTAAGTACAAAAACATGCATACCAATGATAACATATAAATCAAACACAATTTTCTGATATAATTCTTTGTTATTTTTCCACAGATTATCTCATACAAATTTAAGGATTTGAATTAATACCTAAAAAGTTTCTTCAGATTTATGACTGTTGTTTTGCATTCGGCCTTTTCCCATGTGTGCTTGTAACTTGACTTGTTAGGTTGCATTGTTTTTTTGCTGAGGGCCGAAGTATTTTTGGCACACATATTTGAAGGTGCAGTTTTGTCATTGGCATTTTCCGTCATTGTTGTTGAAGCTGCTGCATCTGTAGTTCTCTGGCTCAAATGTCTAATCATCTCAATATATTGCATTAGTGGGCTAGTCATGTCTTGGCACTTCTCAATATATATGGCCACATATACATGTAAGGCTGAGTACCACCTGGACATAGTGGCGATGGCTTTTCTATGGGAGTCCTTTTTAAGCACCATTATCTCATCCGATGACACCACTATCCTTAAAGACTGATCATTGTTATCCTTATCCTTGTAGTCCAAATGGGAGCTTAAATCAATATATTCATTCACCCAGATTTTCCCATTATTTTTTTGTCTACATGTAAATCTGACATCAAGGCATTTCCTTTAGTGATGGCTGACACTGGTGTCATGTCTGCTTCAGTTGATGACTAGGGCTCTGCAATGTTATCTGCAGTTATCTGGGCAACATGTGGTGGGTGTATCACCTGCATAGAAACTAGTGTTTCCACCACACTTTGAGTAACCAGTGGGACTATTTCATATATATTTCAACATATAGAACAATATATAAACAATATACCAGCATAATAATTACATGGTGTGAAACTGATGTTGACATGTTATTACAAGGCAAAGGCAAAATTAAGAAAACTGCCTATTAACACAGGTCACCTTGACTTAAAAGGAATTTTACAATATGCATAGGCTAGAAAATAGTCAATAATTGTCTAAATTATCATTACTAAGGCATTCATCACCTACAAAATTAATACCCTTGGTAACAGCCAACATCAAATATGTTTGACTGACTGCAACATACAACAAAAAGCCTTAAAATTATGGCTCCTACACCTTATAATTAAGTTAGACTTTGGCTAGAAACCTTTCAAGTAAGGTATTTATACCTTATAATAAGGTAAAACATAGCTAGAAGCCTTTCACATAAGGCCCCATACTTACACATACAATAAATGTCACTATATGACTAAAGTGCTGGTACCTTACAATTAAGGTGAACCATAATGTATGTGTACAGCCTTTCAATTAAGGCCATCTTAACTTAAAAATAGGTAAATTTAGACTTGACCAATATCATACCATGAACAGGTCAAAAGTACCAACCATGTCAAGTTATTCATACTGTATTAGCTTACAAGTTAAATAACTTGTAGACATAACACACATAACATAACTATATCTTACCATCAGGTAAATTAGACAATTATTGTCCAAAATGCATTTCACACCAAAAGACATGATTAATTAGCTAACAAGCCTATGAATAAGCCTTCCATACCTTACACATTACGTAAAAGGCTGCACCTAGCTACCTATGAACATTTTACCAAATTGCTTTTGTAACAAACTCTAGCGATTATCAATAATTACTAAAGTCTATACTGAATGTTGAAATAACACAATTTGTCAACACTGTGCATAGATGATAACATTATATCACATTCATTTACCGAAGTAACTACAGCATAACTTTAAAGTACCCACATCCATGAATTTCAAGTGAAGAATTAGCTAAATGCTAAGGTGTGCACCCAAACTAACAACATACAAAAGTAATATAAATAGTCTAACAACAGTCCTAATGAATCAAATGTTGTAAGTGTAGATAACCCAAATATTGCACTATCATTGCAACCACTGTTTTCCTTGAACACTAATAGTCAGTCCAAAACACTACAAAGCTATCATGTTAGGGTAAGTAATTGGATAATTGCACCCCAAATATTCCCTGCATATTTGTCCAAACCAGTCTGATTAAAATAGACACCATCTCTGAAAACATTGACATTGGTTTTTTTTTTACTCCTTTTATGCTCCTATACATAATATATGGCAAGTCCTGTAATGCCTGTTTCAAAAATTTATTGCTGTAACATGCAAATCCTGAATATACACCTGGACTTAAATGTCTAGGCAAGGGTCTTGTGTACTCACCCTCCACTTATAAACACTGATATGAGGTTTGGGATCAAGACTGAAATAATTAGTTGAGTTCTTCTGGAACAAATATCTTTCCAACCAAATAATATAGGATGTTCCTAGAATTAACATGGACATTTCTCCAAAATGTACACACAGCAATGAAAATAAGCTGAGAATCCAAACAATCCAAGTATAATAAATGTAAATGATGTAGTAAACCTATCAAAAATCGTCCTTCAATCAGAAGTAGATTAATGCGCTTCCAACAGTTAATAATTCCAAATCCAAATAACAAGAGTTGCAAAATTACGTGACACACTGAAGTCATAAAAACAAGGTTCAATATCCACACGAAACTATATTCATTCGATTCTTTACATAATCCTGTATTGAATCGTTAAATAAAAGTCTTAATTCTAATATATTAAATGAATTTTTGATGAAATAAAGTGAATTTTCAATATGGCAGAAAACAATGCATAAATATGGTAGGTGCACCTAATGCATAAATATTATTTTTGTACCTGGATTTTGTACCTGGATTTGTACTGATTTAACTGTTACCAGTACCTAATGGCACATCCTATTTAAATTTTTTTGACAAACAAATACAAAAAAAACATACATAAACTATTTTTATCTATCAATAAATGATGATTTTTCATAAATTTTACTCCTACAAATACTGAATACATGCTTGCATAATTTTAATCTCTGGGCTAAAAAACACAAAATGGAGTAACATTTTTGCAAACTTTACACTATCTAGCAGACATATTTTCTTACAATTCTGTACAATATAATCTTACATTACGCCTGTCAGTTTCTCATAAAAAAATCAACCCATGCTTTGAAATAAAAATTACTTTTTAACCATACCCCGCACACTTGAAAAATGCAAGTTAATTAGTGTTCCTTATGGACTTATTTTTATTTTATTTTCATTCATAAGTAGTTGTATATGTAGTAAAATGATTACAGTAAAGAAACATTGAAAATCACAAACACGATTTTTTAATGAAGGTGACATTTTGGCATACATATTTTAGTGAATTTGTGAAGACAAAAATGTTATAAAACATATGCTTGACTTAGATAATAGAAATATATCAACCATATGCTCAAGATAAATTTATACAAACAATTGTTAATAGTTTTCAAAAGCATTAACTACAGTCTAACTTGTGTTTGTGACCTCCTCTGATTAAAGACCACCTGTCAATAAAGACCACATGTTACAGAAATCAAAACATACAACTTTTCGTTAGATGTCAAAACCTGGGGTCAATAATAATCCCTTGCAATAAGAAATTTAAATCATGCAGTTTTAATTGCAAAAATAACATACCAGTAAATATGACCTCTTTGTTAAAATGCTCATGTCATGAGTATTAGTAAGAAATAACATTTCAGGAGTCAAATAAGAACCCCAAACAAAGCAGGCTTAATTTTTGTTAAGGCCACTGTTTTTTTAGTTTTTGTTTCTCAAACATTTTTATTTTAAAAAATAAAATGACATTTTTCCCTAAATTTATTTGTCCTTGACATTGCAAACTATATTTTACATATAAGGCAACATCAATGACTAGTTTATCTCAAATAAAAATCAATTACTAAGCAAATCAATAACGAGTGTTTTTCTTAATCAAATCAATGTCTAGAGTTAAACATGGAGGTTTGTGCTCCCTATTGCAAAATTTTGTGTACAAAAAAAATTGTGGACATGATGTGTTACACCATTTATAATGTGAATATGGTTCAACTATAGAAAATGATTCACCAAGAGACTTTTTAAATTTATCAATTACTTCTTCAGTTATGATTTATCACCCATTTAAATTTCAGAATAAATTAGACTATTCCACAATATTCCAAATCGTAATCCCGTAGATTGTTTTCTAGTAACGTTTTTATGGTTTCAGTATTTTGTTAACAAATTTTTATATAGCGCTTGACAACAAAGAATTAACAGATAATGTGAACCACACATTAGATTCCATTGCATGGTCTGCCACCTTTGAATGCTGCTGAAATAATAATCAGTCTTGAGGATAGATTTAAGGTCACACAGTGCTAAATTTTAGGTGAAAAAAAAAAGTTTCTGAATTTTCCAATTTTTGGATTTTCAATTTTATTTTATTTTGGTTGGAGGGTCTGAGAAATGAACAATCAACAAACAGTGGCTTAAGTAGTTGTATTTGTAGTAAAATGATAATGGTAAAGAAGTACTGAAAATCTCCAAAATGATTTTTCACTAAGATGGCATTTTGGCATTCATATAATAGTAAGTTTGTGAAAACAATAATGTTATGAAAAAACATGCTGGACTTAGATAATAGAAGTATATCAACCATATGCTCTAGCTAAATTTATATAGACAATTGTTAATGGTTTTCAAAAACAATACCTATATGTTCAATAGAAATCAAAACATACAACATACTGAACTTTTCACTAGATGTCAAAACTGCTGACCACTGATTGCTATTTTTTTTTGGCCGAAGCATTTGATAGAGCTTTTGCAAATCTTAATTCTTCTAATGTTTACTCTACCATTTTATCATACTTGTAACACAAAGTTGCAGATTCAACTGTGCAACTAAATTGTGTAAATAGATTTACAGAAATATCACAAGTATATACAAGTTTTTTACACAAAGTTTTACATCATTCAGAACATTATGAGTATCATATGTTTCTTCCATGTTGGTGGAAATTAAATTTTGCTGTGATCAGGATTCTTAACCTGGACAATAGCTTTCGAAAAGAGGCACCAAGTCGATTATTCCAGAAACAGCAACTTTTGTTGCATTTAATAAATTGCATTGCTCGTATGCTCTGGCTAAACATGGAAAGTCACTTACAGGGACTTTTTTCCTTCTATAATAGAGGCAGATATTCAGTGACTGCCCAATTGCAAAAAGCCTCTTTTTTCCCCAATCATGTGAAGTGCTGGGTCAGCCATTGTTTATTGATGTACCTTGAAAGTCAGTCTACCTTTTCTCAATTTGACTGAAAGTCACACTTGAATTTCCCAAAATTAAGTTAAGACCTCTTCCCAGTTTTTTGAAAAAAAGGCCCTGACTTAGTCAAGTTACGACTCACAAAAATCCAAGGTTTTCTACTGGGTAATAGTTCAGCCTTTACTGGTTTACCATCACATAACATAACATTTCCATTCTAAGATATACCAATAACAGCAAATGCAGCAAGTGAAACATCTTGTACTGGAATTATGTTCATACTGTGTGTCTGAAACTGTAGCAATTTGAGTCAAATTACATTCCTCATGAAGGGATGTTGTCTTGATATCACAAAACACTTTTTACAACATTTGTAAATCACTGACACTGTTGTAGCATGTTGCAGCATGTATTTCAATAATGCCTGGTACATTGGTGGTTGCAGTAGCTGTCTGGTATGAAGGTCCTTTCTGTTTTCAGTTTGTGATGTTAATGACTTTTCATTCAGTTTCTTCTGAAGTTTCTGTTTTTTTAAATTCTTGTGTACATTCGTATTAGAATTATTTCCACCTTTTTGGAATCAAGTCTTGTAACAAGTATTTTTAAAGACATTGCCTGGTAAAAACACTAGAACTTTTATTAATATTGGTAAGATATTCAGGTCCATCATTTCTTTTGTACTACAGTACAGTCAACTCTGCTTCTCAGACTTGATGATGCTGAATAATGGCATCTTTGTGGTGCTTTGGATGATACCATGGAATTGAAAGATTCTACATCTCTAGTACTTCATTGTTTATAAATATGCTGCTCACATTTTGAAGATCTGTTCTTAGTTCTTCACCAGAGGGTCCCGTCTATATGCTTTAGACTAATGTCTATATTCAGTAGGATTGACATGGTATCCACACTAACTATCATTACAATTTTCATATTCTTCAAATGCATGGTGTGCTATTTGTGTTACTACATATATGTATATCCATCTAAGCTGCTTCTATTTTGGGTAGCAGCATAACTGAAACACTTCTGTAACCATTGAATTACCTTAACGAATAAAATCTTATCTTATGATCATAAGACAATTCCTGAAATGCTTCTTTGTATGATTTATATCAGACCATTAAATAGCTAGATGAAAAATAACACTTCATTTCGCTATAGTTGCACAATCATCATCTATAATGATAGTACCTATACTTGAACATTTTGTTCTTCAACCTGCTGAACAAGGCTTATCTACAACATCTTTATTTTAGCAGATAAGAGATGGTTGCATCTGACTTTTTTGAGCATGGTACAAACACATTCTGCAGTCTTTTGAGAGCACATCATAAGGAACAACTTTTCCACTGTCATTCCCTGTCATAGTTCTAAGGCCAGACAAACTATCGTAGCATGCAATTAAATTTAAATTATACACAAAGCAATATAAACATGCATCTTGATATTATTAAAATGAAATGAAGTTATGAATTTTTATGGTAGTCCAATCCACTTGGAAAATTTTATTTACTCCAGTGTTCTGTCTTTTGTGCCTTTGTGATGATTCAATCCAAAACATGTATGAACATAAATATTTGAGTATGGATAATGTTTGTGGTAAAAAGACACAAGATGAAAAGCTGGTATTGGACTGACACAATAATAAAGGATAATGGGGATGAATGACAGTTAAACCTGTTAACAAAGGCCACCCTTGGGAAAGACAGAATGTGGCCTTTATTGACAGATGGCCTTTATTTAATGGTCAGTTTGTTATAAATGATCAATGATGGTTTTTCAAAGAATGGCCTTTATTCACTAGGTGGTCTTTATTTTGAGATAACTTCAAACACAGATTTGACTGTACAATGTTTCTGTGATTCTTCCATTAATTTGAACTGACACATCATTAATATACTCATTCACAGAAATGTGATTGTAATGAGTTATAAAAAAGACACATGTACAATAATTCTTGCCTTCTTCTGCCCTGTTTTTGCCACTCCATGTCTGATCTTCTTTCCATAGGGTCCCCAGTTTGGTGGGGGTTAGAATTCCCCAGCCATCTTGGCTTTCTTGTTTTAACTTTGCAAACTTTTATACACCCTTATCATTCCAACAGTCTGATTCTTAACTAATTCATATCTCTTTCATTTTCATTTTTACATTATCTTATTAAGTAACTTTTCATTATTATCTTTTTCATTTTGATGTGCACCACGTGGCCATTAGTTATCGATGCACCATAAAACACCAATAAATCAATAAATTGCCCCTCCATGTCATATTTGAACTCTCCTGAGAACTAGTTTCTCTCCATTGAGCCATCCACGCAATGAAATTTAAGGAAGGTAGCAGACATTCTCTTAGCAATGTTTTGGATTTTATTAAAAACTTTGGTGCCATCCTTCATTTTGCTTGATAAACATACCAATCAAGAAACTCCTATCAGTTCAAACAGGGACATAACACTGACCAGTGTCATATTTTCATGTACAGTAAAACCTTGAATATGGGACCACCATTTGGACTGGATAAAATTGATCTTGATAATGAGATGGTCTCATTATCAACTTGTATTATAGATGAATTATTTGGATGCCAGTTTGAAAACAGGTGATCATTATAACAAAGTGGTTGTAATATTGAGGTGGTTGTAATATTGAGGTGGTTGCTGATTGAAGTTTTTCTGTATAAACATAAGTTTCAACCCTGGTTACATTCAATTTTCTAAACCATTCTCATGGATGCAGGGATAAGGAATAATATTCAATATTGCATATATTTGTACTCCTTCATTAAAGCCTTGGTCGTGAGACCACCTTTGGGACCCAAAATATCTTTGTAATGAGGTGTTTGTAGTGTGCTTCCAAGCAATTTTCTATTTGTATTGCATTACTTCCTCTAGATAAATTGTCCATTCATTTCTTGCCTTATAACACCATTTCAACACCAAATTTGACACAAAGAATCCAATATTTGGCATGTTAAACTAATGCATCCGATAACTATTGCACTTTAGGATGTTCCATAAGAATAACATACCATGATTTTTGTAAATGTGTTAGTGGTGCACACTGTTTATTGCAATCAATGCATTTAATTAGAAGCAGGAAGGTCTAATGGGACATCTTGTTACATCCATAGAAAGTTTTTGATCTAGCATGACAATTCCAGCAATCATGTCACTTAGTTTGACTACAATACCTACATTCTGCATTTTTAAAGTTTTGAAAATTATTTCTTCTGTTAGAAAAATGTTGGTTTCTATTAGAAGTTACAACATTTATTGATTGATTTTGTGCCAAGATATCAAATTGTTGTTTTAATTCTAAAATATTTACACCACCAATTGCATTCATTAGAATTTCTGTGTTTGATGCCTCTGATAAAATAATTTGAGGAGAATGCATTGCATAAGCACTTTCAGATTGTTTGCGGTTGCAGTTAATTGTTATAAGGTAGTTGGAGCATTAAGCCTAAGATCAGCCCTAATGTGTGATAATAACCCACCAATGCAACACCTTTTGGGAGAAGCAAAACTATATTGTTGTTGTTGAGAGGTTAAATCAATAGTCAAATTGTACAGTGAAGGGATTTATTGAAAGCCAGTCCGAGAATAATTGATCATTATGACAAGTAGGTCTTAATATTGAGATGGGTTGCAATGTGAGGTTTTACTGTATTCATACTTCTACAGGATCATTTTTCCAGTTAGGTTCTTGTTCAAATTTATCACTGTTTTGTACAGGACAAAGTTAAACAACCTTGAAGTGCAGCCTTTTAGTGTATAGAATTTATATTATGGTATTATAGTAGTACATTCTGATTTCTACTCACAACATACAGGATGCAAGGTTAGACATCAACATAAATAAATACAGTGCAATTTCTCCAAAGCAACACTTTTTGGGAGAAGCAAAATTATGTTGTTGTTGTTGTTGTTGTTGTTGTTAAGAGGTTATTGCTCAAGAGAGGTTACATTAATAGTTAAATCGTACAGTGGGTTGCACTGTATATTATATAAAAAATCATAAACTTAAGGGACAAACAAAATATATGGTGAATAACATTTAATTGCAAAAAGAACCTTAATAAGTGAATAATGATGCACAAATTTTGAAAACAAGAAAATGCATCCTAAGTATTCAACAGCCAGCGTTCATACCTGTCCAAGAATATAACCTGAATCCTATGTTAGTGTTCACACTCATCTCCCAACTTTAAGGCAACCCACGGGAGTGGGAATGATGGCCATTGTTAGTTGTTATCTGAGGTTTTGATATTAATGATAATAACCCATGAAATATTAAATAATGTCAAAAAAATAAGATCATAACTTAAGAAAGTACATCAATAAAATCACTTAAGGAATACATTACATTGCACATAAATAGTCAATAAGGCTGTGAATCATGAGATAAATTTTCTTACTTTTATCAAATAACGCCACCTGAAATTTTCCCTTTCTTTAAACTTCACATATGGCATTGAATTTCAATAGAAATGAAGTTTTGGGAATGATTAATGTTAGTTGTATAAATTAATGTTGTGAGTGGTGTTTTACTTGGTTCAATTGTCCACATTGACAATTAATGCAGGGTTTTTCTTGAGCTGTTTTGAGGACCGATTTGGTTGTGTTCCTAATGGCAAAAAGTACGTTTTTTCATAATCGCTAGGCAAAAATTCCCAATTCAATGAGATAAAAAAAACGAAACGAAAAAATTAATTTACAGCAGTTAAAATGTTTATTGAATTCCTAAATCATTCAAGTAACAAAGTTTTCAATATCTAAATACAAAAATAAACATAATATTTGTTATTTTTAGTTTTATTTGGTTATTTTAAGTTATTTTTATACAGTAGGACTTTTTCCTAATTGTTGCGAAAATTCCCAATTCTTGGAGTTGGGTCATGTTCCCAAAATGCTGAGAATAAACCCTGTAATGTATAGTAGGGAAACAAATTCATGATGGGTTTCAGACTGTTTTTGTAAAATCAAGTGTCTGATGACAATCATCTGACTTTCTGTATGTCCTAATTCCATGATCCTCCTGCCCTGATCCCATTGTATGGTCTCATTTGCAGAAGGATTAGTTTGTGGCACCTCACTAAAATAACATTAAGGCAATATGTTGTGTAACTATAGGTGAACAGTTTCATGATGCCCATCCTATAAATGGATTGGTCCTGCTTTTGTGACTTTATCTATAGTGGCTCCTGGTCTTAGTTATTTGATAAAAAAACTGTTTCTTTGTTTGATGCTAAATTTATTGGATCAGATACACTCTAGTGTTTTTTCTCTCATGTGACTTTCTTTCCCTCTCTTTTGTCGTTGGATCTCTGTTGGTGCAGTCATGTTTATTTGATAGGAAGACTAATGGTTATGAAATTACAACAGTCACCAGAAGTGAGGTCAGAGAGAAGTATTGTACACTTAATTCCATAGATTTTGTGTTTTCTATCGCTATTGAATTCAAATAACAGAAGTGACGTAAAATAAACAATAAGCAAAATGGCACCCATCTTGTTTTGATGACACTGTGTAGGATATAATGAAAACATTTATGGTGGAGTACATGCAAGATTAGTGACACTAGTGATTTAATTGAAATTTGATAATTTAGATCACATAATTATAGAGCTCTGAACATTTTTTCTTGAGATAGAGGACAACAAATTAAGGACAATTTATTAAGAAGAGGGGAGGAGGAATCATTCAGATTAGGACACTTATTTAATAATTAAATTTTGCTGTGATATTGTGGAAATTCGTGTACATCTGAACAACATGTATATAACAAGAGCGTGAGTACATTTTAATTGATAAATAAACGAATTGCAGCTACTGTATTTGAAATCTTGGTAAATCAATTTTTTACCTACTCACATCATAGTTATTAGCTACACATTTCCCTTTCTGAGATAGGGAGGTTGGAATGTTCTTTTTTTCAATCAAAAACTGTTTTTAGAATTAATTACCTGCATTGTAATAGTAGAAAAAAGATAGTTTTAATACCTTACACAACTTGTTATCGGCTAAGAGTTGTAGAAAATCTACATTGACTGCATTGAATATGACAGAAGTCCCTGTCGCACTCTTTTTGTCCACACTAAAACTTGGATTACACCTGGCATAAATGTCTATTTTAAGCAACCAATGGAATTTATTTCTTCACTTTGTTTACCAGATTTTTAGAGGCATCCAAAAGGGTCAACTTGATATAACTTTTACGATAAACGTTTACTTTTTTCTTCTATTTTTTTCTGTAAACTTTTGACTAAGTGTAATTAGAGTTAATTTTCTGTGAATAATCGCATTGATGAATGAGTTTGAATTGTTTTTCCAAGAATTTTGGACTTTTTTCTTCAAGATTCTTGCATTAATTTCGAAATTACATGAAGCGCTAATGAGCGCATGCAATATTTATAGTAATAATAATAATATAATATAGTGTGACTGGATTTGTCATGCTTTTTAATGCAACTAGCAGCCTTTGCATCAAACTTTGAATTTTCCGAGGGCTTCTTTGTGAATTGAATGATAACAGCATTAAAATATTGGTTTGTTTCATATATTTTACAGTAACAATGTGTCAACACAAGTTTGCATATTTTGTAAGACACTGATTAGCATACAAGGAAGCAGTGAACAAATATCATCCTTTAGTGAGAATTTTGTATTTCATACTCTACATTGTCAAACCTGCAAACAAAGGACACCTGTCTGCAAAGGACACAGTGGTTTCTGCAGGGTGTCTTGGTACACAAGTTTGACTGTATTTTACAGACTTTTAAGTAACAAATTGTAGCTTGTACATCCATTAAAGGCATTGTGTACAGATTTCAGCACAAGCCTGACTTCACATTATCATAAGGGGTGCTTATGCTAGATATTTTCAAGCACTTTCCATTTAGATTTAATTTGATCTTGTTTTCCATCTGCATCTGGTACTCTCCCATGATACAGCTTCATATTTAAACATTTTCAAGTTTTCAAAAGAACAGTTGAAGTGATTTACTGAATTTAGTGCAATGCCCTTTTCAAACTTTGAATGAGTAATTCAAACTTCAAACTGTGAGTTTTGCAAGTCTTTCATCAGGTGTAGAATTACATTATGTATGTGCAGAGCAAATGTTGACTACTGTAACATTGATTGCCTGTATTAGTTATGGTAAAAATCAAATGTTTTCTTAATATAGTGGACTATGTATTAACTACATATGTGTTATCACTTGTGGAATATTATCCTGTATGCTATTCTACCTGTTGTACAATTTGTGAAATAGCCTTTGAGCTATAGTGAAAATTACAGATAAATATGTTGATGGTGATTGACTTTCAAGGAAGATTTTTGGAAAAAAGCAAAAAGTTCTTGTATTTTTGTATAAGTGATTGAATAAGCTTTAAAATGATGTATAATATGATACGGGTTTTGAAGGATTTCATTTTTCGTCCGACCTCCCTATCTGATATCATGTTGTTGTTGTTGGCTTTGTTGCAGTTCTAATTTATTGATTCTTTCATTCAATTTCTATAGTAGTTCTTTTACCTCACTTAATTCACTATTTTCTTTCTCATTTGTGTTGACTACTGAGTGACAAGTTTTTATATCAGTATCTGCTTTTGTTTCTACCATATTGTCTTCTATTTTTCTCAGCTCTGTCTCGAATTTGTCATAGTCAGTCATGACACCATTCTTGTAGGCAGCTTGTTGTTTGATTTCTTTTCTTAAACCTTCATATAAGATTCTTTTTAGTTGCTCATCATCACTTCTTTTCATCCCATCTAACACCACAGCTTGGGCAAACAGTTCTTCCAACCTTGATGCTTATAATGCTACAGATTCTTTCAGTTTTTGTTCACAGGAATAAAATTTCTTTTATATATACTTTCCTTGGTTTCTATATTTCCAAAAGTACTCTCAAGTTCATACATCACCCTGTTCCAAGTCTACGTACTATGTCACTTGCATTCCCTTTTAGCGCTTTTCTTATCCGTTCTTATCATTTGAAAAAATTTTCCACTAAAAGTGCTTCTACTTCAAACTTAGCCGCGGCCGTGGTCCAGTGGTTAGTGCGCTGGACTTGGAACCGGGAGATCCTGGTTCGAATCCCGGCCGCGGCAGGTTATACGCTGTCATGAAAATTTGACAAAAATGTCGATTTTCCTCCACATGTGGAGAAGTTGCCGGCTCCTTGTGGAAGGGTAAGTTAGTACTGGTTGGTATATAGTCCCGAAAAACTGGTTAGGTGAACTGGTCGCCGTATATTATTGAAAAATTGTTGAAAAACAGCATTAAACCCCAATACAAACAACAACCAGAAATCTACTTCATACTTGAAGGTAGCCCACTTTACATCTCCTTTATTATCTTCACCATAGAAGTTTGGTAATTTCGGGAAATAAAATTGACCATGTTTTTCCCTTTCACATGGTCTTTCTATAGAATGTATTATCTTGGTCTGATTCTTTATGTATAAGGTCCTCGGAACTTTCAAGTCTTAAGGCTTTACAAGTAATCAACAGTTGTTGGTCATTTTCCATGGAATCTTTTTCTTCTAATTTCAAAGCCATATTTATTGATATCACTATCAACTTGATATCCACAGTAAGTTAATTTATATGTAATATTGTTGTAATTTTCCTTCAATATTCAGTCAATTTCTCTATCAATATTCACATAGGAATAGTTCACATAAAAATCTTAATGTTCTTAATTAACCAATTAGTAAATGTATTTACTTAGTCTATTTCTCTATGGTCACTTCTACTACACTATACTTCATTTACGGTAAAGATTTAGTCATCATTGGAGACAATTAGTTCAGTCAGTCTGAATTCCAATCTCCTAATCCATGAATTAACAATTCAATTCAATAAATGTATCAGTGTTAAGTATATAATAACTCAATCACCATTTAATTTACATTAACACAAACTTCATCTATCATATTCCACTTTAACTTTTCTATACCTGTCCACTTACAAATATTTCACAATATTTAATTAATCTTCAACACTACACATCCTCAAGTCTACTCAAGTATAATCACTAATTTATCTCATTCAATTAGATCAACACTTATTCCAAAAATAATACATCACTCAGAACTCACTGAATTAAAAATATTTCAATTAAATTCAACAAAATTGAATCGATTTAAGCTCATTTCACTCAAACTCAGTTATATCATCACTCAAACTCAATATATATCATCACTCAAACTCAGTTTATATCATCACTCAAGCTCAGTTTATATCATACTCAAACTCAGTTTATATTATCACTCAAACTCAGTTATATCATCACTCAAACTTAGTTTATAACATCACTTAAATTCAGTTATATTGCTCAAACTCAATCACAAAATAAAATTCCATAAATTGTTTCAGCCAATTATGCCTCACTGCATATACGAGGGCTGTTAAAAAAATTGCTTATTTTCGCATTACACCCTAGAAACTTAAATAAATGCCAATCCCTTTACTTCATACCTTCAAAGTATTCCCTGTGACTAGAAATACATAACTTCAGACAATAAATTCATTTCTGAAAGGCGTCACTGTATGCTGATTTGGGTATAGTTCTAAGGTATCGGAAAACAGCAGAACCCATTGCCTGTCTTGACCAATATTTTCGACCAGCAAGGTAATTTTTCAGTTTTGGAAAGAGGAAAAAATTGCAAAGAGCAAGATCTGGATAATTTAGGGAATGAGGGAAAACATTGACTTTCTCTTGTTTAAAATGTTGGAAACTATTGTAGAAGTATGGGCCGGGGCGTTGTCATGAAGAAGACAAACGTGTTTGAACTCTGTGACCAGAAGTCGTTTTTGGTAGTACTTTTTCAGTTTCTTCAGCACGATGTCTCTGTAATGCTTCCCTGTTATGCTTTTACCCCTTTTGACAGGGACTTGAATTGCTATGCCTTCGGTTGAAAAGAAAACTGCGTACAAAACCTTCTTGGTGCTTAACAGCGTTTTGCAATAATGAGTCTTTTGCAGTTTCTAGTTGCCCATATTTTATTATTATGTTTTCGTACTGGCTCAAAATCGTGAATCCAGGTTTCATCTCCAGTTACTATATCAGCTAACTTGGATTGGTCATATTCTGGAAACATTCTGAGAAGTTTTTTGACAATTTTACCGGTTGAATCTTTTTATCATCTGCTAACAAATGAGGTACCCACATAGCACTAATCTTTCTAACATTCAGTGTTTTCTTCAGAATAAATTGTACACTTGATAGTGATATACCTACTATCCATGCTATATCACGCACTGTATACCTAGCATCTTTCTCAATGATTTCTTTTACTTTGCGACGATTTCTTTTGCTGTCACATGCTTGGTCTGCCTGATTTTGGTGCATTTTCAACACACTATAGGTCGGAATCAAATTTCTTTTTCCACGTACGAATAGTGTCATAAGATGGCGAAGTGTTGCCATAAACAACTTTAATTTTGCTGAAAATATCTTCCTATGAACAACCAAGTAATGTGCGAGCTTTTATATAAGCCCACATCTCTTCTTCCTTATTTACGTTTTTGCCAACCATTTTCATATACAGTAGTCAATGACTGTGTGTCTTCAAATGAAAAATTCGCTACACATTGAGAAATTTTGTCGGTACATGTATATATCGTTGTAAAGGTATTGAATAGAACTATCCAGTTGTATCGAGATTTGTTGAAATTTCCTTGTGGATATCGAATTACAGTGCAATAAGCAATACTTTTCGAACAGCCCTCGTATATTTTTAATAACCTCTAGTTACTTTTAAGAATACTAATATAAAAAAAACAGTGCACTTGTATTAATATGACTTGAAGTATAATAAATGATTTATTATACATCAAACTGTCATAAGATTTACTTATTACCTTATACAATTGAAATATAATTACTTTATATAATAATATTTCTCAGGTATATAAAAAACATTCCAGGTAAATACTATTTATAATGTATATTTTGCATGTTATGGAAAATAAATCTGGGTTATTTATTTTTTTTTTCAATTATTATAATTACTAACACAATTTCTTTTCTAACTACAACCAATTACAAACATCTAATACATAATAAGTGAATCTACAAATCACTTTATACTACATATAACTACCTAAGATTCTTTGCTGTATAACATCACAGTTATGTAATGCAGTACAATAAATATATATTCGCTGTTAAATGTTCAATTAGACTGAACAAATAAAGTAAAGGTCAAAGTCATGCATCAAACTGGGTCAACCAATGAAATCAACAATATGAATCAGATTTGCATAAGTATTATGAATGGATCATCAAATAGAAATTGCTTGTTATTAAAAGGTAAACAAACCACACTTGACTGTAACAACCTCATCCAACAGTATTTCTTATGAATACAAACAGAAATTATCAATTGTCTAATAATATGCTACTCAAAACATGTGGTTCAATGAATCACAGACAACAAATTATAAGGGAGGGGAGAACCCAAGTATATTTACATACTGGTTTATATGAAAGTGAAAATAGAATGGTCTAGTTGCATGTTGCATGAGGTTGAAAAAAATGGCATTAAACCCCACTGACAATAAGTCACATAAAAACAAAATATGTTGCATGCTTAACAACAAATCAAATACAGCAAAACATGTACAAATGTTAAAAAAACACTCAGGCAGACCTAAGATTCTGGATTTAGTTAAATTTTGATCTTGATCTGATAAAACAACCCACAGTACATATATAAATATTTGATTACTACAGTAATTACAACTTAGATGGGCCATTTTGGGGCCTGCAATTTTTCATTGAAAAAATGTGAAAGGCCAGCAAACATACATGGTAAATGTGGATGATATGTCCATGGCGTCTATTCCAGAAGTATAAAAAGAGACACAATGATTTAGTGAGGTTGGAAATTACAAATTTAAGTAAACTATTATTGTTATTCACTTATGTGTTCTCTGTCTCCTATTAACATCCATATCTGATGTGCCTCCAGCTGGCAACTCAGGCATTTGTGTGCTTCTGAATAATTTTCTATTTTTACTAAATTATTTCTCAAGACAACTTGTCCATTCTTTTTTGCCATATTACACCATGTCAACGTCAATTACTAATAATGTATTTATGCTGATGCAAAAAGAATCCAATATTTGGCATGCTGAAGTAATGCATCCAATAACTAATGCACTTTGGGGTGTTCCATAAGAATAACATACTATGATTTTTGTAAATATGCAGTAGTGGTGCACACTGTTTATTGTGATCAATGCCTATAACTTTTTAATTGCTCAATGTCTTGACTTAAGTTATTATACCAGTCAAATGCTGCCCCCATTATTAAAACATGCCAAAAAATTTAGCCAACTGTCTGCATTTCCAGTTGCAGTACCATAATACTTGTAATTTCTCAACCAACCTTTAGCATCATTCTTTCAAGGATCAAACATTCCAACAAAATCAACTTAAAAGGAGGCAACCTGATTTGATGCTTGGATCACTGACATTGTTCCATTGTTGTTGACTCATGTTGTTGTCTTCTGTTCAATGAAACATTTCTGTTGACATTTCTGATTGCTCACTGTCTTTGTCTGTTGTTGTTGATATTGGTCCTTATGATCTCCATTGAAAACTATTATTGGTGTTCTCATTAAGGACCAACCTGCTCCAGCAAGTTCTCACAGCATTGTTTTGTCTGCTTGGATGTTACTGTATATTGTATAATATAATAATGTTCATTTTGTCTTTGTGTTAAAACCTTATTCACTTTGCTTATCTCTTTCACTGCCAAATTTCTGATAAGAAGCATTTCTCAATGCTAAGTATCTCCTACTTGTGCTCACCCTGTTCTCCGCAAGTAACTGCAAACTTCTCCGCATGAATTGTTTGAGTTAGTGGTGGATAACGCTATGTTCTGACTTTGAGATAACACATTAAGTATTCACTTTGGTGAAACATTACCTGTGAGTTGTTGTTTCTTCAGGTCAGTACATTGAAAATTAACTGTACGATATGTCATAGCTTTTATAAATAACTTTTAAAATAACAAATGCAAGCAAATAATAGACATATTTAGGTAAATATTATTATACATATACAATAGTTTTTCAATATACATGTATACTAAAACAAACTTTAAAACATGTAATACAGTTTCATATAGGAATACTTTAACACAAACTTTGTTCACTGGTTTAACTGTATGTACTAAGGCCTCACCTTGGTTACACAAAATGTGGCCTTTATTGACAGATGGCCTTTATTAAAAATTCAGTTTGTTATAAATAATCAATGATGGTTTTTCAAAGAATGGCCTTTATTCACTGGGTGGTCTTTATTTGAAGATGACTGCAAACACTGGTTTGACTGTACATTGTTTCTGTAACAAGTTTGGTGTGATTCTTCCATTAATTTAAACTGACACATCATTAATATACTCATTCACAGAAATGTGATTGTAATGAGTTATAAAAAAGACACACGAACTTGCCTTCTGCTGCCCTTTTTTTCCCACTCCATGCCTGATCTTTCCATAGGGCCCCCAGCTGGGTGGGAGTTAGAATTCCTACATAATATTCCTACAGTACAGCAGCTTTGACTATAGAACAAATTCAAATAAAAAGGGACATAATTCTATCATAATCCAAGCCAGGGTTATTGCATTTGGTTGATGACCTAAAATGACATCCTCCCCCAGCTGGAGGGGGGGGGTAGAATTCCCCAGCTGTTGCACTACAGAGGGGTAAGACTCCCCCACTGTGCCTGCCTGTTTGCCGTGGGCTGCAACCTGTGTTGCCTGATGACAGGATCCTGGTGGTTGAGTAGGGCCAGGGTATGGCTGCTTAAACTCTGCCCCTGCAACACACCACTTCGGCCTTAATTTGGGCTAAATGGAAGGTCAGGAAGGCCCGTCCTGATCAATTAACCGGTCATGCTGATAATGTTCCCCCTCTCACTACTTATAGTACCATAAACTAAATTTCCCTCTTTCTAACTCTAACCAGCCCTTTAAATATTGATGCCTTGAAGTCTAAATTTTGAAGCAAATTCCAGGGCTTTAATCTGAATCAAAGGCTGTCACATTGATTCCCCTTGAAACAGTGTCTTTAACCCATGTTGACATAAGTTCATTAATTTCCTCATTTCCTGTCAAGTATCAATGACATTTGTAATTGTCATGCCAATAGAGTTCTTTCCCTTGATTTGGGGATAACTTAATCAAAATATTAATGAAATTTATATTGATGGATCATCTCAGAAAAATTGTTAAAAATACAATCAATGTAATAATGTTACACAATTGTTGATTAACATAATAGACCTACATGCTAACAATCCGAGGCGATAGTTATCGATGATGGTTTATATTAGTGGTAAGAAAATGTGTGAAACTGTTAGGTGTCAGTACATTGTTTGTTTTGCAATTGGTTGTTAATCTCTAAAGTCATTAAAACAGACTAAAGTTGATCATTGGGTCCACAAATATACAATCTCTGGTCACATCAGACAGGAAGTTGTTTAATTCAGCTGATTTATATAAATGTTCCAGCAATCTGTAAAACAGCTTATTGCTCAGACAGTTTCAACTGTATCGCAATTAAAACAAAATCCTGTAAGGTATGCATAAAGAACATGTTCTTTTGCGAATCAAATTTTTTTTTTAGAATAACATATCCAAACACAAGTCTACTCTTGAAGGAATTTTAGCAATTAGCAAGTCAAGATTGGCATTTCATTTTGGAAGCGTAAACACTACTCATCAGCATCTGGGTCCAAGTCCTTATCACAAAGTCTCTGGCAACTCTCCATTGACATATAGGACCCAATGCTAGTAGGAAAATCATGCTTCTTAACCTTGTGTCTTCCCAACTCCTCTACTTCACTGTCACTGGTGATTATAATCACTGAAGGCCCCTCTGTGACTGAGGCATAGGACATTGTAAGCATCTTTCATGCTTGTGACTTCATTTTTTCTTGGGCAGAATGTTTTTTGTTTGTGAAGACATCATATGTCTTAATATGTGATCTTGATAATTGGTTGTTGTCTACAGCAGATGCTTGAAAATTACCTTAGCCATTAATAAAAGAATTGATTTTTGTTGCTGTTTATTGTCCTTATAAATCTCCTGGCGCTCAGTGCCATACATTTGTCTTTCTTGGGCATTGTAAAATTGCCGAGGCCTGTCATGTGTCCATTTTTCTCTCAATTTTCACTCCACTCATTTCTTTCATAATCTTTTTGCTTTTGTTTTTTCTCTTCGTAGCTTATTTTTCTCTTTTTACCTGGCCTTTCCCCCTCAAAATACTTTAAAAAACACCATTTTACATAACAGATCCAAGTGATAAGAAAACCTAATGATGCACTTTCCCAATCAGAATGCACAATACAGAAATCAAACAAGATAACAAATCCTGTCTGTCCTGTCATCTGGTCTTTCAGCTATGAAAAGCTTGTTATCAATACCTTGTACATTTAAACACTGTACATGTAGGCACCTGAGTTGCCTGCCAATGGTTGCTGAATCTATCATAACAAATCCAGGTCTTTCCAGGATTGCAAACAACCACAGGGCACTCCATACTACAATCTGGCCATGCCACTCTGTTTCCCTTTTCAATTTGTGCCATAATTAATAAAGTAAATGTAATTTAAACATGGTCTTCTACACAGTTTATTGCATACGTCTCAAATATCTATATCTATGTTATATATATTATATTTCTGTGATAATATTGCCCTTTTCAATAATTTCATATTTGTTGTAATATTAGTAATGTTTTACTGCAAAATATAGCTTTCCATCTGTGATACATTTTAAGTGAAAATTTTGTTGTTATTATTATCAAAGTTTTTCAACTCAATGTATAAAAATAGTTAAACAATGTGCCAAAAATTTATAAGTCATACAATTTAATGTAATTTTTACAAGTACTACAATGGAAATAAGGATTCAATTCCTTTTTTAGACTATCCTGATATTTAATGTTTTTGACATGGTTTAATTTTATTTTATAAATTCCTAAATTTTCTATTCCATCTTATACAATCTTTTATATTTAATACATCATTATATATTTTTTTTAATTTTTGAGTATTTAAATATCAAATTTGTGTTATCCATGTTTTTTAAATCATTGCTTTTAATTACTTTTTAGATATTGCATTATATATAAATTTTAATAGCATTCACATTATGTTTTACCAACATCTGTAATTACCGCATTCTCAAAGCGACACTTTTGTTTTGTTCTCTATATTTATATATGTTTCAGTGTCTGTATAATATATATTTATATACAAGATTGTTTAGATTGTAAATATGAAATAAATAATAAAAAAATTCAATTCACCAAGCCTGGACACAATTCATTTTTATTCATGATGGAGTAATATATTTTTTTAAAAATAAGATTGGTTTTGATGGTTTTTGTTCATTCATCTGGTCTTCATCAGTTACAATTGATTTTAATGTCTTTGTACTTATCATTGAACACTCACCTATGATGAGGCAATCAGTATTTCCTTGGTTTTCATCAACATTATTTATAACCTAGTGTATCTCTTTCCATTTAATTCTTGTATTTCTTAAATCAACAATTTGTTGTTTTAAATCTGCAACATTTTTCCATATTTTTGGTATAACATCCTTTAAATACCCCTCATGATCTTGAAAAAGATAATTTTTTATTCCAAAACTCATATGATACATAACACCCTATTAAAATTAACATTATCATTCTTTTTTACCATTAATTAATATTGCTGCTTCCCAAAGTCCTTGTTTCTATGTACCATCTAATGTAAAAACATTTAAATTATCAATATGAAATTTCATATATGTCTTAAATTCTATTGTATAAATTGTACATGCTGGTGTAGAAAAATCCAATTTAAACTTGATAATTTCACTTAAAGCACTTATATAAGGGTTATTAGTTCACATTTTGAAACCATGTCTTTTCATTTGTTATTGAGCACTCACCTTTTATGTTTTCATCAACATCACTGGAATGTGCCTTCTCTTCATGTATGGAGCATGTAATTTTATCTACTTTAACGTTTCAACCCATTTCTGATGTATCTCCTTTAAAACCAAAGATGGTCAACATAGCACTAGGCTTAAATGATACATCCAAGTATTTGGGTACTAGTAATGTTCAGAACCCAAAGTTTGGGGTATAATTTTTAAGCTATGATGTGCAGTAAATGATTATTATGATCATCTGTGTATTAGGAGACAACCATTGTTGAAGAGAAATAAAAATGGATTACATGGGTTTGTTTGTTGTCCAAATTTTTCATTTTCCATTACTCAACAGATATGGATTAGAAAGGGATGGTATTTCTTTGTAGTACTCCATTATGCTTGTTCATGTACTGAGTAATTCAAACAGATTGAGTTCTGACTCAAATCCTTCTGTAATAAAGTCATAGTGAATTTATGTGTACTGTCGAACAAACTTTTAAGTGATTTTTTCCTTTCAATTTGAATCTGAATAAAGGGTGTATCATTCAGTTTATGTATTGAACAATATTTCGGTATCTCCCATATTAAACATAAATTATTCAAATTACTTAGTTTGGTATTAGATATGTTGATTTTCTGAAATAATGACATGCGTATCTTGTTGTACTGCTGTATGTATATAATTTGTTATTGTAAATAATGTGTTATTGTTAGAATTGAAATGGACATTTTTTTGCTTACCAAGGTCAAAATCAGTTCCTCAGACATAGCTTTGTACAGGCTTGATTTTGAGTTAAGTATTTTTAAGGCAAAAGCACTGTTACCTTTCTCTTCCCTTAAATTAAGTAATGTAAAAAAAGTCATATTGAATTCACCTTGTAAAGATGAAATACAATAAAAGTACAATGATTTCATGGAAATGGAAAAATAGTATATATGTATTCATGTATATAACAATTTATATATTATTCATATAATCTAGTTCCTCAAAATGTGGGAAAATACAGGTCCTGGAAAGACCAATGGAATGGTAACTGGTGCCTTCTCCTAACAGGATCATTTTTCTTCCTTTCTGTCCTCTCTTTCCTTTTGGTAGGAAATCTGTTTCTTTATCCCATCCGTCCTGTCGTCTGGCCTTTCAGTTATTAAAAGCTTGGTATTAGCACTTTGCACATTTAAACACTACATATAGGCACATGAGTTGCCTGCCAATGCTCACTGAACCTATTATAACTAATCCAGATCTTTCAAGGGTTGCAAACAACCACAGGGCACTCCATGTCACTCTGTCTCCCTTTGACTTTTGTCATAATTAATACAGTAACTTATTTGAATGGTCTTGTACTCAGTTTATTGCATATGACTTATGTATCAAGTATTATAACATGATATAGCTAGTTTTATCATTGAGTTAGGCCACACATTTCACACTTCCAGTCATACATGAGACATACTCCAAATATAAGGATCTTTTATAATCATAAGCAATATAATATAATTAATAATATAAAATTAACATAAATCAATAATATTATGTTTTTTATTAAGTGCACTTTCAATCATACATTAGGCGTACTTTCAAAATAAGGATCTTTTATAATCATAAACAATGTGATATAAATAAATAATATAAAATTAATATATACCAATACTATTATGTTTTATTATTAAATCAGGCTATGCATTACATACTTTTCAATCATACAAGAGGCATACTTCCAATATAATGATCTTTTGTAATAGTTAGTAATACAATATAAATAAAAAATAAAAAAAATGTAAATCAATTATATCTAGTACTTTGCTTCCATTCCAGAATGCATACAGTGTGTCAACTTTGGCACAAAACTATAAACACATTATGGAATGATTCTAATGATGATAACTGTTTAGCACATGACAGTTTCTTGATATTATTCACCAACAATCTGTCTTTTACCACATTTGTCAGCTCTGCTTATGGCTTAAATCCTTAAAAGTATCATTATGCACAAATATCTTTTCTACTACTAATATACAGGAACCAAAAAAGACAGTCCTAGACATCACTCTGTTTGATCTTCTATTTATACTTGTATTTCTTCTTTTAATTTATACCTTTTTCATCCATTGTTGTTGTCCATTATCACCACTAAGCAAAACAGTCACCATGACCTTCATGGACATAAGCATGATTCAGTATTGACAGCTGTGTATTCTCCATCCCCAATGCTGCTTGCAGTACACCTATAAATGTGGTTACTGATAGATCAGGCCTAGGCATGTACCTTCTCACATCCTCAATGTGCCGACAGCCTCTTAATTCTTGAAAATACATTATACAAAATAAAACCATTGTAATATATTGTACATAGAAACAAAAAATTGTAGCAACTATTTCCTACAAATAAATGGTATGTTTGCAAGAAGCTACTGCAACATGTTTTCTAATACAGAGTGGTACTTCTGAAACCAAATACCACACACTTGAAGAAAATTGTCATACTGACTGCGCAAAAGATGGGGAAACTGTTGCGTTTACGGGAAATGAATAAAATATGTTGTATGCTGCACAAGTCCTTTGTTTTTCCAGCTGAGTTGAAGGCCATTGATCTTGCCATTAATCTTATTGAAAAATCAAATTATAATCATTTCATCATATTCTCAGACTTGTTTTCTACATTACAAACCTTGTATAATAGGAATTTGGTCAGTACCCCTGTTAGTGATATCCTCTTGAAAGCAAATCTCTCGCTTCAGAACATCCAAAGAATTTCATGTAATTTTAAGGTAATGATAGAGCTGAAGCAAGTGCTAAATCAGCCCAGACATTACAAAATTCAAATATCAAATTCCACTCATTGATATTAAATATTCTATGAATAGGTGTATCCATTCTTCCTGGCAGTCCCAATTGGATGCCAACATTTACAACAAACTTCACTCTGTCAAGCCAACCGTTGGCAAATGGCACACCTCTGTAATGCATTTCCATTCGTTGGAAAGAGGTAATATTATCTAGATGTTGAATTTGTCATTCACATTTAACCTATTCTTGTTTTTTTTCACAAGAGATGATATATGCCAGAATGCATTCCTGCAATGCACCGCATTCTATCAAATATATTCTTGTTGATTGCATTGACCTTCAGCCATTCTGTTTAAACACTTTGATGTCAAAAGCATGAATGCACTTTTTAAAAGTGTCCAACCTGAAACAATTATTACCAGCATAAAGGAAATCTATACAATAATGGACTATACAATAAACGGTGATATTTTTGCAAGCTCTGATTAGCTGGTCAAGGTGCTCTTTAGACAGAATTTTTAGCTCACCTTATTAACCCTCTAAAGGTCACAGTTTCGTTTGGAGGTTCACCAAACCTTGTCAAAATGATTGTCATAATTATATCTTGGTTAGGTTCAAACATATAGGTTCAAACATATTTTATCTGGAGTCAATAACTAGGTCACCAGGTCAAATCATTGAAAAACCTTGTTAACTCTCTAGAGGACGCAGTTTTGATTGGATCTTCAACAAACCTTGTCAAAATGGTTGTCTTGATGATATCCTGGTTAGATTCGAACATGGGTCTTCTGGGGTCAAAAACTAGGTCACCAAGTCAAATCACTGAAAAACCTTGTATACCCTCTAATGGCCTCAGTTTTGATTGGATCTTCCTCAAACTTTGTCAGAATGTTTGTATTAATAATAACTCAGGTCAAATCACAAGAAAACCATAGATGTTGCAATCATTACTCAGGTGAGCGAAAAAGGGCCATCTTGGCCCTCTTGTTAAATTAAATCAACATATCATAATCTTAAAAATATTTAATTATGATAGTAGAAAATATAGCCTATGAGTGGCATGGCCTAACTGCCCATAAGTAACCTTGTCATTTCATCGTCATTTCGTAGCATTGTTTCATTGAAATATCATCGAAATGTGCTTTTAAACGTTTTATTTAGGATAGCAAGGTAGACCTCTGGCATGGCTTAACTGCCAGTATCCTCGTCTTTTCTTCAAAATTTGCTTTTAATTGTTTTTATTTAGAAAAGCAAGGTAGACCTCTGGCATGACTTAACCACCTGTAAGTAACCTTGTCTTTTCATTAAAATTTGCTTTTAAACGTTTTTATTTAGGAAAGCAAGCAAACCTCTGGCATGACTTAACCTTGCCTTTTGAAATAAACAAAAAAATGTTTAAATAAAACCAAAACTCATGGGCCAAGGACTTATGTCCTCCTAGAGTTCTTTATCTCTGATGATAAATCAAGGGGAGTCTTAGTCATTATCTGTATTTCAATTTGAGTTTCAATTCCAAATTAAAATTTGATCTTATTATACTCGTATGATATCAAGTTTTAATTTATATCATACCATGATATTATCACTATATTATATTTTGTAACGTTTTTTCTTTACAATATCATTGATATGTTTTTCTTGCATTAAGATGAAGAATTTCACCAAAAATGCAAAAAAAGGGAACTGATTAATGTAACTTCTTGTTGCTTCATATTATTACATTATCTTATGCTTACGTTATCTTATTAAATAACTTGTTATTATTATCTTTATCATCTTGATGCGTGCTGTATGACTATTAGTTGTCGATGAGTCATAAAATACCACTAAACAAACATGACAAACTAATCGTAGCTATAAACCCAAATATTGTACAATAATCACATCACTTAATTATATCAGGATACTTTTTTTATTTTATGATATATTTGATTCATTTTACTAACATTCTAATTGAAATTTTAGCCATATGTGCGAAATATGATCAATACACCTTTTTGACACTTCGTATCATAATCCATTACCATAAGCTACCTTCATCATCATCATCCATCATCATCAACATCATAATTATCATCACCACTACCATCATCATTGTAATCATCATCATTACCATCATCGTTACCAACATCATTACCATCATCATTATCATCACCACCAAAATCATCATTATTATCATCATCGTTATTATCATTAACAACACATCCATCATTATCATCTACTTCTTCATCATCATCACCACATGTAATTGACCACTACCACTATTAATGGCCGCCACAATTATTAGTACAAAAAAAACACTCTAACATCAGTGCTAGAGTAAAGACTTTAATTCTGTGAAAGTCATTTTGACTTGTCACTCTACAAGTGGCATAAACTTGAACATTGATGTGAGATCTTAAACCTTTCTTGCTGACAAATTGCTCTTAATTTCTAGTTGTTTCACATCTGTGAACAAGTTATGTTCATTTGCTGTTGATTTCCAAGTTTTTCTCTGAATGTTACCTTCAACAAATTCAATGTCAAATTACAGCTTATAGTATATTTTGGTGTGTGACTTGATGTTAAGGCTTTTTGCTTTTGAAAAAGGGATATTTTTTGTAGACAGGTTTATCAGCCCCTTATTTGAAATCAAACATATTGTTTGATTTCTGTAGTACAACTATCATTTTGTCTGGTCATATCAGTTTCATGGTACGGATAACTCCCTGTGGGCTGAACGTTTATTATTTAATTACATCAAATTGATAGAGTTTGATTGTTTAGTTGTTGATCATTAGAATATAAAACAGAAAAAAAGAATGGATTTTTATGCAATCTTTTTGCATTTTGAACAAATATGTCCACATTCAAATTAGTCTGAAATAAGTGACGTTTTATCAATAAATATCACTGCAAAAAAGATAATGTTTATTAAATAGATGTTGATTTGAAACTACTATTACTCTCTCTGGAGTGGCCCTCTTTTGAGCAACTCTAAACCTCCTTTCAACAACAGCATGATTTTTACCCACTGTACAATTTAACTATGAATTTTACCTCTTTAGAGCAACAACCTCTCAACAACAATATAATTTTGCTTCTCCCAAAGGGTGTTGCTTTAGAGGGGTTGCACTGTATTATAAATCATATTTTCCTTATGTCAGTATCTTTAGAAAATAAAAAAAAATACTGTTTATGTCAAAAGATTTGTTATTAAAATAACATTCTAAAAATCAATATATTGTGTAGATTATTCAGCCATTATTTATGGTCACATGACAATTAATACTAATTTTTGTTGTAGAGCATGAATACAGAGTATTGTTCCACTAAAGTAAAATGGAGACAGAACATTTAAATAATAAATGCTAGTCAGTCACATGTCCAAATACAATACATTTCACTGGCTAACTATTATATTGCTTTATGTTCAGGAGAAAGAGCACGTTAAGAGTTAAAATATGTAAAAATAGTGGATATAGAGCAAAATATTAGGCGGGAAATCTGTTCTTAAGTCTCAAAGTTTAATGATCACATGATATTTATGTAGATCTCTTTGAGCTGAAAACAGCAATGTAAGCATCTTATTTTTTGAAAATTTGGACCTGAGTGGATGTAAGTTTTTCTTTAATATTTTAACATAAACATGTTTTTTTATGTTTCGGTTATTAAGTTCATTAAGATTTAGAGCCATTTTCAAGTTAGTTTTAACAACTGATTTTATTGAATTATCTAATTTCATTATATTTTTCCAAGTTGACAGGACGGATTTTTGTAATTTTGAATATTCAGAGAGCCAATTGGATTTATCTTTTAATGTATGTAAAACTTCTTTTTGATTTATTTTACCGTCTTTTATGATGTCATTTATAAATAGTATTCCAGAGTTTATCCATGGTTTATAAATAGGACATTTTCTATGATGTTTTATGAATCTGTTGTTCTATATGAGCTGCTTTCAAATCTCATAGAATGATGCTGGGTTCTCAGTTTTGTTTGTATTACATAATTCAATGTAATTTTCTAAAATTTAACAATAAAAAATCGGTAAATTTCTTTTAGGATACGGGAGAGATTTTAGTGGGTCAATATTCATTTTAAAAATGAGTTGATTTTGGCCGAACTGATAAAAAAAAGAGTTGAGGTATGATTTTCCAATTGAAATCCTCATCTTCACATAATGTTTTAATCCATTTCATTTTTGATGTTTTTATGTAAGTTGCAAAATGAGGCATGTCCAGTCCTCTGTTAGTTATATTTGAAATTAGAATTGACCCTTGGATTTTCTCTTTTTTGTTACTCCATAAGAAAGTATAAAGTATTGAGTTAATTTCATTTATCATATGTTTCGGAGTTTATATTGACTGCACTACATAAGCTAGGTTTGGTAATATCAAAGTTTTGATAACAGTTAATTTTCCATAATAAGTTAAGTATCTATTATTCCAGTTGTTGATTAGGTTTCTACAGTTTTCTATTTTATTATATCAGAAATGTCACTTTTTCTTGGAATATGACTAGACAATAGCTGTATGGATCTTTCCATGCTTATGAACTAGGTCATTTCATTCCATTGATTTGCAGCCACTCATATTGTTAATGTAAGACACTGTGCATGAATTATCAGATAATATTTGAACATGTACATTCTTTTTTGACTGACAAAAGGCTTTGGTAAATAAATAAGCTGCAAACAATTCTAAATAATTTATATGATGTTTGGACTCAGATGTCCATTGGCTACCTATTTCTTGATTTCATGAAGTTTCATGATTTTTGTAAATAATCTTGGGGCAAAAGAAATACCATTTGGTAAACACTGAAATTGATATAAAACACCAGATTTTTCAAATCATAATTTAACCTGGTCCTCTTCTGCAATGAATACAGAATAGTAAGCATTTTGTAAATCAATTAAAGCCATAAAACAACTCTGCTTGATAAGCCTTTAGGCTGATTCAAATGTATCCATCTTAAAATGATGGTATTCTATTTGCTCATTTAATTCATTCAAATTTTGTATTATTCTGTATTCACCAGGATTCATTATTGGAAAATGGGTGATAAATGCATTATTTTCATGTTAAACTGTTTTAATTACTTTCATATTAAGTAATTTTCTGATTTCTGCATTAACAATTATGTCTTTATCATGGCTGAATTTTGTGTTGTTGCATTTTGTTTGTATTGGATTAACATTATTTATGAAGTTAATATGACAATGTCTCACAATGTCTAAAATATTCTCATCCTGAGTTATTTTTCTCCAGATTTCCTTATAAAACCGTAATCTGTCAGCAATAAAGTGATTAATAACCTTAAAGTGGTCAATAACCTTAATTCCTTCTTCTGCCTCTCCTTTGAGTTTTTTTAGGAGTGTGAGTTTGTACTGTAATCAGAACCAGATCTTCGACCTCTGTAACCAGCACGTCTCCATCCATGTATACCTCTTCTGTAAGGTCCACCTCAGTATCCCCTACCATGATATAATTTACCTACTTTGCCAACACGATTCATGTCAGTTATGTCTTTGACATTTCTATTAATGTCATTCTCATTTTCATAAAGAAACTCAGTATATGGTACCATAGATGAGGTAAGCAGAAAGAACTTAGGGTCAAAGTCATTCTTATTGGAATCTTTCCTTTTATTGTTGATGAGTTTGTTGCTTTGACCCAATTATGCCAGTGCATTGGTTCCTCATTCCATTGATTGTGAGTCCAACAATTCACTTTCTTTGTCCAAAATTTTGACAATATTAAGTGACACTTTAATAACACAAGTCCGATTAGTTTGCATTTTAGCATCTTCAGTCTGAGTTTGTGGTTTCAACAATTTCCACATGCCAGGATTTACCCTTGTCTTTGTTAGGGATTCACAATTTTGAGGTCGATTTATTTGTTTAATAATTTCCTGAACTCTATCTTCAGAAACATCGTTCCTGAATGAATAGTTGACAAATTCGCACAAATCATCTTTAATTTCACTGTCAACTTTCTCTGCTAACAAATACTTATCAGTTAGACCTTTAAATGTTGATTTTGACTTTTTGGATGGGGGCTCGCTCTCTATGTGAGTGTCATCCTGGAAGATATTTTCATTCTGAACAATTTCGTCGGGTTTTATGCAGGATGGTGCACTGGACTGTTCAACAGTTTCATAATGATGATCATCATATTCCTCATACAAAGTATCTACTTGTTCTGACAGAGATTTTAACTTCTGCCCTAGTATGATTATATTCAGTTCATTTCTTGAAGAATTTTTAATACCTCCACATTTATATCTTTAACTTTATCACACGCTGGAGCCAAAGCCGTGGCTTTCTGTTTCATAGGGGCTGATGACTTATGCCTAGGTCACAAATAAAACGGGCGCCGGACGATTTCTTCCAACTTCGCCGATTCAAAGATTTCAGACATCCTCCGGGCGCCGTACGATTTCAAGACATTTTGCTCACGCAGTCACAAATCAAAGGGGCACCGGACGGCAGTTTTTTCGGAAATGCCGTGCGTGCACCTTTCATTTCAGAAAGGCACCGGACGGCACCCGGACGGACATCGGTCGGCGACCGGACGGACATCGGGCAGCAACCGGACGGCGCCCGGACGGACATCGTTCGAACTTTGAGCTTCCGTTCGGCTACCGTCCGGTCACCGAGCGTTAGCCGTACGATTTATGCTATCATTTCTATTCAACCGTTCGTTACGAACAGACGTATTGAATAATGCCTCCCAAAGGGAAAGGGAAAGGAAAAAGGACCCTCAAGGAAGGTGCACCCCCACCCTCCTACGAGTTGGACAGCGAGCGGTCACAAGTTAGCGAGACCCTGGGTGATGAAGATGACACCAGAAGAATGGAGGTTGAAGAGAAGTTAGCAGACTTTTTTGAAGAAAGGCCATTCTATTATGACCAGGCAAACCCTGACTACAAAAACAAGCGAAAGCGAAATACTGAGTTGGCGGAGTTGGCAAGAGTCATAGACCAGGGGCACACAGGTGAGTACCTCATGCCTATAATTGTTGTAAAATGAAAAACTTATTTTTCTATTATCGTTGATCAATATACCATATAATTATGAATATACAAATGTATATATGTTGTTTTGTTATTTTATTTGCAGCTGATAGCATTTGGAAGCGCTTCGTCTCCATACGCACTGATCTTGGGAAGCTTAAAAAGCAGGGCAAGTCGGGGCAAGGGGCAAAGAAATTGACGCAGCTACAAAGATGGAAGCTGCAGCGATATGCGTTCCTAGAAGCCCACATGAAGCCTAGGACTCAAGGAGAGGAGTTTAGGAAGGTACATGCATCTTTCCGATTATTGTCTTCGAATTTGCCGCTTGTCACTACATTGTATTTACTAGTCAATGTGTATTCATAAAAGAAATTCACACTTTCATACATGTATATTGTTTCAGACCACGCAGGAATTAGGCGACTCTGACGTTGAGGAGGTAGAGGAAGGGGACAACGCTGGCGATGTAGCAGACGAGGAGCCAGTTCTAAGCACATCCACTGAGAACAAACGTTCAAGTTCCGTAGAAAGGACAAAGAAAAGGCCCAAGCCGTCTTCAAGTGGTGTGGTAGATGTCCTTCAAAACTTGTTGGATGAGACCCGTAAGGAGATGAAAGCTGCAGATAGGAGGGTAAGATTAAATAACGAAATAATCCAGTGATAGAACGGAATTGATCCATCTTGTGACTGAACGTTTTTGTCATTCTATCAGTCATAATCATTGATGCGCCTATATTATTTTTTTCCTGTAGAGCACCTTTGGGTACAAACAAACAAACAAACAAACAAGCAAGCAAGCAAGCAAGCAAACAAACAAACACACATACAAACAAACAAACAACTCTGTTACTGTATACAGAGTCGTCTTATTTACAAACATGCTTCATTTATGCTATTTATTTCATTTGGCATCCGAAACCTAAGACACGTTATATGTAATGTTTTTATATCTGTTGTCACCCTGGTGATTTGTTTGTAGGTTGAGCGTTTATGTGGAGAGCAACAGACCCAGGCAGGAGACGAAAGGCTATCTTGGGGGCAGTGGCTAGTGAGCGCATGTCAGGCAGTGCCCGCCGAGAACTTCAGAAACTTTCAACGAGATACTTTCGAGGCTTCTATGCGTTACCTTCCTACCATACCACTAGCTGGTGCTGCAGGTCTGCCTCCTCCACCCCCTATCCGTCACTCCAACCAACGCACTTCACATCAGTCAATCCAACACTGCGTCCAGCAAGAACAGCGCCAGCCGTACCTCTCTATGCTGCACGACATTGGACCATCTCCGCCCCATGTCCAGCCATACAGAGTAAGCATTAAACTTTACTTAGAATTTTGAAAAAAAGCATAAATGATTTAAAACGACGACGGTTTTGATAGCTGCCGGGGTTGAATAATACATCATTTTATGTAATATCTATTTTTGTAGTGATTTTCGTCATAACACTGTTTCAAGTGGATAATTGATAGGGGCTGGCATGTACTGATACAAAACAAGGCATTATAACATTATGTTGACACTGATGTCAAACAAACAAACAATCTGACAGACAGACAAACACAAACGCACACCCAAACAAACAAACAAAAAGTCTCAATACATGTATTTTAAATCTGTATTTGTTATCACGGGCTTGTGAACCGATGGTCGCTGGTTCGAACCCGGGCAGGTCCGAATCTTTGTAGGAATATTTATCATCAACCTTTCATTTGAGTTGGACTGTTGTCGGTTACTGCCAATAGTTGGCATATACTGGTGAGAAACCCAGGAAACGTGTGAGGTAGGCGGCCGCCGCGATATTTCTGAAATAGTTTTAAACTTTCTCGTTTAAAATTGCGTTAAACGTCATAAAATCCATTAAATCAGATGTATTTGTTATGCGTTTCAGGTTCAAACGTTAGATAGTGTCCCTTTTACAACTTCGTCTGTTCCTGTCACCACCTCTATGTTTGGGTCATGTACGGCTAGCACATGCATGCCCAGTATCATTGCTCAAGCTTACCGGAGTGTTAACTACCAAGGTGTACAAAACTCGCCAGAGCTCCTCAGCTTAAGTAATTTTCGCCGAGCTAACCCAACCCCAATAGTTACAACTTCTAATTCAATCCCAGCATCACAAATTCTAGAGCTGCCCTCGTCAATTTTTCAAGGAGGTGAAAAGTCCATGGCTGATGAGCCCACAGTGAACCAGTGACATTTTGAAAATGATTTTTACATGTACAATAATAGTTTCTGAGAACTAATGATTGTGCCAGTGACATGAAGAAAGTGTTGTTTGTGTATTATATTCCTACAATTGTTCCATGTTTAAAGTTAAAGGTTAAGACTTACTTCAAAGGCTTTGTGAAGGTAGTTTGTTGTGAAATAACCATTTTACCCATGTGTACAAGTAATAAATAGTTCGTTAGTTTTAGTTTGTTTTTGTTGTTTTTGAAAGGAGTAGTTACTTAACCATCGTTAGTGGAAACCAGTATTGGACACCAGTCTCTATCAGAAACTACCAACTGCCCCACATGAAGAAAACTAAAATTGTAGCAGGCCATAAAATTTTAAGCTCTTGCTGGCTAGTAATGAACCGTCGGACTCCTGATCCGGCGATAGCTAGTTCGAATCCCATCATGGACGAGATTCTTCCGTGGTCTTTAGGCGTGATTACTGGTTAGAAACCCAAGAAGTAATACTTTCTAAGCTATAACCTTGTTTCACAATCGATGTAAAATAAATGAGTCCAAAAAATAAGTTGGCTACAAGCAGAGTAGTTTAGTTGACTGTACAAAAAGGGCTGTGAGCTAAATAATTAGCAACCATTAAACAAATAAACAACTGACTCTGAAATTGAGGAATTTGTGTATAATTTTTCTAATCATATACATGTAATAATAATCTACAACCAAGACAAATCTGAAATGTCATTTTCTGTATTGAATGATTCTATCGTAAAGGCCTGTCGATGGCATTCTGTTGCCATGGGACGCTGCCGACTTCACTGCAGTAATAATGCTTCAGGTATGTCCGTAGCTGTTTTCCATCCCGCGTCTCCGTCGGACCTCTTCCAACCCTCTCCATGTCCTCCATCACACCAACGTTTCTCCATGCTCCAGGGATGACTTCTCCGTTGTCGTCCTCTTGATCCATGTCAGCATTCTGCAAGTTTGGATAACGGTCCCGCATCAGGTTGTGTAGTATCAGACAACCTTTGACAATTTTCTTTGCGTTCCTGTGTGTTGTCTGGAGTGTTGTATGGAGGCATCGAAATCTGGCAGCAAGGATTCCAAAGGCGTTTTCCACAACCCGTCTTGCTCTGGAACAGCGATAGTTAAAAATTCTTTCGTCATGGTCCAAGAAGCGATGGGGAAACGGTTTGACCAAGTAACTCCTCAGTGGAAAAGCGTCATCACCAACGATGAAGTAAGGGGTATCCCTGTCGTCTTGAGGAAGGGGCTCTGGGCGTGGCAAACCCAGTGTACCTTCACGGAGGGCTGGCTCTAAGGAGGAGCGATTGAAGACTCCACAGTCGGATGATGAACCGTTGGCACCAACATGCGCCCATAGGAACTTGTAGTCGGCATCAACCAGACCTAGCAACACGATTGAAAAGAACCCCTTATAATTATAAAACTGGCTGCCTGAATTCTTGGGTTTACGTATGGCAATGTGTTTTCCGTCGATTGCCCCGCAAGCGTGATGAAAGTTCCACCTTCTGCCAAACTTGGTTGCCACTTCTTTCCACTCATCTGGGGTTGACGGGGTTGTCATTAGCTCTTCTTGGAATTCGGCCACAATTGCATCACAAACCTCAGTCACGAAAAGCGAAATGGTGTTGTGTGCAACCCTAAAGTCAAATGCAAGACTGTGGTACGAGTTTCCTGTTGCAAGGAAACGCAGGGTGATTGCCAATTTCAATCCTGGGTCGAGGACAGGCCGTCTTTCCTTACTCTTTGTGATACGAGGTGCTACCCTTACAAGTATTTCGTGGAACATCTCTGGCTGCATACGGAGATAAGCCTTGAAGTCTCCGCGTGACTCTCTCATTAGCTCAGCCATTAAAGTGTCATACTGTCCGAGGATGACACGCCTCTGTAGCCACGGTTTGACCCAAACAGTCCTCACTCTGCGGCCTCGCCCTGCACGCTCCTGATCGTAAACAGCAGCAGCTGCTATTAAAATTCTCTGCCTTCGGCGAGCAGCTTGCAATCTCTCTTGATGAAGGAGAAGATTCAACAGATTTTGTGGCGGTATAAGTGCCATCTTCACTTTAGAACTGATGAATTTTAATGAGGTTAGATATCAATATCCTCTTATAATATAATGATCATGTCGTCAAGGTATGTTTGCCGTCCGATCGCCGTCCGGGAAGAATTCATAAAGTCAATGCCGCCCGGCGATCTGATGGTAATCGTACGGTACCCGGACGATTATTTATAATCGAGCGGTACCCGCCCGGGCTCCGCGCGGCCTCCGTACGGCGAATAGACGGAGGCATTCCGGTCGCCGGACGATTTTGAGATGAAAGTTTTCATAAAAATCGTCCGGGCGCCGTCCGATTTCTGGAGGCATTGTCCGGTCACCGGACAGGGCCCGGACGGAGCCCGGACGATGAGTTAACGGGCTCTCTGATGGCCCAATAAATCGTCCGGTCGCAGTACAATTATAACTTTTTTTCTAAACCTCGAACAGGCGCCGGACGGAGTCTTAAATTTGAACTGCCGCCATTCAAATTGAGCTGCCACCGGACGGTCGCCGTGCAGTCGCCGGACGATTGTGTCAAATTCTCCCGAAAAACTCACCGTCCGGCGGCAGTTCGTTATTTGTGACTGGGGCATTAACGGATGTTTTCTTACCAGCTTCTTAGGTAGAAGCAGATGTCTTGTCTTGTGAATCATAAGATGACTTCGACGAAGTCGCATTTTCTTTAAAAGCATCACTTAACGCCATTTTCATTTACATTGATTCAGCCATTTTTGTTTTACTACATGTGCGTGGAATAAACCGGAAAGAGCCTCTCCGGAAGTGGAGTAAAATAATCTCTACGCCAAAAAAACATAAGATTATCTTATTTATTTTGCAATAATTCAAGCTAATTATCATTTTTTTCCAAACATCCTCATTGTTCATAATTATTTAGCAACAAAGTTGCTGTATTCATTTATCTTTGTATGCTAAACTTTTCAACTTGCCAAAAAGTTTATACTACGGGCACGGTCACGCTATCGACTGTTGTTCTGTGCATATCCTACAGATCGATCGAAAATACTGTCTGCACTTGACAGTTTTCCAAAACGCACTGACAATGGTCACGCTTCATATGAGCACGAGAGTAGTATGACATAATAGAATGACATGGTTTAAAAGATGTTGTTCATTGGAGTTTTTGACAACCAACAAAAAGACTCACCATGTAGTATAAAAAAATACTGGCAAATGATTAACTCCTTTATGCGCTTGTCAAACTTTTATAAAAACATGATATTAATACCAAATTCTTGTTTATAAAGGTTTCTGTAACCAATAGTTTATACAGAACAACCAACATGGAGCTAACAGAAATTCTGTGTTTGCCTATTTGTTATATTTTTATTAGAAATTGTTTATAGCTTAACGTACCAGTTGGAACAATAAGTACTCCAGCATTTTCTAATTTAAGCTAACTTAAGCTCAGGAAATAGTTTAAAAAATTCCAGAAATTATGAAAAGAGTTTCTTCAAGATTTTACAAAAAATGTGTCTTGCTGACCTGTCCACTGAATAGATCATGATTGATCGAATTCAACAAATTGGATTATAGATTTTTTAAAGCTAATTAACTGTTTTGTGCTGATCTCAAAACAAAACTGACACATTATGAAATGGAAAGGTTTACCAATTATCATGATTTATGACTGGGTATCTTCCACTGATAATTACCTAAGACACAGCAGTTGTTAAGGAATTTGAAAATGGAATAAGACTAATGTTTATCTCATGTCAGCTTAAGGAATGATCATATCATAATATTGGTGAACTTTAGGCTAGTCATCACCTGAAAAGATTAATTTTGATTTCATGCCAGCTTAAAACATGATAAATATTACATCAGTCTTAATGATACAACATTAGGAGAAAATGCCATCTAAAACTCTTGATTGTAGACAGTCAGACAGAGAAATAATGTTCAGAATGAAGCAAGAATACGTGTACTTATACCAAGCTGATTTCAACAAACCTGAAGAAATTTAAAACCACTCACACTGATCTGTTACCTCTAGTTGAGGTCTTCTTAATTCAAAATGACCATACAAATCCCTGTTTACCATGCAATTAGTTTGAAATGACCATTTATGATCAGCATACTGATTAATCACTGTCATCAATATAAGTAATGAGTCAGTTGACTTCATTTGATGACATAGCAATAACTTAAACATCACAGTAACTGACCACCAAATAAGGGCATTTTTAATATATTCATATTCACATGAGTTAGGTGCTATTGTCAATGCCCATGTAAATACAAACTTCACAGGATTATCAGATGAAATTCCTAGAATAGAACAATGTAGTTCTTATCAACAATAACAGACATCATCACATTGCTGTCCAAATAAATGAAAACTGCTTTTAAACTGCTATGAAACTAACAGTTGTTACAGTCAACTCCGCATTGGAGTCCACATCTGAATAAACACCATTCTTTGAAAAACCATCACTGATTATTTAGAACAAATTGCTTTCCGAATAAAGACCTTATAACAAGTACGGGAGATAGATTTATACAAAACCTGTCAAAATTTCATTTTAAATATAAAACACTTCTCACAAACAAGAGTGAAACACTTAATCATGCAATAATTTAAATTATTAAAACCTTAAAATCAGTAAATCATTGTAATGTATAACTCATGAAAACCAGACACACTGAAAACCAGAATTCTCTGTAATTCGGACGATTTTTCTAGCCTCATTTTTTCCACATCTGTGATCAATAGTTTTTGCCCAGTCCAGAATAGGTCCGGATTTTAGTATCTCAAAAAAAGTTCTTCATAATGAGGCTCTACCATTAACTCATACAAATTGGTATCATTTGACTATTTCCTAATTAACTTCCAGGTGTGATTTCTGACATGGGTACTGTGTTTGTTAAAGCCTAAGTCGAATTGATTGAAAATTTCCACGAGCTTATGACTCTTGATGAATGATAAAAATGTAAAAATAATTTCATGCAATCTGAAAAGATTTAGTCAAACAAATTTAAAAATTGTTGAACCAGAAAAACCATCTTTGAAAATGTATGTGATAATGTGTGTATGTATTTGTATATATGAAAATACTTAGTTAGAAATTTTAAAACTTTAAATTGGCCCTTAAAACTATATGTCTTGATTCAAAACGCAGCAAAGTTATGACCTTATGATATGACCAAGTTTTTTATTGATGAAGTTACAAACCTTAAAATATAAAAAATGGTTATTGTAAGTTCAGCAAGATAAGTTTGTCTTATTTTTTATACTGTGAGTGATTGTACACTATATGCCAATTAAATATAAACATTTAATATATTTTTTTATTGTTCAGGTTTTTACGCCTCTTCTTGTCAATAGTTTGGTTATATACTGGTGAGGACTTAACCTGTCAAGTTTTCTTTGTTCTCCTCAAGTAAATGTCAAATTCTCTGTATGAATAATAAACGTTGAAGGATGAATCGCTTTGGACATAAAGTCTTCAGCCAATTCATCATCAAGAACATGTACTGCGCCCAGGATTCAGGCTCATGTTACTTAGGTCTGTGGAGTTGGTTGTTTTGGTTGTATTGGGGTTTAACACCATTTTTCAACAACTTTTCAGGTCAGTAGAGCTAATACTCTACCATTTGAGCTATGCAGATAAGCTTCTTATAGCTAATCACTTAAATTTTCTGCATATTTGTTTGATAAATGCTTTCCCCCCACCCATACCTTTGTTAAGATTTATAAGACAATTGTAAAACACTAGGTTTTAATACTGCCTCACTTTTTCCATGTTTGAGTATAGATAAAAAAGATGATTCCTAGAAAAAAATATACATACAAAAAAGCCCACCATCCCCAAAATACTCTCTTCTCAATAACGTATCAACCCAAACCCATCCAACACATTGAAACATACAGCCCAGGCATGGCAGGCCATATCCTTCCGTGAAAATTTTACAAACATTTTCCTACATATGTGGAGAACTCGCCGGCTCTTTGCTGAAGGGAAAGTTAGTACTGGTTAGAATACAGTACAGGAAAACTGGTTAGGTGAAAAATTGTTGAAAAAAAAGGGTGTTAATATTACAAAATGGTAGACAAAACACAGTCTTAAGTAGCCTTAGAACGGTCAGTAACAAAATAGACATACAAAATAATATAAAAAAATATTGCATGTATCTACAGCATGTGCAAATCATGTTTCAAATTAATTTCTGAATATTATATGCTAATTTAATCATGTTTGAATCCATTTATGTGAAGAATTACCATGGTATTGATAAAAGATATGAAAATTAATTAAGATTTCATTCAATTAGAATCACCTAAAACTTATAAAAAATCAGACGTGTTAAAGTTTATTACAAAAGTTATGTGACATAATTCTATATCTATCAACATGAAATCCAAAGCAAGAAAGAATATTTTGTATATCTTTTTAAAATCATAACAAAATTTATTTGAAATGGACATGTACACACCATATCCTGTCAGTCATAACACCTTTGTTCGAAAATGATGCATTGTGTCGAAAATAATGAAACACAGCAAAAGATACGTAGATAAGTGAACCCTGCTGTCGTCATTTGTACAATAATTGAGTGCAAAAATAGCGCACATACATTAAATTGAAGAATATGAACAAATTTCATTGTTTATAAAATTGCAATTTACAAGCAAAAATAAACAAAAACTATGAATTATGCTCATTGTGGAATTTAATGGAATGCTTGACCCAAAACATTGGTTGAGTCTGCGAGACATTATTGACACATTTTCTACTCTGAAAACATTAAAAAATGACTATTTCATTCATTTTTTCTTCAATATAAACCTGATATGCATGTCATGTGATGTCTGTACATTTTCTAGTATTAGATATTACCCTATGTCTTAAATAAGTTAATGGCTGCCTATGATTCATGTGCAGAATTAAATTATTTATAAAACATTGATTTTTGGTAGTAATTTGTAAGCTAGAAGACCTATAGCTGTGCTTACAATAAAATTAAAATTTGTTCTGCTTCCAGCAATATTTTTATATTACTTTGAAATTTTCAGTTCATTCATATCTGTTCAAAAGAATTTCTTCATTAATGAATTGAACGCGCATGGAAAAATCAAATTAAATTTCATTCTTACATGTTGGGTCAATTGACAAGTATATTAAAAATATTTAAAAGTGCCTTTTCATTTTTTCCCAAAGGAAAATTACGTCCACCATGATCAGATGTGTAACTAGCAATTTATGAAAATTCATCAATTTTATTTAAACATTTACCAAATACTTTTAATAATAATAATTACATGCAAAGTATGAATTCTCATGAAATTTTATTAATTTAATCATGTAATAAAATTTTCTTATGCAACGACGCAAATACAAGCCTTATATAACTATATAACTGTAGCATTTTGAATTGATTCACATTTATAAATATAGCCCCATTAATTTAGATGAATAAATTAAAATATACATAACCAAAAGCACATTCAAAGTGATACTGAACGCATTGATTAACATAATTTCTTTAATTGATTGATAAAAAAATGCAAAAAAATGCTGCATGTGCATCAGATGACAAAAACATTAGACATCATAGCATAAATGTCGCCTGCGACATTTAAACTAATTTCAACTTAGGGTGACATTTAAATCTTCACATTGTGTTTTGATATTTATGAACAACCATACAGACAGTCCTTGTTGATTAATTAAAATGCTTTGATGGTAAAATCATATTTAATTTCGCTCAAAAGTTTTCAGGTCTAGCTCGATACCCAATATTTCGGTATATATGTTACAAACTATTTATAGCTCTTCGCGGGTCACATTTTGCAGTGTCCAAAATAGTCTTGGAAATCTAAGCATTATGTTAATGTATATGCGTCTGGTAGTTTTAAAGACCTTGTTCGCATGGCATAATCTTACAACGATTTCTGTTCATATTTTGCTTCAAAATACTGTGTGATTTTGGAGGTAATCCTGGATGTTTTGGACCGCTTGTGTCATCCGTAATATTTTATGTTGCAAACTAGAATATAAACTCTCCACAATATGGCCAAGTACAACAGAAAAGGCAAGTTTTTTGGAATAATTAGAATGAAAGAAACAAAACTAATACTGTTTGTTTCACATGGAAGAATTTCAGGAAATAAAATTATGTTTCCCCGGGCACTGTGGAGATATTCGCGCCAGACAATAATAAAATGACTTTAATGATTTCTTTGTATTCTGATAAAACAGTGGTTTTAACCAATAGTTCATTTGAAGTCAAATTCCTAGGGACCAGGTGATCTCGAATTCTTGATGTTTTGAATTGCAATAAAATATTTTGAACAGCTTAAGGGAGGTAACTTAATGATAATCTTCCAAAATCATATAATGAGTTACTGTTACTGTGAAATATACGCAACATTTCTGTTTTAATGAGCAAAAAAAGCAAACCAGATGCATAGGTTGTTCCATTTTTTGTGCACATCTATAATTTGGTTGAAAAATTGAGACATTTTGATGAATTCCAATATTTTACTTCGACGAAAATATCAGAGGACCAAAAAATTCCTCATGCTAACCTTCAAATAGCCTTGCATAGCATTATGTCTGCTTGATGATAATGGTGTCTGGAAAACCCGCTATCCAATCATATGATTGTATTCATCCATGTCGAGATAACAAACACTTATTTAGATGTTTTATTGAAAAGTAGTCCGGAGCCGATAGTGTAGACCACGCCCTGCGGAATACCAGTAAACAAAGGCTGTAATGATACACCGGATCATTTAAAATATGAATATTTAATGTTAAATGAAATTGACAAATTAACATGAAAGGGATCCTTCGTCTAGTGAATGATATACATTGAAGCTGATTAAAACATAATTAAATTCTTTATAAATAAACTTCAAAGATTTCATACTGTCTTTAAATAAACTGGGACTCTAAATTTTTAATGCAACCTCTGAAATTTGAACTTCAAAGACCACAAACTACCATCTTTGAATTTCATAAACTATCATTTTCATATACTGTAAATGTATGTTAAGAACTCACATGCAGTTTGCATGATCAAACTCATAATCCAGCTAACACTTTTAAATATACTATTTCAACATTATGTGACGAATTTAGCACTGAATCTGAGGTATGTGAGAATCAAAAAAAAAATATTGATTTATTATTAAATATGATAAAAATCCATGTCTCAGTGAATTTTAAAACGCTTTGGTAGAAACAATTATTTGATGTGATGGATGACAAATAAATTCAAGGCTATTTTGTGTCTAGAATGCTTCAAAGCTGTCTTTTGATCCCACAAAGTCGGCCAAGGAAGAATGACGAAGTTGTGTTGTCACAAAAAATAACATAGATATAAACTTGATCATTTATAACTCACAGGTATTTATTAAATTCATATGAAAACAATTTAAGCTACAAGTTGAATCATGATGATCGTATTATGCAGTAAATTGTAAATTGAACGTAATTTAACCGCTCATTCACATGAACGTTGTGTATGTACTATGTACTGTTAAAATTTGTTATATTTTAGCTGCAGCAATTAGTCTAAAATTACTCATAAACTCAGTACAGTCAAACCCCACTTAAAGACCACATCAATATTATGACCACCTCATCATAACAACCATGCAGACTGGTTTTCCATATTTTTCAATATAAACATAAGATCACTTCAGTATTCAGACCACTTTTCTATGGCCCCTAAAAGTGACCTTCAGTATATGAACATACATTGCATAATATCCATTGATTATCTCATGTCAAAAGTATTTTCAAAACGGTATAATTTGACTTTCTGAAAACTGTTCATGTAATTTTGATAATTTGAAGAAAATACATTATTGTTCAAGATTATTTGCATGAGATTGCTCTCAACACATTTCAGACCAATATGACTTTTATGACAATATGTTAGGAACTAATTTGATCAGTCAACTTGCATACATGATGTTGCTTGAAAAGTTGTAGAGTCTTGTTATAATCAACTTATATTAAAAACACAAAATTGAGATTTAAGCTGTGAGATTAATCTCAAGTTGTATAACCTTGGGCCTAGTAGCTTTAGTTTTAACAGTACCGAACATTTCACATTAAACATGGACTCTTAAAAGACATTGAAAATGTTTGATAAGGAAATCGCATATATTTTATGGACTGGTTCTTTGAAAGTATTACACATCAAACTTTATTTATTATAAAGTTATTCCATTATGTTCGCAAAATGTGGTTGAAGGTCACAAGCAGTCTGTGAACAGACAAAAAGCTAAACTCTATATTTATTTTAGTATTGAAAAAGACAAACAATTTTAAGATGTTTTGTTTATGTTACCATCATTGAAAATTCGAATGAATTTATTGAAGTCATTCAAGGCAATTCTTCTGTGTTGAAGGTTTTAATTACTTAAGATTTTTAATGTAAAATTATCGTTAATAATTTCATAGCCTAAATTCAAAATATGACGTAGGTTTCTCATGACATTGCGACCTCTTAAGAGTATGCTCGAGTTCTGTAAATTGCATCTTGCTGTAATTTCAAAATTTATTATGCATCTTAATCAATATAATTTGACCTGTTCTCGCTGCCATTTGAGAACACATCACTGCCTCAACTGCATCATTGTGGCACCATCAAGCTGTAATACAAATTTAACATAATATAAATGACATTTCAGTAGTCATGTAATTGAGCACTTTTATTCTCCTTATTTTCCCAAATCATTCACAACAAGCTCCAAACATTAGTAATGGCCTATGTACATATGATAAAATTTCATTGAGTTTAGTTTCACCATAAAAGTGCGGGGGGAGGGGGGTGCTTATTTCTGTTTCATTTTTGCTTAAACCCTGACAAAAATTAATTGACAATTATTTTCCATTGATTATGTTCAATATGAAGTCCTAAGATTAAACATAATGTCTGTGATATGATGACCATTCATAAATAACATGGAAGGACTTTTTTGAAAATAGCAAACAATAATATATTCAGAAGAAGTAGATTCTAGTTGGTCATACCAAGTAAACCAATGTTGATGAGGTTTGTTATTTACTAATAACAAAAGAGTATGTGCCTAATTGAAAAAAAATCGTTTTAGAGATATGCAGTCAAATCTGTGTTTGAGACCATCTCCAAATAAAGACCACACTGTGAATAAAGGCCTGAATAAAGACCACACTGTGAATAAAGACCACACTGTGAATAAAGTCCTGAATAAAGACCACACTGTGAATAAAGGCCTGAATAAAGACCACACTGTGAATAAAGGCCTGAATAAAGACCACACTGTGAATAAAGACCACACTGTGAATAAAGTCCTGAATAAAGACCACACTGTGAATAAAGGCCATTCTTTGAAAAACCTTCACTGATTATTTAGAACAAACTGACTTCCAAATAAAGGCCACCTGTCAATAAAAGCCACATTTTGTCTTTCCAAAGGCCTTAGTTCACATGTTTGACTGTATGTCTTATCTGGCAGTAAATACATTTTGACTTGAGTGACATTATAAATTTACCTCATTCACACAAAGACTGACTTCAACATAGCTGGAATTTACCCAGTATTTAAAATAAGTTGATATTTTCTCATTATCTGATCATTTTGATGGCTACATTGAAATGATAAAGTTTACAACCATTCTGCATCACAGAAACACATAACAATGATGACCTTTGACAGATATGATAAAATACAAATTGTGTACCAAAATAATTGCTGCCTACAGCATATTCACTTTAAATTGAGAATAAAACAGTTATTTTGGTTGTGTAAAATATCAGAAAATAAGTTATGAATGTAAAAACTCTTGATTGAGAACATAATCATGGTCTTAGACTAGTTCTTGGAGCTTTTAAAACATTCCCTCATGAACAGCCTCTATGTTGAGGCATATGAACTATCCCTTTCTTAGCTCTCCTGAGCACGATAGCATGATATCTTGGGTCATCTGGGGTCAAAAACCAGGTCTCTAGAGGTGCTCTAGAGGTCACTGTTTTTAATGAAACTTCACTAAACCTTGTCAGAATGTTTGTCTTAATGCTATCTTGAACAGTTTCGAACATGGGTCTTCTTTGGTCACAAACTAGGTCACCAGGTTAAATTATTGGAAAACCTTGTTAACACTGAAAGGTCACAGTTTAGTTTGGGTCTTCATTTTCGTGATGTCACCCATTGTCCAAGCTCTTCACCAACATGACCAATAATTGAAGTCTGCATTTTTACATTTTACTTTACATTTAGTGAAAAGAAAACTGATTTTGAGAATGACATATTTTTTGCAAGCTGAGACCATCCTTGGATGGTTTTGTGTCCCAGTTGTTGCTGTTATTTCTGACAAATGTCCTTAGTTGAAAGTTGAAGCAACAATGCATGTACCAGTATGTATATACAGTGATTAATGTATGTAAGGAATCCAGACAATCGCCATACCACTTAAATAAAGAGTCAAAGTCTTCAGTGTCTGTCTGTATTATCTGTCGGCGATATTGGTTCATACATATATATTGGTAATGGTGGGACAAAGGTTTTGGTTGTAACTATATTTTTGAAACCATATTCATTACCATTATATGTGGTAGTTGTGGTTATGACTGTGAAGTTGATGTTTGTGACCATTGTGGTTTCAAAACTGCAACGGAAGGTTGTGGTTGTAGTGATAGCAGTTTTGATGTTGATGTTAGTAGCTTAGATGGAATTGACAGTTTCTTGGTGGATATTTGTTGGGTATATTACACAACCCCACCTACTCTTCAAGATTTGTTGATGATATTTGAGGGTCCGAGTTAAGTTGAGTTAGCTTACTTTGGGTAAGAACTGAGTGACTCTGAACTTGTTATGATTGTAGGGTTTAACTTGTTACTGAAACTTGTGGTTTTGAACTCAGATAGCTTCTGATACAAACAAATACATGGACATTGCTGGAGTTAGTCTAATAACTTTTAAGATAAGATAAGATCATTTTTATTTTTAGTCGGCATGACAGAAACAATGTAACATAAGCTATTAATTAGCATTTACATCCTGCAATATAACATAAGGTATAAAATTTACAAAAGTGAAACAGCTGAAACTAAGGACATATAAACAAGGTCAGTTAAAGTGGAGACACAAGCATCCTTACCAAGTTTCAGTATTGTGTTGGACTTTCCAATGCATTTATGTGAGCATTCATGAGTTCAATATGTTGTCACATTTGAATTACCTGATCAAATGTTAACTGATCTTCTGGAATCTTTGTTTCTCCAAACACTTCTTATCATTGATTCCACTAATTACAACGTCACAAATAAAACCAACTTTGTGTTCCCGTACTGGCAATACTCTGCCTTCCTCTGCAATTCAGCAATAAAATCCATTACCAAAAGTGTTCCTCTTTTTGTACTCAGAAACTTTTGACGCTTTATGTTCCTGAGGTTGTCGACTCCAAAATGGTGATCAAATTTTGCAAGCGCAGTATCCAAATTATACCTGTCCTCAGATGTCCCACAAGCTACTGCCCTGTCCTCATCTGCCAAGACCACTGCGGCCCATACAAATGAACCGTAAATCTGGACGCACTCACGTCCCATGTTGGACAACAACACACCAACCTTCTGACATCCAGGCTTGTCATCAAATCCAAGCGCATCCAAGTGTATGAGAAAATCATGCTTATATAGTTCCCATTTGGTTGCACCAGCATCTGATGGATTAAATTCTGATAAGTTTTTAATACCTTTTGCAGTCATATTTATTTTATTTCTTTATCAGTCCACACACAAAAAAATGTCTATATTAACATATTACTACAAATTGTCCAACGATATTTATGTTATTCCAGCTAAATAATTGAAAATTATTACCTTGCTAGACTGGGGCCATAAATTCCCATGCAACTTGCATATTTTACGTACTTATAAAAATGATGCAGAATCACCCCAAAATGTTTATTTCACCAAAACAGTGCGTTAAAAACCTTAAAAAATTTACTCAAAGATCAATATTTATTTTTGTTCTATTTGTACCAATAAAAAGATAAATTATTGCCCTAAACCTGATACGTGGAAAAAGTATGGCAATTTATGTTTTATTTATGAAATTGTTAGTTGAAATATGCCTAAACTGCCAGTTTCTCATTTTTATATAGAATACACAGTGAAATATTTTGTCATTTCTCTGTCCTCAAAAAGTGCAAAATGTATGCTCAAAGATGAAAATTTATTTTCTAATAAAATTTATCATTTGAAAGATTAGAAAATTATCTAAAATGTCATATATGGAAAAAGGTAGGCAAATGATAAATTAAATTAAGTGTTTAAATCAATTTGAAAATGAAGTCACTCTATAATCTATATGAATTTATGTAAGTGCTGACTGCCAGATATAGGCTTATCAGTTAATTATCAAGGGAGATAATAACATCAATTAATCCAGCTATAAATATAAACTCGTCCCCGTTCTATGTTGCAGTGCACCAAAGGAACAGGTATGGACTAAATTATCTGGCGCTCTGATTGGTCAATGCGTTTGAGCCATGTGATTGGCTGTCCATTCGTGAAACAGTGGGGATTTCCATATATCTGTTAAATATAAACGAAGATGTTACCTATGCCTGAATACTTTAGATACAAATTGCACCCTTTAATCAAAATAAAACAGTGAATGCTAAATTTAGTGACTCTACATAACTTAATGTAGAGACCCTGATGTTTTGATCTATTTTAAATTACATTGTACACACGAAATATGCATTGAGTGAAAAAATGCGAGGCAGTCTGAATGTGAAAAGTCTCGCAAATAGATTTCATTCCACTTTACTATGAATGCATTAATAGCAACATGTTTGTTTGATATTGTTTCTGTTGAGCAAGCATTGAAGTCAAATATGTTATGAGGGTTCAGTTCATGCTGTGTGAGTTTGATATTTTACAACATTTCACTTCGTTCATCCAGTTGGACGGCACCATCATGTCATGACTTTTGGTGAACCGTTCTATTGTTGTATGCACCGAGTAACCCTTCATCTGCGAATGACCATGTTCAAAATAATTATGGGTGATGCAGTCAATAGGTAGATTAGTAATACTGCATAAACACATGGTGGCAAAATTAATATTTATTTGCTGGTCAGTATGACTAGCAGAATACAGTACTAGATGTTTTATAGAGAGACAGATTTAGATAGATTGATCGATTTATTTCGGCAGTTAGTGCAAATAATGGTGAATGAAAAACACAATAACAAACAATTCATCAAGAAATCCATGACCATGTGCACTAACACCAAGGATGACACAAAAAGAACAAGCCCTTATTTCAATTGTGGTCCTTGTGTTTTGTGGCATGACAAAGAGAGACAAATAAGAATAATTTAGTAAGATTAAGAATAAGTTACTAAGAACATAATTATAAAATATAATTAAAGTAGAAAAAATACAAATGCACTAAAAATAATTATTATCAGTAAATAAATGATAAAATAATACACTTAATGCATCAGTGAATGATTATGAATGAATGTTAAAAATAATAAATAAGTAAAAGTAATTAATATCACATAAGACACAATAAAAGAACACTAGCAATTATCACAGTTGTCAAACATAAATATTAAATATTAAAATGAAAACTAATAATATTCAATTTTGCTAAAGTATCTATAAGTATTAACAAAAAAATTACTTGTATGTCAGATTATTTAAAAAAATGTTCTTTAACGGCTAACTGAAAAGAAGATAATAATCCGCCTGTTTTGAGACGAGATTGAACACTGACAAATTATAAGTGATCAACAATCAGGTATTAGAGCTTCACTTTTATCATTAGACTTTCTGGTATCATTTTTGCTTTTGGTGATGTCTATATTTGTCAATGTCTGCCATCTGTGCATTTTATCCATTTGCTTAAAAGATTCACAAAAACTGATCTTTTTGTTGATGGAACCCTTTGATAAATTCAGAAATAAAGATCTTTTCATAGAGCCAATATTTATGGGGATGTTACGTCATTCATTTTTCAGGATGTTACATTATTCATTTTTTGGGATGTTACATCATTCATTTTTTGGGATGTTACATTATTCCCTTTTGGGGATGTTACATTATTCATTTTTTGGGATGTTTCATCATTCATTTTTGGGGATGTTACATTTTTCATTTTTGGGATGTTACATTATTCATTTTACAATCAGTGCAATGCATTCTGTACTTTTGCCTCAAAGATAGGTTTCTATCTAAATATTTATGTTGTGATGACTTTCAGCAATAATGAGATTGCATACAACATACAATACAACATACAATACATTGTCACCTGATGTCTCACCAATGTAATATTGTCAATTAACCAAGCTAACTATTCACTAATACAGTCTAGGTGATCACACAATGCCAACAGTAAATCATTTCTTACATTCACCTAGTACGCTCTTTGGAAATGTTTCAATGATGAAATATAGTCAACACAGTCAACACAAGTCATAACTTGAGCATCATAACTTGGCTTAAAAAAAGATAAAAAAAAGAAAAATGTTATCTTGCACCCATACTTCTTGCCATATATTTAAACTAGTCCAGTCAATCTAGCCCCAAAACACACTTGACCTAGAACTTATTGCAACAGAAATTATTTCTTTACCAAAGTAGAACCCGTATGTGAGTTGCAAACAAAGTTGCACGCTGTATCTTGTATAGTTGTTTCATAATGACTAGTTTGATAAAGACTCTGTCATTCAAAGAAATATTTTTTAAATGAAGGTCAGATTTTTATTTATCAAATAATGCAACAACAGAAGATTATTTTCAATGTGTATCATCTCCAGTAAGAATATTCTGTAATAACAATTTCAAACTGTAAGGGAGCCAAGATAAGTTTTCTTCAAGGGAAGATACTGTTGCAATAGATGGGTACATATCTTTATTCATCTCCAATGATATTATGTCACATTTAAGTAATTTTGCTACAGTGATAATAACTCTGGATTTTTTATTCTAAACTCCTTACAGGATAAACGTCAAAACCCCTTTTTCCACAGGAGAATTTTGCATCAGTGCCTCAAAAATACATTTAGTCTCAAAATCAAATTGAGTAGCTACTGATCGCAAAGGACATGGGGTGGTTTTTGAAAGCTATCACTTGAATTAATATTTCTTGAATTAATGAAATTGCATCTGAATTTTACATGAACATTTGTTCCAGGATTGACATCAATCCTGTATCATGTACTTGTTTTTAGTGCTCATTATAGAATTGACAGTTTTGCGATCTTTCTGCTTATGACTAATAGTAGCTTGACCATCGCCCAATGGCTCACTGCAGAATGCGCCCTTCTCCTAAGTGTAATCAATTCAAAGGTTAATTCATATTGTTTTGTTTGTTCATGTAATAAATTATTGACAAATTATGACTATAAGCAATTCTTATTCTAAAATAATGGCAGTAACCTGCTTCCATAGAACAAAAATAACCCGAACGTTTCCCTCATATTTTCCAAATTAAGCATTAAAATTACAATTTACAGTAATGAACATCAATATTTACACAATATTTTATCAAATATAGAATTCAACTCATACGAAAACGGATATACTTAAGGATCTATAAGGTAAAGAAAGTCTATGTATTTAGGGGGGAAAATAAGCGGTAATTTTACTTTAACATTTAAAATCACTTCATATAAAATGCTCATCAATATCATAGTTATGAAAACTGCTTACCTTTAAAGCGTTAAATTCAAAGTTTTTGCATTTCGTCGGTGGGTGATGCAAAACCCGTAACTCAAAATCATCATTTTCAGGAGATTGAAAATAAACTAATGTATTTTTCCAATTCATTTATTAACTGAACAATCAAACAAAACTAAACAATAAATGCTTGACAATAAATATCAGTTATGCCGGCAAATTTTAAACATGTTTTATTTCAGTTACACCATTTTCGTTCTAAAAATATTTCTGTTTCGCAACTCGAGTTATGGTTGTAGCGTTTTATAATCTCAGCGTCATGTCAGTATAATTTTGTGAGTTACACCATTTTGTTCTTTGACTGTGCTAAAATGATGTTTGTGATTTCAATATATCTGCACAGTAAAACTCAATGTGAGTGAGTTTAGCATGCATTGACAAGTATGGCATCTGCTGGTTACTTTAATGCTACCAAATAATGTTATAGATTACTAACACATAAAATTATGATGAACTTGTGAAAGTATAATTCAAATTTCAAACATAGTATGTACATATATCTTCTATGATATCCAAACAAAAAAGGTCAAACAACAGCAATTTAAGTTATATAACAGTGTGTAACATTCAAACTAACTAATGGCCAACATAAGTGTGTGCATGGGTGTGTTGGGTGTGGGTGTGCGTGCATGTGTGCATGGGTCGTCATTTTCATAGCCAGTATAATTATGTTCTGCCTGTATAATTATTACTTTGCAAATAGTGTATGATGCATCAACAATGTCCAAATACATATAGGAATTTAAGTTTGCAAATCAGAATCAAACACGATGATATATAGACATTTAAACAGATATTATTGTGGCAAGGTTATGAAGGTTCAAGAATCCATGGTGATCTCTAGGTATTACTTGTTTCATTTGGTGCAAATGGTAATTGGCAGTGGTCTATGTTACATGATATCATAGCATGTCGTTTCTGTGGTAGTTGCTGAAAACTGTCATTAAAGTGGAATTTGTTGTCAATTACACCTGTTGGGTTGTAATGTGGGACTCTAATGTCTGTCATGACAGGATCACCGACTTTGAAACCTGAACGAATTTTGTCACGATACTTCAATGAACTAAAATCTTTGAAAATGTATTGGAAACATATTTCACTTCTGTTGGCAACTCTTTCAATTGGCACAGTTATGCAGGTAACTGCATTTGATTGATTCATTTCATCCCCATATTTTTTGTGTTTCATTCCTTTGGCCTTTAATAACCACATTTTTATTGTTAGCAAAACATGTCGTCATCATAGTTACCTTTTCATGTATGTTGTTGTTTAAAGTTTGTGTTATACATGTTTTGTGTACTCGTTTCCTTTACCTTTCAATATTTTGTGTCAAGAAGGCATTGTTTCTTCGTCAGTTGAATTAGACATACTCTCAGTGTACTGTCGTTTTCTGGACCTTTTTTGGCATACACCAGTCAGGGTCATTTAGCAAGTCGTCCAAATCAAAGTCTATATCCGAATGATGCCATTAATTGAAGTATATGCGTTATATTCTGAAGAATCGTTATGATGTTTTTGGTCCATGTCAATGCTTTTGAGTTCTAACCTAGACGTTCCCTGTATCCGCATTGTGGATTGAGCATTATTGATGAGTGTGTTATCTTTCACACGTGTTGTTTGTATTCTCAAATTACTGAATGAACTCTCTTGGTTCTTAGTTTCATAAGAAATGAACAGTGTCTGTAATATTTTACATACGTTGATCTGTTTCTCTCTTGGTTGCCAGCCTTTTAAATGCCAGATTCTCCAGCTGTTTACCATGAGACTCCGTGACTAACAATAAAGTCAAAATGGCTGTGCTGTTCATTACTCCAGCGGGTTTGAATTTTAGACTGAGAGAGGATTGAATCCACACTGCTATGAATGCAGTTCCTTCTATGACGAAGCTGACCACTTAATTGATCACTACAGTAACTTGAAATAATGCGCAAATTTTGCATGTTATGGTGATTTTCATCATTGCTGTACAATTTAATCTTTAAAGCCCAGTTCACGTCAGCCTTGCAGCGGTTGAAAACCTATCTGCGACCAACCCTTTGGAGAAAATTGGTGGGTGTCATGCAGTACCCCCAAGACCTCTGTACAAATTCGCAAAGTTGCTTGGTTGTCACAACATTGAAAACTAGATTTTCGACACACATTTTCCTAGCAATTTTCGGGCGGTTTTGCGGACTCGCAAGGTTGTTGATGGTTGTTGGCGCTTGGATTTATATTCACATTTGAGAATAATCGTACAATGCACACACAAACAAAGTAAGACATTTGTACGACTGTCTTGCAAAATCTTACATATCTTGGTGGCTGCAAGAGTTTTGCAAATTCTCACGACTGCCTTGCGACTTGTTTGCAAATTTGCACGGCTGTTGTATGGCCTAAAAACCTTGGCTGTTGGCACAACGTTAAACCAGGGTGAAAAATGTTGGATAATAGCATAGGGAGTCATTTATCAATTTTATATAAACAATACTTAAAATGAGAGGAAACATTCCAAATTTTGACAAATTTCTGAAATATGGTCGATTGACAAACTATTATAGACGAACAACCTAAATTAATTTATTGTTTTATTAACTAGTTTACTTATAGATAAGTGAGGCTGATTGTTTAGACAAAGAAACATGCGCGGGTCAATATTTTCAATGGTTTCTTAATAGTGTATATATTTTCTCGTGGTATGCTGACTTGAACATGTAGGTATAAGGGAGATAATCACTACAGTCTATGTAAATTTTTCAATGTTTATATTCGATGTGCATTTAGAATATGAGCAAAGATCCCTGCGCTTGTACCAAACATTGTATGTTTATGGTGTAACATCCCAGCTTGACTGGGTTATATCTTCATCAACACTAAGTCTCATCATAACATGACATTTACCTATGTTATGTAAAATTGAACACAAAAATCCTATGATTTCATTATTTCTAGATGATATCACAAACATGTCATGAGATTGTTTCTGTGAACATCCGCATTTTTGTAGAATAATTTTACTCTGTAATAAGATTTACGTGATTTGGCCACATTGTAGTACGTGTGTAATCATTTGATGTAAGAAAATTACCCAACAGAAATCATAAATTCATAATGATGAATAAAACACACCCTTATCTGACTCTGCTTGCTCAATAGTTGCAGGCTCCATATTTGGCCGTCGGTTTGAAATTAGTCATTTTGAGGTCCCATTACTGGATTTTCACATTGATTACGATGTCTTACCTAACCTGTCAGAATTAAGAACATGGATTTACCAAATTGGAAACATGTTTTCATTTTAACCTTTTATATTGATGAAGGTATGAAGACAGTGTTATGCACGGTTTGCTGTTTTGTAGCAAAATCTTTATTTGGGTGAACTTAAATTATCACAGAAAACATGAGAAAACGTGGTGTATTTGTCCTTGCTAGGTTTTAAGCATGGACTTTCATTCATAGTTTTACAGAGCATATACAAATAAGTCAGTAGCGGACAAAATTGAAATATTGATAAATTTAAGTACAAACCTCGATAATGAGTCCACCTTGGGAACCCAAAAATTTGGTCGTTATAATGAGGTGGATTCATCAAGTTGAATTATTGGCAAGATATTGAAAGCCAGACCGAATATAAGTGGTCAGTGAAACGTGAGGTTTTACTGTATTTTCTAATAGAAATATGCAGCATGAATACACTAATTTGTGAATTTTTTTTTTTGTGTGGAAAATTGATTTAAAAAAATCGTAAATGTTCACAGATTAACATGATTTTGTGTAGATAAACCAAAAATAGTGAAATCTAGACCTACAAACTTTACCTTTAATTAATAAATTTTCTTGTCTTAAATTTCTTAATTTTATTTTTTATAGGCATCTTCTGAAGCATTTCTGAACACTGCACAAGTGAGAATTTTGAGGGGCAGCACAAGAAGACAAGCATTAATTCATATGAAGGAATTGTTGTCTGCATTATATTAGTGCAAAGGAAATAATGCGGTAACTGTCATTTCCAAAACGTTAATTAGCAAGTATGTACTCCTCATCATTTTCAATTCATTAACAGTGTAAAAAGCAAAACAAAAAAATAATTTACCTTCCTAACTACCTACCCAGCCTAATTTTGCATGGTTTGGGAAGGGGAAATGAACATAATTTTATTTTTGGCCTAATTTGTCAAATAATGTGATCTTCAAATGGATACAGTTGCAAATGATTGGACCAGGCCATATTATGACAACAAATGTAGAAATTTAAGTAGAATATGTTCTTATCAATATTAAATTATGACCTAAATGCTGAATTTTATACATAATAATAAACAAATCAGACTATGTTTAACCATGGTTAAAATGATACACGTTTCTAATGCATAAAAAGGCAATAATGGAAATGCTTTTTATCCTAAGCTGCATATAGAATAACCAAAATCAGACGCAATCTCCCATGGCTTTCTTTTCCTATTATGAAATTCGCATCTGTAGGTTAATTCTTTCTCGTGAGGATTGTATGTTTAAGGATGCATTTAATTTTATGACAATCATTGATCTGGGATGAAGTTATGGTTGATAACAATCTTTGTGCTTCACCTTTTAGATTGTCAACATCCATGCCTTTTGTCTTTCATCCAAGTTATTCCAATTGGCAACTTGCTCATAATGAACTATATTATCAGACCATTCAATAGACAGACCATCAAATTTTTGGGGATTATTTCACGATTAAACATTATTGGAGATTGTCTATTTAATATTCCATGTGAAGATCTATTTTGTGGGTTTTCGTACCTAACATTCTCAAATTGACTTCTATATAATGGATGATTTTGTGATGTGTTATAATCTCTAATGCTATTAGACTCAGTCTCAACAGTGTATGGTATGTTTGTTACTCTGTCTGTCTTGAGTTAGCATCACTGCAACAGAATTGTTCTCTCATTTTATGGCATGAGGAACCTGATGCAATAATAGGTCTTTGGTTAATTAAAGATGAATGAATTGGCTCATGGATTTTAAAAGTGACTGGAGGCCTATCATCATACCTCTATGAACATCATTCTGTATATTTAGTTGCTGTCCCATAAAAAAGAGATTATGTTTAATTGTATAGGGTCTTAAAAAAGAAGGGGTTTGTTCCCGGTTACTCTACCGACCCAGCAGTTTACCTGCCGACTCGTAAGTTTTTACTGCAGCTGAATTGTAGTGCAATATTGTAATTTTCACAACTCATTAATATTTAGTTGCCGATATATATGAAAAAAAAATAAATAAAAAATCCCTACCTACAGAAAGCTTAAATAGCAATTCATAACATGAATTATGTATCATTGAGACACTTGATAGATCATGGTGAAACAGTGCAACTGCTTTGTCCTAGTTTTCAATAATTTTTCTTATCATAGGTTATCAACATGGAATTTTGAAATGAGGATCCAGTTCAGAAACAAATGTGCAGGGTCGCCATTCATAAATAGGGCCATAACACTCAGTACAGGACCTCCATACCAACATTGGGGCCTCAACACATAGTACATTTAAACAGTGGGGCCTCAAAACTTTCTGTGTTTGCGATACCAATTTATCAAGCTGTGTTGAAATAAATGTGTGTTTTGATAAAAAAGTTGGTGACTGCATGGAAACACACCTTTTTGTTTGAGACAAGACAAGATTCAGTGTGTTTTCTAAATTTTGTAAAGCAGTTTTTTATTGGTCAATTGAATCTTGTTTTGTAAGTTACTTGAATAACCTGTTAATTCATTGGATAAAACATAAGAAATATATTTTCCTATCAGGTTCACTTGACTAAAAGCGGGAAAAGTCAGAAGCTAACAGGCAAGCATGCTGGCCAGACGTGGTTTTTGATTGAGAAGGTTTTTGAAAGATTTATGGAATGGAGTTTACAGGTAAGTGGACATGTTACAATTAGCTTTTATGTGTCAGCTTATGTAAGGTTTATTGAAAAAATTGTTGTTCCATTTCTAGTACAAGTGAAAAAATTTGTTTCCTTTTATTTTTGTAAAATAGAGTAGTAATTGTAGGAATATGGGCCACTTTCAACAGCCATGCTGTTGGGTTAACGCCTTAGTGATGTTGTTGAGTGTCTGCCTACAGTGCGAAGGGTCCTGGGTTTAATCCCTGGTTAGGACCATAGAATTTTTAGCTCAAGTATCCTTCAGAATATGAAGAGTTATTTTACTCGCCTAAGCGTCGGTGTTGCATTTGGTTAAACATTCTGCCTGCCGTAGTATAAATGCTTGTAAATTCTTTCATTTTTGTCAAATCCATTTAAAACTTTGTGTAGGTGTCAGGAAACATTGTTTAACCAATAACATTTGATTGGATGGGTATTTTTCAACCAAATTTTTCACATTGTTTGTATGAAGGTCTTGATGTGACAAATAGTTGGGGCCACTGGGGTCGATATCAAGGCCAAGGTCATAGTAAGTAAAATTGAAATTGTTTTAGGTCAAGTTATTTTGGTTTGTGTGTATAATTTTCAATCATCTTTTTAATTTAGTATGTATGAAGGTCTTAATGTGATGAATATTTGGGACCACTGGGATTGATTTCAATGTCAATATCATTTTTACTACAAAGTAAATATTCTAATATTTTGATTTGGATAAATATTTTTCAATTAAATTTATTACTTGTGTGTGAAGTTCTTGGTGTGGAAAATAGGTGGGGCCACTGGGGACAATTTCAAGGTCAAGGTCATTCCTAGTAAAATTGAAAGTTTTTGATCGATCATTTTTATAGTGAAAAATTATGAATATGTGATGAATATATTATAGCATTTCATTGTTTCTGACAATCACTTGATAGTCCAGCATGTTGTTCTCTGACAGTTCTTGTTGTTCCTTATTTTCCGTAATGGTGTCAGATGTGGAATTATAATAGGACTTTTGAATTTGAACCATGACAAAATATCTCAAACCTATCCTATATTCATGTTTTATATTTTACTCAATTTTACAGTTTATTTCTATTTGTACGACAGAAAATAAAAATATTGGATTAATCCAGGGAGGTTAATCTAACATTTTAATGGTTGAGACATTTTGGCTAGCTTTAGTGTAGTTGAAGCAGGATGCACCAACATCACTTTGTGTGGTTGATTCTAAGCATTTGTTCATACAATCATTTTTTTAAAAAATGTTTTTTGTGCAAAATAATTGTAACTTAATACCTGCATCAATTTTATTAGATTTGATACAGCAAAAAAATTATTTGTCTAAAATGTGATTATCATTCAACATTTAGATTAAAAAATGTAATAATGTTTTATATGCATATATTTAGGTTACATAATAAGATAAACCATGATAACTGGAACAGATGAAAAATACAGCTTATTTCAATACCGATATGCTTTATTGATTTATACTTTGAGGTTGAAATTGACTGCTGTTACTACTTCCAATGGAATACTATCACTGGCTATTGTAGGCAGGTGATGTTTGAGAACCAATGTTTCAGCACTACAATATTTCTTTCTTGATTATTGTAGATAATTGTAATATAATATTGTAATGTTACATAACTGGATTCAAACTTGTGACTGTAGACTAATTTTTTGTAAAGGCTAGCAGTTCTACTTCCTGTACAACCATTATTTGCTCATACTAGTATCTTGTTACAGGATATGGTAATAACAGCAAGATCAAGTGTGTGATCCCAGATCTGTTTTAATCATCAGTGTAGGAGTTGACAGCATTAGAGGGCTTCATAACCAGACAACTACACAGACTGACCCATAATCTGAGAATAACGCCTCTGTCTCAGGCAGAAGTCTTATTTACTTCCAGGTAAACTACACATTTTTGTAAACATTGTTCATATTTTAAATTTCTTCAAGTTGTCAATTTCTCACCATTGTTTTTATGTTGGGGTTCAGATAAATCAGTATAATAGGGATACGTTTGATAAAACAAGCGGTCTTTATTGGGTCTGGCCTTAAAAACACTGATACAGTAGAACCTCGATTATCCGAAATAGACAGGCCTAAAATATTTTGGATATTCTATGGTTTTGGATAATCTATGATGTGGGGTAATCAGTACTGTTTAAATAAAGGGAGATCACTCCTTAATTTGAAAAAAAATTAACAACCGACATCACATGTTATATTTCATTATTTACAATAAACGATACATGATGAACATGAGCTTGTCTGACATTAATAGATTAATTATAAACAAGCATATCATTAATCAACTGGTGCTGAAAGTAAAAGTAGGCAATTGAAAACAATTGTGCACTTCAAATATAAAGAAGATGTTATGGTAATCCTGTCTGTACTCATTTTCCAGAAATGTTGGTGATTTATATCGGTCATGTGTTGTATATTTGTAGCATTTAGTGACATCTTGGAAAATCTCTGAAGATTAATATGAACACTTATACTATTCTTTGCAGACAGATGTTTGGTGCAATATTGACTATAATAACAAGCAGTTTACTTTAGCAGAGACTAATTCTGTTGTGTTCTTCTTTCAATCAGAAATGTACATCATCTACAGGATTTCGACTCCATGAGATTTTGGCTTTCACCATGTTTATATGTAATCCAAAATGCTGGTTCTGAGGGCAGCTTGATGCACTGAACATATACTTGGTCAAAGCCACTGATGGTGGTGGCTCAGTCGAGGCCCTTAATGACTGTGGCTGATATGATGTACAAATCTCCCTTCACAGTAAGTGTTGTTCATTCGATATATCTGTTCATGTACAATGATTTAGTTAACATAGTTGTTTGGCCATTTTAGAAAATTAATAAGGTCAATATTTTGATCACATGTCTAAAAACAGATTAATACATAACTTCACCATCTGCTCCATAACTTGTGAACTTGCTTCAGTTCTGACCTGTATTTTTGCTTTCATTATTGAGGTTACATCATATATAATTGATAAACATATTTCAAGAGCTCGTACCTCATGTAAGTTTTTTTTTTACAGAAATGTGTGTTGACTCCTGAAGTTCCTGGATTCTTTGTTGATGCAAACAATCAATGGTGGAAATAAAGCTCTGATGGCTGCTTAGTAATTAGACTATAGACTTGGAAAAGGAATTTAAAGATTATATACAGTAGAAACTCCTTATAGTCGTTCAAGGAACTTCGTAAAATTGTTCGATATAAATGAACTTCGATATATAAATAATCAGACAAATTTGACAACTGGCTTTGCTTTTTAGAGCAAACACAGTTGGTGTGTTGTAATAATCATTTAATTGTGCTATTTTGTGTACCGGATTGAGACAAAATGCAGCATTTATAATTTTGATGTATTTAAAACATGCAACATGTATGTGAAAACGTAAATAAACGAAAAAATACTGACTTATTTCCACGAACTGATTACATAATTGCAAGCATAAACACCGACTTCGATATACAAAAATATCAAGAATTCGGAATAAGTGCATTCTTTTATATGTAAAATGGATAGAATTCGGGACTTTATAATTATATTGACATAAGTGGGAATTTAATATAAGTGAGTTCGATATGATGAGTTTCTACTGTCTTTTATTTTTGTTACATTCAGTTTTCTGAGTGTTGGTTCGTAGTTGTTGGGAGCGTGTATATGAGTCTATGACTGTTGTTTTCTGGATTTTGTTTTGAGATTTTGGATGCACACACTGCACAAAAACCAACCCTTGAACATGATTTTTACTCACAGGCAATAGTGACAGGCATGTCAAAGTAAGAACTGAAATCATAGATGCCCTGCTCATCAGAAAAATTCTTTTCCATAGAAAACTTGTCTAAAAATACAAAAATAAAGAATTCTAAAGCACCAACGAAGGGAATGATGGTGCATATTAACCAGTTCAAGCACTCGGCTTTTATTCAAAGGCATTTTCCTATGGTAGAGAATTTTTGGGTTGAGTTGGGCGTCTGATTCTTTGACATGCCTTTCACTACTGCCTTTGAGTAGAAGTCATGTTGATGGGTTTGTAATTTGGGCAGTGTTGTATTTCTGTATTGTTGTTTACAATGATGATCCAGATATTTTTTTACATGTTGCCTTTCCAGAGAATGTTGTCATTGTATATTATGGAAATAAAGAAATACCATGCTTTGTTAGTTGGCATTTTTAAATTCATAAATGAAAATAAATTTAGGTGTGCCACTTGCTTATTAACACACTTCAAATAATATGCATTGTTAGTAAACTAGTGACTGACCTAAATCATAACTGATCAAATATTGTAGAAACACAAGAAAATAAAATGAACAGATTTATTTACTTGTATAACTAGTTCATACTACACAATTACAGTACACTTGTGGTTTTAATTATAACACAAAAGAAAAACATTTACTACACAGAAAAACAATTTGTGCAAATATGCATGTACAAATGTATAAGTAGTTTTATAACACAAAAACAGCAAACTGGTAAATATACTGAAATATATGAAAAAAGCAGGAAGGAAATTTTGCATAAAAAAAAAAAAGAAAAACGCCAAAATTCAAGGGGAAAATTTTTGATAAGTCCATAATCTGTTCTGGACTTTTCATATGCCACAAAATGTGAAAAAATGGGTTCTCCAGTTTTACAGCTGTACCTTTTTACATTAGCCGTATTAAGTACCCATATAGTCTTTTTTCAAATTAATTTCTTAACACATGAAACAATGTCTACATTTTAAAAGATGCTGTAGCCTGTTTTCATAGACATTCTACAACAGCAGCAAGACCTTTGAATCTAAAAACTGCCATCTTAGTAGTGATATGTCTTTGAAACACGCTACACAGTGTGCCCATACCACATGACTTTGGCAATACGGCAAGCCGCTTGATTCCAAGGCCAAAAGTGTGAACTACAAGCGCAATGTATTTTTTTTTCTGTAAGTAGACATTAAAATCTTGCCAAATTGTTAAGACATCTTCAAGAAAAAACTTAAAACATACTATTTTCGTTAATTCTATGAATTCTTTCAATTACAATCATCAAGGTGGTGATCATCTTTATTTCATTTCTGTTTTTATCTTGAAACATTATTTTTATCTATTAATGTACTATGCCATTGAATATGTTCAACATAGATAATAGGCATTTAAACAAATGTAACTGTTTACTGTTTTTTTTTGTTAATGAACAGATTTAGCCTGAAAATGGGAAAACTATTTTGCTTAACAAAATTTTGTGGAAAAATACATTTTTTCCATTTTCGAGCAAAAACTATTCATCTATCAAAAACCCATTACAATACGCTTGTAGTTCACACTTTTGGCCTTAGCCTCCGCTTTATTTGGTCATATTTGATAAGGAAATAAAGAACTTACATTGACAGACTTTGCTTGTCGTATAACTAAAAAACGACATCAAGGTCACATGGTATGGACACACAGCTAAAACATGGTTTTGGTGCTGATTATGAATAAATGAATTCTTTAGTAAATATTGAAATTCAAAATTCTGTGGTGTCTGTAACCATTAAAAGTTTATGTTGCAATAGTTTCATTGTTTCTTATTTCAAAAACATAAATCCTACATTGGCTAATGTGTAATCATGTTGTGTCTAAATTGGCCAAAATTAGTAGTGCTATGAATTAACATCTTTGAAAGTTACTGCTCAGAAAACGTTACAGACACTACACAAATAGGTCAAAACGAAAGAAAAATATTTTGATATACCATAGGATGGAAATAATGGATAAAAAGATGATGCATGCATGTTCATGAAAAACTTGATTTGTACAGGGGAACTTTGTAATTAACTTCAAGAAAATATGCTATCTAAAAATTAACTTTCTTGAGCAAGTGAGACTACTATCAGCACCAATACCGTGTTTCAGCCTACATGTAACCTTTATAATAACTATCTGAGATATGAAATTCATTTCGGGTGGTTGGAGGGTCAAATAAAATAACACAAACACAAAGATGTAAACATTCAGTAACAACAACATATCTGCTTCCATACTCGTCTAGGTTTTTCCTCCGCTACAATATAGAACCTGAAATCACAGAAAAAATTACAAATAGATAGCAGTATAAAATCAACTTTAATTCATGGTAATATTTTTTAACAAGACATGGAAATTCCATGAAAACCAGGTTTTCCAAAGCACTATCTTATACTTATTTTTTTACATTAATTACACAACAAGTTTTTGCAACTTGTAGACATACTTTGATATTGTATTTGGTGTTTTAATAGTTTGCTCCACAAAATTTTACCAATTCAAAGATAGTTGTATGTACCCAAAAGTCACATACAAGAACCCATCAAAGTTTGATCAGAATTTGTGAAAAAGTAACAGTTTAATCCATAGACAGACAACCTGATTATTATATTGCTCCCACATTTTCAATGCAGGGTCCTAATAAGTAATTTCTGAACACTAGTTAGTTCTACCACCCATACAAAAATACAAAGCAATAAGATGAAGCAATGTTTCTGCATACCAACAATGCACAATTGTTATGCATAATTATCTGGTTTCAAGGGGAGTAACTCATGAGAGTATAGTTAAATGATTGTAAGAGTTGCCTCCCTTGTATTTTTATTTTCCTTCTGATTGACATTGACTTTGGATCTGGAACCACAAAATACATTGTCACTGTCACTGAGGTTTAATGCATTTTTTAGTTATACACGGGGACCAGTTCACCAAACCAGTTTTCCTGGATTGAATACTAACCAGTATTAACTTACCCTTCCACAAGGAGCCAACAACTTCAAATAAGGAACAAAATTGACATTTTGTCAAATTTTCATAGACAGGTATGACATGTGACCAGGATTTAAACTCGGGTTACACGTCCAGTGCACTAACCACTGGACCACAGTAGCAAAACAGGTCAGTTCTAAAAAACCTAATACATGTACTAGCTAAGTTTATAAGACTTCCAAAGCTCTTTAATATTAATTTGTTAAATGTTAATGTTAAAAAGTAGTGGAAGTCCGAGGAATGCTCAGTCCCATCTTACTTCTGGAAGAGTATTTGAATTTCCCCTCAGTTAAAACAACAATTTGCTCTCACTTTTCAAATGATGTTTGTATTATCCTTCAAAGGTGTCCACATTGATGAACCAATGGTGTACACCAGCACTTCTACAAAATGGTGATACAAGCTTGGAAGTCAATGAAGTAGAATAGGCTACAAGTTTTATTATTGTACCCAGGTTTGAATTGAGATACAATTATAACTTACGACCAAAATCGTCAAGTATTAATATATGTTTGTTGAAAACTTCCACATATCACCCCATCTCCCTACTCTACTCTTTACACCCATTTTCATCAAAGAGGTCCAAGTCACTGGAAGAAAATATTAAAAACTGACCCATCAGATTTGTGTTTGTCATCTTTTATTTCCTTAACGCCAAAGCTTATGGAACGTAAATCCAAAATTTTTAAAGCAATGCTTCTGGGGTTTTGAAGATATTTTCTGTTGAATTAAGGTACCCTGTTGGTAAAAAACAGCCTTATTAAACCTTCGTTTTTTGAAGGTTATGATTCTATATCTGCCGAAAGACAACAAAGCCACTCACTACAAATTATATAATTGCATATCTCAGAAGTATGACATGGTAATGAAAGTTTGTAACAAAGGATTTTCCTGTCCATACGGTGTAATCTAAAGATCTGGTATATGTAAAATCTATTTTGGGTTTTGTTGTTGTTGCTTTCAATATTGGAAAAGTAAAACGCTGCGCAGTTTACTCTAATATCAACAGGCACTATGTCATATTCTAAAAGGAAAAAGTATCCAAAGAGTGATCACAAAGGTTTTCTGATTTATTTTTTCGACACGTATTTTTTCATGAGCAGTAATTGTATTTTTTTTTCATGGACACAATGCCACTTTTCATTGTTGTACTTGCCTGTGGTATGTTCAAAGTCGATTTTGGATGTTAAACATTTAAAATACTGAACACTGTTGTGATGTTCTATTGCACATGGTCACAAAAGTTTTTCTGAAAATTGCACTTCTGGCAACATAGAAGCAGGAGAATATATTTAGACGCACGTCACGGCTAATTTCATGGTATACTTACATAGCATACATATGGGAATTTATGGTTTTAAAAATATAAACAGGGTTATTCTTCATTGCATTTTAACAGAATACTAAGATTGTAAATGTTTATAATTCCATTGGTGACTGTAACGAAGGTTTGAATTTCAAAGATTGTTGGTCCCATATCTTAGAAAATAGAGCACAGATTCCCCTTTCGTCACCTTAATTTATTTAGTACGATTCATTCCTTAGATTAAAACATACAAACACAAACTGTTATACATATTTCTATTAGAATTTTCCATGGACACACTTTTTATCTTAATGGATCTTGTTATTGAAAATGGGTGTTTACTATCTCAATCCCAAGCCCAATTTAAATCCCTAAATCTACCTCCAGAGTGTGGTGAGACAAATACCGAATTATGGTCAGGTGACCAATTAGAATATGAATATTTAACTTTTAATTCTAAATTACAAAACTTACCAATAACTGCAAGATTTTAAAAAGGGCAAAGATCAAAAGAATACATTAATTAGAATAAAACTTGCTGCCTGGGGACTTTAGAAATTTGCTAGTGTTTCGGTACTCAATAAAACTTATCATATTTGAAACAACGTATAAGAAAACAATTTCAGATTAAACTAATTTAAAAACATAGCTTGCAAACAGCCATTAACTTGAAATCACCCTTCATTACTCTGGACCGATTAACATATTAAATAGATACAAAGAAAATGTAACTTCACAACCTACAAAAATACTATTTCTACAGAACATAAAATTACATAAAATATTCATCATTATGAAAAATCAACTATGTTAGAGAAAATAATCAACAGGAGGGCCAAAACTTCTATGGTTTTCCTTTGATTTTACATGGTGATCTAGTTTTTAACCTGAGTAGACCCATGTTCAAACCTATTCATGATATCATAATACAAACATTCTGAGTTTGAGGAAGATCCATTCAAAACTGTGGCCATTAGATGGTTAACAAGGTTTTCCAGTGATTTGACCTGGTGACCTGGTTTTTGACCCCAGATGACCCCATGTTAAGATTTGTCCCAGATATCATTACGACGAGCAATTTGACAAGGTTTAGTGAAGATCTAATAAAAAATGTGATCCCTAGAGTGTTAACAAAGTTTTTCTATAATTTGACTTGGTGACCTAGTTTTTAACCCCAGCTGACCCATGTTCAAACTTTACCAAGAAATCATTAAAAGAAACATTTTGATAGGCTTTGGTGAAGATCCAATCAAAACTTTGACCTCTAGAGGGCTAACAAGATTTTCTAGCGATTTCACCTAGTGACCTAGTTTTTGACCCCAGATGACCCACACTCGACCTTGTCCAAGAAATCATAAAGAAAAGCATTTTTACAAGGTTTCATGAAGACTCAATAAAAACTGTGACCTGTATAGGGTTAGCAAGGTATTCTGATGATCTGACAAAGTGACCTAGATTTTGACCCTAGATGACCCATGCTCAAGCTTCTCGAAGATATTATTAAAACAAACGTTCTGACATAGTTTGATGAGTTCAACTAAAATTGCAACCTCTAAAGCATTTACAAGGTTTTTGGGTTTGTTGACCTAGTGACCTAGTTTTTTACCATAGATGACCCATATTCGCACAAGAATTTTACAAGAATATATATACAAACATTCTGACAAAGTTTCATGAAGATCCAATCAAAACTGCGACTTCTAGAGTGTTAACAAAATTTCCATTCTATTTGTCCTGGTGACCTAGGTTTTTACCTAAGATGACCCATGTTCAAACTTGTCCAAGATATCGTTGAGACGAACATTCTGACCAGGTCTGATAAAGATTTGCCCAAAAGTGTGACCACTAGAGTGTTAACAACCCCCAGAGGCAGACACCGGACGTCAGAGTATACTGACTGATCACTATAGCTGACTGAGCACTACGTGCTCAGGTGATGTTATGTTTTTATGTGACATATTGTCACTGGGGTTTAACACAGCGACCTGTTCAGCTAACCAGTTTTCCTGGACTGTATACTAACCAGTACTTCCATTCAGTCAGCAACTTCTCCACATATGGAGGAAAATCGACATTTTTGTCAAGTTTTCATAGAAGGGTATGACCTGCCGCGACCTGGAATGGAACCCAGATCTCCGGGTTACAAGTCCAGTGCACTAACCACTGAGCCACAGCCCCTGCCTGTGCTCAGGTGAGCTAAATATATACGAACTATAGGATTATAGGAAAATGAAGGAATGTAGGATATTATAGAAATATAGGAAATTATAGGAAAATATAGGAATATAGGAATCAATTGACAGCTTGCTAGTGGTGAGAGGTTCATTTATGTTGATAATGTACCGGGGAATTTGAAGTGGCCATTGTTGGGAGGTGACTATTGTTGAGAGGTGATCATTGTTGAGAAGATGACCATTGTTGGGAAGGTGACCATTGCTGAGAAGGTGACCATTGTTGGGAGGCAACCATTGTTGAGAAGGAGACAATTGTTGAGAAGGTGACCATTGTTGAGAAGGTGACCATTGTTGAGAAGATGACCATTGTTGAGAAGATGACCATTGTTGAGAAGATGACCATTGTTGAGAAGATGACCATTGTTGGGAGGCAACCATTGTTGAGAAGGTGACCATTGTTGGGAGATGACCATTGTTGAGGTGACCAATGTTGGGAGATGATTACTGTGGAGGTGACCATTGTTGAGGTGACCAATGTTGGGAGATGATTAATGTGGAGGTGATCATTGTTTCGAGGTGACTATTGTTGAGACAGTGACCATTGATGGAAGGTGACTATTGTTGAGACGGTGACCATTGTTGGAAGGTAACTATTGTTGAGAATGTGACCATTGTTGGGAGGTGACCATTGTTGAGAAGGTGACCAATTTTGAGAAGGTGACCATTGTTGGGAGGTGCGATACTGTTGGGAGGTGATTATTGATGACCCTAGTTGGGAGGTGATCATTGTTGGGAGGTGACCATTCAGAGAGGTTTAACTGCAAAAGATTGCTTTTGGGATGCTACAAATTCTAATTCATTTTCAGGTTAAGTTAAACAAAGAATTCTACATATGACTGATTGTACACAAAACTTACCATTCATTGCACATTGTTGAAACTGTTACCCCTTCTGTTAGTGTTGTCAAGAAGAAAAACCATCATCCGGGTCATAACCAGGCATTCCAGCATCAATATACCCAATCATCTCACTCGATGGTTTCTTTCTTAAGTGTTTTCTAAACTCTTCTGATGTGAAATCACAATCTGGCTCTGAAATTTGTAAACTGATGATGTAAGAGTGAAGTCACACAAACATACTGGTGTACATGTATGAAGGATCTGTTATAGACTTAAAATATCAAGCTGAATGAAACATATTGTTAGCAGGCTCTCTCTGTACTGTGTCCCTTATAACAACTTTAAGCACTTTCTTGTGTATTAGGTAGTGTCTTGATAAACATAAATAAAGATTGACCAGTTTCTTATTATGTGATATTTATAATTTGAGAAATAAAATATGCTTAATTCCCTTGTTTAGCATTCAAAATGATATGAATTCATATCACATCTTATCATGCTTAGGCAAAAACCTTCTTAATTAGATAATTTAATGCAATACAATATTTTGCCAGTAATACCGCAATAGAGACATTGAAATTAAAACAGTACAGTACAGTGGAAACTCAGAATACTGAACCCCTTGGGACCAGAGGTAAAGTTTGGTTTTCGATGGTTTCTTAAGAATTCTTCAGAATGATATGATGGTATATTAACTCTCCTCTTTCAATATTATACTGGACAAAGTTATACATATGTGACAGATATCTGTTGATAATCTTGACTTTCAGTTCAGACCAAACAGAAACCCTTGGACAACTCAGAGACCACCAGATTCTCTTGGAATCGGATACACCATATTTCTCCATGAAAGGAACTTCAAGGACCTCTACTCCAGGATTCCCGTGTTATGTGGCCAAAGCCATTGCAACGCATCAAGAAACCACTGCGGAGAGGATTTTGGAAGTTTCTCGGACAAAAGCAAAGATCTGTACAGATGCTGAGTTTACTGGACTAACAGTTCGATGAATTTGTCCATTTTCTGGACTTTCAGTTCATTCCATGAAGTGAGACTCTGATTACTGAAAAGCTAACTTCATTTCTATGCCAAGATGAAAGATCATAGGACCAATTGATACCGAGTGGAATTGTGATCAACTCAGGATAGTGGACAGATAATGAACTGTGAACATAGCCAGTCTTCCAGTTGTCATAATTGTGCAGTTTAGATGTCATTGGGGACTATGATTCATGGTTATAATTCTAATGTGGAATAATCTCCAAAAAGAACACTGCTAGTGACTCTGACTGCACTGTTTTAAAATGGACCTTTCTTTGGATTCCCTCATATTCATTATGCGGAGGATTTGTGGATGCTCAGGCCATCATTAAAAAAATGTTTGTAGTGCCCTGGGTCTGATTTCCAAAGGTGGGTAGGTAGGTAGGTAGGTATATTTTTTGCTTTTCTTTTGTTGTGTAAAAAATGCATTTGGTAGATAACTGGCAATTTTTATGTATAAACAAGTGATGGTAATCAATTGAATTTAAATATTATTTTTCTTCTGTTTCTACATAAATAAACATTATGTACAAATTATTTCAGCTGTATGGTTGGTGATCAAGGAAGTTTTTCCATCAGTGGGCATGAAGGGCTGCGCCTTCCACTGGTCCCAGGTGTTGCGGAGGAAGGTCCAGAATGTAGGGCTGACATACCAACATAGAACTGGACACACAGAAAAACCTTTATGTTCTGAGCACCAAGGCCTCCACACCATCCATGAGGGATCTCATGAAGTACATTCAGGACCAGTGTTAAGCCAGCACCGTATTTAGTGTGGAATTTAGTGTTGGTTGAATCTATGTATCAACAGACCATTCAGACAAATAATGATGTTGAGGTGAGTGATTCAATTTAACATTTAAGGAATATCAATAAACGGAGTATCAACATGTACTTATTACTTGATAAAGAATATAAATTTAACAGTGCAGAATGAGCTGAATGCCTAACAAACTGCATGTGTCGTACAAGGTGCTGAATAAATGCTGGCAGGAATGTAAGACAAAAATCTATGTTCCTGGACAATTAATTGAGAAAACTTTGGTACAAGTTGACCAATAGGGAGATCTCTACCCCCCATTTTTTGCAGAGGTGTGGAGATTTCTATAGGGTGCATGTGTAAATATTAAGGTCACTGTGTTATGTTGACTTTTGTATCTAAGTGTTTTTTTTTGTTTTAAATGTTTCTGTCATTGTATTGTGTATTTATCATAAGTCGTATTTGTGGCATTGCTTGGTTGTGTGCATGTGTTGATTTTACTGTTAATAGTTACAAATCATTTATTGTTGTTGTTATGATATGTGTTGTTGTATACTGTTTCGTTGTTATGCATTTTGTAAATATGTTTTCGTTAAATGTTTGCACTGAAAAAAATGTTTGTTTTGTAAAGACAGAGCAACATCTCCAGAGTAACCCTCTCGTGAGCAACAACCCCCTTTAACAACAGCATGATTTTTTCCCACTGTATGATTTAGCTATTCATTTAACCTCTCTTGAACAAAAACATAATTTTACTTATTCCAAATGGGTGTTGCTTTGGACAGGCTGCACTGCATTGTTATTGAGAGATGTATTTGCAGCATATTGTTTTAATGTGTTCTGCATTTTGTAAAAATGTTTTACGAAAATTAGTGTACTGATTAAATATGAATTGTTGGTTTTATTTTTGTATATAAACAGTGGTATATGTTACCAAAATGTTACATAACATAAACAAGACTAAAGCATACTCTTGTACAAAATAGTATATAACAAACCTTTACAAGCAACACATTAAACACAAAATTGACAGAGCAGGTGCCAATTATAAAATCAATTATTAAATAAGAATTATGTGATTTTGGTCCTTTATTTTTGTCTATTTATACACAATAGAGATGAGCGATATTACCAGTATACCAACATTTGTGATTTTATCCAGACACTATACGTATCAGTACGAGCTCAGGCAATACCAGTTTTATTGTGTATATTTTAAAACGTTTTTTCTTTCCACATAATTTGAACCAGGCATTGGGTGGCTGAAGTTGATACACAGCCGACGATGACAAAACACATTTATTTACCTATTACCCAGTTGCAACTGTAAACAATCATTGAGGACTTTACAATGGTAAAACATATAAAAGATACATATTGGATATTGTTTGTTATTTTTCTTATCTAGTCTTCCACACTGACATTAAACTGTTTTCATAAAGGTGTATGTTTTGAATTAAAATAAAGAAGCATTCTTTAATGCAGTTTTGCAAAAGTTTAACAATAATAGCATTTCACAATATAATATCACAATACATCAAATAACATTTAAAAACAACTGTTCAGTTTAGCACGGGGCAATATGGATCTAGGCCATTTCAGTATTGGGCTGTTTTGGAAGTGGGCCATTTTGACCCACATTCTATTATATCACCTGCCCCATATAATAAACATATTTTTAAGAATTTAAAAACACAATTTAATAGATTAGAATAGTCAATTAGGGTTTATAATGAATATTTCAGATAAAAAAGCTACAGTTTTATAATGAATATTACAGACAAGAAATGTATTTCAAGTATATCTTGGCAACATTTCTGTAAATTTTGGTGTATTTTACATACAAAATGATTGGAACTGATAATTTAACTCATCAATCATTTAAAGGTTTTCCTATTTTTAGCTCTGGTGACCACTAGAGGGATCAATTGGTAAAATGAGCAAATTGCTGTTAGAATGTTGAAAAGGATTCTACACAGCAAATCAAAGTAAATCTGACCAGTAGTTTCAAAGGAGACAATTGTTAACATTAGAGTATACCCCTACCCATCCTAACAGCTCACCCTGTACCTTTGGTTCTGGTGAGCTAAAAAAACAAACAAAAAAACACATTCTACCACATATTAGCATGTCAACATTTATCAAAAATCAAACTTATACATACCATAGCTTATTCTTTCAAGCCAATGATGTCTGATGCCAACTAATGTGAAATGTCAACCTTGTGCAGTTGACAGTTTGATGTCAGTTCAATGTTTTTCCTACTCTCAATTTTGTAGTAAAATAAGCACTTTCGTGTTCATACTGTGAATTTGTTAATATAATTACACAACTGTTCTTGTGGCCTGTCTGTAGTACATATCAAGTCCTTCTGAAAAGAAATAATTTTAAGTACATTTTATTTTGAAAACAATTTCAAAGAGCTACTCTAATACTGGGGTTACAACTGTAAGTTTCTGGCTGTAAAGTTTGATTGTCAATTATCCAGTTTTCAGACTAAACAACAATATGAGGGTTGAATGTTATCAACAACATTAAATTTACAGTCTTAAATGTCAGGTTCAAGTCAGAAATAATCACTGGTTTCTGGCTTAAGATTTTATGAGTAACTAACACTAATTTTGTTCCAGGCCTCAACACTGATGTTTTTTTATATATATATTTTGATGTTTTATATGGTTTCAATACTGTCAGCTAGCAATGTGCAGATAGATATCAATAATAAACTAATTAATGACTTTTCTACATCATTCATGTTTTAAGTCAATATAAACTCACCAAAATTAAGATCATAAAACACATTATTTACTTACCATCAAGGTAATAATATTTACTTGATTCTGCTGAATAGTTTTCTTGGTTTATCTGAAATATAAATAGAGAGACATCAAATAAAATATAGACAAGCAGTAAGTCTTATAAAGCAAATTTAAGATGATTCTCTTTTGAACGTATGAAATTAATACTGAAGCTGTGATGATAAATCTGGAATATCATAAAACGAGTCAACAAACTCTAGTCCCTCATTGATTGCTTTTGTGGGGTATTACTGAATACCAAAAACAAATATTTATCAAAAACAACCGAAAACAAATTCAGATTACCGAAAACAAATGATATTTTTATAATTAATGATTTTTAAATGATATAACTTAATGTTTGCTAAATAATAGTGTTTATTGGACTCATAAACGAAATTCGAGTTAATTAATTGATTTTGATGGAAGTTATGAAGATTTATAAAATATACTAGTATATCGTCCAGTGTTAGAGTTGCCTCCCTTCGTACCAAAAACAAATCAGAATACCAAAAACTAGTATGCTAGTATATTGTTCAGTGTTAGAGTTGCTTCCCTTCGTACCGAAAACAAATGATCACTTTATTATTAATGAATTTGAAATCGGTAACTTTAGTGCTATCATATAATCGTGTTTATTATGATCATGTATGAAATTCTGTTTGAACATATTGATTTTTACGGATGTTGTTATGATATGAAAAATATGCAAGCATTTGACCAAAAACAAACCAGAATACCGAAAACAAATGATAACTTTATTATAAATGACTCTAGAATAATTGAATTTAATATAGTAATAAAATAGTGTTTGTTACACTCATACACAAAATTCTGTGTTAAGTTATATTACTTGAAAATCATTAATTATAAAAATATCATTCGTTTTTGGTAATCTGACTTTTCGGTAAATATTTATCTCGGTATTCGGTAATATCGCTTCCATGCAGTCTTCTTAGTATAGTAAGTCTGGTTCCTAAATCTTAGTTGTTACAAAGACTGGTTCCTAAATCTTAGTTGTATCAAAGACTGGTTCCTAAATCTTAGTTGTATCAAAGACTGGTTCCTAAATCTTAGTTGTATCAAAGACTGGTTCCTAAATCTTAGTTGTATCAAAGACTGGTTCCTAAATCTTAGTTGTATCAAAGACTGGTTCCTAAATCTTAGTTGTATCAAAGACTGGTTCCTAAATCTTAGTTGTATCAAAGACTGGTTTAAATCTTAGTTGTATCAAAGACTACTTAGTTGTATCAAAGACTGGTTTCTAAATCTTAGTTGTATCAAAGACTGGTTCCTAAATGTTAGTTGTATCAAAGAATGGTTCCTAAATGTTAGTTGTATCAAAGAATGGTTCCCAAATCTTAGTTGTATCAAAGACTGGTTCCTAAATCTTAGTTGTATCAAAGATTGGTTCCTAAATCTTAGTTGTATCAAAGACTGGTTCCTAAATCTTAGTTGTATCAAATTGAGCACTGTTTTAACGCATATTGACTTCACAAATGGACCAGCAAAGTTAACTCAAAAACTGAATTCAGAAAGACTTACTTAAGTTTATAAGGGATGATATTTGACCAAGTTGCATATTCATTTTGCCAAGGCAATAAGATCAACAATTTTCAGGTTTTAGGAAAACTTCCACCTAACAATAAAACTACCTTCTGATATTGTATCTTACATTCCCTAAAAGTAATCAATGTCTGATCTTTAGTAAAGCATATCATCTAGTTTTTTATCTCCACTACAGTATAAAAGAAGACTTCTTCATTAACTAGAACTCCGCAGAACGAAACCAATACTCATCTGTTTTATATCGTTAAAATGGGGGCATAACTACAAAAATATAGCTTTCAGAATAATGCCTCTTGACTTACAATAGTGTCTGGTCGTGATAATCAAGTATTCTGCAATAGAAGGCAGATAATAAAGTTCCCGATGTGGGGTTTGAACCCGCGACCTTCTGCTTGCAAGTCAGCTGCTCTACCAACTGAGCTAATCGGGTAGATGGGCATAAAAGCTACTATAAACACATATATTATATAAACAACACTGTTACCTTCCTCCTTCCTTTAATCAATTATTAAGTGACAACCACAGGTTCTTAAAGCTAACCCAGCCTTTGCTTCACCCTAGCTCTAGGATTCCAAGGCTAGTCATACACTCACGGCACCAATGTAATAGGAGGCAGAAAATAAAGTTCCCAATGCGGGGCTCGAACCCGCGACCTTCTGCTTGCAAGTCAGCTGCTCTACCGAGCTAATTGGGCAGACGGGCATAAAAACTACTATAAACACATAAATTATATATACAACACTGTTACAATTCCATGTGTTGTACTGATATCTTTAAAAGTATTTGAGTAATGGACTACATTAATGTTTTTGCACGAAAACGACTATGACAACGCAGCAATCATAATAGCTCGACTTTTTCTTTGAAACAAACATGCTAATACTAGGTTGTTTTGTTGCCATGGGTAATGGTGAAGCCACAGGTCCATTTAATGTAGAACATGATCATCATAGCTTGTTCCACAGTCTTAGAATAATGCTGCAAATTCAGCAGAAGTCAAATCATAATGTTTGAGCACACATTAGCACTGACGTCATGGTTAGAATCATGCGCTTAGTCAACCATTAGCATGCATTCAAACCATTATAAATGACAACCATCATTATGATGAAAAATTGTTGTCAAGGTCAAATCAAGGTGGGGTGATATGGATGGACTGAGAATGGTCGAAGGTAACAACAATGTAAGTAATAAAGCATTCTAGTAAGCAATGTTGGTTTTATAAGTTCAAATCCGTTCAGGGGGGGGGGGTAAAAAAATACAACTTACAAATTACAACATGGATGATATTAGTGTATTCAACTGATTTAAACTGACCATACAAAATATTCATTATGAATTTCTTAGTACTAGTATTGAGATGACAATAATTTACCAATATCCTAACAATGAAATCAACAGATAAGAATTCACCATTCAACAATAATTCAACATTATCATTGCAATGAAGAGATGAAAAATATATTGAAAATATTCAGAGCAAAGTGCAAAGCCCTATTTTGGAGAAAGAATGCATACTAAAGCTGTAAAAACTAACATACCTTGGTGTAAAACATAATTTCATTACTTAGGTATGAAAATGACTAAAACTGTGAAAAGAGGTAAAATATCTACCTGCCATGTGTCAGTGAGTTAACAACCTGCTGGAAAACTGGTTCTCCCCAAATACTTGTGTTCACTTTCTAAAAAAACATGAGAATTTCATGCTAAAAAGGAGTGGGAGGAAAGCATTCAACCATTTTAAACAGAACACAATTTTTTTGTGTAGACAAAAGGATTAAAAGTAAAAATACTGAATAACCCTCATACAATAAATTGACCAGTGTAGAATTTGATGTGTACATGACAGAGTGTGTTTAACTAAATTTATAAAACATGTACAGAAAAAAACAAGATATAATGCAGTGCTTTTTTCACTTCTAGGGGAAAGGTTAGGCCATTAGTAAGGGTAAAATAGTGTGGTGAGTGAGAAATTAGAGTGGTGAGAAAAAAATGTGACATTGCATAAATACCCCCCCCACAACATATTATTCTCAAGAAGTTTAATTTTTTTGGTCAATTTCATGATTTTTTACCAAAAATAAAATTCAACTGGGTGGACAGGAATGTTCATGTGACTATATATCTTATTGAGAAATAGTGCTATGGTACATGAAGATATCTTATGATAACAGTGGTACATGAAGATATCTTATGATAACAGTGGTACATGAAGATATCTTATGATAACAGTGGTACATGAAGATATCTTATGATAACAGTGGTACATATACATAGCTTATGATAACGTCAGTAGCTTCAGTGGATCAAACATTTCCTACACAAAATTCATTGTTTAAGTAATAGTTCAGTAATTCTACAAAGGCATACACATCAAACCTAAAATTTATACAGTTCAACTTGTGACTGAATAAGAAATAGGGCATTTATGCACATCTGCCTTTATGCACAGTATAACCCCTCAAAACCAAACTCCCTGAAAACTAGAATTCCCTGAAAGTAAGGCAATTTTTCAATTCCCATTTTTTCTTTTCTGTATTTGATAGTTCTCCTATTTTTATTCCTTCCAAGATATTCTATATAGATACATATTGTATAATACACTTATAACTAAACTCACATCATCTATTTAATGACTCATAAACAGATTGTTTTTTTAATTTTCACCCTATCATATCTGATAGAAAATACACTTTAAATATGGTTCATCCATATTGCTTTTATATTATTGTTATTACACCACATTTATACAGCACTCTTATCATGAGAAATATGTTCAAAAGTGCTTTACAAATAAGATCAATACCTTTATATTCCAAAAATACCAGACAAGTTAAAAAGAAATACAAATACATGTACAGTAAAAACAATAAGATCAATCATAATCGTTAAAAAGTAGACCAAATGTTTAAAATGTTTAAATAACCAAAGTTCGGTTAGTGGTACTAGAATAAAATCAGGTATGAACATATTAACCATTCAATTATGTGGGTTTATCCTTAGTCACATTAGCACACAATAATTTACTGGCCACTATAGTGTGGAACAAAACAGATAGGTTTTTAATGACCTTTTAAAGATAAAAAAGCTACTGGAATGTCTGAGTTCACTTGGCAATGAGTTCCAAAGTTGTAGAACACTAACAGCAAAGCATCTATCACCGTAACTTGTTGTTTTTTGTCTTGGTACAACTAGTGTCAGTATACCGTTTTATGCATGACTAGGCCTATACAGTTCCAACATTAACTGAACATATCCTGAAGACAAGTTATGTAATGCCTTATATGTAAGTGTTAATATTTTGAACTGAATTCTGCTTTCTATCGGTAACCAGTGTAGTTCTTTAAGAATGGGAGTTATATGGCTGAAACAACAACTTCTGGTTAAATTTGAGCTGCTGTATTTTGGACTGTCTGTAACTTGTTAATGGTTGTCTTCAGTAGTCTGTACAGCAGAGAATTAGAGTCGTCCAATCAGGATGTAACCAGACTGTTTACAAGGGATTTAGTGGCATTGCTCTTGAGGTGCTTCCTGATATGGCGTAGTTGCACCTAGCTAGATTGGCGCACTGAATTTACATGTTTGTCCATATCCATACGAGAGTCAAGGAAGGTAACTTAGTTCCTAACAATACTAGCCGGTTGTATCTGAGAGTTACCAACGGTGATGGAGATGTCTTCTACAAGTTTCTTATTGTGTTTAGATGAGAAAAAAATATATAATTCTGTCTTATCAGAGTTGAGTTTGAGTATATTACGGTGCATCCATGAAACTATGTCTGATAAGCAGTCCTCAACATGTTGAAGAGCAGCTTCTACTTGGATCTCATTGGTGGGTTTAAAGGTTACATACAACAGAGAGCCATCAGCATAGAAATGGTGGAGCAGGTCGTGACATCTGCAAATGGCATCGACAGGCTTAGTGTACATTACATAGTTTTTCGGGCCTAACACTGAATCCTGTGAACACTAAAGTTCATTTTAACAGCATCTCGGCGTATATCCTTTTTCAAATGTTTTCTTTTTCTTCGAGATTCTCACTTTATCACCCACCGAAAATTGCGGATTAAAAGTTTTTATTTTAACGGGTGTCATTTTTATTGACGAGTGCCTCGTATTATTGTATTGATCAACGAGTTCGTCCAATGTATACCCGTGTAGAATTTACCGAAAAATATTTCCACATTTTCTCCTTCATCGTTCTATTCCACCTCTCCACCACGCTAGATTTTTCTTCATTTTCGGTAGAATACAATTTTGTTAGACCCTGTACTTCTTTATTGTAAAATTCTTTACCTTTATCGACCCATATTTTTTGCGGTCTTCTTTCCTTAAAGATCTTTTTCAAAGCAGTCGCGACTGATTTCCCAGTCTTATCTTTTAGCGGAATTAACCAACCGTATTTGGAAAAAATATCGATAACGGCAAGCAGGTACTTGATTCCCCGGTTAAATTTTGAGAACGCTTGCATATCTACCAAATCCGCAGCCCATATTTCATCAATGTCATTTACGCGCACATGTCTTTTAGGAAATTTTTTAACGACGGGCTTGTGTAATTCTTCCGATAAATCATCAGTCCATTTTAAACTTTTTTTTTTTAGTCCCATCCCGAATCTCATCTTCGTTCCAATAATTTTCCGCACAAAAGACCTATCCGCCCTTTCTCTCAGTGTCGGATTATAAATCCCTTCCATTTCTTTCAACATGTCTTTGTCGCGAACTTTATTTCTCGTTTCCATATCTTTATTTTTCAAATAGCACACGTCGTGGTGATACGTGGCCTTATCTATTCTATTCACGGGCAAACTCCATTTCTTGGGGGTGAGATCCGTATTTAATCTCTTGTTCAATTTCGTACCCGGCCCCGTAAAATTATGACCCGGAAGATGCATTTCAAAAGGTAAATTATTTATTGCTTTATTCAACAGCGAACCACCTTCGATCTTTATAAATTGGGTTTTTGTTGTTCAGCATATCGCGCATTTCCCCCGTCTCAAAGGTCTTTTATTTTTGGTGATCGTATTTTCTACTTGTGTCGTATCTGTCGTTTTTTTACATTTTACGCAATACATTTTATTTAATAAACTTTTCAATTTAAATAAAATGGAAATTTTAAAAATTATCTTGGATGAATGAAACAAAACGATCCTTCAATAGTTTCATTTTATCCACAGGTGGAGGGATGATTGATATTAAATTCAGGTGGGGGAATTCGTTTTTACTATCATAACAATGACATTTCCAAAATTCTATGATGGAGGGTAAATTTTCATTGTTATAATCGTTTTTCTTCAAACTTGGAATGATAGATGGGTTATATATATTTTTATTATTCTTCCACTTCAAAATCTTTCTTTTTGTAATTTTATCTACTTTTTTTCCGCATCTTTTGCAATACATTTTATTTAACAAACTATTTGGTTTAAATAAAAAAAATGGAAATTAAAGATTTATCTTGGACGAATAAAACCAAACGGTACAACAATTCCCTTTTGCCAAAAAGTATTCGCGGGGTGATCGTCGGTAAATCCGGTTGCGGCAAAACGACTTTGTTGTTAAATTTGTTGTTACAGCAGGGTTGGTTAGATTACGATAACCTTCAAGTTTTCGGCAAGAGTTTGTTTCAACCCGAATACGCTTTAATCCACAAGGCTTTTAAAAAAAGTTGGACAAAGACGAAATTTTACGACTTTTTAGTATGCGCGATAAAATTGTAGCGAAGGATATATCACCCAGTCAATTTATTGAAGTTTTAACTCGCGAAAAGGATCCCAAGCGTGAAGGCCTTAAATGTGAATTTTATGAAAATGCTTCCGACATTCCAGATCCGCGAGATTTAAATCCATCTAATAAAAATTTAATGATTTTCGACGACTTACTTTTAGAGAAACAAAACAAGTGCGAGTTTTACTACGTACACGGGTGCCATAGCAACGTCAACTGTTTTTATCTCTCCCAAAATTATTTTAAAATACCCCGGCAAACGATACGAGAAAATGCCAATTTTATTTGTCTGTTTCCCCAAAATTTAAAAAATATCAACCATATTTACAACGATCATGTGAGTCAAGATATGACAAAGGACGAATTTAAAAAATTATGTCGCGAAACTTGGTCAAAACCGTATAAATTTGTTGTGATTGATTTAGCCTCTAAAAAGAATTATGTGAAATATAGGCGCGGTCTTGACAAATTCTATATAATTTAAAAATATGGAAGGTTTGTTGCGAGATATAGCTAAAAAAAACGGCACCAAAAAGTTCTATGCAAGTTGTTGTTTCCGACAATACCACAAAGTTTACAACAGGATTTCATCCACCTATAGAGCTCGACAAGGATAAACGATACGAAATTGCACTCGTTAACCTTGAGACGTATCATTCTTTCCCCAATATTAGTTCCCACAATAATCATTTCAGATACTCTTTCAACCAAGGCAAAGATTGGGAATTATTTCTTATTCCGGAAGGAAGTTATGATATTATAGATATTGATCGTTTTATCCGAGAGCGAATGAAAGAAAATAATCACCCCGATAAAATATCAATAACGGCAAATCCAAATACGTTAAAATCTAGGATTAGCGTGGATGATAAATTTATCGTTGATTTCAGGCACCCAAATTCTGTGGGTAGGGTTTTTGGATTCTCATCCGCGGTGTACCGATCCGGTCTTCACGAATCCGAAAATGTTGTTAATATTTTATCCATCAATGCTATCAGAGTTAATATAAATATAATTTCGGGAAGTTATGTTAATGGCGTTCCCCAAAATACAATTTACACCTTTTTTCCAAATGTGAGTCCTGGATACAAAATTGTCGAAACGCCGTCAAATTTAGTTTATTTACCAATTATTCTATATACAATCAACAATTTGGAAACCAGTCTTACGGATCAAAATGGAAATTTGTTAAATTTACGCGCAGAAAATATTACGATTCGATTTCATATTAGGATAATTTAAACGTTTTCGATTTTAAAGAAAAAAAATAATGTAAGAACATGTTCGCGTAAATATTTCTCAGGGGCAAAGAGATAAAATTGCCCGCGCAGCCTGCAATGGAACTTCTACCGTTATTCGCTTGGGTAAGGATGATCTTGTTGGCAATGATCTTATTGCCGTAACTCATACTCAAGCGAATAAGATTCAAAAGGCTATGGCGGAATGTGTTGGTATGGATTTAAGAATGAGTAAAACTCAACTTTCACACAATTTGAGCGTGGAAGGCGGATTTTTACCGCTTTTGGCAGGGCTCGCCGCTAGAGCTCTTCCTATGGTTGCCGGTAAAGTTTTACCCGCGATGGGAATTGGAGCTCTATCCGGGCTCGGCAGTACGGCGGTTCAAAAAGCGTTGGGATCCAGTTTATACCTCAAAAAGGGTGGTAACGTTTGCCAAATTGAAACCGACGGCAAGGGTTTGTACCTGTTTCAGGCAGTGGATTGGGAGAAGTGGGTGATGGGCTCTATTTGAAAAAAGGAGGAGAAATTTTCGAAGGACGTGGAATTCTCCTCGGTCAAAATAGTCCTTTTAAAATTATTCCTCTGCTCGGAATATTTCTTTAAGTTAAACAATTTTGTTTGATTGAAAAAATGGAATCACAAGAATTTAGATTAAGAAAAATCAAAGAAATTCAAGCCATTTTTACCCAAGAGGAATCACAACGCTTAGCCACAGGTTTTAGATATAAACGCATTTGCAAGATTATCGACTCTGCCGATATGTTTTTTAGTTTTGCGTCAGTTGGATTATCCGCTGGAGGGGTTGTTCTTTTATCTACAATCGTCGCGGTTCCCGAGGCGGCAGTTTTAGCAGGGTTTAGCGCCTTAAATGCAATGGGTAAATACCTCAGCAAACGATTTTCAACAAAAACACGAAAGGATTCGAATTTTAGCAGCCACCAAATTAAATACCGTTATGTCTCTAATTTCAAAAGCGCTTAACGATGATCGAATTTCAGATGAAGAATTTCAACTGATTCGTTATGAATTGGATAAATTTTTTGTTATGAAAGAAGAGATTCGTAAAACGAGTAGGAAAACCATCAGTCAACTCGATGACGAGTTCAAGACTCCTTTACCAAAAACATGATGAGGATCAAATTACAAATGTACTTTTAAGTCGAACTAAAAACGTTTTAATTTTTAGAAAAAAACATGGCTTTTCTAAAAATTACAGATCCAAAGCAAAGGGATAAGATGGTACGTGAATTTCACGACTTGAAACAAGGATAATTTTCTTCAGGAACGCGTGTCGAGCGTGATTTACAAGAAGATTTATCTCAAGTTTTTAAGCCCATCACGGACGTACAAAAAGTGCTGCCAAGGATATAATTGACGTACAAAAAAGTACCGCGGAAGAAATTAAAGAAGGGTTGAGTGAAATTCCTCACGTATTTCCCCCTCCAGCATATGTTGAACCTGGTGAACCCATTAATACATCTCCGCTTTATATAAGTGATGAACTACGTGAGAAAATCCGTCATCGTGATTCTGACGAAAAGTTTGGTATAAGGGAAGAAGTCGGTGGTTATTTCATGGGTAAAAACCCCGTACTTATAAAAGAAAACCACGATTTAATCGTGGGTGGTGTGGAATATGAAGGTACGCCGGGATTATGGGATCTTATTACATCCAAAGATCCGAATGAACGTAGAATATATACCGAGGGAGATTTAAAAAATTATAAAAATTTAGTGGATCAAACAAATGTTCGTTTCGAAAGATACAATTCTAAAGGCAAGCTGGTTACGAATAAAACATGGAAAAAGGTAAAATTTTTTAATACAACTTTTGGTACAAAAGGTTCTGGTCTTACCAATCCCAACGACCTTCTCGAGAGATTGGATTTGTTGTTGGCGAGCAAATCTGCGGGTAATACCGGAGTGCACGATGAAATATTATCCGTGTGTAATGAACTTTTACAGCGAGATGTGATTAACTCCAGTCAATTTAAAACGTTGTTGTCTTTAATTTAAAAAAAAATGTTTGTTCCGAAAAATCGAGGGTTCGTTAGACGCTACGCGTATGGCGGGAGCGGTTTATTTGACTTTTTGGCTAGTTTATTTACCCAAAGTATGATGTGTGCCGGTGTAGAAACTAAATATATCTCTCCGGGTCAGGTGAGCATATAACAAGTTCAGACTACGCACGCAGATAATCACAAACAGGTAAAAAATGCCTGACTCATGATGTTAGTTCTTGATCTTTAGACCTTTTTGGTAATACTGTCCAGAGTCTGCACACACTTGTGCGCAGAACACACAAAAATGATGAAAAGGTTGGGTAACTACATTGGGGATAATATAAAAGAGGTGCGCTCGCCGCCCAGAGCGGGGAGAGAGAGAGTTGGCAGTCCAGAGTTACAGTCGGTAGTCGACGCTTCTATCAAACTATGTCGGCTATTTATTAGTGTTAACTTTTTATAATATCTTCGCCTGGACTTACGATCGGTGATAGATATATTTCGTTTACTTTAAATTTAGTCTTATTCAGTTGGTAACCTTGTTTACGCTTTGCTTTATGGGACAATTAAATATCTGTAATATGGACAAGTGGAGTTGTTTTTCGTATAATCGCTTATGTCTTTCCCGCGGGATTTGAGCGTGTTGGATCGTAGAACAATAAACGAGGCATATGTACGGTCGGTAAAATCCCAACACCCCAATTGGGAAAACCGAACTACGTACAACTGGTGGAGAATCCGAATTTTGTGCACGTATCGTGCAACTGGGGCGAAATTCTGTGCTATTTCAATAATGGAAAATTATGTCAAATTATAACTTACGAAGTAAAAGGACAAAATCAAACCCGTCAAGTTCAACACCGAAAAATTTAAAAGAAATTTTAGACATTACGAAATAACGAAACAAGGAATTACGTAAACAATTTTATTCATCGTTACAACAAAACGTATCGGAAAATACATCGCAGAATACATCAGATGATGACTCAATAAAACCGCCAGAATATGACGAAAAGTACGAACGAGAAACTGTGCAAAGTGTCAATACACAATTAATTAGAGGCAATCCCTCCTACGAAGAAGAAAATTCGGAGGCGACACATATCCTTACCACAAAACCAAAAAGAGAATACGGCCAAATCAGTTTTCAATATTCTTCATCAAAACTACAACCAGATGTCAGCAGTATTACGGAACCAGACTCAATTATAAACATTTACCCAAGTTTGGAGAAATTCGAGACATTAAATCAAGAGCCAAGATCAAGTGATAAGGAAGTGATAAACAAAAACAATAACATTCATTTATTTCAGCCAAAAACAGCCCCTACAGCGCCACTGCAAGAATCGTTTACACGACTGGACACTGGAACAGTTTCAACTACTAGTTTAGGTAACATGCATTCTCGTATTATTAAACTGTCACCTTTTACTGGCAAGGATTTTGAAAGTTTTTCATCCTTTTTATCAAAATTTGAGAAATTTTGTAATCTAAATAACATTGTGACAGACAAACAAAAATGTGATGTTATAAATTTTTATTTAGCGGATTCCGCAGCCGTCTATTATGACAATCTATCTCCAAACATCAAATCAAATTATAAATTATTAATTGAAGCCCTTCAAAAAAGATACAAGGAAGAACTGAATTTCAATTTGATTTCAATAAAGCAAAAAGAAAATGAGTCAGCTGAAGAATATATGGCTAGAGCTTTAAAAGTCTCTACTGATTTGAAATTAGATGAAACAATTTTGATAAGTCTCATTGTTAACGGACTCAGAGATGATATAAGAAAACAAGTGATATTGAAGGAACCAAAATCCTTGCCAGAATTAAGTAAATTTTTGAAATTATGTGAAGTTACCAATACATTGTCTGTAAATGCTATGGAAACAAAATTTGATAAATTGTTAGATGAAATGAAAACACTAAAATTAGAAATGAGAGATAAACAGGTAAATGCCTTACAATCAGAAATTTACCCTCAACAAAGAAATAACTTGGGTCGTGCGGGGTATGGTAGAGAGAGTAGCTATTTAACAGATAATGCTGCTGTTGAAAGGCCTGATTACAACAGGTTTGCATACCAGAAACCTAAGATAATCAGAAGATATACGGTAAATCCACAGTTAATGAACAATCAATCATTTTGTAGGAAATGTGGCCTGGACAAGTGTAATTCGGGCAAAATGTGTCCGGCTTACAATAAATATTGCCATTTATGTGGTAGAATGGGGCATTTTAGATCCCAATGTTTTCATAGCAAAAAAATGATGGAATTCAGTCAATACATGCCGTTATAAAAACAAAAGAAAAAATAATAAACAAATTGTTAAAGCAAGTACTCCCAAAGTTAATAAACGTCATACAATTAATTGTGTAACAAAAATTTCAGAAAATTTATTACCAATTCAAATTTTTGACATAAATGTATCTGCACTATTAGATACCGGTAGTTCTATTTCATGCATACAATATCAATTTTGGAAAAATAGTAGTTTAAGGAACTTACACCTTAAACCGACACGAACTAGATTTAAAACTGCTCTAGAAGGCCGCCCAAACGAAGTACGGGTTTAATTAAATGTCCAATTAAAATAGGTAATACCTTTTACAACCATGAATTCTACGTCATTGATGAGTTAATTAAACCCATTATTTTAGGTATGGATTTCTTTAACAAATATAATGCCTTCATAAACTTTAAAACAAATGAATTTAAAATTAATCATTCGATAATAGCTTCAATTGAACCGCAAAGACAGAATAGTTTGCACACTAATAAATCAATTACTTTGTCACCATATTCTATAAAGAAAATTCCTGTATTTATTAATTGTAAAAACTTGCCAAGCAAATTTATTTTAGAATCAACATGTGATATGATTAATAATATTATTTTCAGCAGAAACCAAAAGAACATTTACTTAATCCCTGTACATAATGATACCAATAATGCCAAACAAATTCCGAAAAATCAATTTATAGCCAATTTGGTTTCAACCGATAAATATTGTAAGTCTAATCAGTATGATTTAAACACAATAAATGCATCAAATCAATCGTATGATACGGAAATAAAATTCAATGTATCCGATGAATTTGGCTCTAACACTAATTTATTGAATATTCTGAATCAATACAAAGAAGTTTTCAGCAAAGAAAACACGGACATAGGTATGGTGAAGGATTTTGAATGCACAATAGATTTAAAACCAAACGCGTTACCTATTCGTTCCAGACCGTATCCTATTAGTCCAAATTTAAGGTCAGTTCAGGAGGAAGAAATTGATAAGTTGTTGAAAGCCAAGATAATTAGGCCGTCCACCTCAATATTTAGTAGCCCAGTACTATTTGTAAAGAAAAAGAAAATAAATGATACTGAAAAACAAGAATATCGAATGGTTATAGACTATAGACATTTAAACAAAATTGCTAAACGTATGTATTTTCAATTACCTAAACTGGATGATGTAAAAGATTTGATAGCGGAAAAACGGCCCATATTTTTCAGTAAAATTGATATAAAAAGTGCATTTCTAACACTGCCATTGTCAGAAAACAGTTAACCTTTCACGGCCTTTTGTCTAAACACCGGAGAATCATTAGAATACAACCGTCTTCCGTTTGGATATGTAAACTCTCCAGCATATTGGTCGATTTATCTCAACAAATTATTACGGCCGGTGCTTTATAAAAGTTCAATAAATTACATGGACGATATTCTGATATTTAGCAAAACAATGGAAGAACATGTAAAACATATAAAGGAAATTCTACAAATATTAAAAGATGCAAATTTAAGGCTACAAGCACCAAAATGTGAGTTTGGAAAAAGGAAAATATCGTTTTTAGGAATGGTATTTGAGGAAGACACAATACAAATAGATCCCAAGAAATTACAAATTATCAATAACTTTCCATGCCCAAATAATCAACGCTCGTTAAAAGGATTTCTAGGTATGACTTCATTTTTAAGACGCTTCATCAAAAACTATTCAAGAATAGCTCATCCATTAAATACATTACTTCAAAAAGATACTGTATATAAATGGACGAACGAACACCAACAAAGTTTTGATAAACTTAAACAGGCGTTAATATCGGAACCAATTCTTAAATTACCAGAATTAAACAAGCCATTTTTCTTATATACAGATGCCAGTAGTATTGCAATAGGCTATATTTTATGTCAAGTTGATAAAAACAGACAAATGAGAGTAATACAATACGGGGGAAGGTCATTACAAAATAATGAGTCCAGATTTGCTAGTTCCGAACTGGAGCTGTTAGCAATTATTTATGCCCTACGAGAGTGTAAACACTATGTAATTAACGTTCCGATCAAGATAATCACTGATAACAAAGCATTAACCTTCCTACACACCACTAAACATACAAATGATCGTTTATACAGATGGTCTATAGAACTAGAAAATTACGACTATGAGATACTTTATCGTAAAGGTAAATCAAATCCAAGTGACTTCTTATCAAGAATTAAACATGATAATGAGGAAGACATATCTGAGTTAGAATCAATTATAGAAGATTGTCGTTGTCTATTTACACAGGATGATCACAAAGACATTAATGTAGTAACTAGAACGCAATCAAAAGGCAAAACAAATACATTAAATAAGGATAATCAAGCATCCGCAACAAATACAGACTCAATTAATTATCCACTAACACCTGAAAACCAACAAAATCGAAATAACGAAGGAAAAAATAGCCAATTACCCTCAAATATTGGGAAACTACAAAGCAATTGTGAAGATTTTAAGGATATTTACAGATTTTTAGAAACAGGTGTGATGCCGAAAGATAAACAAAAACAGAAAAGTATACCCTATATAAGTTTACAGTATCAGTTAATAGATGGCATTCTTTATCATTTTTACGAATCAAGGGGAAAGAAATTAAATAAAGAAAGCAGGCAATTAAAGCAATTGGCTTTACCAAAGGTTCTACGTAACGACATATTATATTCTTTTCATAATGACTTGGGTCATTTTAGTTATGAAAAATTATTTTGGACCATCAGACTACATTACTATTTTCCAAAAATGTTTCAAGAAATAAAAGACTATGTTAAATCTTGTGAAACTTGTCAAATGAATAAAAGAGATTATACTTACAAACCTACGCCTTTACAATTTATGGAGGTACCTTCAGGTCCGTTTGAAACATTACATATAGATATTGTTACAGTGGGAAAAGAAAGCATGGGATTTAAATATGTTCTGAGCGTGATTTGTGCCTTCTCAAAATTTGTTATGTTTCTGCCATTAAAATCACAAAACGCAGGGGAGATAGCGGAAAAGTTGTATCATTCGGTATTTTCGATTTTCGGGGCTCCAAAGAAAATTGTTTCCGATAGAGGAAAAAATTTTCTTAGTGGAATAATGGATACGTTGTACAAAGCTTTTAATATCCAACGGCTACGAACGAGTAGTTATCACCCAAATAGCAACGGACAAATAGAGAGAATTCATTCTAGCCTTTTAACGGTATTACGTACGTCACTGAAGGATGAAAAAGAATGGCCAAAAAAGCTTTCATCTGTTCAATTGGCTTGTAATTCTATCGTATGTCCTGATACAACTGAGTATGCTCCATATTTTATAGTATTTGGAAAAAATATGAATCAACCGATTAGATCAATAGAAATTGAAGAAGACGTTAAAACTAAACCCGAATATTACGCGCGGGAATTGGCAGAACGATTGCGTATTATTTGGAATATTACCAAGCAAAACTTAAAAGAAACTCAAAACAGAATGAAAAAGCAATATGACAAAAATACTAGGGCAAGATCTTTTAAATTAGGAGATATGGTTTTGTTGAAACAAGATAAGGTTCCTCCAAATGTATCCAGAAAGTATATAGAAAGTTTTCAAATATTAAATACTACATCACAAAATCACTTCCAAATAATACCTTTGTATTACGAGAAGTAGATACCAATAAAGAAATACAAGCACCAGTAAATATAAACAGACTAAGGAGATACTATGACCCAAAAGACTACCGGTCGTTTACTAATGATACCAAAATCGATGATTCTATAATACCAGAGAGACAGAACATAAACAGTAAGAAGAATAATGACAATCAAAATCCCTCCAAAACAACAAAATTAACATCAACCAATAACGATCAAGATAAGAAAAAATGGTATAGGGCAAAAAGAATAATCAGGATGAAGAAAGAAAATAATACAAAATTATATCTAGTACAATGGTCAAATAAACGCTACAAAAATTCTTGGATTCCTGAAAAGGATGTTGGGGAAGCTTTGATCAGGCAATTTTACATTAATAAATCAAGTAGAAAAGTCAAACGTCATGCAAAGCCATAAAATTATTTATTTTCTATTTTTAGGTAAGATGGCACCTTCCATTTTCATTGTCATTTTTCTGACGCTGAGTGCCACAGAAGCACAAGACATATTAAGACTAAACCAAGGGATTCAGTTTTCAAATCCTAAGGATATATATTTTTATGTAAACGAGTGGACACATACAATTAAGTTCGAACTGCCTAAACAAAGGTCATTTTTAGACCAAATACCAAAATGTCAAACTCAATTGGGCTGTGCCATAACTCTAGAAGTTAATGCGATTAAAAAACATATAGAGACGGAAAGTCGTTTAATATTTAAAGTACTTGATGGAATCGTTCCTAAAATGCCTCTTGAAAGCAAAACAAGAGAGATGGACCGGTTTTGGGATTTGTAGGTGATTTAGGGTCAACTTTGTTCGGATTGGCAACAGATTCTCAGCTTGAAACTTTACGTAGTCATATTAACAAACTAACAAAAGTATTAAATAGTATGACAAGAGATTTCAGTCAGTCTGAAGAAGAATTATCGAGTTTTATGACTCATGTAAACGAGGAATTAGAAACTTTTGATCAATTCATTGACAATGAAAATATGATCATAAAGGGTATATTAGATAAGGTCCGGACTCAAAATATGAAACATGAAATTATGGAAAGTGCCATATTGTTGTATACAGAAAGGTTTGCTCAGATACGCACTACCTTTAGTAATTTAATGGCAGGAATTCAAACGTTAAATGCAGGCAAACTGTCAACGTTCTTTATACCAGCAACAAAGTTACAGAGAGTGTTAAATAAAGTTGCTACTATTTTATCTGATCAATTTGAATCATATCAATTAATTTCAGATAATGCAGCATTTTATTATCAACATGCAAAATTCATATACGGCCGTCAGGGAGATACCATATATTTAAGCATAAACCTGCCTATCGTACGTAAAGGAAATTTTAAGGTCTACGAGGTTAACCTATTTCCTATTCCTTTAAACAATGATTTTCATCATGCAGATGCAAGCATTCTAACTGAAATCCCGGGATATTTAATAATTAATCATGAAGATCGATCTTTCGCATATGCAAACGATCATTCTTTGAAGAAATGCGTACGTTATGCAAATCTTATGTTATGCCAAAAAGACTTCGTTTTCCATACTAGTAAGAAAAATAGTTGCCTGATGGAACTATTCAAATATGAGAATATTACGAAGGTTAATGAGTTGTGTAATCATAAAATGGTTCAAGGTATCCTTAAGCCAGAATTAAAAAGACTCGATGAAGAAAAAATGCTGGTAATAAGACAAGAAGAAATTAGCATGGAATGTAGGGACAATACTACCCTGATTTCAGGTTGTAAATTTTGTGTACTCACCGTACCATGCGGATGTAAATTAGTAACCACAATGCATATTACGGAGATGCATTTTTCAAAATGCCAGTTGCAAACAAACGTATCGATTGACATGATACACCCTATTAATTTGCCATACTTGCAACATTTCTCCAACGATTCAGTTATGAATCGATTAATTGAAAATGTAACAAAGTTGCACCCAGATAATATAACTTTGCCTCAGTATCAAATGTATCAACATAAATCTAGGGAAATACAAGCTAAGTCCAAAAGGGTCGAAATATCATTACAACATTTGGCTGAAAAAGCAAAGACAAATTCTAAAGTGTACGCTAATTTGGCAGAATCAATGTTGGACGAAAATCTTAATTTGGACTCTTACTCAATTGTATACAAAATTATTGGTATCGTTGGAATTTTACTGACGATTTTCAACTCTGTTTGTATCTTTATGATATATAAAAATTGAGTTTAGTTTTATTGGCATCCACTGTATTAAGACAGGCTAACGCATTTGAACTCAAGTACCTCACTACTACGACTCAAAGTCCATATGAATCATTTCTAACTTCCTTGAAATTAGAAATAAAATATGATCACCTAATATTGGGTATAGCTATTGTGCATCTGGTGATTGGTATTTACATTATGATCAAGGTTAACAAGTCTGATCATTCAAATTCTACCTACATCAACATGCATGTATCAAATGGAATTCAGCGCTTAGACATACCACTGGTTCAAATACCTACATGTCCTGTGGAATGGGAAACAGTTACCCCTAATACAATTTACATAGAGGGAATTGTTGGGAATTTAATCCCAAAATTATAGATCGATGTATCAAGAGCTAAGATCACTAATACGCTAACGAAAGTAGATCTACCTATTCCAAACGAGATAAGATTGGGAATATTCAATTGGTTTAAAATAAGGAAAATGCTACGTACCACCTATTTCACGAAATTAGAGATTATTCACAATGGTATAAAGATCACAAATTTTGATTAACCAATTGCGTATAAATGAAAAAAATCTCACTTCGACAAAACAGCATGTATTGACGCATTTTTTAACAACCAGATCAGTCATGGAACGGTTAAAAAAAAAAAACAAAAAAAAAACAACATTAGATTGTACATTATTCTCAGTTCATATTTTATGTTTTCATTGGTAAAAAAAATGTATATATGTATATACGTATATGTATATCAAAATAATGAATTAATTGTTATTGATGTAATTGGTTAATTGATTGTGTAAATCAATCTTATTGTCATATTATTCATTTATATTATCATGAGTCGTTTTTTTTTCTTTCAGGTTTTGTTCATTTCTTTTGAGACAGTTGATATTAATCAATTGTAATTGCTTAAATGTCAAATTTGTTTTATTGATCAATTGTTAATATCATTCATAACATGTTGTACAATTTACATGTTTATCATTATGCTTTACATATATGATTACTTAAACTCTTGTATTAAGTAATGAAATATTATAACGACTTGTAATTGTTGTTACATTAGACATTGTCTTATGCATGCTTTAAAACATAATGCATCTGATAAAATGCATTATTATGTAAATTAGGAAATAGACAAAACACCCTGTATGTTATAAATTTTACATTGTTTATTTGTTCATTATAATACCTAAAATATGGTGCAATTATTTGCGCCCAGCTGTAAATATCCGAGATAGTGTTCCATTGTAATTTTGCCATTAGATTATTGTAATCGCCTTGCAAATAAAAATGAATTTTAATGCTGGGAGGTTGGTTGAGTATTCAACATATTTTGAATCGTTATTCAAATTTAATAAAATTAATCAATTTGATTGGTTTTCTACGTCGATTGTGTACCGAGGAAATTTCAAAGAAAGAACAGCCAAAAAATATTTATACAATTTTTTCTATGAATTCTGCTCTTTTGATGAATCTTGGTTCGACTGCGATGACTGCTTAATTCAAAAATTATTAGAAACTATACCATTGGATTTTTTAATTGACATTATTATGTTTTATGATTTTGGCAATTTAGAAAATCAATTGTTACAACTAATAGAAAATTCTCATAATCATAAAATAAAATTAAGAATATTGAAAGGAGTTCATTTTCATTATAATAAAGGAAAAAAAAATAATTTTTTTCATAGTTTTATTTCAAGTACTCCTCTACCTGCATCAATCAAAAACAAAGATGTAGAATACTTCATATACAATCCTAGCTGGAAAATAAGAAAACTTATCAAAAGAGCAATTAAATCTCTAAATTACAAAGCGAAATTGGTTACGGATTCGTGTAAGTTTTGTAACAAAGAACTCGTTTTCCCATATTTTAGGCTACACGAATATTTTAGAATAACTTGTTGCTGCAGTTCTGTGGTACACAAACGATGTTTTAAAAACTCTCTCAAAGATTTTCATCAATGTATGATTTGTTATGATCCAGCAAATCTTATTACTTATACAGCAACACGTCAAATAACTAATAGAGCTAACATCATTTTCCAAAATTCGTTAAAAAATCAAAAATTATATCAGAATTTAGATTTACGAAATGCTTTGATTCATCTTAATGACATCGTTCAATATATGTAGACATAATCAACCAGCTTTTTTTTCTTAAACTCAGAAGTGTCGTATATTCAATTGTTGTGTTTTGTATTTATGGAATTAGATAAATTATTAATGTCTTATAATGTTTTTGGAATGTTTAATATAAAAAAAAACATATTACGTTAAAAAAAGTGGACTTTTTAAAAAAAATAATTGGGGGGAGATGTGCCGGTGTAGAAACTAAATATATCTATCCGGGTCAGGTGAGCATATAACAAGTTCAGACTACGCACGCAGATAATCACAAACAGGTAAAAAATGCCTGACTCATGATGTTAGTTCTTGATCTTTAGACCTTTTTGGTAATACTGTCCAGAGTCTGCACACACTTGTGCGCAGAACACACAAAAATGATGAAAAGGTTGGGTAACTACATTGGGGATAATATAAAAGAGGTGCACTCGCCGCCCAGAGCGGGGAGAGAGAGTTGGCAGTCCAGAGTTACAGTCGGTAGTCGACGCTTCTATCAAACTATGTCGGCTATTTATTAGTGTTAACTTTTTATAATATCTTCGCCTGGACTTACGATCGGTGATAGATATATTTCGTTTACTTTAAATTTAGTCTTATTCAGTTGGTAACCTTGTTTACGCTTTGTTTTATGGGACAATTAAATATCTGTAATATGGACAAGTGGAGTTTTTTTTTGTATAATCGCATATGTCTTTCCCGCGGGATTTGAGCGTGTTGGATCGTAGAACAATAAACGAGGCATATGTACGGTCGGTAAAATCTCAACACCCCAATTGGGAAAACCGAACTACGTACAGATGAAGACTGCAGCACAAAAAGTGGGTCAAGCCGCACTGGAGGCTGGAAAGTCGGCCGCTGCGGAAGCGGGGAAAAGGCTTTGAGCGCCGTTGGGAAAAGGGCGGTTGAAAAAGCAAAAAGTGCTCTATCTCCAAAATCTAAAGCTATTTTGGAAAACATCTAAATCCTATCGAACCAGTTTCACTCGGATCTCTTACTGACGGGGGTGGAATTGACGTTTTAATTAAAGAATTTTATCGCAAGTAAAAATGTTAACTTGTAGAATTTGCACTTATCCTTCACATAATTCTGCCACAATTTTTTTTCAAAATGCTTGTACAAAATTTGATGGCGCAGAAATTTTAGAAATACGAGAGACAGATTATGGTTATATGAAAGCTGTTGTACGGCTAACTAATGAACAAGTCGACGCGTTTAGAGATTTTCAAGAACAAGTAAATGATTTTTTAGATAAAAACAATTATCCTCCCTTTACCATCGTTTACGGAAATAAAATATACCCCAAAATTAAAAAGTTTCACACCAATGATTTTAAACAAATAAGTTTTAAACGAGTTTTTGTTAAAGACGGAGCATCTTTTCCACAACTTTTCCTCGAATAATTTTTGCTTAAAGGGGATCGTCGCATTTTTTAAAAAATGTATAATATAACAGATTCTTACGCGATTGATGAAAGAACAGAACGTTACGAATATCACGAACACGAACCTGCTGTGGGAACCAATTTAAATAATCCGGGTGAAATTAGAATAAATATAGAGACTCAAGATTTATTTACCCACCCGAGCAAAAGTTTTTTACAGATTGAAGGAAGATTGGTGAAAACAGATGGTACAGCTTATGCGGACGGCAACGCTATCACTACCATAAATAATGGTCTCATGTATCTTTTCAACGATATAAGATATCAACTTTCCGGGAAAGAGATTGAATATCTTTTTAACGTCGGTTAAGCCACCACCATGCTGGGAATGTTGAAATATCCCGATGATTTTGCCAAAGCGCAAGGATTAAATTAGTTGTGGTTGAGGGATACCGAAACCACAGCCAATCTGGTTAACAATAACGGATTTAAGGTTCGTCAAGCTCTTTTAATTAGAAGACCAAATCCAAAAGGCACGTTTAGTTTTTGCGTGCCGCTAAAACATATTTTTGGATTTTGTGAAGATTATGATAAAATTTTGTACGGGATGAAACAGAGTTTAACTCTGGTTAGATAATCTGACGATAACGCCATCTTAAGGCATAACGCGGTGGATGCTGGTCGGGTGATTCCCACCAAGCTGTCTTGGTTTATTCCCCACGTTGAACCTGCCGACGCGCAAAAGGCCGCTTTGTACAAGACGATCGAATCCAAAGCCAGCCTTCCCGTGGGTTACCGTATGAGGCAGTGCGATTCTATCAGCGTTGCAGAATCTACGGATTTTTCATGGAGACTTTCAACCAAGGCTAGTCCCGAAAAGCCTCGTTGGATTATAGTTGGCTTCCAAACTGACAAAAGGGGTAATCCTGCTCTTTTCGATCACGTCAATTTAACAAATATGTACGTTATGCTAAATTCCAATAGATATCCTCAATTGGACCACCAATTGGATTTTACTCAAGTTAAATTTTCTCGCGCGTACTAAGATGTCGCCTCGTTTAGATCCAATTTTTACAACATGGACGAAATTATTTCCAATCCCAACATTTCGCCGGAAGATTATCGCGATCTTTTCCCTCTGTTTGTTTTTGACGTGAGTAAACAAAGTGAAAGATTGAAATATTCCGTGACGGATATAACTATCAAAGCTCAATTTAGTGCCAACGTCCCGGCTAACACGATGGCGTTTGCGGTTGTCATTAGTGATAGATTAAAGACGTTTCAATCCGACGGGAATAAAATGAGCGTCGTTTACGGTTGATTTAAAAATTTAAAACCCCTTTTTAAAAAAAGAAATGAGCGAAAAACCCGAAAAACCTCAAAAACCTCAAAGATTCGCGGGTATTAAGCATCCTCAAAATCCTGCGTTTGATAAACCGGCCGAGCTCGAGTTTGAACAGAGAAAAGTATCTTTGGTTGACGGGGAGCTTACGTATACGGGTATCAAGCATCCTCAAAATCCGGCGTTTGATAAACCGTCAACAAATGAGTTTGAGCAACGAAAAATATAAAAACCACTAAAAAATTCATTTTTCTTTAAAAAATCGTAATTGTGAATTTTTCGCGCGATACTAAATTGAGTTATTTTGTTCAAACTTTAATAAAAAATCATTATTTAAAAGATGGGGAAACTTCCCCACAACATTGTTTTGCACGAGCAGCTGAAAATTTTTCAGGCGGAGATGAACAATTGGCCCAACGGTTATATGATTATGCTTCCAATTTGTTATTTACATTTTCATCTCCCATGTTATCGAATGCCGGTTCAACAGAATGTTTACCTATTTCGTGTTTTTTATGTTTTGTTCCGGATACTATTTCTGGTATTATAGACCATTCGAGTGAATTACGATGGTTATCTATTATTGGAGGTGGGGTAAGTGGTAATTGGAGTACAGTTCGTACTGTTGGAAAACATACACCAGGTCCCATTCCATTTATAAAAACAGTAGATGCAGATATGTCCGCATATAAACAAGGTGCAACACGAAAAGGAGCTTATGCCGCTTATATGGATATTTCTCATCCTGATATTTCGGAATTTATTAGAGCACGTATTCCTTCTGGAACCGAACATCGTAAATGGTCTAATTTACATCATGGAATAAATATAAGTGATAATTTTATGAAGGCAGTTGAAAATAATGAAAAATGGGATTTAATTGATCCCCGATCAAATGAAATTAAAGAAACATTAAATGCTCGTGATTTATATCAACTTATTTTGGAAACGCGATTTCAAACGGGAGAACCTTATTTGAATTTTATAGATACGGTTAATGAAAGTATTCCCAGTTGGTTATCATGGAAAATTGGTTCTAGTAATTTATGCAATGAAATTCATTTACCATCTGATGAAAACCATACAGCTGTTTGTTGTGTTTGTTCTCTTAATTTGGAATTATACGATGAATGGAAAGATACTTCAATAATTGAAGATTTAGTTCGAATGATGGATAATGTACTTTCTTATTTCGAACAACATGCAAATCCTAAAACATTTGCTAAAGCGTTAAATTCCGTGAGAGAAACTCGTGCTATTGGATTGGGTGGTTGTGGATTGTTTTCTTATTTTCAGAAAAAAATGATTGACCCTGTATCGGACCATGCGCGTAAAATTAACAAGGAAATTTTTTCAGAAATTAAACGACAAGCCGTCAATGCTACGATAAAATTAGGTCAAGAACGTGGCGAAGCACCAGATGCCAAAGGAACAGGTCGTCGAAATACACAGCTTTTGGCTATTGCTCCAAATGCTAATACATCTATTATTTTAAACACATCTGCCTCTATTGAACCCCCTATTACAAAGTATTATGTACATCGAACCCGAATTGGAACTCATCCCGTTAAAAATAAATTTTTAGAAAAATTGTTAACTGATATAAATCAAAATTCGGAAACCGTTTGGAAAGATATTTTAAATCATGACGGATCAGTACAACATTTGACTTTTTTGACCCAGGAACAAAAAAATATTTTTAAAACGGCATTTGAACACAAACAAACGGATTTAGTTCAAATGGCAGCAGATCGTCAAAAATTTATATGTCAGGGACAATCTCTCACTTTATTTTTTGGTTCAGGAATTGCAAATCTGAAATTCATGAAACAACCATGTTGGCATGGAAATCCAAATGCAAGGGATTATATTATTTACGTACCAAATCAGCTGCAAAAACGGAAAATGTAGATACATGTCATGCTTGTGTTTCGTAGAGTTAAAAAATTCTTTTACGAAATTGATTAATTTGAATTTTTTTTTATTTAAAAAAGTATGGATTATTCTCTTCCGAAACTTAAACAATTGGCAAAAGAAAATAAACTTTACAGGCATTCGTTGTTGAATAAACCCGCGTTGATGAAATTGTTGATTGAAAAAGATATAACCGATTAAACGAGAAAAGGAGAAAAAATATATCCGTTGAGATACGATTATTTGAAAACGGTTGATAAAAGGCCTATCCCCGTCGTTATAAAAGACGTGGAAACCGGCGAAACGAAAACTTTACGTTCCAATCACGCCGCGGGACAATATATAAAATTGGCTCCAAAGAGCGTAAAATTACACGACGGTGAAATTTATAAAAACAAATACGCGATCGACGTGCGTTGGCCTGATAAAAAATGATTTACTTAAAAATATTTTTAAAAATAAAAAAAAATAATAATGGGGTATACCGTAAAAGAATTACGAGAAATCGTGAAAAGTTACGGACTAAAAAAATACGCGAGACTCCGTAAAGTCGAATTGATAGATTTATTAGTATCATCCGTATGGAAAGAAGAACGAGACCCGGAGACCAGAAGCGAATAAATATTTTTCATGCGAAATGAAAAATATTTAAAAAAATATTTTTTTAAAAAAAATATGAGTTTCTTTGGAAGAATCAGTAACGCGATGCAACGCGCCGCGTCAAACGTTTTATCAGGCGCTCGCGCTTTAGGCGCGAGAGCGCGAGAAAATATCAATCGTTTTACGAATTGGTTAACCGATAACGTGGATGAAGGACAAATTAATCGAGTGTTGGAGGAGATCTCGGAAGAAACGAGGAGGAGGCGGGAACCTCCTTTCGCGATGACGGAAAGTCAATCCGCTTTGCGGGATTTTACGACCGTGCATACGATAGAAGGGCGAGCGGGTTACGATCCTCGAGAGTTTTTAGGGGCGGTAAAACCGCGAGTAATGATCCATCTCGATGACCACCGGCGACATAAAATTAGAACGGTTTTAAGATGCCTGATGAAAAAACCCAACCTCGCGACCGGCGAAGAAATCGTAAGAGAGGCGCCTTTCGTTTCTAATTTAGAAATCATTTCTTCTTCGACGAACGCAGAAGAATTTTACGATGCCATGGTCGAAAGAATATTGGAAAATATGGCGACGTTTCAAAATATGGGCAGCGGTTGGATATTTCATTCGATCGAGCGACTCAAATTCATGACGGTTTATGAACCGTTGAGAGGAAGTTCTTATATTCTATTAAAGGAAGAAATAGCGAAAAAGAATGTTATTATAAATATGAAAAATGACGACGAGAAATGTCTTCTATGGAGCGTTTTAAGAGCTTTAAACCCGAAAGAATCACACCCCGAGCACGTAGATAACGATTTAAAAAGTAAAGAGAATACGTTAAATATGGAGGGGATTAAGTATCCCGTAGCGATTAAAGATATACCAAAATTTGAAAAACAAAATCCGGGAATTGACATAGTCGTTTTGGGGTATGAACGGGGAAAAGGCGTTTATCCCCTCTATCACGGTAAGTCTGGAGTTGAAAATCCGATAATACTCGCCTTGATTAACGATGATGAAAAAACTCATCACACTTGGGTAAAGCACCCGAGCAGATTATTGTCCAAGCAGATTTCGAAAGCGCATAGAAAAAAAAATTGTTGGAACTGTTCAAATCCGTTCACCAGACAAACGGCGTTGGATAAGCATAAAAAATGGTGCTACAAGAAAGACATCATAGCGATCAAAATGCCGGAAGAAGGTTCACTCGTTGAGTTTAAAAATTGCGATATGAAAATACAACACCCTTTCGCCATTTACGCCGATTTCGAATCTTTTTTAAAACCGATCGATACGTGTGCCCCGGATCCCGAAAAAAGCTATACGAAACAATATTATCAACATACCCCGGCTGGATTTTGTCTTCACGTTAAGTGCTTCGTCGACGGTGTATACGAGAGGAAACCTTTTGTCTATACCACGAAAAACGACGAGGAAGACGTCGGTCAAAATTTTGTAGAGACGCTGGAGGAAATCGCGAGGGAGATTGATAAAATTCCGTCAAAAAAGATGATATTTGGCGAAGAAGACCGGATAAATTTCGAGCGAGCGACTGAGTGTTGGATATGTAACAAGGATTTCGGCAATCACGAAGCGGCGTATGAGAAAAAGTATAATAAAACAAATTTCAACACGAAGGCGTTTGAAGAATTTGTCAACGGTTGTAAAAAGGTTCGTGATCACTGTCACTATACGGGAAAATACAGAGGAGCGGCGCATAATTCGTGTAATCTCAAATGTAGAAAGCCGAAATTTATACCCGTTTATTTTCATAATTTAGCCGGATACGACAGTCATTTATTCGTCAAAAATTTAACAAAAACTCCGGGCGATTTTGGGTGTATCGCGAAAACGGAGGAAGAATATGTTAGTTTTTCGAAAAAGATACCGACGGGAAGAACTTGGATAAAAAAATAAAGGAACGGACGACGCAAAGGAAATTACCGTAGAAATTAGGTTTATAGACACTTTTAAATTTATGGCTTCCGGTTTGGATAAGCTTGCGGGCAATTTGGAAAAGGATCAATTTTCAATCACGAAAAAATATTTTACGGACGATCGACTGCGGGAATTGATCACGAAAAAGGGTGTGTATCCGTACGAATGGGTAGATTCCTCGGAAAGATTTAAAGAAACGTCTTTACCACCGAAAGAAGCCTTTTATTCGAGGTTAAACGAAAAGGGAATTACCGACGAACAATACGCTCACGCCCAAGAGGTGTGGAAAACGTTTGAATGTAAAACGTTTAGAGATTATCACGATTTATATAATAAAACGGACGTCTTATTGCTGGCGGACGTTTTCGAAAACTTTCGAAACGTTTGCTTGAAAAATTACGAGTTGGATCCCGCGTGGTATTTTACGGCTCCGGGATTAGCCATGTTAAAAATCACGGGAGTAAAATTGAAACTGTTGACGGATCCCGACATGTTGCTCACGTTCGAAAGGGGATTGAGGGGTGGAGTCTCCATGATTTCGAAGAGGTATGCAAAGGCGAATAATAAATACATGGGGGAAAAATTCGATTCGAATAAACCTTCGAAATATATCAAGTATTTGGACGCCAACAATTTATACGGGTGGGCAATGTGCCAACTATTACCGACCCATGGATTTAAATGGATGACGGAGGAAGAATTAAAAAATTGGAGAAAAATACCTTGTATCCTGGACGTTGATTTAAAATATCCTCGCGAGTTACATGATTCACACAACGATTACCCTGTGGCTTCCGAACATATAACGAGGGACGGGGTGGATAAATTAATCCCGAATTTAAACGACAAGAAAAATTATGTGCTTCACCACAGAAATTTAAAACAGTACGAGGAGATGGGATTAAAAATCGAAAAAATTCGTAAAGGGATCAAATTCGAGGAATCAGATTTCATGAAAAAAATATATAAATTTAAATACGGATTTAAGAACGAAAGCGAAAAACGAGTTTCAGAAAGATTTTTTTAAAATTGATGAACAATTCCGTTTTCGAGAAGACGATGGAAAATATCAGGAACCATCGCGATATTAGTCACGAATAGGAATCAGGCGAAAAAATTGGCGGCGAGACCAAATTTCGTTGGAAACACAATTTTCAACAAGAATCTAATCGCCACGCATCTGAAAAAGACGCATTTGGAATTCAATAAGCCGGTTTACCTCGGGATGTGTATTTTGGATTTGAGTAAAACGCTCATGTACGAATTCCACTACAATCATATTAAAAAGAAATACGGAGAAAAGGCTAGATTGTTATTTATGGATACGGATAGTTTAATGTACGAAATTGAGACGGAAGATTTTTATAAGGATATCGCTCCGGATATAAAAGAAAAATTTGATAAGAGCAATTTTAATCCAAATCATGAATCTGGAATTTTTTCAAACGTAAACAAAAAAGTGATTGGTATGATGAAAGATGAGGCGGGTGGAAAAATTATAGAGGGGTTTGTCGGATTAAGAGCAAAATTGTATTCGTATAAAATGTTTGAAGGACCGGAAGAGAAGAAATGTAAGGGGATAAAAAAGGCTGTTGTGAAAAAAAGTATTCGATTCGAAGATTACGAAGAGTGCTTGTTTACGGGAAGAGAACAATTGAGACTGATGAATATTTTGAGAAGCCACAAACACGTAATGTTCACGGAATAAATAAACAAGATTGCGTTAAGCGCGAATGATGACAAGAGGCATATTTTACCGGATGGAATAAACACGTTGGCGTTCGGACATTATCGCATTTAACGAATTTGGAATTTTTTTAAAAAATGAATATTGAAAATTTATCTTTACCGAATAAACCGCTAACCAATTTCGAATTGGAAGACGCGGCTAAAAAATTAAAAATTCCCCACTTTCGCGGAGTTTTTATGAGAAATCAACTCCCAGCGCGTCCGCGAAAGAGGGAATGCGGAATCTTAAATTTAGACGACACGAACCTAAATGATGGTATTGGGTCCCCCGACGCTGGCGGTACGCATTGGGTTTGTTGCATTAAAAAGAAAAACAAGTATTATTTCGATGGGTACGGCGTACCGCCACCCGAAGAGCTAGTAAAATATTTAAAACCGAAAATATTTTACAATAAAGATCAAGTGCAGCCGAGGGGATCGGTTATTTGCGGACATTTATGTTTATACGTATTAAACGAAAGTTGGAAGAAATAAAATGCCTGTTGATAAATTTGGTCGAATGCATAAAAAAAAGTTTCAGAGTCGGACGTATCCTTGGCTTATATAAGCAACAATTTCCTGAAAAGGGGAAGAATTGACATGTTTGGAGAAAAAATTATGAATCTCGGTACTCCTACGGATGCGGGAGATGCGTCACCTAAATCGTTTGTGATAAAGAGAATAAATAAAGCTATAAAAGATTACGACTTGGATAATTTAAAACGGACGTTGGACAGCGTGGAAGAACAAGTAAAAAGTTGTTTGGACGAAAAAGAGTTGAAACAAGTAAAAATATACATCGTGGAAAAAATGAGAAAAAATTTGGAAAAATATATCGATAAGGAAAAATTGGAAGCTGAAATAGATAAACTCGAGAAGGAATGGGCGTTGGATGATAAAACTGCCGAAGAAAAAATTACGCAGAAAATAATGAGTGATATTGAAAAGGGAGTGAACATTCTTAAAAAAGATGTGGTAAAGCTGATGGATGAAAAAGATGAGGAGACGTTAAAGATAATTATCGATAGGATGCAAGCTGATATTGGCGAAATCATCGCGGGAAGAAATGAGAAAATTGGGCAAATAAAATCGATTATACTAAATATTGAAAGCAACCAACTGACCGTTTTATTGTTTTCGCTCAATATTGATAAAAATGCTGTTATCAAAATACGTCAAGACCCATAAAATCGAATTGAGGTCACCGATGGGAAAAGTAAACGATTCTTTCATTTCACGGCTGCCTTCAATATGTCGCCGAACGAGTATATTAAACACGATGATGTGGTTGGGTATCCGCATCCCGCGAGTAGCGATTACCCGAGTGGTAGAGAAAGCTGGCACCTCAAACAGCCGGGTATTTACACGCTCGACGTCGATTTAAAATATAAATCTGACGCTCCGGGTCGAATGAGACGAATGTTTCAGGTAATTGAAGGTAGAATGACGAGAATATTTTGGGAAGAGCGGGGGAGAGAGAGTGTGGCGGAAACGTTCTCATTTAATATTATTAAACCAAATTCTATGATATCAATCACCCCTTAGGCGTATAAGAAATTTACCTTTCAAGAAAAGGGACATATAAAATTATATTATAAACCAGGCGGATAAGATTTTTTTATAAATATGGGAAAAATCTCATATTTATAAAATTACAATTTTGAAAAATTTCGAGAGTCGAGGTTTTTTGGGGAGTGGGGAATTTGGGATTCCGCGAAGGGGGGAGGTTGGGGCGGAGTTTGTGCCTCGGAGATGGTGTGGTGTTGAAGTTTACCCTTCTGGGAGGGGGAAAGGTTCAAATTGAGGCTTGAACCTTCTTGGTGGGGTTTTGGCCTGAAATTCCTATTTTCTACCTACTGATGTAAGAGAGTGTCATGGTCAATGGTATCAAGCTGAGAGTTCTAGTAGAACAAGAACAGCAACATTGTTTTGGTCTAGAGGCTGCAAGATGTCATTCTGGACTTTAACTAGTGCAGTTTCAGTGGAATGGAATTTCCTGTAGGTTTTATATGTTTAGTGTTTGATTTGCAAAGTTAAACATTAAAATTAATTAAAAAATATCAATAATTTATTTAATCAAAATAAGTGAAACCACAGTATATTCTGATTAACGATTTATGTTTTTATTATACACATGTACATTTACATGTACATGGCACATAGTGAAAAGTCAAATACTATGAATCAGATTTTCTTTTATTACATTTGATACCTTCATTACATACAATGTACTGAGGTAAATACATGTGTAAGGTGAAACATCAAACAATTTGTGAGTAATAAGATAAAATTGTGCACAAAGGAGCATAAGACCAGCATCAGTCTCAATCATGCATTGAAATAATCAACAGTCTCATACTCAACCAAATAAACACAACCAGCAGGCTTGGTACACAACATGAACTAGATGCCCAAATCCAACATTGAGCCCAAGAATGACCTTGACCTTTGAGGTACAGACATGGTTCTAGTTCACATTAACTGTCTGGTCATGGAGAAAATTTTGCACATTTTTTTCATAAAAAAACCCTAATAAATGACATTATGATGTGGTAAAAATGATTAAATCGAAAATAATCTAATCAAACATTGTGGTGACTATATTTCGTATTTTGCATAAGTGCACACTAACTTAATACAAGACTACAGGAATTATTTCCCAACATTTTGTGAAAAACTGTACCCCAACATACCTTTGTAATGAACAATCTGTAAAGGTACAAGACAGTAAACAGCAAGTTTTCCTTCTTTGAACTCTCTTCTTTGTTCACCTGAAACAAAATATGAAAACTTTCAACTTGCAGCATGTGGACCCGAACAATATATACAAATACATTAGTGACAGTTAAATGGCAATTCTTCCTTAAAAGTAGAATTACTCATAAAAACAGCTTATAGTCTGTTAAACATCTGTTTTCCGAAAACCAACATTTAAAGGGCATTAAATGGACAATTTTACTTAAACAAATAATTACTCGGCTTTCTCTACAAAAACGTTCTGTACAACTCTGTACTAAAACAAATAATTACTAGACTTCTTCAACAAAAACTGTCTATTAAACTCTTATTAAATAATACTTTGATAGTTAAAACATGTAGTGTAGAATTATATGCCATTACATGCAGAATGCAAAATCCTTCATGCCATTTTAAAAATAAAGCAATAAGTACTGTTGTATCTGTTTGTAACCAAGGCTAAAACCATTGATCACAAATGTTACCTCATTAGACAGAAATCTTAATTCTAGACCCTTTAACCACAAATCTTGTGTCTTATCTCATTGAACAGAAATCTTAATTCTAGACCCTTTAACCACAAATCTTGTGTCTTATCACTTTAAACAGAAATCTTAATTCTTGATCCTTTAACCATACATCTCTAGTCTGATCTCATTGAACAGAAATCTTAATTCAAGACCCTTTAACCGTAAAATTTAAATTCGGTCTGAACTGGCAAATTTTCGGTTTTTCAGTGCCCTGCCGTAAATGTCGAATCTTATCTTTTTAAACTGAAATCTTAATTCTAGACTCTTGAACCATAAATGACGAGTCTTATCTCCTTAAGCATAACTTAAATCTACCATTAAGGGAAAATAAACCAAGAATTGTAATAACTGCTTTAACAAACAACAATTTCAAGTAAATACCAATGAAGTGAAATCCAGTCCTGTGAAGTCAATCAATCAAAGTCCAATCAGCTCAAGTCTAGTAACATACCTTTCATTGTTTTGTTGGTTGTTTGTCAGTGTTGTTGCTTTTGAGTGTGTCAGTGTTGTTGCTTTTGAGTGTGTCAGTGTTGTTACTTTTGAGTGTGTCAGTGTTGTTGCTTCTGAGTGTGTCTGTGTTGTCAGTTATTTGTGTCTGTATTGTCAGTTGTGTGTGGCTGTGTTGTCAGTTGTTGGCATCTGTGTTGTCAGTTATTTGAGGCTGCATTGTTGCTTTTTGTGTGCCAGTGTTGTTCCTTTCGTGCATGGCTGTTTTGTCAGTTGTGTGTCGTGGTGTTGTCAGTTGTTTGTTGTCACAACTTTGTTGTGTGTGGGGGTATAAAAACAGTATTGCACTATCAGGACTCACTCATGAAATATTGATATTTCTTACTGAATGTAATAATACTACAATACCCTAGAATTAAACACTAACACCATTTCTGAACATATTAAACATGTTGTAATGAATTTATCTGCATACTAAAAGCTGACAAGGATATAATAATAAGCAAAGCTAAACATTAAAATATTGAAAGTCAACAAAGTTAATCTTATAACATTTGTATATCTAGATGGTTTCACAGTTGAGCTTAATTTTACAATGACACTATAAAATGTACGGCACTTAGATCATTTTAGCAGAAAAAATCTTATACAGCTTTGTTTCTGAAACAAATTTCTGTGTCATATTGAATACAGAAATATGCATTGAAGCAATTAAGCTTTCACAGATTTCACCACACAATGTTAGCCATGAAACTAAAATATATTTTCTTACGTTTGATTTTAAGAATTAGTCAGAAAATAATTTCCTCTGATTGGATAAGATCCATAGTATATGTTGTTTAATCCACAGTAAGTTGGTAGCTACGTTACTTGATAAACAAGTAACTTGATTGGCTAATAAAAGTTGTTATGACCAATAAATTGAGATTAGTGCATACGAATTCATTCAGCTTTGGGCACCTATACTTACCAGACATAAAATTATATTTAACACGTTTAAGGAATTCTTAATTGAACTGAACTATGCAGAGTTTAGAAAGTAATATGTATGGATATATATTAGAAGTGTATTATGTATGTGTTTTATGTAAACGGTTGATCATTGTAAGCATTGCCCAAGTGCTACTTACAAATATACTTTACTAACTAATACGGTTAGTTGTTTGTTATTTGGATCTGATGATGTTAGAGGAAATTATATAGTCAACAATATTGTTAAGACAGTGGTAATACGTTGACAAAACCAACAAAACTGTGGTTATAAGTAAAAATGGAAAGTTAATGGCGATTCACAATACAAATGGAAATCAAAATTTATTCTGTAACAAATCCACATTGTTACACAAGTTTTATACAAAATAGAACAACGACTAGCTGGTAATCTAACTGTGGTGTTTTCAAACTCACTACATTTGTACAACACTCATCCGTTTGAATTGAATGACATACATCTGGTCTAATATTGTATCGAAGCAACCAGATACCTAGATAACCAAACAAATCAAAAGAAGTACAAAAGCCTTATACTGGTCAAGTTCTTACCCCTCATGGTGGAGTCAAACTCTCGGTCCTCTGTGACTTTTCACTTTCACCAGAATGTTGCGACTTCAGTGATGCATGCTGGGAGATTTGTGAGTGATTGGACCCGGGTTCGCGAGCACTGTTGGGAAGTTGATTATCACTGAAATCACTTACATCTGATTCAGTATCATTTTCTGCAGGTCTTTCTCTCTATAATGAAGAAATACAAATACACCGGAATTATAACATAAGTAACTACCCACCATTATTTTTCATACAGTAGTACCTTTGTTTCGTCTTGTTCAAACCATTTGCTAATGATTAAAATTCCAATAGAATTTATATTTACCTACAATACAATTAAAAAAAATAAATCTACAGGAATACATACTGAATAAAAAAAGAAACTTTCGCAAGACTTTAATGGGACTGTTTCCACATATGTGTATATTAACAGGTTTTGTTCGTATTTGTACTTGCACAATAATTCAAAATCAATTCATCAAAATTCATTTACAGTCTGAAAATTATCAATTTCATTGGATTTTTCAATTCCATTTAAGGCAGGTATCGATTCAATTTTTTTTGCTTTAGCAACGAGTATGCCTACCGCTAACACTGTTAAAAGCTTGGCAACGACGACGCATTGAGTGGATGAGATTATTAATTTGAGCCTGGGTATATTATTCCACTCTTCTAGCCAAAACGGTCCCACTGAAGAACGCAACAGTCTGAGAAACGTTCATTCCTACGTCGGTAGACCCTGATCTGACCATCACTATTGGACAATGCAAACCTGGATTCATCTGAAAAAAGAACCGTCCGACAGTCTTGCCTTGTCCAGTTGATATGCGTATCAGCCCATTAAAGCCTGTCACAGCAATGACGATCCATTAATACTGTTCCGATGTATGGAAGACATGCACGTAAATTGTTCTCAGTGTTATGAGTACCTGGGGAGATAGATGCTGTAAAATGATTTCATAAATGTTAGTTTAAAATATAGTGGTCTTGCGCTGGCATGGTCACACGTGGTCTACCGCTACACGGAAGATCTCCCGTGCTTCCGGTCTGCACAAAACACCGTCTTAGACTTCTAACTGACTGCACAGATGATCCAATATGCACAAGCAACCTCTTCCATTGAAGCTCCTGCCTCCAGCATCCCAAGGACTATCTCTCTTAAATGATTCGCCATTCGAGGAATTTAAATTTTGTCCAAATTGTATTGACATAAAGTTGTTTAGGAATTTTTATGACTGTAGTTGTCAAGTGCACTAATGTGCATTGAAAAAGTTTACTCATTTAAACCAGATATGTCCATCCCATGTGTGCATGTGGAAATGTATATCGCATGATATCACATGATATCGTTCGACTTGAGGTGATTATCTGACCAGTTTCCCAAACTTGGACACCAGTGTTAACTACTACATACACACATTTTTCTACATTATGTGTTTAAGACATACATTGCGTAAGTTTCTTTTTTGGTTCAGTGTATTAATTGATAGATAATTGTTTGAATAAGGGAGATAATTTAATGTTTTAATTTGATGAGATATTATGTTCACTATTTGAACATCAGTGAAGAGCTAGAGCAACATGTTAGGGAACCATGTGACAGTAAATCAAATAATGGTCCCACAAGAAATGAGCAGTTCCAAGCATCAATTGTCTGAATTAACATAAACAATAAAAAGTCAAAGTTTGATTTTCTTTAATCTTCTCAATAATGATTTCAATTTAAAAGTTTCATGACCTCCCCACCCCCTCATGGAACATTTCCACTCACCTCTAATTCTTCTTGCGCTTCACGTTCTATTTGTGCTTGTCTTCTTTCTTCTTCTTCCCATTTCCTCTGTCGTTCCTCTTCTTCTTCCATTTCTTGTAGTATTCCCATTTCTTCCTGCTGCTTCGGCTGTTTTTCCTGTTAAATTAATTAAAGCAAGAAATATATCAAAGACAAATAAACACAATATATATATACATATGTATATCCATTGATGATTTCTGTACACGCTATTAATATCAAGTATATAAATTCTGTGTACTGACTTAAAACAATAACCATACTGATTAATTTACATACACATATTACAAACTTCGTTTTCATATAATAACTAAACTCATAAAAAACTGGCAAGGCATATAGCATCAGGTTTTAATACAAACATATACAGTCAAATCTCATTTAGTGACAACCCCTATACTGAGCCACATCATTACAATAAGCGCTTATCTTCAGACCGGTCTTCTAATTTCCTCTATATTTCAACTTCATAATGAGACAATATCAATAGAAAGAATAGGTTTCAATAATTTGGTCCAAAAGTTGATCTTAACATCAACATTCGACTGTAACTATTAGCAGAATTTGAAAATCACTTTCTGCAAGATAAAACCTGATAAGTTCATTATGTACCTCTCCTCGTTCTATTTCCCATTCACTGATAGACTCTTCTTCACTTTTATCTGCTCTTGGAGTTCTGGGTGTGTTTTCTATAGAATCAATTCCAACTACAACCGGAGAATCCACACCTACCACAGGTGTAGAACCGTCTGCTTCTTCATCTGATTATACATCATCCTTAAACAACACAAACACATTTAAATATCATTCATACCACTTCAACTTTAGAATAAGAACTAAACTGAAAAATGAATTTCTCAGTTCCATAGCAAAAGAAATTAAACAGTGATGTGCAAATATTTACTTAAAGAAACATTTGCAACTAAAAATGAGAAAAGAAAACTTCAATAGCAACAGAAATGTTCTTATTTCAACAGAATACAAATTTCTGGAATTAGAATTTCTAATCAGATATTTTTGGAAAATAGACTGTTTCACTTTAAAAAATACCTCTGAGTCCCAGTCTGAATTCTCATCGGACGCAGATGGCGGCACTGTTTGTTTCACTCCAAATGATGTCATGACATCTTCAATCTGATCTCGGCTTGTTGACTCTGATTCATCTTCATATTCAAATTCTCCAACACCAGAACTTAAATCCTATAATTACAGAAATAATATGTAATACTAAATACATGTAATAAATTCTGCATTTTGAACATGAACACAACAAAACAAATAAGTCATTTCATCATGCAGAGTTTTAACCAACTACAGAGAGGGTCTGGCATTTGGGGGGTTTTACTGTATTTTATTAATGTAAGATTTCAGTAAATTCAGATTACTGACACTATTACAGAATATAGGGAATGCTTGTTTTTTTCTCTAATGAGTTTTATCCCAAAATATACATTATCAGCTATTACTCTTCCTGTCCAATATGTTCAATGATTTCTATAATTACAAAAAAATCCATAAGGAACTGAAATTTGATAATGTGGTCAGTGTTTATACCGGAGGTTTTTAAACATTTTATATTTTAAACATGCATAATATTTATTGTAAATTTTATGACTATATTGCACGAAAACAGATTGCTATGTAATGGTGAAAAGTTAATACCATTCTTTTAAAAAAACAAATGAGGTGGTATCAAATATTATAACAAGTATTTGTAGTAAAATAAAAGCAAACAGTGCTACATAATCATGTATATTTACCAAACAATGAGTAAATTTCAAATATAAATATCTGATAATAATTACAAGAGAACTAAAGAGAGTATCATGAAAAATACAGCTGCAAATTTTCATAAATTGCATTTTCATACATAACAGTTCAAAAATAATACAAGAAAAAAATATAATCAGTGGATTCCATGCTTCAGCCAAAAGAAATGAATTTTGAATAAATATTTGACATGAGCAACAATATTCTCCAACAACAACCTGAAACCAGTATACCCCCACAACTTCGTTGCCTAATTTTACATCTTTTGACTTCAACAAAGAGTATTATAAAACTAAAGATGATGTTGCCTATCCTGTTGGAATCTACATATTATATTAAAGGGTAATGTCATAAACTAGACAGACAGCTTCTTTGCATATGTGAAGTTTGGTCCATGGAGTGGTTCAAACTCACAGCAGTGAGGGACTAGTGATTACTAGTCAGAGACCATAACCACTTGACCATGGAGGCCACTTCTTATTTCTTTACCTTGTCTTTGTCTACATGCTCGATTGCTACGTTACAAAACATTTATATTCAATTCAACATTTGTATTTTTGTATGGGCAGACAAACTCAGAAAGCAGAAAACTGAGCTGGCTATCAGGGGTGTAGTCAGCTATCAATAACTGTTATACTTTTAGTTGTATTTAAAGGAATTAGGGGCATGCATTTTATTTCAAAGCACCATTATTAGATCTAATAAGGGTCTAACACCCTTAGCTTTTGACTCAGATGCCCTTTTATTGGCGCTATTTGTATTTTCACATTTCAAATTTATGTCACGCACATGTGTAAATGTGCATCACTGGCTGCGCACCTGCAGATGACGAGATCAGAGGGGCCTCAGTGGCCGAGCTTGAAAAACATGTCAGCACTTTTGTAGAGGCTAAATGTTTTTCATTGTTACAAACTAATTAATTATGTTTCACTTAGCAGCAAAATATCCAGCCTACCATCAGTAACTTCTGAACGGGTATTCTCAACACCGGATGATATACCCTTGACTGAATCTTGTTTAGCTGCAGGTTGGTCTGATCATAGATATGGAGATTTTTTAGAATGAATGCTAAGATGAATGACTTTCTTGTTTAGGATATAATTATTATCTTACTGTATCCATGGTATGTTCACTGGTGTATTGTTAGGTCAACTAGTAAGTGCTTTTTTACTGCTCTTGTATACCATGTATCATAATTATAATATATCGAATATCCATCATTTTGTATCAATGCAGTGAAACCTGAGAAAACCGAACCCTGGGAAAACCAGAATCCTGTCTGTACTGAATGAAATGCCTGGTCCCAATTTTTCCCTCCTATAATCTTTGTATTTTTAACCCGTGAATACCGAATCCTGTCAAAACCGAATACCGAACAACTTTACTATATCATTTTTGTGTTTATTTAATGTTAAAACACCTCTGAAAACCGAACCCTTCAGAAAATATGACTACAGACGCTACTTGATAATTGCATGACACTTCATGTGTCATAAAATGCGACCCCCTCTGAGGTTCCATACGCATGTTGAAGAAATAAGAAGCATACAAGTTATTACATGTACATGTAGAAACACATTACAAACTACATTTCTGTATTTTGTATTTGAAACACACAAAGATAGCTTCACTATCTAGATCGAACTTAACTACATGTACTCTATATTGCTTTTATCCATCAAGGTTGACATGAGACCTGAACAATTTGACAGAATATTCAACCTCTATGTAACAAAATTGTTCATTTGATCTTTAACAATCATGTGTATTTCTATGACTTATGTACAATTATGTAGACGGAGATCAATACAGTATTGAAAACTGGTAAAATGATTATCATTGAAAAAAAACAAAAAATTGCAAGATATCACCAGAGTTGTGCAATGTTATCAATAGAAAATGTTCTTGTTTTGCAGTTATGTGTAGCTAAAGCATTGTAAATTCTAAAACAGCTGAATGCCAACCTGGCAACTCTAGAAACACAGTGTGTGCCTTGATGGTACCAGGTGGGTCCAAAAGCTAGGTAACTAGGTCAAGTATCAAGTCTTGGAGATATTTTACCAATACTTGCTATACAGTCAAACCTGTAAACAAAGGCCACCCTTAGGAAAGACAACATGTGATCTTTATTCAGAGGTGACTGCAAACAAGGGATAGACTGCATAAGTTATCATAAGTTGGAAAAAATTAATGCTCAAGTCAATAGGCATTTTGCTGCTGTGTTATATGACATATTTTGAACTTATTTTGATCTCAGTCATTAAGCTTACAGCTGTCATCTGTCTGAACTGAATATTCAAGTAAAATACTTAGCAGTGAAATGGTCAGGTAGTAACACTGCCTTACTGAGGAATCATTGCAAGCTGTATTTAAAGTGATGGTACAGCCAATAAAAGGAGAATTACCAAGCGAATAGTAATTTAAACAAAAATGGCTAGGTAAAGTAAAAAATATTCTGGAGGAGCATGCCCCAGGACCCCACTATATTACCTTGATTCAAAACTGGGTCTGGCTACAGTACTAATTAGTGTAATTTGAACACAAACATTTATGAGATTGCTGCTCATAATTATCCTGTGCTGAGCAGGCTGAATATACTTCAGAATATATTTAATTTCACATCAGCCTATATGTTGTCCTAGTGTAGCGGCTTTAACAAACTCTTCTATGCTTGACTTCTGTGTTGTTATGTACAGTGCTCCCACCGAAGAGCAACACTTGTTTTTGGAGTTGCAAAAAAGTGTTGTTCTTTGGAGAGAGTTGTTGTTTAAAGGGAATTGATACATTCACAACAGATATTTATTATTATGTGTAAGTGTGCCTTTTACTGTGGTTTCTTGGAGGGAATCAGTCTTTGGAGGTGACATCATGGGGGGAGCACTGTATTTTCAGGTCCTAATGAACTGAAAGAACTTTTTTATCTTTAAAGGCGCAAGAGCTTCTCATCCTTTTTTAGACAAGAAGCAGATCTTGGTGGTCATCCACAAGTATATATCAATATCTATTCGTCACCTACCAGACCAAGACCAATACATGAAAGTAAGAACAAAACTCTTTATTGAAAAAAAAAACAGCTGAACTATACTGCAGAATAAAATGAAAAAGATCACATTTTCACCAAATACACAACAATGAATCTAAGTAAGTAGGTCCCTGCAACAACACTGCAATTGTTTTTAGCATAGACTTGTGTTGAGTGCGTGAAACCTTTTCATTCTATAGCAGTTAGCTGGTTTGATATATTGTCAGCGAGTATCTAGTATTGAGATATAGTTTCTAATTATACAGTTTACAGTTTGTGTAATATTTTTAGTAAGACAAAATATTCAAGTGTGATTCTAGTGAATAAATCTTGAGTGTTTCTTTTTTGCTTATGCCTCAATTACGGCATCAAAATCAAAGTGCTATATTGTCATTTTCACAACACAGATCCCTATACAGTATTGCTGACATATGTAAAAAAATAAAATAAAAAATCCCTACCTGCCAACCCACATTTTTTTTGGCATGTAACCGAAAACAAACTTTTTTTAGGCCTAGGGGTCAAGTGTTAATAATGTTGATATCTACCAAAAATCAGCTTAATATCACAACAAATTATGATGTTCTACCCTGGACAGAAAGTGCACATTTACTATAAAAATACTGGCTTTTAATTTTATATATGCCAAATACAGGTTATGTGAAACTGTGTTACAATGTAATAGTACATTTAGATAGATTTAGCCTGTGTTACACTAATTGGGTTACTTATGATAAAAAAAATCTCTATATCAATGGTTTTGGTTTTATGTGGGAAACCAGAGAGTATCTTGCTCAACTTTGTTGAGCCCTGAATGTGGTAGATATTTAGATAGTGAAAGAGTTTAAAACTTTTAATGTGAAGATTTTATTGAAGATGACTTGCATTTTGTATTGGTCTTATATTAATTTATTTCAGCATTATTGTGAAACAAGCAATTTTGCTTATATTAATCAACCTAGAGTCTGCTGCCTGGACACTACACCAGTACTGTGTCTGAAAAATGGGATTGTGAAGTTCATGAACAAAACCTGTCCAAGCCAGGATTTGAGCTCAGGACCTTCGGATCAAAAAATAGATCTGAATACATTCCACAGCAATTTACTGTATTTTATGAATTTTGTGTGTGGAGGCCTTATATGTCACAATAAATGAATTGAATATGATAAAGAAATGCGAACAAATATATTGGAAACATTAGAATTGAATGTTTGCTAACGATCTATGAATCAAGCTTATAAGAAACACCAAACATTTATTTATTATTTTACTTCATTTGCTTAAAACTAATCCTCCTTTACTAACTTTGAATTTGATTTCATAGTATATAAATCCATAATATTGTACTTACATACTTATGGATGTTTCTGCATTTTACGTCAGTAGGTAGGGGTTTATTTTTTATAGTGTTATAATCTTTATAACAGAATATGACTGACATTATTTTTATTTTGCGAAATTATAAATTGACCAAGAAAATCATAAGGTCAGTGGCAAAAAAGATAGGGTCAGTTGGGGTCAACGAAACAAGCTATTTGCTTTTAGGCCTTAGTGAAATTTTGTGACCTGGTGACTGTTCATGTCACTAATATTTTGCATGTTAATACATTATTCTGTATTTGTTGTAACATAGTTGGTATTACATAATGATATAGTATTACATAATGATATATATTTTATGTGATTTTATATTCTGTATTAATAAAATTTTGTAGGTTGTGAAGTTAGAATTTGCTTAGTATCTTTTATTTAACATATTAATCACTCCAGAGTAATGAAAGGCGATTTCAATTTAATGCCTATGTTTTTAAATTAGTTTAATCTTAAATTGTTTCCTTATGTGTTTCATGTTGTTTCGATTAGGATAAATTTCATAGACGACTGAAAAACTAGCGAATTTCTCGAATCACTGGGCACAGAGCTATATTCTAATTGATATATTCTTTTGACCTTAGCCCTTTTTAAATCTTGGAGTTATTGGTCAGTTTTTGTAATTTGGAATAAAAAGTTAAATATTCATGTTTAATTGATCACCTGACCATAACCTCGTATTTAAATTGCCACACACTGAAGGTAATTTCTGTTATTCTAAGTTTTTCTTCAGTTTATCCATTTTTTTTTCAGTTTTTTAGTTTTTAGTCTTTCTTAAGTTTTGAATTTTTGGGTTTTTTATAGTTCTAGATTATGTTTAGATTTTGATAAGATTTGTTCAGTATATAAATAAAGAACCTGGGTGCAAATAACTTGTAGCTTGTCATTCTGCTACAGTGTATATTGGTTCAATAAAGTGGAATAGTAAAATATTGTGTTTGTTGTTGTTGTTGTTGTTGTTGTATTATCATTCCTTCAAGTTTGTCAGAAACGTGAATACTGTAAAACTATATAAGACAACAAATTGGGGCAAAAAAAGATCTTTATGTTGAGGTGGTCTCATGATAAAGTTAAAATGTAGAAGAAATATTTTAGCTCACCAGAACCAAAGGTTCAGGGTTAGCTATAAGTATGGTATGGAGGCTGCTCTGGCATCCACAGTCACACATCAACAATTGTCTTCTCTTCCTTCAAATTTGCTATGGAGTGTTCTTCTAACAGCAATTTGCACATATTATACCAGTTGACCCCGGAGTTTGTGTCATGTTGGTACGTAACAAGGCCAGAACAAAGCCTTATTAAAGGGTTAGGGGTCTTATAAACACTCAGATTTGGGGTTTTATAAACACTCAGATTTTTGTCAAATCGTAAGTGTTGATCAGGCGACCGGGTACCTGGGAAAAATATGCTACTCAAGTTACCCACTATTTTGGACCAAATCTGAGCTATGAAGTGTGATCACATCCTTCATGTATCTTTGAAAAATGAGGCCAAAAAAACCATAATGGCCTTAACAATTTGTTGTTATTATCCCTGTCAAAGATGGAGGGATATAGATTTGGCATTGTCTGTATGGCTGTTAGTGCTTCCATCTGTCCGTCTGTCACTATTTTTCATCAGTCAGAATGTACTAAAAAGACTGAGTTGATACTTAACATAATGATAAAGAGACCAATCACCATAACTCTACCTTACCTCATTTTATATTATCTCCTCTTTTATGTTGAAATTATGCTGGAGCATATCTCCAAAACAATAGAAAGGATTGACTTAATACTTCACATATGGATAGATACTATTATGTGCAGTGACAAATAACCATAAAACTCTACCTTCCTACTTTTTATTATCTCCCTTTTACTGTTGAAATTATACTTGTCAGGAGCATAACTCATGAAATATTGAAGATATTGAGTTGATACTATATACATTGATTGAGATCAATGATGGGTACAGCAGTGACAACAGCACTGTAACTCGTTCTCATCCATTTTTTTAAATCATCTCCTATTTTGTATTTAAATTATTCTTATATAGAGCAAATCTCATAAACTATTGAAGAGACTGACTTGATTTTTTGCATATGGAGAGGCTTTTAAAAAATCCCTAAAAAATGTCCAAAAAACATAACTCATCTTGTTTGTAGCTTTCAAAACAACTTTGTTCAGTTGTTAAATTCACGATTGAAACAGGATGCTTGATTCTAAGAGCAAAGTCGCAACTTAAGGTCAGATATCAATCCAATGGGATACAAATTCTCTGTAAAGCATATTTCTGTTATTACAGCTTGGTCTCCTTAACTTATACATATATGTCATACAGCAAAACCCGGGAAACCCGTGGACTCCCTGAAAGCCAGAATTCTCTGAAAATTGGACAATTTTTCAACTCTCATTTCCTCTCGTCTATAATCAATAGTCCTCTGAAAACTGGAATTCTAAGAAAACTGGACATTTGGATCAGTCTGGAAGGTGTCCAGTTTGCAGGGGTTATACTGTATATATAAATCCAGTGTCCTTAAAACATGGTTTTAATATTCAAGGTATTGTGAGACTGGTAATTTTGTATATTTTTTGTTTCATGTGTTATAAGCAAATACACCATGGATACATTATCTGTATGTATTAAGCAAGAACATGCTAAAACACATTATGCAAAACCAGTTTTAGAAGATATACAAATTGTCCTCTAAAGACAGAAAAAAACATGGACAACTTAATGACGATTCCAGGGTTATTATTCAATGTATGAATTAGCTATTAAAAACTGTGTATGTTATAAACAGACTCAACATAAATTATTGTTGTATTTTTTATCAGGACCAGATGAAAGTTTCACAGAGCCTACCGCTTTGAAAAACTACCACTTATTCATTTCACATATTTAGGGGAAAATATAACATTTTTGGGGCAAGGGGAAACAGCTGTAATTTAGCTGTAAAATATATGAAAAAAATCACTGAATATTTACACTGATTCAATTTACAACACATTGGTATGACCAAACTTCGTGAGTGGAATAACTTACTTTATTATTCATTTCTAAACAAATATTTAAACTATCCTTCAGTGCATATATACATAACAACCCTATAACTATTTTCCTAAAGGATGTAAAGATTTGTGGAAAAAAGTAATTTGGTTAATAACATTTTTTAGAGTAGGAAATAAGCAAAAGTCCAATGAGGATGGGAAGGACAGTCCATATATAACAGTCAGTTTTGATGGAGGTTGGCAAAAGAGAGGAAGTAGCAATTCATACAAATAGTTTGTCATGTATTAGATGTTGTGTTTATGAATTGTATGGAGATCACCTAATATTAACCAACATAGATCTAGGACTGATTTCATGTACTTTATTTGTGATGAGTAAGACCTGCCAGAGTATGTATCACTTACACTGTAATGTAAATTATTTGTCTAGGCCATCATCTGTCAATGATTATGAAGATTACACTGCTTGTATTGACTTAGTATTATATTGACACACTCAGAAATAGTTTTACTCTCCCTTTTCAAGATTATGCATCTCTTTAGGGGAAAGAGACTGGAAAAATCATGTCTTTAGATGTAAGGTACAAACAATGCAGAACAAGTCTGGTGGCTGAAAGAAATGGAAGATCACCCACTAGTCAACAAAAGCTATGGAGTCCAGCATGTGTTTGTCAACGGTTTTGGGTGTGAAAAAAAAACGTAATTAAAACTGAAACCTTGATTATGGATAATGATTCAACATCCATTGTAAGAGTGAAAACGGAAGTGGGTGGATCAGTGGAAAAAACATGTAACAAACAGTTGATAATACATTGGAAAGAGTTTTATGTATGCAAGCAATATATTACTGATACAACACAATGCACACCACATTTGTTTGGGGACCATGAATTATGTGACAGTAGTTGGTGTGGATATAAATCATCACCAAATTCTTATGTACCAAGAAACCTGCCATACAAAAAGTATCTTACTAACAATAGTTTGAAAAGTCACCTGGTGAATATTTTTGAGGACTATGCTAGTAACTGTGAAAATCTAACTGACATCAGAAGCTCCCAGAGAAATGAATGCTTTAATAATGTTGTGTCCACCAGAAATAAAATAAAACATTACTCAGCCTCAGAGAGTGCCTGTTTTAGAGTGAAATGAATATTGGAGCTTCCTATATAGCATAAGGGAAAATTTAAATTCTTTAAGTGAAATAATCAACACATCCTACCTCACAAAATTTATGGCTAAAAAAATTGAAGCAGTGGACTTTTGTTTAATTCATTAAAATCAACATGTAAGAGAGACACAGAAAATGGATAAAAATTTTTGTTTTTCAGAAAAAAAAAAACTAATGGAAAATTTCATGTGTCCAATAATTCAAAAATCATTAACAGACATAATGAATCTTTCAATAGTATTTCATGAATATCTTATAAGTAGTATTATTTCAAGTGTTGTCTTCAAGATTTTTATTTGCAAGTATTTTATTATCCAGTGATTTTTTGGTCAATTTTTCTCTAATTTCCAGTTTGTACATTTGATTATTCAGGTTCTGCGAACCATCAAGACACATGAGCAGATTCGGTTCAGCATATCTGCGTGCGTGCATGTGGTGATAAAATCATATTAAGTTGAAATCAGGGGAGATTACTCTGTGCTTTGAGTATTTGCCTAATTTCCATGAAATAATGCTTAAAAACAATCTACGCGGTGGATTTTTATTTCATTTCTGTAGCAAGTCAATTTCAACAATATCAATTGAGTCCAAAATATGTGTACGTTCCACTTTTAGATTTATTTGATGTTTACTGATTTTTTCAGAGTTTGACTTTTCTCAAACATTGATATTTCCTGGAAATATGTCATAAATTATTTTATTATGTACTAAGTACCTGATTCTGAAAATATTACTTAGTTTTATACTTTTATATTTTTGCTCATGTTCATTGAAAATGTGACTTCTTAGAAAGTTTATGTGAAAACGGTGTGGTAGTTTTACTTTTATGATTTTCCGCTCTCTGTATGGTAAATTTCAATTTGATTATGGTTTCATATGACCTTTCTAAGGAAATAAGCACACCCGTGAACCACCTTACAGGATAAGAAATGTATGCTTTTCTATACAGTGAGTAAATTTTCCCACTTGAATTATTTTATATGCTGTAAAAATGTAACATTTGCCTCATTGTCTATGTTAGAAACACAGTCTAACCCGTGTTTGCGACCACCTCTGAGTAAAGATCACCCAGTGAATGAAGGCCATTCTTTAAAAAATCATTAACGATAATATAGAACAAACTGACCTCTGAATAAAGGCCACTTGTTTCTAATGGTCAGAGCACTAACAAGGTTTTCAGGTGTGTTGACCTAGTGACCTAGTTTTTGACCAAAGATGACCAATATTTGCACAATGTCACAAGATAATCAATTTAAATATTCTGACAAAGTTTCATAAAGATCCAATCGAAACAGTGACTTCTAGAGCGTCAACAAAATTTCCATTCTATTTGACCTGGTGACCTAGTTTTTTACCCCAGATGACCCATGTTTGAACTTGTCCAAGAACATTCTGACCAGGTATGATGAAGATTCACTCAAAAGTGTGCCCACTAGAACATTAACCACCCCCAGGTGTGGACGACAGACCCCGGAGTAGACTGACTAATCACTATAGCTCACCTGAGCGTGTAGTCATTGAATATATATAATATAATATGATATAATATAATATAATATAATATAATATAGGGCCTGTCATTGAATATTGTGATCCAGAGTGTGGCCTAGAAGTTCAATCTGGGCTCAGTCATGTTTATTGTCCCATGACTGTTAATTGAGCTATCTGGTCACACCAAGACCCCAATAACAACTGTTACTTAACTGGTAGGGTTTTAACTGGGGCTGTTTGTTTTTCATTTCAGTACTCCTGTAATGGGTGGGCCAGAGTTCACTCCCTTACCCAGTCCAGACATAAGCATGCTAAATTGTTGGAAAAAAGGTATTCATTTTCTTTTATTGTTATTGAATCTCATTCAATTAATTCATACATTTTGTACTTGTTTACAAAAAACGAAAAATTAGACATTATTCCATAAAGGTCTTCACCTTTTTATAGATTGAATAATAAAAGGTAATTTAAGAGTGATCATAACCTTTGACTACTATGAGGTATAATTTTACCTCTGCAATAGATATGTTTATTCTTACTTAAAAATAGTGTGTATTTATAGTAAAATATTTATATCTATATATATTATTGCCATAGAGTCAATACTAGAAAAATTTAAATCTATTATTAAGAGAAATATTTTGCAGCTCAACTGATTGTGCAGTATATAATTTATTAGTAACAAATATAAGATATTTCATGTAAGAATAAGGTTAACATGAAATTAAAAACAGATTATTTCTTTATAAATGTATTTTTATTCTTACTAAAACATGTGATACCAATTTTTGTAGATAATCTATGTATTAATGAAGGTATCATGAAGTTAAAAAAGGATTATTCCTTAAAATAGTTTGTGTTTATCCTAAAAAATAATTGACATCATGCTTATGATAATTCATGTGTCAATAAAAGCCACATGAAATTTAAAAATAATATTAATTAAAATATTTTTATACTTAATGCATGAATCATAACAGTTGAGCTACTTGTGCACACTTGCCTGGACCTGGGTCCATATATTTTGTCATCTGACAAGATTTTTATTTTTCTAAGGCTTGGAAGACTGAGTTTTTTACTGCCCTGCTTGGATTGAGAATGTTCTCAAGATTGAAGACCAAGCCTAAGTTTACAAGGGCAGCTTTTAGCTCCAGTCTGGGAGTGAAGTGAACCCTGCAGTGTAGCAGATAGTGACTGGTTGTGTTCAATACTCTACACTGGGTGCAAATAGGGTCCAATCCCAGGATATGTTTTCCCTGGGCTCCAGACAACAGATTTTACCCCAGTCTCAGACAGGTGATGCATTTGTCTATCCTTTGATCTGAGGAATAGACATCAGGCCATCTGAGTGAGCCCCACTGAGTATTGGACAGAATCACAGCCATCCTGTTCCACCCAGGAATAGTAACTCTTTCAGTGCTTAATGGACTGTGACCTGACCAATGAACTTATCTCAGTGGGTGAGAGATTGACTTTAGTATCTACAGTCACATGATCCAGGCCAGATTTGGCAGCTCTGTCTGCCGCCTTATTTCCTTCCACACTTATATGAGATGGGCACTAAACTAGAGTAATATCCAGACAAGCTTGTTGGATGGAATAATTTAGGATGATAATTTGGTCTACAAGGTTGGGTCAGGATTTGCAATGATAATTTTGAATGGATTGCAGCGCTGAAAATGAGTCCGAATAAATAACTGATTTTTTGGGTTTACGATGAAAGACCCAATTTAGAATTAATTAGGGCTATCATTTCTGCTGAATAGATAGTAAGATTATCAGAAAGTCTATCAACAGAAGAAAAAAAATTTTGAAGGTACACAAAAAGCTGCTGCAAATTTGCAAGAATTTTGGGCATTTAGAACCATCCATATAAATACTTAATGATTGTAAAATTGTTCAACATGCTAGTTAACATGAATTTTACTTAGGTATTGAAGGTCCGTTTTTACAATTTTTGGGGAGAGTCCTAAGTCTATATAAGATGGGGTCATTAACCACAGATGTTCAATTACTGGCCTGAAACTGCTACCTGTATGTCTTTGAGACCGAATTCCTCCACCAGGAGTTGAGTAAGGGCCAAAATTGGGGGGGACATTTTTTTGAGATTGCTCTTTGTGAAGTGACCTGTCCCAAAGATGGAGTTTTGAATCTAATAAGTGATTATAGGAGCAGTAAGCTTTTTTTATCTGCTCAAAGGTGAGTATTTTTGAGTATTTTCATCATATTAATGTTTGTGGTACACTTTTTTATTAAGTATTCTATATGTTGCCTAAAAGTCAAATTTCTATCTAAAATCATGCCTAAAAATTTTGTTGTTTCAAATTTGATTTGTGTACCAGGTGTTTGTCTAATTTATGCTGCTGCTGATTCCCAAACAAGATACTGACAGTTTTTTCTTTTGATACTTTAAATCCCCAATCTTGTGCCCATCCTCAAATCATGTCTAACCCTTTTTGTGCCTTTTTGGCCATTATTTTCAGATTTTTGCCTGTTATCCATGTGCCTGAATCATCTGCAAATTGACTAAGAGTCATGTCAGATTTTGAAATGGATACAGGTAGATTATTGATTAATAAATTGAAGAGGTGAAAGAATCGTGCCCTGAGGGGTACCTTCCGAGACATTTTCTTGATCTGAGAGGGTACCATTCACCCTTACTTGAATTTTGCTCCCTTCTAGAAAAGACCTGAAGTATAGGAAACAAGCTCCCACTATACCATATTCTTTTAGTTAAAAAAGTACACCAAGTACCAAGTTAAATCAAATGCTGCCTGGAGATCTAAGAGAATGGCTAGCACTGCGGCCTCTGTTTTTGGCTGAAATGATGTCATGTTGTAATCGAGCTAATTGGTCTAAAGTGCTCCTTCGCTTTCTAAAGCCAGATTGAGAGGGATTTATGTAATTATTAAATTCAATATGATGATCTAACAGGCCTTTACCATTGCCTCTAGCAATTTCCCAGAGTGTGATGTGAGGCTTATCGGTCTGTAATATTTTGATTCTTCACTGGTTTTGTCAGTTTTTTTTATAGGTATAATGCAAGCTTCTTTGCAATTTGTTGGATATTTACCTTCACTCCACACCCAGTTATAAAAGTTCAGCCAAATATTTAACGTATCATCTGACATATGTTTGAACATTAAGTATGTAATTTTGTCCAATCCAGGGGCAGAGTTTCATCTGTCATGAATACATTTTTTTTAGTTCTATTAGTGAAAAAGGTTTGTTTAAATGTGTATCTTTTAGCCCTGGCTCATTTACTACATCATGTTGCTGTGACTCAAATTGTTTTTGATATGCCAAAGTTTCAGGAGGTAGATTTGAGTCACTTGATATTTCTTTGTAATGTTTACTAAAAATTGAGCCTTTTCAAAGGGTGTTTTTGCAATTTCATTTTTGTGTTTTAATAACAGGTAATAATTTTGCCTGTTAACTATTTGATTTTGTTCCAAAATATTTTAGAATTGGCTTGAGGAAAAGTAATTGATTCACAAAATGTTTGCCAATTCTTTTGTTTTGCTTCTATAATTTTTTGAATGTTTTTCTGTGTCTTATAATTTTTAAATTTTATTGGGGCAAGGATTTCTTTTTGCTCTATTTAAAACTTTTTTCTGCCCTGTACTGCTTTATTACAGTCATCACTCCACAGCTGGACTTGAATTTTTGGTTTTCTTTTAGGTACTGAAGCCAGGGTACTTTCCTTTACCATGTGTAGAATTGAATTTGTGAAGTTTGGCAAGTGTTGATTGAGTAGACCTGGTTTTCATGTATTGTATTGCAAAAAATTTTGAATTTTTCTCAATCTGTCTTATTTAAATTTTTATTTTCAGAATTTTGATTTGTAGAGTTTAGACCATAGATATTCCAAATTGAATCCAGGCATATTTGAGGTCCTACTGTTAAACTTAGCATCCTGGACACATAAAATGTCTACATGTGGATTTTTATTTAGAAGAAGTTTTATTCCTGATAATTTTTGAGCGGTCAATATTTGAGCATTAAATGATACTTAAGTTTCTACACATGGTTGGGCCTTGATTTGGCTGTTTTATTTTGGACCACTCCATACTGTTGCCTACTATACTGTTGCTTGAGATTGTGATGGGATTCTACTCAGCAGCCTGCTACCCATTTTCAGTTTTCCAGGAGGACTGGTTGCCTTTACCCTGATTCTTACTCTTCAACCAGGTGTTGATGGCTGAGAGCCTTTAGACACCCCCAGTATTGGGATTTTTTGTTTGTTATTTTCTTGGATTTTGTTTGTGTTTGCTGTTGGTGTTGGTTCTAATTTTAAAAATAATTGTTTTTCTAGAGAATTTTGAATGAATATAAGTAAATTTTTCCTTTTATCTGTAATAATGTTTTGTATTTTTTTTGTTAATTCTGTTGTGTATATATTTGAATACAATAATGTTTTCTATTAATTTTTTTTAATTCTGTTGTGTATTATTTTTTTTATATAATAATGTTTTGTATTATTTTTGTTAATTCTGTTGTGTATATTTTTGGATATAATAATGTTTTGTATTATTTTTGTTAATTCTGTTGTGTATATTATTTGGATGTAATAATGTTTTTTTATTATTTTTGTTAATTCTGTTGTGTATATTTTGGATATAATAATGTTTTTAATTATTTTTGTTAATTCTGTTGTGTATATTATTTGGATGTAATCATGTTTTTTTATTATTTTTGTTAATTCTAGTGGGTAAATTTTTGGATATAATAATGTTTTTTTATCATTTGTGTTAATTCTGTTGTGTATATTATTTGGATGTAATAATGTTTTCTATTGTTTTTGTTAATTTTATTGTGTATTTTTTTTATGCAATAATGTTTTCTATTATTTTTGTTAATTGTGATGTTTATATTTTTGAATGTAATAATGTTTTTCTATTATTTTTGTTAATTCTGTTGTGCATATTTTTGGATGTAATAATGTTTTTTATTATTTTTGTTAATTATGTGGTGTATATGTTTGGATGTAATAATGTTTTTCTATCATTTTTGTTAATTTTGTTGTTTATATTTTTAGATGTAATAATGTTTTCTATCATTTTTGTTAATTTTGTTGTGTATATTCTTGGATGTAATAATGTTTTGTAATATTATTGTTAATTTTGTTGTGTATATTATTTGGATGTAATAATGTTTTTTTTATTATTATTGTAATTTTGTTGTGTATATTTTTGGATGTAATAATGTTTTTTATTATTTTTGTTAATTCTGTTGCGTGCATTTTTGAATGTAATAATGTTTTGTATTATTTTTGTTAATTATGTTCTGTATATTTTTGAATGTAATAATTTTTTATTATTATTATTGTTAATTCTGTTGTGTATATTTTTGAATGTAATAATGTTTTTTATTATTATTGTTAATTATGTTGTGTATATTTTTGTATGTAATAATGTTTTTTTATTATTATTGTTAATTCTGTTGTGTATATTTTTTGATGTAATAATGTTTTTTATTATTTTTGTAAATTCTGTTGTGTATATGTTTGGATGCAATAATGTTTTTTTTATTATTATTGTTAATTCTGTTGTGTATATTATTTGGATGTAATAATGTTTTTTATTGTTTTTGTTAATTCTGGTGGGTATATTATTTGGATGTAATAATGTTTTTTATTGTTTTTGTTAATTCTGGTGGGTATATTATTTGGATGTAATAATGTTTTTTTTATTGTTTTTGTTAATTCTAGTGTGTATATTATTTGGATGTAATCATGTTTTTTATTATTTTTGTTAATTTTGTTGTGTATATTTTTGGATGTAATAATGTTTTGTATCATTTTTGTTAATTCTATTGTGTATATGTTTGGATGCAATAATGTTTTTTTATTATTATTGTTAATTCTGTTGTATATATTATTTGGATGTAATAATGTTTTCTAGTATTTTTTGTTAATTCTGGTGGGTATATTTTTTGATGTAATAATGTTTTTTAGTGTTTTGTTAATTCTGGTGTGTATATTATTTGGATGTAATAATGTTTTTTATTACTATTGTTAATTCTATAGTGTATATGTTTGGATGTAATAATGTTTTTTTTATTATTTTTGTTAATTCTGTTGTGTATATTATTTGGATGTAATAATGTTTTTTATCATTTTTGTTAATTCTGTTGTGTATATTATTTGGATGTAATAATGTTTTCTAGTATTTTTTGTTAATTCTGGTGGGTATATTTTTTGATGTAATAATGTTTTTTAGTGTTTTGTTAATTCTGGTGTGTATATTATTTGGATGTAATAATGTTTTTTATTGTTTTTGTTAATTCTAGTGTGTATATTTTTGGATATAATAATGTTTTTTATTATTTTTGTTAATTCTGTTGTGTATATGTTTGGATGTAATAATGTTTTTTTATTATTTTTGTTAATTCTGTTGTGTATATGTTAGGATGTAATAATGTTTTTTTTATTATTTTTGTTAATTCTGTTGTGTATATTTTTTGGATGTAATAATGTTTTTTATTACTATTGTTAATTCTATAGTGTATATGTTTGGATGTAATAATGTTTTTTTATTATTTTTGTTAATTCTGTTGTGTATATTATTTGGATGTAATAATGTTTTTTATTATTTTTGTTAATTCTGTTGTGTATATTATTTGGATGTAATAATGTTTTCTGTTATTTTTGTTAATCCTGTTGTGTATATTTTTGGATGTAATAATGTTTTTTATTATTTTTGTTAATTCTGTTGTGTATTTTTTTGGATATAATAATGTTTTTCTATTATTTTTGTTAATTTTGTTGTTTATATTTTTTGATGCAATAATGTTTTCTGTTATTTTTGTTAATTCTGTTGTGTATATTTTTGGATATAATAATGTTTTGTATTATTTTTGTTAATTCTGGTGTGTATTTTTTTGGATATAATAATGTTTTTTTTTATTATTATTGTTAATTCTGTTGTGTATATTATTTGGATGTAATAATGTTTTTTATTGTTTTTGTTAATTCTAGTCTGTATATTATTTGGATGTAAATATGTTTTCTATTATTTTTGTTAATTTTGTTGTGCATATTTTTGGATGTAATAATGGTTTTTTTTATTATTTTTGTAAATTCTGTTGTATATATTTTTGGATGTGATAATGTTTTGTATTATTTTTGTTAATTCTGTTGTGTGCATTTTTGAATGTAATAATGTTTTTTATTATTATTGTTAATTCTGTTGTGTATATATTTGGATGTAATAATGTTTCTTCTATCATTTTTGTTCATTCTGTTGTGTATATTTTTGGATGTAATAATGTTTTGTATTATTTTTGTTAATTCTGTTGTGTATATTTTTGATGTTTGATCCTGATTATTTCTTATTTCTAAATTGTATGTAAATGTGTGTTTGTCTTCATACATGATGCTATTATTGCATTTACACTGGGGGCGCTTATGGTTGGTGTCTCAGGGATTGCAACCACTCCAGATATGGACAACTCATGGTAGGCCTGATTCTCGTCTTTTTTAGGAGTATTCAGGCTTGCAGGCTCCTTCCCTGAGACCTGGTGACCTAGTTTTTAACCCCAGATGACCAATGTTCCAACTTAACCAAGATATCATCAAAAGAATCATTTTGCCAAGGCTTAATGAAGATCCAATCAAAACTGTGACCCCTAGAGCGTTAACAAGGTTTTCCAATGATTTGACCTGGTGACCTACTTTTTGACCCCTGATGACCCATGTTCATATTTGACCAAGATATTATTAAGACAAAACTTCTTACAAAGTTTGATGAAGATCCAATCGAAACAGTGACTTCTAGAGTGTTAACAAAATTTCCATTCTATTTGACCAGGTGACCTAGTTTTTGACCCAAAATGACCCACGTTCAAGCTTGTCCAAGATATCATTGAGACGAACATTCTGACCAAGTCTGATGAAGATTCGCTCAAAAGTGAGACCACTAGAGCATTAACAACACCCAGGTGTGGACGACGGACAACGGATGCCGGAGTAGACTGACTGATCACAATAGCTCACGGAGCACTACGTGCTAAGGTGAGCTAAAAAGGTATTTTGGTTCACTTTTATTATCTCTCATTAAATTATTTCACCAATCATGTGTTTATTTACGAGAAGGAAAAAATATTATATTAAAGGTTTTAACCTTTATACATAGTAATTAAGAAGGAAAAAAAATAAATTAATATAGACAGTAATGTCTACTACAGTGGAACCCCTATAAACTAGCCGCGACAGAGACTCATTAAAAAATTTGTTATTAAAATCTATCAATTTTCCACTTCCCTGCCATTCACTGATACAGTCCCATGTAAACCTTAATTATGAAATTAATGACAGGCTATGTTTTTCACACCTCCAACTGATGACAGCCTTTTATGTAAACAAACACTGGCTAATAAACTGATAAACACTTTGGGGCATGGTAAAATTGTTGACCAGTCTAGAGGAGAACTTTTGCACTGAATCAGCCACTATGTACATAATCTTGGCCGGTTTATGGAATAGAGGGGAAACCAGTCCGCAGAGGTGAATTATATAGTAATAAAGTCGGGACCAGAACATTTGGCTGATTTAGAGGGGAAGCCAGTTTATAGAGGAACCGGTTTAGAGGGTTTCAACTGTATGAGGCATGGATTAACCTCTTCAAAAAAGATATTTCTTATAGAATTGTTTGTGTTTTTATTATTATTACTGTATAAGCAGTAATTTACTTAAGAATTAAAATTTTATTTTATTTTTAATTATTAAGTATTGCTAAGAAAGATATTTTGCAGCCCGACTGAATGTGAAATATATAATGGATGTCAATTATGAGGTAATTCATTTATACTAAAACATATGACATCTTACTTAAGATCATTTAACCTGTCTGAGACAGCATGAAATTTAAGAAGGATTATTCATTAAAGTATTTTTTATTTTACAGGACTTGCAACAGTTGGGCTACTTATGCACACATGTCTGGACCTGGGCCTTAGATTTTATCTGTCATTAGACTTGATTTACATATATTTCCAAGGCTTGGAAGACCGAGTGTTTAGCTGCCCTGTTAGGATTGAGAATATTCTCAAGGTTGATAAAACCTGAGTTTACCAGAGCAGCCTTTAGCTCAAGTCTGGGAGAGAAGTGAACCCCACTGTGTAGCATATAGTGACCGGTTGTGTTCAATACTCTGCACTGGACACAATAGGGTTCAGTCCAAGGATATGTTTTCCAAGGGTGCCAGACAACAGATTTGCCCCCAGTCTCAGACAGGTGATACATCTGTCTATCCCTTGATCTGTGGAATAGACAACTGGCTATCTGACCCCCACTGAGTATAGGACAGAATCACAGCCACCTGGTTTCATGCTGGAATAGTAACTCTTTCAGTGCTTAATGGACTGTGACCTGAGCAATGAATTTATTTCAGCGGTTGAGAGTTGGACTTAAGTGTCTACAGTCACATAATCCTGGCCAGATTTGGCAGCTCTGTATGCTGCCTCATTAGTCTCTACACCTATGTGAGCTGGGCGTCAAACTAAGGTAATATCAAGACCAGCTTGTTGGATGGAGTAATTTAGGATGATAATTTGCTCTAAAAGGTCCAGTGTGGATTTACTGTGATAATTTTTAATTGGCTACAGCACCGAAAGAGATCTGAATGAATAACTGAATTTTCGGGTTTATAATGAAATACCCAGCTAACTGAATTAATTAAAGCTATCATCTCTGCTGAATAGATGGAAAGGTTATCTAAAAGTTTATCAACAGAAGAAAATTTTTAAGATTAACCTGAATTGTGCTTAGGTGTGGACAGTCATTTTTTTCATTTTTAAAAGATAGCGATAGATCAATATGAGGTGGGGTCATCAACCATGGATGTTTCATTACTGGCCTTAAATCTGCTACCTGGATGTCTTCAAAGCCAAACCAAGTTTTGGGTAAGAGACCCAATTCAGGGGGGGATTTTTGAGTTTGCTCTAGGGTTTATTTCCCTTTGATTGTGCTCTGGCCAAGTATTTGACAGTATGGGCCATGCACCTGATAGCTAAAAGAAACGCACTAGACTCTGTTTCTAGTTTGGGTGTACGGGTGGAGCTCGGGAGGAGCTAGGCTATCCTAGGGCTTTATATTGAATTTAATCCAATATTTCAAATAAAATTGTGGCAACAGCAGCAGCAGAACAAATTTCTGCACTGTAATCAATTTTGAATCCAATAAGTGATTTATATAGGAGCAGAAAGCTTTTTTATCTGCTCCGAAGTCAATATTTTTGAGAATTTTCATCATATTAAGGTTTGTGGTACACTTTTTAATTAAGTAATCTATATGGGTCTAAAAGTTACTTATATTATTCAAAATCAAGCCTAAAATTGTTCTTGCTTTTTCGAATTTGATTTGTGTATCACCAAGGGGTATGTCTAATTTATTATTCTGCGATTCCCAAACAAGATACCAACAGTTTTTATTTTTGGGGGGAGGGGGTCTAGGAGGGGTGGTTGGAGGGGGATACAAAAAATAATGGGTGTATACATTGAGGGTAGATAAACATACTAATTACACAAAACCAGGTGGTGTGGGAATCCTTCTGTGATATTTTGTGAGTACACAATGACTTAATCATTAATATTAGTCCATATCATTGGATAGGTTATTTCAGGTTATGGTGTAAATACAGTGGAACTTCACTAAACCAGACACTCCCTAAACCTGAATCCTCACAATAATGGACAATTTTCAAAGTCCCACTATTTTCCCACTATATATTTAATGATAAAAGAACCCCACTAAGCCGGACACGGGCAATTCCGGAAACTGGATAGAGTTTTGAGAAAATTTGTTGCTGGGCAACACAATTCAACCGCACTAAACTGGACAATATTTCTTGAAGTTGCCATAATTTTCCTGTGTATTGTGTTACTGTGTTTTGACAGTAAAGCTAGCCCAGTGGGACTTGCTTGATTGGTGTCAGATGGATTGCTAATTGATTTATTATTGTTGGTGTGCGAAAGGACTCACTAATAAAGGTAATACACTTGTGAAAAAATATTAATCTGTTTCTTGAGAGTTATAATGATAGTTTTCAGAGTTGTTTTCCTTAACACCCCTTTGACCAGGGTATTTGATCAAATACAGACATATTCAAAACTATGACCATCTATATAATGAGTAAACCTGTTCCTAACACAAAACTCCCTCTCAACCGGAATCCACGATAAACCTGGATTTTTGTTCAGTCCAGACCCTGTCTGGTTTAGAGAGGTTCCACTGTACAACTAAAAATTCTATTCCCACAAAAGTAGGAACATCATAAGAAATTATGCAAGGTGAGTTATATTTACATATCAAAGGGAGATTTCTAACTTTTTTATAATAAAACAATAAATACGGTAAAACCTCACATAGCAACCACCAGAGCAACAGATAAGCTGCGTATTTGTGTATTTACTCAATTAAATTTACAAAATATGCAATTGGAACTATTTTAGATGCGTATCAAAGAGCAATTACAAAAGCAAAATACCCAATTAAAATATTTATGATGCGTATCGAAACCAATTTTAATGAATATACATGCATATAGTCATTTTTGTCTGTCAGTTGTTCCTCATAGTCTCGGACAAACGTTGTAGCGATGCGGTCCAAAAACAACCAAATGTGTACAGTTCAGACTTGATAAGTAAGTGCATAAATTCCCAATTGATATCAAAATCATAGACTGACAGGTTTCAGGAAACCCAATTATATTTCGCAGATACCCAATTCAAAATGAAATGATGGAGTAATACCCAATTCACTGAGAAAGCTTATCTATTGCTCTGAACCACCTCAGTATTACAACCACCTTGTTTTAAAGACCATTTCTTTTTGGACCAGCTTCCTATTACTCCCTTAACATTCAACTTGATAATGAAACCACCTCATTATTATGACCAATATTTCAGGTCCTGAAGGTGGTCTCATTATCAAGGTTTTACTGTATATATAAATTATTTTAAATATATCTTTTCTTTTGTTGAATGATTAAAGTTTTCTATACGGCTACATAAATTTAAAGCCGCAGGACATTTTTTCATGAAATACTTTTCTTATTGGTATGACTCTATAAAGATACTTAACTAATGACATTGTATTTTATCTTATAAAAGAACAATCATAAATAAAAATTCCTTGATTGTATGAAAGAATCAGCATTTGAAACATTATTCAATAGGTAGAATTTTGTTATCAGAAGAACTTGAGCATGAAAAACACCTATTTCTCAACTAAGGAAAAGAAAATATTGAAACAAAACATTATCTCTATCATGGTAGAAGAATACTAATTGATTCATGTAAACAAATTTTTAATATAAATTTGTAGAAAAAATGTCCAGCAGCTTTAAGCATTACTTTGAAGTAGATTATTTTTTCATTGCATGGCAAATCGAGGCAAACCACCATATGTTATTTTACAAATGCTGCCCAACACATGGACAAAGGGTGTTGTTGTACGTTGCCAAGGAAATGCCTGGATGGACCAGACTCTTGTATTTGACTGGATCAAGAAAGTGTGGGTGGGAATATCAAGCAGGATGACAAAGTCTTTACTGGTCTTGGATGCATTTCCGCACTCATCTGACGCCGGCTGTGAAGACGATGTTGGAAGATTGTAAGACAACACTTGCTATCATTCCCGGTGGAAAGACTTCGGGTTTACAACCCTTTGATGTGTCCATCAATAAACCTTCAACAGAGATGGATGGAGTGGTATGTGGACCGCAACATACATGTCCGGAAGCCAAATTTGTCAACCTGTCAAATGGATTGTCTATGCCTGGGATGAAATGGACACAGCTATCATTGTTTAAGTACTTCAAATTGTCACACAAAAAACAAACACAAAGTCAATATTCAGCCTTACAGATTTATTTTCAGTATCCTTGTTCTGACAATTTTGTTGCCTAATACCACAAGTAAACATCAAAATTCTGTAATATTTATAAAGCACACAAAACACTTAATAAAATACTCTATGTTGAAGTATTAAGAGTCCTATGAGTTTTTATATTTCTTATTGGAAATACTTGGATGGAGTTGGTGCACATACTCATGTATAAATAAAAGATATATAGTGAACAATGTCTAGACCTTGTTGTTTGGTTCCTGTATGACAGTGGTAAATGAAAATTTGTATGTAATACTTCTTTTCAGCGCTGACAAAGGCAAAGAAATGCAGATTGTTAGTGAATAATGTCAAGAAACTGTCACCCACTGAACAGACATCATCATTAGAATCATTCCATAAAGTGATTGGTAGTTTTGTGCCAAAGTCAACACACTTTATGCATCCTGGTATGGAAGTATGGTACTGGATGTTATTGATTTATTGTAGTCATGCTAACACTTATAAAAGATCATAGTATTTGTATTTATATTCTTAAGTATGTGTTATAACACTTGACACAAGAGTCATAGGCAATAAACTGTGAAAAAGATCATGTTTAAATTAGTTACTGTATTAACCATGGCACAGGCCCAAATTAAAAAAGGAAGACAGAGTGGTATGGCTAGATGGTAGCACTGAGTGGCTCGTGATTGCTTGCAACCCAAGGAAGATCTGGATGCATTGGCAGATTGGCAGGCAACTAATATGCCTGCTTGTACAGTGTTTAAATGTACAACGTGCTGATACCAAGCTTTTCATAACTGAGAGGACAGACGACAGAAGGACAGATGGGATACAAGAACCCAGGAGAAAGGAAAAAAAGAAAAAATGTAATCCATTTAGGAGAAGGTAACAGTTGCCATTCCATTGTTCATTTTAGGACCTGTATTTCAATATTTTGAGGAACTATATTATATTGATAATATGTAATCATTTATATTATTTTTCCATTTCTATGAAATCATTGTATTTTTTATTCTATATCATCTTTACCATGTAAATTCAATACAAATTTTTCTTAAAGTTATTTAAAGTGGTTTTACATTCATAATACTCAGCTAAGAATCAAACCAGTACAAAGTTGCGTGAGTGGAGCTAATCTTGACACAAACATGTCTGTTACAATTTAAAGAATTTTCCATTATTGACAATTACACACAATATTATGTATGACAATACACCAAGATACACACACAAGTCATTATTTTAGAAAATCAACATATCTAATATCAACATAAGTAATTGTTGCTAACACAAACCTTATGATCCAATATACACCCTTTTTTATTCAAAATGGAAGGAAATCACTTATAGTAAGTTCTGCATTAAAAATAAATTCACTCTGACCTTATGAAAGAAGGATTAATGTTAGAACTCACTCTGTTTGAATTACACAGTGCACATACAAGCATCATGGATAAGTACTACAAAGAAGTGCCATCCCTATCGCAGACATCGAGTAATGGTCAAATTTTTCAACTGTCAGAATTCCATGAACTAAAAAATCTGTCAGTTGTATGTCACACTAAAAGATTAAATGAATTAAATTCAATCTAGTTAATCAAGTAGCAGTAAAGAATAAAAACATCTGAATGATTATGACGCTGGTTATTATTACCAATGTCCAAAGATCTACACTTCAAAGCGCCCACTTCCAAAGAAAAGTTACACAACAAACATGTCATTTAAACTTTTTTCTTTTCATCAATGGCTTTTGCCCAATACACTGATGATCATATTAATCATCAACTGCACATCATAGCTTAAAAATCATACTCAAAATTTGGGCTCTGAACATTGCCAGTACCCAAATACTTGCATGTATCATCTAAGCCTAGTGCTTTAATGACACATATTGTCATCCATATATGTTAGTTGACCATTACAGGTAAATAGTCAAGGAACAGGTTCTTTTGCCATTTGGTATTAAAAATGGCATTTTAATATTATATTTCTGTTTTGTGAAACATTATCAGGTGCTATTTCACATTCTTTTGTCTGTTTTTTTTGTAACTTTGTGCTCTTTGCTTTGTTCTATTTTAGTCACATGGTTGAGTGGTTCCTTTTAGACATTGGTAACACAGGTGCCTGGATGATTTTATTCTGTATTTTACATATATGTATTGAGAAGGTAAGCAGCACTTCCTTTTCATGTACTACCCTAGTGCTAAATATTGTACTGTATCCATTCATTTAAAGTAAGTTTTGTATAAATACACTGTCTCCAAATTTCAAATTCAAAATAATCATGTTGAGTTTTGTTTTTTTTATACCAGATGGATGTCTATAATAAAATGTTTATCACTGAGAGACTTCCTATATTTAACAATGTGAACTGTTCATGCTACAACCAAAAATTTCAATAAATTTGTAGTCCCTTAGTAGGGTCATATATTATATCTAAAAAGTAAACTAGGTAAAAATATACTTATCTAAAAAGTAAACTAGGTAAAAAAATATACCTAAAAAGAAAACTAGGTAAAAAATATACTTATCTACAAAGTAAAATAGGTAAAAATATACCTAAAAAGAAAACTAGGTAAAAAATATACTTATCTACAAAGTAAAATAGGTAAAAATATACCTAAAAAGAAAACTAGGTAAAAATATACTTATCTACAAAGTAAAATAGGTAAAAATATACCTAAAAAGAAAACTAGGTAAAAAATATACTTATCTAAAAAGTAAAATAGGTAAAAAATATACCTAAAAAGAAAACTAGGTAAAAAATATACTTATCTACAAAGTAAAATAGGTAAAAATATACCAACAAAGTAAAATAGGTAAAAAATACCTATCTAAAAAGTAAAATAGGTAAAAAATATACTTATTTAAAAAGTAAAATACATAAGAGATATACATACGAAAAAACGTTCATTTCTTAAAAGTGACAGAAATGACTGTTTTACTTCTACAAATCCATGTTCCCCCATATTTCAATGTTTCATTTCCAAATAAGCAAATGTGTGTGTCCCCTGGGTACTAAAAAGATAAGGAAATGCCACACAGCTATGTTGAACTACTTTCGGATGAAATGTATCCATAAATATCTTACAAAAGAAGCTACAGAAACACTAATGTTATCATTGGTCAAATCCTACTTGGATTACTGCAATTCAATTTTGTACAGTGTGTCTTAAAGCGAAGTAAGCAAAATGCAACACATACAAAACATGTGTGCAAAGCCAGTCCTGAGCCACAGGAAAGTTCAAAAGACTCATTGTACAAACTCCACTGGTGACAAATTTTTGCAAGAATCAATTTTAAAATCCCTTTTTTATTGTACAGCTTTTTGATTGGTAATGCACCCCTTGATCTCCAAGAGTTGTTGCACAAGTCAATCCAAAGAAGAACTGGTCTTCAGTCCTCAAATGTATTTATTTTAAACAAATTTTCTATTTATCTTATTATTTCAATTATTTTGGTCTATTAATGTACAATGCCAATGAATATGTTCAATACAGATAATAAGTATAACTGTTAACTGTTTTTCTGTTTACGGCTAGTAACTGGATAGGAAATGTCAGTGACATGGAAGACAGGGTGAAGCGGAAAGTACAAAGGATAGAGTTTAAGTACAAAGCTATTCTTGAAGTCGGTGACAGGGAAGACGGGGTGAAGCGGAAAGTACAAAGGATAGAGTTTAAGTACAAAGCTATTCTTGAAGTCGGTGACAGGGAAGACGGGGTGAAGCGGAAAGTACAAAGGATAGAGTTTAAGTACAAGGCTATTCTTGAAGTCGGTGACAGGGAAGACGGGGTGAAGCGGAAAGTACAAAGGATAGAGTTTAAGTACAAGGCTATTCTTGAAGTCGGTGACAGGGAAGACGGGGTGAAGTGGAAAGTACAAAGGATAGAGTTTAAGTACAAAGCTATTCTTGAAGTCGGTGACAGGGAAGACGGGGTGAAGTGGAAAGTACAAAGGATAGAGTTTAAGTACAAGGCTATTCTTGAAGTCGGTGACAGGGAAGACGGAGTGAAGCGGAAAGTACAAAGGATAGAGTTTAAGTACAAAGCTATTCTTGAAGTCGGTGACAGGGAAGACGGGGTGAAGCGGAAAGTACAAAGGATAGAGTTTAAGTACAAAGCTATTCTTGAAGTCAAGAAGGAATTGAAATCACAAGCCCAAATTGCTAAAAAATTTGGCATCAGCACAAGTACTCTAGGTAGTTGGTTTGCTAAAAGGGAATCAATAAGGGAAGAGTTTACTGAATATGGCCCAAAATGTAAAACCATGAAAACCTGCAAATTGGGACCAGTTAGAGAAAGCCTTGCTTAAATGGTTTTCAAATGCTCCTGATCAAGGAGCAATATTCACTGGTGCCTTGATGTTGCAAAAAACTGATTTCAATAGGCAACAAGCATCAGAATCTCTGACTTCCAGGCTTAGGCCTAAAAAAACAGGTATGTTTCCTGTTATATGCCCCAAAAAATATGGGTCTGTAGGTAGGGATTTTTATATTTCATTTTTTTACAATCGGCAACTCTGTATTACTGCATATGTGTGCCGTAAAATTAATAAGTTAAGAAAATTACAATCACATCCCAAATGTCATAAGCTGGAGAATGTCGAATTGGTGTTCCTGCCTCCCAACACCACATGTAAGACCCATCCAATGGGTAATATAAAATCTTAAGACCTATTACCGAAGACCAATGACATCAAATCTTACGTAACATACAAAATTAATTAAAGTTGCATCTTTCATTTATTACACCAATAAATTGAGAGTCTTTCTTATGCCGAGCAAGGTAATTATCAGTCTTAAATTGAAATCGCATTCCTGAACCAACTTTTTGATGTTTTAAATGTACAGCCTAGACTGTTTATATTGACCCTCTGGGAGAATCAAAATAAAGTCACTGCAGACAGGAGGTCACTATTCACAGTCAAGTCATTCTGGCATGGTTCTTCACTTGAATGTTCGATATCAAGACTATTGTTCAAGGACAAATAAAGATTGTGTGTTCATTTACTTTTGTATATTATTTACATTAGAGTATAAGTTTATATAAAATATAAAAAAAATTAATACATTTATATTAAGATTCACATGATAAAATTAAAAGATAATAAAATCATTTTAAAAATCAAGTAGTGTTAAAAAATGTTAAAAAGTTAAGAATATTAAAGTATTCTCCCTTATTCATGCATTCACAAGATGAAATCACGGTCATTGGTTAGATCATATGATCAGGCCATTAAAACATACAGACCATTTTTTATAGAAAAAAAAACAGCTGGGATAGATGAAAAAGCGTCACTATGAACAGAACTTCACTGTATACAAGGGGTCACTATAACAGTCTAGACTGTACTGTATAATTAATTGTCTTCTACAGTTAGATTTATTATATTCCATTATATTGAACTAGTAAACAATACCAACACAGATAATTGGGTCCAAAAAGCTTCTTTTTTATTACTTTTCTTATCAATTTGTCTGCAGTATTAAGTATACTTATTAAGCTTTTCATCAATTTTTCATATTTTCATTATATTATTTCTAAACATGTTGAACATTGTAATCATGTACCACCATCATTGTACATTATTGTATATTGTGTATAATTTATTTGGGGATGAACTTTATAATTAAATGCCAATAAAATACTTGACATGACTTGAATCAATGCTTTTGAGAACATTAAGAATCTTAACTTTCTGGATGGTCTAAGATTTCTACAGCAGTCTTAAGAATGCGTTACACCAACAACCATTACAAACTGCTTCAAACATGCTGGGTTTGTGACATCAAAACACCAGACATCAGATTAACAAAAGAGGGACAATGTTCCATTAGCCAAATTGACTACCCTCAGTCCTAGGGTGGCTAATTTCATCTAGTTCAAGAAGGAGATCCAACATCTAAGTCTGTGTTAGATGATGACACCATACAAAGTGTTTTGGACAGCTCACATCAATGATTCCAGAAGAGGAGGAAGTAAAAGATGCTTCCAGGAGGGTCGAGTAAAAATCAATGTTATTGAGGGGTAAAAAGACTCCATGTGTAATCACTCCCAAAGCTTGATATTACAATTTACCAGACCCTCAGGTCTGATGTGCTCATCTCAGAGATTGTTGGTGAAGAATTTTTTAATTCTTTATAAACAATGGCTGTGAATAGACATGTGTTAGGACACAAATATGAGTCACTTTGTGATTTGTAAATACGTTAGTGTTGTTCATTATGAAATGTATATCTTACATTGTGACATGTCATATTAATGTTATTCCATATTCATTTTAAGTATGCATTGTTTGTTGATTATGTTTTATTATGCCAATATGTACTTTATCATGAGCTTAATGAATAAAACAATGATTTTAATTCATGATGCCTTTGTCATGATTTTTTATAATAGTACCAACCAACAAGAACAAAATTCATACATGGTATGATAGTTCAACTCCAGGAATGGCACAAATAAAGATCTACCGAAGACTAAAATAATTTGATAATATTCAATTTGCCATTAAAATGCTACATAAATGAGTGACAGTTTTTCAATTTTCCCCTTTTTTCTGATTTCTGTATTTTCTCCATCAGAAAGCCACAGGTAGGTTGAAAATTCAAAAAAATCAATGTAAGACACAGGTAAAAAATCAGATGAAATCATGGGAAAAAAATTCATCAATGAAACTTATATACTTTTTGTGCAACTGTCATTATCTAAATGGACGAAAAATAAAAAAAAATAGAGCCATTTAGTTTATGTGCTTTGTAAATATGGCAAAAAACATGTATTTATTAGTGGTATAAAGCAAATAAATTGTCAGAACAAGGGTACTGAAAATAAATCAATATACAAAATGAATCAGTGTTTCTTCCAGAGCATGTTTTGGCACACTTATTTCAACCAAGACACAATGAAATTCAGTCTGTGCATTTTCCGTGATGCAGGTTTTTATTCCCTGCCATATTATTCAAAGCTGTGCATTATGGTGTCTGTGATACGGCTTTTACTCTTTACCTATCAGAAGACACTTATTTGGACTCATTATTGCATGCAAACAAGTGCCTGGATGAATTTGTTTAATTTTTGTCACAATCAGTGAACTAAATGAATGTCTGCTATGTCTGCTCCAAAACAGTTTAGATTAGCAGTTTTCTTTCAGAGTGGGTCCACGGATAACATACAGACTGATAGAAATCATGATTTGTCTACTGAAAAGGAGGCTTCGAGTGACAATAATTTGCTGAATGCATCAACTGACAGTTAATAGGGTAAAAACTCAGAAAAAGTTGTGTGCTGCCTTAGAAGCTGTGTATACTGAGTCTAAGATGTCTTTTTGTTAGAGATACCCATGGCCCTGTATGGCCCTCTAAAATTTCTAATGACCCCCAAGTTCTGACAAGGGGGGGGGTCAAAACTGACCCTCTAAAAATCAGAGCTGGAAGAAACACTGGTAAATATTGACTGAGTTTGTTTTTGGTGAGTTTGAAGCACTAGCAATACTTCAACAAGAGGGCCAAGATGGCCCTTTTTCGCTCATCTGAGTAAAGATTGCAGCATCTATGATTTTCCTGTGATATGACCTAGTGACCTAGTTTTTAACCCGAGTTGACCAATGTTCAGACCTGTTTATGACATCATTAACACAAACATTCTGACAAAGTTTAGGGAAGATCCAATCAAAACTGTGACTTCTAGAAGGTTTACAAAGTTTTCAGGAGATTTGACCAATTGACCTAGATTGTGACCTCAGATGATCCATGTTTGAACCTGTCCAAAACGTCATGAAAATAAACATTTAATGACAGTTTAACAAATATCAAATCAAAACTGTAGCCACTAGAGAGTGAACAAGGTTTTTCAATGGTTTGATCTGGTGACCTAGTTTTTGACCCTAGATAACCCATGTTGAAAACTGTCCAAGATATCATTAAGACAATCATTTTGACAAAGTTTAATGAACCTCCAATCAAAACTGTGACCTCTAGAGGGTTAACAAGTTTTTTCTATGATTTGACCTGGTGACCTAGTTTTTGACCCAAATAACCCATGTTCAAATTTGTCAGGATATAGTAAAGACAATCATTTTGACAAGGTTTAATGAACCTCCAATCAAAACTGTGACCCCTTGAGGATTAAAAAGGTTTTCTATGATTTGACCTGGTGGCCTAATTTTTGATCCCAGATAACCAATGTTCGAACTTGTCCGAGATATTATTAAAACAAACATTTTACAAAGTTTGTTGAAGATTAAATCAAAATTGTGACCTCTAGATCATTAACAAGGTTTTCTGGTGCTTTGACCTAGTTTTTGATGACACAATGCACATATCACAACATACAACAATGGATGCCGGACATAGATTCATCAGTATAGCTCACTCCTAGCACTTCGTGCTCTGGTAAGCTTAAAATGATGACAAGGTCCATTTCATCCCAGGCATCTTTAATCCATTTGAAGATATCATCTTGCGTGGGAGTTTGACGTGCATGTATGCTGGGCATCCACATACTGTTTAGTCCATTTCTGTTGTTAACACCTCATTGATGGACACATCTAGGGGTTGTAAAACCGAGGTCATTCCACCAGGAATGACAGCAAGTGTCATCTCACAATCCTCCATTAACATCGTCTTCACAACCAGAGTCTGATGAGCCCGGAATGCATCTTAAGACCAGCAAAGACTTTTTGTCATCCTGCCTGGGCTTCTCACCCACACTTCCTTGACACAGTCTACAAGAGCATGGTCAATCCAGCCATTCTCTTCGCCACGTACAACAAGCCCTTTGGCCATTTTGTGTCTGGGGCAAAGTTATCTTTTTGAAAATGAAATATCATCACATCAGACTGGAACGAGGTTGTATCTGACATATTTTTCAAAATTGACTTTTTTGTAGAAAGATCTAATATACATAAATGCTCATGGTATAACAATATTGATCTTTTATTATTAATTTGAACCAGCCAAAACAATATTTGTCCATAGGTTGTATAGATCTCAAACTGTTCAAATTGTTTGGAGCAATGGGGATGTATCAAGTTACAACCACAAAAGTACTTTGTTTGGTGCAACAATGCTGTATCTCAAATTGTATCACAAAAATAGCCACTAAACTGTGCTATAAGCAGAATTTTATTCTATATTCTAAGAAAGATGAGGAGAGAATTATAAAGATTTATAAGAAATGTAATAATATATAATAGCTGATAAAATCATAATGTATAATTGTTTTATCTTCATATGTTTTATCTTTCTTCAATAATTTATTATGATTTTCAATGAAACAAGTAAATAATGCACTTAAAATATTTCCTTACATAAAATAAACAATAAAAAAATACATAATTTGAGTGTTTTTTATTACTGAGAATAATTTAAGTGCTTATGATTACAGTTTTTACTTAAAACTATGAACAGAGAAAATTTATAGTCATTAGTTAGTACATGTACTTCAGAAATGAACTTTTATAATGAAACCATGTTTAGACCTAATATTTAATACTTACTATATAATCATTTATCTTGGTAAGATTAATACATTAAAGTAGTTAAACAAGATATTCAAGTGATCCAAACTGTGTTTATTAATTAATCAAACTATCAACAACAAATTATTCAACAAAAACATTTAAGTTACTAGGTTGCCTTCTTCATATTTTGTGTTAAAAGTGAAACAGGGACATTTTCTTGAGAATAAACGGTATTATTATTAATCTCACATTAAAAGTGGTCAAATTAAAAAGGATATTAAGTATTTTTCTTAAACAATTTGAATTTTCTAGTTAATTTTTTTAATACAACAATCACACATTGTTATTTCACTTAGTTAAACCTTGCTGCACCAAATAAATGGAAAGAGTATGATTTTTTTTCATGCAGATACATCCTTGTTGCGCTGAGGTGACAACATGACAGCAATTTGTATCCATCTGCCGTGCAGAATAGCATGACCGTAAATCTTTTTGCTTCTAGTAATGTTTAATGTAACATTATCGCCATCTTTAAAGCATTCATGGAAAATTTTCAATCAACAGTAATCACATTTTATGGGAGTAAAACTCGATATTGAGCAATTAATTCATTTCATTGTAAGAACAAAAACTAACCTGATATTGTCCATCAGTGTGTTGATTTAACTTCTAACATCAGCTGGTCACATCAGATAAACAGAATCTCCCAGATCAACTTATAAAACAATCACTTTCACAAAAGAAATGTCACCACACCAAATGAAGAAATTCGTCCGTTATCTCATTTTTTCAGAACTAATTGCCATCAATCGTCAATCTTACGAATGTTCAAAAGTCTTTTAGATTTCCTAGACATAAGCATCCTTACAGCTTTATGCAGGAGCAGGTCACCAGCGACTAGAATCCACTGGAAATTTCTTTTTCCGCAATCCATCCTCCATTACAACAATATAATGTCCACGGAAAGGACGCTAAGTGAACTTCGTTCAGGTCCGAACGCACGCTTTTTAATGACTACTTATTTCCATCGACGAAGATCATGGACGATGGGTTAAACGCCGCTGAATTACGGTCTTTGTATGACACAATTACATATAAACAACGATATAATTTAGCGGTGTTTAACCTTCGACAGCTTCTTGTCGATGGAAATAAGCATATCGCGCTTTTTCACACATGAGCTGAATGGTAGGTTCCCGGTCTGCTATCAGTTCTGTGGAAACTAGCAGAAACCGAGTTGTGAATGGGAACCATTAGGTTATTAATTGTTTGTTTGCCGGAGTATTTCGATCCCTATAGTTATTTCGTTCCATAGTTATTTATCTAAATGATGTTTTGTTCCTCTCTATTCCATAATTATGAAGTTTGTTCAAATGGAAATAAAAACTAGTTTTATATTATAATGATTATCTAAGCAAAATAAACTACATGTATGCAGTTTTATGACGGTATGATTTTCATACAAGACCCCTTTAATTGGGAAGGGCTTAACACAATCGGAGAGGGTCCGTTAATTATTAAATGTAGTTTTTCAAAATATTGTCATATCATAACATTAAGACGAGCAAAAGAATGTGTTTAGTCGATTTTTTGGTGGAAAAAAACATTTTTAAGCATTTTATGGATAATGTTCACTCGGTGTAGTCATATGGGAAGCAAGTCAAATTGGCTCTAAGTCAGATCGGTCCAAAATAAGTCAAATCGGCCACATTGTATTTTTATTATAGTCAAATCAGACGTAAAGAAGTCGAATTAGCCCCATTGTTCAATATTTGGAATTTGTTTTAAAAAATAATACCTAGTGCTTGTAAATATATAAATTATTCATAATATAATAGATTCACAAGTGTTTCAATAATTGCTTTGTGACTTGTTTGTTCGTCTGTCAAACAGGTTTAATTAAAGGTTATTTATCTTTCAAAGACTTTGTTCCAAGCTGACATAAATGTATTTCGGCAGTTTTTGAAGAGCAAATTTTATGGTGAAATGATGCCATCTTGAGTGAATCAAGTAAAAAGTTTATCGCATTTTTGTCATGTTCAAAGTTTCTAACATAACTAGAATTATTTATTTATTGTTTATGTAAATTTGTGTTTCGTTGACTTATTCTGTTTGGCTGCGTTGTGCGTTAAGTGCTATTTAAATTCAGATTATTACGAATGTCTGAGAATTGTGCAGATTATGTTTCAATATGACTAACAGGAGGCAGTCACGTGTGACTCATTTGACAAAGGGCAGCATCGCAAGTACAACACAGATAAGTCGCATCTTTGGTTACCAAAGTCGATTTTTCCATATGTATTTTTTATGTCTTGAACGTGTCTAAAATTGAGTTATAAATTTTAAAAATGTCCCCTCCTGTATACTACAAAAATGTAATAGGTTCGCGTTCAGTGTAAGCCTGTAAAGCTTTAATACTCTGCTATGTCTTGATAAAAATATTCAACTAGGGACAGTATGGACAATGGAAGTTCCCTTGAGTGTTGAGTGTATATAATAATATATGATACTTCTCTTAATACAGTCCTACAGCATATATCAGTATTGATGATTAATTGGTTGTATTTCATTTTTTTGTTATAATGTTATAATACTTATTTGTTGCAATACTCTTTGTTGCGTACCCACCCCCCTAAAATTGCCCAAGCAAAGGTTTTTTCTATCATAAAATATGATATTTACATGAAAATATATATAAATGACAAAATCTATTCGCGCGCTACACGTGCTATAAGTTACGAGTACAGTAACACAATGGTATAAAGTACAATTCCTAAACAATTCCTTCTCATTTTTTAAGATTTTAACCTTGTACGTCGAAACATGATCCAAATGTTGTTTAGAAAATTATATGATAGATCTAAATGCTTAACAAAACATCGTGATCTACTCTACAATTTACTGAAATTCGACTTTCAAACTTTGCGTTTCAACATTGTGAAGTTAGTATGAGGTTTTCCAGTCTCTCGGAACATGTAGTACCGGCCCTCATTTTAATACCCAAGCATCATTCTATGATCGATGACGAAACAGGCAACACCCTCTTGGAATACTTCAAGGATGATTTACCAAGCAAATAGATTCCGTCAAGAACGTCGTCAATGGCAACGACTATGGTCTTCTAAAGACATGCAGCCAGATACGATTCAGACAACTTTGGCTGATGAAAATGTTTGCCCTCTTATGTACCCAAACATATATACCATCTTGCATATCCTGTCGCTCACTTCAGTCTCTTCGAGTTTGATTATAAAAACAATAATTTATATTAATGGTTGTTTAATTTTACGCCTACCGTCCCTAACCCAAAATGCGACTGTGATACCTAAGTTTACGTGTTTGCTATATTTCTCCTCTCGCTTGAACTCAGTTTACTTGTTCATAGTAAAATACGTTTCTGCATTTTGAATATTCCCGCTTTCACTTACTTCCATTAAAATTTTCTTTTGAGTAAAGTAAGTCAACAAACATGGTGCACCCAGTGGGAAACACGTAAACATTCAAATCATATATTGTGCAAAAGATATTTTTTGTCTCCGTTTGATTCACAGGGGGCTACCACGTTGAAGGGATGGTGTATAATGGTGTATTAGGCTTAAAATGGCCACACGGACCAAAACACCTATATTACATGTATACATGTACGTTTGATTCATATCTTAAGCACACAGCAGATTAGAGCTCTCGTAAATCTTATTGCATACCCTGGGAAAGGATAGGTGAGGTTCTGGAGATGTGCCTTTCCCTTAGAAATTACCAAAACTCAGGAGCTTCTGGGGACCCCCAGCCAACCTACTTGTTCAGTTTCTGCCCCCTCCTCGCCTAACTAGAAATCCTGGATCCACCTATGACATCTGTAGCCCTACCTTTCTTATCTGTAAAGAAATAGAGTTTTCAAGATTACTTCTTAATTAGTACCAGTTAATGTTTTCTGTGCCTGGTTCAACATGTGGTGTAAAATGCAGTACTATATATGTACATCACTACAGTAAAACTGCGATATTAAGGCCACTTTTTTGACAAAAAATAAATTAGCATCTTTTATTGAGGGAGTTTCATTAATGTGTTGTAAAATAAGTGACCATTACAGTGAGGTGTAAATGAGCTTTGTTGTAGTTTGTCCGGGTCTCATTCATTGGCTATTGTACATGTGTTTACCAATTTATACATTTATAAGTACACACAATGGACTCTGGGGAACTCTAAGAGATCGAGATCCCTTTATAAATATCCCTTTTGTAAATATGTTCAATACCTATCAGTATCAATGGGGTTGGCACATGAAGGAACAATGGAGAAAAGGACATACCTAAATTACACATAATTCTTTTTATCATAAGCAACAGATAAAATACAAAATACATGACTTGATTGCAGAAAATATAGAAATAAATGCATGGACAGATTAAGTGCATGTAATGTTGAGTCCCTGATTCAAACAAGAATGTATTACTTTGCAAGACACAAGACACCAGGTCTTCAACAATTTATCAACCAGAATCACCTGTTTGACATCTCTTCTTACCACCAATATAATCTATGTAATAACCATGATTTTCAACCTCATTAGAAAGAAAAGCCAAAAAGTTGTACATTAGAATAATTTCTATTTGATAAACACTTGGCTTTAACGTTTGTCTGATTGATAGCGCCCATTTAGTTCTGTCCACAAATAATCAAGGTAAGTAATTGCATGCAACTCCAACAACAAAATATGTCAACTGCGAATGTACGTCTCTGTCGATTATTCCTTACAATATTGCAGTGCCTAGTTGTTGCAATACAGTAAAATAAACTTGATATTAGAAACCCCAAAAAGTTCTTTAAACATGTATTTAGATGGTCTCCTATTAAAGCTGAAATATCTAGGAAATTACTGGTTGGTATAATGAGATGATCTTAATGTTGAGGTGCTAGCTAATCAAGGTTTTACTGTACTGTTCTCCTGTCATGTATTTGAAGTGTATAATGAATATTAAAAGTGAACAAAAATCAGCTATAAAATGTTTATTACTCTGCATTCTTAGAATATGTTTATATATAAATACAACTTAAAATGAAATTACAAATCAAACTAGAACTATCATCATCTATACCCCCGCAGAGCCGTTTTCTTAAAAAGCTTAATAACTTAGAACAAGCCATTTAGGAGAAGAGACGAACACAAGATTTTGTCTACATACAAATAAAAAAGGGACATTACTCCATGAGAATAAATCCGAATAATTTATTATAATATGGACAAGTAGACCCAATGCTTAATGTGTTAATAAAGTTTTATCACAATCCAACTAGCCGTTTTGAAGAAGTGCACGCAAGATTTCGTCTACAGACGGACGGACGGACGGACAACTTTAAACCAGAATACCCCCACAACTTTGTTGTTTGGGGGGGTATAATAATATATACACCTAACAAAATTCACACAAACAGCTGATGATACTACTCTGTTCCTCAGAAATCAAGATGACATAAACAATGTTTTAAAATAATACATGCTTTAAACAATTCCTCAGGCCTAAAACTAAATACAGAAAAACAGAGCTGTGAATTGGCAGATTTCGAAACAATACTCAAAAATGTAAATAACATAATATTAGAATAAACAAAACAGATACTATTGTATTTGGATACAAAATAACATACAAAAACTGATATGATTTCATTTATGTTTTTAAGGTTCTTATGCATTTGCTTTTTGAACCATGTATTGTAACATGTTTGAAAATAAAAATCAAAACCAAACAGAAATGACTTCAAAACTGATCATTTGACAACAGTTTATGCTCACAATAGATTTTTTGAGTATGGTTCATTAGAACTGATTTAAACAAAACCACAGAGACAGTGTAAAGAACATCATATAAATAAAATATTAAAAATTGAAAAGCAATCATAACATATATCTTGTAAATATAAAATACATAATAATATAGTGATAAAAAGCACTTTTTACATGAATTTAAAATACAGAAAATTTGTATGCATATACATCCAATACAGAGGAGAGAACATCAAGTCATTTTATCTTAACCAAGTATTTTAACATTAGTGCCAAAGCAAAGCACTGACAACATTTTGGAAACCTTTTCTAGTTGTCTTTGAAATGGTGTAAGATAAAATTGTAACAACAACAAAACAAAAATTGTTACATCAATTGGCACAATCTGGTTTTGGAACATGAGAAATTTAACATTTAGCCATAGATGATTTATGGTTGATTAATGATAAACATAATCATGCCAAAATGTTGTCATTCCAGTGCCAGGTTAACAATATAATAAAATAAACTTAGAAGCCTGTTATACAAATTGATCAAAACTAAAAACCAATTTTGTATTTATACATTTGATAAGTGATACTTTTAGCATTGGTTGCTATCAGCATTCAGCACAGTTGTCTCATTACTAAAATACACATAAACAAGGTCCAGTTTAATGGAAATCATACAAATCATTTTGGTCATACCTGATAATATCATAAACAAAAGTCTAGGCATAAGCAGATCAATTTTGAGGACCTAGAATAAAGAGAAAACACTACTGTACTCATACCTCTTTCATGATAACAGTCAATGCCTCTTTCGCCAATACATTTTTAAAATACTTTTCATTAAGTCTGAAATAAAAATTAGCAATAAAATCAGATAACAGTAAAAAAAGTTATTTGAAACCCTAAGATATTATTGATTTTTTACACTAATTATAAAACTAAATTAAGTATAATGAATTCATGTCAAACATTCATGATTTAGTCAACTATAGGATAAGTCTCTAGAACACATATATATATATCAATAATACTTATCATTGATAAAACCCTGTCACATAATGTAAAAATCAAAAAATGTATCCTCCATGGGACATTGACATGAAGTAAAAGTTACATTATACATCACAGATGAAAGGTATAGAAATATACTATCATTTCTTTTATACTGTCACCATAAATAATACTTTCACCAGTGACCATGTCGGAAACTTCAGTACATAATCCTAGTATTTCCACATTAAATGCAAGGTGCTCTTTTAATTGAAATTTACCATTCTTACTGACTAGTAATGATAATTGAATTGTCCATAGTTTAACACTGAATATAGTAAACAGCTTCTTGTAAAATACACAAATGTCTCTGTGACATCTATAATTAATGTTTGTAACTTTGCATTACTCACATGGACCTTTTGTCTCAATGTAGTTGAGATAAATACACTGTATAACACATGTAATGAACTAACATTGTCACATAACACATGTCATAAACTAACATTGTCACATAACACATGTAATAAAACTAACATTGTCACATAACACATGTAATAAACTAACATTGTCACATAACACATGTAATAAACTAACATTGTCACATAACACATGTCATAAACTAACATTGTCACATAACACATGTCATGAACTAACATTGTCACATAACACATGTAATAAACTAACATTGTCACATAACACATGTAATAAACTAACATTGTCACATAACACATGTAATGAACTAACATTGTCACATAACACATGTAATAAACTAACATTGTCACATAACACATGTAATGAACTAACATTGTCACATAACACATGTAATGAACTAACATTGTCACATAACACATGTAATAAACTAACATTGTCACATAACACATGTAATAAACTAAGATTGTCACATAACACATGTAATAAACTAACATTGTCACATAACACATGTAATAAACTAGCATTGTCACATAACACAAGTAATAAACTAGCATTGTCACATAACACAGGTAATAAACTAGCATTGTCACATAACACATGTAATAAACTAACACTGTCACATACAAATTTCATTTTATTTTACACCTACACTTCAGAAAAAAGTACAAGTAAGTAAGCTTATTGTTGAGCCAACAAAGTCATAAAAATTACATACCTTGAGTACATACTAACCACATGAGCTACCATCAGACTGTTTAGAATGAAGTTTTTTTCCACAGTCCATTGTTCGGGCAAATTGGATTCATACCCAGCATCTAATCTGCATTCCAGAAATTTGCTGCAAAGGAAAGTAAAATTAATTGTAGATTTTAAAATGCATACACACTCTTCAGAATTGTTCTATATACACCACTCAAAACAAAAAGTCAGAATCTTTACTCAGTAATTCTGGCTAATAATAAATTAGACATTGGTAATGATTTGGACCTTCTACTAAGGATACATTTAGTTATACATCATAGTGTTAATTCAAATCATTTGCTCATCAATTGAATGATAAAATAGTAGAACCTTGATTATCCGAAATCGGCGGGACTGAAAAATTATTTTGGATAATCCGGGGTAATGGAAATCTAGTGTTTTTATATGAAAATAAAGGGAGAACACTCCAAAATACATTGCGATGAACATGTAATTTTATAGAATTTGATCAGTTAATGAAATACAATGTACATACATTTTATAAGAACATTGTAAGCATATGTTTTCAATAAAAACGAAGACTGAAATAAAGTCAAAGTCCAGAAGCAAAATTCCATTACATAGTCACAAACACGAACAAGCATCACTAATATATTTGTTGTCCGAAGTATGTAACAATTATGGGAAATCCTATGTATTGTTTGTTTTTAGCATTTTGTGACAATTTATAAACTACGAAAAATAAAGTGAACACTATTAATGTTAATTGCATATTAAAGTCAAATTATGATATCATTAAACTCTTTCTATTAAAGCAATTTATTCATAAAACAAAAATTAGAGGGGAATCATCCAACCGAATTCGCATCATAATTAGTATAATTATCTTCCCAAAATTGCAAACAATAAATCAAACAAACAATACTTTGTTAAGTAGGGTTTTGTAAATTGTTGTTCACACCCTTTGATACGTTAAAGAAATCCTTCAGTGGACAAGTCTAGTTGATCAGATGATAATTGTCCATTTCGGATTACAGGTGTGAAAATACGCATACAAACCAGTTAGGGGACCTGATTATCACTTTGGATTAACCATGGTATTCGGATTAGACGATTCGGATAATCGGGGTTGTTTTACAATGAAATATATAGGGAAAAATCTGGACCAAAATTTCTTTTCGGAATACACCAGGTTTTCGGATAATCCGTTGTCGAAAAATCGGGGTTATACTGTGTATGTAAATGCATGTTTACATGAGGGGTGTTTCAAAACAATCAGGACTACTGTAGCTGCATAAGCTTGGCTTAATAAAACTGACAGAAAATTACATCAACACAAAGTAGCAGTATATATTAAAATGTGCAACCTTAGAAAAATATGTAATTGTTTTCATTAAACACTATTGCCAATCTAGCACATGACAAATACAGAAAAATGACATCAAGATGTCACAAGATAAAACATTCTCCTTTAAGTTGCCTTCCTGAATGCTGGGAAAATGGTAGAATCAAATGGGACCAAATCTACTGAGTATAGTATTAGGGGGTAATGTCTGGAATACTTGAATGGAGAGCTCAAGGTATGTTTTCTCTACTGTACAAGTAGAGACATTGCCCATATGAAGAATGTAATGTTCTTTGTTCTCTAAAACCAGGAATAAGGCTATTCTTAAGACTCTTATAACAAGCTTCATTGTCAACATTCATAATAACATGTTAACATCACTTTGAACTGCGTGTGCAAGGTATATTAAACTGTATACATGAAATTGATACATACTGTCATAATTTACAATGTAAATTGTGATATAGTACACTCTCATTAGTGTGAACCCACATCGATTTTCTCACCTCGATGTTTTTCCCAAATAATCCCTTGTCTATTTAAAATTCTGTCTGTTCATGATGCTGTTTTTTTGGAAGTCCCACTTCAATCTTTATTAACTTTGTCATCTTTAATTAGTGTATTAACAAATCAATACAGAAATGCACCAGATAGTAGAACATGCAGCACTGAGTGGTTTATAACACTGTGTACATATTTAGCACTTCAATTACCATATCACACAATTCAAAAGGAATGATCACATTATTAACAAATATCCAAAAAAGTAATACCAAGCAGTTCAGTGTAAAATCCATGGGGATGGTTATAAACATTATACAAGCTTTGCTATCTTTCGTCCATAAATGCATTTAAATATTATTCTCAAGAAACAGATAGCAATTTTCAAAAACTTCAAAGTATTGTAAAATAACACAATGTATTTAAATGACCCACAAAACTTTGTGCAAATGAGAGTGAACTGTATGATAAAAGCTATTACCATCAATTGTACAGTACACAGACTACATATACAGAGTTGATATCAGCTTCAAGTCCATCTCCCAATTAATGTTAATAGCAGCAAACATACAACAACATGGTAGATGATGTACATCCCAGTCATTACAGTTACAAGATGAGAAAGTCTTTTCGTCTCCTAAATTGACAATCTATGTCCTACAGGCAACAATAACACTAAAAACACTGTTTCCTCCTCTTTTACTTTACACCTGTAATACAGACAGAATACTACTGTAACATTTACTGACAAGGTGTTTATGAATGTACAACACAGATGACTTACCATCTTAAAAATATTTTTAGTCCATAGGAAAATGGGGGAATGTGGTATTACACTTCTAATGATTCAGGATGAATGTATCCTTACCTGAAATAAAACAGCCTTCAGAAGAAACAAATCTGAATGAGACATATAAGATCTGTGAGACAAAGTTTGTGTAATATGTACATTTTTCATACAATCTCCAACTAATAGCAATATTATGCAAGAAATGCAACATACAAGGACAATGTACATTAGGATAAACCTAGAGCACAGTAAATAACACAAAGTATTCATACCTCATGTATAAGTAAACAGAGCACTATCTAGCAAATACAGGCAAAATTATAGGTGAACCTAAAATAGGCATGGTAAAAAGTTACCTCTTAATACATCTGGCCTCTTTCTTCATACAATGCTTCACAAATTTCTCTGGGCGTTTCTGTAGAAGTTCTGGGACATCAGAAGAGAATTTGCGAAACTTTCCACTACAAATCGTATCTAAATCCACATACCTGAAGTATAGAGGTAATGTCAAGATTCAAATAGACACATTTACTTCCATTTATAGACTTGTTATATAGACTTGTTACATATCAACAAAGTTCAATTGTTCCAATACTGTGTATCTTGTCCAGGCAACCTAATGAAACAAACATGCTGGAAAGTCAAAGAATGTTTTAGAATTTTTGAAGTACTTAATACCTTTCATGTTAACTAAATACTTCATCAGTCCACAAAACAAATATTTCTAAAATATTTTTATATGGAAATATGACAGATGGACAAAGATATTGATAGAATGATGGATGACCATGATATGTCACACATGGACACATGCAAAATGTTCCCAAAGGACCTAGTAAGATAAAAATCATACAACCTTACATACCCACTGTACTGTGCTGGAAAAAATTCTGTCACAAGAATTTTTAGCATCCCTAAAAGACTGTTATTGGTCTTGCGATGAAAATAGTTGGTGTTGAATATTTTGTGCTGTGATTCCATAACATGTATAACAATGGATGATACACTGAAAAAAATGGTGTTTCTTTATAAAGTTACAGAAGCACATTAAGAATTAAGATGTAGAACAAGTAATATGGAAATGTCAATTTTCAGTTGCTACTTAGCAACAAGTTATAAATACAGTAATCTTTATACAAGAAATTTATTTTACAATAATTAGTTTGGAAACAAAGCGCAAACCATGATGTATGTATATCACTTACATACTAAAATAAAACACATGTATCTGTTACATCATGATGTTGTTACCATGGCAATACATATCTACAAAGCATTCTGTTTTCAATATATTTATTGCCTTTGTATTGGCATTCATATAATTTACAACCAATGTAAACACGAATAACTCTACACTTCTGTAGAAACTAATGGACATGTTATGTCTTTGTTTAAACCCCTAAGGTAAGGCCTAACATGTGTGACAAGGTAACGTGATCGTTCGACTGTCATACCTGCTGCTGGTACAATGTTTGGTCGCTCATGAGGAACATTAACTCCCTTCCTCAGAATGATTTTCAGCTCCTTGTTGTTATCAGATTTCTTTGCAAAGACACAACCAGGTTCATCAGCAGAAAAACGAAACTGTTGATAGGTTCTCATTCCTGTCAGCTTTGTAGTGTTGACTTAAAAATGACTTCCATGATCGCCATTTCCATGTTGTTTCATCATCCCCCTGGTCATACATCACAGCCACATTCAAATATGATGATCTATTGACTACACGGTCTGAAACAGCATAATAGTTCTTGACATTCATGTATGAAAATTTATACAACAGTATGTGAATCAGTTCATTATTGATTTATAACTCAAGTACTTCTAAAGTGAAACATTAATGTGCAGACTTTTAAAAAAAAGCATAGTACACTTAAAAGTAAACAATCTGACTAATGCTTATACCAATATCTGCCAATGTTTCACAGTCACTAATTCTGTACAACTTTTTGATATGCGCAAATCCAGTATCTATGAGGCATTGTGCATATCCTGGAAGTTGCATGAGGTACCTGATTTCTTTATTCAAGCCAACCATTGTTCTCCAGCAGAAATAGGACAGTACAAACCTGTTTTTGTTTGGGCCTAAAAATATTAGTAATCATTAATTTTATTAAGTATTATTTTAATACTTGACAGGCTTATGAAGAATGAAAATAACTTTTCTCATGAACTATTTCTCGTGGAGACATCTATATTAATATTCTATTGTCATTATTACTTTTGCAATGAATAAAAGAAATAAATAATGTACATTTATAAAAGCACTTTGCATTACTTATGACAAAATAACAGTGTAATGTGCAAACCTCTGCAATTATCAGCATGAATAGTAATAGTCTTTTCACCATATGAATACACAGTCATAGCATGATCAACCATGGAGATAATGGTGTCGGGTCCATGGATGCCTTTCCCATCTACTGCCATTGTTAAGTAATTGTATTGGCACGGTATACCATCATCACGGAACCCAAACAGATGTACCTAAAGGGATATTATATATGTTTAAACTTTAGAATAAGAAAATTATTTTTATAATGAGCAAGTATGCTGACAAGCCATCAAAAGTTTAAATTACCTGCACGTTAATACTATATCAGACACAATCTTATCTTTACCTTCTTTGGAGTTACAAAGTACGAAGGACCCATCTGTCATGCATGATGTGGTACTGCCAAATTCTGAGAGAAATCAAATGTGTAATGCACATACTGGTGGTCATGTGAGCATGGTTCTATAGGAGTGACTGACAGTTGAAAATCTTTAAACTCCTCCCGACTATTTGACACACGTTTCTTGAATACTAGAAAAATAATACATAAATAACATTGGACGAATGTGACAGGTATAATTTGTCACAAGATTACCTTAAAAGCTGATTCCAATTATTTTTTCTACAGTAGCCCATGTTCACATTTCAAAGAGTTATATGTAATACATGTAAACTGTTTAATAAGGTATGTAATACTGATGCGCAATTTTAGCTGCTATTATATGTTCTTGGAGGTCTGTAGATGCGTGCAGCTTGTCGTCGTCTGTTCGCGTATCATGTACATTCTTCTGAATTGTTTCACACTTAGCACAGACATCATCTTCAGGAGTTGTAATCTGTATATATAGTCAATGACTAAGTTTAAAATTGTAGCTTGACCATCAATGTTTTTCATGATATAAAGTGTACTGCTTACCATGCATGTTAAATTTGACATTCATATCTCTGAATTAGCAAAACAAAATTTAACATGAAAACAGCAATAACTATCATGTTCAAATATTTTTGGGAAACATACCTTTACATGTGAACAATATTGAGACTATATTACCCAAAAAGCTGATATTTTTATCACTCTAACATTCGCCTCTTCACATGACTCTACATACTTTTTATGTATGACAATCTTCAAGAAATAAGCTGGCAGGAACACAGGAGCAGTGTTTTCCTGTCCTCTGGGGGCCATTTTCTTGCGCAAATTGTAAAATAAATCTCACTGCCCTTTCAATGCCTTCAAAGGAAAGGGCATGGGATGGCTTCCTACCCTTGTTTCCGAGTGCACATGGAACATTGCCCTTAGTATTGACATGGCGTATCAAGTTTTTTAGCGCTCTTTCTCCAATTTCATAAATAATCAAGAAAGCTGTTCTACAAATAATGTTGGCTTCAAATTCATAATCATAACGAGAGCGTTTTCTTTCACCATATCTCCTTCTTTTAGAGGCAGCACTCATTTTGTTCAAAGCATCAACAACATACATCTCCTTTGACTCCTTGCCCATCTCTTTCAGGTTGTAGATGTGGTTCTTGATTACATCACATTCAATATTACCAAAACAGTTTTGTTGGCATATACAACCTGAGGAGATTTTTTTATGCAAGTCATTAGCCTCTTCGTCATCTTCAGATGACAGTGAACTTACTACAATTGTTCCTTGTGATGGTAATGGTGGAAGGTCTGTCTGCTGCTCCTCATCACTGCCATCTTCCACAGAGTAAGCAAAAAATAAAGATTGGTCGAAAAGTGTCATTTTTCTAGAATGCTTATAAAGTCAAATGTAAACGTAGCATGGCCACATCTTTCGTGCCTCTGATTTCTATGCATGTCTATTACTAGCATGTGCAATTTCAGCGCTATACCCGTACTAATGGCAGAGATATTAAAAAACAAACATTTGTCGGAAAATGCTGACGCGGGGAAATTCTGCAGCAAACAGTCATTTCTAGAATCTTAATAAAGCCTAAAGCAACCATACCATACCAAATCCATCCTCACCACTGACTTCTCTTCTTGCCAATTACTTGTCTGTACAGTTCCAATGCTGTATCATCTACAATTAAAGAGTAAGCAAAAGATAAAGATTGGTCGAAAGGTGTCATTTTTCTAGAATGCTTATAAAACTTTGAGATATTGAAAGACAAGATATGAGATTTGAGCTCTGAGACCAATCTCACGTTTCATAACCTCAGACCCTGGATATGTAATGCATTTAAGTTTTTTTAGAATTTCAGATTCAAATTTGTTTATTTGAATGTTGTTAACACTTCATTGTACAACCAGTCAATGAAGTTTACTAATGGACAAGGGAAGTCAACTTTAGACACAGTTTATCAATAATTTATCATCATTATACAATCTTAGTCTTTTGCTTCTGTTACCTGTCTTACTATCTGCTGATTAATACTTGGTTTTAACATGTACAGTCAAACCTGTACACAATGACCATATTGTGAACTGAAATGTAACCTATATGTACACCCTGCATGTCCAGTCTTACATTATTCTATAACAATATTTCCATCTAAGTGACATACTGTTGGTCGTTCAGAGGTAGCTGTTCTAGAGAGGAAAGGAGGGAGGGAGAGAATACTGAATACCAATTGACATGCAGAGAGGTTATAGTTTAAAATGACTGGTTCTTATTCGAATAATTGTGATCGGAAGCTCAAGTTTGACTATGGAATAGTACGATTTATCAAGTTGAAGATATATGGCCTGCTTGATTTCACTACAATTACGCTCATAGACTGGTAAATGAAATTCAGCTACAACCGTGCGTATAAATACAAACACCAGCTCATTTTTTCACGTGATTTCAACTGAAAACTAAAATTCTCCAAACCTAAATTTTGATGACTCAGCAATACCCAACAAATTAATACCAATTTTACTATCTAAAAGTAAGATTATAAATAGCAACATTGTTTCTTATTTCTTTTATAATAAATAAATAAATCATTGGTTTACTTCAACTGACAGCATGAAGTAAAACCTCAATATAAAGACCATCTTTGTGACAAAACTGGTTTTAATATTGAAGTTAAAATACAGAGTAAGTATTGAAAACCAGTTCGAGTAGCCTACCAATTTAAATATTTGAATTTTCAGTCATCCTTCCAAACAAATATTCGGTTGTACATAAAGAAAACCCGTGCATTATCTGTGACATTGTTATCATTATGCTACTTTGTTTTCAACTAGAAGCAGACTAAAAATTAACAAATAGTACATTATTATCATCATCCCGATTCGGAATATTCTTAAGAGAATAAAAGTCAAGAAATTAAAGGATATAAATTCAACCTGATTATTTGTTTTTATTTCATGATTGCTTTTCCCCAAAACTATTTTGAGATTTATAGGGACAATTGTAACTGAGGTAGGATAATAAGAGAAGTTCTTACATGAACATGTAAATTTTGTAAATTTTCAATGTAAAACTACTTTTAAAGAGTCTACTTACCATTATTCTTGATATTTTACTGAAATTCGTTATTTGACAGATGTAAACAAATACAAGTTGACAGTTCCAAAAATAACTCTGCCATTAGGAGGCGCGTCACTGCGCAGTTGCAAAAAATGTAAACACCATGGTATCATAGAACCCGCAGTACTATAGAACTCGAGTATACACATACGCTTCAGTGGAGCGTAACAATATTTAGTCACATTTACATTCGGCACAGTATTCTAACTTGTCTAACAGAACACCCAGCTCAACGATGCGCCTTCCAACTTGCCACCCATTTCTGTCAACATTACCCGGCAAATTTATATTATTGTCACTTTCTATGCACTTATCTAAACGTGTATTCCAATAATTATGATCCGCACAAGCTGATTGTGACCTTCTGAATGTTTTTTTATTAATTTATTGGCAGCAAACTGGCCTTTTGCATCCCGCAACACTATTTTGAATACCTGGATGTAAACATGTGATTCTCAGTGCTCACTTGATTCTCAATTACAAAGCTGGGAATCATGTTTGGAAATATGGAAAAGTCTGTTGAGATATCAGAATACACCCAACGTCTTGGAAAAATGTTGATATAACACAAATCAATGGAAGTAAATTACCCAGGTCTTACCTTGAAACATTCAGAAGTTTTAGACTTCAGAGGCTTTGGTTCATTTGCTTTTGGACATGCAAATGTGTTTTTGCATAAATGAGCAACTTCCTCATAAATATTTATTAAGTTTTAGCAACAGGATCTCAAAAACATCTGGAAATCCATTCAGTTGTTTGTCTGGTTTTGACATCGTAATCCATATCTCAATGCTGGTTGCATACTCCTTCACAAATATCACCCCTGAGACATTCTTAAAAGAAAATATACAATTAGGTTGTAAAATGTCATGTATCATGTATTGCCAAAACTGAAATAAATGTATCTATCTACATTCAGAGCACAAAATCAAGTAACTTCAATACTTAGTTTTGCATCAGGCCATAAATTCACTGTTCAGGAATTTTCATTACACCCATAACCAATTGGTGTCCAAAATTTCAAAGTCAGATGTTATAGTAGAAACATAGTTCAAACAAACAGGAATACTTCACTTTATGTCAGTGAGAAAGGGGAATATAATGGGTATATGTAGACCCAAGAAAATCACGACTGTGTCTGTACCTGATTGGGTGTAACAGTTGGACACTAACTCTAATCTGTAAGCTCAATATGTGATGTTTTCTTTTACAAATGAAATCCACTGTGAATGTAGTGTAGAGTACCTTTTTACACATTTTATGTAAAAGACAGAAAAATTCTGCAACAGACTTTAGATATGTCATTCTGTACTTGACCAGAGAATGGGTGTAACAGGACACAAAAATGTTTGCTTTTACATCTGATAGTGCCGTGACTTTGTATGTAGTGTGTATATGTTTTCATAAAATTTATACTGACTTGTTGCTTCTTGTTGTGTCTTCTAGCTATATGCACTCATAACCATTCACTGCATGTTTTTGTATGAAGTATGATCAGCTGAATGTAGCCTTTAACCCATTAGCTATCTATGCACATGCTATGGTGCTAGTAATACAGTGCTAGGGTAGACAGATTTCACACAGTACTAAAGACAAAAAAGTAGATGCAAACACAATTGTATATCCCTCAAATGACCAAAACAGAGCTTAATTATAGTTTATTTATGGCAACATTTTGTTAACTCTGTGACTGAGACTCCCCTTTAACCATTTCCTATCACTTCTTCTATGTTTTGGAAATTTAACACAGGAAATGGTTGGTTAACAAGGCTTCCCTAGTGTGAAGGGACCTTGAGGCTGTCTGGATAGTTAAATTTTCTTCATGTTAGTATTAAGATCTGTACATGATCTGATAGTCACCATCAATGTGAAAAAAAGCCAGGATATCAATTTTTAAGTTTCTGTGATAATTTAACCACATGCAAAGTAGTAGTTCCACAGTATTTTAATCTGTTCTGTATTTGCTTCTATTTCATTTTGCATATGTTAAAATAACATAATAAATTCATATAGAAGTATTCAATACCCATCATAGTTATGTTTCATTGATATTAAAATTGAGTACAAAAAATCCAATGAATATCATCAGTCAGTATCAAAGGTTGACAGCAAGCCATCTTCATCTGGAATTAAGAAAACAGAAAATATTTTTTCAGTATTCAGGTAGTAAATTGTATCAGAGGATATATATTAATTTCAATGAATGTACCTACCTGTATGCAAACTTAAGAATGTTTTAAATTTAAGATGTTCACTGAGTACGGGTCCAGATCAAGCCTGTGCTTGAGAGCACAATGTGAAAGTGTCACATGTCAGTACTGTAAATGAACAGTGTCAATTAAACCAAGATTGTTATTTTGGTGTTTTTGACCCAATTGAAGAGATTTCAAGGGATGAACATTCTGGAATTTATTTTCAAGATAATTAATACAATTACAGTGCAACCTCCCAACAACAGCCATCACTGGGAAGAACAAAATGTAGCTGTTATAAATAGGTGGTTGTTTTTGAGAGGGTCAATATACAGCTAAATTACATTCTCTGTTATCAGGCAACATGCTGTTACAGGGAGGTGGCTGATGTTTGGGGCGACCATTCAGGGAGGTGGCATTGCATTAATAAAGTTATAAATAAAGCCAACCTTTTAAGCAAAAAATTCACAGAGCCAACCTTTTACATTTCAGAGCGCTCTTAAATAGGGTTTATGCAAAGTGGTTTATTACTAAAATGTACCTTGAAGACAATTAATATAGTATTCTTGTCCCACATACAACTAAATTTGGTGGTTGGACTTTGCATTCAATATCACCAGAAACCACAGTGTGTGATACATCATTTAAAGCCCAAAACCTCTTCATAAACTTGACAAGGCCAGCTTTCAACCTGAAAAACATGTCTGTTAAATAAACACTTGCAACAATTCTATATTTCAGAAATTCAACTCTAGACACAGTGAGTCATGTTGGAGTGTACAGTACGTCCTCTGAAATCATTATCACTCTTAATAATAGAAGAGAAAGCACCATATGAACCTGAATAAGTATTTCTTTATGAGGTGCCTAAACTATTGGGCTGGTATAGGAATTTACAAACCATGTCCACATTTTTGTGCTATTCTGTACCACTATATATGACAACAATGATTTTATAAATAAAAAGTAGAGTCACCCATATGACCAACTTATTAAATAACAAAATTACATGACCACCTATTCAGATGACATAAATTTTATTCAACATCTTGTTATTCAGGTGAAGATTCAGTAAATATTAGGTTAAATTGTAAACTGCAAACTTTTCATCAGATAGAGTAAGCATGTATGTTCTCAACATGACAACAATGAATTGGAAGTTTAGGATATGATGTACATGAATTGAAAGATGTATCAATGACAAAAAGTAACAATGATTGATGAAAAAGCAAAAAAAAAAAAAAAACGAAAATGATTAGATGTCAGAGACAAGACAAGCATCAAGAAGCCAACATTTTAACAACCATTAAATGAACAAGACTTACAAAAGCAGGGTAAAAATACTGTCCATGTTTAACTAACATATAGTCTCCTGTCTCAAACCTGGAGTTATTAAGAGGTAAATATGCTTGCATATATTACAAGTTTATACCCAAGTCCACCTGAATTAAAAGCCATGCTTACAAAATAAAAAGATGTGACTGAGCAAGTAAACTTAGGAAATCTACAGTCCATTGACAAATGGCTGCATTTTTGTTTACAAAGATTCAATGAATTTATCAACCATTGTACACTAAATGTATCATAGCACATGATTTGCAATCAAATGAATGTACAAGCACCCACTAGAATACCCATCAACCATGCAATTTGCAACACAGATATCATATTATTGGGTAGTTTGACTGAAATTACCTGGTCTTGTATGATAGCTTTTGCTGTTTGATGTCTTTCTCTGGCTGTCTGATGTCTGGCTCGGATTCATCAAGTATCTCCATTATTGAACTGATGCTGTAAAGTAAAAAGAGATTTAAATCTAATCATTTGTTCCTTAACAGTAGAAAAAAACTTTAAAATTGGTAATAAATTAAAAACATTTAAGGAACAATACTGAATTTTCATGAATATTCAAAACCTTAAATTGCCAAAAATTACAGAACCTTTACCAATAAATGTTGTAACATGGACACAAAAAAACATGGTGTCCAGGTTGAACCAACTCGCAATCTGAATACGATTATCAAGAAGGCATGTAAATACATTAGGAATATCAAGTAACTATCAATTCACCATAAACTTCAAAATGAATACCTTATAGTGGGAAATTGTACTGGGTGTAACATGGAAACTTATTCATTCAGGTCTTCAATACATCCCTTACATTTCAACAATTATCTGACAAATCAAAAATCTCAACATCAGTTCTAAATCAGATGTGCTTAATTGATCAGTATGCATCATTTCTAAATTATTGAGTTCAGCTGATAAGATTTCTGGACGAGTTATTTCGCAAAATGACTTTCATATGTAACATAGACATGGCTTTTAGAGTCATATTATAGTGTCCATTTTACAACCATAGTTGGCATCTTAGGGTCCTAGTTACCTCCGATTACGTTTTTGACAAAATGCATCAAATTGATGTTATTTCTACGTATTTGTTTACTAATGATTCCAACTTGAAGATATCAAATGATCCTAAAATTGAGCCTTGAAAAATAGCTTTGCTTCATCGCTTATGATTGAAGGCGTAACTTTGATATAAACTGTCTTTACTGACTTTCTCATGATCACACAATGTCATCAGAGCTACAACTTAGTTTCACCCTGGCGATTAAACACTTAAAAAATCATCAGTTATGGGCCTAACTTATTTGGACACAAAATGTTATGCCCTAAAAACCTTTATTCGAACGTAATTTACTTAATTATTTGTTGAAATATTCCATGTTTTCCAATTCTATTCTGATAAACAATCAATTGTTAGCCCAGAAAGTCTGACAAAGACATCATAATAACAAAATCAACAATTTACCACTAACATGTCATTACCAACCCCTATTTCAATGAGGCCAATTGTTCAATAATTTGGTGTGCAAATGATTAATAACTTGGCATCAAAAAGTAAATGTATTTTACCCACATTAAATGTTATCAGACTATATGAAACTGAAATCATTTATTAAGTTTCAACTTTGTATTTCCGTTCTTGGCCACCCATAAAACGAAAAGTTATGGATGTAATGAAAATTCCTAGACAGTGAATTTATAGCCATACGAGAAATGCTATAATAGTTACAATGAAATATAAGTATTTGAAAACGTCATTTGAAATCTTTTAAGATTATGTACATACCTATAGAGGTAGTATTTCTTCATACTAGGCAAAGGTTTAAATAACTGTTGTAGGAAGTCCATCCAATTTTAAAATAAGTCTGGTTTGGTCTGGTCATTCATTAATTGTGGAATATAGTGTCCAGTTCTAGAAGAGTTTGAAACTGTTTGTGCAATTTCCTGAAGTGATTCAGCAGTTGAATGACACCATCTAACCTGAAATATAAGATGTACAGCTCCTCAAAGTTCTAACATAGCAGCATTTTACACTGGTTCAAAGACATAGTCACATAAAAAAATAAAATTATATATATCAGAGTACTTGTTATCTCCAAAAAAATCATTAGACATGAACAACTTAAGTTACATAAAATTAATTAATTGATAATTATAAAGTCAATAACTACAGTGATTTATCATTAATTCTCATGTTTTATATACACTAAACCAAAATGAAATTCAGAAATCAGGCTATGAGCACTGTGATTAGGGCTACTTTCTTGGTGATGTATAAACATAATAAAATTTAAATACTAACTTCTACAGTAGTTTTTTGACAGCATATGATATACAAGAATACATCAATAATTTTAAGTACACCAAAATTTTAAGTAAGTTAATAAATAAATGAGATAATGCATTCCATAATCCAAAGTGCCAATCAGGACTGAATTTTGTGTGACTGGCTTCCATAAGACTGTACTCTAAAGTAGTATGCAGACCAATCATCATGTGCTACATGCCATAACTAAATTAAATCCAATCATTTTATAATTATACATCAATGCCAATCAAATTCTTGACAGTTTTGAACTTGATTAAAACATGCACTTGTAATTAGAACAATTTCAATACTTTTAATAATTTAATTGTGGTGGTACCCAATTTGTGTCAACTTAATGACATTTTGTTAACATACAAGTTTTCATTACAAATGAGAATGATTTGAACAAAACAAGATCAATTTACTATTAGTCATAATTACCTTATTACTGTATTATTCTTATTTTGTCCACGACAATTATCCATAGAAGCATTAACTCCTTTTTAGCATAACCCAGATGTAAAAAATGTTGATGTAACATGGAAATTACACTGTTTGCACCTTTTCCAACTGCACGACCATACCGTTTGTCGATAAGGTAGAAAATCAGGGGACCTAGAGAGAAATCAAATAAGTTTTTTAACTTATGTAAATATTCAGCATACCAGTCATGAACATCATCACTTAAATGTTTTCATTTGCTTGGGGTTTGAAATATAAAGCCTCAACTTACAGTGTAAAATGGGTATAAAATCATAATATTTTCACTAAAATCCAGTTTTATGAATAAAGTTATCGTATGAAATTATGTTTACATTTAGGATTATCAAACCTGAATGCGTAGAAGCTAGATAATAATATGTACATCTCTTTGGGTCCAATTTCTTGTTTTCTGGAAAAGCAGGTATAAAAACTGTAGTCTTGCGATGAGACTGCCCATCTTGCTTGGCTATACTACGGCGAAGAAAAGTAATACTTTTACTTTGAATATTTACAGAGCTTCCCCAATGTGAAAAGACTGCAAATTGCTGCATCTCCTGAAAGAAGTAATAGCAATCATAAATGATAAATGTTACCAATTTAAGAGATGCTTTATTCAAAGGTTCCTTTTGCAGAGCTGATAAAACTTTAAGCAAGTCCGTTCTGGAACTAATTTGATCTTAGGCAGTCTGTTGAATGCCCCTTTTTAACATTTGAATAATAAATGGGTGTTGGCCCATTTTGTGTCCTTCAATACAAGGTAAAACTGCCGACAACATGGACCTGTACCTATTAAATGTACTGTACTGTAAACCTTTGTGATACAAATAAACCACAAAATCAGTGATTTGCACTTCAGAGGCACAACAGGGATCAATTGTTTTGTACTACACCAGCTATTGTACACTTTGAATTTATTGGTATAATCTTTCTATACTCCCAAAGTGGCCATGAGCAAGTTCAGTCTATATGAAAGAATTCAAAATCTATCAGTCAGCCGGGCAGACAAAGACAAAAATCTGTCTGCCCGGCAGAGAACTTGTCGGTCCGAAAAAATATGAAATTGCAACAAATAGGTTACAACAATGTATTTTCATGCCTAGCATTGTAATAATAACAAGGTTTCTTTAACATCTTATTGTTTATTCTTAATCAGTGAATCTTTCATACAACATAATATTTTCATAGTTTTCATTTTCATCTTGATAGTCATTAACGAACTGACTTACATCATTCTTCTTGTAAATACAGCTCCTCGTCATCAGTTTATTCACCGCTATCATAATCCATCTGTTAGTAAGACTCAGCTGAAGTACTGGCTTGTGTTCTTGGAGTTTTGGTCACTCGCTTATAGTTGAGTTTTCTTGGCTTTAACTGTCAGTAGATAGAGTTTTTTAAGAGTTACAAATCACAATGGCTAGGCTTGAAAACATACCAATTTAAAACAAGTGAAATTTGTATACATAAGTGAAAACAATTGTAGTACTGAAGTCAGACACATTCAATTGTTTATTAGCATTATGATTTATCTTATTAGAAATTCAGAGAACTATATGAACATTTACCATCCAAAGATCAATTGCCTCATCAGGGCTGAATTCTGATATAGATTTGGCAACCAGTTTGACCATCAGTAATGTCTCCAAAGTTTTGGGAAGCAACCTCAATCCTCTGCTAGTCTTAATCAATTTCATTTGAGAAAAAGTAGTTTCACATTTAACACTTGATGGTGGAAGTGCAAGGGCCAAATTTATTATCAATCCTACAGACTGGAAATCACAATCTTTGTCACTGTATACTTCTTCCCACTTCAAGTTGGTCAACTTGTTTCCACGTCTATGTATATATATATATGTACCAGTATATAACATGTTCTTTACTTAGAGGACTCTTTTTAAACAATATCAATATGTTAATTTAGTAATTCATTCTGTCCTAACTATCTCAAGTAACATGTTGAGATAATTGGGATTGAATGAGGCAGTCACTATGAAGAAGTCATTGAGTTGAAAATTAGATTACATTTAATTTTATTTTGATACTTATGAAAACATACACCTCTTAAACAGGACTCTTCATCATTCTCCATTCACTCAAAGCATCACTAACTTTGAAATCCGGTTTTACAACCTGAGAGTATGGCCTGCAAATGTTTTGATATCTTCTACACCAAAATCTGAAGCATACACAAGTCACATAAGTTATGGAAGTTTTATGACAGCTATTGAATATTATTAGTCATTTTGAAGTCAATTTTTTACATATTAATAGTATTATATCTAACAAGATGTCTTTGGCTGAATGACTTATACAAATGCTAGTTATAATAAGATATGACAACTTGTCTGATACAAAAAATAAGGATATTCAATGACACTGAAAAAATACTGACCACGTCTTATGATAAAACCAATACAACTCTTATGACAAATAAATCATGGAATTATTGAATTACTTCATCAGATTACACCCAGTCTCATGTCTGAGTCATTCAACAAGAGTCATAATTTGATTATTACAAGTATATTGTTATTCCAAGGAATAAAACCAAACTGTGAACAGATAACAGTAAATAAATTCTAAAGGAAAATTTCAGCATTTTGAAATTCTGAAACAAGAACTATAGAAAAGCTCAACACTGTAACTGTGACATCAAGAAGTAACAGAAAGTTGGGGAACAATTTAACCTTAAAAATCAGGACTTTCTAGTATATGCCATTTGCTGAGGTTGATTAGAGTAGTTGCATTCAAAACATTGAATGTGCATCTAGTTGAAAACGTGATGTAATGGCAGTACATAATCCCTCAATTATATCATCAGTGTGTCATGAGAGGCGCTCTACCTTTAAAGGCTACGCCTTTAAAACACCCAAATGAGAGAACATCATTTAGCATCTCACTACTCCTGAAATGTATTCATACCCCTATTGTCATGGATTGACAAAAAATAAAGTAATTAAAAACATTTGCAGGCTAACTTGTTGTATATCACAACTTCAAGCGTCATTTTCTTGAATAGAAGTATAAACTATTACTTGTTTCTGCAGTCTCCCAATAGATCAACAGTCAAATCCACCCAGAACATGCTCTCTGACAACATAATTCCCAGTCTCTGTAGTTTCTTGGATAGTTTCATCAAAGGGTTAATGACATCCTAAAAAAGATGATCATATAAATTACATGTAATAAGCTTTATGGATTAGTCACAATTTCATCTAATCACTAATTATGTCAGTTGACTACTTATGAGCTTGTTTAGATTTCAGTACTCTGTACAACCATTAAAAAATGAAATACTGTATTTCTATACTCAATTTACCATAAGTTCTAGTATAGCCAGGATAAATGCCATAAGAGAAAACTATTTATTATTACCTTTAGAAAAAGTACAAAGCAAATAAGATCTTTGCTTATCCTTATTTTGAGCAATCCCTCTGCTTTGGGGTTTGAATGACGGAGTGTAGAAAGGTGGGCTTCATAAGCTGGAATATTTCTTATAAAACTGTCAATGCCATTGGAAAGATGAGGTAGCTACCTAGTACCCGTCATTTTTGGTGGTAATATGCCAGTCATATTTAATGCTTGAAAGGTTGATTGTAGCCCAGATATATTTTTATATCGTTTGATGTAGAAATAATGGAGGCCAATCAGGAGAATCGTAAGTTTTTCATAACTTTTGTTTTGTTTGATTATATTCCTAAATGCTAATTCCTTGTGATGAGCCAGACAATGAACATTGACAATTTCAGAAGTAATATTGTTTCTTAATAAAGCTGCAAGCCCACTTTTCTTGCCAGTCATGTTTGCAGCTCCATCACTTCTGAGCCCAACAAGCCTGTCTGTAGCAAAAGAAATGAAGAAATAATGAAAAGACATAAACTAGTTCTAAAATTCTTCAATTCTCAAAAGTATTTACAGTTTGACATTTCCAGTTAATTCGGTTAATATTGTTGAACACAACCTACCTCTCTTAATATTAGCTTTGTCCAATGATTCTATAACAAAATTGTTATAAAAAAGTCTTGAGCACTGATACTCCTTGGACTTCCAATCTTGAAAAACACTCAGAAGTTTCACCCTGTTTTGCGATGTGCAAATATATAACCTGGAATATTGTAATAAAACTTATACAGATACATATTATATCATATGTATTCAAATGATTTTGCACTAAAACTTCATTAAATAAAGTGAAATTTGCAATGAAATTAGATCTACCTCCTGTTCATCTTCAGATAAATCTGTTGATCCATTAATTATTAATGAATAAAAGCTGCACTCATTCGCTTGCTGTGAGGTCTTCTTCTTTTCTGCACCTGAAATAGTATGAAGAAAAATGAGTGCAGCTTGAGGAATCAAGTACTTACTGCCAAGATCTATTCCTTTAGCTTGGTCACTTTCATAAAGCTACTGGTAATCTGAACGGGGCCTGTTCTTTTTTGCAACTGTATGTGCGTTTCTAAATAGATAGGCAAATTGGTGCCGCTGTGAAACATGTAGCAATCTTAATGCCTCAACAGCTGAGGAATCTAATATTTGTGTACTCTTAGACTTACACACCTCTGCAGCTTTAACATGGGACTTGCTTATTTCATGGTCTTTAAATGTAGACAGGCGTAGTTGGAACAACCAGAAATGAAGGTGTTATGAGTTTTACTAGAGCTAATCTTGTAATATTCAACCCAGGAGCTTGACATTGTGTTACATTTTTCATCATATTTTAACCAGGGCCTGCTAGCAGTTCATTCATCTAGAAATTTATGGTCTGGTGTGTTTTCTTCATACTTTTTTGTTTTTCTTTCCTAGTTTCATTTGTATTAGGGTACTCTAAAAAAATGGCTCCAAGAGTGATTTTGGGGGTGAAATTTAAACAAAACAATAACATACTGTATTTAGCTGCACTGGAATGCATAATGATGGTATTTCACAAAATTATCAGGGTTTGAGTGATTGAGCAAAAGGATTTTTTATTTTTTTTTATTTGAACTCAACATAACAGAGAAAAAAATTTGTATAACTAGCATTTTTCTTAGACTCTATTAACAATGTTTGATTAACAACAAATCTTTAAAACTTTAATATTATGAACATATTATGTGAACATTTAAAAATATACCATTAAAGCTCCTGTATATGCATATTTTTAGAGGTTTTTTTCTGCCAAATTGCAATATTTAAGACTCTTAAAAATATTTTACAATTAAAGAAGTTTGAATACTTGTAAAATGAACATCAGACAAGAGATCTTAGCTGCTTTCAAATAATTTTTGAATATAATGTACAAATCACAACAGTGGTTTTCACTATAGAATTACAATTTCTATTGCTACTAAACAGAAAGATAAGTACTATATTTTCAGAAAATTGTTACACTTGCAACAGATACAGTACAGTAAATTCATTTAGAAAAAAACATGGTGACAATAAGGAAACACCATAGGAAATGCTGTTACTTGAGGCTTTATGAATTGATATAATGCATGATCATGACAGAAGGTTATTAAATGCAAAATTGAAAAAAAATATATGAATCAAATAAAGTACTTGATCAACACAATTTCAAATAAAACTCACAGTCAACATTTTTTTTTACTTTATAAATGCATTTTAAATGGTCACTGCATCCATGTGTAACAGAGATAAATCTCAAAGTGTTTTGAACACAATTTAAACATTTTATCTCGTAAACAGTATGAAATTTAACAATGATAATCAAATGTTACACTTGCAACAAATTATTCAAATTTAATTTTAAACATTTTCCATCAACATTATGTGCGAATATTTACATTCCATACATGAGATTTTTGTATCATGTCTACATAAAACCACAAGTTATTTTCAAACTCAAAAATTCATAATAAAAATATTTTGAACCATCATTTAAATTTTGAAAAGACTTTGAAGCAAAATTTATCATCCAAGTTTTGGAAATGTGGCAAAATGTGTAACCTCTACAAGGATTTTATTAGTCATTTCTTAGCCTTTAAATTATATCTTCATATTAGCAATGTGTCATGATAATAGGCAGTATAAAGACTACACTTTGTAAGCCTAGCATCGATGAACTACAATGTTACACTTGCAACAATTTTAACAAGAACTGTAATAGAATTTTCTAACAGAAAAAAACAACAACACAAAGATCTTAGGTCTATTGTATCATTAAATAGCAGCACAGTCTATAAATCAAATTTTAGTTTTAATCCTCTTCTTCAAAGTAAGATGGGGGTTGCCAGTCACTTAATAATGCTGGACCTTGGCTCGCAGGAAATGTTGTCATGTACTGGCCAAGTATAGATGCCTTTAGGTCCGCAGGGTTTGAGGAACTTAAGTTTTACATCGTCATCTATCACCAGCACCTACAGATATAAGAAATATATGTTATAATGTTGAACTGTTGTAGTGTTTTAGATGGTAATTTTGTAATTATATGTAATAAATATTCAAAATTAGAATAATTATATTAATGCTTACCTTTGCTATGTATGTTGTTTTGCACCTCCCTGATGACAAGCAGACTGTGACAAAATCTTCTTCATGAAAACTGGAAAATTGAAGAAAAACTATTTTCAGAACATAAGAAAGTATTTTGTTTGTATTGGCAATGATGCAGAGGAAAGTTTTAATGTAATAGGTGCTAAATATAGTATATATTAAAATCAAATCAGCTAACCTGAACAGATGCTCTTGTCCAACATAATGTTCCATGTCAGGCAGATAACCAACATGAATGGTTTGAGCAATTCCATGTTCCTGTGGGTTCTCTGGGATAATAGTCACATCTTCTGTGTTTGGATAAGCTTGAACTATGATGATCTTACATGGTAACATGTTACTCAGATGTTGAATAACTACATGATCCACATATTTGCCATCTTTGTTCATATCGTTGAGATACGTTTCAATATAAGTTGTAAGAAATTGGCTCATTTGCAATCGCTTCTCCTGAGAATAATAAATAACAGTATGAATATTTAAATTTTAATAAAGATGTGCAAATAAGCAAAAGTTTTTAAAAGAACATAATATTGGCAATGTTTTACAACTGTAATATCAATGTGTGAAAACAAAAAAATAATAGATTAAAAATATTTAATGAGTAATATTAATATCAAAATGCAAGTTTAGTTATATTTTAATATGTTTGATTGTGACTTTATTGTAAAAAATATTACATGGGTTATTAAAGAAATTTCAATATAAATACCTCTGGTAAAATATAACATGGGTTATTAAAGAAATTTGAACATAAATACCTCTGGTAGTTCTTTCATGAACTTAACAACACGGATACGCAGATCTGTATGGTGTTAAGCTGGCTACAAACTGCACAGAAAAAACAATTTCTGTCTTCCGGTGTGTATTGGCCAATTTTCCAACCTTTAATAGCAATGGACCTTGCAAATTCACTCGTATGACCAGAAACAAAGATGGCATGCTGATTATGTATTTGTTCACTTTCCAGGAATACTGATCAATTTCATCTGAGTCATAAGTCTGACCATTATTGCTAGGGCTAATATTGTTATCCACCACCACTCCACCACCAAATTTTAGTACATTCAGCTAGTAATAAGCGTAGGATATAACAACTTTAAGCAGATTAATACACTAAAAGCAGGTTAGGACAATGAGTATATTCAGCCAGTAATAAGCCAAGGATAATTATATGAAGCAAGTTAGAACAAAGCAAAGTAGTCTATTAAACAGAAAAACATGAAAAAAAAGCTATGAAATTTGAGTAAGCATTGAAAATGATACAGGAATTGAAAGTTGAGTTTGTCCTTGGCAACAACACTTCCTGTCCAGTTTCTAAATTTTTGTACTTTGCTGACAATTGATACTCTTTAAGTGGACAAACACCTTTGTTTCCTTCTAAGCACACTTTGCAGAAACATCCCAAATCTCTGCACTCGAGTATGTCTGGGTCTGAATTAAATAACTTTACCATATGGAAGGTTTGTGTACCTTTAATGGTTTTGACTTTGATATTCTTGGGTGCTGTCTCAGGTACAAGCTTCTTTTCAGGGATGTTGATGTTTCAGGGTTTGTTGATAACTCATTTCGTTACTCTGTGCAAGGTAAGCTTGATACCCATTGTTGATGACACGCTCTCCTAAGATCATTCTGTCAATCTTTTCCTTCACTGCAGCATCTAGGCCATCGCTTGGCCCTTTACCTTGACCTGATTCAGAGTAGTGATAAATCACTTTTACATCATGCTTCTTTCCAAACAGACTCATGTGGCCAAATGCATCTTTACTTTTGAACTGAGTTGCACAGTTGTCAGAAAATCTGTGTAATGAGTTCTCAAGGTACAAGATGAACTGTTCTGTAAATACGTATACTGCATTTGCATTATGAAACAAGTGATCAGACAGAATTACTAGTGACTCTTTCATTAGTTTTGGCTCTTCCACTGTACTGTCTGGTGCATGTCTTGTGATATGGATGGGATACAGGGTCACCGGTTTAGTGGTCCAGTGTGCCGATTTTATCTCATCCTGTGGAACCAGTGAAATATTTTCAGAAAAGTCGACGGTGTGTGTAGATTTTGGTAGCAATTAGGCAATGAGTTATTGTCACATGTGCTTTTTCCCCTAGAATCACAAGTCTTAGTGGAGTTAAATTAACAGTTGATGAAGGGAGCAAGAAATGGAGAGATTTAGGTTAGTTTTACATCTGACATTAATGTATACAATCAAACCTGTGTTAGAGCCCACCTCCAAATAAAGAAACCCTGTGAATAAAGGCCATTCCTTGAAAAACCATCATTGATTATTTCGAACAATCTAACATGTCAATAAAGGCCATATTTTATCTTCCCAATGGTAGCCTTTGTTCAAACGTTGGACTGTAATTTCTTTTCTGTGTGATAACTTCATACACTGGACACTATTGTTTGAGTTAGTATGAACTGATGGCATCATGCAATCTTTACACACAAAAATGATCTATCTGTTAGTCAAATTATTTGAGTGCCTGACTGCTTCCCTTATTGTTTGTATTGCAATGATGTACCCACACTCCATATCAATAATATTAATTGCAATGTATACGCTCTTTGTTTACATGAGTGCATTCAACTGGATATAAAAGTATAGTTCAATGAAATTTTCAGAGTCAAGCGAAAAAGAAAGAACAAAATAGACGACGATGCATGAGGTTGACTAGCAGAGGGGATGAACTGAATAAATTGCAGGACTGGGAGGAGAAGGTAGATATTCATTGAATGTGCAATTGAACTGACTGTACTTTCATTGTGCAGATAATGACAGGTTTAGAAAATTCAATCATGTCCTAATTGTACAAGCATTGAGACTGTGTATAAAATCAGTTTAGTACTTTGTATTCTAATTGTACTCATCAATGGAATCAAAATTATGATGAATTTTGTGTAACTTTCAGATTGTAAATGTTCTTCCTAAGGAAGTAGTATGTGGGGTAGAGGGTGGCATTGAAGTGTCTGATGTCAATGATGACCGTAAGTAAATGTGCATTTATTTGCTTGCAGGTAATACTGCACACACCAATGTGAAAAGCCAGTGTTTTTTTTTGTAATCAGGCCAAATGTACATGTTGGCACATGAACGCAGTGCAACCCTTAAAGTAGCAAATGATAAATTGGTCTTAGTGTACACAACATATAAGGTATATACATTTGTTGCACTGGTGATGTAACTAATTACATGAAATTATGACTGAATATTGTGTTGTACATTTCATAGGCATCAAATAACTAATTTAAAATTCATTTGCAGGCAAAGAAGTTGATGCCATTAGTATGTCAGTGAATAGTTTGACAGTGGAGACTTGTGTAGGGGATAAAGTTTTGTTGCATCCAGCAAATGTGTCAGTTGAGGTAGTTGCATTGACTTTATTGTAATTGTAAGATGTCTAAATGTTTTTATGCTCTGAGGGTATTGAAAAACAGTATTTAACATTTTTATGAAAATTAATGATGGAAATCGTTATATAGATTAATATGTTACAATTGACATCATCAAGTCCAACCTTATTAATCCAATGACATATTCCATTTCTCAAGTAGCGGAAAGCACAGACTCTAGCTCTATAGCAACAAAGAAAACGTAGTATGTGGTTAAGTATTGCAAATACTAATGTGTGTGTATTTATTTCACATCGTTCATTATAATTAACAGGACATCCACAGATCTCTTGCACATGCAGTGTGAGTTCTTTCAGCAAGAGATAGAACACACCAGGGTGAAGATGTGTTACTATGAACAAAAGGAGAGGATAGGAAGTCTCAGAGAGGAGTACTACAAGAGAAAATTAGCAGAAATGGACAAGGTTTGTTACATTATTATAAGTATAAAAGATTGCCTGCTTTTTACATACTGTGACATGAATTCTACCAGCAAGTTAATGAAGAGCAAAAGTAACACAAAGACTTACATGTCACTTATTATCGTTGATACAAATCTCCTTTGCTAATGAATTTGTTTCAGAATAACTTTAATATTAATGTCAAAATATTTGTTTTTCAGGAACAAATGAAGGGAAGCTTCTAACAAATCATCATAGTAGGGCATCTTCACTCTGACAATGAATAAATAAAAGTTGAAAACACATGTAGAATGTTAATTGTCTTGTTTTACTAGCCCTTTATAATCTAACATCTAAATAAATTTAATGATTGCCATATAAATCTACCATTTTTAACCATGACAGAAAACTCGGATTTAATCTTACAAACAGCAAGAATGCAAAAATGCTGCTCATTGAATACACTGAAGTTACTTGTAAGCATACCACTTCACATGATAAACATGTTATTGCATTGTAAACAATTTATTGGACATACTGAAACATTCATTGCAAAACTTTACTATCATACTACATACTGTATTTATTATTTCAAGTGATGTGTACACTAGCACACACAACATTCAGTAAATGTGAAAACGAAACTCTTAACAAAGATTCAATTTCTGCTTGTTTTAATTTTGTATGACATGACTACTGTGACTGTAAATTATATTCCATACTTACCTGTTTCAATAAATCACATTAAAATGGATACATTACATGCAATAACAAACAAACCTGTGACAATGCTTCAATTTCGTAAAAGTCTAGCCATTTGTTTTCGATACAAAGTAGCATCATTGTGTGGATTTTCTTCATGAAGTATGTCAACTCCATCAGTAATGTCAGGGTCAACATGCAACAAAGACTTTACATGCTTTACTTGTGTCCATATTCAAACATCCTCCCATTTTGCGTATACATCTGCAAGCAAATATTTAAGAAATTATAAAATACAGCCACGGCACATGCCTAGATGTATGTCAAAGTTTCCAATGAATTTGGACAATGCATTATATATAATTGACATGGAAACAAAAAACATGTGTTAACTCCACAAATGAAATAGACAGTTAATGAGGACTCAATCAGAACTGGCTATTTTTGCTAACATTCACTTGTCATATCCACCATTTATTAATGGCAGATTATTTCTTGAATGACATTATTCACTGATTAAGAATGGTATATTTATTTCATATAGGTTTCAATTCCATTACAGTGCTATCTAATTGGGTTAAATGTCTATGGAAGTGTTGTTTATACCATTAAATACATGTATATGTTAATACATCACAAATGAGCATATATTCACAATGTATGGTCAAGAATTTCATATGTTACTTAATAAATGGAACATGCAAGTAAGTATGCTAAATTTCTTTTTGTAAAAATAACTTGTAAAATTGTTCTATTTCTTTTAGTGATTTTTCTTAGGCACAAGTTGACAGAAAAGTAACCCAGGTACATTCATTTCAGTAGGTTTCATTATTATATTTTACCAATTGTTATGTACATGATAATTAATATACAGTGCCAACTTTTATGTGCATGAAAATTAATACAATATATCAGCTGTTATGTACACGATGATTACTATGCTGTACACAATGTTTTGTAAATGACATTTGCTACACATGTACAGCGCCCACAATTTGGATGAAGTATGTGAAAGAGAACAGGCAAATTACACAACAACTATTGCATATTAAAAGGTTAATTAGCTACAAAAATTAAACATCACTACCTAAATCTTGACTTTAATATGTCCAAGGCTCTTTCCACAACCATATGTCCAGCAGAATGCTGCTGGTAGCAAACCTCCTCATTATGACCACTGGGATTTAAGAATGCTGCTTGTTGTAAACCTCCTCATCATGTCCACTGGGATGTAAGAATGGCGTCAATAGGAACTTCCTTAGGGGTTACTCTGAATCTTCTAATAGATGGCCAATGTCATTGGAACTTACGAAATCCTACAACATAAGGCAACATTAATTAGGTCATCAAGAATTCTTAAATACATACTAATACAAAATTAGTATTCAGTGCAAATGCAAATGCAATTAGTACTTGTATGTGTTTCATGCTGGGTGGACACTGATAATTCTGTTACAAAAACTGATACACGGAACATAATATTACAACAACTTTTATATTTATCAGCATGAAATAGTCTTAATTTTAACTCATGCTGCAAAGTAACAATTTATAGAATAAAAGAACAAACAAATGTTTCAGACACAAATTAACTAGCAAAACACATCAACTTGTGATCAACCACAGCATGCACATTTATGGCATGGAACCCTTTCCTACAGACAAAAACATCCTCATTATGTCCTGGTTTAATGATAGGTATGAATGCTCCATCAACTGCATCTATGGTATTTGGTATGTGGCACTTGGTGAAAAAACCAGCCGTGACATACAACATATCTCTGCCACGTGGAAAACTGAAAAATGCATTAAAATATTCATTGCACTGAAAATCTGCAAATGCATTTAATGACATACTATTTATGGAAATTTAAACTTATGCATTGTGACATTAGAAAGTGATTTATGAGGTATATTCTAAATTCAAGCAAAGCTGGCATATCAACAAATGATAGGCATTGAAATGCACACATTGACAAATGTTGTATATTGAAAGACAGGCTACGATGAACTATGTATCACTTGAATGTGTCTTTTTCCATGAAATGAAATATATTCAGAGTTTTTTTTAGGGATTGGGGAAGACACTGGATGCTGGTCAAAAGGGGAAAAATCACATGAAAAGGGGAAATTTGGGGAAATTATCAAGTTTTAAAACACTGTCATGTAACCAAAACCAATGTTTTCATGATCAATGATTATGATAATAGCATTCAAAACAACAATCTACAGGTCCATATCTTTGTCTTTTCAACATTTGAACAGGTCTACCACACTTTCATAGTCTTGATCAGTTAGATTTTCTGGCCAAAGATTTATTCTCAGGAGTTAATCGAGCATTGATTGGCCCAGGGATGGTATTTTTAAACGCTACAGCAAAAAAAGGAGTTTACCCGTCCAGTATGCTTTGAGTCAGATATCATATTTCTTGATTTAATCAATTGTGCCTCATTTTACCGGAAATGGAAACGTGCACCTGCTTCCAGGCATCATAAGCGTGGATATGCACATGTGTCATAGGCCATGATCTAGTATTGGTTCCCGTCACTGTGTATATCGTTCTACTATCGCAGGTAATAAGCTCATTCAGATTGGTTCGGCAGACATTGTTATAAAGCTGGGAAATCCCAATAGGTTTGTTCAATCATTACAAAACAAATAAGCTCTACAAAAAAATGCCAATAAACCTTGGTCTGATAGATATTTTGGCCGAATTAAATCTACTAAAACTGAAATTTTTGAATAGTTTCAAAGAGGAATTATGCATCTTAGCGAGGAGAAAATGTTCCTATGGGGAGAAAATGTCTAGGGGAAGACGCAGATTATCGGCATCACTTCCTTAGTAAAAATCACCCCTGATATTACCTGATATTTTTCATTTTCTTGTTGATAGCACTTACAAACTTCGTAATTATGTTGCATGTGGTTGATCTAAAAGAGAGAAATTTAAATATTACAACAATGTGGTATACTTATCTATAATACAACATACAATATCCCGATCACAGATTCATCCGGTCCTGGTCTTATCCAATCTCTATGGACTGGGTTTTACTAAAGCGACCGGCAGACAGTGTAGGATACCATCATATAGATATATGATATGCTTTTCCACTTCTCAATAAATATGAAAGGAAATTAAGTGAGTGGATGATAGCGACCGATAGTACGTCCCCCATGAATTTAACAAGTAGCAAATCTCAAAACATGTCACAACATAACAATGCACAACAATTTTTATGCATTCCAATAATTATTACCAACACACACATTATGAATTTTACAACTGGTTAAATTAGATCACTAGTGCCACAGCATGTCATGAAGGTACACATGTAACAAATCGATACTCACCGCCTTACTCCATGCAAATCAGCGACCTCAAACAAAAAATCACCTTTTGCTAGATATCTCAGGCCCATCAGTACCTGAAATAAGACAACTTTCTTCTCAAGAGAAATTGAATCGTGCTCCTGCGAGTGGGAAATATGTGTATATTACTGTATGAGGTCTAGCAAGTAAGCGCAGAATTAAAAACAACGTGTCTACAGTTAAAGGTAGCTATCTTTTTAGAACTACGACATGTTACAACAGTGTCAGAGTTGTCTTAAAAGTCATGACAAAAACGAGACAATTTACAACGTCGCAGTTACAACATATGTTGATAAAATGCCTTTGTTGTAAATCCAGTGTCTAACGTGACTTACAACAAATCTGAGTTAAGACGTTGTAAGACATGTTGATAAAACAGGCACTTGATTCTATTTATAAAAAATGGCAAGCTGAAAACAGTCAAATGTTACACTTGCAACAATTTCAGGTTATTAAATCCGAGTAATATTTTTGTACATTTTATATGTTTTAAAAATTAAAACTTATCTGTAATAGAATAGTAAAACATTGTCAATGAATAATTATAACTAAAAATATCAAGCCGAAATGTTAAAATGCAAGAAATAAAGGTGAAGCTGAAATAAAGATAATTTTTTTCCCGCAAAAAAGAGAAAGACCTAATTTTAAAAAGGATTCAGGTTTCTTATATCATTTAATAGGCCAACAGTAGGATTTTTTAAAAACTACATACATCAAACCACTATAGAAAAAATGACAAATCATTTTTGGCTGGCTTAATTATTTGTAATGCAGCCTGCAAAATGAGTGATTTATAAAAATGTCACACTAAAACGTTACACTTGCTACATTTTTTGGCATATAATCAATTATATCTTTTTTCAAATTGGACTGACTTTGATGAAATTTGATGTGTACTTTTAGCTAATTGGTTGGCTTAAAATGCGCACAGAATTTCCTTTAGAGTATGTTTCATTAAAAATTTATATTGAAAAATTGTTCTGGCGTTATTTTTTTGAGAGCACCCATTAAAAGTGTTAGGACATTTTTTAGAACCAGGAACAGCACTGGCAAAATACCTTAATTTATTTAGCATTCTAAATCAGAAGGATGAGAAAAACGACATTAATTGAAGCAAATGAAAAATGAAATTGAAATCACCATTTTTTGCTGTTGTCTTTCTTCTGTTGGTCTTTATCCACTAAAAATTCTTCTTATGTAGCAGACCTAATGTTTGGAATGGGAAAAGTATAATTCCAGACCGTTCAGTTTGTAAAATGGTAAAAGGCATACAGGCATCCCGCATAAATAAAATCTGATGTCTTGTGTTACACTGCCTGTGTCGAAGTAAACAAATACACCAATAACTATGCCAGCGAGCAGATCTTCGATGCTCTCTCTCAAATTTCAATGTGGCAGTAAAAAATACATGGTCGGATACAGCGATTTTTTGCCAGTCAATTGGACTGGCATTTATGCAAAATTTACTGGTCCTTTATGAATTTTACTGGCAAGGACTGACGGAACAACGTCTTTTGTATAGACTGTGATCAGCAACTAAGTTGCAGCCGCTACCATGGTCCAGTAGATAGTGTGCTGGACTTGTAACCCAGCGACCCGAGTTCAAAACCTGGTTGCAGCTAATCATACCCTCCTATGAAAATTTGACAAAAAAGTCGATTTTCCTTCATATGCGGAGAACTTGACAGCTGGAAGGTTAAATTAGTTCTGGTTAGTATACAGTCCACATAAACTGGTTAGGTGAACCAACTACCATATACAGCTGTCAAAATGGCATTAAACTCAGTGAAAGAAAGCAACTAAGTCTAAAGTGTCTCTGTATTAAAGGGCAAGTACTGGTACATTAACAACAACAACAATATTTGTCAAAGAAACAAATATCAGTGATGTACAGCCAATATATGGGCTAGCAAAATAAATCCTGATAGATGTCCAATAAAATTTATTCAGAAAGATGACTATCCTGTTACTCGGAACCAGATCACCCATTTTTACATAGCAGCAATTCACTTACCTTCTTATCAAGAGGCTTGGTTCAAGCACTATCCAAACAGTATCAACAAACTCAGTACTATGATGAAACATATGTTCTCCTGTGCTGGAATACACAGTAACAAACACTTGTCAGAAACTTAGTTTAAATGGGCAAAAATATGTTCTATACGTGGGGATCTGGGCCAAATACTGTACCAAAAAATGGCATAAAAAAGGGCCTGTAATTATATAACATTGTATTCATCAAATATAACACTCATATTGTATGGCTGAGTAACAGGTTTTTGTGGTATAACGATTTTTCCTGGTACTTTGTATGTGCCTCGTTTTTGTTCGCGCATATTATGTGCGTTATTCCAGAAAATTTTGTATTCAGACAATTTGACAGTTTTGACACCACGGTGATATTTGCTAAAAATGCGTAATAAAAAGGTATGAAAACAAATTCACAGTCATATTATGTAAAATAAATGAGTTAAATCAAACATCTCACTGAATGTACATGATTGAAGAATTTTCATTCGTAAGTTCAATGCAGACGACAGCAGTTTAACTTTAAAATTGATAAGGCGGACCTTCTGGTTGGATACTTTTACCGGGGGTCCGTCTCAAAAGTATACTAGTAACATAATCTTAAGTCAATCTCTTTCCATAGTTGTTGTTTGTGATCACTCCCATACATCTCTGTCAACATCTCAACATTTTACAAGATTCTTGTAAAACAAGAAATAAAGCCTCAAATGGTACAAAATTTACAACTAAGTGAAGCAATACATTCGAGACAAAAATGTTATAATTTACCAGAAAATCAGAGAAATTATTTCATTTATCTAGCGCACTATTTCTTGACAGAGAGTATTTGTTTACTTTTTGTAATTAGGTCACAAAGTTACGCCACATAAATGGAAATGAAACGCAGAAGTCGAAGGTAATTGTGTAAAATTATGACAACAATGTACATTTAGAGAAACAAAAGCGTGATTCTGTGTATCAGAATGAAATTAAAGGAGATCCCGACATGTGTTTTTGAACTACTTTCCAGACGTTGACAGAGATGTATGTGATGGATAACGAACGACAACTCTGGATAGAAAATGAATCTTAAGTCTGTCATCGTTGATGAATTCGATAACCACAAAAAAATCTTTTCAGTTTCCAATAAAGAAGCGACATAGAGCATACAGACATTACAGTTCTGAGACATTAAAGTTAGCACATCAAGAATGTAAAGATGGAAATTTGTCCGTATACAAGGCTGCAAAATTGTATGGTGTACCAGAGCAAACACTGAGAAACAGAACAATTGGCCATATCAAAGCAGCTGTTTCTAAATCAGGGCTTGCCAGTCTTTTGTCTAACAGTGAAGAGAATGCTATATGTGATCATGTTGTAAAAATGGCTTTATTTGGGTACAGTTACTGGTATGTAGAGATGAGAGCACTGGCTACTGACACTGCTATTTTTGCAGGAAAATTGCCAAAAGGCAGCAAATTATTGAGTAAAATGTGGCTGAACAAATTCCTGTCAAGACATAAGGAACTTAAAGGCTTAAAACCATGTTCTTTATCTCTTGTCGGAGCAAAAGCTGTTAGTAAATAAACTCTTAGAGCGTATTATGATGAACTAGAACTCATTCTAAATAAGTATAACACGACACAAAACCCAGAGAGAATATTCAACATTGATGAAACAGGAATATCTTCTGAGCATTGCCCACCATGTGTCATTGAATATTGTCTTATATTATATGATGGTGCTACATACCATTTTAGTCCCCTATTGATAAGGTGGGCTTTGGAAAACAAAGTTGTCATAATGGTCCTACCTGCTCACGGTTCTCATTGTCTGCAACCTCTTGATGTTAGTTTGTTTAAACCATTTAAGTCATCTAATGAGCTTATAACAGAACTTGCCAAGAGTTTCTTCGCACAAATGTTGGTCGACAAATAACAAGGTATGACATTTGTTCCTTAGCTTATAAAGCATACACTAAGTATTTACACTATCCAACATCATTAGAGCATTCAAGAAAACTGGAATTGCTCCATTTAGCCAGTCTGTTATAACAGATGAAACCACTGAGGAAACAGTCAATGCTAGTCGTACCCCTACAAATCATAAGTCTCCCCACAGTACTGACTTGTATCAAAATGACCGGCCTGTGGCTTCTTTTCTAAAGATTCCCAAATTCATCCCACCTCTAAAGAAAAAAATAACAATATGAACATTAGAGAATCAAAAATACAACAGTTCCAGTTTTTGTTCATAGTGTTGCTTTAAACAAGACTTTTGATTATTTGTGTTTATAACTTAACTTACTATACATTTTGATGCGCAACAATAATAACTGTACCTGTTCTTCCTGAACGCTTGTAATAAATTGAAGTACAAGTGACATTGACATCATAATTTTGTAACTTTGAGATGACCAGAAAACACCAGTCCAAACTTTTTACCTCTGCACCGTTGACCCAGTTAAATTGAAGCGCTCAAATGGATATTCAGGAGGAAATTTTCTTTTAAAAAACAGGTAAGATTTTTACTATAATGAATTTGTGTGACGATCATGTGCAAAATATTCTGAAATAATGAAAACTTCGTAAAAAACTGTGATGTTTCATTAATACCATGAAAACTTGTAACACCATCATAATAGGAGGCAGAAAATATATTTCCTGATGCGATGCTCGAACCCACAACCTTCTGCTTGCAGGTCAGCTGCTCTACCAAATGAGCTAATCAGGCAGATGGCCATACAACTACTATAAACACATTTATTACATATACAACACTGTAACACTCCTCCTTCCTTTAATTAATTAAGTAACAACCACACATGTTCTTTAAGCTAATCCAGCCTTTGCTTCACCCTAGCTCTAGGATTCCAAGATTAGCCACACACTCACAGCACCAATGTAACAGGAGGCAGAAAATAAAGTTCCCAATGTGGGGTTCAAACTCGCGACCTTCTGTGTGCAAGTCAGCTGCTCTATCAACAGAGCTAATCGGGCGCACAGGCATACAAACATATATAACATATACAGCAATGTTATAATATCACGAACAGCATCATATGCTAATATCCAACAATTTGTATTCTTTCAAGAACTTACCTTCCATATCTAATCAAGTTAATTCCAGGTCTGCAGTCAGTATGGCAGTATGGTGTGTGGTGATTGTAGCAATGTGGGCTACTTCTATTCCAACTGGGTACTCCTTCCAACGGCCTTGCCGTTGAGCTACGTCCTTAGCGAAGTGGTTGAATGTGGACCCGTCACGGTCTACACTGCTAGGGTTCCTGGGTTCAATTCCCGGTTAGGACCAAGGATTTTTCTCGCTCCTAATTTGCTATAGCACATGCGTTCCGTCAGATTTATCAGTACATTTCACGGTGTCTTGAAAAATCAACAAGTACAACATCTTCTCTTGTCCCTTTCACGGTGTGAATTTCTATGAAACAAACTGCGATCATAATTCAGACTGTCTACCTCCACCAAGAAAAAAGTATCTATGTCATTGTAATCTATATCATTTGTAATCTGGAATTTTCAAACTTTTACCGGCACACGCTTGGAAACCTACTAGATATGAGGTAAAGGTCAACCTGTCATTTTGCAGTGACGTCATAGTTCACGCTGTTTATTGTTCAATATTTTTAATTTACTATTGTCTAAGTTAAGAAACTTACTTTCAATCAAATAATTGTTCCGAAATATATTCCGAATTTGCTATGTGATATAAAAGAAATCGTTACATAGGTTTATTAATGTTGATAATTTGAGGGAATATTTTCTTAAGACCGAATCACTTAGGTCTTTCTGTCTGTATACAGCTGGTAAACATCAATAGTTAATCATACATTTTGTGCTGTAAAACTCCGATATTGAGGCCACTGTCAGGGGCCTAAAATCATAGAGGAATTATTGAAAACCTGTCCGAAAATGTGTGGTCGTTATAACAAGGAGGTCATGATATTGAGACCACGATATTCAGGACCCGAAAACTCAGTAGTTGTAAGGTGGTCTTATTATCAAGCTGAATTATAAGGGAGTTATTGAAAAGCAGGTCCGAAGATAAGCGGCCGTTTTAACAATCGTTTTATGCTGAACACTAGTATTTAAATCAAGTCGGATCTATAATATACCCCCCCCCCCTACTCAATGAACTCCACTGGCTTCGGGTAAAGTGCAGAATACAGTATAAATTTTTTACTCATGACTTTAAGGCTGTACATAACAACCAATCTCCAGAATATATTTCAACTATAGTCAAGGTCTACAAGTCTACCTGTGAGTTAGATCACAGAATGTTCTAACTTATTGGATAATTCAAGATCACTTACCATGTAATATGGACAGAGAAGTTTTATGTGCGCAGATGATACAACTTATTCCATCTTCTCCCCTAGCTTTTACAGTCAAGATTTTTTAGTACATCAGACACTTCGTTTTCTAACATATCAATATGTTCAATACTATTTAACGTTCTAGAGGCAAGCTCCGACAATCCTACACTACTATCATCTATATTTAAGATGGATGCAAATTAATTATCTGGACAGTCTGTTTTTTCATACGTTGAACCCGCGACCTTATGCTTGCAAGTCAGCTGCTCTACCAACTGAGTTAATCGGGCAGACGGGCATAAATACTACTGTAAACACATATATTACATATACAACACTGTTATAATTGTTATGAAAGACTTATTATCGATGCGTAATGAACTAAAATTAGTTTGTATTTATTCAATAATAGCCAATGTGATTTAAAAAGCGATTCATTTTAGAGAAACTGACAGTTACTTGCGGAGTACAAGGTTAGTGCTGACTAAGAATCCAGGAACATTATGCTACCTACCTAGGAAAAGTCCTTTGAAAGACAAGTTTGATACAACAAACAAATGCTTTGAAAATATTTGGCATTTTTCTATTAAGTCTATGAATGAATTTATTTCCTGATTCAACGTGCAACTCAGCTGCTTTCTGTTCTTAAATTTGTGATTAGAAATTATTTTGAAATATGGTTCCTTCGGAACTTAAATCATATGACTTGAAGTAAATGTGAACTGGATTTCGGATGCGTTTTAACATAAATCAGAGTTACAAAGTATGTATACATGATTTATAAATTGCAAAATATTCATTGTTACTTTAATTATACTTCACTGGTTACTAAATGACTAGGTATGACGACTGAATTGATGTATACATGCTGGAGGTGTGTAATTAGGTCTATGCCGTGATTTGATTGGCCGATAAGGATTCTCAGAACTTGTCAATCAAAATCGACAGAGGCCTATCAGAAACAAGGCTTGATTGGTATCTGTGAATTTCAATTATCACGGAAAACATGAGGAAAACATAGTGTATTTGTCCCTGCTCGTTTTTAAGCGAGGATTTTCATCGTTTTATAGAGCGTACATGTATAAATTTTGTCAGTGGCAGTCAAAATGAGTGAAGTTTCAAACAAATCAAGTTTTTCTAATAGAAGTACACAACATGAATACACTGGTACGTTTTTGTTTTCAGTACAGTCAAACATGTGTTTGCAGCCTCCTCCGAATAAAGACCACCCTGTGTGCCATTCTTTAAAAAACCGTCACTGATTATTTAGAACAAACTGACATCCGAAAAAGGCCATGTTCGCAGGCTTGACTTATCTTAAATATGTTTTAAAGTTCTTTATGTAATGTATGTAAGCGACCAGTGTTTAATGTGAATAAGAATAATTACAGTTGTATCCCAAAGAATATCATAACAAAAACAATCGGTGTTGCTTTCAAGGGCGTAGCTACCATTTCGCACGCTACTCAAAGCAACACACGAAGGTCGAAGTTTCCATGTCGTCTTCATAAGACAAAAAAAGCGGATAGAAAGCGCTTCTGTGTGGGCTCAGAATGCACATAAAGACATCCTGATTGTCAAAATTTCCGGGGAAATCCCCTTTTCATGCATTCCCCCTACTCACACCTTCTGTGCTTTTGCAAGCTTTCAGCGTGCGCTCTATTTTGTATGTTGCATTATTTTGGTCCCAATCAACAAAAATGAATTGCCGACTCAACATTATCTCCAACTACTATGTTCGGACGAGTTTCAGGAAATTATTTGACTATTTATGACAATTACAATGTATTGTTTGCCTTGTTTGCAAGTGGCAGCAACTAATAATTGAAATTGTTGATTGGCTGTTCGTGTAACTTCTGTTGTATTATAATACAGAATGACACTGAATAAGGTTTCAATACTATAACGTCGATTAAAAAAAGGCTATTGGCAAAAATATATAAAACTATTATCAGCTCAGGGGAATATTTACTTCAATGTTCCAAACTTCGATCAATTGGATTATTGCCTGTCGACAACACTCTCTGCGCTTTGGTAGTAAACATTTTATTCGTTTTCTGAAAGATATAATTGATCTATTTTAAAAATTGAAGTCTCGTTCTTGTACACAGATAGTCTTCCTTCCAAACTGATTTCATCCTGGTTATCAGATGTAGCCTGCATACCTCTTCATAATTTTCAACAACAATCACATTTCAAGTACAGAAACTGGAAAATCTCAGTCACCTGTTATTTACAGTAGTCTGTATACCTCCGTTTATTCCCAATAACAATCCACATTCCAACTACAGTAGTCTGTATACCTCCGTTTATTCCCAATAACAACCAACATTCCAACTACAGTATTCTGCATACCTCCGTTCATTCCCAATAACAACCACCTCTTAACTACAGAAGTCTGCATATCTCCGTTTATTCCCAATAACAACCACCTGTTAACTACAGTGGTCTGCATACCTCCGTTTATTCCCAATAACAACCACCTGTTAACTACAGTGGTCTGCATACCTCCGTTTATTCCCAATAACAACCACCTGTTAACTACAGTAGTCTGCATACCTCCGTTCATTCCCAATAACAACCACCTCTTAACTACAGAAGTCTGCATACCTCCGTTTATTCCCAATAACAACCACCTCTTAACTACAGAAGTCTGCATACCTCCGTTTATTCCCAATAACAACCACCTCCCGACTACAGTAGTCTGCATACCTCTGTTTATTTCCAATAACAACCACCTCTTAACTACAGTAGTCTGCATATCTCTGTTTATTCCCAATAACAACCACCTCTTAACTACAGAAGTCTGCATACCTCCGTTTATTCCCAATAACAACCTCCTTTCAACTACAGTAGTCTGAATACCTCTGTTAATTCCCAATAAACCAAGTCTCAACTACTTAAGCCTGCATACCTTAACTAATTTCAAACAAGAAGGGCCGCTAGTAGCCCTGCACTCCAATCCATGTTGACATTCGCGTGCTACATCACCGCTAGTTATCAATGCGCCATAAATCACCATTAAACATGGCATCCAAATTATGTAATTTCAGTTCCTGATTGGATAGTAACAAAAACGATAGCTCTCTTTTTCAGAGAAGCACAAAATTCTAAAGTAATATGTTTTTAATGTTCGCCATTATGATAAAGATAAAGGAGAATCATAATAAAATATGTTAGTATGTCATTACAGCTTGCAACATTGATTTTAGTAATGAAAACAATATAGGCTGTTAGCACAGTGATATTTTTGTTGTACACAATTGCTGTTTCTTATTTTATCAATTATTAATCACAAATATTTGAGTACATCTATTAGATTGAGTAGTTTTAAAACTCTTGATGTTTAGTAGGCGTATCCTGACTCGTATTTCCAGTCAATCCAACTTTAAATGGAACTTTTTATATACGTAGCGATTAAATGTTATAACCTTCTATTCTTATATGATGAAACTCACCATAATCTGCATAATTTGCGCAGCATTTTAAGTCATCGTAGTTATCGATAGTCCAATCAATTAAGTGGTCGTAATCCAAGGCACTGTGTGAGTTCAATCCTCAGTCTAAAATTCAAACTCGTCATAGTAATGAACACCTGTTTTCAGATAATTAATACTCCATATTTATCTCTGAATCATTGCTAATAGTGTTTTAATGCTTGTAAATAATCATTCTTATGAGGTACATACTCTTGTAATGTAGCTGTGTTTCATATTTATTTTCATAATCTTATCAGCTAGAACATGTCACAACTTTATATTTATGTATATAATAAATTGTTGAAACAATTTTATCTTTATGTAATTTTCAGTTGTTGGTATTACTCTACTGATTCAACAGTTCTTCGTGCGTGTATATATCGTTGCCATGACAACGCATTATGAATGGAATCGTTCACTAATACAACAGTCCGGATATCCGGGAAAGATGTGAAACATTGAGCCTAGCAGGACTACAGGGTGTCTTATCGGTCATGTAAGCGACTAACACTTATAAAGAAATGACTTCATTGTTCAAAGCCTGGGATAAGTCGACTGTATTTTTTAGAACAAAATTCCTGTTCTTGTACGTTTTCAACCTTAATAAAACGAAAGATTACTTATATGACTAATTAGCAATGCCCATATAATTATCTGTTTTGAATGCTTGGTCTGATAAGGGAGTTCTTCACCTCAAAAACATACAATTTAGAGAAAGTAAATCAGAACAATTGATTGAACTAGAGCTTGTGTTTTTATTTTTTCATTTAAAATGGATTTTTATGCTGAACCCTTCCAATAGAAGAAATAGAAATTAAACACACGTATGCCACATAATTAGATTAGCTGAGTCAGTCAATAGCACAAAAAGTTATAACAACTTTAATCAACCTCTCTCGGTAGCTGCTGCCTTGATTTGACCTCGCAACATCCGGTTAAGGAGTCCGGTTCAGGAGTCCGGTTCAGGAATGCAGTGTTTTTCTATTCGTTTTGGAGTAAATGTAGTATTTTAGTGTTAAATGTGCGTTAAATGTGTGCTTAAAGTGTGTTTGTATTCGTTATGCTGTGGAATTTGTATATATGTGCTTCTACATAAATGTGCAGGAATAACGTGTTTTATTCATAAATTTGGATTATTATACAACATCAACCATCTGAACTCAAGGTAGGCAAGGATAATATCGACCTTGCACAGTAACATTCACTGTTCTCGTTCATGGTTATTTATCACATTATACTAACAACAGTCAACCACCGCATGTAATAGATAATTAATGATGGTCTAAATATTAAAGTTTTGCTTTTTATGCATGTTTTCAATACAAAGAGAAACAGTCATTATGTTGTGAAATTTCAACTGTTGTCAAATGAAATGCGGAATTTTAGACATATGTACATATTTACATCCAAAATGTAATAACAGCATATGTAGCTTTCTTTTTGTAATGATAATGTATTGATAATGATGAACTATTTTTGTAGCGATTCATTTTACATCTTTTTTAAAGATTAAGGATGAGAATCTGCAAATTAGGTAGATTGGGTAAAAGCATCGACCTTTCGTAAGCTAACTGGATAGTGCCTCTCATATGAAATGTGTCTGATCTCGGCTGGGATTCGAATTCATAGCGAAAAAAAGCTAGTGATTACTGGTCAGGGATTATAAACACTTAATCACAGAGGCACCTACGCTTTAAATACGAAATGTTGTTAAGCTGATAAAGTATTATGAATGAATGCAAATTATTATTCAGATATTTTAAAAGTTTGATAGCGGGGTTTTCTTACGGTCGTTCGGTAAAGGGCAAACAACTTAATCCTAATTTAGATCTGGTTTATATGTTTATAAGTAATATTGTAACAACCTTGGTTTTAGTCTTGTGTATGCCCGCAGACACTTGCCCGACCAAACTTTAAGTAGTGTCATACGTTTTGTTTATTGTTTATATCACAGTAATTTTAGTATTAAATACAATGCATGTTCGTAGCTTGTAGCATTATTTTAAACTTAAATGTTTATTCTAAAATTGCAGACTTTGAATACTTCCAATATATATTAACCAATATTTGTTATTGGTTATATGTTCTGAACTATAGTAACTTCGCTATTCATTTAACAAATGAGGATATTTCATGTTTACAAGAGAATGTCTTAGAATTTTTAAGTTGAAATATTAAATCTCTAGGTTATTTAAACATACTTGACTGGAAAGTGATATATTTGCTTACTAGCCTAATTATTATTGATCACACGTGCTATATATTTTTACACTTATTGGTATATATTGAATACATCGTAAAATGAATTGGGTAGATTTTAAAAATCATCCTATTTTGTGCCCATTCGTCCACCTGTCTGTCCGTTTGCCTGTCTGTCTGCAATCTTTTACATCAATAATCTTATATTTCCAAGTCAGTGTATTTATAGAAAAAAAATCTACTATTACCTAGTTTTTTCAGATTCTTGGTTGAAAAAAAAAAGAATTGTCAATAATTGTCAATATCTGAGATCAAAATGAACGGTGTTAACGATGAGTGATGTCGCGGGTCACTTTGCCTATTTTATTTACAATGTTTGATTCTATACCGAAGGAAATGATGAGATTAACATTTTCCATGGGAAAGTTTGGACACTTTAAATCATGGAGGGCACGGGTTTAGCTTATTTGTTCGAAGTTCGGTAAGATTTCCATTTTCGAAAGCTCGTTGCGTTGTTGTTGTTGTTGTTGCTGCTGCTGCTGCTGCTGCTCAATATTAATATTAGAAATTGTCTTCATGTGATAAATACATTATAACAGACGTATTATAACCACATATTATTGTCATTGAACGAGCAAAAATGACCGTAACAAGTCGTCTTTGCATACCTTCTCTTTATGAGTGAGTGAGTGAGTGAGTGAGTGAGTGAGTGAGTGAGTGAGTGAGTGAGTGAGTGAGTGAGTGTGAGTGAGTGAGTGAGTGAGTGAGTGAGTGAGTGAGTGAGTGAGTGAGTGAGTGAGTGAGTGAGTGAGTGAGTGAGTGAGTGAGTGAGTGAGTGAGTGAGTGAGTGAGTGAGTGAGTGAGTGAGTGAGTGAGTGAGTGAGTGAGTTTCTTCAAGCTACATAGCGCATGAACATTACATGAACATTACATATGCAATGATATACATGGCATACTATATTCATATAGTATTGTAGAGACACGTTGGGCACGCTCCTTTTGTATGTAGAATAACAAAGGTATTGATTTTTTGGTAAAGAAAATTTCATGTATATATTAATCATAAAAATGTATAATTGCATTATTATTTACACATATACCTGGTACCGGTAATTTAATCTTTATGAACTCTATAATACAATGCTTCATATAACTGTAATTCTGGGGTCAATGTTTGTATTCAGACGGTGCGTAGAAGGTTGCACGAGGGTAATCTGCGATCAATAAGACACTGTATAAGAATTCTATTAACTCGTCGTCACTACCAGGCCCGTTTGGAATGGGCGAGGGAGCATGTTAGGTGAACCAGACAAAACTGGAGTTCTCTTCACTGATTAGTCTAGGTTTTTCTTAGACTCTATGGACAAACGTGCGAGAGTCTGGAGAAGACCTAAGGAAAGGTACCAGGCTGGAAATATTGCTGAGCACGACTGCTACGGAGGTGGGTCATTTATGGAATCAGCTGGGACGGACAGACTGACCTCGTTGTGCTAAATAGAGGTACATTGGTGTACATAAATAGAGGTACATAATTGGTGTACATAAATAGAGGTACATCGATGAGATATTAGACACACATGTTAAGCTGTATGCCGGGGCAGTGGGCAATCAGTTCATTTTAAATAATGAACGATAAAGCGCGTCCCCACAGGGCCTGAGTGACCCTGGACTACCTGCAGAGGGAGGGTACTAAGCCCCTTGACTGGGCAGCTCTATCACCTGGCCTAAATCCAATTGAGCACATGTGGAATGAGCTGCAGGTACGGAAGTTAGCTCGTCAGGTGCAACCTAGAAGCATCCAGGAGTTTGACGCAAGAATAGGCCGCCAACCTCATAGGGAGCATGAGAAGACGTTGCTAAGCAGTAGCCATTAGCAATGGTTTATACACACGCTACTGAGTCTAAACTTGTAAACATGAATGTAGTTGTGAAAATTTGTAAAACAAGTTGCGTGTCCAAAAATCTTGGATATATGGGGCCTCCACATAACTAATGCAACATAAGTAAAAGTGTTAAATTTGTCTTTCAATCAAACTAATTAAACATGAAATTGATATTTAAGATAATTTGAACGACGGTAATCAAATCATTGCCGAAAATATACATACAAAAACATCTGGTGCTTCGCAAAAGTTGAGTCGTGTGTATACAACTTTGTAATATTGCATCTGTAGTCTTGCATTTTTCATGAATTGTATAAAGTTCTAAATAATGCATTGTAAACCGGTAATAATTATATTAATATAATAAATTGGCAGTGATACTTGAATATACACACAAAACGCAACATGTTTAATCATTTACCATTTCATATATTTGGCAGTAAAAATAATAATGAAAATAGCACATCACACAAACAAATTAGGTCTGATGTTGCATACATACATACATACATACATACATACATACATACATACAAAGTGTGTTCTAACAGAAAAGAAGAATTTCATCGAGCCCTGTGCATTATAATGTACATAATCTGTGTGATAATCCTTTGGGAATCTGATATCACTCACTTCTATTAATTTTATGTTCAGTCTGGACACATTTGCCGATCATGTGATATTGGGCATTAAATGATCGTCTTATTAATTACGCATCCTTAATGAATCTCACACGCTCGCTATTACTTATGCACAATGTATTAAATTTTCACAACAATCCTGTAACACGCTCTATAATGTCCCGAACTGTTTCCTATTTGACGTCATTCCCTCCCAATAGGATCACAGAAATGTCTGGTTTGTTTTTATTCCACTATCTGGTCCAGGACCTAGCTCTTGGTTGGGTAGTCTGGCGGTCATATGTCAACGGGTTAGCTCAGTGGAGACGTTTTGTAGTTTGCAAACACCACTTATCAAATTACCAATCGGGTATTTGTCATATGTATGAACAGCAAAGAACTGCAAGTATAGTATCAAATATATATATTTATTTCAAACGTTCTACTTTAATAACAAATTTACTGTCCGAAGGAGGAGGTAAAACTGACCGACGGCACGAGTCGTATGAAAAATAGCACGTGGTTATAGGTTAGATATCATTGATTTAGTATAGTGTGGTATAATGCATGTATAAACAAGATAAATTTGGGGACCTTGGATATTAATACAGATTGTTTTAGATTGTTTTATCATAATTGTTCATTTTCATGTAGGTTTTGGTGTTTATGTATCTATATTTTATTAATTTATTTATTCTACACATTTATTTACCTATTTACAGTGTTTACTATTGTATATACTTTTGTGTGTATCTTATTACCTAGGACATATACCCCCTTTAAAAATATTTTCCAAGCCCTGGAATCTAAAATATTAGTTCAGAAAAAATATGTATTGTTACATCACTATAATGGTTAATCATTGAATTGAAATATCTATATCTATACATATAACTACCAAAAAACATTTGATTAAGTTACTGAATTTCATTTATGCATGGAGTGTTAAACGAAATACAGAAGTGTTTCGTGGCGTTTATTATATAATATCTACCTAGTCGAATTATATAGCTATCGCCAAATGATGCGCACCTCCGGTCCCAATTCTGGGCCGCCCTGCAAACACCCACATGTGTTTCAAATGCGTCAATCTAACGGCTTTTTGTTGCTGACATTTGACCTTGTATCATTTATCGAAAATATCTATTTTTAAAGCAAATCGTTTTCGGTCAAATAATATTTTGTGTACAATCAAAAAATGTACGAACACATTAAAATGAGTGGCCTGCTACGCTTCTGCTTAGACTGATGACGTCTCGCGTGTTGATTGATTGATTTGCTGTATGCACGTGACCATTAAAAAACTAGACGTTTGATTGGTCGTTCGATTTCACGTGATAGATGTACAAGAAAATTTCGGTTTGGTAAAAGCTCATTCGTTCAGACAGGTATTGTTTAAATTCTTTTAATTTTGTATTGGTTTGATTTTAGGCGACTTTCTTAACTTACAGCGAGCGTTTGATCCAGCGAAGTGAAAGAATTTATGTTGGCCGGAATTATATGTTTAAGTCAGGTTTTAATATTGTTCTTTCAATTTCATTGCCAATCTCTATCCAGAGTTGTCGTTCGTTATCTCTCCCATACATCTCTGTCAACGTCTCAGCGGTTTACAAGATTCTTGTAATACAAGAATTAAAGCCACAAATGGTACAAAATTTACAACTAACTGAAGCAATTTCTTTTGCACAATACATACGAGACATAAGATGTTATCATTTACCTGAAAATCATAGAAATTATTTTATTTATCTAGCGCACTATTTGTCGATGGAGAGTATTTGTTTACTTTTGGTAATTAGGTCACAAATTTACGCCGCCTAAATGGAGATGAAACGCAGAAGTCGGAGGTAATCCTGTAAAATTATGACATTGCATTTTATACTCTAGTTTAATTGTTACCGGACTAAATCAATATTCATTCATTTTTGAATTATCAGAATTTGTTTATATTACAATGCGTGATTTTGTTAATCCTTCTTTTACAGATAAACCCTCACATACAACATCTACTGTACAGATAATCCATTGCCATTGATATATACACCCGAGGGAACTACGTATCCAGGATATAATATCAATTGAGAAATTCATATTATGACTGAATCTTTGGAAGTATCTAAGGTTAGTAAAAATTGCTTACTTTGAACTTTTGGAAGGCAGATTTGCTATTGACTTGTGCATAATTCCATATTGTCATTTTTTATTCACTTTGAAAATTGTGAAGTTCACTATATATTCATAGATGATGTAGATTAATCATGTTTGTTGGCTGGTATCTGTTACTGTTCACGACTTCGAGTTTAAGAGACTGACCTAGTGAAAAGTGACCAAAGTTCTACCATATAAACTTACAGCTATAAATTGATTAAAGATGGGTTATGCGTTTTTGCTTTTGGTCTTACTGCTGTTTGAAAGTAGCTGCCCTTAAAATTCACTATTTGATGGTTCCCTTTAGCTCATCCATGTGCAGCAGGCAATGTGCTTAAACTAATTACTATGATTTCAATCATGAAACTACAACTTTATTGACAGAATCAGAAATCCTGTATGCAGTAATTATGCATGATTTTAAAACATTTCATGGGTTATCTTTGTACTTAATACAGTATCAAAGTAGCAGGGCTTGACACTTATGAGTTGTCTGATTGTCAGGGACAAGTAAAAGTTGACCTCAGACAAGTGAATATTCCAATCAGTTTCCTGAATGGGCAAGAGGAAAATTTCTCCCTGGAATCATATTTCATCAAATCACTTGTCACATAATTATGCACATATTTGCTATTGATGTACATATCTAAGTTATTTACTGTTCTGCTGGTCTGAAACATTTTCAAACATTTTCTAGTGTTAAGTTTGGCTTACCGACACTCATAATCATACCATGGTTTGCTTTGCTTGCAAACATATGAATGCTTAACCTTTTTGAATACTTCACTACATTTTAATATAATATTTTCGAACTCCAAAATGATGTCATTGATATTAGTGTCTGTGTCATTTAACAATTTAACATGTCAACTAGCCCGGTTGTTGATCATTACACATGGTGACACGCTGCGTATTAGATTGCCGACAAAAGCTGATATTCTCATGGGGCGGCACAGGGGTGCTAATAGTAATTATTTATTGTTCAAGCACAAGCAGACAATGAAGAATAAATGGCTGAGACTTAAGCGATCTTTTTCTTCTGCCAATAAATTTTCAGTATGTACTTATTATTCAATCAACTATAAATTATAATTAAAGTTCTTTGGTAATGTTAATTTTCACCATCAAATAAAGATGAAAAGAACACAATTAAAACACAGAAAGACCTGATTGGCCAAAATATTTTTATTTAAAAAGACAATTGACACAAGAAATGAGTGACTTTTTTCCATTTTCTCAGCCGTTCTAACATGTTTTCCCGGTGTGATATTGACCGTAGACTAAAACGTACTATCCAAATGTACATGCAGTTTCAAAACGTTCTTGATCTGTAGCTGTTTTTGGCATTGCAGCTTGTCTAAGTGCCATTAACATTGCAGACATGTGTATTTTATTTTAATTAAATCAATAAATGTAATATAGATAGGGTAAATACAGTGAAATTGACGAAAAAATAATTCCCCGGTCGTAGAGTTGCACTTGATTTATTTATTAAGGGAGCTAATGTTTGCCGAATAATTTTAACTTGTATTCATTTAAACTTTTAATCTTCTAAAAGTCTGCTAATTTAATCTTTTATTTTTTTTTATGTTTTACTCTTTTGAACTTTTATTCTATTTATCCTATAAAACTTCTATTCTTCAAACCTTTATTCTGTTACTATATATTCTATTAACTTTTGAGTTTGTCCTGTAAATCTTGATACTCACTGACGAGTTTATAGTTCAGTACTGCTGGCCACGAGCTTTGATTTATCAAGGATTCTGTTGAATTGTCAATGGACAAAGTAGTGCAATGGAAGGTTCTGGTAATACTAATTGTTCTTGAATGAGGTGTTGTTCTGTCTCACTGTGGAGTCCATCATGATTGATGTGTAACTATTGTGTACTGGAGATTGCTCTGAAGGGACATATAAATTGACATAACACACATCTCTGTCTGTTGAAAATGAAGATTTATAAAGTTTTAGCAGTATACCAAACTCAAAATAATGGCTTGTTCTTTCAACAAATCTAGATATTTGGTTTTTAACACAAACAATAAGCCCACCCATTGGTCTGTTTCTAACAAGTAATCTCTTAGCTGGACATGAATATTTCTTTTCCTGTGATACATGTTTTTTCATGTGGATTTTTAAAAAAGATCTTAAATACAAAAAATAGGAACAATGTCTGGCCTAAGTATCACTGTATTGACCAACTGTAAGAATAAAGTGGCTTACATGTGTACCCTTATTTGTCATGCATCATATTATGGATCAGTTGGGGTTATTTGTAAATTTAAATTCTAGGTAAGATTGGGTATAACATATTAGACATTTGTGTTTATTTTCATTGCTCATTTTTAAATAAAAGTACTGACTTATCTTCAAACTAATATTTTGATACCCCAGGTTGAATAAATATTTGTTTTGTTCATTCAAGTATTTTGATCAAACTTTCATCAATGTTTGTAATACATAGGGATGGGTATTGCCAGAATATATATAAAAATATATATATTGCACAAGACCCAGGTCCATATCTTTAATGTCAAGGCCACACTTAGGGTTTAAAGGGCCAAAATTGGCAGTTTTAGTATTTCTGACTTAGTCCAGACCATAACTTCTTCATTCACCAATGGATTTTCAAGTAACTTGACACAATTGTACACCATGATGGGACAGTGGGTCATGCCTAAGACCCATGTCCATATCTCAAAGGTCAATGTCACTCTTGAAGGAGCTAATTCAAATATTGAAAAGATATTTTGCACGCAAAGGTAAAAATGTGAGTCTTAGGATGTAAATGTAATGTACTTGGGCTAATGAAAGTCTAGGGTCACAGGGAAAGTTGGAGTTTGTCACGTAACGAGAAGCAAACAATTTTTTACACCTAGCAATACTGCAAAGCCAGCCAACAACAGTCCTCTCAGTGTGTTGATTTATCTGGCAGGTTGTGAATATAAACTTTGCTGACTATATCTATAAGTGGACTTGATATTTATTAGAATTGATGAAGTAAGCTGAGTGATTTTATTAAAGATGTATAAAATATTTCTGGAACTTGACAAATTGGACCATTTGATAAAATACAGCCTTGTCGCATCCATTTTTTCGGTGTAGCTGTACATGTTGTGGTTCCGGGTTTTACACATTTGCTTTGAGAATTATACAGTTCTGCACAAATCAATTAATCTGCGTATGTAATTGTTGGGTTTTTAGAATATTTTACAATATTAACTACTCAGTCAATACTGATTGTTTCGAAATAATATGTACAACATTTGGTTATGATATGCAAGAAAGAAGTGATACAACTGTTTGCAGAACTACTTTTTGTGTAGTACTTTAAAGATGCTTTATTCATTGCACTGCGGTGGATTGTAAACAACACATTTTTATGGCGTAGTTATGCCTATTGTCAGGAATTTCATGCAGATAGGAATGTAGAACAACACTAATCATACTTTTAGTTTCAACAATGTAAATAACATCAAAAAGCAAAACTGTTTTTCATTTTTAAGCCATTTGTCTTTTTTAAAGACATTTCTTGATATTTTTTATTTTGTTTATGAATGAATATTCGTTTCTATTTTAACTTGTAATTTTCAGGACAAGCCACATTGAGGTTAGACCGCTTCAATTGTTGCCCATTAAGTTGGTTACAATATTAGTGTGGATCATTGAAGACCATACTGCAGGAAAGAAATATTAATGGCCAGTGATCAGGAACAGATGGATGGTAGGTGTTTTTATTTTTTGTTTTGTCTTACCTGTCATATCTTCAGTTTACCTTAAGGTTCCCTTCACTCACATTAAGGTTCCCCTCACTCATATCACTTGGTGCAGAATGGCATCCTGTCTGAAAATCCTCATTGGTACCCTGGTATGGAGGATCTGAGTTTGGCATTGAAACCTTACTTAGCAATTGTATGATGATCAGTAGTGCCCACTGCTCAGAATACAATATCTAAGTACTGTGTTTTAATGTTATTCTCAAAAGCACCAGTGTCTACACATCATTCACTCACACATAGGTTCCCCTACATCACACTTAGGTTCTCCTCACACACACTGAGGCCCCCTATCTCACACTAAGGTTTCTTATCTTTCATGGCACTTTCATATCATTCATCAACTCTCACTCACATTAAGGTTCCCCTCATATTACTTGGTGCAGAATGGCATCCTGTCTGAAAATCCTCAGGTACCCTGGTATGGAGGATCTGAGTTTGGCATTGAAACCTTACTTAGCAATTGTACGATGATCAGTAGTGCCCACTGCTCAGAATACAATATCTAAGTTACTGTGTTTTAATGTTATTCTCAAAAGCACCAGTGTCTACACATCTTTCACTCACACTTAGGTTTCCCTACATCACACTAACGTTTCCCTACATCACTCTAAGGTTTCCCTACATCACACTAAGGTTTTCCTACATCACAATAAGGTTTTCCACACTCACACTGCGGCCCCCTATCTCGCACTAAGGTTTCCCTACATCACGCTAAGTTTTCCCTGCATCACTCTAAGGTTTCCCTACATCACACTAAGGTTTTCCACACTCACACTGCGGCCCCTATCTCGCACTAAGGTTTCCCTACATCACACTAAGGTCATTCACACTCACACTAAGGTTCTCCACACTCACACTGAGGCCCCCTATCTCATACTAAGGTTTCCCTTACACTTAGGTCGCCCTTACTCACATTTAGGTTCCTCTGACGCATGCAAAGGTTCCCCTAGCTCATGTTCAGTTTCCTCTTACCCACACTAATGTTCCTGTAATTCTCATCAATATTCCTTTATCTCGCCTTTAGGCTCTCTCAATTCATACTGAGGTTCCCCTCACTCAGATTCAATGTCCTCTAACTCTCCTCAAAGTTTCCCCAGCTCACATTTAGGTTCCCCTGGATCACATGAAGGTTCCCATGGCTGACATTGAGGTTCCCATAACTTACATTGATGTTCCCGTATTTTACACTGAGGCTTCCCAAGCTCACGCTTAGGTTCCCCTAACAGGCATTTAGGGTACACTAAATCTCTTTTGGGTTCTCCTAATTCATATTTGGGTTGCCCTTACTCACAGGAAGGATTCTGTTACTTACATTAAGGTTCCCATAACTTGCACTAAGGTTGCTTTCACTTGCACATAAGTTCTCTCAAATTACATTCAGGTACCCCTAACTTACATTCAGGTTCCCATATCTCATATTGAGGTTATCCATAACTCTAATGGCTTCTCTGAACTCTGATCCTGCCTTAGTGATCTAAGATCATTCGGTGCAGAATGGAGTCCTGTCTGAAAATCCTCATTGGTATCCTGGTATGGAGGATCTGAGTTTGGCATTGAAACCTTATTTAGCAATTGTACGATGATCAGTTGTGCCCGATGATCAAAGTGCAGTATCTACGTACTGTGTCTTAATGCCATTCTCAAAAGCATTGCAAGATGATCAGTTGTGCCCCTGATCAAATTGCAGTGTATAGAAAGCCATAAGAGTTTTGGATAATCTTAATGTGATGTGTGGGAACCTTGATGTGAGCAAAGGGTACCAGAGTGTGACTTGCAGGGATCTGAGTGTGAGTGAGAGGAACTTAAGTGCGAGTTGAGGGGACTTAGTGTGAGTGGCTGGGTCGTTCTTGTGAGTTAGGGTAGCCTGAATGTGAGTTGGAGGAATCTGAAAGAGGTCTAGGGTAATCTGAATGTGAGTTGGTGGAATCCTAGTGTGAGTTTGGGAGGTCTTAGTGTGAGATACAGGAACACTGGTGTGAGTTGTGGGAACCCTGATGTGGGTGATGAGAACCTTTGTGTGGTCTTGGGGGATCCTAGATGTGAGTTGGGAGAGCCTTGGAGAGAGTTGGGGGGCACAGAGTTTGGGTAGGGTAGCCTTGGTGTGAGTTGGGAGGGTCTGGGTGCAAGATATGGGGGCATTGTTGGGAGTCGCAGGAGCATTGATGTGAGTTGGGGGGCTGAATGTGAGTCGGGAGAGTCTTTGTGTGAGTTGGGGGAGCCTATCAGTCTATTTTTATTACTGTTATGTCAAGTTATGTTTTTTGTTATGTGACATATTGTCACTGGGGTTTAACGCCGCTATTCAACAATTTTTCAGTTATGTACGTCAACTGGTTGATCTAACCAGTTTTCCTGAACTGTATTCTAACCAGTACTAACTTACCCTTACACAGGAGCTGGCAACTTCTCATATGGAGAAACAAAGACATTTTTGTCAAAAATAACTTAAGAATAATACTTTTAGCTATAGGTTATTTTGTTATATTTTTGATAGGATCATTTTTATGTATAGATTTTTTAATCTTATCAGTCTATATTTTTGCAGTTTATTGTCAATTAAATAAATAATAATGTATTGCAGGTGTAGGTTATTTTGTTGTATATTTTATTAATATCTTACTTTTTTTGATAGGATCATTTTTTTATTGTTTTTTAATCTTATCAGTTGCTATTTTTTTACAGTTTATTATCAATTAAGTAAAGAATTATACATTTTAGGTGTAGGTTATTTTCTTATACTTTAGAGTATTTTTTTCACTTTTTTATTTTGTTTTATTTTTGATAGTTTTATTTTGTTAATTATTTTAATTATTTTTTTACATTTTTTAGGATCCTTTTCCCCTGATTGGTTTTGCAGTGCAGTGAGCCATCATCAAAAGGGAACCATTCATTTTGAGTAACTTGTATAAAAGGTGAGTATCATAATCACTTTATACACAAGTACATTGTTACAATAAATAACTAACAAGGTCTGGTTTATACAAAAGAACACACCAGAGAAAGCCTCAGAAAACATATGTACATGAGATGTTTGCATTGCATTCTAAGCTTAATTTAAAGCATATCATAAGTGATAGAAATTGTTGATTGCTATTGAATTTATTCTGCTATACTTTTTATGAACCTCGGAGAAACTCCCATTAATACCTTGTATGACAGTTGGTATCTTTGTTCCAATACTAAAAGTCAGTCAAACTTTTAACAAGTCCTCTGTTTACAGACACACTGTTCAAGATTTTCCTGAGTGTCTAAACATTCAGGTGTCACTTTTATGTACTTCTGTTGTTTTTGTAATTATTCAAATCAGCTGTGTTGTAATCCACATGGAACAGTTCAGTTCATTGAATTAATTTCTTTTTGTGTTCAATCACATGCATATGATACTAGTCAGTCAAACTGACCTGTACAATATATCTTCGAAACATCATTGGTGTGTTCATATTAAGCAATTGTTCAAAACACAATGGTTAGACTAGTATTTCCATTCCAAAGTGAATTAATGCTGTCTTTCACATTTATTTTGAAGTAAAAAAAAAATAATGTACTTTTCATATTCCACTTACTGCAATATATACACAGTCAAACCTGTGTTTGTGACCACCTCTGAGTAAAGATCATCCTGTGAATAAAGCCATTCTTTGAAAAACCATCGTTGATTATTTAGAACAAACTGACCTCTGAATGAAGGCCATCTCTCAATAAAGGCCATATTTTGTCTCCCAAGGGTGGCCTTTGTTCACAGGTTTGACTGGTAAACCAGAACAGTTCTAAGTTATTTAGTGACATTATTTACATTCTAACTGATTATATACATGTTTATTTCAGGATGTTCAAAGTTGTGTCTTATCAAGCAGCATATACATTTAAAGAAATAAATATTTGTTTGAGCTGTATAAATCTCTGTAGCAGTGCAAGTATTTGACTTTAGTGTGTTGCAATGTGAACAAACATTCAAGTTGTTGAAATAAATTATCTTGTTGAGAACCCATTCCGTTTTCAACCGAATGTTGAGGTGAGATACATCTGTAGTTACATGTGCAATTATTCATTCATAGTTGATTTATTGATAGAATTTGTGTTCAAGGTTTTTATTTTTGGTAAAGTGTGTAATAAAATCAATGATCATATTGTGAAGCTCTGATTTTTTGTGACTTGTTTTTAACTGGTCAGCCTGTCTTAGACTTACATAAATATGATGAATAACCATTATATAGTTATTTCAACAAAACTATATTTCTGCATGTCTCAACCTGAGCTATTGTGCTCACTTATAGGCCAGTAATTGGCTTATTAATAGTATATTTAAAAATCATGATGTTCGCATTTATTTCACTCAAAATACTTGTCATAGTCTTCTTTATTTACTGATTTTGGTAATAAATTGAGGAAATCAGAGGAAAACTTTTTACTGTATAACTTCTTTTTCTAATCTAATTTTTCTAATTTTCTAAGTTATTTATACAAGTTAAATGGTTGAGTTGTTTTAAATTAAATCATTTTCAATTTTTATGAAATCACTGAATTATTGAAATTGTGTGTATATGTATTTGTTTATTGCATTTAATTATTTAATAAAGTTAATAGATTTTTGTAGGTGTTTGTATTTTGTATCCTTTTTATAAATTGGACTAATTCTCATTCTCAAAGATCACTAGGAAAACAAAATGGCCTAAGCACCATGAAAAGCATAATTTTGTATTCTCCTGACCATCTAACTAATTAGTTGGTTCACCTAAAGTTTTTATTGGCATTATTTGGCAAGATTCTTTTGCCTGTCAAGAGATTTTTATCACAATTAAGTACCATTACAGTTACAAGATAACCTATGAGACAGCACACAAACATTATGTGGTCCTAGATACTGAGATGAATACATTAGAGAAACATTTTGGATACATGCTGAGATGAATTATTTCACTGACAAGTTTCAGATTTATATTTTAAATTCATAATGGTTTTTGATATTGATAATGTATTAAAATGCAGCTATTGTACTGTATTGCGTCTTTGCTATATTCATTTGATTTTCTTGGTAGGTTGATGATATGATTTGTCTTAGCTTATCCAAATCCTTCCTTTATATGTTTCAAACACTGATTAAACATTCCAAACTTGGAAGTGAAGATCTATCAGGATTCAGTGTTTTTGGAGACAAGTCCTAGTCTTACTTTCTTATGACAGCCAGTATATATTGTTTTAGGTAGGTAAGATCCTTACTACCCTAAAACAATATATTCTGACCGTCATAAGAAAGTAACCAGTGATGTTAGTATAAAATAGACAAAGTGCAAGTTATCGAAATGAATTTATTCTGGAAATAGCTGAAACATTTCATGATATGGTTTATTGTTATCCATTATTAACCGTAAAATTGCTGTTTACCATTAAAATTTCAAGGTCAGTATTTTAGGCCAAAATAGAAGAATTTTTATGATGGTTACTTTCTTATAATGGCCAGTATAATATAAACATAAATCCCAAAACATCATTGACATGCATGATGAATGAGAAACACTTCTTATAAACTTTATCATACATCTACAAGATCTACATTGATATTGGATATTAATCTCCATGGCTAGATTGAAAATATCAGGCCCCAACATTATAAAATTTGAGAACAGTCTCTGAGTTCAAATCTCAATTTTGTAAGTGAAACATTCTGGTTTGAAAGATACAGCAGTTTAATAATTTAATACATTTTCAGATAATTTTTGTTGGCAGAATAACAGGATTGAAATCATTGTTTAATAACATTGCAGGACAAAATATGAGATCTGAGCTTGCAGACAGATCTCAAGTTTTATAATATTGGATGCTGGGATCAGTGTGAACTGGTTGCCATATAGAACTGAAAATTTATGAAGAACAGCATTAAACCTCAGTGACAATACGTCACAGAAAAAAACGAAAAATTAAAAAAGTTTTAATACCATTTTAAGTCCTACTACAAGTTAGGATTAAATCACTATGTGCAAAAATTGTGTGACACCTTCTGGTTGCATTATAAATACAAAGTCAGGAGTACCTTTACTATGACAATTTTACTGGTATTCAATCCATGTCTTAGACTTGAGTACAGCCACTGTGCTCAAATCTCAACTTCTCTCTTGTTTATGATGTTTGTCAACAAGTACAATTACAGAAAGCAAAATGATTAAAATCTTCATTTTATTATTAAGAATTTGATGCATTATTAATATAAAGATCTAAGATTGGAGACCAATCTCAAAGTTATAATCTCTAATATCTTGGTTGTTTGTCTTTCACCTCTGATGAGCACATCATGAGGGAAGTTATTATTTGCTCACTGAGTGAGGAAAAACCAGAAACATGGCATTCAGGGATTCTAAGCAAACAATAATACTACAACATTACATACTTGCAAACATGAAGAAATAGAAGAGCAAATATTTGCAGTCATTTTCTATTTGAAAACAAAGCATAGCGATTAATAACACAATGTTTATAAAGATAACAGACACTTCAGCATATTTAAAAGTGATGCTGAAACTTGGTAAGTTGTTTTACACACTAACAGCCTTATTGTAAACTACTACTCTTGCATAGAATTAGCATCACTTGAAAACATAATACTTTATAAATTCAGAAAATAGAATGACACGCATAATTCACACATTGTTCAATGTTGTGTATGTAAGTTCTGTGATTTTAATAGTATCGTTCACAGAACATGTTAAATTACTGAAGAATCTTTTTCTTATGGTGCTGTATATACACTCAACAACTTTTCTTTAGGGAGGTATCGTGATCTAGAGCATCCGACCTCTTATCTGAAGGTTCTGAGTTTGAATCCCAGTTTCAATGGGTTTCATTCATGAACTTTACAATGCCATTTTTTGGACGCAATAACTTGGTAGTGTCCAGGAAGCAGACTCGAGCATCATTAATATAAGCAAAATGCTTGTTTCGCAATCGAGCTAAAATAAATTAGTGTAAACTACCAACTTTTCTGCTTGGTCATCCTATGTTTTCAAACATCTTAATAAAAATGGGATTTAGCCTCAAATTTGCCCAATTATAATTTCTATCACAGATTAATCAATTCACACTGATTTAATTAGAACATTTCCAAACTGACTATTGGCCCATGATTTTTTGAGTTTCCAATTCCACACACAAAGCAGATGGACACATTTACACAATGACTGACTGACTGACAAAATTATTGACTCAATGACTATGTGACTCATTGACTGATTACATCATTGACTGTATCAATGATTGACCATCTGACACAATGATTGACTTTTAAAAGACTGACTGATTCAATGACTGACTTACCCAATGACTGATTCACTGAACCATTGACTTAATAAACCAGTTACTTACTCAATGACCGACTTAAACAATGACTGATACTTTGACTCATTTGCTGACTCAATGAATGGCTGGCTAATTAACTAGACTTGACTTATTGACTGGCTAAAGTGTCACTGATTTACTGTGATTTGTTGATTGATGAATTGTTTTATTGACTCGTCATATTTTTCAGACATTAAGAATTAATTGATTAGTTGATTGTTCATCTGAACTGATTATACTGAAGGCCTGACATACTTGTATTTGTTGAGAAAGTCTTGTTCTATAATTCACAGTACTGACATTTAACAATGTATGAGTCCATCATTGAAATGATTGGTCATTAAAACTTTTATCATGATTAGTGCATACAAACTGTAAAGGGCCTGTAGTATGTTGCTTGTTTCAAATCACTGATGTATGTATTATAACCCAAACCAAAATGAACAAACAATAATGCTTGATTTCAGGACATATCAGAATATTCTTTTGTATCATATTTCTTGTAGTACATTTAAATATAATAACATTGTTGGAAATAGTCATTTCTTTTCATGTAATCTTAAAGGTTTTGATGTCACTGTGGTAAAACTGTAGTAAAATGTGTGGAGAGCATTGTCAGAGACTAAGAAAAAAAACTGCAATCAGGACATATCAGAATATTTGATATTATAAATGTTATTTACCCTATTGCTCCAGACTATGTTCAAATATATCAATGTACATAGAGGAAGATTTGTTTTAGTACCTCATCTAAATTTGTAAAAACTTTAAATCACTTTCTTCATAAATTGGTATTTTGGATACATATATTCATCCAAACAGATCTGTTACATACAATATTTGTGACAATATCTAGTTTGATTGTCTTGGTACTAATTTGCAAATAAAGAATTAATGTTCACATTATATTATGGCATTAGCGTTCTGTCAATAATAACAATGTTTTTCATAATTCTAATCCAGACTGTGTCATAAAATGATTCATTATAAAGATGATAAAATTGTTTCTGCTCAGAAATTTTCATATGCTTAGTCTTAGCATCTCTTGAATGATTTTAAAGTTTGAGTGTGCCAACAAATTTTGTTAATAGATTTTTTTTTCAAAGTCATAATTGTCTTTATTTTATATATTACAACAGGTATTATAAGTATAGAAATCATGTTTGTACAATGAAGATTCCAGAGTATATGTATAAAAGTACCGTAGGTGTAACAAAATTGTCTGTTTCTGGTTACTTGCTCCGGGCAGGTAAGATAGGTAGGAAGGGAAATATCTTTTAAGCCTTAATAAGATCAGCTAGTGTGATATATATTAGACACTAAAATGAAAACACACACTAACTGGAAAGCAGGTACTTAGAAAAACAAGAGTTACAAAATTGATCATTGCGAGTCTTAAAATGTAAGATTCATTGTTGAAAGTTTACATCACATAATCATTTGTTATTTGTTGCATGGAGTGAATCTAGAACTGTAATTGCCTAATTTCTGGGCAAGCCATGCTGACTTGGGTCCATGGGTGTTCATGCATTTTTTTACATGAAGTTTGCCTGTTTTTCATATATTTACGTTTGATTTAGCTATAGAATGATATTAATTATAATAATGAGCTTTTATTGATATTTTCAAAGATCCGGACACCATGTGCTGCAGTATGAATACCTGCATGTATTATACATCCTGTATTATAGGAATACAATGATACCATGATCAGGACTTGATGTTTGTTTAGTGTTACTGCAGGTGCTTCATAGATGCTAATATGTAGATAATCAGTGCCAGACCCATATTTGAACTGAGGCAATCTAGGGGTCTAGGGCATGCTGCCCAAGAATTTTTTTTACCATTACCTGCCCAAATCTTAGCCAAGGCGCAAGCCTCGGTGTGCCTCAGTGTAGCTACGGTGGTAAAAATGTTAATTAAAATGGATATTTGGTCATTTATATTACATATAGAAGTTCCTTACATCCTAGGAGACCCAAGGCATGTTCATTACTACTGTAATATACATAACAATCAACATTTACAGTAAACCTTGATAATGAAACCAGCATAGGGGCTGGACAAATTGGTCCAAATAATGAGGAAGTCTCATTATCTAGTTGAAATATAGGGAAGATAGTGAAAGCCAGTCCAAAAATAAGTGGTCATTACAACATTAGTCGTTGCATAAAGTGGTCGTAAAAATTGAGGTGGTCACTATTTGAGGTTATACTGTATTGTTAAAATCATGTAAATTTAAGTACTCTGTTATGCTTCTTAACCAGAAATTTTCACCAAAAAACTTCCAGATAGGTTTGCTTTTTTGGAAGTTTTTATCCTTATTCAATTCAATAAGATTCATAAGTTCATCATTTTTAAACAAATTGCATCAGCCCTCATGTTGCTTAGATATCATGATTACATTAGGCATATCTCCATTAAGCTCAAATGATTACTGAACTTATTATGAAGATAATAATGGTGATAATGACACAGTTTGTGTCAACTATGAATGTCAGCATCTGCCCAAATCTGGGCCAAGCATATAATCTGTAAGTCACAAAATGTTATGCCGCAGACCTTTTCAGAAAGAAACCCTCTATTTTAAAGACCTTATTTGAATACATTATTTTATGTATTTTAAATTATTATCATCAAGTTCTTTTTCAAAGTTTTAAGAGTACACTTTTTAATTCCTTCAAGCTTGGAAAATATGTTTGTGTTGCTTCAGCCCAAGCTTTACATGCATTGTATAGGTCTTTATTTCATTTGACATCATGCTTCAGCTAAGGTAAAAATAGTCACATGCATAACCCCATACACATCCTGTATCACAATGCTAGTTAAAAATATTTTATCAAATCATTTATATTTTATTATATACATGTATTTTCTAAAATGTCATGTAGACCATTATTGATATTATTAAGACCTATAATATACATGTATATACATGCATTGTTTATAAAGAACAAAATAAATTTTATGTGACAACAACAGAAACTTCTAATCAAAATGATTTTTTTAAATTATGTGATATAATCAGTTTAGATGAAGTTTGGTTTTGTTATAATATCTCATATCAATGCATGTTTTGGAATGTCCACTGTATCATTGATGTCCTTGCAGATAAAGTCTGTTGATAATTGTTCCTTATGGTATCTGTTGTTAGTTTTTGTTTCCGCAGCTGCTGCTGCATGTTTGTTGGCTAGGCTCTTATGAGAAAGTATACACTTTATGTTGTGACTGCATATCATTTCATTTTGTTTACTGCTACTGATGATATGACAAGGTGTTATATTTTATCAGTATTATTGTTGGTGTTCCTACTGATGCTGTTGTTGCTGCAGCAGATTTTGATGATTTGATTTTTCAGTTTAAATCATTTTTGCTGTTGGAGTTTGTTTCATTGGTTGTTTTCAGTTTCAATTTGCTGTTGTTGCTACTGCTGGTGTTTTTGTTGCTGTTGTGTTTATTTATCATCGTCGATTGCTATTGTTGTTGTTTTTATAGCTGTTTTTATTTTTGCTTCTGCTGCTGATGATGATGATAATTATGCTTCTTGTTTGCAGTTAAGCTATTTAAGGTTTGACTGCTATTGGTTGTGTATTCTTGAAATTTGAATAATTGTTGTTGCTGATGCTGCTGATGATGAAAAAACTGATGATGAAGAAATTGATCATGATTAGTAGACAAAATATATAGACCAAATGCTCGTAAATACTTTTATTTTACATTGATACCATATTAAATAGAAAACAATAATAAAACTATTTTTTTCATTGAAACGATATTATATAGAAAAAATAATAAAATAAGATTTTGCATTGTAACCATATTACATAGAAAAAAGTTAATTAAACAGATACAAGAATTGACATTATATTAAATAAAAAAATAAAACCAATACATGTAGAAACAATATGAGTTGTTCTAATTTAGATAAACGAAGTCTCCAGTTCTCAATTTGTTCTATAGTGTTAATCATTGAGCTAATGTGTTAAACTTAAAAAAAAATACACCTTGACGAAAGTTTTACCGATAAATGATATACAAGGGCTGACCTTCACATGCTCTAATAAACAAAAATACAGATCAAATTATCATGTTTAAACAGTATAAATCCATATAAATCAAGTAAAATATTAGGCTTGTAGTAGAATTTACCTAATTTGACATTTTGTTGTTAAAAACTGCTTGTAATGACTGGTCAATCAAATATGCTGCGAGCCGGCTACCCCAACCCTAACTCAATTTGGATTGAGGGGGGAGGTAGGGAGAATCCGACGCTCAGACCAGCGAAAAGGGTCTCTCCGCCCCCTGGCTTGATGTTAAAAGTCAATACATAAAATCATACCACTAACGTATGCAGTACATTTCTGTTAACTTATTACACATTTACTAGATGTCTTTTTCACAATGTGATTGTATTTCATTTACAATCTTGCTGTATGGCGTAGTATCCACGTTGTGCCGTCGTCTTGTAGTATCCTCTGTTGACCCAGGGACTCTACATTACAATGTAGAGTCCCTGTTCTGGTTGACCTCGCAAATAGAAAAAAGAAAAAACAATTAGAAAGTTCTTAAAACAGGATAAATAAACATTTTCATAATTTCAAAAGACAGTTGTGTTCACATGAATCTATGGACCAGAAAATACGTCATTTACAAACGAAGGAAAAAAAGTAACGGCACCAGCCTTTTCTTACTCTCCTATTCAATTCATAGTGGCTTCAGTTCACATATTCTACACCACTTTCACTAAACAGAGCGTCTAAAAGCCGCCTATCCTTTAACCATCCACTGTAACACTCGGCAAAAAGAGGAGGAAATTTATTATGCAGACAGCGCAAATTTCATTCATTCCACATTTTGTCTGCATAATCGGACCCATTCAGAGATTGTTTTTGTCAGGAAGAAGGTGATATGCCAGTTTATACAGCAGGCCTGATGCTAAATCACCTTCCCAGTAGGAAGACCTACAGGTGCCCGGAAGGCAATCAACATGGTGCGGCCCTTATGCCATTCTTATCATTATCATTGAACATAACACAATCATCCCACTTGCACGAGTGTTGAAATAATAAAGCCAAATGAAGACTCTCAGACGGTGTCGAGATCCGGAGGATAAGTTTATGTGAACCTAGCCATACTTAAAATGAATGAATGGAGAGATTACTTTCCTTGTCAGCAAATTAGCATTCATCTGATATAGTCCAGGAAAACTGGTTAGGTGAACCTGTTGCCGTATATAAGTAAAAAATCGTTGAAAAACGGCGTCAAACTCTGGTGACAATCAGTCACATAAAAACAAATCATATGGACCAGAAAGAAAGACAAAAAATACCTTTTTCAATGTGCTGGCTGGTTTCCAAGGGCATCTACGTATCACCATCTTCCCATGGTATCCTCATTGTGCCATCTTCTAGTAGTATCCTCAGTTGACCCAGGGACTCTACATAACAATGCAGAGTCCCTGTTCTGGTTGACCTCGCAAATAGAAAAGAGAAAACAATTAGAATGTCCTTAAAAAAGGATAAACAAACATTTTCATTAATCTGGAAGAGAGTTGTGTTCTAATGAATCTATGGACCGGACCAGAAAATACGTCATTTACAAACGAAGGAGAAAAAGTAACGGCACCAGCCTTTTCTTACTCTCCTATTCAATTCATAGTGGCTTCAGTTCACATATTCTACACCACTTTCACCAAACAGAGCGTCTAAAAGCCACCTAACCTTTAACCAACCATCTATAGAACACTCAGCAAAAAGGAGAGAAGAATTATTATGCAGACACGCAAATTTCATTATAGATTTTGTCTACATAATCGGACCCACTGAGGTTTTTGCGCAGGAATCAAGTGATACGACAGTGCACTCAAGGTTATACGTACATATAACTTACTGAGGCCTCATGCCAAATCACCTCCCCAGTATGTAAACATACCGTCGCCCGGAAGGCATTTAACATGTGGCAGCCTAACGGCTGTTACACTAAACATAACACAATCATCCCACTAGCTGAGTGCTCAGAAAATAATTAAGCCAAATTTGACTCTTAGACGATGTCGAGATCCGGAGGATAAGTTTACGTGAACCTAGCCATACTTAAAATGAATGAATGGAGAGATTACTTTCCTTGTCAGCAAATTAGCATTCATCTGATATAGTCCTGGAAAACTGGTTAGGTGAACCTGTTGCCGTATATAAGTAAAAAATCGTGGAAAAACGGCATCAAACTCTGGTGACAAGCAGTCACATAAAAACATAAAAACAAATCATATGGACCAGAAAGAAAGACAAAAAATACCTTTTTCAATGTGCTGGCTGGTTTCCAAGGGCATCTACGTATCACCATCTTCCCACGGTATCCTCATTGTGCCATCTTCTAGTAGTATCCTCAGTTGACCCAGGGACTCTACATAACAATGCAGAGTCCCTGTTCTGGTTGACCTCGCAAATAGAAAAGAGAAAACAATTAGAATGTCCTTAAAAAGGATAAACAAACATTTTCATTAATCTGGAAGAGAGTTGTGTTCTAATGAATCTATGGACCGGACCAGAAAATACGTCATTTACAAACGAAGGAGAAAAAGTAACGGCACCAGCCTTTTCTTACTCTCCTATTCAATTCATAGTGGCTTCAGTTCACATATTCTACACCACTTTCACCAAACAGAGCGTCTAAAAGCCACCTAACCTTTAACCAACCATCTATAGAACACTCAGCAAAAAGGAGAGAAGAATTATTATGCAGACACGCAAATTTCATTATAGATTTTGTCTACATAATCGGACCCACTGAGGTTTTTGCGCAGGAATCAAGTGATACGCCAGTGCACTCAAGGTTATACGTACATATAACTTACTGAGGCCTCATGCCAAATCACCTCCCCAGTATGTAAACATACCGTCGCCCGGAAGGCATTTAACACGTGGCAGCCTAACGGCTGTTACACTAAACATAACACAATCATCCCACTAGCTGAGTGCTCAGAAAATAATTAAGCCAAATTTGACTCTTAGACGATGTCGAGATCCGGAGGATAAGTTTACGTGAACCTAGCCATACTTAAAATGAATGAATGGAGAGATTACTTTCCTTGTCAGCAAATTAGCATTCATCTGATATAGTCCTGGAAAACTGGTTAGGTGAACCGGTTGCCGTACATAACTGAAATATTGTTGAAAAACGGCGTTAAACCTGGTGACAATAAGTCACATAAAAACATAAAAACAAATCATATGGACCAGAAAGAAAGACAAAAAATACCTTTTTCAATGTGCTGGCTGGTTTCCAAGGGCATCTACGTATCACCATCTTCCCACGGTATCCTCATTGTGCCATCTTCTAGTAGTATCCTCAGTTGACCCAGGGACTCTACATAACAATGCAGAGTCCCTGTTCTGGTTGACCTCGCAAATAGAAAAGAGAAAACAATTAGAATGTCCTTAAAAAAGGATAAACAAACATTTTCATTAATCTGGAAGAGAGTTGTGTTCTAATGAATCTATGGACCGGACCAGAAAATACGTCATTTACAAACGAAGGAGAAAAAGTAACGGCACCAGCCTTTTCTTACTCTCCTATTCAATTCATAGTGGCTTCAGTTCACATATTCTACACCACTTTCACCAAACAGAGCGTCTAAAAGCCACCTAACCTTTAACCAACCATCTATAGAACACTCAGCAAAAAGGAGAGAAGAATTATTATGCAGACACGCAAATTTCATTATAGATTTTGTCTACATAATCGGACCCACTGAGGTTTTTGCGCAGGAATCAAGTGATACGACAGTGCACTCAAGGTTATACGTACATATAACTTACTGAGGCCTCATGCCAAATCACCTCCCCAGTATGTAAACATACCGTCGCCCGGAAGGCATTTAACATGTGGCAGCCTAACGGCTGTTACACTAAACATAACACAATCATCCCACTAGCTGAGTGCTCAGAAAATAATTAAGCCAAATTTGACTCTTAGACGATGTCGAGATCCGGAGGATAAGTTTACGTGAACCTAGCCATACTTAAAATGAATGAATGGAGAGATTACTTTCCTTGTCAGCAAATTAGCATTCATCTGATATAGTCCTGGAAAACTGGTTAGGTGAACCTGTTGCCGTATATAAGTAAAAAATCGTGGAAAAACGGCATCAAACTCTGGTGACAAGCAGTCACATAAAAACATAAAAACAAATCATATGGACCAGAAAGAAAGACAAAAAATACCTTTTTCAATGTGCTGGCTGGTTTCCAAGGGCATCTACGTATCACCATCTTCCCATGGTATCCTCATTGTGCCATCTTCTAGTAGTATCCTCAGTTGACCCAGGGACTCTACATAACAATGCAGAGTCCCTGTTCTGGTTGACCTCGCAAATAGAAAAGAGAAAACAATTAGAATGTCCTTAAAAAAGGATAAACAAACATTTTCATTAATCTGGAAGAGAGTTGTGTTCTAATGAATCTATGGACCGGACCAGAAAATACGTCATTTACAAACGAAGGAGAAAAAGTAACGGCACCAGCCTTTTCTTACTCTCCTATTCAATTCATAGTGGCTTCAGTTCACATATTCTACACCACTTTCACCAAACAGAGCGTCTAAAAGCCACCTAACCTTTAACCAACCATCTATAGAACACTCAGCAAAAAGGAGAGAAGAATTATTATGCAGACACGCAAATTTCATTATAGATTTTGTCTACATAATCGGACCCACTGAGGTTTTTGCGCAGGAATCAAGTGATACGACAGTGCACTCAAGGTTATACGTACATATAACTTACTGAGGCCTCATGCCAAATCACCTCCCCAGTATGTAAACATACCGTCGCCCGGAAGGCATTTAACATGTGGCAGCCTAACGGCTGTTACACTAAACATAACACAATCATCCCACTAGCTGAGTGCTCAGAAAATAATTAAGCCAAATTTGACTCTTAGACGATGTCGAGATCCGGAGGATAAGTTTACGTGAACCTAGCCATACTTAAAATGAATGAATGGAGAGATTACTTTCCTTGTCAGCAAATTAGCATTCATCTGATATAGTCCTGGAAAACTGGTTAGGTGAACCTGTTGCCGTATATAAGTAAAAAATCGTGGAAAAACGGCATCAAACTCTGGTGACAAGCAGTCACATAAAAACATAAAAACAAATCATATGGACCAGAAAGAAAGACAAAAAATACCTTTTTCAATGTGCTGGCTGGTTTCCAAGGGCATCTACGTATCACCATCTTCCCACGGTATCCTCATTGTGCCATCTTCTAGTAGTATCCTCAGTTGACCCAGGGACTCTACATAACAATGCAGAGTCCCTGTTCTGGTTGACCTCGCAAATAGAAAAGAGAAAACAATTAGAATGTCCTTAAAAAAGGATAAACAAACATTTTCATTAATCTGGAAGAGAGTTGTGTTCTAATGAATCTATGGACCGGACCAGAAAATACGTCATTTACAAACGAAGGAGAAAAAGTAACGGCACCAGCCTTTTCTTACTCTCCTATTCAATTCATAGTGGCTTCAGTTCACATATTCTACACCACTTTCACCAAACAGAGCGTCTAAAAGCCACCTAACCTTTAACCAACCATCTATAGAACACTCAGCAAAAAGGAGAGAAGAATTATTATGCAGACACGCAAATTTCATTATAGATTTTGTCTACATAATCGGACCCACTGAGGTTTTTGCGCAGGAATCAAGTGATACGACAGTGCACTCAAGGTTATACGTACATATAACTTACTGAGGCCTCATGCCAAATCACCTCCCCAGTATGTAAACATACCGTCGCCCGGAAGGCATTTAACATGTGGCAGCCTAACGGCTGTTACACTAAACATAACACAATCATCCCACTAGCTGAGTGCTCAGAAAATAATTAAGCCAAATTTGACTCTTAGACGATGTCGAGATCCTGAGGATAAGTTTACGTGAACCTAGCCATACTTAAAATGAATGAATGGAGAGATTACTTTCCTTGTCAGCAAATTAGCATTCATCTGATATAGTCCTGGAAAACTGGTTAGGTGAACCTGTTGCCGTATATAAGTAAAAAATCGTGGAAAAACGGCATCAAACTCTGGTGACAAGCAGTCACATAAAAACATAAAAACAAATCATATGGACCAGAAAGAAAGACAAAAAATACCTTTTTCAATGTGCTGGCTGGTTTCCAAGGGCATCTACGTATCACCATCTTCCCACGGTATCCTCATTGTGCCATCTTCTAGTAGTATCCTCAGTTGACCCAGGGACTCTACATAACAATGCAGAGTCCCTGTTCTGGTTGACCTCGCAAATAGAAAAGAGAAAACAATTAGAATGTACTTAAAACAGAATATATAAATATTTTCATTAAATAAGTTTGTGAGCTTATTCATCCATCTAACTTGCAATAAAGCCATTATATTCAATGATGCATTATTACACATGCTCAATCTACCTTAAAATATGACACTTCCTGAATAATTGATACGAAACTAGCCAACCATCAAATAAACCATAATTTTCAACTAGTTCCATCACAATATTCATTCTTAGTGGAAGCGTCCACAACCAGTTTAACCAAGATTCCCTACTTTCGTCCAACTGCAGAGCACACCACATATATTAACTTTTACCCCTATATGTCCAACTTGAATCTAAATACGCGACTCGGAGCACCTGGCCGGTAAGGAGCCTACAACTCAAATTGGGATGCAGAAGGATAGTTAACCTATAAGCTGAAATAAACAAAAAATCCAATTGTGTGTAAGGAACCTGTGTAATACACACCTATATAGTGTACTACAGGGGGAGCAGACCCACAGAAATCCACAAGCAGACAGATCTGGATTGTGAATATAGCAATGAATATTCCTCGTAAGGCTTTCCATGAAAAAAGATGAAGAATAGTGATGTGAATGTATACCAGAAAATGCATGAACACATGAATCTATGTACTTGAAAGAAAGATAAAAAATACTGACATTTTTCATGCGCTGGCTGGTTCCCAAGGGCATCCACATTGTGTCATCTTCCAATAGCATCCACATTGTGCCATCTTCCTGTAGTATCCTCAGTTGACCTCGCAAAACAGAAAACAGAATAACAGTTAGAATGTGACCAAAAACAGCAATCTGGGTTCGAATCCCGGTCGCGGCAGGCCATACCCTTCTATGAAAATTTGACAAAGATGTCAATTTTCCTCCATATGTGGGAAGTTGCCGGCTGTTTGTGGAAGGGGAAGTTAGTACTGGTTAGCATACAATCCATTAATACATCCATCCAAATTGCAATGAAGCCAATATATTCAATGATGCATTATTACACATGCTCAGTCTACCTCAAAATATGACACTTCCTGAATAATTGATAGGAAACTAGACAACCATCAAATAAACCATAATTTCCATCTAGTTCCACCACAATATTCATTCTTAGTGGAAGCGTCCACAACCAGTTTAACCAAGATTCCCTACTTTCGTCCAACTGCAGAGCACACCACATATATTACTTTTACCCCTATATGTCCAACTTGAATCTAAATACGCGACTCGGAGCACCTGGCCGGTAAGGAGCCTACAACTCAAATTGGGATGCAGAAGGATAGTTAACCTATAAGCTGAAATAAACAAAAAATCCAATTGTGTGTAAGGAACCTGTGTAATACACACCTATATAGTGTACTACAGGGGGAGCAGACCCACAGAAATCCACAGGCAGACAGATCTGGATTGTGAATATAGCAATGAATATTCCTCGTAAGGCTTTCCATGACAAAAGATGAAGAATAGTGATGTGAATGTATACCAGAAAATGCATGAACACATGAATCTATGTACTTGAAAGAAAGATAAAAAATACTGACATTTTTCATGCGCTGGCTGGTTCCCAAGGGCATCCACATTGTGTCATCTTCCCATAGCATCCACATTGTGCCATCTTCCTGTAGTATCCTCAGTTGACCTCGCAAAACAGAAAACAGAATAACAGTTAGAATGTGACCAAAAACAGCAATCTGGGTTCGAATCCCGGTCGCGGCAGGCCATACCCTTCTATGAAAATTTGACAAAGATGTCAATTTTCCTCCATATGTGGGAAGTTGCCGGCTGTTTGTGGAAGGGGAAGTTAGTACTGGTTAGCATACAATCCATTAATACATCCATCCAAATTGCAATGAAGCCAATATATTCAATGATGCATTATTACACATGCTCAGTCTACCTCAAAATATGACACTTCCTGAATAATTGATAGGAAACTAGACAACCATCAAATAAACCATAATTTCCATCTAGTTCCACCACAATATTCATTCTTAGTGGAAGCGTCCACAACCAGTTTAACCAAGATTCCCTACTTTCGTCCAACTGCAGAGCACACCACATATATTACTTTTACCCCTATATGTCCAACTTGAATCTAAATACGCGACTCGGAGCACCTGGCCGGTAAGGAGCCTACAACTCAAATTGGGATGCAGAAGGATAGTTAACCTATAAGCTGAAATAAACAAAAAATCCAATTGTGTGTAAGGAACCTGTGTAATACACACCTATATAGTGTACTACAGGGGGAGCAGACCCACAGAAATCCACAGGCAGACAGATCTGGATTGTGAATATAGCAATGAATATTCATAGTAAGGCTTTCCATGACAAAAGATGAAGAATAGTGATGTGAATGTATACCAGAAAATGCATGAACACATGAATCTATGTACTTGAAAGAAAGATAAAAAATACTGACATTTTTCATGCGCTGGCTGGTTCCCAAGGGCATCCACATTGTGTCATCTTCCCATAGCATCCACATTGTGCCATCTTCCTGTAGTATCCTCAGTTGACCTCGCAAAACAGAAAACAGAATAACAGTTAGAATGTGACCAAAAACAGCAATCTGGGTTCGAATCCCGGTCGCGGCAGGCCATACCCTTCTATGAAAATTTGACAAAGATGTCAATTTTCCTCCATATGTGGGAAGTTGCCGGCTGTTTGTGGAAGGGGAAGTTAGTACTGGTTAGCATACAATCCATTAATACATCCATCCAAATTGCAATGAAGCCAATATATTCAATGATGCATTATTACACATGCTCAGTCTACCTCAAAATATGACACTTCCTGAATAATTGATAGGAAACTAGACAACCATCAAATAAACCATAATTTCCATCTAGTTCCACCACAATATTCATTCTTAGTGGAAGCGTCCACAACCAGTTTAACCAAGATTCCCTACTTTCGTCCAACTGCAGAGCACACCACATATATTACTTTTACCCCTATATGTCCAACTTGAATCTAAATACGCGACTCGGAGCACCTGGCCGGTAAGGAGCCTACAACTCAAATTGGGATGCAGAAGGATAGTTAACCTATAAGCTGAAATAAACAAAAAATCCAATTGTGTGTAAGGAACCTGTGTAATACACACCTATATAGTGTACTACAGGGGGAGCAGACCCACAGAAATCCACAGGCAGACAGATCTGGATTGTGAATATAGCAATGAATATTCCTCGTAAGGCTTTCCATGACAAAAGATGAAGAGTAGTGATGTGAATGTATGTGACAGTGAGTGTGTGAGTGTATTGTGTGAGTGTGTGACTAGATTAACATACCTGAAAATGCATGAACAAATGAATCTATGGACCTGAAAAATGTATTATTTACAAACGAAGGATACCAAGTAACGGCACCAGCCTTTTCCTACTCTCCTATTCAATTCATAGTGGCATCAGTTCACATATTCTAAGCCGGAGTCGAGGTCCGGAAGATACGCTTATGAGAACCTAGTCATACTTAAAATGAATGAATGGAGAGATTACTTTCCTTGTCCGCAAATTAGCATTCATTTGATAGATTTTCAGATAAACCAGAAAGAAAATATAAAAAGACCTTACCATTTTCAATGTGCTACCTGGTTCCCAAGGGAATCCACATAACACCATCTTCCCAATGTATCCAAGTTGTGCCATCTTCTTGTAGTATCCTCTGTTGACTGAGGGACTCTACATTACAATGTAGAGTCCCTGGTTGACCTCGCAAATAGAAAAAAAGAAAAACAATTAGAAAGTTCTTAAAACAGGATAAATAAGCATTTCATAATTTCAAAAGAGAGTAGTGTTCACATGAATCTATGGACCAGAAAATACGTCATTTACAAACGAAGGAAAAAAAGTAACGGCACCAGCCTTTTCTTACTCTCCTATTCAATTCATAGTGGCTTCAGTTCACATATTCTACACCACTTTCACCAAACAGAGCGTCTAAAAGCCACATAACCTTTAACCAACCATCTATAGAACACTCAGCAAAAAGGAGAGAAGAATTATTATGCAGACACGCAAATTTCATTATAGATTTTGTCTACATAATCGGACCCACTGAGGTTTTTGCGCAGGAATCAAGTGATATGCCAGTGCACTCAAGGTTATACGTACATATAACTTACTGAGGCCTCATGCCAAATCACCTCCCCAGTATGTAAACATACCGTCGCCCGGAAGGCATTTAACATGTGGCAGCCTAACGGCTGTTACACTAAACATAACACAATCATCCCACTAGCTGAGTGCTCAGAAAATAATTAAGCCAAATTTGACTCTTAGGCGATGTCGAGATCCGGAGGATAAGTTTACGTGAACCTAGCCATACTTAAAATGAATGAATGGAGAGATTACTTTCCTTGTCAGCAAATTAGCATTCATCTGATATAGTCCAGGAAAACTGGTTAGGTGAACCTGTTGCCGTATATAAGTAAAAAATCGTTGAAAAACGGCATCAAACTCTGGTGACAAGCAGTCACATAAAAACATAAAAACAAATCATATGGACCAGAAAGAAAGACAAAAAATACCTTTTTCAATGTGCTGGCTGGTTTCCAAGGGCATCTACGTATCACCATCTTCCCACGGTATCCTCATTGTGCCATCTTCCTGTAGTATCCTCTGTTGACCTTGCTAAATAGAAAATATAATAGCAATTAGAATGTGCTTAAATACAGGATAAACAACATTTTCATTAATTTGTAAATAACTTTGCGGGATCATTCATCCATCCAACAAACAAAAATTTCAGTTGTGTGTAAGGAACCTATGTAGCTCACACCTATATAGTGCGCTACAGGGGCTAAGAAAAAAACAGACAGATCTGGATTGCGATTAAAGCTGTGAATATTCATAGTAAGTCCTTTCATGACAAAAGATGAAGAATGCACATATTTGTAAATTAAAGATAGAGATTTACTAACGTTTGTAAAGTGCTGGTAATTAAGGTCATCCACATATCATCATCTTCTCATAGTATCAACATCATGCCATCTTCCAGTAGTATCCACATTGTGCCATCATTGACTTCAGAAAGAAGTGAAAATCAATTGAATATGAACCAGACAGGATAAATACACATTTTTGTTACTTCAGAACTGAGTTTGTGAGCTCATTCATTCATCAAACTTGTGATAAAATCAATTATTTAATGGTGCATTATGACACATGTTCCATCTAGTGATTAAAGCAATGAATTTTCAAAGTAAGGCATTTTATGACAAAAGATGAGGAATAGAGATATGAATGTAATAGTATTGCATGTGTTTGTGTGTTTGATGTATATGTAAGCATGTGACTCACGGATGCTACTTATGAATAAACGCTAATATAGATACAAAATTTGACTCAAACCAACCGTTCATAAATTTATTATTCCAAGTATTGCTGGCAGCAGGAAATATACAAACATGTTACTATCTATTATACAGAACATCACAAAACATTTAGACTGCAACCACATCTTCAAGACAATCTATCATTCACAAACCAATAAGTGTGATGCTTGTTTCTCTTATTTCATTTTTGTTTTTAACTAAAAGAATGGAATAAATAAAGTGATATATTTAATTTTCAGTTTAGACAAAATTGCAAAGTGATATAAGGTTAGCTTACTTCAAATACTGTCCCTTCATTGTCCCTTTTTCTGTATGTCCTCAGATTTATTTCATTTACACTATCTTTGATCTTGAGGCTAGTGAAGCTTACAACTACCTGTATTATCGTAATCTTTGTGACCTTTTCATGAAAACAATAAATTGAGGAAGATAAACAGATACACATTCTCAATGGAAATACAAGTATCATAGTGCAGGTTTATTTGTAATTTGTCCAATAATTCGTGTATTAATAAAATCACAGGTACCGATCAATGTGGTAAAATGAATTAATTAAACACTTTTTAATAGAGAATACTTTAAGAAAATGCTTATTGGGTTAAAAATAAATGTCATACATCGAGCACATTGAAATACACAAACATACCTTTAGAAGTTATTCTTTTCTTCCATGATAAAGCTTCTTTGGCTAGACCTAACCATCGTCATCCTATAATGAATATGTAACAAGAAATTAGACGGGAGTATCACTGGAGTATCAATTCATGTATTTTGCTGGATAAATCATGCATTTTACTGGATAAATCTGAATTATTAACAGAATGTAAGATGCAAAAAATATGATTCTGCTAAAACGCGAACTTTACTAACACATTCACATATACACCACGAGTATATATACAAATTATAATCATTTAAATTAATATCAACAGTTGTTTCAATAAATGAAAAATGTATTCATAAAATAAAGCAACGAATAAGATATATCAATTAAATAATACATTACTCGTAGTTGAAACAATGACTGTACAATTCCCAAAACACGTCCTTTCATTGTGTTTTACTAGTCACTAATGCCGTTGCCCGCGAAAAATTTAGCATAATTCACTCAAAACTAAGCACGCCCTTGGATATCTGAATACAATTAGAATCACGTGATATCATTGGTTAAACTTCTTTTTCTTAATCCTTTTATCGTCACAATGAATCACGTTTTTCGTATAAATCAATCCTTCGGAGTGCTCGTGTGTAAACACATTAGCCACACAATTATGTACGTGTACACCGACTCGGAAATGACAATCAAAGTACTGAAAGTACTGATGGAAGAGGATTAATGTCATTAACACCAAATAATAAGGCCATACCAAATTAGCGTCCGCAGACGGAAAGGTTTTGATCACCTGAGTCATATGAAAATCATATCGTATCAAATATTGAATATTTGACCATTTGAAATGTCTTTATTAAACCATTACATGCTGGAACGACTTGTTTTGTATCAATATGACTTCCATTCGTCAAAATCTGTCAATATCATGCTTTTGTTTTAAGAAATGAAATATATTTATTCCTGCTGAGTGACTGTTTGAACTTTTGATAGAAGCTGATATTTTGGGACAATTAACAGGGAATTTTGTGTGTTTTTTTCATGAGGCAGTTGTTTGTTTTTCCGGACAGCTGGATACGATTTTGAACCTCAATGTTACGCTAAACATAGATACGATTTGCTATGGCCTAATTATGATGAATGGAAAAAATACTAAGGACTTTGTATTGTGAATATCCATCCATGAAGTTCATAATTTATTGTTTATGGTTTTTATGTTTGCTATTACGATTTTTAACAGTAACAGAACATTTGAGCAACCTTCAAGAAGTACAATATGTGGCTTGTAGCTAATTATGTTCAGGGTCAATATGTGTTCGTATATCAATTTATCCAGTAACTCACAAGACCTTAAATCTGCAAAAGTAATGAAAATCATTTTCTTAAAATTCATTCTGAAATAAAATTGTATTAAATGAATTTATTCACAAAAACTTCAAGAATACTATGCAACCATCTACTTCTTAAGTTGACAATGCATGAACTATTTAGTCGAGGAATAAAACACAAAATAACGCTAAAACACAGCATTGAAACTGCGCAATGTCTTATTCATTTGACAGTTTTGAAATCTCAATCGGTCCAGGCCCGCGAACACCCACCCCAATTAAATTCCCCCACCCCCAGTTTCTGAAAATGGCGAAGATTTGTTCATAATTACACTACAGTACACTTAACAGTAAAAACGAAACAAAAACGGAATTGAAATTTCAACCAGATACTACTTCAGTGGAATCACAAACACATACTTGATTGAAATAGCTAATACCAAACAAAGTCCCATTTACCAATTTACGTGTTTTTTTCTGCACACAATTAGAAATGTCAATCCACAATTTTAATCCTTTGACGTCACCAACGATGACGTATCACACAAATGTAATAGATGACCTATTTCTTAGTCACGTGACCGCCAATCCACAGGAGCTATTAAATTGTAAATAAATGAGAAGGCGGAGCTACGACTTATCGGCAAGCGTCTTGCGTTCGAAGCTGTCATTGGTTGATCGGTGAATGGCAATATATTAATGTCGGCTTCCTTTTTGATGTCATTAAATTTTCTTTGATACTGTTTTCTGTTACGACTTCTTAAACAATTCACCGCCTTTGATTAAACCGGAACAATACTAAATTTAAAATAATGAAAGTATTTAATTCACCTTCGGGACGACGTTTGAAGACTTCACTCAAATATTAATACACGTAGCAGAACAGAACAGAACAGAATGTTTATTCAGCATGAACACATGGTGTTCGTCGCCATTATAATCTTTGGCGGTACACCTACTATAGTTATACACATTGCATAGCAATATATAAATGACATAAAAAATATATGTTGATAACAGAAAAGTGCAGTAACATACTAGTTAGACAATACATTTCTACTGCGGTACAATTAAACTAGACTAACAGAGTAAGAGTTTATTTCTAAGCTTGGTAGCCTTGTAAATATACTTGGCTAACTTAACTGTCAAACATTTACTTTTACAAGATAACATATATTCAAACTTATGCAAAGTAGGCCAATGGCAATAGTATCTAGGAAATAATTCATTTCTACGGTTTCTATAACACGGACAAACCAGAACAAAATGATGCTCATTTTCAATACAATTCATATTACATTTCAGACAAGTTCTAGCATTTACTTGTGTATTATTGTAACGACCTTCTTCAATAGCAAGCTTATGAGCTGCGCATCTCATACGTACAATGCAGTACGAAATTTTTCATTTCTTACAAAATCCAAGTAGTTTTCATATTCAAATATATTTTATACAATTTAAATGTTCTTAGTTTTGGTGACTCCTGAACTAAACTATACCAATGTTGCAGATATTGATCACGAACTGTTTGAAGTATTAAATTCAACTGGATATTAGAGATTGATCCCATAAATTAGAAAAACCTAATTCATCTAACAACGTTTTGACATTTAAAGACCAAACATTAACAAAATTGCCAAAAATATCTCTTTGGTTAAACAGCTTAAAACATAATGTAGAAGGATCTTTGATAATATCAAACCAATATCTAAGAATTCTGGTTTTACGAATAACAAACAGTGGGAGTCGTCCGAGTTCCCATAAACAGCTAATTCGATGTTTGCTGTCGTACATTTAACAATCGTTTCAAAAATGTAGTATGAATTTTCTCAATGTCGGGTCCTTTATGGAATCCCCATACTTCAGACCCATAAAACAAGATAGAAGTCACCATAGCATCAAATAATTTCAATTTATCTGCTGTAACTAAATCTATTTTGTCGAACAAAGAATGTAAACTAAACATGGCTCTTGAGGCTTGACGTGCAAGGGATTTCTGCGTTTGAAAATAACAACCATTTGAGGAAAGTACAACTCCTAAATATTTAAATTTAGAGACAACAGTTAATTTAGTAACATTATAGACAAATTCTACATTTTCTTGCCGATTGCCTTTATTACATACCATCACAAATGTTTTTTCAGTATAATCAGAAATACCCCAGGTAGTACAATACATATATAAATTATCCAACATTTGTTGGAGACCCTCTTTCGAATAAGACATAAGCACAGTGTCATCTGCCAATAACAATACAAATAAACTCAGATCATCCACTGAAAACGTATCAAAAGTGCCTTCACTTAAGACTGAGTACATATCATTTATAAACATTAAAAACAACAGGGGAGACAATGGTTCACCTTGTTTAAAGCTTTCTGTGATATTTCCATTTACCCGTACAGATGATCTTACATTTTCATACATTTTACGAATTATATTAACAAATTTAGTTGAAACGCCGATTCCAAGTAATTTATAAAATATACCATTTCTTTAGACAACATCAAAAGCCTTGCGAAAATCTACAAAGGCACAATAGAGTTTTTTGTTTTCATTTTTTACAACTTTGTTAATGATAGAATTTAAGGCAAAAATACAATCAATAGTACTTTTATTACGTCTGAAACCAAACTGGAATGGGTTAAGTTTGTCATTACCTTCGGTCCAATTTCTCAATCTAGAATCAAGGATAATAGAAAAAATCTTCGCAAATATACTGCTTAGAGTAATCCCTCTATAATTATTTACATTATTCAATTCACCCTTCTTAGGGACTGGAACAATTATACCATTTGTCCAGCTTCGAGGATAAATACAATTGGAATACATATGATTAAACAATTTACATAACAATGGTGCTAAATGATTACTGCATTCAATAAACATTTCAGGCAACAAATTGTCACAGTCGCCGCTTTTGCCGCGTTTTAGCGAAGAGATCGCCCATGTTACTTCGTTCAATTAAATATCTGAGTCTAACAGATCGACATTAATATTTGTGGTATCATTTATCAAAAATCTCTCAACATTGTCATCACTGAATTTATCAGAATCAGAAAAAAACATTTCTAAAATGGTTAAGAAAGTGTTTAGCGTCGGTAAATGCGTCGACTATCTATCATTAAGTTGTAATGTTCATCTGTTCGACCCTTGTTATAAAGTCTATTGTAATAACGAAGTTTACGTTTTGCAAGTTCACAATCTTTGGTGAACCAAGGATTTTTATATATATCGCATTTGACATAATTATGTTAAAATTAGATACATTCTCAATTAGAGAACACCTCAATATTACGACTAACTTATAATAACGATGACTTATTTTCAGACCGGCTCTGAGTAATTCCCCAATAATTCAACTTGATAATGAGACTACCTCATCAATCAATCAATCGCTTGTATTGTGTTTTCTTATTTTCTGTGTGTAGTAAGCCATATTCATGCTTCTTATTTTCTGTGTGTAGTAAGCCATATTCATGCTTCTTATTTTCTGTGTGTAGTAAGCCATATTCATGCTGTTATACATATATATAATGACCATAGGCACTTAATGCCTTTTTGTCAAATAAAGTATTTATGTATGTATGGATGGAGTATAGATGGATGATGGATGGATACATGCATGCATGTTTGTATGTATAGTTTAGGTACGAGAAATAGGTTGAATATATCAGGATACAGAAAACATGTAAAATAATAGTTGATCGTTAGAAATATCTTTATTTGAGGTGTGGATCAAGCGTTTTAATGGACAGACATACTCTGTGACCTATGAAATACATAATTGTATTTATTATCCTTTAGCCTCATAAGCATATTTTGGACTCCTCCAAAGTCAAAGCCAATATACAAAATATCAATTTATTTATGAAAAATGGGCTATTTCTCTTTAGCATAGCGGAAATATTTAGGCAAAAGACGCCATTACTCATTACAAGCAATGGCTTCTTTTGCCACAATACTTTCAAAAGTCGTCTACTTCAGGGAAGTGCGGTATTATAAAGCAAAGGGTTATACTACTCGGCTCTTGTAGACAAGTGACAATCACTAACAACTCATGTAGAACATTTCAAAATCTGTCCACTACAGTCCACTCAGTACTTTGATTCCGCTATGTTTTCATAATCGGAGTCACGTGATCTTCCTCACTGTATGTGGAGCGACTCAACGCACGTTATGTTCGTGCAAAAAATGCAAATGGAAAATCTGTACGGAAGACCGGTTTCGCGAATAAGTTTTATGACACATAGCACACGTTAGTAATACACGTGTATCGTATTTAAGCCCATACACGCAAATCTTTAATATGAAAGTTCACCTAATAATTATTTCATGTAATAACCAAAATGAATAAAAATTCCGACCAAAGTACCAGTGACACAAGTACCAGTGATACAAATACCAGTGACATAAGTACTAGTGACATAAGAACCAGTGACACAAGTACCAGTGACACAAATACCAGTGACATAAGTACTAGTGACATAAGAACCAGTGACACAAGTACCAGTGACATGACACAAGTACCAGTGACACAAGTACCAGTCACACAAGTGCCAGTTACACAGTTAAATAAATGAGGATTATATTTCACAATTTGAATCAATCAACAGAAAAAATAAATATATATTGTTTCTGTGGCGTCCCCAATATTTTTGCAATCACGTGCACAACAGAGTCTCGATAAAGCTTTTGAAACCACAGACAGTAGAAGCTGATCTACTGTAAAACTGTGGTGATCAGAATGATACATTTGGAACAAATTTGGGTGTTTTAGATAATCAGATGCTAGCTGTCAAAGGTTCGTTTTTAAAACTGTTATTCCAAAATGACGAACTTCTCCAACAGAATACTTATTATGAAACTGGTAAATTTGACAATGTGGCCGTTACAAACAAGCAAAATTTATTCGCAATATTTTAATTTTTTACTTGACTTTGGTCAAGAGGAAAATGTTGTTGACTGCTGGCGTGTATAAGAATCGGATTCCTAAAAGAAATAACACCTTTCCTAAAATATTACCTTACCCCCAACACAAGTCCACTCAACAGACGCATTTATGAAACCACAGGTCCTAAAAGACGCCCATCGTTCACACGCAACTCCAACTTACATTTTTTTGCGCTACAGCTCAGGTTTAAGCCCCGATTTTCATTTTTTCCGACACCTCTGCAAAATGATGATATTGTCCCTGAAAACATTTGAGAAAATAATTCATCAAGTACAATATTTCCGATAGGTTTTCGATTTTTTAATTCGACCCATTCAGTTCAACTAGATAAAAAAAACCGCAACATTTCACACCCTATAATTACCGAGCTACGGACATCCAAAGGGTCGCATTTGAAACTAAAATTTTGCCAAAAATCCAAACTTTCCCTTTTTAACACAAAAAGAACACCAAAACACACAAAATACATCAATAAGACATGCAAACAGCAGTCTAAATACGATTATATAAAAATCATTTACAATTATTTTACAACCAAACTCTCAGGTCTGTACGACTCCTACTTGGATGTCCATCACAACCAAATAAAATACACCAAATTCAACAATTTTCACTCAATTTAAGTAATATTTATCATAATTAAGCCGAATGTTTTACATCATTGTATTTATTTCAACAACATTCAACAAAACATAAATTTCATCATTTTCATCACTTTTGTCCGTCCGATTGGCTACAAGCACCAAAGTTACACAAATCGCCCATTTTTCAGATTTTTTTCACCAAATTTAACCCGCTCTAAAATGATATCACCAAACATATTCGCTTCAAATCTTTTTTTATATCATACCTTCCACTGAAGTTTTACAAAAAATACAAACTTAGCCAACGACGACTCAATCTGAAAAATCCTTAAAAACGCACAAGTCATACATTTTAACTCATTCAAAATTAGTTAATATCTAATATTTTCATTCATTTATGCAAATAGACTTCCCGCTTCATATTATTAATACTTACTTCATGTTTACGCCATACAAACACTTTTTCTGTTTTTTTTTTCACCATTTCAACTGCATCTCAAATTACTTAGAATTAAGATATCAAATTCAAATGTTTGTATATTGCCCGTTGTCTACAAGAATTCGACGACCAAACCAACAAACTTTAAACATCAAGCCTCAAAATTATATCACTAAATACACAAAGTGAAACCTAATATCACTATTACAACTTTAAAAATACTCATATTACATATTCGTATATATCTCACGTTCTCACATATATACTCAAAATACACTCATCTTCATACAAAATTAACCATTCTACCGCTGTTCATCCGTCCGTACGACCCAAAAATTATACTAAAGGAACCATTTTCCACCTAAATATTTCCACTAATATTTTATCATAACTTCATTAAGTGTACTCACAAACACATATTTTACTCCTTAAAAGATACGCACTTAAATTAGGTGTTGTTTGCGTCCGTACGCCTCGTAAAACTAATTCACAATTCTCAATACATTCACAAATACACCAATTCATCTTAAATTTCAGCCATCTAAACTTCATTAATTATACCTATATAAACCTTCGATAGCTATTCACATAAGCTTTATCAACCTACCAAATATAATCTCTAGCACTGTTCGTCCGCCCATACGAGCTTTAAAGCCTCCCACAAACATGCATTTTCTCATATTGTATATACAGAAAATCATCTACGCGCATCTTCTTACACATTTTATCACCCACATGGGCACCAGATCGATTTGAATATGGTTTCAAACGATCGCAACGATGACCAGGAAACGTACCAATATGACCATGTATTATATGGCTATACGCCAAGTCCCTTGGGCTGAAACCGGCTTCAAAACCACTCACAATCCTTCTGAATAATCATATCTCAGTGACAGTGTCTTTGCGAACCTTCTTAGACATGCCATGAGACCCAGGTACTCAAATATATGCTTAATTGATAGCCAGTACCCGCACGTACAATATTGTGTATCATAGGGGTATGCACCAGATCCTAAGGTCTCGATCCGACTCGATAACTAATGACAAGCTTTCAAAATAGTGATGTTCTATATGTTCGTCATTTTCTTTTGAACAGTTTTATACATGCTGTGACCCTATGGGTATCCCAGCTACTTAAAATTAATCTCAAACAGTAGCCACGGCCCTTACTTTCACGACTATGTGTCATATGGGTATGCACCAAGTCTCTGGGGCTCGGACCGGCTCAAAAACCGCTGACATACTTTCAAAATGGTAATATTGTCTATGGCAAAATTGCTTTTTTGTAAATTTCTAAGACACGCTGTAACCTCCAGGATATCCAAGAAACCTGAATATTGTCTTAAACGATAGCTAAGATCCGTACATAAGCATTATCTTGAAGGTACATGTTGAAAAATGGCTAAATATTGAGATTTTGCAAATAAGGTCGACATTCTTAGACATGCCATGAACCATAATTACTAGGACCCGTACATACACAACCATGTATCATACGAGTATAAGCTAGGTCATAGAGGCCCGAACTCTTTCATAATCAAATTTGGCAAAATTACTCTCCCTGACTTCCATACATTGCATCCTGTGATCATCATGGATGCCGTAAAGGCCTGGTTATGGTCTCATTTGTTAGGTTAAGACATATATCTACAGATGCTGGCAATATAATGGCTATATCTTGTAAAATGCACTTTGAAAATAAAACAATAAAAAAATATACACAAATATTTGCCGCCTACCACAATTGAAGAAAACATGACTCTGAAAATATTATTATTGAAACTGTTACCATGACGACAATAAGAATTTTTTGCTATTGATTGTATAAACTGCATATGTCCTTGTAATAGATGACATAAAAAAATAAAATCGACGTTTTATTGCAGTATTCAATTGGTTGTCATGGTAACATTATTTGTTTATTTATTTATTTACTTTTTTTATTATTATAGTAGAAGAAATATTCTCAAAAAGATATTTTTAAAATACACATTATATTGTTACAAACGAGGTTTTACACAAGTGTAAAGTGACTGTGAAGGAATTGTGTAACACATGTTTTTGCAATGGGAAGGGAGGACAAACTGTTGTTTCAGATGTAAACAAGAATTTGCAGAGACTGTCAAAAACAGGTTTTCCTTCTTCAGATGCTTACTATATTCCAAACAATAAGTCAAAAGGTGGAAACATTTTGCCTATGTCAGACAAGTTTGATATTAATAGCTCATACTGGCAAATTAAACAAAGGGCCATAATTGTTTCAAAAATGATCAAATTACAAAACCCCAGTAATGTGCACTGGGTCACTTGATGACAATAGTTCAATTGTAGCCATAAAATTGCATATATGCAAAATAAACAAAGGACCATAAATCCGCCAAAAGTAATCAAATCACAAAACCTGACAACAAGAGTTGGGTCACTTGATGACGATAGTTGTTAGAAAGTTTGATTGAAATCTTCTGAGAAATGTTGTGTGCAGAAGAGTATTTTTCTATACATTACCTGTGTGCAAAATACACAAAGGGTCATTAATTTCGCTCAAAACGATTAAAACACCAACAACATATGTTGGGGTACTTAGTGACAATAGTTCTGTGAGTTTTGTTGAAAGCCCTAGAGATATGTAGGAGAAGTTTAAAGAAAATTACATGAGCAAAAATTAAACTTTCGCGTAACAGTGACTTTGACCTTTTGATCTATAACCACCAAATACAATCCAAAAGGAGTTCTTTATGTAAGCATACTATATATAACATTTGGTGAGAATCTGTCATTTAAAACGAAAGTAACTGAGTGGAAATCAATTGTTGATGCCTGCCGCCCACTCGCCCATCTGCACGTTGCTGACATGCGGCATTCTAATAACCAAATTCTCCAATGGATAGTTAATAAAAATTTACATTAGTTGTTTCTGGAATAAACTTACAAAGGAAACACACAAATTTGTTTTTGTGTTTATTATCTAAACTGATATACATGCATATTCATGAACGTTTAAACGAATACTGATAATATTGTGTACCTAAATGAGAAAAATGTTCACATGACTTCTTCTGCAGCATCATCTAGAAAACAAGAGCCACCGCGAGCGGGGTCGTTCTTTTTTCTATTGCCAATGAGGGTTTATCTGGATAAAAGTAATTTTTATGAATTTTAAGGCCATTTTATACAGTGTACCTAACAATTTTTTAACTTTATAAATCATTTTGGTAACTTTTGAGTTTCATGAAAATTGGGGAAGATCCAATGCAAACCGTGACTTCTAGAAGGTAAACAAGAGATTTGACCTATTGACCTAGTTTGTGACCTGGGATGATCCATGTTCGAACCTGTCCAATACATCATGAAGACAAACATTTTAACACAGTTAACAAAGATCCCATTAAAACTGTGGCCTCTAGAGGGTTAACAAGGTTTTTCAATGATTTGGCCTGATGACCTAATTTTTTGCCCCAGATGACCCATGTTCAAACCTAACCAAGACATCATTAAGAAAACAATTTTTACAAGGTAGGTTTGGTGAAGATTCAACAAAAAATTGTGACATATAGAGCATTAACAATGTTTTCAGGTGCGTTGACCTAGTGACCTAGTTTTTGACCGGAGATGACCCATATTCACATAATTTTACAAGATCATTAATACAAACATTCAAACAAAGTTTCGTGAAGATCCAGGTGAGCTAAAACATAATTTTCTTTTTCCTATTTTCAATATTGCTATTTTTTCCCAAAGCAAAATAGAACAGCAAAATCAACTAATTCAGAATCATATTGTAGTAACTGTCTTAATCTAAATTGGAAGTTATAGAGTGGACAATTGCATAACAGTGTTTGGGCTACATATTATGTTTTGTTTTTATGTGACTTATTGTCACTGGGATTTAACACCGTTTTTCAACAATTTTTCAGTTATATACGACAACCAGTTCATCTAACCAGTTTTTCTGAACTGTATTCTAACCAGTACTAACTAAACCTTCCACAAAGAGCAGGCAACTTCTCCAAATATGGAGGAAAATTGACTTTTTTGCCAAACTTTCATAGAAGAGTATGACCTGCCGCAACCGGGATTTGAACCCGGTTCTCTGGGTTACAAGTTCAGCACTCTAACCACTGGACTAAGGCCTCGACCGGGTTACATATTAAGTGGAGTTGTCAATTGGCTAGGAAATCTTGGATGATGCAATAGAGAGTAACTAGAGTTAGCTATCTAAGTATAATGATGCTTCAGGAATGTAAATTTATTTAACCCGTCTATATATTGAGACAAATATATTTTGTACTTTTTTAAAAAATAAACAATGCAAAGAACTAGAAAGTAGGCAAAAAGGTCAATGTCTAGTTAAACAGTTATAAAAATTCAATAGCACAACATAAACTGCCTGTTACAGGTCATTACAAGGTAAAGTTTATATATAAACAATTCAACATATCAGATTGTCATATAAGTTTTTTTAAGTCTGAATCAAACTTTCTCCATTAATAACATTTACATCAATTCTAGCAAAAGTAAAATAATTACTTATGACCTCTAGGTTGAAATGACTTTGGTTGTCAATGTCATTTCAATCTAGAGGTCATACATAATTCATTCAATATATTTGTTTTGTTCAATGTTGTTTCCATGTACGAACACAACGTATTAAGAAATAAAAGAAAATTACGATCAATGTTATAGTTTCCGGGCAGCAATGGCAACAGCAAGGTAACAACAACATAACTAGAGCAATACCTCAACTCTTTCTTTAAAAAAGTCGAGCTTGAGAATAAAGAAAATGGCAAAAAAGTGTATTTGCAAATTTGTGCGATTTTCTCATATTTTGATTATGAAAAAATAAGTTTCAAAGTTTTAAATTTAGTACTTTATAATAACCACAGAAACTAAAACCAAAAAAAAGGAAGTGTCAACATTTTCAAGGGCAATAATCAAAGCAAAAAACTGAAGTAGTTATAACCTTTGCATGCAGTATGTATTTTGTAAGTTTATAAGCTTTTAAATGTTTTGCTTTTGACAGTTAAACAGAAAATAAAGAAATATCACCTTTTTGAGATTATTGCCATGAACTCAGAATTTCTATTTGACATCAGCAAAATTATGCCATTTAAAATAAGCAAGAATTTAACTTGTTTTTCTGAAATGGCTAGGCTGCTATAAACAAAGTTTAACAAATATATGATTAATTTGGTGGTGTGGTCTCAAATCCTCTTATTTAAGGCAAAAATTTCCTTCACTGAATGTTGAAGAAAGTTCGAACTCCTGCATTGAATTGTATGGGTAATTTTGTTATGACCAATTGCATGAACTCTTCTTTTGTGATCTTTGCAATTTGTTGTTTGATCATTCTTTCCTGGTTTTGTTTAAATACAGTTGTTTTATTGCTAGTCTCACTTCCTTTATTGAAATTGAACGCTAATTGGCAAGTTTCTTCTACATTGTTTGCTGATAAGCAGGTCTGGCAATGGTTATTTACAAACTTCTTCTGATTACATCCTGTAATGAATGAATAAATTTACTAAAAAGCAAAACTGAAGAATGCAGCAGTTTATGACAAGCACTCTAACATGACCATCAACATGTTAACTCTTCCAATTTCATTCTTGTTTGAGTGAATTATAATGCAGAATTTTATTTTTATGAATTGTGACCTTCATCTCTGACATTGGGTTGGTGTTACAAAAGGAAGAAATTATAGGATTTTGCACATATATTAGCTTCGCAATTTTATGAAACATAATCATTTTCAGATGCAGGAAAATATTTTCTGTAAAGTTATGAAGTACATAGGCACTAAGCTCCAGATTGAAAAATGGCTAAAATAAGAGTAAAATTGTTCATATCATAAAAAAAGGTTTTGTTTACAGAGTAGTAAGCTTTAAAAATAGACAAATGATAAAAAAATGTCACCTGAAAATATGTAAGCATTAAGATGTTTTGTCAAATTCAACCATTTAAAATGGTTATCTAAATCAGTTTAAGCGCCAGTGGCTTGGTTGATAGACCAGTGAACTTCATGTCAATTTTCCTCCTTGTGGAAGGGTTAGTTAGTACTGGTTAGAATACAGTCCAGGAAAACTGGTTAGGTGAACTGGTCGCCATATATAACTAAAAAATTGTTGAAAAACGGCGTTAAACACTGGTGACAATAAGGCACGTAAAAAACAAAAAAAAGACTGTTTATGTGAGATAAAGTCTGATGTTTGAATAAAAAAGAACTGCCAAGATACCTTTCTTTCCACAATAGTAATACACACCTACAGGATAAAAATCAGTGAAAGATCTAATATTCTAAACAGTCTACTGCATCAGTGATGAAGTCTGGATCATTTGTTTCAAAACTGTCAATGCTCTCAACATCTGGTGAAAACTGCACAAAGAAATAAACATAAGATGACAACTTAAATATACTGTTTTAACATAGCACTTTGCAAGTATGAAATAATATATTTTGCTCTAAATGGGGGAATAAAATTATGGTCTATTTTATATAAAATGTAATAATATCAAAGCTTCCAAACTTACTGTTGTGATAGTCTTGGGAAAAAATGTCCAACCTTAGAGATTCAGCTGTTATGAGCTATTTATATTGCCTGGAATGAAAACTGACACACAGCTTCCTCCTTATTTGTTTGGAATTGTATAACACATACTTGTATTCTGATGAACATTATAGCATATAAACTTTGCCTAGAAAAGGATGAGTAATGTAGGTCCAGGACAAGCCTTCAAAATTAACAGTCATTGAAAAGTTGTGCAGAGTCAAACAGAATTTGATATTGGATGTTCAGTGTACTGTGGTGACAGTCTACCAATTCAGTTATAAAGACTCCTTGAAAGACATCCACTTCCACATTTATACACAAATAATGGTTTTAAGAAATATATCAATATCACATTAATAATTAAAATCACAGGTAATATAACACAGTTGTATGTAGATTGGACTAAAGCTTGATAATAAGCAGTGAAACATTGTACTGATGTTATTTAGTGTTGATCATTAAATTAAATAAAGTTTATGTTTCAAGTGGATTCATCAGTTTAACATTTAAAAAGAGTCTTAATTGGTAGTTTTAAAAGCAGTCACAGAAAATATTCATACTTATATTTTAAAGCTCTTTATAAATGCACAGGAAGCAAACATAAAAGAAATGTTTTGTAGCTTTAATAAAAGCAAGAAACGATTAAGATGACATTATCTTGTGGAAAAGAAATCAAAATTTGAAAACATAGGGGAGCAGTAACAACAATACTTTGGAGCATTGACTTAACTAAGCAGTAATGTATGGAATTTCAAGAGACTGATCACTCAACAAAGGAAGACACTGTGCCAGTGTTGCCACTTTATGATGCTTCTCTTCTAAAATGCATTAAAATTAAAATTTGGTGATGAACAAACATAATCAAAATAAAATTGGACAAAAAAAATACCACAAGGGCAATGTTGTTTAAAATCGGCACAAAGTTTTATGAAGCCAGAGCAACCCTCTCGTACAGCAAACAATTTCAAAGACATTTATGTCAAAGAAATTGAATAAAAGATCATTCTTACCTCACATTTGGATAGAGGGGTTGATGTTAATTGATGTGTATTGTTGTTCTCTTTTTGATACAGAGCTGAAACAGTTATCGTGTCCCCGACATTGAATTGCTGCTCTGTATTTTGTGCAAATAGACACACTTTTGCTGCATGGGTTCTATCTGGCCTGTATTTCACTGGGGAGACCTGAATATTAAGGAAACAAGAAGTAATGATGAGCCATTATAACTCACCTGAACATTATTAAACATATCTCACCTAAAGTGAACAACTTTTAGATATATAACATGGTTAACCTAAGCATATACAACTTAGTGTTTAAATTTCAGCTCAAAAACAAAACGTGTAAGATCGGTCAATTGGAGGTCATATTTAAGTTTTATACATATATTTTCAGCTCTAGCATCCATGTTGTGTAGCTGAAAAAAGAATTTTTGTGCAAACTCATTTCAAAAGAGAACCAAAGGTTGATTACGTGATGTTATATTATTGTTTCTATTTCCAACTGTGCTAAAACATCTTTTGAAAAAGATTTCAACAATTAAATGCAGGTTAATTTTTGCAGCCTTTACAGCTAAATACTAGCTAGATAAAAAACAAACTTGCAGACTTCAGTTTTCAGAAATTATGATAATGTTGGAAAAGAAACCATTTTTGTACCTTTACAACTTTCCCTGTAACTTTTCTCCTGTAGTGTCCTGTTTTCAATGGCCTCCTTTAATGATAACTCTTCATCATTTCTGGCAAGAAAAGCAATGTTTTTTCTTCGGCTTCAAAAACTCCACAATATGAAATTGTACTGGATCCAACAACCCACACACCATTCTCTCCCTTTATTCATGAGAGCCCTTCTCTCATCATGGTAAATTTGTTTTTTTTTCTGATAAATTATATGGTATAAACTTCTGATCCTTTCACACCAATCGCAATAAAACAAGTCTTTGTTGTTGTTCTTTTTTGTATTTTTTTATTTTTCCAAATTTCCAAATGAGCCTACAATTACATGAATGGATTATAAAGGGAGAAGATACAAAAAAGAACATATAACCAGAATTTAAGTACATGGCTAAGTTATACTCATATAAACATTAATAGAAAGTAGAAGAGTTTTACAATTCGATAAATTATATTAAATGAAATAAATACACAAGTAGTAGACATTAGGTTACACTTCACTTATACATTATGCATTTTTTGTTATTTTATGGATCGTTTCATATTTAACTTTGGTTACTTTTTTGTGACCTTTAATATAGTATCCTCTTAGTTATCACCAGATCAGGCAATAATCACTTATGCATAAATCAAGAGAAAAACTGCCTTAAGATTGTAATGAAAGTGGATTAGAAAATGTTATCATTAATTTTACTTTTTCTGTATCATTTTGTGACCGTTATTTTGTTTTTTCATTATCATCTTAAGTTGTGTCAAAATAGGTAATAGCCACATCTGCAAAAATACAACCTAAGGTGGGTGAATGAAATTAAAATGTTCAACTATTGATATTAAAAAGAGACATGTAACACCGATTGACAGGAACAAGTTCTGAACAATGGTTATATATACTTGTATTTATTTTTGATTGCGGGATGTTACTGAATGTCTGTACTAAACCTATTCTTTTTTGAAAAATAAAAATCGCTTTAAAAAGGCAAAAATCATCGAGTGGGTGGTTTAAGTAAGCAATTAGAGCGGATTTGATAAAAACTTTGAGAAAGAGAGAGACATGAGAAGAACAAAAAAAATATCTTTGCTAATTTATTAATGTGAATATATATCACCTGTCCTGTATATGTGTGACCGCTGCTAAGAGAGCCCATAAGTTTTTTTTAAATTTTTAAAAACTAAATGTTTTCAAGGCATTAAATTTTTCGATTTTATAGTACAGAATAATTCGTTTTTCAACTGCTTCAATATTTGGAATAGAAGAGTTCAATTTACATTGATATATATGTTATTTTGCAATAAGAAGTATTTTATTCATGACAATTTTAATATTCCAATAATCTAAAATTAAATCAAGTTTTGTCCAATTTGTATCGATATTAGAGCAATTTTCTGGTAACCCCATCTACTTAAATTTTGCCAGAATGTCTGAGTAATTTCACAATCATCGAACAAATGAATTAAAGTTTCTGGGTGAGAATTACAAAATGTACATAAGTTATTATTGCATAAACCCATTTTATATAATGGATACTTAGTTCCTAAAATTCTACGATTGATTTTGTATTGGAAACATTGAAATTTGGAATCTTTTGATATTTTAAATGGTAACTTATAGATCGCAATTCTATTGGTTTGGTATTGATTTCTCTTTCTCATTTTCTCGTTGCCTTTGATACTTTATTATTTTTTATGACAACTTCATAAAATGGTCAACAACCCCTATCATAGGTTGATTAGGATTGGATTCATTTGTCCCTTTGAGTACTATTTGTACTGAATCTAAGTATATACGAAATGAATGTATCATGCTTTCATATTGTAAAAAATTGTTATTATCGAATATTTATGTTGAAATTCTTCGTACGTGCAAAAGGAGTCATTATTTTTCATAAGGTATTTGTTGGGAATACTCCTGTATTAAGGTAGATTTGTCAAAGAATGGTTTACCTGCGATTTTAAAGTTAATATTATTCCAAACTGGTAGTGACAAAAATTCACGCCAGTATGTTACAGTGTAGGATTCACATAAACAGACATAGCTAGTCCAGACATTTTGCCATTTTCATTGGGAATATTCAATATTAGCTGTTGTGTATTAGGATATAAACCACCTCCAGAACTTATTGTATTATATTGTTAAGTTTGTATATCTGTATATTAAATTAGTCTAGTATAGAAACCCACAGTGTACACTTGCCTATTAGACCACTACATAACAATCTGGCGACGAGAAATAATACTAGATACATTTGACTAAAATGGCTACTTCTGCGATTGGAAATGTTGGAGAATTTTCAGAATGTGGTGAATTTTTTCAAGGCGAATCGAATTCCAGATGAAAAACAGGTTGCAGCATTCCTAAGTTTGATTGGTGTAAAAACTTACAGCTTAATAAGGAATTTAACAACACCAGATAATCCGGCTTCAAAACCTCTACAGGATTTATTTGAATTATTAAGTGGACATTTTACTCCAAAGCCACGAGTTATTGCAGAAAGATTTCGGTTTATGAAAATAGATCAGAATGACGGTGAGCAGATTCATGTTTATTCAGCAGAATTAAGACGCTTATTAGAACATTGTGGCTTTGGCACCAATCTAAATGAAACATTAAGAGACAAGCTAGTTTGTGGAATAAGATCTGAGGCAATTCAGAAAAAGCTGTTATCACACTTGATAAGTGTACGAAATTGCAATTGCAATGAAAACTGCAGCCTATGATACAGAAAAGCTGCACAGTGCTGCCCAATCAAAGCAGACAGTAAACAAAGAGCAAAAAGGGGGACAAAAGGCTACGAAAAAGGGCCCAATCGCAGAAAAACAGGAAGTGCTACCGCTGTGGAAAATCATATCATTTACCACAAGACTGTTTCCCCGAAAATGCTGTCTGCAAATATTGCCACAAGACAAGGCATATTGAAATTGCATGCTTAGCAAAAAAAAACAGTAGCCAGGCTAGTGGGAAACGCACAAAAGTCAAGGGAACCAATTACGTGGATATTAACAATATGCTTACACTGAACATAAATCAGGGGAATAGCAGTGATAACATAACAGTCTCGCCCATAGTTAACGGCAAACAGCCGAAAATGGAGATTGACACAGGGCTAGCAATATCAGTTATGCCACTCAGGACTTATCAACAATTATTCAGGAATAAACAAAGACAAACACTATGCAAGGGCTGTATCAATACAATCGGTTGGTCATGGACATGGCTTAAGCTAGCGCAATATGGCAGCGAACAATTGATTAAATATTGAAAGGAATACATGGAACAAGCTGCACTATCGATGACCTAATTATCACGGGCTCCTCAGAAGGAGACGATCTCAAGAACCTAGAAGCTGTTTTGCAGCGATTGACTGAATATAACCTAGGCGCAAGACTAGAAAAATGTAGGTTCTCCTAAGACAAAATCACATACTGTGGACATGTCATAGATGGAAACGGTCTACATACATCACAAGACAAAATTGACGCAATCGTCAATGCACCGAATCCACAGGATGTAACACAGCTGCGTGCTTGACTTGGAATGGCAAATTATTACGGGAAATTTATTAAAGATATGGTAACTACACTACATCCATTAAATGAGCTGCTGAAAAAGAATACCAAATTCAAATGATCATCAGAGGCGCAAGCATCTTTTGACAGAATCAAAGAAGTTATTACTTCAGACGTTGTGCTTACACACTATGACCCGTCACTGCCGGTCAAAGTTGCCAGCGACAGTTCAGCGTACGGCCTAGGTTCGGTGATATCGCTTGTCATGCCTGACGGAGAGGAGAAGCCAATAGCTTTTGCTAATAGAAGTTTGAATAATGCAGAACGAAATTAATCACAGATGCAAAAAGAGGCATTAGCTGTCGTATGGTCAGTGAAGAAATGGCACAATTACATATTTGATCGAAAGTTCACACTAGTGACAGACAATCAGAGTTTGTTAACCGTATTTGGTCAAAAAATGGATTTCCAGCAACAACGGCAGTACGACTGCAACATTTCGCAATTTACCTACAGAGATACGAATATGACATCGAGTTTAAAAACTCAAAAAAAAAAATGCAAATGCCGATGGATTGTCAAGAGTTCCTTGCAACGTGTCATATGAATATCAGGAAGAAGTCTTCCATTTGCAACATATGGAAATTTTACCTGTGAGCGCAGCGCTTATTCAGAGAGAAACGCACAGAGATCTAACATTGTTAAAAGTGTTAAAAAATACGCTGCACGGATGAAAACAAAAACCAGGAGATAAATTGCTTACGGTAGAAATGGCCAGAAGTTGAGATCATGAACTCAACAACTGCCACCAAAACGATTGACGTTTTGATGACTTTTTGTGGAAGTTTCGGGGTACCAAAACAAATTGTCAATGAAATGGCCCACAATTTAAGTGAGAGTTATTCAAAATTTTGCAAAACTAACGGTGTTTTTCACAAAACTTCAGCGGTTTACCACCCATCTACGAGCGGAAAGATTTGTACAGAGTTTCAAAAGTGCCATGAAATCAGCAGAAAATGAAAGTGGTCCTATACACCAAAAACTAGCAAATTTTCTATTGGCATATAAAAATGCACAGTTGAGCGCAACAAATGAATCGCCATCGAAATTGTTCACTGGAAGAAAGCTATGGTCAAGGTTAGATCTTGTAAAACTTTGCACTCAGTAAAATGTACAAAATAAACAATTTAAAATGATAAAAAGTACACGAAAAACGCGTCAGTTTGATGATGGAGAAAACGTTATGGTGCATGATTACCGTGAAATGCAAAGAAATGGACCAGCGCTCCAGTCATGAATAGACAATGACGTTTACCTTATGAGATTAAAACAAGTGAAGATGACAAATGGAGAAGACATGTTGACCAAATGGTTAAAACGGAGGTAAAGGATCATTACACTATTGTTAAACCGGACATTGGGGACACGGTTATCAAAAACATTGAAAATCCTAGTTTACCAGAGGAATGACGTTATCCATTTAGAAATAGGAAACCTCTAAATTGGCTGACATATGAATGAAGGGTTTCAGTGTGTTTGATTAGTGTAGAGTTTTAAATGCACATGGCATAATAATCCCTGCTAATGAAGTAATGGGAATAATTCTCATTATGAGTATTTTGTAAAGCATATATTCATTTAAACAAGCCACTGTAATTGCGAATCATCAATGCAACACCATTGGGAAATATTGTTGTGTATTAGGATATAAACCACCTCCCGAACCTCTTATATTCTATTGTTAAGCTTGTAAATCTGTATATTAAATTAGTCTAGTATAGAAACCCACTGTGTACAATTGTATTTTAGACCACTACATAACATTAGCAATATTGTGTTTAACATAATCAGCTCCATACTTAAAGAAAGATTTGTAAAATGGACATATACTGTAAACTAAATGTAAATATTTTCCTTGCTTTTTAAAACAACGCATCAACCATGTGAATTTCAAAGCTTGATTAAAGTGTTCAAGACTTACAGCCCTTATACCACCATATTCATAATGTTTGGTTGCTATATTTCATGGAGCTAATCCAAACTACCTCAGTATTATCTATATTTACATGGAGACCCGATATTTTAGCATTAACTTTTATTTTTTAGTGTTCTCAATTGATTTTTCGGTTCCATCGAGAATCAAAGTTGTATCATCTGCGTATTGTGATATCAAGTATTCATTTTCATCAATTTTAACGCCTTGAATATTTATATTATTTTCTATCAGTAATGACAGTATTTCAGCACATATTGTAAAAAGAGAGGGAGATAAGGGGTCTCCCTGTCTGCATCAACGATGTATATAAAACCAATCAGACTAATGACCATTAACAATTACACAAGACAGAATATTACTGTCAAATACTTTTATCCATTTTATTAATCCTTGACCAACATTAAAGAAATTTAAACAACTTTCCATAAATTTCCAAGAAATGGAGTCAAAAGCTGTTGCGAAATCTTTAAGAAGTAACATAGACGATATTTAGTACAGCTCAGTATACTGCATTATGTCATAAATTAATGTTACATTTTCCCCATGAAACGACCTGGTAAAAGCCAGTGTGATCCTCACTTGTAATATTATTTAAGACAGATTAGCTATTGAGGCAGATGCAATCTTATACGTAGGGAAATTTACCTCCATTTTTTTTAGAAGTAGTTCATCTTTATTTCCTTTAGGTGTACATATAACAATACCTTGTTTTGAGACATCAACACTTCTCAAGTTGGTAAAGCAAAATTAATTGACCTAACAAGAAAATGACCAAGTTTGAACCAAAATGGTTTAAAAAAAGGCTGTTGCGAATCCTAAACTACCTGGAGATGAGTAATTTGACTTTCTTTTTAAGCTATTTTATTATACGTTAAATTCCCCCTCCAAATGAGAATTTTCCATTTTCTGACAATTTTCGTGTTGGTTCATTTTGAAAAAGATTATTAAGGTTTACTGTTTCACATTCATTTTCAGCATATAATCTTTTATAGTGTAATTCAATTTCCTTAAGTATTTTGCAAAAGTCTGCCTGACTTGGAGTAAATAGAGTTCATCAATTTTGAAGTTAAGTTTCTATTTCCTAAATTACTGAAGTATCTTGTTGGGTATTCTCCCTCTGAAATCCATTTTGCTGGTGATCTGATTAGGCTACCTTCTAATCTCTTTGATCAACTGTTTACTTATTTCTTTGATCAACTGTTCTTCTCGATTATCTTCTTGCTTTTTGTTATAAGAATATGCTATAGTTTTACCTCTTATTTCTAATAATAATGTTTCAAAGAATAGTTTATCATCCACATGTAAGATTAATTCACTTATCATTAATTTGGTCAATGGATAGATTCACAAACTAATTTTGGGACGAATATCTATTCCTCACCTCTTTAATCAAATTATTTATTTCTGATACATAGTACATATCCTTCAGCAAAGCGGAATTACATTTCCAATATGAATTTCCTTTGTGAAACATAAGTAAGTCAATTGTTAAGCAAGTAAGAGTGTGATAAGTTCGGTATCCAGGTAATATTTTTGTACTTTCAACTTCTGTAAACAGATAATTAGAAATTAAGAAATATTCAAGTCTGTTTTTTATTATTACTTTTAAACTATGTGTATTGAGATGTCTCTAAATGTTGTTCTCTCTTGCAATCTAACAAATCTTGTACCATTAGTAGTTGTAAGACAACATCTCTAGCATTATGATTATTTAAATTCCTGTAATTGTATTTTTTGTGGGTTTAAGACTAAATTAAAATCTCCAGCTAGAATAATGTAATTATCTTTTTCTGTATTTTTTTGTTTAATGTTTTCATAAAAAACTAGGCGTGTCTTTATTTGGCCCATACATACTGAATAAAGAAAATTTCTTGGAATGTATTTCACAGTTATCTATTGACACATTCCCTGTATTATCAGTTTCCATGGACTTAAATTCAAAGTCAAAGTTATTGTTAATTAATATGGCCCTCCCTTGATTGACCGTTAAATTACTTCTGATAAAATTGTAATTCTTATCAATAAAGCGGGTATCTTGGAGAAAATATATATTGATTTTGATTTTTTTTGTCTTAAATAATGAAATACATCTTTATTTTTTTGTCACCATGTCCTTGAACATTCATTGATGCGAAGCTTATCTTTTCAATCATTCAATCATAATTTAAAATTAATAAACCTGATTAACAACCGGCTCCGGCACTCACAAAGACACAGAACCGTAAAACGCACTTTACGACCATTTAAAAGTAAGCCTATAACCCGACACTCGTCTGTCCATACTTAACTTACTTCTACTTTTTTAAAGACAACTTCAAGAATTTTAGCGTTTATGATTGTCAAATCTTCCCTTATGACAATCGCTGATCCTTTCCATAGTTTACGTACGCTCATTACATGTTTCTTCATTGCTCTTGATAGGAACTTGCAGTTGTTGTTCTTGTTGTGCAGTAATTCTTTAGATTTTCTGATAACTTGTAATACTAAATCTGCCTGGATGTACCAGGACTGCTCTCCTGTTGTGGAATAAGGATGGAAGTAATAAGCATTTCATTGCATACATTTTAACTTTCTAGTAACGCAATACTTAGTACATTTTAAGTAAATATATAAAAATTTGTTCTATTCAAATGGAAGTTTTTGTTGTAAGATACAGTGATGAAATTTAGGAGTATTACAACATCAATTGTATTTCAATATATGCAAAATGTTTGCAAGTTCTGCACTGAATTGTACTATTAATACAATAAGACTCTATAGACACAATAATCACAGACAAAATCAGGAAGCATCGATATCAGACCCAGTGACCAAAATACCAATAGGAGTCAATATGGTGAACAACTATCTGAAGCTTGAAGGCCTGAGATCAAATGATTCTCAAATTATTAGGAGAAGACCATTTTCACATTCAAAGTCATTTTTTTACTATTCTCAGTGCTTGATAGTATACTCAAGGCATCTTCTTAGTTAAAAACGGGGGGGGGTAATTAAGTCAAAATTCATGATATGATTCAACTTGCATGTAAAAAATGTGATGTAGAATGTTTTAAAGTCTAAAAAGGGCTATAATTCAGTCAGAATAAATATTGGTCTTGGTCAGAGAATTACTAACCAAGAAGACATGTGCAAAGTTTTAGAATGATAGGTTCATTGCCTTTACTTTTTCCCAGGTGAGTGGAATAGCTTCTCCCTATTCTTCAATTAGCGGAGTTAAGGCTGTTAAATATGGCTTCATTTGGCTGATTTTTATCTGTATTTGAATCGCAATGGGAATGATCAGAAATTTCCAGAAGTTATTATTGATTGATTGGTGTTTACGGTGCTTTTAACACTAACTAAGCTATATCGCACCTACAGCAGAATTTGTTAATGAATGAATTAATTATGTTAATTATATTTTACGGTGCAGATGAATTGCCTTTAGAACTGAATAAAAAGAATAGATGAAGTGTTTGTGAACAGGTCTTTGAGTGAACTTGCGTTGAAATACTGGTACCGGGTTAGGGTATATTCGTGGCAGTCTAGAAGAAAACGTTTTACAGTGAAAGGTTCGTCGCATAATATGCAAAATGATTGATCTTCTCGGTTAAGTTTGTGTGAATTCATAATTCGAGTGTGTTCGATAACGCACCTTGTAATAATGACTTGGTCGCGGCGAGTTAAAGAGAGAAAGATCTTGATAATTGGACATGAGAAAGGATGGCATGGAGTTTGCTATTTTTCGTATCATCCCATTGAGATTGTCATTTGGATTTGATAAGTAAATTAATAGATGGCTGACAATCGCTGTAGGGTAAGGTGATTGCAACTGGTTGAATATTAAAAGCTTCTTTTGCCAAAGTATACATTGTTTCATTTCCTTGAATACCTATCCAGCAAAATTTTACACATTTTTGATTGTAACATATCATGTAAGCGAATGAGTAAATGTTGAATCAAGATATTATTGGTTTTGCGCGGTTTATAATTGCTTGAAGAACAAACAGAGAATCCGAGAATATTAGAAATTTGTCTGCACTGTGTTGAGAAATGTATGATAATGCCAAGTCGATGACTTTTGTTCCTTCTCTGGGAGGCCATCCGGGAGATTAATTTGTGTGCGAAGGCAGCACAATCAACCTTGTTGCCGTCTTTCGAGCCGTCCGTATAGATATTAATAAAATCGTGATATGTTTCTATAATTTTGGAAAATTCGTCTTTATATAATTCAGATGAGTTAGGAGATTTTTTTTTGTTTTGGATAGATCAGTATTTACCTCTGGACATTATTGTGTCCATGGAGCTATTTTATGTGTAAGGTTTTGTGCAACGCTACGTGGGTCAAGTTTGAGAGCTTCTAAGTCGCCTTCCAATCGTAAACCAATTGGTTTTATTTCTTTTTCTTTGTTTTGAAATTGCTCATCACTATTAGGGTTGAATATAACGTCTATGGTAGTGTTTTTGTCGTTAGATGAAATAGACTTTGCATACTGAAGCGATAACTTCTTTCAACGTAGCTTTATTGGCGGTTCACCGGCCTCCGTACATAAACTTTCTATTGGTGATGTGCGGAAAGCACCAAGAGCCAAACGCAAGCCTTGGTGGTGTATAGTGTCAAGCATCATTAAGTATGACTTACGTGCAGAGCCGTCAACAATTGGTCTGTAGTCTAATTTGGAACGGATAAGGCTTCTGTACAGTTTAATTAACGTAAAGGTATCTGACCCCCACTCAGTATTAGAAAGGACTTTCAGTAGATTTAGAGCTTTAAGACATTTTTGTTTTAGATTTTTAATATGGGGTATGAAAGACAATTTTTTATCAAAAAAGACGCCTAGAAATTTTACTTCAGGTACAACAGGGATTTTCGAGCTGAATATGTATAGTTACCTAGATGCCATTGAAAATGTTCAATAAAAGATCAAGTGAAACCTGTGGTACATGCTTCAGAAGTTGGTAATGAATTTCATCAGGTCCAGTCTTTAGCTTTATCACTAGAGTCCATTAATTCATCCATGTTAAAGAATGCAAATGTTTCAGCTAATGTATTAGCTAAGTCCTTTGGCGTTTTAGCGTCAGGGCCGTCAAGGCGTTTTAACTGTACAGTAGGTTGTTTTCTGTGTTTACCGCTAATTTTTCGGACCTTGTCCCATACCTTCTGAATTGTTGTATGTGAATTAATTTGCGAAATATATGACCGCCAAGATTTACGTTTCGTCGAGTCTTTGCTCTGAATATTCTGTATTTGTCGAGGTTATCAATTGTAGGACAGCATTGAATTTCAGGAGTGATGCCTTCTGTTCCGAATGGCTCCTTCACATTCATCATCAAACAATGGCATTCTCCTTTTGTTCACAGAACTTTTCTTAGACTTTGGGATGCTATCACCAGCGATTTTATTTAATATCGAAGTGAAGCGATCCGTTTGATCTCCTCAAGAGGATCAAATGTGTTTGAGGTTGTCACCAGGTTTCGTTCGGCCTTCTTCGGCCGATCTGTAAGAACTATACGTTCTTTCGGTGCCTGCCTCTGACATATCTTACCTTAGGTGACGCCTTTTGATTGGTGCTATTGCAAGTTAATTGTGTCACTGAAGGGGAAGTTTGACTCTCTTGGTCAGCCATTTCTTTTTTGAATGGGTTGTACGGTGGTTATACATGTGCAAATATTACACTGTGTACCGACATCAACTGTTTGTGTACGTTTAGAAGAGACGCTGGCGTAAGATTGAGCTTTAGGTATTTGAAAACGCTGCGTACTTTCGACTTGTTTTCGTGCCTCCTGAAATGAGATGTTAGTTCTAAATTTAATGGTTAGAATCTCCTTTTCAAGTTTCCACTTCATACAAGACCGGGAGGTGGCGTAATGCTCACCCCCAAAGTTTACACACGAAATGGATCCAGTACACTTATCAAGATCATCATGACCAACACTGATTGAGATTCAATTCTTCCCTTATGACAATCGCTGATCCTTTCAAAAGTTTGCGTACGCTCATTACATGCTTCTTCATTGCTTTTGATAGGAACTTGCAGTTGTTCTTGTAGTGTAGTAATTCTTTAGATTGTCTGATAACTTGTAATTCTAAATCTGCCTGGATGTACCAGGACTGCTCTCCTGTTGTGACATAAGAAAGAAAGTAATGAGTATTTCATTTTATACATTTTAACTTTTTAGTAACGTACATTTCAAGTAAATATGTATAATTTTGCTCTATTTAAATGGGAACTTTTTGTTGTAAGATGCAATTTAGGAGTATTACAACATCAATTGTATTTCAATATATGCAAAATGTTTGCAAGTTCTGCACTGAACTGTACTATTAATACAATAAGACTCTATAGACACAATAATCATAGACAAAATCAGGTAGCATCGACATCAGACCAAGTGACCAAAATACCAATAGTCAATATGGTGAACAACTATCTGAAGCTTGAAGGCCTGAGATCAAATGATTTTCAAATTATTAATTTATTAAAATGTGATGCAGAATGTTTTAATGTCTAAAAAGGGCTATAATTTAGTCAGAATAAGTATTGGTCTTGGTCAGAGAAATACTGAACAAAAAGACATGTGCAAAGTTTTTGAATGATAGGTTCATTGACTTTACATTTTCCCAGGTGAGTGGAATAGCTTCCTTCTATTCTTCAATTAGTGGAATTAAGGCTGCCAAATGTGTCTTCATTTGGCTGATTTTTATCTGTATTTGAATCACAATGGGAATGATCAGAAATTTCCAGTAGTTATTATTGATTGATTGTTGTTTTACACTAACTAGGCTATATCGCACCTACAGCAGAATTAATTAATTAATTAATTATGTTAATTATATTTTACGGTACATATTAAATGCCTTTAAAAACTGAATAAGCATAGATGGAGTGTTTGTGAACAGATCTTTGAGTGAAATTACGTTAAAATACTGGTTCTGGGTTAGGGTATATTCGTGGCAGTCTAGAAGAAAATGTTTTACAGTGAAAGGTTCGTCGCATGATATGTAAATTGGTTGATCTTCACGGTTAAGTTTGTATGAATGTGTAATTTGAGTGTGTCCGATACGGCATTTTTTAATAACGACTTGGTCGCGGCGAGTTAAAAGAGGGAAAGATCTTGATAATTTGACATGAGAAAGGATCCCATTGAGATTGCCATTTGGATTTGATAAGTAAATTAATAGATGACTGAAAATCGCTGTTCGGTAACGTGATTGCAACTGGTTGAATATTAAGAGCTCCTTTTGCCATAGTATGTTGCCAACTGTTTCATTTCCTCGAATACCTATGTGGCTAGGTATCCAGCAAAATTTTACACATTTTGATTGTAAAATAACATGTAAGCGAATGAGTAAATGTTGAATCAAGACATTATTGGTTTTGCGATTTTTAATTGCTTGAAGAACAGAAAGAAAATTTGAGGAAATTAGAAATTTGTCTGCACTTTGTTGAGAAATGTATGATAATGCCAAGTCGATGGCTTTTGTTTCTGCTGTAAAAATTGATGCCTTCTCTGGGAGGCCCATCCGAGAAATAAATTTGTGTGCGAAAGCAGCACAACCAGCCTTGTTGCCGTCTTTTGGGCCGTCAGTATAGATAAGAATGAAATCGTGATGTGTTTCTATAATTTTGGAAAATTCGTCTTTATATAATTCAGATGAGTCAGGAGATTTTTTTGTTTTGGATAGATCAGTATTTACCTCTGGACATCATTGTGTTCATGGAGCTATATTTTGTGTAAGGTTTTGTGCAACGCTATGTGGGTCAAGTTTGAGAGCTTCTAAGTCGCCTTATAATCGTAAACCAATTGGTTTTATTTCTTTTTCTTTGTTTTGAAATTGCTCTTCGCTATTATGGTTGAATATCACGTCTCTGGTAGGGTTTTTGTCGTTAGATGAAATAGACTTTGCATACTGAAGCGATAGCTTCTTTCAACCTAGCTTTAGTGGCGGTTCACCGACCTCCGTATATAAACATTCTATTGGAGATGTGTAGAAAGCACCAACAGCCAAACGCAAGCCTTGGTGGTGTATAGTGTCAAGCATCATTAAGTATGACTTGCGGACAGAGCCGTAAACAATTGATCCGTAGTCTAATTTCGAACGGATAAGGCTTCTGTACAGTTTTAGTAACGTTAAAGTATCTGACCCCCACTCAGTATTAGAAAGGACTTTCAGTAGATTTAGAGATTTAAGACATTTTTGTTTTAGATTTTTAATATGGGGTATGAAAGACAATTTTTTATCAAAAATGATACCAAGAAAATTTACTTCAGGTACAACAGGGATTTTCGAGCTGGATTTGTATAGTTATCCAGATATCATTGAAAATGTTCAATAAAAGATCAAGTGAAACCTGTGGTAAATGCTTCAGAAATTGGTAATGAATTCCATCAGGTCCAGGGGTAGAGTCTTTAGCTTTATCAATAGAGTCCAATAATTCATCTATGTTAAAGAATGTAAACGCTTCAGCTAATGTATTAGCTATGTCCTTTGGCGTTTTAGCATCAGGGTCGTCAACGGCGTTTTAACTGTACAATAAGTTGTATTCTGTGTTTACCGCTACTTTTTCGGACCTCGTCCCATACCTTCTGAATTGTGGGTATGTGAATTAATTTTCGAAATATATGACCGCCAAGATTTACGTTTCCATTCACGAATTGTTCGTCGAGCCTTTGGTCTGAATATTCTGTATTTTTCGAGGTTATCAGTTGTAGGACAGCATTTGATTTTCAGGAGTGGCGCCGTCCGTTTCCGACTGGCTCCTTCACATTCATCATCGAACCATGGCTTTTTTATTTTGTTCACAGAACTTTTCTTAGATTTTGGGATGCTATCGCAAGCGATTTTATTTAATATCGAAGTGAAGCGATCCGTTTGATCATGTACATGGTCAAAGTTATTTAGAGTAAGATCTCTCGGCTTTTTCAAATCTTAAGTAAATGCGAGGTTCATCTGGAACTGAGTAATTAGATGATAATAGTAATGGATAGTGATCACTACCAAATTGCTCGTCTAGAACTGACCAAGAAAAATCCAAGAATATAGAAGGGTGGGATAAAGACAGGTCTGTGCTGGTAAACGTACTTGAACCTGGATGTAAATAGATAGGGGATTTATCATTAAATAAACTTAAATGAAAATTGTCGATTATCTTATCGATAACTTGACCTTTAGTGTTTATGGAGTTGCTTCCCCACAATTGATTATGTGTATTAAAATCGCCCAACAAAAGGAAGAGTTGTGGGAGTTGTTGAATTAAATTTCCAACTCATTAGTGCTTTCAGTTGAGTTTGGCGATAGATAAAGCGAACAAATGTCAATAGGTTTATGTATAGTGACCTCGACTGCACCAGCCTGTAGGAGGGTGCTTAATCTAATTTGACGCTGAGGAACACAGTTTGAAACAACAATTGTTGATCCTCCCGATGCCCTCGAATTGTTATCACAAATGGCGTTATAAAGAATGTAGCTTTTAATAGTAAATTATCATTTGACGTTAGGTAGGTCTCTTGGAGACATACCACTTTGGGAGTATACGTGGATAATAGAAGTAGTAAATCATTATAATTATATTTTGAACGACGACAGTTCCATTGAATGATGTTATCCATGGTTGATGTTTATAAAAAGAGGGAATCACGACGGAAACTTGACCGGACTAATACTCCTGTCCGAATTACGCTGGGGGAGCATTTTTGGAGGGTGAGTGTTTCCTTGGAGGTGAAGCATCGATCTCATCGTCCTCCATTGATTCGATCTCCTCAAGAGGATCAAATCTATTGGAGGCCTTTTTTGGCCGATCTGTAAGAACTATACGTTCTTTCGGTGCCTGCCTCTGAGATATCTTCTTAGTGGAAACAACCTTGTAAACATTGCCTTTGGTTTCCTTAGGCGAAGCCTTTTGATTGGTACTATTGCAAGTTAATAGTGTCACTGAAGGGGAAGTTTGACTCTGTTGGTCAGCCATTTCATTTGTTTGAATGGGTTGTATGGTGGTTACACATGTGCAAATATTACACTGCGGTCAATATGAGAAGAGGGTAAGTAAAGAGACGAGATAACAGGTCAGAGGTTAAAGAAGGATAGATAGAGGAGGAAGATGACAGAATAGGGATAGTATGGTAGAGGTAAGTAACAGAGAAATCAACCCATCGCAATCACGTACATATGGTAAGACACACTAAACTAATTTGTACCGCCTATCCAAGGGCAAGGCATGACTAGCCGATTGACCTGGCCGGGCCTACCTGGCCACCCGTCTACCCTGAAGCAGAGGCCAAAGCAGTGTGTTGGAAAGACTGGAGATCCCTGAGTCCTCCTCAACTACCAGGATCCCCTTTCCAGTATACTGGATGCTGCCCTCGGCAAACAGACATGTTTGGTTTTAGCCATGTACCCATCATACAGGCACAAAAGTGTACCTGTCTGAGGGGTACGTGTTACTCCCCCTCACCACGGAAACACAACAAAGAGGGGGTTTCCAGTAGTCGCTCATATTCCTTTATGACAGAGTCAACGTTTGTTGGATCAAACTGAGTAAAATACTATCCATTCATACTGCAGAGTCTACTTAAAGCTACATATGCCATCCCTTTGTCAAAGACAGAGCTGCCCAAATCTATGATAGCAGATTGCAATAATAAACCTTGCATTTTTTGTATAGAGCAAACCCAGGATAAGACTAATGTAAACTGCATTCTGACTACAAGCCTACTATTGGACTATAACTCATGGCACACGGGTGTTATACAAACAGAATCGTTTAAAAAAATTGCTGAAGGGTGTGTAAAAGTGGTTTGTCATACACTGGAGTTGTCAAAAGGGACACGAATTTCACTAGGAGTGGAAGACCACCGAGGTTTGAAAGTATACATGAAAGACACAGTCCCCATCACCCCAATGACTAATCCTTCCTGGGTATGTATTTTTCTAATGAGCATACCTCTTGCTCCAATGCAGATACTTAAACAATTTTCTAGACCACCAGCAACTCGACTGTCAGAAGGTATGAACTCAAAAGTTACTTCACCAAATGGGTGTTCATCAGATTCAGCAAAATAATGCACAGCAGGTATATCTAGTTGAGGACTAGTCATTTCTGACAATTTATTCATGTCGAAATCGTGAACGTCTTTCCTGTTTGGAAACATATACACATCGCATTTTCCTTCAGCTGGTGGAAACATTAATCTCGTCTATAAGATTTCTGTGTCATTTTGTGTTAACAAACCCAATCTAGCTCGATTAAGTGAAGAGAAAAATGCATTATCAGACTGTTGTCTTAAATTCTGTTTTAAAAATATTAGAACAAATAACTCCTATAGAAAACTGTTTTGAAAAGCAAATGTCCCTTTCACAGGTCTTAGCTGAAAAGAAAACCCATACATATCACACTGCAACCACCAAATGCAAAATTATTTCCTTTTATTTCTGACAAACATAAAATGGTGAATCATTTGTATCAAGTTTCTGCTTTACAAACTCTTGAGCTTCAAGTTGACTTGCAGTCATTATCTGAATCTTTAGCAAATATTGCTTAACTGACATGCTGCAATGTAAGGATTGCAAATGAAATTCACCAGAGAAGCAATCTCCACCCTGTAATGTGTCTGGAAATGTGTTTCCTGTATTCGTTTAATCTAACTCAAAGGCATGATCAGGAAATAGTCTGATTATATTGACATAGGCTGAGTCACACTTTTATTTCCATTGCAATATATTTCAGCTAGCACTAACTGTGGCATACTATTTTCAACCTGCTCAGAGAAAGAAAAGAAGCTAAAGTCATATGAGTTAAGCAGTTCTTCGTCTGTCTTATGAGGAAGTAACAAAAACAGGATTAAATAAAAATAATACTCAGGACAGGCAGGAAAAGTTGGAAATCGTACAACACTTTGAACTGTATACTTTTTCATCCATACACCAAAAGTATCTATATATATTCTATCAAGACGAAGTTTTTTATTCGCCTTAGGTGCAGTACATTTTTGATACCAGGAGCAAAAGGAAACATGGCACAATGCATTTGATGACACTGGTCTGTTGTGGTAATAATCAATACAATTTGTCTGAAATATGTCTGTAGAATTATCCGGCAACTCCGAAAACTGTTTCTAATTCTTTAAAGTTCTAAATATGTTACATGGTAGCCAAATGTTCACAAAGATGAAGGAACGGCTGGTATGAATCAAGTTCAAGTTGCTTAATCTGTATGCCGCTTCTTGGCTACTCATCCTTTGATGACGAAGTACACACAACCCAATTTTATACAATTTGACGTTTTGGAATGGATGGGTTTTGAACACCACATGACTGTATTAGTTTACCTAATGCATTTTTCTATTCATCTGGCTCAGATTTCCATATGTAACTGCAGACATAATAGGCAGTCCCTTCAGCATATCATCTGAATATATATGTTTGCTAGCCAATGCATTAGAATTGTAGGATTATAACTGCTGATCATCATGTCTGTTGACAATCCCCTTGTCTGATAGAATTTGCCTTATTTCTTAGTCGTAAATAAGATGTTACCAAATACTTTAGTTTTTACAGAGATTGCTTTTGGGAAACCAAACCTGCACTGGTGTTTGTTTGACTTAGTGCAGTAACTTGTGTGGCTATGTTTTTGTAACCAATTTGTTCAATTCACTATCACACTAATGATCTGGAGTACATGAATGAATTGTGGAATTTATGTACTATAACATATATATTGTTGGTGCATTTAGAGAAGTAGGAATCCCATCAACTCAAAGAAACATGTGGATATGAGGACTGCCTCTGTTTTGGAATTCAACCCTAGCGAAATAATCTTTCACATTCCTTAATGGCCTCGGTGAACTAAAAACAACATATTTCATAAGTATTTTAAAGCGTCTTTCAAAATGTACGGCTGTCATCAATGGGCGCACTCCTTGCATAAAATTGCTTTGCACTGAAGCATCCTCACAGGACGAATTATGCAATATCATTCCTAATTCTGGCCAATGAAGATCATCTACAGAGAGTGTCATTAACAGTGTTGGAGCCCTTAACATTTAAACATAGCCAACAGGTTGTACAACTGATTACGAAAATAAGCAACTGTGCTACGAATGTTTTTCATAAACATGTACGTTTGCTTGCAAGGACGGGTTTTCTGATAGGTGTCTAACATCACTAGCTGTAACTTGCTCTTCATAATTTGGCCCTTTTTCTCGTTCTCATGTGAATGTTTATTTCAGATTTGAGTAATGTTTAATGTATGAAATTGCTGCATGCAATATGTAAGTCATATCTCTACGGAATACAGGATGCTCATTATACAGTCTACATTTGAAATACATTGATTTAGGTACATATTGAGCTCTTGGAAAGTTACAGCCATATTTTCCTTTTGGAACAGCCTTGGAAATGCCATTTCCTCTCCTAATTCTAAATTAGACACATTAACAGGGGCTTCCGATAATGCAGGTACATTAATTCTGAAGTTGTTGATTACATAATTTTGTATGTCTATGTTTGGGGCATTTGTATCCAGTAACACTAAATTCTAAATACATAATATTATCAGTTAATTTTCTAGACATCCTGAACAAGTGTTTAGCTGAGTGATTCTTATTTTTTGTACAGGTCATTATTCAGACAAAGCCGGTAAGAGCTTCTGAAACTTTAAAAGGCGATACACAATAATCATGTGCTGAGATTTGTACATATAATTGACAGTAACCAGACTCGATTCTTTAATGTTTCTAGGCAACTGACTAGCAATACGCTGGACGTCATAGGGCAAGTTCAGGATTAGGCCTTTTTCTGCAAACTGCCCACCAGTAAGTATTATAACAGACATAAAAATCTCAATGAATGCAATAAGTCTTTTTTCAAAAGTGCTTATATATTTGGGATATTCTCAAGAGATTTTTTACATTGCAGAAATGTATGGCACTTCCTTTTACTTAACTTTACTGTAACAGAATGAACAAAACTACCTTTTTAATAACTCTGTGACAAGATAGTTTTGTTTTCTGGAAAACAGAACACCTGGTCTACAAAGAGAAACCTTCTACAGCTTACACTTATATAAGATGCTTTCCCTGATATTCTTATATGATGGTATGTGCTTTGCATTGTTCAAATGGTCAACTTCTATGCTATATGAATTATGTACGGTACTAAACTGTCCAACTATGTTGGATATGTTATCGAATCAAATGAAATTACATGATGAAAGATCACTGACTTCATCATTGATATGTACATTTACATTCGAACAGTAATCAAGTCCAGTGCTATCAGAATCTTCCAAGCATTTTGTTCTTTTTTCTTTTGCCTTTTTATGCAGAAAGTGTGCATATTTATTGCTGAAACTAAGGCCTAAACAAAAAAGGTTTGTTTCCGGTTACATGCCAAAACATATGAGTAGGTAGGTAGGAATTTTTTCTTTTATGTTTTTTTTACATATATCGGCAACACTGTCATGAAAATTACAATAAGGCACTAAGATTTGGATGCCGTAAAAACTTTTGAGTCGGCTGGTAAAAGATCGGTCTGATAACCAGAAAAACACTATTTTCACGCCTAAATCAATATTTGCTGGTTGCTGGGATATCCTATTTTCCTGTTCATGATGAACCATTGCCCTTCTTGGTGCTACATTCTGAGGACATGAGATTTCTTGACATGGTAGCTGCACTAGAATCAAATCATAACGTGTCCTCGGGTAAACAGTCTTAATATAAAAACAGCTCATCAAATGCTTCATTTTTTACACTGCTACCGATTGAATCTGGCATGCCAAAAAATTTCTTTGATGTGAATCAAATACGAAAATATTGTTATGATTAAGATCACAATAAACTGATACTGTACTTTCACCAAAGATGAGACGCTGGTACGGAGAGATAATAGATGCTTGACGCAACGCAGCTGAAAATAACTGGTCTACTGCACCAACTTTAATAGAGCTGTCACTTGTGTTTACATAACAATGATCCGAATAGTACATTACTTCCCCTTCTCGTCCATTTCAATGAAACAACGTTGATGGCAAGTCTAAATGAGACAAATATCTAGAAGAATTTCCACCAATTATGTGTTGATACTAGTTCTGTCAATAATGACGTGGTAAGATGGCGTCTTGTGATGCTTAAAACGGTTTTGTTCGCTGAAATTAGAACTTGTCTGAGAGTTCTCGCTATCAATGCCACAGCTGTGCACTGCATACATTGAGAAGAGCCGAGTAAAATGCTACCTTGAAGAAAATTACCAAATAAATGTTTTACCATTTTAACTGTTTAGATCTGCGCAGTTGTGAAAATTGAAGTTAAAGGGGACGCGTTACGACACGGAAATTCCATTACGTCCGTACGAGCTTAAGGTCTTCAGCGTGCTCATGTTTTACTGTGACAGCACGGGTACTGTGAGGTTAATGCCGTAGGGAAATCTGACCCTACGTTTGTTATTGATATAATGGCAGTGCCAACACGTTCGTATTGGGTTAACAAAAAGAAGTAAACAAACACGATCGTTGAACTCAAAAGTCCTTTATCGCAAACCTTGTTTACCTATTGAATTTTCTACGCGATTCTCGAGAACTTCTGTTGGGGCGGACAAAAGTCGTTCAAAATTTACTGCTGTATTGCAGAGAAATAGGCAAGGTAGTTTGCTATATTATTATTTTGATACTTTCAATGGGATATAATGTTAATATATTTCCTTTACCCATTAATACGTGCACACGATTTATTATTTGTGAAGTAAAGCTGAATCACATGTGTTTTTTTATATTGGTTAGATTTTGTAACGGTTCTGATCCAAATCCTTAATGTCTTATCAAACAAATATAAAGTTTTTGAAAGCCAGATCGTTCGTACAGCACTATCCCAATCATCTCAAAACAAAAATAAAACGAAATCCTTCAAAGCGAACTTGTTTTCTAGTTTCAAAGGTAAATAGATGTATAGATAGATAAAGTCAGATGTTTTATGACAATGCAACGCATTGTATTTAGAGCAACAGCTCTTACACCGATACGTTTTTGCCCAACGCAAAACGCTGTCCCTTTAGATGGAGACAACGTGTTTTACGCAGGATTCGATGCATCATCATTTTCTATGCTTTATTTTAGCCTTGTATCACGATATTATATATAAACTACCCTCGGTAGAAATCAGGCAGTTGTGCAGTCCATTATTTGCATACGGAGATAAAATATTTTCTTCCCGTTCGACAAAATGAAAAGCAAAATGTTTTGCAACAATTTAGACATTTAAAATGGGCCGAGAAGTGTTAAGCTTATGTATGCGAATGTTTTTATTTACTTGTATATGTTTTGAGGACTTGCAAAATAAATCGTATAATGCCGCAGTAAATCATATAAGATTCGGTTGCCAATTTGTATTTGAACATAATTTTGGCAAGTATTTTTTACCATTGAAAATTTTTAACAGTTTGATTGTAATGAATGATGAACTACACCTATAAAAAGAGTTTAAAACATCTTTTAATCATCTTGCTACGGTAACTAAAAGAAAAAGAAAAATATCCACATAAATAGTGCCGAAAAGAAGTTTCTTAATTGTTATAACAATTTTCATCACAGGTTATTTGCTATAATATTTGAAAGGAAAGTTTACAAGTAAAAAAGACTTAGAACTTAGACTGGAGCATTGTATGCCATTATAGCCTTTGTTAACGTGGCGCAGTTCAAAGCATTTTGCTCATTTATAGTGCAACATGTAGATACATCCACACACTAACCGAAAATGTATGCTTTTACTACCTTCAAATGTATATAAAACCCGATATTTAAGATTTTCTACACGAAAAATAGTGAAAGTTTCCAAGTCGGACACTAAGTCGTAAAGCCGCGACATGTTCATGTATAAACCGAAATTGCGATAATATCGATAAAACTTACTGAAATGGACCATAATTTATAACAAAACAATAACCCGTACTATTGCACTCGTACTTATTCTAGTGTTGACGCTGTTCAGAATATTGCTCAACGTTTCTTTTCAGGCGTAATAAAGTACACTCCAAATGATGGTGTTGCTGGGGACATGGGTTGGAACACAATAATTCTCAGTAGTATAGGGCGGTACCCTGGTACCATTTTTTGCCCTGTGGGCGGTACCCTGGTACCGCAATTTCGTGAAATTCAAACTTTTGCTGTGGGCGGTACCCTGGTACCATTTTTATAATGGGGTCTATGGGGAAAGGGCTGAGGATTAAGATTTGTGTTTGTTTTGTGTTGTTTACGTCCTAATAACAACAAAGAAAACAAACACGTTGTATCATTTTTTTTTATTTTTATTCAACATGAACAACATTTTTTAAACATCGAACTATATGGAACAATATTTTTGTAAATAAACATATTTTTTAAGCAGAACAACATTTTTTGTACATAGTTTTTAAATAGAACAACATTTTTTGTACATATTTTGTAAATAGAACAACATAGAACAATATTTTTTAGAAAACAAATTAAGCTGTATAATAAGTCATGTTTCTATTCCAATGGATGTATTGATGTTCATTCGTCTCCATAATGCCAATTTCTATTGACACGTTCGGCCCATACACTTATCCAGTGATCGTTAAGTTCTGACTGATTCTCACTGAGTTCGTTTTTAAACTGAACCCATAATCGACAGGCATCTCCTTTTTCACATCGGTCAAGGTCACGAGTTCAGGATACCACTTTTCCATGACCTTGAACACGTCCAAACCTTGAATCGCTTTTTGAATGTACAGTTCCATTCTGATGTGTTCGTGTACAAGCAAAGTACACGATGTACTTGACTAGGATGAGCCACTTGACAACCGTAACAATCTTTATACACTTGATCATAAATTAACGTTTGAAGTGCTTCTGTCGCATGTTGGTTCAACCTCTCTCGCAAAGATTCAGTCCGTTCACTAGTATCGCAAGGATACGCCAATAATTGCATTTCAAAGTCTTGTCCTTGTTCCATGTTCCTATGTCCATTGGATCCATCAATAGTCTAGAAGTACTTCTCTAAATTGGTTGATTTCAATCTGATTATCGTATTCCGCATACACAAACACGTTAATGGCTTGTCCTACCGCTCTGGCAAAGTGAAATACCAATCTCAGATTCCCCGTTTTTATAGGATGGAGCTGACCTTCCATGCAACCTTGGTTGGCTGTCAAGTCCAGTCCCCAGAGTGTGTAACCGTTTTAAACGGATTGGTAGCTATATCCCCAATCATGTCTCCATTTCTCACCGTACCAATGATCAGTCGTTTAGGTAATTGACCTTGAAATAAATGACCTTCAATCTTGGAACGTTGACCGGTAGGAAAAGTAAAGGTTTCCACCTCAGTGCGTCGGATGGGAATTTTCACGTTGTGTTGAGCAATGTGTTGATTGAGTAGATAGGCCACCACAGAGAGTAAATTTACGGTTCTCACATTGAAACCCGCTTCCATAAACTTGATTTTAGCGGGTACGGCAGCCATGAGACAGAAAATGGTTGATCCCTTGCTCAACCTTTCAGTATTTCTATCCCATTAAGTAAATATTATCTTGCATCATCAGATCCAAATGAAATCGGCCTCATTGATCCACCACACGACTTTGATGTACATGATTTCGCCTATTACACGATTTTGTCTTTCCACATAACTCTTGTTAGCTCCATCATGGACTTTGATGTTGATCTGACCAGGGGTGTCTGCGGCTCATAATTCTAATGCCTGAAGCTGAGTGCTTTTACAACTTGGATTGAAGGAGAGCAACTTTCCTATGTAAGCACGATAGGCATACGTGTTCGCATTGCTTGTGATCAGTTTATTATTCAGATACACCTCAATGCTACTGAACATGCTGTGAAAAGTTATTGAAGGTGGCAATTTCACAGTCATTCGCCAAGTCTGAATTATCCGCCTGTATAATTTTGATTTTCATATACAGATAAGACTGATTCAGATCTGTCCATTTTTCTACTTGTGCAGGAATTACGAATTCAATAGGAGCATTATTGTCCAGGGCAGAAATGCTCAGTCCATTGTTCCTCCTGCATGGCGGTCATGGTGGGTGGGGGGACGACAGACACGTCCAATTCTGTCTTACTGCATTCACAAGAACCGTGTTGCATCATGATTTTAATCGAAAATATGAAACGGTCTGGCCAGTTTCACTCGGCAACGATGAAGTTTCGAACGAGGTTTTTTCTTGGTTGGTTTGGCCTTTATTCTTTTCTTGGGGTTTTTGGTGACTTCACGTAACAAGGTTTCGCTTACATTTTTCAACGCGTTGACTCCTCTTTTTCGTATCCCTTTTAGGGTTGGATCCTGACATGATATCTTGCATGGCAGCTTTTCCTTAATGGAATCCTTTCGAACTCCAGATCGAACCAAAGGATTCAGTAAAGGCATGATACGTTTCATGGCTAATACATGGCTCCAAGCCCATGTCCATACTGACGAGGTTGACGTTGGCGAAGCTTCACCATAGACTACCTATGAAAAAACTGAATGGGCTGACCTGTGTCATCGCTTATATGGATTGCGATTGTGTCAAAGTCGGCTTTAGCCAGAGGCAGGTAATGTACTTTCAAGAACTCAAAAAGAATATGTGGATTAGTCCCTGATTTGGTTCTCGGATCAAAAGGAGCCACGCATAAGACGGGAGCTTCAATTTTTCCCAAATAGCTGTAAGCCGCTAGGTCAGAATAGACAAACAAATGATTATGACCCATGTTCAAGTCTACCCCGTGAGGAAATGGATCTGGATTCTCATTTAAAAAGATGGTAGGAGCACTATTAGGAGACCCATCCAATTTCATAAACATACTAGGATGAAACTGAATGCCTAGGTTCTTTGAACTATCCATCTTAATACGTATACTTGTTCCCAAGAAACCTACAGTAAAACGGAGGTTTTTCTCTCTAAACAGTTGACCTAGGTAATCTTTAATGACTTGGTACATGGTGTCTACCAGATGTTGTGGTGTGACATAGGTCCCTACAGAAATACACAGACGTATTCCTTTTTCATCATTGGGGAAACGACAGTAATGCGGACAAACCTCAAAGGTGTTGGCCAGAATAGGATCCCGCGTGATAATGGAAAAATGTCGATCTATCTCAGTGATATTGGTCACTTGATTTGGCACAATCATTTCCACTAAACCAATTTCCCAGTCTTGTTTATTTAGATTAATGGGTTTGAGTAGTTTGGTACGAAAACAGCATTGTGCCTGGGAACAGATCCATCGAACTGTCACTCATAAGGGTAATGTAAATAGAGCTCATGTTGGTTTTGGTTTATGGAATTTCAAAGAAGGATTATAAAGAATATAACCCAGAGAACTACTTAAAAGCAGGAGCCACAATTCACGATCGGGTCGTTGAAAGCACAAATTAAATAGCGATACGTTAATAATGATAAACACCGCCACGCAAAGGTGACTTTGTTCTTAGGCTTAGTTGGTCTGACTTAGTCTGAGGCACTCACTGCCACACTAGCTGTGTCAGACTGAGACATGATGTATTTAAACGAGATGGGATTCAGGAATCCAACTGTCAAATTTCGAAAGGTATCCTTTCCAGTGTACTTTAATTTCTCGTCTTATTTTTCCATCTACTTTTCTCTTATGACGAGCCAACACTGATTCAATTTCATAGATACCGTCGTCTTTTATAGGTTGTATTTCAGAAAGATAAACGAACCCAAAATGGGTTCTCCATCTAAATCTGTCAACGGTAGGAGGTGAAGTTCCTTTGACATGCGTCACTTTAAACACTTCAGTAGTCCTGTTCGGTAGATAGCCTTTATCAAATGTACGTTTGGTTTTATCGATACGCACAATATCTCCGACACGAAGATGTTGATGTTGTCGTGGTTTCTTTTTAGTGTTTTGCTTTTTTTCCATACAAGGTCACATCAGATTCATTGTGTTTGTTCACTGATGAAATCGATGATTAAAGGCTTGCACCAGATGCAATACATCGATATACCGTCGTGTTTGATGATGGGTAAAATATCTCCACATGTAGGATTTCAAAGTACGTTGAAAACGTTCTACCACACTGGCTTTGGTTTCTGGATTTTCAGTCGTGAGATAGTGAGTACCTTCTTTCTCTAAAAACGCTTGAAATCTTTGATTCTTGAATTCAGCGCCTTTGTCCGTCTGCTGAGCTTTGGGTTGTCTCGTTTTAAAAATAGAGCGGAACGCTTCAATCAAGGTGAATCCCGTTTTATCCTTAAGGGGAACGACCCAAGCATATTTTGAAAATACATCAATGATACGCAACAGACATCGATAGGGCGTGTTGTGTTTGACCAAGGATTGCATGTCCACCAAATCCGCCTGCCACTGATGATCGATACCACCCATTTAGGTTTTCCGTGATGAAAATTTCCGATGGATGGGTTTATTCAAGGTATATGTCTATTGTCCTTTCAGCCAGGATCACACTTGATTCAAAGTAATGCCGTGAGCTCGCACTGTCTTATAGAGACGGCGTATCCCCCTAAAAGCAGCAGGATGTAAGGGATCATAATATATCTTCTGTAACACGGTATCTACTTTGGAGTCCATATGGTCTAGTAGGGTTTCCACTTAGGCTCTGGTTTGATCAAAGTTTTTTTTCTTGTAAAATTCATCTTCCTCTGAGTCTGACTCGAGTTGTTGCATCCATGACCATCTCCGTTTATTTCCCACCACTTCTTGTGGTACGTTGACTTCTCTTAATCCACGAAAAAACTGTTCCCATCCTTTAGGGCTAGACCCTTTTCTATGATGAATCACATCATTGACTAAATTTATAATGTTGGATCCTTGTATGGGTTTTCCACCATATTCCAAAACACCTTGTTCATTCCATGACAAATGGGGATGATTTTGGAGAAAGTGCAATAAGAGTTGAGTTTTCTGTGTGGGGGAGGGGGTAAGCGTGGTCGCTGTTTTGAACGGTACAATGGCCATTTTCTTCATATTTTTTTCACGAGTTGAGCCACCCAGCCACTGAGTACACCTGCCGCTACAGCTTTAGCAATGACTGAGCCAAAAATGGAAATAATCCTCCTTTTGATTTAGGACCCGTTTTTTTTTGAATCGATGCATTTTTTATCCGCTAAGGTACGAATGTGTTGACGCTTGGGCTTCAACCTTTGCTTTTGAAAGGGCGATAAGGCAATATTGCCTTTTAAAACATTGTGACAACACTCGGAGACGCACTGAATCACTTCTTTAGGTGCTCCTTTGTATCACCTTTCTTCTCATTCCCTGAAGCTGAACCCATGGGTAGGGTTCTCATTCAGTGCGCACGTCCTTGTAAGATAGGTTTCAATACCATCTGTCTTGATAATTTGGATAGTTTCAAGGATGAAAATCGACTCACAGGGGTATCTGGAGATGAAGAACTGATGTAGGAGGTAGAACATTTACTGCTTCTGCTTGACCCACTTCTGGATCCACTTCTGGATCTGCTTGACCTACAGGTCGAACTTGAACTACTGCTGATTGATCCACAGGTAGAACTAGAAGAACTCGAACTGCTTCTTGGAGTCCAGGGAGGAGTCCCCAATAGAGTTCTCAATGGAGTACTGGCTGCAAGAGGTGACCATCGTGTGGCCGTGTAGATAGGACCCCACTGGGAGTTCTCAATGGTGATGGAGTCTGGGGTGACCTCATGGGAGGTGAACCATTTAAAGAGGACCCATTAGGTGACGACCCACCAGGTAAAGGTGATCCAATGCGTGATCCAATGGGTGACAACCCAATGGGTGACCCACGAGGTAAAGAAGACCCACAGGAAGATCCTCTGGAACCTCGTCGAAGGGTGATAAAACGTTCATCGATTGTTGGCGAAATTGTAAATGCAGGTGTTTTCTTTACTCTTTTTGCTGGAGCTTTCTTTGCTGGTTTTTGTTTAGGAGCTCTCTTTGCTGGTTTTTGTTTAGGAGTAGTTCTTTTTGCAGGAGCTTTCTTTTTTAGGAGAACGTTTTTTTTAGGTGTTTTCGTTTTATGAGCGCTTTTTGCAGAAGTTTTCTTAGGGCCAAATTTACGAATGGTCTTTTGACCGTTCCATCGAAGTAAACTTCGTATCATAACACCTCCAAGAAAGTCACTCCCTCTGGTTTCAATATGAGTTGACGTTTGGTGTCTACATTCACTTGATCATCTCCTAACTGCTCTAGTTCATTCTGATGTTTTCGCACAAAGTTTTGCGTTTGTTTGGGTAACAGCAATTTCTTTTGAAAAATCAATTTAGCTGCTAACGTAAACCATTTGACCATTTCTTTTAATCCTGATCGTAACAACTGCTCCCGTTGAGCAGGACGACGTTCCTGACTCAAATGTTCTAGAGACTGAGCTATGGTATTCATTCTTTCTGTCATGATGACTACGATGACTCCCTAAGTCCTATCTCTCCTTTATATATACACCGTCGGGCCACGTTCCTCTTTAGTGATCCAATGACGAAAAATATCGGTTCTCAACCGATCAGTGTCCGGTGTTTGAGGGTGAAAATCAATCACTAAATAACCATGGGGTGTAGAGATGGCATCTTGATAAGCGGGTAACAAGTGTGGCAATTGAATTTGATTCGCCAACATTTTTATTTGTCCTTTATCTCTTGTGTTTTGGAATAAGAGCATGTAATGTGCATTTAAACTCAGTGTACGACTGGCTTTTGATTGTTGAAACATGTCTTGGGTAATGTAAATGACACTGGCATTACGATGGTGACCTTTTCGTGTAAACCAGAATTTAATTTTCTCTTCATCTTTATCCCCAAGCATATCATCAAATACAATTAAATGTGGAATGGAGGTAACCTCCACGAACTTCTCCTCATCCTCAGGAATACCCTGTAAGAATTGAATGTTGGGTTCCTGTTCTTGTAACTGAGCATAGGCTGTTTGCCATTCTTTGTAACACAATACAATACGCTCAGGTACCACTTGAAACAGATCCGATTTGTAGGTCAACTTCTTTTTTACAAATTGTGTTTTACTAGACCCGCTAGGACCTGAGATAAACATATTACAAGGATGCTTAAACAATAAACTGGACTCCATGACGTGACAATCACAACTAACATCAAGTGAATGAACAAAAGTATTTTAATGACTTGGTTTTTACATACAACAACAACAACAACAACAACCATCATGTACAATTATGTGTCATCACTAAACATACAATATTGTTTTTTTTTTGTTTTAGCTACACTGACACACAGTTACAGCACTGACAACAAAAGTCATGAAGTGGTAGCAGTATTTTCTCGGAAAATTCAAACACACATTCTGAATGCCCATGTTCACTGAGAAAAGTTAACACTTCGTCCTTGTTCACTACACAATCCGTTTCACTAAAGTCTAGTGGCACTGTCTGTTTATAAAATAAATTCATCACATGAAGTCCATTTTTAAATTCTTCAAACAGTTCTGGTGTACCTAAGCGTTGTCGAATTCATTCTACACTATGATGAACTTCAGGTATTTTTATGTGAAAAGCAAAAATCAATGCTTTTCTTAACATGATTCAAAATATCAAACTGTTCCATTCTTCAATGGTTTGAATCACTTTATTATTATTCACCACGTACGTGTTCCAATCTTCTCTAAGGATAGCTTTCAAGTCCAAGCGTGCACTGATCATCGCATGATGAATCATCCGTTTAAATAGTTCAAACGTATGCAGATTCAGAATCCATGCGTGAATGATCTTGACCGTGACAAGGTCATCTTGTACAATACTGAATAAGGTCTCTCTATACAACTCAAAATCAAAAATGTAAAATAGACTCACGTATCGGCGTCGTCTTGATGGTCTGTCCATGATTGAATATTCCCAACACTAATCACAACCCTAGGCACACCGCATGGAGAATATCAACGGCTTGTGCCACTTCACGTACATAATGTTTTTGCTTAAAGAACACAGTACGGTAAGTTAGAATCGATTTGACCTTGGTGAAAGAGATCGGTTCCTTAACGAACAAGATACCACGTACTTTGAACTTTCGTAGCTTAGGTAATTTCTGACATACAGTCAAATCCTGGCGTTGACTGACATCCTCTAACAATCTATCTACCCGCCGAGGGTCCATGCGTTGTAATCTATGAATAGCACAATGGGTCGCCCATGCATGCACTAAGTCCATCTTCCATGGTTTAGTGTTAGACTCTATCCCATAACGATAAATGTTAAGTCTAATCTTAACTCTATAGGAAGTAACGGTATCCAGTTCATGCTTTTTTGTTGTGTTTCTGTTTTGTTTTTGTATTCTATTACTACTACTGCGTCATTATATATCAGAATATTTAAGTAAAAAGAATAAGGTCAAGATTGACGTTCAGGGTCAGTAATGCAGATATCCATAAGGGACAGTCATGTAATCCTCGACGATGATACGTTTGGCATACACAGAACGAAATGTTTTGATTTGTTTCTCACTCGTCACTGTAAGCATATTCAACCACGGCAGAATAATGTCGTCTGTCTTTCATACAGTCCACCATACTATTGAAATTCACTTGTTGAGTTGCATTATAGTCTAACGTAATGCATTTCACTTGATTCGTGCCTGATTCGTTCTCCATTTTCAATGTATTCGTAGCCATAGTTTTTTTGGACCTAAAGCGACATATTTCACAATACGTCCATGAGGCACGTCATCCGTCCATTTTCCCAAACGACTGGATACAATAGGCACATTGTATTCTTTAGGGTCATAAATGTACATACAACTGTCTGTGTCAAAATAGAGCACCCTTTTCCCAGACTTTCAAGCACTTTGTACAGTTCTAATCGAGCCTAAGCCGTCACAAAAGAAGCAACTACAGGATTAGAAGAAGAATGGGGATCAGCTTGATCCGATTCATCCGTGAAATTCATCAGTACGAATTCATCATGATCATACACTTGGCATAATTCACAGACGTTTTAGGATCATTCAGAATCTCATAGAAACGATCAAATTTATGTACATACTCGGTTTTCGGTAACAGGTTGGTTTGAGCATTTTACCCCATAAACAATTCAACAATTCTGGTTCAAAAGCTCTTTTTCCTGGATTATTTTTCACTAGTTCCAAGCGAATTCCCTCTGCTTCCAAATAATCATGTTTAAACTTCACTTTATCTGCCTCTGTGTCCACGCCAGGAGGATACCCACTGGCTTCTTGCTTCATTTTTAAGTATTTGTCAATATATTGACGGTACACGTCCGTACTTCACTCATCCCAGTGCCATCCATGATATACTTTCAACACTTTATACCCTAAAGAAATGGCTTTCGCCAATTCTACATGGGTCCATGTTCCATACAATGCCCGTTCATACAGTGAATGTGTACAGTAATCTAACTCCTCTTCCGCACAGGTACGACATAGAACAAATACCATTTTATTATTACAGTTAAGACAGGCATCCATAAATCTTGCGGTGCAAGAACACGGCATTTAATCAATCCTTTGTATGTCTCAATACGCTGTGGATCAATTTGCTCTTGACTCAAAATCACGGGATGAACTAATGGATACTCTCTGTACTTGTTGACATAGGGATAGAGGGAACAAATGTCCACATATTTGATGTCTTGGTCTTTTCCTACTTCATGATACAGTCGGACGGCATTGGTACGACCTCCGAACAAAGCCTCCCTGGGTTGAATAGGGTCTTAACCCACATAAAATCGTTCCACACTGGTCTTACACGCAGGGTCCTTTTGACAACGTTGATCAAATTCACATTCCCACATCACCACTAACGGATACCCCTGTTCTTTCAAATCCTCAAGTTTTTTGAGTGTCTTCATAAGCTTGACGCATGTTTTTCAACGTATATGGATTGATTGTACCCCGGTTGGGAAAGCAGGTGGGACAACCATGATACCAACATCCCATGAATTCATACACGGTGTCTGTCTCTTCACAATACCCATCCACATAATACGGCCCAATTTTAACTTTTTCTCTGTGATTCAAGGCATGACGAATATGATTCCCTTCAGGCACAGCGTAACCAACGTATGCTTTTCATGGAATAGCGAGTTTTATTAGGATATCCTGCATCAGAAATCACGGCCAGTCTATGAGGAGGCATGGAGCTTTTCCGCCAGGCTTTATTACACACTTGTGCTAGCGTTGTCGCTTCCGTAAAGGGATCAGTTTGATCACTGGCTAACAACTGTGGACGAAATTCACCGTGACCGCGTCTTAAAATATCCACATCCGATTTACAGTACTTTTCCATTTCTTTTTAAAAATCAAATTCATCTCCTTTTTTCTCATGCCACCATGTCAGAAATTGTTGACGTTGCTCTGGCTTCATACTGTCACTTTTGTAAAAGTGTAGCGGTAAGTAAAGTCCCACATAATCTTGATAGTATATGGTATTGGCATAAAATGGAAACCATCCTTTAGCTAACTCAGTCAGTCCAAATGTCTGGAAAAGCTGAGAGTGGCATACTTAGGAAACTGAGTGAGTCGATCAATCGTATTTCATGCACTCTTAGCAGAATGATTTTAATCAGCTGTAGTTTAGCTGTCCCGTAGGTAACGACATATCTGAGAATTAACTGGGAGTCGTAACCTTGAGCATTGTGCGCGATCACTGTGGATGGGGTTAAATAGCCAAGTGCATAATTGTTCCGAAGTCTTTTCTCCATGGAATACCATTTGTCTTGCTTTATTCACTTCTTCACAATACTCACATGGATCTTGCACTGACTTACACATACATTCACCGCAGGCGCGTTGAGCTACACAAAAGTTGGGTATATGTTCTCCAGAATCAAAGCGACAAAGAAAGTAAAAAAAAGATGAAGGGGACTTCGGGTTGCATGCCTTTTCTATCAGGTGGAACATACATTGGAATGTAACACTTATGATTCGGTCCCACTATTTTTTTCACAATACTTGCATTTCCTTTTCCCTGAGCAAATTTGATTTCGTTTCGTTCCTACAACTTTTTGTCCACATTTTCTACAATTCCACACAGACTCACAGATGGTTTTACGTTGTTTTCCACTTTTCGTTTTGTGACGATCGAAACAGGTTTGACTTCGAAATACTCGATAACAATTAGGACATCGGATGGATTGTTCCACGGGGCATAGGGTGTGGGCATAACACTGGCAAATGTTTCGACATTGGTGTGCTTCACGGTGATCATAACCCACATCACACTTTTCACAATAATAACTCCGTCCAACATATCCTGTGATTGATACTATGCTATCATGATGATTGTCATGATGAAAAATATGAATCACACGACTTTTTTCAGTCATCTCTGGTGGTTTGAATGATAATTCATTTCCATAATGTTGTGAATGAATTTTAATCACCTAGTTGGGATAGAGGTAATCTTGTAGCTTATTGTATTCTTCTATACCACAGAGTCGATCCGATGAAATATCCACTTGTTTTAATAATGCCCCGGCTTCATGTTGTTGTAGATTTTTCTTAGACTGACGTATGAGATTCCATCGTTTTTTTCCGTTCCGGGTTTTGATTTTAATTCGCTTTACACATACCGACCACAATAGATCTAGCTAAACACATCGAGTCCTTACTATTGTCAATACACACAACACTTGTCTTTGACTTCACCATGTTGAGTAAGTTTGCCGACTTGAATGTTTTTTCCAGAGCCAGAGTCTTGTGGCATAGCAATATGTGTAATTTCCACCTGTACTTCTCCGTCATGAATCTTAAATTCACGGTTGTACTGTGCCACTCGTTCAACTTCATCCAATACAACATCTCAATTTATACGAGATGCCATGTCAAATGGAATATGAATTCCAAATTCCAAATTAGGATGCCGTATGGATACACGAATTCTATCATTGGATCTTACTTGACATGTCTGATAAAGTTGATTCATCATATCATGAAACACCGGCTTGTAAATTCAAACGAATGATCGTACGACTGAAATGCCACATCATACACTCTAGACTGCGTCTTGAATTTCCTTGATTTTCTTTCCATACGAGAATGTATTTGTTAAGACAGCTAAAGCAAGTCATGCAACTCCGCCGTGAAACCGAGTTAAAAATAGACAAACTGATTGTGTCTGTACAGTTTGTGGCTGAAAGATGGGATGGCGAAGACCCCCCACCCCCCCAAAAAAAAACAGATGAGAAAACAGACTCTAAAAAATGAGACCATAGAACCAAAGAAACCTGAGAAAAGAAAACTGACCATGGTTGGGGCCATTATGGAAAAGTCATGAAGAAATAAACAGTCCTTTTTAGGACCAAACTGGTCTAATGACCACCCCAACAGCCCTTTTCAGGGCCACCATGTCTTTTCGAAAAACACTCTTCTTGTTAAATTGTCGAAAATTGTCGAAAATAAAAGTCTATCCCGCACAAATAAAATTGAAAATTCTATCCCACACAATTTTTGGCTGGTAAGTCAAAAAACATCATGGTACCCAAAAACACAAGTTTTTCGGTTCGAAGATTCGAACGAAAAGAGTTGCATTTTCATATACAAGTATTAATAATACAACTCAAAACTGAATGATTAATTAAACTGAAACAAGAAGTCGTCGTCTTCTTCATTTTTACTTATTGATTTTCAATTATTTTTGCTTTATATTAAGTGCTGAATACGATTGGTAAACATGGGGTGTAAACGAGTGGTTCTTTCGGATTATGAATTTGCTTTTATCTATTTAATTCTTAAGTAAATCAGTATGTCTGGTACTCATTCAACATTTCAACCTGAACGAAATATTAGATCCGTGAGCAAACATTTTATGTAATAGCTTGAGATACATTTAAGTAGTATTTTCATCGACTATATAACATCACATAGATTCTAAATAACACTGATAAAACTAAAATAGGTAATTTAAGCATGAAAATACTTGTAGCCTGGTGTTTTTCAAAACTTAATATTTGTTGTTTTTTACATGCAGTGACCAACTAAGACGAGTTTCTCACCCAGATTTTTGAGTGCATGATAACACACTTTCTTAAAAGTGACACTTATTAAAACAACTACTAAGTAACTGCATAGCGTTCATTTATTATTTTGGAACCTTACACACTGTTGACAATTCGTATGGTTTTAAATATAATAAACAAGAAAATTTCGCAGATTTTGTACAAACTAACTGACGGAATCCGACTTGCCGGGGCTGGATCTGTCGCCGTTTCTTCAACAATTTTCAGTTATATACGGCGGCCGGTTTACCTACTAGTTTTCCTGAACATATTTAGTTGTCATTTTGTTCTATGCAGTGTGCAGTGTAACATGGCAGACCGTCTATGTCACTTCGATTGGCAGTGTCATTCTGTTATGTACATTTTATACAGCTTCGTTATCTATTGTTTCTGTTCTCACCGTTTTATCATCCTCATTGTGTTTAAATGTTGTTTTTATGTACTGGAATCACCCTTGTTGATGGTAGATTGGTTGTCAGTCGGTCGGTCGGTTGGATGGTAGGTCGATGGCCCGGTCTGTCCTTTTTTGTTGTTACTGCGGAATAATTCATTATATTACGTTACCGTAGAATATGTTTGGGAATTAGACAATTAGACAAGAACGTCCAAAATAGCGCCCACGCTATTTCAATGTGGCGAATGTGGCGATTTTATTGGTTGCTTGCTCATTTACTTAAGAATTAATTAAAAAACTTCCCTACTTAGACAAAAATGTAGCTGAAAAGCATATAAACTGTACTGCGAAACAATTATTTCGATGTAGCCGTCACATTTAGTGGCATCGTCTTTCTGACAAACAATAGCCAACATGCTGAATATTGAAGGACTGGCATCATTGCAGTTACTCAAGCAAAATTTTATTCTCGAGTTTGTTACTGGATTTTGTAATTTTACGAAAGAAAACGCAACAGCTCCTATCATTGCAGATATTTTTTTTTCCGGTAGTCATTTTGGAACATAGCCTGAAACATTGTGTTTGCAAACTGACCAAAACATGTTTCTGTTTCTGGTTAACATGTTCCCGTTGCGCTCTTGTTTAGAGAAGAAAATTGCACTTGTTTTAATTAGAACGAAATCACTGGGGTTCATTTCCGTTTGAAATGATTATTAGAGTTAATTGCAGTATATTGTTTTAGATGTATCAATATATGCATAGTATGCATTATCAAGGCCTACGAAGGTCTTGACTGTGTACTGTTGACAAAGGATGTCACAAAAATCCAACATAGAACAATTCAGTAAGGGATTAATTTCAGGCTTCACGATCTGAAAGAATATTCCTCGCATTTTGATGTGTCGACGATTTTGGTTGGTACAAAATGTCACGTGGAACCTGACAAGCGCGAAGTCTTGTTCGATCACGCGCAGATATATGCTAGAGGTGTTGGACTGCAATGTAAAGACGTAAGCGCGGAGCAAGGTAAACACGTAACTGAGGTTTTTGAGAAGCTCGCTGATCTGATAATAAAACGTCTAACGAAGGATCAATCATTAAACATATCTCAACCAAAGTGAGTGATTCTACAGGACCAACAGAAAGTAAAGAAATAGTGATGCTCTTGTTAAAACACCCTAGAGACAATTTATTGCTGATAGTATTACCAATATCACGTCATTCCATAAGTAGCGATTACGACACCAAGCCAACACTGTATCCTCTATCCTAAGACTCATCACTATTCAGATTTGGATTTTTGTTCATACGCGGGTGGTGAAAGTCGGAGGATTTCAAACTTGATTTCATTTAATAATGAAGCCAAGCAAAGATCAACCTGTTTTAATTGTTACAAGGTTTTTATTGAGCTTCATGTGGTTATTGGTGCATTTTTCTTTATATTTTTTAAAATCATTTCTAAGTTCATAGTTAGCTTCGTATCTTGGAATTATGAATTGAGTCGCACACAGTTGTGAATCATACGCACTCTAATGTAATTAGAGTGACATTTAAATGAAATATATACATATGTGTTTATTAGTCCCAGCATGTATTAAGAAGGAATAGTTTTCGTTCAAATCTTTCCACGGCCATTGTTTATGGTAAGCGTCTGACATTTCTGGTGCACCGCTTGTGCTGCAGAAACAAAGTAACCTAGCATAAGATATCATGTGCCTCTGATTTGGTATTAGTTTTAGAACAGTCTTTTTATTCTATCAGTGGTCCTAGCAAACATCCGGACAAATTCATTAATTGTCCATATTTCAGGCGTAAAGGATCCTTAACAATGAATGTAAATCTTGATTTTAGCCGTGCTTTAATTAGTCAAACATTTGTTTAATAAATTATCATAATAATATCCATATACAAGTATTGTGCAATGAAAACATGGAAAATCGGATTTGTGTGAATGAAGAACAATCATACATGTAGTAAGGACTTATGATAGAATATCGCTAGCTGACAAGAAGACACGAGACTTTCAGATCAGATGTCACGTGATTCTTTTGTCTCCTGTCATCACGAGCTGGAACACGAATAATCTTTGAAAAGACAAACGCCGAATGAATAAATGCAATTCTGTTATGAGAACTGGAAATGAACTTATCTGCATGAGATGTTGAAACAATATTTTCACCCCGGATCAGCATAATTTAACTGTTTATAAATGTTAATTTGTTCTGAATGACACTCATTTGGGTATCTTTATTATTGATGCATTGTCTATCCACATACTAGTATATACTACTTATTATCCACAACTGCTGGTTTGGTTAACCTTAAGCAGAAGGTGGGATGTGTGTGTGTCTGTGATAATAGTCCATTGTCGTGAATGCATTTCATTGATAGTTTGATAAATGTTTCTGGTAGCTCCGAAGAGGGAGAAAACAATAGCGGTTTTAGGTTCAAGTATGTTCCGTAAGAATGTCTCCTGGCTAGCAGATGTGAGGAAATCACAAATGCGTTTCCCACAGGTTATTGATAGTTACCTGAGATAGTTTTTGCGCATCATTTCTGTAAGTTTACATCCAATAAGAATATGCAAGTCTAGATCAGATGTGACAGATAATTTATACCCTGACATATACATGTTGTATTTAAATCGTCTTTCTAATAAAAGTCTAACACTGCTCATTGCATGGATAATTTCTGAATAGCTTCGCGCTGAGGTCCAAAAAACACAGGAGGCACTACTGAGCTATAAGTGGAATTGAATAGTTTAAATTCACCATCGCTATGTGTTCTCTGTTTCCAATCGCTGTCATAATAGAGTTTTAGCGTTTTATTCACTATTGATTTCCAAGTGGAAAAGTTCCATAGTGTAGTTTTGTACGTAGTTTATAAATTTGTACTTGGTTCGTATTTTGATGATATCGGGTATGTAACCATACTGATCCTTGAAGCCTTTAAGAGTGAACCAGACTGGAGTACATTTCGTTTCCGACGAAAATAAAATGCGATGCGATTGAGTTTTTGCACAAAAGTAACTAACGTGACAATATCGTGTTGTTTTCGGCGAATTAAGATGTCTTTTGTATACAAGCAGTGTCAGTTTTACAAGAAAGTTTATCGGAAATGAGAAATAACTAGACACACACGATTTTTCCATTAATATTTAAGTTGACTTTAACTACAAAAGCATTCCAACATTTCCTTCCTAGAAACAGCGTCATCAGTGTCCTGGCAACACAAATCGATCTTATAACACCTTCGGCGAAAAAAAAAAAATGAAGGAACTTTGTACTGGAAAGTGATTGATGCCGTTGTACATATAAATTACATGTATGTCGTTGGCTTGCGTGCTGTTCAGAACAGTACTTGTAGCAAAAAGTTAATGTGTCGACTGCATGTATGTCGAATGATTAATGATTTATCCACGTAATTAGTAGTAATCATGTTTTCACATTTTATTAATCTCATTCATGTTTGATTTCTGTGTATAAGATTTGATCTCCGTCCGTGATAGTTATAAACCATAGTGATTATAAGTACAGGCTGTTTGATAATATATGTCCCCATTTTATGCAACTATAATTTTAACATGACTTTTCTTTGGGTAAATTGAGTTTCGTAGCTATAATATAAACAGAATAAAGTTTTGTACATATAAAACATGCATATTACCTTTCATAAATTTATTTCATCAATCATTTTACAGAAAATGCTCCAAATGACGTTCGTTATGGGTAATAACGACGCCAAGTATGAACACAATCCTAGATAGCTAGTCTATTAGTAATTTATTATACTGATTACAACACATATCACAATGGGCAGTATTTTCTGTCGTCGATCTTTTTAAAGAATGTAAAATGAATTCATCATATATTGAATATAATACAAGTACATGTATGTATAGTGGTTGTCAATAAGTACAAAATTATTGATTAAATACATGCATGTATAATAAAGAAGTAAAATAAAAACACGTGTTTAGAATCTATAAAATACCGCACATATTTTGTGTCACAAATATGTTTGTTTGTTCTTTCTGTTTTGATTATTTAATCTTAATAATTATGGTTCGCTGTTTATAATCGTTACACAGATTTGTTTTCTATTCATGTGCTGGACACATATTAGTAGCGTGAAAAGTACTGAGGATCTATGAAACCTCGCCGGACTTGACAAAAATATGTGCAAAAATTATACTGCACGTGCCCATTTATACACATTGTAGACGTTTCAACGATTCCAACCAAAAAATGTATTCTGAAACAACGAAAAAAGACAAGAACACGATATAATGCATTTTACATCATCCAGAAACAATCTTTGTAGTACAAGGTTGAATTAGAAGACGGAAGTGAACAGATAAGTGACTATAGATCACTGGTTAGGTATATAAAACTAGCATACTGTTGATGAACGGCATAAATTCAAATAAAAGGGGAACTTCGATGTTTATAGTAATAATGCTGTATAATTTTCATATTACGACACAGTGATCTATAGTCACTTATCTGTTCACTTCCGTCTTCTAATTCAACCTTGTACTACCCCACAAGTTGAGTATATCACATAATGGTGGGGAATTACATTAGACGTTTTTTTTTCTGTCCTAATGTCGCTGACTATTAAGTGTCAAGTTTGGGACTAGGACCAGTCACCAACAGACCTGCACTCTACCGACAGAGCTAATTGGGATTCAATGTTTTAGCTTGAGTACAACTTAAACATACATTCGGCAAACGTTAATCTATATATTCAAATACAGTAAAGTAACGATCACCCCAATTCACTACAATGATCATTTATTTTCGGGCTGGGTTTTAATACAAATGTAGTTCCTAATTTCAACTTATTAATGAGACTACCTAAATATTATTGCCAAATTATTTTTGTTCGAATGGTGGCCTTAATATCGTAGTTTTACTGTAGTGATGTACATGTGTGGTACTAGAATTTTACACCACATGTATTACAATTCACCGAAAACACTATTTGGTACAGATGTATACTAAAATCTATACATAGTGGTTACTGTAAAATGAATTTGTGTTCTATTAACTATTGCTATCATGTTGTGCGATTATATATTTATAACACGATATTAAAATAATTATAGTGGTCTCATTTGTGTTATGTATGCAATTTTATAACATATTTAAGTTTGTATCAATAAATGTCATTAAATGGATATTCGTATTGTCTTAGTTCAGTAGTTTGCCATCTCGGATGCAAGGTCACCCTAATAATTTGTTAGTGAAAACAGACAAATACACTGACTTCTAAAGCGATTCACAGTTTAATTCTAATGCTGTCATACTTTAGTTTTAAATAAAATAAAAATATCATGTCTCACATTCAATAAGAATTAAATAAAACTTTGGTCGGAACAAACATCATAATGCATTTAAAGCATTTTACATTTTCTGGAATTACGGAAAATTTCTGTTTTTTTCCGCGATTTACACCTGACCATAACCAGTTAAACTGGTCCCCGTTTCATCTTGTAGTGCACCAAAGGGTACAGGCAGAGTCAACGGTAAACTGGTCCCCAGTTTTGAGTCAATGGGAACCAGTTTAACGACCAGTAACCTGCTGGTTCCCGTTCTTGTCCTGCTTTCTACTTGTTTCCGTATTGGACCGGAAACCTAAAATCCCGCTCATTTGTACCTCAAGAAAAGCGTGAATTTGAATTTTGAATTGCGCTTGCATAACAATGTGAGGATATCTGTGTTTAGAAAATGTAAACTGCGTTTAAACATTCGTAATTAGGACAATTGATGTCAACTAGCTCTGAAAACCATCGTTTTACGTGCTCCAAGTCTTCTGTGTACTATTTTGTGTGTGTGTGTATCAAGGACGCTTGAATTTGAATTGGACCCAGCGATTGGCGCGACATGGAGACTCCATGTTGATAAAGTGATTCCAGTTTAGACACTTTTCATCTGTTGATTGACTTGAGTTGAGATAACGGACTAATTCCTTCATTTTGTGTGGTGACATTTCTTTGATGAAACACGACGGATGTTTTTGGAGATTCTGCTTTTGTGATGTAAACAGCTGAGGTTGGAAGTTTGATCAACACACTGGCGGACAATTTTCAAGTAAGTTGTTGTGATTGTTCTTCCATTCAACTTTAAGTTTATCGTCACCTCAGTATAACAAGTTTGTTGAAGAAAAAGTCTTTTATTTGGTGCAGCAAGGTTTTACCTTGTTTAATAAATGAAATAACAGCATGAAAATTCTATTAATACAAAAATAATTGTTTAAGAAAAAACTTCCTATCTCATTAATTTGATGACTTTTATTTGAGATTAATCATTAGTACTATAAATTCTTTTTTTGTAACATGTTAAATGTATAAATTGAAATTACTTTTTATTCACTAGTTGTCATAGAAATTCATATAGTACTGTCATATATTCCAGTTTAGGATATAGAAAAATAGTGACTTGTTGATTGGTTATGTCTGTACTTGATATCAAGGTGGTATTTACATAGATGTTTACTGTACTCCTACTTTATACTTATCAAGATATAATGATTATATAGCAATTAGTATTGATGGTTTCAACATACAAATGCATTTCTGAAGTTGCTGTACAAACTTATGACAATAAATTTTCTGTTAAGGTTAAGCTGAACTGTCATAAACACTTTTTCTTCATAAAAGCTGGGACCAATATACACATGTGTATATTGGTCCCAGATAAAAGTATACTAAAATTTTATATCATCTTCTTACTGTTTATTTCATTTACAGACATATTTTAAATTCATTCATTTACTTTTTTCATGGAACAATGTTAAATTATTCTTATAAAATACACTCAAATTTTATATTACCTTTTTATTGTTTATTTCTACAGAAATATTTTAAATTCAGTTATTTACTTGTTTCATTGAAAAATGTTAATAAATTAGTGAAAAAATATAAAACATACAAACAAATCAAATCTCTCATAATTATACATTATGGTGTTAATCATAAGTTAGATATTATTACAATTTTCTCATAATTAAAATCTTTATAATTTTCTTGTTATCTTTCTTAGAATATAGAACAAAATTCTGTTTGTAGCTGAGTTAAACTGCTATTTTTGTGATATGATGTAAGATACAACTTTGTTGCACCAAATGGTACTTTTGCAGGGGTGTACAAATGTTTTCATGTAGCCGGTAAGCTACTAAACGTGGAAGGTGTGTTTTGGGGGTCAATGCAGTATTGTGTCTGTTTTGGGAAATGTAGCCTACGAGAATGCTCATTTAGCCGGTTGATTTTTCCAGCTTCTGGCTCATGTCTACACCCCTGCTTTTGTATACATGTGTTTAGTGAATTGCCACAAGGTTGAATCATAAGATACGACCCTGTGGCACCAAACAATGTGAACAATTTAAGATGCACCCTTTGGATAAATTAATAATAAACGTTCAATGTTTACCTTATGTATTTAAGTATATTAAATCTTCTTTCTACCAATTCTACCAAAAAAAAAATTTAAAAACCCATCAGATACAACCTTGTTGCACTGAGGTGATGATATGTCATTTTCAAAAGGATATCTCTGCTCAAGGCAGCGAAATGACTAAAATGCTTTTGTAGTACTTTGACTGGCTCTTGTACTAGATTAGGTCAAGAAACTGTTGGTTAGAAAACCCGGTAGGATGACAAAAGTCTTTGCTGGTCTTAAGATGCATTCAGTGTTCATTGGACTCTGGTTGTGAAGATGATGAACGGAGGATTGTAAGATGACACTTGCTGTCATCTCAGGGGGAGTGACCTCGGTTTTACAATCCACTAGAGGTGTCCATCCATAAGCTGATGAAGGGTATCTTTCAACCTGAATGGACTGAGTGGTATGCAGACAGTTAACATACATACGTGTCCAGACACAGCCTTGTTAAAGCCTTCATGAAATGTTTTATATCTAACAACCCTGGGTGTTTTCCTTCTATAAGAGGGGCCGTTTATACGGGTCTTCCCCTCAGGAAAAAACCTTTAAAATCTTGTAGTTTTCCGGGGTTTTCCCTGATGCAACAAACCTGCATCTCTTATGCAACTTTTTCATTCGGGACCCGTATTTTCATCTAATATGCATCCGTGGGACCCGTAAAATAAGCATTTCACTTTTCCTGAAATCTGTGTCGTAGCAACTCTTATTACTTTAGAATAAGGGAGTAAAGCGTTTTTATTTGTTTTCAAAATGGCGTCGGGGGCCAATCGAAATTGAAAACAACTCAAAGAACATTTCATGTTTTTAGCTCGCTTGAGCACATAGTGCTCAGTGAGCTATAGTGATCAGTCAGTCTGCGTCGGTGTCGGGTGTTCATTGTACACCTCAGGGTTGTTAATCTAGTGGTCACACTTTTGAGCAAAATCTTCAGACCTGGTCAGAATGTTAGTCTCAATGATATCTTGGACAAGTTCGAACATGGGTCATCTGGGGTCAAAAACTAAGTCACCAGGTCAAATAGAATGGAAATTTTGTTAATACTCTAGAAGTCACAGTTTTGAATGAATCTTCATGAAACTTTATCAGAATGTTTGCCCCAATGATATTTTTGACATGTTTGAACATGGGTTACCTGGGTTCAAAAACTAGGTCACTAGGTCAAGGCACCAGAAAACCTTGTCAATGCTCTAGGGGTCACAATTTTGATTGAATCTTGATCAAGCATTGTGAGAATGATTGTTTTAATGATATCATAGATGGGTGCGAATATGGGTCATCTGGAGTCAAAAACAAGGTCACCAGATCAAATCATTGGGAACTATGTTAACCCTCTAGAGGTCACAGTTTTGATTGAGTCTTCATGAAAACTTGTCAGAATGTTTGTCTTTAAAATGATATCTTGGACAGGTTTGAACATGAGTCGTCTGGGGTCAAAAACTAGGTTACTAGATCAAATTACTGGAAAACTTTGTTAACCATCTAGAGGTCACAGTCTTGATTGGATCTTCATCAAACCTTGTCATAATAATTGTTTTAGTGATATCTTGGTTAAGTTCAAACATGGGTTATCTGGGGTTAAAAACTAGGTCACCTGGTCAAATTATAGAAAAACCTTGTTAACACCATAGACGTCACAGTTTTGATTGGAGGTTCACCATACCTTGTCAAAATCCTTTTTTAATAATATCTTGCACAGGTTAGGACATGGGTCATATGGAGTCAAAACTAGGTCAACAGTTCCAATCATAGAAAAACCTTGTTAACACTCTAGGGTCACAGTTTTGATTGGAGGTTCACCAAACCTTGTCAAGTGCTTGTCTTAATGATATCTTGGACAGGTTTGGACATGGGTCATCTGAGGCCATCTAGTCAAAAACTATGTCACCAGGTCATTTATTGAAAACCTTGTTAACCCTCTAGTGGCCACAGTTTTGATTTGATCTTTCTCCGACTTGGTCAGAATGTTTGTATTATTGATATCATGAACCGGTTTGAACATGGGTCAACTCAGGTTAAAAACTAGTTCACCAGGTCAAATCACAGGAAAACCATAGATGTTGCAATCTTTACTCAGGCGAGCGAAATGGGCCATCTTGGCCCTCTTGTTTTGGGAGTGTCAGTCCCAGCATCTGCATCTAATTCCCAAACATGATTTTATATGGGAACCCCCAAAATTTACCAGGGTCCCCAAAATGACAAACTTGAGAGTCCTGGGACTCCCAAAGAAAAACAACCTAGGGAAAACCCCGGTTTTCCCCTAAAATTCAGTTTACATCAAGTTTTTCTTGTGTTATTTTTTCCCCAAATCTTAGTAAGGCCCCTCCCCTTAGCTTGTAATTCTCTGAAGATGATGTACTGTATGAGGATTTCTCGCAGAAGCAGAGATCTGATGTATTGAAAATGCACATTACACTGATACTATGGCAATTCATGATTCACCGTGATACATTGTGAATGCAGAACGGCACCTCAGGCCACCATTAAAAAAATTGTGTTTGTACTGTTCCTACCAAGATTTTTAGGGATAGATAGGTAGATAGAACTATTTTTTTGTCAGAATAATTTTGTCAGCAGTAGATTAAAATCAAAATTAAGGAACAAGAGGGCCATGATGGCCCTGCATTGTTCACTAGAATATAAAAAAATTATGTAAGTTAACCCCAAAACGAAAAAAAAACAAGTGGTGAAGTACATGGCATTGTTGAAAAAAAAAATCTGTATTCAAGGGCAGCCAGACTGTTTAAATGTAATTTGGATGCAAATCTGTCCAAAAAGATCATGTGTCTGAAAATATTTACACTTGAAAAAAATAATTTACAAAAAACGTTATAATTCATAACTTGTCATGACATGTTTTAATCACAGCCATAAATCTCCCTGTTGTCTGTAACTTTGGAGGTCTCTTGTAAAGCTATTAGCTTATCAAAAACCTTTGTACTCATAGACACAGTACAAGTCAATGGATTTGGATATAAAATTTTGACATTTATGGTGACATATTTCAATGCAGAGTCAAAGTCTGTCAGATTGTTTATTTGATCATAGGGATTGGCATCAAATGTTTCTGTGTTGGTACTTTTTCCAGAACAATTTTCAAACATTTCTCAAAATGGTCCAACACATCTTTGGGTACATCTACACCTGTGGTTATCTCAAAAACATCACACCACATGTCATCGGTATTAAAACACCATATGGCATTTTTTTAGGTGATTTGTTTTCATCTTGTTGAATAAATTAACAGTAACTGAAAAAGTCACCTGCTGACTGCTTTTCATCTTGAAGTTAAGTGCCGACAGTATCCTTTATTTGCTAGTCGCAAAAAGGTAAACTAAGTAGTGCAAAGAAATCTTAGTAGTGGAAAGCGCGTTTTAGGGTGGAAACATTTTTTTTGCTAAAGGCAAAATATTTTTAGGGTTGGGCCATTTTAGGGGAGTCGGGACAGTACAAACAAACTTTTTAATTTAGGCCTCACGGTTCAATCCATGTGTTGGAGTCTTAATTGTACAATACATGATTTTTACGGACTTGATCCAGTACACTGTGCTTAAGATAGGGATAATTGCATACTTGTAAACTTACATTTAAAATTGTCTTCAAATTATTAGATCTGTTTATAGTGCTTAAATGAATATTCATACACTATGCAACCGTAACTGGTATAAATTTATTACTTTATGTATACTGTGTATAGCTACACCTTGTGTAACCAAAGCACATGATCTGGTTTTGTTTACAATATAAACAGTAAGGCCGAAAATATGGTGGGGCCGCAGTTAGAAAATCCTCCTGCTTCATTTAAATCAAATGTCATGCGATAAATAAACAACAGTTGAATACTAAGCATTAATTTTAACATGATCAAATTTTATATCCTATAAATGTTTGAATCATTCAAATAAAGTGTCTACATGAGCCTGATGTTACGGTTGATTGAAATGGCAGGTTATCAGTGAATTACCAAAAACGTTGAGGAATTACATTAATTTGTTACAATCCCAAATCAAAATATTAATTGGCCAGATTCTTGAAGATCTTTGTATCTAGTTTTGATTTCCTGGAAGATTGTTGCATTTTTTCATCAATTAGATGATTTGGTACTGTATGGTTTTGGTAAAAAATATGCATTGAAATTGATCAAGGGTCTATCAACTTGCCGTCAAGCTGTTGGTGAAATTGATCAGGCATCTTTCAACTTGCCGTCAAGCTGTAGGTGAAATTGATTAAGCATCTATCAACTTGCTGTTAAGCTGTTGGTGAAATTGATCAAGCATCTTTCAACTTGCTGTAAAGCTGCCAGTGAAATTGATTAAGCATCTTTCAACTGGCAGGAAAAGTAAACATGATAAAAATTAAGGTAATTTTTAAGGTCTGGGTAATTTACTTCTGGTTGATTCGTGATCCGGGAGAATTATTTACTGTAATTTACAACTTTAAATTCGTGAGACCAAATTTTTGCAATTTTTGTTTTTTGACTCAATTCACAAAAGTTTAAATCAGCGAACAGCTTGTCACTGTATTGACAATATTTAATCATTTTGCATATTCGCGAGATTTGAAATTAGCGAACAAGTTAAATTGCAAATTATCACGAAAATAAAGTTCTCGCGAATATTTCCTGTTTTACAGTATAGAATTTTAGGTCTTAAGTATGCTTATGCATTGAACTAATTTTTCATCTTTTAAGATTAGTTTATATGTTTATCAAGACTCAGATGGAAATTGTATAGTTGAAAGTTGTGGAAACAATTGATCAAATCATATTAAGTATTTTTGCATGAAAAAGAATTTATGGGGGTAGGCTTGTTTTTCGATTTGTCTGAAAAAAAAGAGATGGTAAATGTGTTTTATTTTTACATATATTATTACATACACTTTGAAGAAAACCTTGGTACCAAATTTACATGATTTCATGAATTTGAATGTATAAATTTTGGAAGTTGAAAAAAATCTGATGAAAACACCCAATTCCTGTAATGCACCATTTTGAGTCTTTATCATGAACTATTTTTGCCTATATTTTGTTGAACCCTAATTTACTTTTCATCAAGTGTTGTTTTTTGGTACAATATATATATATATATATATAGATGAATAGAATACTTGTAGAAACATAATTGATTTGTCCTTTTTTTAAAAAAAATAGAGTATTGTGTAAAATAAGGTATATCAGACTATTTTGCTGCTAAATAGTTGAAAAGGGATATTTACAAAAAATGCTTATAGCTGTTAAACAACGTAGTAATTTTTTTTAACATTTTGGATTTAGATGTACAATATGATACAAAATAACAATACAGTGTGCAATTTTAGGTTCTTGATAGTGCCCATTACCCAGGTCTTACCTAAAATAACATGTTAAAATAGATTCACTGGTATTTGCACATGAAGAATACATTTACTCTTAACTTTTGAAACATATGAGTACATTCACCCCCATGTTTTTCAAGGTGGGAATACATTTACACTCTTGTTTTCAAAACTGAGAGTACATTTACTCCCATCAGGAAAAAATATCTCGGGGCACTGTTAAGTATCGCGATATGTAAATGTTTTGTGACAGCCATAACTGATACCAACCTAACAGAGAATGAATGTATGTGTTTGATGCATTGGATGATTTTTGAGAGTTTGCATGTTTTGACAAAGACTGCTTCTATTTACTGATCTATGTGGAAAATAGATAAGTCTTTTCAGGGCTGGTTACAGTCCTTTTCAGGACTAATTGCATTTCATAAATATTATCAGAATTCAAATTGTCACAAAAAACAAATTCAAAGTCAATATTCCTGTTGTATATTGATTTATTCTTGGTACCTTTGTTCTTACATTTTGTTTGTCTTATTACACAAGTAACTATCACATGTTTGTAATAGTTATACATTTTTTTCTGCAAAATCATGATAGTGTTCCAAATGGACGACCAAGTAATGACCCACATTAATGATGAGGACAAAATTGGGGAACACTAAAATAAATTGTAAGATTGTAGGATATCAATATTGTACCTCTAACCATGATTAAATACTCTCCCATCATTGTAAGTTTGTCATAGATCTAATTCATTCAGTTGCATATACCTGAGAAACCAATAGTCTGTGCTGTATCAACTCATGGTTCATGTATAGTATTATTAAAATGACAATTTAGTTTTAAAAGACCCATCTGTTGCCTCAATATTGACACATTCCACAATTTATGACATCATTCCAGTTTGTAATAGACCAGAGTGCAACTTATTTCGAAATAAATTCATTACTGATGACGTATTGCATGTCAATGATGATGTGTTTTTTGGTCACATGACTACTATAATCTCACACGCCTCTGTGGATGATTTATATTAATTAACAATCAAGTGAAAAATGAAAAAAATCAAGTTTCATGCTTTCCTAGATTTAATAGTCCGATTGGACTACTTGTAAAGATTTTATAGTCTGGGCCATTTTTCATAGCCTCGGACTTGGACTATTTGTTTAACTCAAGTGTGGTGAAACGTCGTCAATGGTATGTTTACATTTTCCCCTCAAAAAGGCCAGGCCCTTTTCCCCAGTCAGAAAAAAAACTGTTATAAAGCACACAAATAAACAAAATGGTGCCATTTTTTCATTTTTCTCCATTTTGGGCATTTTCTATGCACAAAAAGTAAGTTAGATTCATACATGAAATATTTTGTCTTAGGATTTCATCTGATTTTTTATCTGCATCATATACATAAGTGCAACCCTTATATAGGTGTTTACTGTAAGTTGTCTGTCTTACTAAGAAACAAGGACTTGTTCACTTTTCTTTGGCACTTTTTAATTGAAATATAAAATATTGCAAAATATCAATATTTGGAAAAATATTGCCATTAGGCCTAAATAAAAAAAGGATTGTTTCTGGTTACCTGACCAACCCAATATTTTACCTGCTGACTCATAAGTTTTTATGGTGTCTGAATCATAGTATTATGTTGTAATTTTCACAACTCATCAATACACGCATACAGTGTTGCCATTTTATGTAAACAAAAAAAATAAAATCCCTACCTATTGACCCATATGTTTTGGGGCATGCAGGCTGTCAATTGCATCCTGTAATCCTATAAAATCCTATATTTTGGGCCTTGTGTCCTATTTGTCAAGAAGTGTCCTATAAATCCTATAAAATTCTATATTTTAGGCCTTATGTCCTGTATTTTCACCATTTCTGGGAGATTTTTATAAAGTGTCTTGTTTGATACTGCCTCCAGAACAGGCAGTGTGTGACAAAGATCCAAGACTGAGTTGGATTTGGTGTTCAAGATACAGAAATTTGTGGGATCAGTCTGTACATAATGGTATAAAAGCTTAAAATTTAGAATGAATATAGCTTTCAGTAATTTGAGTTAAGTAATTTTTTTTAAATACTTTGAACTCTTAGCAGTCTTGGACTATAAGTTTGTTTCTTTCTATAAATAAAAGAGCACGGAATGTCCTATATTTAGCCAAATTTGTCCTATATTTATTGTAAAAAATGTGGAAATGTCTTATATTTGGCCTGAAAAATGTCCTGTATTTGTCCTATATTTTGAAAAAGTTGGGTTGACAGCCTGTGCATGTAACCAGAAACAAACCTTTTTTTAGGCCTAACCAGTATACTGTGGCATATTGCAAAGCCCTACTCTTTATCATGTGAATATGTCAATACCTAATGTGATTACATTGTAATCTTTGAGAATTAAGTATTGTGTATCTACCTGTAACAATCAATTTTATCAACAAATATCAACAAAATAACTAAATCAATCATGGAAAGAAAATTGTTTATTTCCAATTAATAGAACACTGTGATCTAATTAAAGATGATAAATTATGCACTGCCTCTATACATAAAGATCAATCACATGAACATGAACATGGATTGCCAGGTTATATGTCCAGCATATTAACCACTAGGCCACAGATGTGGCTAACTCTAGATAAACTTGTTACAAAAGTTTTTGGAACTTTTAAACTTCAATCTAATCCACTTTTCTCAATGCAATATAGTATTACTGACTTAAAAAAGATGTTCTTTTTACAAGCAGATTTAATTCATCAAGTCTGGAAACAATTCAGTTTTGCTTGTGATGAAGTAATGTTTTTTTATGTGCCCTTTTGAAAAACAGGACAATTTTTGCTTCCACTTATAGTGGGCGGGTGGGCTGTGATGTCCACTTAATAACTTGAGGTTTTTTACCTGCATTTATGAAACTTAATCACAATGTGTATTGGCATAATGCAAAGGCCAAGTTTGATAACCAGCCAATTTGGTTCAATTAATTTGGAATTGTTGCCCTTTAATTGTCCTTGTCTTGTTTCTTCTTCATATACTTCTAATCCAAATAGCACCAAGCTTTGGAATGTTCCTAGGCATGATATCTAGGCCAAATTCAATAACCAGCCAATTTGGTTCAGTCAGTTTTGAGTTAGTATGTGTGGAATGTGACACCCTGCTGCCTAACTGGAGGTCTCTTCATTCCAGGTAGTTTGGGGCAGTTTGTAATGGGCTGAGAACATTATAGCACATTAATATAATAAATTTATCAAGATTGATAATCAATTTGCCGCTATTTGCAGCTGTTTTTGGAATTTTACTTTGATGGTTCATCTCTCAGCCGATGCCTTTCAGAAAGTGATTTTTATTGTCCACAATGTGTTGTAGAACCTCTATAGTCCACTGTTGTTAGTCCTTGTCACATGGCCATAATTATTTTGTTATGATACTTATAAGGTCCCATTTTACCCATCAGGTAAAAAATTCAGTCATTTTCATATAATTCATTGATCTCTACTTTGATTTAGTTTAATGATAATTCAGTCTAAAAATACCCATGTTCAACTTGCCATCGCAAATTATAAATGGATGTATTTTGCGATAGTCAGTTCTCTTGTTTAATGATAAGATTGGTTTCAATGGTTTCCATTAGTTCTTCTGGTCTTTATCTGTGACATTTGATTCTAATGTCCTTTCACTTATCATTGAACACTCACCTATGATTAGGTAATCAATGTTTCTTAAGTTTCCATCAACATCATTGAAATGTGCTTTGTCTTCATGTGTTGATCATGTAATTTTAGTTACTTTGAAGTTTTCAGCCAAATTCTGTAATATCTCCTTTAAAACAAAAGACTCCTCTACCAGCTTGGCCTAAAACATAGGACAGATTATGGCCCGTTAGAGCTGGAACAACTGCCTTTTCCTCAGTTTCCTCAGTTTAGTTTTTATTTCCAGTTTTAAACTTTATACGACTTTCTGCTTTTGTTTACATATATGGCACTGGTGACCATTTCAAACTAAAGATTTGTGCTCCAATTTGGGAGCCAGTAATCAAGGGCAACCACTTCAGCAGTCAATTGAAAATATTGATGACAACCAGTCAGAAGGCTCACTACTTGAATGTTGCATGGTCGGCAAGATGGTTGACTGTGGAAATTTTCTGAAAATTTATTTTTTTAAAATACAGTCTGTCATGAACAAGTTTATGCTGACAATAGAACATTTAACAGTATTTTGTGCTCAAAAAATTGTTTTATTATCTGTTTTGTACCAAGGAGACACACACTTGTATATTTGGAAATGAAACATTGAAATATAGGGGAACATGGATTTGCAGGCTTCTCAAAACTGCCAGAATATTTGCCTGACATTTGGTCAGGCAGAGATAGAATTTCTGTCTGACCAAGTGAAAATTTGTCTGACTGAATATATTATTAATAAGTGATTAATGCTGTACATTGTGTCCGACTGCCCAACATCTTGTCTGGTACTCACTGGATTTGAGTTTAGAAGTAAAGCAGTCATTTTTGTCACTTTTAAGATATTAAACAGTTTGTTTGTTTATTTTTTTACTTATTTTACTTTTTAAGATATATGACCCTACAGAGGGACTAGCAAATTTATTTAAATTTTTGACCATTGCAAAAACAATTTACATAGTTATATACAGGGAGTATTACAGCGATTAATTTTTTTACTATGGACATTCATTTAGTATAAAAAATGAAACAAAACTCGACATAATTACTTTGAATTTGTAATGGCGGGACAGTGTCTTTATAAAAAACTTACTTTAGATGAATGTACCATATAAAGCACTAGGATAGTACATGCAAAAAGGAAGTGCTGCTTACCTTCTCATTATATATGTCCACAGGGTTTTTTGAGGGGCCATTTTGATGACTGATATTCGGTTGCGTTCCCAATGGCAAAAAGCATGTTCTTTCCCCAATTGCAAGGCAAAAATTTCTAATTCAAATGAGAAAAAAAGACGAAAAAAAAAAATTTACAGTAGTTCAAATGTGTATTGAATTTCTAAATCAATTCAAATAACAAAGTTATCAATATCTAAATTTTTTAGTTTTATTTTATTACTTTAAGTTTTTGTGTACATCGTCACTTTTTTTTAATACAGTCAGCCAGACACCTGTTACCAATGTCTGAAAAGAACCACTAAACCATTTGACTAATACAGAACAAAACAAAGAGCACAAAGTTGCAAAACCTGGGTAAAAGAAAGTGAAATAGCTCCTGATGATATTTCACGAAGCAGAAATTTAATAAATGTGTTATTAGCATGCCATTTTTAACACTAAATGGCATGTATTTGTTCTATAACTATTTACCTGTGATGGTTGTATAATATACACTGATGACAATTACATATCATGAAAGCACTAGGCTTAATGAAAAACCAGGTATTTGGGTATTGGCAATGTTCATAGCCCAGTGTTTGGTGTATATTTTTAAGCTATGATGTGCAACAAATGATTATTTTCAGTGTATTGGGAGAAAGCCATTGATGGAGAGAAATATAGATTTAATCGACATGTGTACATTTAGCCACATGTTTGTTGATGAAACATGTTTGTTTTGTTTAGAAACGGGCACATGTTGTTGTTTGACAGCATTTCTGTATATAAAGACGGTCTGGCTGATCTGACCAACGGCAATATTTTTGTCTCCCAAATGCATGAATCAGATTGTGAACAACAACTTTTTGCAAGGGAAAATAATTTTATATTCTTAACTTTTTAACATTTTAGAAACTTATTGATTTTTAAAATGATCTTATTCAACTTTTAATTTTATCATTTGAATCTTAATAATATACATGTATTAAATTTTTGTATTTTATGTATTTTATTGTATTTTAACTTATACTCTCATGTAAATAATATACAAAAGTAAATGAACAGGCAAACTTTTTTGTCCCAGAACAATAGCCTTGATATAAAACATAATAATTGAGTGAAGAATCATGCTGGCTTGGCACAACTGGGAATAGTGGCCCCCTGTCTACAGTGACCTTATTTTGATTCTCTCAAAGACGGTCACTATGGACAGTCTAGACTGTAGGTTGAATTTAATTGATTTAATCTTTGAATTCTGTACATTAGTATGATGAGTTTTTTTTAGATCCTAATAGTATATAGAATTCTGACTTTTGAAAAATTCAAACAGAACATTACTCCATGCCTGAGATAGGGATGGCACTTCTTTGTAGTACTCATCCATGATGCTTGTTTGTGTACTGGTTAATTCAAACAGATTGAATTCTGACACTAATCCCTCTGTTATAAAGTCTGAGTGAATTTATGTATAATGTAGGACAAATTAAGTGATTTCCTTCCATTTGAATCTGAATAAAGGGTGTATTGTATCATAAGGTTTGTGTGTTCAACAACATTATCAATATCTAACATATTATACTTATTAAGCATGAATTATTCCAAATTACTTATGTTGATGTTAGATACGTTGATTTTCCAAAATAATGACTTGTGTGTGTATCTTAGGTACTTTACTACATATATCATGTGTAATTGTCAATGACTTATTTCTAAGAATTGTAAGTCGACTTTTTGTCTACCAGTGTCACATACCAAATAATATAAATGTATACATGTATATGACAGTTTACATATTATCAATGTAATCTAGTTCCTAAAAATGTGGAAAATACAGTTCATGGAATGAGGTATCCAGCTGTTGCCTTCTCCAAAGAGAATCTATTTTCTTCTTTTCTCCCCTTTTGTCCTTCCTTTCCTCCCTGGTTGGAAATCTGGGGTTTTGTATCCCATCTGTCCTTCTGAACTTTGTATTCAACACCTTCCTAATCTTGCATATGTTTTGTCATCCATTTGTTATAAGTAATACAATACTTAAAGATAAATATAATAGTAAATAAATAAATAAATAAGATAATATAAATAAGTAATAAATACAATAAATAAATAGGATAAAATATATATATAAATAAATAAAAAATAGATACATAATTAAATAAAATAAATAAATAAATAAATAAAATAATTTAAATAAACGAAAAAATGAATAAAATAAGATAAAATAAAATAAATAATAAATGAATAATAAAATAAATAAATAAATAAAATAATTTATATAAATGAAAAAATAAATAAAATAAGATAAAATAAAATAAATAATAAATGAATAATAAAATATGCTAAATGTGGTTACTGACAAATCTGGGTCAGGCATTTTCCTTCTCACATCCTTTCTTTTTTCTAGCAGCCTCTAATTTCATGAAAATATCTTGTAAGAAGATAAAATATTATAATTATTGTATGTTTAAACAATAAATTGTGGGTAACTATTTCATGGTAATAAAGGGTATGGAGTTTTTATTATACCCCACAAATGAAGTTTTTGTAGTATTCTGGAATTGCCCTGGTTGTTGTTTGGTTGGTTGTTCGGTCAGTTGGTCGCACAGTCTGTCCCCAAATGATGTAGAATCTTATGGTGAATATTTCTCTTACATTTCTTGGGCAAACTTTTTCAGATTTCCTATGAATACATTGTGGTTGGATACTGTATTATATCTGAAAATAAAATTGTGTTCTCTGTTTAATTTGTCTGAACTACTGCCTTAACTACTAAACAGCAAATATTTATACCATTGCCTGAATATGCCAATACACAAATTCTATTCAACTACTTGCATGCACTGTGGAAATGCTCTCTTGCACTTTGTCCACTTATTTTTGCAGGGGTATTTAATCACAATACAGTGATAGGTCTAGTTTTGTTTAGGCATATGAGTATTTTTTATTCTAAGATGTCTTTTTTTCATTTTTTTTATTCTAAATTTAATTGTTTTTGCAATGATTTTTATGAAAGTTTGTAATTTGTTTTTAGTCTTGATTTATCTAAAATAGTACTTTTTTTTACTATTAACACTTGTGTATATGACACAGGTAAAAGAATTTGTGTGCTTCATAAATGTTACAAAAATATATTTATGTAAGTTCAGGTTTAAGGCAACTAAATTGTTAGAGTAATGGTACCAAACATAAATTAATACAAAAAGAATTTGGACTGTGAGTTAGTATTTTGTGTGACAATTTGAAATTCTGGTAATGCTTTCCAAATATGTGTAGTCCTGAAAAGGACGTCTATTTTCACATATATTAGAAAGTGGAAGGTCTCTTTTGTCAGTATGTTTGAATTCTCCATCGTCATCTGATGCATCAAACGTATCAAATTTTTGTTTTTATGTTGTTGCACAAAACAGCACCTTGAATTTTGATCCAAAGTACGAAGTTTCAAATGTACGGTATGGGTATGGTACATTATTTTTACTGACTTTATCCAGTACTCAACTCTGAGCTAAAAATAGCGATAAATGCATACTTTTAAATTTACATTTGAAATCGTTTTCAAGTTAGATCAATTTATAGCGTTTATATGAATATTCATTTATTTACTCTACGTATACTGTGTATAGGTACACCATGTGTAACCATTCAAAGGACATGTTCTGGTCTCATTTACAATATAAACAATATGGCCAAAATATGGAGAGGCCACTGTAAGAACCCCTCCCCCCCCCCCCCCCGGCTTCATTTAAATTAAAGGTGTCAATTTCAATAATGCCATGGTTCTGTATTGCAATACGTATTGTATCATGAAGTTAGTATTGTAATAGGTCATGAGGTATGACAGCCCTATACCAGTGTAATGTGCATTGCTTATACAGTCTTTTTCATCATCATCAGATCCCCAGTTCTACTAGAATTCCTCACCACCAGGGTTGTTAGATATACAGTAAATTGCTATCACAAACAACCAACTTATCTCAAGGAGTCTTTAAAGTTCAATTTTTGTACTTAGTTGTATATAATTTTCCGTGCTTATTACAAGAATCTTTATCTCAATATCTCAAATAAAAATGATGGTCCCGTGACTTAACTGTTAGTGATAATTAATTTGATTATCTTGAGTAGAGTCATGTTGTGTCAAGTTTGCACTGAATACAATGATATTTATGTGCTGACGTGTGCAAATTACACAATAAAAGACAAAGGGTGAGATAGTGCTGGTTAGTATACAGTCCAGGAAAACTGATTTAGTGAACCAGTTGCTGTATACAACTGAAAAATTGTTGAAAAACGGCACTAAACCTTAGTGAAAATACGTCACATACAAACAAACCGTATAGCGGGATATTTCTGTGTTATGGCCAAAAAAAAATGGAAAGATTAATGTCTGCGTTTTTTATATTTCTGCGGATCCAAACTCACAAGAAATATATTTCCAATTTTACCATTGATATATCCTTTTCTAGAAACCCTAGGATGCCCATTTCTGTGTTTGTCCCTTTTACAATATACATACTATGTAGGTGACAGGGATGGGTGAATAAGAATAACAAAGTCACTAAAATATACTCAGATTATTTATTTTGAACTACAAACTCGCAAACAATTAACAGTTGTACAGTTTGAATAAACATCACCTTCAAACTACATTATTATACTATAGATCGTTAATGATGGTAATTGTTGGTAATTAAACTGCACAATTTTCTTTAAATTAGATTACTTTGGATATGGTGAAAGGCATACATATTGAAACAAGCATTGTAAAGTGCCGATTTTTGGCGATTTAAATTTTTGCTGGAAAAATATTCTGCTTGGTATTATTTCTGTGGTTTAAATCAGAGACTGCAGAAGCTCAGAAATGTCACTTCCGCAGAAATAACCTGCGTATTAATCATTTCACCGCATAGAAGCAACGTTATTTTTGGATATTATACTCGAATATATTAATGAATATTAAACTTTATTTAATCAATCAGCTTAATTTATCTCAACAATCAACATGACTTCAATTTACTAAAACATTTCATAATATTATGTAAATACACTGGTTCAGGCACATAACACAAACTTATTATGAGCACCGGGCTTATCTAGAGCATTTAGTAAGTCTATTCCAATGACTCCTTGAGATAATGAGGTTTTGCTGTGCAACATTTCTTGAAGGCTTTATCAATGATGTCCATTTCATCAACCATTCATTTATGGATCTCGTCTAGCTCAGGATTTAGAATTCTGTAAATGTGTGTGTATGTATGTTAGCTGTCCGCATACCGCTTGGTCCATTTCTATCAAAGAATACCCTTCATCAGCTCATGGATCGACGCGTCTAGGGGTTGTAAACCTGAGGTCATTCCACCTGGATGATAGCAGTGTTGTTTTACAATTCTCCGTGAACATCATCTTCACAACCGTGTCTGATGAGCACAGAATGCATCCAAGACTGGTAACGACTTCTGTCATCCTGCCTGGCTTTCACGCCAACACTTTCTTCACCTAATTGAATACAAGAGCCTGGTCCATTCAGTCTTTTTCTCAGGCCCATACAACGATCGATCCCCTTTTGCTATTTCGCTGTCTGTGTGGCATTATCCTTTTGAAAGTTAATCTGCCATGCAATGAAAAATCATCAAGTACTACTTGTAAATATTGATTAAAGCTGTAGGTCATTTTTCTAACAATTTGTAGTGTTAAAATTATTTTTATACAAGTCAGTAAATATTCTACTATCATGAGAGAAACAATTTTTATTTAAATTGTTTTCTTTTTAGCTCACCTGAGCATGTAGTGCTCGGTGAGCTAGAGTGATCAGTCAGTATACTCCGGTGTCCGGGGGGGGTTGTTAATGCTCTAGTGGTCACACTTTTGAGCGAATCTTCATCAGACCTGGTCAGAATGTTTGTCTCAATTATATCTTGGACAAGTTTGAACATGGGTCATCTGGGGTCAAAATCGAGGTCACCAGGTCATATAGAATGGAAATACTGTTAACACTCTAGAAATCACAGAATTGATTAGATCTTCATGAAACTTTGTCAGAATGTTTTTATATCAATGATCTTGTAAAATTGGGCGAATATGGGTAATTTCTGGTCAAAAACTAGGTCACTACCAGAAAACCTTGTTAACGCTCTAGAGGTTGCAATTTCGATTGAATCTTCATCAAACTTAGTCTGAATGTTTGCTTTAATAATGTCTTGGACAGGTGCGAACATGGGGTCAATCTTTGGTCAAAAACTAGGCCACCATGTCAAATTATAGAAAAACCTCGTTAATACTCTAGGGGTCACAGTTTTGATTGGATCTTCACCAAACCTTGTCAAAATAATTGTTTAATGATATCTTGGTTAAGTTCGAACATGGGGCATCTGGGGTCAAAAACTAGGTCACCAGGTCTCATCATAGAAAAACTTTGTTAACACTCTGGGGTCACAGTCCTGATCAGAAGTTCACCAATTCTTGTCAAAATGCTTGTCTAAATATCTTGACAGGTTTGAATATGTGTAATCTGGTGTCAAAAACTAGGTCACCAGGTTAAATCTTTGGAAAACCTTGTTAACCCTCTATAGGTCGCAGTTCTGATTGGAGATTCACCAAACCTTGTCAAAACGATTGTCTTAATGATATCTTGGTTGAGTTCGAACATGGGTCATCTGGGGTCAAAATCTAGGTCACCAGGTCAAATCATCAAGAAACCTTGTCAACATTCTAAGGGTCACAGTTTTGATCGGAGATTCACCAATCCTTGTAAAAATGCTTGACTTCATGATGTCTTGGACAGGTCGAATATGGGTCATGTGGGATCAAAAAGTAGGTCACCCGGTCAAGTCACTGGAAAACCTTGTTAACCCTCTATCGATCGCATTTTTTATTGGATCTTCCTCAAACTTTGTCAGAATGTTTGTATTAATGATATCAGGAACAGGTTTGAACATGGATCAACTCAGGTTAAAAACTAGCCCACTAGGTTAAATCACAGGAAAACCATAGAAGTTGAAATCTTCACTCAGGTGAGTGAAAAAGGGCCTCTTGGCCCTCTTGTTTAGTAAAGGAATACATATTCCTTATGCTAAAGAAAAGCTATTCCTTATGCTAAAGAAATAACTATTCCTTAAGCTAAAGAAATAGGTATTCCTTATGCTAAAGTTCTCCTGAGAACAAATTCATCATAGGGAATAGTGCTAAAAAAGTTGATTCTTTCTGACATGGATTTTGTATATTTTGTTTTTTATGAAATAAGGTACAATTTCATTAGTTAGGTATTTTATAGTCAAACCAGTAACAGGCCATCAACTGATTCCTATATTCCTGTACTTTCCTATATGTTTAGTGTTTTCCTTTATACTTCAAAACCTCTTATATCTCCCATATTTTCCTATTTTTTAAAAAAAATTCCTATAAATTTGTCGAGCCCGCTTGCAGTGATCTTGACATAGTTGTCAAAATGGCTGTTCTGTGTATGTGCGTCCGTGCGCACGTCTGTTAGTCCATCTGAAGTTTTTGGGACCATTTGTATATAAACTGGTTATTAAGAACTATTCAATTTTTTTGAAAAATGGTACATATTCAGTCAAATCTGTGTTTGCAGCCACCTCCGAATAAAGACAACCCTTTGAATAAATGCCATTTTTTTGAAAAAACGTCTATGATTATTTAGAACAAGCTGACTTCTGAATAAAGGCCACCTGTCAATAAAGGTTAATAAAGGTTAATTTACCATGCAGATTGATTCAGGTTCAGGGTGAGCTGTTAGGATGGGTAGGTGGATGCTCCATCGTCCGTCGTCTGGCGCCAACAGTGGTCTTCTCCTCTGAAACTACCAGTCGGATTTACTTCAAATTTGCTGTTCAGATGCCTTTTGATGTTCTAACTGCAATTTGCTCATATTATACCAGTTGACCCCTTTTTGGGGTCACTAGAGATAAAAATAGAAAAAACTTTAATCGTCTTCTTCTCATGAACCAATAGATTGATCATCACCAAACTTGGTCTGTAGCATTCTTCTATAGACTTTTATCAGATTTGTCAAATGAAAATGATTGGCCCCTTTTAGGGGCCGCTAGAGCTAAAAATAGAAAAACCTTTAATCATCTTCTCATGAACTGATGGATGGATCATCACCAAACTTGGTCTGTAGCATCCTTAGATGGCCCTCTCTCAAGTTTGCTTAAATAAATATGGTCGGCCCCTTTTAGGGGCCGCTAGAGCTAAAAATAGAAATACCTTAAAATGACTTTTTCTCATGATTCTATTGATGGATTATTACCAAACTTGGTTTTTAGCATCTTTAGATAGTGCTCTATCAGATTTGCTGAAACAAAAATGGTTGGCCCCGATTAGGGGGCTGCTAGAGCTAAAAATAGAAATACCTTAAAATGAATTGTTTTCATGAACCAATGGTTGGATCATCACCAAATTTGGTCTGTGGCATCCTTCAGTCATCATGAATATTCCTTTGTAGTATCCTTTGATGGTCCTTTATCGAGTTTATTATTGTTCCCCATTATTTGCCCTCAAGTGCACCTTCATTACCTTTTTAGTAGCAAGTTGATTGACATTTATTCTGGTGAGCGATGCGGGGCCATCATGGCCCTCATGTTATCTTAAATTTCCAGCATTTAAAAAAAAACACGCCTAATCCTATATTTTGAAGTAAAAATACCTATATTTTTTCCTATATTAACACAATGTCAGTTGACAGCCTGCAATAAGAAAAATATTTCATGAAAAAATGTCCTGCAGTTTTAGAATATATTTAGCTGTAAGAAAAACTTTAGTAATTCAATAACAGCAGGGGTTTTTGGGGGCCATTTTGATGACCAATGTTTAAATTAGAAAAAAATGAAGAAAAGAAATTTTAATTGACAGCAGTTCGAATGTTTATTAAATTTCTAAATTATTCAAATAACAAAGTTATCAATATCAAAAAATCAGGTGAGCCATAGTGATCAGTCAGTCTACACTCTCTGGCTATGGCCGTGGTCTGGTGGTCAGTGCGCTGGACTTGTTACTCGGAGATCTGGGTTCGAATCCCTGTTGTGGCAGGTTATACCTTTCTATGAAAATTTGACAAAAATGTCGATTTTCCTCCATATGAGGAGAAGTTGTAGGGTCCTTGTTGAAGGGTAAGTTAGTCCTGGTTAGTATACAGTCCAGGAAAACTGGTTAGGTGAACCAGTCACTGTATATAACTGAAATATTGTTGAAAAGCAGCATTACACTCCAGTGAAAATAAGTCTTATAAAAACACAAAACACACTGTTGTCCACACTTGGAGATTGTTAACATTCTAAAGGTCACACTTTTAAGTGAATCTCCATCAAAACTAGTCAGAATGTTTGTCTCAATGATATCTTGGACAAGTATGAAACATGGGTCTTCTGGGGTCAAAAACTAAGTCACCAGGCCAAATCAAACAAAAATTTTGTTAGCATTCTAGGGTTCACAGATTTGATTGGATCTTCATGAAACTTTGTCAGAATGTTTGTATTAATAATCTCATAAAATTGTGTGAATATGGGTCATCTCCTGTCAAAAACTAGGTCACTAGGTCAACGCACCACAAAACCTTGTTAACACTTTAGAGGTCACAGTTTTGACTGGCTGTTTACCAAACCTTGTCAAATGCTTGCCTTAATAACATCTTAGGCAAGGTTGAACATGGGTCATCTGGCATAAAAAGCTAGGTCACCAGGTCAAATCATTGAAAAACCTAATGTTAACCCTCTAGAGGCCACAGTTTTGATTAAATCTACACTACACCTTGTCAAAATGCTTGTCTTAATGATATCTAGGACGATTTTGAACATGGGTCATCAGGAGTCAAAATCTAGGTCACCGAGTCAAATTACTGGAAAACCTTGTTAACACTCAGCATTTACAGTTTTGATTGGATCTTTGTTAAACTGTGTCAAAATATTGTTTTAATGATGTTTTGGACAGGTTCGATCAAGGATCATCTGAGGTCACAAACAAAGTCAATAGGTCAAATCTCCTGTAAACCTGGTTAACCTTCTAGAATTCACAGTTTTCATTGGATCTTCCCCAAACCTTGTCAGAATGTTTGTATTAATGATATCTTGAACTATATGAACATGGATCAACTCAGGTTAAAAAACTAGGTCACTAGGTCAAATCACAGGAAAACCATAGATGGTGCAATTTTTACTCAGGTGAGCAAAAAGGGCAATCTTGGCCCTCTTGTTCTTCAGTTTTATTTGATTATTGCAATTTATTTTATGCAGCCAGACTTTCTCTCAATTTTGTCAAAAATGTCACAATTCCCAATTCTGGGGGTCAGGTCATGTTCCCAAAATGCTGGGAAAAAGCACTGAACAGATGAAATATATTTAAAATGATTAATATCTTAATACTATCACAGTAGTCGCACAAACAAGAAAATGCTAAAACATTCAGCTCATAAACATCCCAAGTCAACCATAAGAAACCACTAGGACCTTGAACATCATGACCAGTTTAGAAAAAATTTAACAAAACACCTCAGTCTATATCCGCGCTTCGTGTTGCCTCTTCTGACATCTATTATTGCTCACATTCAGCATGGCATGCTTTTAACAAGCCTTTCATATGATTCATGGAGGAATTAAATCCCAACAGGCTTTAACATTTGGTTCCAGATTATGCAGATTATGGTTGTGTTTGTTTCTGAGTTCCTTCTTCAGAATCTGCCTCAAATTTTCAATTGTATTGATGTCTGGTGTCTGAGGAGGCCATTCTAAACCATGAAAATCATTCCCCTTTTTACATTGCTTAACTATTCCCGCTCTATGACTAGTTGCATTATCATACATGAAAGTAGTTTTCACTATAACCCAAATAAATAAACTGAAGATATGGGACAGTCTTCCAAGAATCTTGAATATCCAAGATCCCTGTAACTTATGGTTCCCCACCATAACACTATCACCACCAAATTACACTGTCATCCCATTACTCTTCCCCAGAATGTTTTTTTAAAATAGTTTTCGCCATAACCCGAATAAATAAACTGAAGGTATGGGACAGTCTTCAAGAATCTTGAATATCCATTAGAATTGAGTCTCCCAGTCTCCCATCAACATGAGACAGAAATCCAAGGTCTCTGTAACTTATGGTTCCCCACCATAACACTACCACCACCAAATTACACTGTCATCCCATTACTGTTCCCCAGAATGTTTTTGCATAAACATTTCCATCACTTTGGAACAGATTAAATATGAAATCAGAGAATATCACACCAGACCAATCAACCCAAGACCTGTCAGAATGCTCTGGTAAAGTTCTAATGTAGTTGCTTGTGTCTTGGTGAAAGCAAAGGCTTCTTTACAGCTACATGACCATAAAGCCCAGCTCCATGTAAATGACGCCACAATGTGGTTACTGGTGCAAACAGATTAGAGGCTTGCCAGTCTCTTTGTAACTCATATACAGTTATTTTCCTGATCTGGAGTGAAGCTTGTATCAAGTCTTTCATCTCGCTGGCTAGAAATCTTTGTCCTCCTAGACCTAGCTCCATTGTGATGGCTGCTAGTGGTCTTGTAATTTTTCATAGTGTGGTATACTGTTGACCTGTAATGAAAGCAGAAATGTGTAGAGAAAATTGTACAGAAAGAAAAACCACTGCAGCATGTAAAAAATCTGAATCAATGGAACATTTTGTGTAAAAATGGAAAACCTCTTTCCTTGGATAACTGATATGCCTGGTGATATCTGCTACCTAGATCCCATTCTCTCTTATTATCTGACATAAGGCGGATCCAGGATTTCTAGTTAGTGGGGGGACTGAACAAGTAGACTGGGGTCCAGGGGCTCCTGGGTTTTGGTCATTTCTAAGGGATTCAGGCACATTTCCAGAACCTCACCTATCCTTTCCCAGGTTATTCAATAAAATGTACGAGAGCTCTAATTTACTGTTTGCTTAAGGTATGACTCAAACAGAGACAAAAAATATCTTTTGCACAATATATAATTCAGCTATATTTACATTAAATTCCCATAAAAATAGTTTAGTTTATTACTTCCCTTTTCACAAACTGACAATGATTTTTGCTTTATTCAAGAGGTTATGAAATGAAGTTTGTTAGTCAAAAGAGGGCACTTTTTTTTTATTTATTACACAGTTAGTAAGCCCCGCCCATGGGAATATTAAGTCTGTTGGTATACATTGGTCTGGATCTATATACATGGGCACAATGAGCTCCACAAGATAAAAGCTTTTGACAGGAAAATACAACGTATATGTCTTGGCTAGTATTAGCAGTTACTGTGATCATAGTCACATACAGATAAAAATACCACAAAGCAATTATTAATAATGAAAGGGTAAACAAAATACTGGGATAATTTAAAAAAAGAAAAAAAAGTGATTTTTATAAGTCAGTTGTGTTATATCAAACATAATTTTTTGTAAGGATGTACTTACAGGTTTTAAACACTGGTGTCCACGCAGGCACCACCATTCTCTAGTCTGGTCCCTTCCTAATATATCCTATTAATAGGCCTAGCATACAAACAAAGCCCTGAGAGGACTGTTGGTAGCTTGCTTTGCAGTATTGCAAGTTCTTTCTGCAGTATATTGTTATACATTTTCCTCAAACCCCTTCAGTGCTAACTTCGGTCGATAGAAAAACTCAAATGGACAGATTATTGATAAATCTCAATATGTGATGAAGAAATATCATAGCTGCCTTCAGTCCTGTTTATTTAATTTCTTATATAGATCGTCAGCTCTATAGTGAATTAAAGGGAAATAATCCAATGGTGAATTTTAAAGGGAGGCTACTTTCATATTGCACTAAGATGAAACACATTTTCAGAATGCGGTAAATTTTTCAACTGATTGCATGGCAACCAGCCAACAAAAATTGCATTGTTCTATGAACTAGACAAGCTTCATTAAAACAGAGCATACAACTTAAAAGTTTAAAGGGCAGATGCTTAATATCTTAAATAATGACTCCTACCATTCACTTAAGATTATTCTGACAACAATTAGTAACTGAGTGTATTTTGTTTTTTAAAGGCTTCAAGTCACATATTTTTGTGACCTCTTTAATATTTGCAGACATTTCTTTCAAGAGTGTTGTACCTTTTATTACCACTAATGAGCAATTTCAATCAAATTGAAGTTACTTTTTTAATTTTTAGATATATTAGATACTCTTAAAGGATCCTTTTTCATTTTTACCAGATTATATTCATATGCCAGAAAACAAAACTCATTTAATGACAACTGACTGTTCTAGGTTACTATTTTTATCAAAATGTCTCATTATTTTTACTGTGAAAATATACTTGAAATATAATCATAAAATCATTAATCCTTAATTATTAAAATCTGGTAATTATGTTGATAGTTATCGTACCATTATGAAAGTGATCAGGGATCTTTGAATTTAAACATCTACACATTTTTGTACCATTTCATCCAGCACCCACACTGCACGCTAGAAAACTCATACTGTGTTGTCTTGGACCGTTCCCAATCCACCCATGTCACCCAACCTTGATTTTGCCTTTACCTTGACTGGGTTAGGAATGGGCTATTTCTTGGTTAACCAGATTTTACCCTTTCATCTACCACCAACACCACTTACTAGAATGTTTTGATCTTTCTGCTGTTGTTGCCTTTGATCAATCCCAATCTACCCATATCACCCAACCTAGATGTGACCTTGACCATGACCAGATTTGGACTTGTAATTTTTTGAATGGGCTATTTCTTGATTAACTACATTTTACTGTTTTGTCAAGCACCAACACCACTTATTAGAATGATTGATACTAATATAGTCGTTGTCTTGGACTGCTCCCAAACCACCCATATCAATCAACATGGATATTACCTTGACCTTAACCAGATTAGGACTTATAATGTAAAAAATGGGCTATTTCTTGGTGAACTAGTTTTTACCCTTTCATCTAGCACCAACAATGTTTACTAGAATGATTTGATGCTTATACAGCTGTTGCCTTGGACCATTCCCAATCCACTCACATCACCCAACCCTGATTTGTCCATGACCAGATTAGGACTTATAATATAAAAATGGGCTATATCTTGGTTAACTAGACTTTACCCTTTGATCTAGCACCAAAATCACTTGCTAGAATGCATTGAGACTTGTACAGTTGTTGCCTTGGGCTATTATCAAAGCACATAAATCAGCCAACTTCAATTTCACTTTGACCCCAATCTGGATGAGGTTTAGAATTACCTTGGAGTAAGACCCCACACACAGCAGTTGCCTGTTTGCCTTTGTTTGCAATCTCTGTCGCCTGATGACAGGATCCTGGCGGTTGAATAGGGCCAGGGTATTGTTGTAAATACTCCACCCCTGCATTACTGCACTTTGGCCTTAATTTGGGCTATACTGGAGGTCAGGAAGGTCTTTCCTGATCGACTAGGTGGTCATGCCATGCCCTAGGTCATTTTTCATTTCGTTTTCTTCATTTCATAAATGCAAGAATATTTCCGTGTCTTTTCTTTTTCTTAGTAAACCCCTTTTCGGAAAAATTGACCTGAAAGGCGGTGGCTCATGGGCTATTTCTGTGGAATGTTTGGTCTTTGATTTACCCTTGTAATCTCCTAAAGATAATTTTAGCTTGGAAAACATTCTGCAAGAATACATTATCTAATCTAACACTTTCACTCAGAGTATATCACTGATCCCTGTCATGACCTATATCAGCATCCCCAGGTCATGCCCCCTAGAAGGACTTGATGATGGGTGTGGAGCATCGGTGATGAAAATCACTAAACTACCATGGCATCCCCAAAAAAGCCAAGCTTACACTTATAGACTCAGACTCTTAATCACACCACAAAACATCTTCAACATTTACTACGCAGAATTTTCCTGAGGTTTATTGTCATTTCTGCAGTAGATCCAGATAAACCTATCACAAACCTTTGTCCTCAAAAAGCAAATTAACTCCATCCTAGGCACACCCTAGTTTGTAAAAAAAAAACTTTAAAAATCACATATTGTCTGTGGAATGCTCCGCAATGAAACAACAAAAGTCTTCTTTCAACATTTTTTCAGAGCATGGGTTGCAGTGTTTGCTCATGAAACACTGAACTCCTGCTAGGGAATAATTTGTTGTAGGGACCTCACCTACTGTGAATCTCTAAACAAAATTAAACGTGATCTAAAGATGTAGATTGTTTTTGATGTTAAATGTATCGGTATAACCAGAAATGGTAACAAAGTTCAAACATACACATATCCATACCTTCTCAACTCCAAAACTTCCATCCACTATCAAAAAAGGTTTCCATTCTAGATCTTTCATGTTTGACATGTATGTGCCAAGCCAGCTGCACTGTTTTAGATGCCAGAAGAGCAGCCATTACAAAACCAAATGTAAAAACATATCAGTATGTGCTAAATGTTTTCATGAAGGACCATTCTTCCAAAACACATTCAATAATACATTGCTCTGTTTCATTTACTAATCCTATCCCTTCCATTATATTACAAAGAATGTTTGGTCTGGGAGGATGAGAGACATTCTGTCACACAAGTACCTTGAAATCGTATCTTTTTATGAAGCCAGGAAGGTAGAACTGCTGAAAGGACCAGGATCAGTTGAACAAAACAAGCTAAAATAGGCTGAAACATGGTATTGGTGGTTATACTAGTCTCACTTAATAAAAAAGTCAACTTTTAGATACCATATTTCCATGGAGTTAATTACAACATTTAGGGTATCCCCTAAACAAGTCCAGTTTAGTTTTTCATGAACATGCATGCATGATTTTTTATCCACCATTTCCATCCTATGGTATTACAAAATATTTTTATCTTTCATTTTTTTTAAGTATAGTCAAACCTGTGTTTGAGACCACCTCTGAATAAAGACCACCCTATGAATGAAAGCCATTCTTTGAAAAACTGTCACTGATTATTTAGAACAAACAGACCTCCAAATGAAGGCCACCTGTCAATAAAGACCACACTTTATCTTTCCCAAGGGTGGTCTTTGTTCAAAGGTTTGAGTCTAGTATTTATCAATGATATTAATTTATAACTCTACAAATTTTGGCCAACGCATACATAGCATGAATACTTATTAGCCAGTGTAGGATTTATATTTTTAAAATGAGATGCAATTAAAATAATGCAACATAAATTTTATCTACCACAATAAATAACTGAATGGTTAATGCCAATTTAAATTTAATCATTATTTTGTACCAGTTATTGGAACATGACAATAAGTATATGTTTGAGTTTTTGTGTTCAAACAAAACCACTGCTGATAGTGTTTTACTTATATAAAATCCTTTGTTTATTTCTTGTCTGATTTCATTAATTCAAGCATTCAAGCAGCAAAACTTACAAAAGTATGTTTAAAACCATACCAATTTATACATCATTTCCTTTTGAAATTAAGAGCATTTTGTATTTCATATAAATACCGGTATTTTTTTCAAGTGAGACTGCATCACACTAAAAATGGCCATTTTGGGAGCATGTTTTAATGTATATCTCAAGAATGGTGGTACAAATCTCTTGAAATTTTCAGAAGAGTAAGATAGGTAACTGCCAAGCTAGTTAATCTTTAAAACTAGTTCCCATCTGATATAATTTTATTTTGCCATTGATATAATATAAAAAAAACCCTATCAACCAACACCAATACCATGTTTAAGCTGAGAGAAATAGGTAAGACAGATATAAAACATCATCAATGACATAAATTACAGGCATACTTTTGCCTAAAGCTAAAGGTTAATCAATTTTTTGGGTTAAAGCTGAAGTTTCTAACTGCAATATCCAAGGTGAAAAACTTTCGGGATGTATTGTACCTTGTATTCTCATAAAGTATTTTAAGAGCCAGGAAAGTTTTTCGTACCCAAATGTTTTGGTCAAGTAACCCTAAATATGGTTACTTTTTTCAAGTAACCCCAAACATGGCTACTTTTTTCAAGTAACCCCAAACATGGCTACTTTTTTCAAGTGACCCGGCCAAACATGGTTACTTTCCTCTACGCATGGCTACTTTTTTCAAGTAACCCCAAACATGGATACTTTTTTCAAGTGACCCCGAACATGGCTACTTTTTAAGCCTTTGTTACACTTATTGGGATACATCTTGAGAGGAAGAACTTCTCTTACAATACCCAAATAGAGTTTTCAACCAGCACTTTGTATACTTCTGTAGATACTAGGTTTACCCAGTATCACAGGCCAACATCCACATTGATCAATTAACCACAAATTGGAGGGGGTCTCTTCTTGACGTTTTTATGTAATTTGTTGGTAAAAATTTTAAGCAAAGACATAATTGTCCACATGGGCGCAATTTACTTAGTAGACTTATATATATCACACTAATTGAGGTTCATAATTCAAAATTAATTTGCAATTAAACACAGTTATGAGTAACACATCTTCACTGCCATCACGGTTGTAGGTATGCAGCATTTTTTGAAAGCATGCTCTTGTCAATCTCATGCCATGCATTAACAATCCATTGGTAGATTTCTACCAGTTCTGATTTTCACATCTTCCCCCTGTTGGTGAACAAATGCTGGCCGTTACTATACCAGGCGTTCTGTTTTCATTGAAGCAGCGTCTTATCAGTTTGTTGAAGGAAACATTAAGTGGCATAAGTATACATGTCAGACCCCCTGGAATTACCCCCAATGTGGTGCAATAGCCTCTGTTGAGGGTCTTCTTTACAACATCTGAGGTATGGCTCCAGAATGAGTCTTAAACAAGGAGACTTCATTGAGACAAAGCCCCTGGACATTTCCCCATTCTGTCTTTATCCAGTCACAGGTCAGCTCATCATTCATCTACCTTTTATGCTGGCATTGAACGTGGATCCCCTTAGGCCATTATCTGCTGTTAGGGAGTGTCTCCCACTTGATGATTGAAGATGGTACCTTCCCCATTGGCTGTACAATACAACATGACAGTAAAATGGTTCTTTTTGTGTCCGGTTGTGTTTACCTGGATTGATTTCTTTCCCTTCAAATCTAAGATACATCTGTGTGGCAGATCAAATGTCAGAGGAGTCTGGCCTGCATTCTTGATCTGACTCAATGGGAAATCAATTTCCCAATGTTTCTTAATGATAAATTGTTGGAAGGCAACCAGCTTCTCCTCATGGTCTTCAGGCAGTATTTGGGAGATGTGGGTATGTCTTTTTATGGACATGTTGTGTCTCTTCATGAACCTATATGACCAATCAACGGACCCTTTAAAGCCTTGCTGGCTCATTTCTTTAGCCATCATGATGGCTGTGAGTCTTATTTCAACTGAGGAAACCACTATACCCTGCCAAGGATGATATACAACTCAGTTGTACATCTTATTGATCTCGTGATATTGTGGTTTTGAACCACGAGTGGTCATTTTCTCTGCTGGCCATTGTTGGAGACAATCCTGAATACTTCTACCATCTTCTTACGCAAGCCTCAGATACATTATACTCTCATCCAGCAGCCCAATTACTGTGTGCTTCAGCATACTTTATGGTGGTCAGCTTCTGTCTTGCTGGATATGAGGCTCTTACTTCATCCATTTTACTAACCTCAAGATCTTATAAGTGAAATCTCAGAACAAACAAACAAGAAGTATGGGTTAAGAGCTGGTGTGAAGTTGTTTTAAAAGCAGTTGATATTCTCCAGTGCATGATTTGCGAATGATAGAAATTAACCAGCTTATATTGAGAAACTTGCAAGACATTGGTACATAGTGACCCCCGTCATTATATAAACATGTGGATTACAACTTGCTCAAAATGTTATTCAAGTTGACATGTTACCATTCCCTGATGAATAGCCGCTCAAAGGTTATGAAAAAACTGGCTGTAACAATTTTATGACATTATATGAGTGATTTTCTTTTCAATCAAGGCGTCCAAAAAAAAACTGTCTGAGGACGCTAAACTAGTATCCATTTGGTATGGACTAAAGGTACATAAGATACATATCTCTGTACAATCCTATAACAGTTATATCATTCTTAGAGTAATGACACTACATTCACATAGACAATATCAGCATTTTTCTTTGGAACATATCAGTCTGAAGTACAGAAATATAAATAAATCATTGTTTGACTGCGGTAACTTAATAACAACAATCTATACACATAACAATAATAAAAAACATCCTATCTTCCTCAACATAATTATAACCTTCCACAAAGTCCCACAGCCCAAAACCCACCAAACACAGGAAAAAAATTGGCCAGATACTAATCAGCTGCCTGGTGTGCTCAATTAGTAGAGCACTGTAGTGGTGTTCTTGTAGTTGTGAATTCAAGTCTCATACACGGCACAATTTTCTGGTTTACACATGGTGCATTTGCCCAAGGTTGGCAAAAATGTAAAAAAGAGTGATATGTGTATGGGTAAGAATCAGCCACACAGCTCAGATGGTATAGAGAGTCATGCAGGTTGTTGGTTCGAGTCCTGTACAGAGCAGATTTTTCCCTTGTTTTTATTAGCCAGGTTGTTCAATAATTAGAGTCAGGGCAGGTATTCCAGACTACAGCATTCACTGGATAATTCTCATTCTTTAAAGAAATGTTTTGTTGATGACAACATGGGAAGCTGATCCAACTGTTATGCTGTTGATTTACGAATGATTTTGTTTCCCCTCTTTTAGTATTTCTGTAAACAACAAAATCCAGATACTTGTAAATATAGCTTTACTAATGAAGTTGATCCTTGAACTGTCAATTTGATTGTGACTCCATTTTAATACTAAACATGCATAACATAATACATAATAATAATTGTTCATTCAACAAATACATGTAATATTATAGACATAGTATTGTCAATGTGTATGTGTTACTACAATTTGAAATATGATAAATGACTACCATAGATATGTCTGCCAATGCTTCACACAGTTCATAAAATTGTTTCACCTCAAGTAATGACCACCTATATATTACGACCACCTTATTATTACAAACACTTATTTTTGGACCAGCTTTCAATTACTCCCCTATAATTCAACTAATTAAATACAAAAAATCCAGTAAATCTTTGGAAAATTTCTAAGATTAATTCTTTACAAATTTTGGGGAGACACTCAATACAAAGTGAGGGGATGCTACATTGTAAATTTGTATTAATTAAGTATGAGATGATAATTAACAAGAAGAACATATAATATTGAACACTTCACACCTTGCTAAATAGCATACAAACAAATGTTTTACAATCAATTTCAAAATTGTATTGACAGACTGATACAGACAAATGATTTCAGTTAAATACTTATAAGCTTATAACATAAGTATAAAATAGCAATTTAATATAATTGCAATTAAAAATAAAATAAATTTTGCGCATTTCTGTAAACAATGAAATCCAGATACTAGAGATATAAGTAGAGCCTACTGGTCACAATACTTTGTGTTTGTAATGCATATATGTCCATCTCAACAGCATCCGTCTGCTACAAACGATCCTTAATTCTTTATGCACTTTGACTAACTTTTTCACAAGAAAACTATTTTGGTGCAGAATGGCATCCCATCTGATCATCCTCAATCTTAGTGCGCAGGATCTAAGATCGACATTAATTCCTTATTTAGCCATGGTACATTGATTAGAATCGCCCATTGAGATTGATCAATGAATTACTATTTTGAGGATTTTACATTCGATGAACCTTCACAAGGAATTTCTAGTCAAATAAGACAGAACTTCTGTTTAGTATGATAAAATTTGTCTGTTGAAGCATTTACTTGTAAGCCAGAATATTAAGTTGTAATATAAGTTGATAAACAAAGATAAATTACATTGTATTAGACAAAATGATTATACTTGTAACTAATGTAGTAGTCTAATCCCAGGCTACCAACTAGATAGTATTTCTTCATTATTAATCAAAGCACTGAAAGTACTGATGGAACAATTTTCTCTTAATATCAACTTAATATAATTGAATTTTTCCAGTGGCTTGATACAGGATTGAAAAATGACAATTTTAAAATGCATCAAAGCATGATTGATGGCAGTAATTGTGCAAGATTCCAAGCATTCTAGTTAGGGATGTTGGTAATAAAGAAAGAACACTGTTGTTAGTTATCACTTTCAAAACTGTTGATGATTAGTTTCAATGGCAGACATTACTCCCTAAATAAGGGTGAAACTGTATGCACCACATCAAAGTAATGTTGTTATTATTACCCACAATAAAATAAAGTGTGCAGTGATATAAACACACAGATCAAAAATATACATTTTTTGCAAAATAATAATTATGATCAAATATCTGAATATTGACATGGCACAGAGAAAGAATTTAATAATCAAATAATATTCCCAATGGGGGGCTCGAACCCATGACCATCTGCTTTCAAGTCAACTGCTCTACCAACTGAGCTAATTAGGCTGATGAGCATACAAACTACTATAAACACATATGTATACAACCCAGTTACACTTATTCCTTGAATTAATTAAGCAATAACCACAGGTTCTTTAATCTAACCCAGCCACTGCTTCACCCTAGCTCTAGGATTCCAAGGCTAGCCACACACTCACAGCACCAGTGTAATAGGAGACAGAATAAAGTTCCCAATGCAGTGCTCAAACCAATGACCTTCTTGAAAGTCAACTGCGCTACAAGCTGAGCTAATCGGCTGACTGGCTTACAGACTGCTATAAACACTGATATATACAACACTGTTAAACTCCTCCTTCCTTGAATTAATTGAGTGACAACCACACATTCTTTAAACTAACCCAGCCACTGTTTCATTCTAGCTGTAGGATTCCAAGGCAACAACCACAAATTCTTTATACTGACCCAGCCACTGCTTCACCCTAGCTCTAAGATTCCGAGGCTAGCTACACACAGCACCAATGCAATAGGAAGCAGAAAAATGTGGTGCTTGAACCCACAGCCTTCTGCTTGCTAATTAGCTGCTCTATCAACCGAGTTAATCTACTATAAACACACTTATACAGCCCTGTTACTCTGGTATTCATCAACTTAAGGTAAACTTGTAAAATATCAATATATACATAGAGCCAACTACAAAACAAGCAAAATGGCCTGTCTTGACCTTGAGTCAACAAAAACTGTAAACTTGGGACATAATTCAAACTAGAACTATTACTGAAGATGGTTAACTCGTACTATGTAAATATGCTCTTTTATAATTGGATCCTATTTAAGTCAATCAAAGGACAATAACTCAATGAAGACTAGTCAAATCTAAAATTGATATATTTTGAAGTAAGCTTTGTGCTGACCATTGTCATGAAGTGTTAATTCATAATCACTAAAAAAGAGAAGTTGTTGATCAAAAAAAGTTGTTATACAAAGCCATTACTAAAATTAAATGTACATGTATGTTTCATTGTGAGCAAATAGACATCCATTGTTTCTGTAAAGTTTTATTGAAATCCATCAAACAGTTATGGAGAAGCACACACACGATTTTGTCTGCAAGAAAACAGAAAAAGGCCTTAATTATGTCAAAATAAGTCAAATTATATTTTTATTGCAATATGCTAAGTTTTATTAAAATACTTCAAGCATTTTGTAAGATAAAGCACTGATAAGATCATGTCAACAGATATACAGTCAGTTGGAAAACCTGACTCTAGTGTACCCCCTTTTCAATTCTGCTGTGCTGTGTATAAAAAAAAACAAATAATTGTGTGGCTCTAACACTTTGACCAGTTTACCAGGTATCTGACTTAAGGTCACCCGTACTTGACTAGAGTCTAGAAATGATCAAGGGAAACATTCTGACTAATTTGCTATCTATGAATTATGTTAAAAAATATAACCTCTGTAGTGGGTTCATTCCATAAAAATGTCATTAATGTTACTGATTTACCTAGTTTCTTTTTCCCAGATGTCCCATCTCAAAAAGAGGGCCTATAAATCACCAAAAGAAACATTCTGAGAGATTTCTTAATATATTTGTTAAAAGATGCCTCCAAGAGATTTCACCAAGTCCTTGTTTCATATAACTATTCATCTAATTTTATGATTTGATATGACCCATATTTATAAGGAATTAGATATCAAGTAGGCAAACATTCTTGAAAACTTATAAGATGATTGAATAGAATTGAAGGAAATATGACCTCAGAAGGTAAATATTATTCCAAGAATATCAGACATGTGATGATCACAATATATAAGTAGCACTTTCTGCTTAGCTTAGCTTGAAAAAACACCAGACAGCTAATGCAAACAAATGAACACCCTTATGAAAGCTAACTAGATATTTTTTTAAATAAAATTACCCATAATTTCAAGGTCAAAGTCATGTGACCATGATTTTTTGTGATATAGTATGCACTATTTTCTTTAGAGTGACTGTGCTGAAGCAAGACAAAATGACCAAAAGTAATTCTAACCATTTAAGTGGGTGAAAAAATGTTACTTTTTCATTGGACAATAAGATTCATGTTTTGCAAGCCATTTCAACCTCTTGTATATTAAAGCTGTTTTGGACAAACGATTTATAAGTATTTAGGTAGCTATGTTATATAAGGCCTCCAGCCCATCAAAATAAAGAATACAAACACATTAATGTTGATGGTAGTGATATACAGATTTATTAACAGTTTAATTATAATATTATGGAATGTGATAATCTAATCTATAAAAGAAGCAAGTACATGTGCTTTTTTCTCTAGAAATCAACAAAAACATCCTTGAAAGACAAAAGGGTCTAAATATTTATGGGTCAAAATGTCTGGACCAGTTTGGTTAAACTGTGTATATAGTGATAGGGGCAGACAACACCAGCCTGTGCAGGAATAGCGTGAAAATATGAATATTCATGAGCCATAATTGTTTTTACAATTTTGGTAACACTGGAACGATTTTGAACAAATTTTCAACAAGTACAAATAAGGCTTAAAATACCTCTGTTTGATTAATTCTCCGTTGTTTTCTTATCCAATATGTGTGAATATTTTATTTTGATGTTAAAATTGCATTACAAAAGCTAATTAAAGTGTTGTAAGGCTGCTAGATATCTTTTAACAATCACTTTTTTTATTAGTATTGAACCCAGATTGTTTTGGAGAAACAATTTAGTCAGGTAGCTGGAAACAAAAGTATTTTTCACAGGCCTAAGTGAGACTGTCTTTGGTTGGCATTAGTGTCCTCAGTGGTTGCTGTTATCTCTGATAATGTCCTCAGTTTGTGAATTTGCAATAATACAAAAAACTTTTAATACACTGAACAGTATTTTTAAACTATAGATTTCCAGGTGTACATATTTGGAATGCCTGCTATCAATTATAGTGTAATCAAATACATGTGTTCCTCATTTTGCAATTATTTATCATTTTGTTGCTCTCTACTATAATTGGATGCTGTCAGTCAAGCTTGCTGTCCACTGTTCAATGAGACATCTTTCCTTTGACAAATGACATTCCATTTCTATCCAGCAGGGCAACTTGAGAGAAGCAACTAGCTAAACTGACTCAATTCAAGGAAAAATAACAATTATTGGGCTATCAATATTTTTTAATTCTGCAATCCATACCTGCTTGAAAGTAAATTGTACAGGTACATTGATATTCTATTCTCATGTCTTATCATGTGATCTCTCTTCATTTTCCTCCCCCTCTGTCTCTCTTAAACAATAAGCCGCCTATTGATCAGGTTATCTAGCTTAGGCCATCATTAAAATATTGTTGGTTTACTGTAACTGGACCCAATATTTTTTCAGTGGGTAGTTAGCGATTTTTTTCTTCAAAGCAATCATTAATAACGACGATAATAAGAATGTATAGTCAAACCTGTGTTGAGAAACTGTCACTGATTATTTAGAACAAACTGACCCCCAAAATAAAGACCATCTGTCAACAAAGGTCACTTTGTGTCTTTCCTAAGGGTGACCTTTGTTCACAGGTTTGACTTATACAGCTAGTTAATTTGATATGTTGAAGATAACTATAACTGAATTACACAACTTGAGGTCTAGGTCGAAATTTTAAACCACATACGACACTAGATGTAATGGTTCAGTTCAGCTACCACCTGCATCTTATGCATAGCACGAAGTAGTTCTTTTATATTGCTTGTTGAAGAGTTCTGTGCATGGTGAGTAGCCTAGTTCAGACATTTCCCTTCACCATTGTCCATCATTATCTAGAAAGAACAGGAGTTTGTTTTATAAGTTCAAACAATTTTTAGTTTGAAACACTTTCTAAGACCATTTTTGAAGACATTCTTCTCCTTCATAGTCCATGGTGTTCTAACTCCCAACATTCTTACCTTTGCCTGAAATACAGAGTATGCATTGTATAACCACACTAACTTCAACACAAAAATGTTGGCAACCATTATGATATAATTTTTGTTTGAAAATTTGCATATCTGAAATTAAATACAAATCAGCAGCTGAGGTAAACACTTTTTCACTCATTCTCAAAATAAGAGCCAATCACCTGTCACAGTTATGTTAATGTCAGATTTTACGGTTTTGAAAACCACAGAAGACCAACTATGTACTAGATAGTGAGATCATAACATTTCTTAAAAAACAGCACTTTAAGTAATTTAAAAGTGAATTTTATTCCTGGAAAATGCAATCACACACAATAAGGACCCTAGGAAAAGTCTAAGATCACAAGCAAGGTACATCATCTTCAACATATATCCCTTTGTATATGGTTTGCAGTAACTGGATAAAATTGTGCCAGAGTTTCAATATAAGTTGCTCAATATAGTGTGAGTCATAACAGAGTATCAATAAATGTATAGCAACAAATATCATGAATATTGTTTACAAGCAATATGTAGTTTGTAATTTGCTTCTTAAAGTTACCTGATCATGGGTCACTGTAAATCACCGACAAAAATACTACAATTCTGTATGAAACAAGGGCACTAGTAGAATGTTCCATGAAGGTCATTTATGAGTGATACAATAATTGATTTGGACATAATGAAAGGACAAGGAAAATGAATAAGGGAAAGTGTGACATTTCAACTTAAATATGAGCAAAATAAAAAAAGTGTTTTTTTGTTATGCACTTGCATTGGCACTGATAAAGTTATAACAATACTTAAACCACACTTCCTTTCTTATTAAATACTAAGTTTGAATGAAATTCCTTCATTCTTTCTCAGCTAAAGAAGAGTATAGAAGACAGAGAGGTGGACAAAGAGCCACTTAATGCTCTTCCTTACAACTAAAAAACTTTTTTTCTCACTTGATTTTCTCTCTTATTTGGAACTTTGTAGTCATTATCATAACTATCAGACTAATTGTCACTTAGTTTCAATGGAGCAGTGCTGTTTTCCACATCTGCACATTCAGTGGCACCAGGACAACTGTCCTCAGTAATATCATCATCATCATCACTGCTTGGTTATCCCACTTCTGCAAGATAATGAATGAATTAAGTGACTAATGGCATAAATATTTAATCAATTTCAATCTGTATTTCACGAGGAAACCGACTTGAATGCAATATGAATTAAACCCAGACAAAATCTGTCTCATAAAATGAAAAAATAAAGAAGTTGAAGTAAGAGTTCAATAAAACTTATTCTAAAATTGTGATGGAACAAAATTTATATGGTTCTTGATCTCAGCAATCCTACACATTGTTGTCATACGCCTAGCATTCAAGTCTTAAGTTAATCCAATCAACAATTACAGAGCTATACTTCAAAAAAAGTGTTGCAGAGGGACTGATGCATAGGTTTAGATTGTTTAGAAATCCTCCCTTTAAATTGATAATAAAAAACATTAACATCTTTAATGTTTAATGGTGTTATCAGCACATCTATGATCAGTGGTCATGTAGCACGCACTTAAATATTAACATCTTTACCTGTGTCTAAACTGACATAACATAATGGCATTTATGATGAAATGTCATTTGAAATACGCATGAACATTATATACAATAAATCAATTACATGACTTAATTAACAATTTCAAACTCCTGGTCAGTTTTACAAAGACTTCTTTGACTTGTAATAAGAATAAAACTAGACGAGTTAAAAAGTAAGGTTGAAATCCAGGACTTTCAATTCTAAAGTTCTGCTGTATTTCAGAACATTTGTTTACTTGAAGCCTAGGAATGCTGGATAAATACCACATTTTATAATTCCTCTTTGTTGGACACACATGTTCCCTTCGTATGGAATGCAGAAACTTGATTGCATTTAGACAAAGCATTTTACATTATAATACATTATATGTACTATATAATCATTTAAGCAGAGTATAGATGACTATATCCCAGTCATGGCAATAAAATCTTTGCATAAAAATGATTGTTACACTAGATATATCATTTTGCACAAAATTATTGGCCAATTTAGATATGACCTTATAGCAAATGCATATTTTCATGTATAAGATGTCTCAAAGCAGACTTTTATAACAAAAACAATTATGAACCATTCCTCACTATAAACTCTCAGTATGTTTATATTCAAAACTATTTATATTTAAACATTGGATATGGACTTTAAACAAAGGCAGAATATAATGAAGGAATACTTTTTACCCTAATTGATCCATTGAATCAATTTCATTTATTTCGCTTTAGACTTACTATTGAGCCATTGTTGAGAACATGCAACGCTTTGGAAACTTTGCAACCACTAGTGTGCTTTTTGGAAGCTGATAGTATTCTCTATGAACCTGAAGGTTGTGGCCCATGAATTTCACATACTCATCTTGGTCATTTTTACCAAGATTCAATACCTGGGGAAGCGTTGTTTGTTATTTTCTTCATGCACTTGAAATTATAGAAGCTGTTTTTTAATCCAGTTTGAAATGCAGTTTTCCTTAGTACTTCAGTTCTATGCATGGGGAACTTAGAATTTTGTGACTGGAAAATAAACACTGTTCTTTCTCTTTTGAATGTCCTAAGTTAATCTATATTGTCCTTCATTTCATGGTGAGAAATATAGCTTCCTGTCTGCCTTTCATTCCATGGGTTTCAATCCTGCAATAGTTGTTTTACAGACTAATTTTAGATTTTGGAAGGCACTTTCTAACATTATCAATTTCAGTGTTCAGATATACTGTAGCTGTATTTTTCTTGAAGAATTTTACAAGACAAAGATGATGTAACAGCAGGTGGAATTTCTGTCACATCACAAACATTGGACATAACAACACCTGACTGATATGATGTCCTTCCCATAGCTCTATTTGTGCACTCTTTTTATTGTTCCTCAATTTATGTCTATTTTCTGTTTTTTCTTTGAAGATTTTGGCATTTTCAAATTGTAACCTTTTTACACAAGTTCTGTCTTCTTGCTGCTAATCTGGCTTAAAATTTACCAGACAGACTACCAGATTTCAAATTTTTTTTGTTGATGCAAGAGCAGCCAGCTTTCTTTTGAGCCATTGTGCAACTCAGACAATTTTTTCAAACTTCCTGATGCTGAATAATAGCAGTGTTTAGGTGCCTTTGATGCAAGCATGTTGTTGAATGATTCAACTACTTTGATGAAGGCACTAGGAGCAACCTTTTCAGCATTGGACACAAAACTGTCAAAGACATGATTTGGGTCTTCACTCAGATTGTCACCTGATAGATCTTGTTCCATAAGGTGTAGAACTGTGGTAACTCCATTTTCTGTATATATGTGTGAGGAGAACACAAGTGGTATAAAGTCAGTGAGTTCCAACTGAGTTATAACAAGCTGTTCTACATTAATACAGTTTATCCAGTGTCAAATAATACAGACATTGAGTATCATCACAAAGCCGAATCAGTACTTAGTGAAACTCAAGGTCTGCCATATACATTGTATTATAGACAATAATAGCATAATAATGTATGTCTGCTCTAGTGCATGGACAGACTTAGCAACAGTTATGTATAACATGCATTTTACATTTAATATTATATACACAATTAAGCTTATGATTAGGATCGGTACAAGCCTTTGTTAAATTTGAAGCCACCAGCTTCAAAGTTGAGCTGCTTTAACCTTGGTTCAAAATCATCAATAATACTTAAGATTCATCATTGGAATCTCAGCTCTGTAAGTCTCTTCTTATAAAACTGAGTTTAGAGACATTAGTTTGAGGATATTATTGGTAACTAGGTGATGAATATTTTTATTTTCTTCATTTGAGATTTGGGTAATATTTGAGAGAAGTTATTATTGTGTAATAGGAGGCAGAATGTTTTCTGCTCTGTAAGAGAGAAATAACCCTATTTTCTTCGAATTTGGAAGTGTCCAAATTATGCTTATGTGGCAAAGTGTTAGAGTGAAGAAGTCCCATAAATGATATATTCACGGCCACCATAAGGTATTTATGTAGGATTTCTTAAGTCAATATTTTCACTGTTAGATTGTATTGTTAGAACATCATTGTTATCAGGTATTGTTTAAATCCCAAGAATAAGGCTGATTAAAATTTCTCAGGAAAAAAACAGAAGATAAAGCAGAAGAAGATGAACTTAATGATGAAACTGTAAGTGCTACAAAAGAGACTGAAGAGAAGACTGTAGGAGGTATTAGAGTGGCGGAGGACGACCTAAAACTAAGAGCTACTCTGTTTGGGATACTGTACCAGTTCTATGCTGATAGGTATTGTGTTTTATGTGATACTGATCTTTTATGCATATCAGATCCTGCATCAATGTTAATAGGATTGTATTCTTGGTTCAGTTTGTATGTCCTGTTTGGTCAACAACCATGTTAATGCAACTTTTCAATTACTCATGGATTTAGTTCAAACTATATACAGTGATTATAGATTAGTATAGAAGTACTTTACAGGTAGAATTTTATTAAGACCAAATATTAGCAGTTCCATGGCCTTTTGAGTGATTTATGAAAATATAGTATAAATGTTTCAGTGATGGTGGGGGAGGTATATATGTCAGTCTGTGGTGATTATTATAGTTCCACATGTTGTGTTATGTTACCGTACTCAAATTCTCACCAATATTTTCTTAACTTGCTATTTATGATATTCTATGACTTAATTACAAATATATCTGTCCTATTGTTACTTTTCTGTTCTTCCTTGAGGTATTGTCATATTTATATTATGCTCTGTCTTAATTTCAATGCTTTTTAGCTCACATGAGCATGTAGTGCTCAGTGAGCTATAATGATCAGTCAGTCTACCCCGGCATCCGTTGTTCACACCTGGGGGTTGTTAACACTCTAGTTGTCACACTTTTGAGCAAATCTTCATCAGACCTAATCAGAATGGTCAATGATACCTTGGACAAGTTCAAACATGGGTCTTCTGGGGTCAAAAACTATTTCATCATGTCAAATCATTTGAAAACCTTGTTATCATTCTACAGGTCACAGTTTTGATCGGATCTTCACCAGACCTTGTCAAAATGGTTGTCTTAATGATATCTTGGTTAGGTTCGAACATGGGTCATCTGGGGTCAAAAACTAAGTCACCAAGTCAAATCATAGAAAAAACATTGTTAACACTCTATAGGTCCAAGGTTTGATTGGATGTTCATCAAACCTTGTCAAAATGCTTTTCTTAATAATATCTTGGACAGGTTTGAACATTGGTCATCTGGGGTCAAATATTATTCAAATATTCAAATCATTGAAAAACCTTTTTAACCCTCTAGAGGCCACAGTTTTGATTGGATCTTTGTTTTCATGATGTTTTGGACAGATTCAAACATGGATCACCTGTGGTCCCAAACTAGGTCAATAGGTCAAATCTCCTGTAAACATTATAAACCTTCTAGAAGTCACAGAAGTTCCCAAAACTTTGTCAGAATGTTTGTATTAATGATATCATGAACAGGATTGAACCTGGGTCAACTTAGGTTAAAAACTAGGTCACCTGGTCAAATCACAGGAAAACCTTAGATGTTTCAATATTTACTCAGATGAGTGAAAAAGGGCCATCTTGGCCCTCTTGTTTTATGATTACAACTACTGTCTTATTTATTTATATGTAGGGTGAATGGTAAGTTGGTTTACAAGCTATGGATCAAGCAGTTACAGATATGCCTTGCACAAAACATGGGCTGTAAGTATATTATGTCATGATTGAGTTTTTTTTTTCACTGGGTTTAATGCCATTTTTCAACAATTTTTCTGTTATTTTTGGTGACCGGTTCACCTTGCCAGTTTTTCTGGACTGTATACTAATCAGTACTACTCCACAAGGAGCCAGCAACTTCTCCACACTAAAGGAAAATCAACATTTTTGTCGAATTTTCATAGACTTTCATGCCTTGACTGGGATTTGAACCTTAATGGCTGGGTTACGAGTCCAATGCACAAACCACGGTCACAGTTAATGGCCACCTGTTAATTATGGTCTCCATTTGAACAGTGACCTCTCATTAGCTCTTGTTTATTGATAAATTAAACTAAATACCCATACAAAAGGACAATAAAAAGAAACAAATTTTCTTTCTCTCTTGTATATTCTAGTTTGACTGTATTAAGGCAAAGGTGTTTATTTAACAAAATGTAGTATGTTAAAATAAAAATTAGTGGCCTAAAATATACTATCGTCTTAAGTGGGAAATTTTAGTCACCAATAATGTTGTTTTACTTAGATGTTAGCGCTTTCTATACCAGTTGGTGTAAATGCAAGAAATGAGCAAAATATTTGAAACATTGAATTAAGGTTAATAATCTTGTCATCGTGGATAGAAGTAAGTTCTAGATATAAATTACTATTTCAAACTCAACCAGGAAAAGGCATGGTTCAAGCTTTTGTATTGTAAATCTTGACCATTTCTAATGGTTGTAAATAATCAATTTTTCGTCTATTTTGCAAACCAGCCAACTTTTTAACAATCGAAATTATACATACATACATACATCGATGAAGGACCAGTTCTTGAATAGAATGCTTAATGTTTAGTCAAAATTGATGAAAAAATGAATAGATTACAGCATTTTTAAGATTAGAATATATTTAAGTTGTGCTATGTTCAATATTGTGCGTTGGCTACATATGACATAACAGTCGTGTGTTGTGTGAAGTATAATTACTGGTACATATGCATACCTAGAAGAAACACTGATTATCTGTCTTAGTTGATTTTATGGGATAATTTGGTTGGGCAGACCTTTTTCGAGATGCTATAAGTCATGGTCTTTCAATCTACATCATGATGCACTAAAGGTTGAGTCAAATAGGCATTATCTTGCTTTATGAACCAAATTACATGATTGCTGCATGACATGGTGATTTTGTTGTTGAGGTTTTCCTGAAACATGTTACCGCCAACTATATTTGGTAGTAAGGTTGACACAGCAACATTCTTTAAAGATGGCCAATATTGATAAATAAGGGCATCCCAAATTTTGGATCAATGCCATATGAGCGATTAGTAATCAGGGTTTGTATTTATAAAGCATCTTAGTTAAAAATATCCACTAAGTCACCCTATGTGAAGGTTAAATCACTGTATTCACTAGATTCATTGTTACAGCTTACCATTAGTATGTTATTATTATCTTAGATGCTTTATAAATACAGGCCATGGTACATATAACTGACTTAATTGCATTGTTTTACCCATATTTTATTACCACTTCTTCCCATGTAATGATTTTATATAAAAAGTAAGTAGTATACTAACTGATCCATAACATGTAATAAAAGACAATGCATATCATAACTGAAAATATTTATTCGTATAATGAACAAGTGTCATATAAACGTTTCAAATATGACTAGAAAAGATTACATCCAAGAAAACAGAATCTGATACAGTAACCTTTTTTTATTTTTCATTGACCTGGTAAAATAGACAAATTGTAGTATTATTATGTAGATTGATATAATTCTATTGTGTGTTTGTAGTTAAAATACAAAAATTGTTTCTTCCTAATTTTAATAAAAAATATAGCACAAGTGGAAAAATGCACTACTTATCAAGGATTTTAAACTAATCCTATATCTGTAATGCTATTTACATTTATCCAGAACTAAGTCTATTATTGTTTTACAAAAATTTAGGAAAACTACTATAGTGAAAAAATCTGAAAACATAGTTAAGTATTATCATCTAATAGTAACTTGTTATTATTAATTTTTTAACGATCGTATATCACAGTATGCAATTATTTTGAAAAAGTACCACATTTTATACAAAGCATAGGCAAACTTACTGTATTGCATATTAAGCATTTCAGAATATTCTAGAGAGTACATATATTATCATCTTTATGAAATAGCAACCTCATTTTTTGGTTATAGCCAGGGAGTAAAAATGCTGAGCTATATGATTAATAAAAATGTCTAATTGAACATGATAAAAGTATTCATACAAGTATGAATTGAAGCCTATTGTTTCTATTAATCATTGCCAAAGTTTTTTTTACAATAAAAACATATTGCAAATTGTTCTCATGATTTTGATAAATGGAAATAGTTAGAAATAGCAGAAATAAGATGCTATATTAGTTTCTTTTCACTTCTTCTTATTAGTTTTCTTTCACTTCTTCTATCAGTTCAGTTTCACTATCCCTTGAACTAATTTTAAGTAAAACTGGAGAATTTTCTATCATATATTGTTCTACAGTAAGTGCTTGTACCGTTACTTGTTTACATGTCAGTGGGGCAACAGTTTTCTGAAAATTATAAAATAATATATATTACACAATGCAAAATAAATTGAATTTAAGGTCACAGGTTTTTAATATACTATAAAATCATATTAATAATCACTAAAATAAAATATACTACTCATATTGGTCATTGAGGTACTTTGTTTGTGACAATAAGATTTGCATGCAAAATGAGTTTAGGTCACCAATGGGGGAGTAGAATAGCTTATTTTTGAATAGTTAAACTAAATTCAAGTATGCAATACGCCTACATTTTAAATTAGATGCATTTTGAATAACACTGAAGTTAAATGAGTATGCTGGGCTGACTTTATCATAGCCATATCCGTATCTTTTGTAAGCTCAAAATTTAACTTTCACTTTTCCTAACAATTACTTGACAAATTATAGATGTTATGGTAAGCAAGCTAGTTCCAAGCCACGACAGTGATCCAGTGGCTAGTCTGCTGAATTGTAACATGGCGATCCCATAAGTAAAAATCTGTCATTTAATCATTAATTGTTAAGTTATCTGGATGACTGACCTGAAGATTACTGTTGGTGGTGAAAAATATAGACAGTAAACTCACTGTGTATATTTCCAGCTATATCTGATTCATGGAGCTTATCGGAGTTATTGTCCTTTGGTTTTACTAAGATTATATTGGTGACAGTGTTGAAGAAATTTCTTTGCATTTGCTTTTTATATTTTGAATATTCAAATATAACCTTGATTACTGTTTTTTTAATTAGGGTGATATTCAAGCACAGAGTTATGATAAAGGCTAAGCTTGGTAGAAGTGTTGCTATGGATATCCAGAAGTTGAAGGTCATTGTTAACTCTGTTTGTAGCTTTATGTTTGATTGTCTTCATTTTAAGGAGTTTAAGTTTATTTTAGAACAGACAATGTGGCGATTAAATTTGCTTGTGAAACAGCTTTACGATTAAAAGCTATAATGTGTTTTTGCTCAGAACAAAGTTTGTTCTGTGTTTTCCTACTATTTGTGTTAGTAAGTGATAGATCTGATTATTATCTTCATTTTTTTTTATGTTTGTCTTATAGCAAGGACTGTGTTAAATACTTCAAATTTTTATTAAATTGTTTGGCTTGATACAAGGAATACATTTTCTGAGGCCCTTAACTCAGACTTGTAATTTATTGAAATTGAACCCTCTCCCTTACATTTCACTCCACTGCAAATTTTTTAAAACTCCTCCCTTTGAAGTAATGTCATAACAGACAGCTCATTGGCCATTTACATTGACATGTCCTTGAATTAAATCATGTTGTTTTGATTTAATGCGTGTTGAGCCAATAAACCACGATAACAAATATACAGAAGCCTAGTTTTGTGACTGGGCTTTGGTTTGTTTTATTAGCTCATCTGTTTAGAAGACAAAGTTGAGCTATTATGAGCACTGTGTCGTCATTGTTGTTGTTGTGCAAAAGCTTTGATGTAGCCCATTACTCAAACACTTTTAAAGATATCAACGCAACACTTGGAATACTTGATTATCATGACATGGCACAGCTGCAAGACAAGGGACATTATTCTGAAAGCTATATTTTTGGAGTTATGCCCTTTTTAAAACATAATTTTGCATATAAATACACAACATACATTCAATCAGTGTACTTTTACCTGTGTCCAACTCTTACAATTGACTGATTGTCTTCAGTATTATTGTCTATGTGACCCCTATTGGTTTCCCATGCAAGTTGTAAACTTCTGATGGAAAATTTGATACTTGGCATGACCATTTTATTTTTGCATAAAAAAAGATATCTCTTCATTTCAAGAAAAAGTATTGTACATTGTATATTTATTATTGTTTGGAACTTTATCATGAACCCAGTATAAAAAGTTACTACTTAACATGTTTGAATCAAAATTCATTACATCAGGGTCAATTTTTACAAAATATATTGAGGCTTCTCCCTTAGGACATTCCCCAAAAAGATGAAATATAATCTCTTGCTGTTTTTACAAAAAGTGCAATCTGTTATATTCATTTTGTGTTGTAGTGGATTTACACCAAGTATTCTGTTATTTATTCTAGTTTGTAGCCATTGTAAGTAGGTATCTTTGGTAAAGTTGAATGTTAATCTATAGATATTTCTCCAGGGTAATACAATATTAATAAACAAATTCTATTAATGTTGACTATAAACTGATTTATTTGGCTCTATTCAATTTTAACTGTTGTTCCCCATACAAAGTTAGTAAAAATATTGTCTGTCATTTTCATTTTCAGGTGTGGCGAGGGTGTCAGCAAAGCAGTGAAACAATTTGTTGGAAGGGGGAGTAATAAAGATTTCATGACACATATCCTACCTATTGGCATTTTCTTTTCTGAAATAGGATGCAATCCTTAATTTTAATTTCTCACAAAAATTATTTTCAACAATTTTTGTCATATTTACATCAAAAATAATTTTTATTGGTAACTTAATTTGTGTTACCCCCTCCCCCATTTTGGTTTCCATTTTTAGCTCTCTGTAGTGCTCAGTGAGCTTTTGTGATCAGTCAGTCTACTCTGGTGTCCGTCATCCCTTGTCCATGCCTGGGGGTGTTTAAACACTCTGGAGGTCACACTTGTGAGTGAATTTTCATCATACCTGGTCAGAGTGTTCATCTCAATGATATCTTGAACAAGCTTGAGCATGGGTCATCTGATGTCACAAACAAGGTCACCAGGTCAAATTATTGAAAAACCTTGTTAAACCTCCACAGGTCACAGTTTTGATTGAATATTCACTAAACCCCATCAAAATGATTGTCTTAATGATATGTTGGACAGGTTGAACATGGGTCATCTTGGGTCACAAACTAGGTCACTTGGTCCAATCACTGGAAAACTTTGTTTACACTCTAGAGGTCACAGTTTTGATTGGATCTTCCCCAAACTTTATCAGAATGTTTATATCATGAACATGCTTGAAGATGGGTCAATTCTAGTTTAAAACTGTTACTAGGTCAAATCACAGGAAAATGTTTACACAAATAAATTTGGTCGGCCCCTTTTAGGGGCCACTAGAGCTAAAAATAGAAATACCTTAAAATGACTTTTTCTCATGATTCTATGGATGGATTATTACCAAACTTGGTTTTTAGCATCTTTAGATAGGGTTCTATCAGATTTGCTGAAATAAAAATGGTTGGCCCCAATTAGGGGCTGCTAGAGCTAAACATAGAAATACCTTAAAATGACTTCTTTTCATGAGCCAGTGGTTGGATCATCACCAAATTTGATCTGTGGCATCCTTCAGTCATCAAGAATATTCCTTTGTAGTATCCTTTGATGGTCCTTTATCGAGTTTATTATTGTTCCCATTATTTGCCCACAAGTGTACCTTTATTACCTTTTTAGTAACAAGTTAATTAACATTTATTCTGGTGAGCGATGCAGGGCCATCATGGCCCTCTTGTTTGGTTTGGAATTAGCCCCTGGAGTTTCTGTCAAAGGTTATAATGTTTAGGCTAGACTCTTCTGATTATCTTGGTAAAAATTATATGAAAGATAACGTTTAAAGTTTTGTTTGTAAGTAATTAAGTTACAGTTTGCAATTAGAGTTCTCAAAAATATTTTAACCATTAAAAACAGACAACTGTGTCTGTATACAAAATATTTCTTTGAGTTGCTATTAGTGTCGTGACTCTGTATGACTTAAAGGCATTTAAATGCAATGGGAAGCAACTCTTGTTCACAGTTGAAACAAATCTGTGCTACTTAGTGACAGGCAGTTACTCTTGTAAGAAACTTATCTGTGTTAATGAGCCATGGAAATCAACTTTTGTTCACTGCTGAAACAAATTGTCAAAAACAGGAAAGGGCAGTAACTTTTGTTGGCAATGAATCTTTTTTATGACACAGGGGAAGTAACTCCTGTTCTCTGTTGTAGCTAAACTGGTACCCATTGACTCTGGTGTACAGAGACAATAGGTATAGCCCAAAATTTCCTGGACTCTGATTGGTCAATTGCAGTCGAAATCCGGGCAGAATTCTCCTTGCATTTTTTCGCTCGATGCATATTTTGTGCGTAACCTTAAAATAGATCAAAACATCAGGGTCTCTACATGATGTTATGTAGAGTCACTAAATCTAGCATTTACTGTTTTATTTCGATTAAAAGGTGAAATTTGTATCTAAAGTATTCAGGCATCGGTAACATCTTCATGTATATTTAACAGATATACGGAAATCCCCGATGTTTCAGAAATGGACAGCCAATCACATGGCTCAAACACATTGACCAATCAGAGCACCAGATAATTTAGTCCTTACCTGTTCCTTTGGTGCGGTGCAACATGGAACGGGGACCAGTTTATGTTGAAGCAAATTTGTTTTAGGTTGCAAAGGGCAGTAACTCTTGTTAGAAATGAGTCATGGGGAGTAACTGTGCTTCTTGGAATACTTGATATGTATTTAATGTTTAGTATAACTGTTATAATTTATTCATCTAATTAACAGAACTGTTCAAGTTTTATTTGAAATTTTGCTAAAATTGTTGCCTATTTTATTTCAGAAAATATGCTGACATTGCACCATTGTTAGACTTTGAAGATATTCTCCATATGCAGAAGTCCAATTGGAAATGTGTATTCTCATATGTTCAAAGTTTCTACAGAAAGTTGAGTAATGATAAAAGAAATAAGGTTATGTGTTAAAAATATCAGGGACAGAAATTCATCACTATCATGAGCACCATACTTATCTTGAGGAGGTTTTGCAGTCCCATCAATTTTTGTTCTTATTTGTGTATAATTTGCCACCAACAAACAAATACTTTGTTATGATGAGCACCTCGTTTATTTAGGGCAATTAGTCTGTTTTGATAACCCTTTGAGATAACAAGATTTACAGTATTTGTTTTTAAAAATAATTTAATAATGAATGCCTTCTTATAATCAATCATTGAAAATTATTTTACATTAAAAATTGTTCACATTAAAATTATTGCCTTAATTAACATTCAAAGCCTAAACTCTGTAAATCAAACTGTACCCATGCAGCTTAAATTGATGTTCAGAAAATATGGTCCTCTTGTTTTAGTTTTAAAATGTGTTCTCATACAATATACATCATATTGTGAGGTATTTAATGTTCTGATTTTTGTCAGTGTATGTCATTCAGACAGTTTTTTAGGGGTATTATGTGTGGAAGAAACCTAGCATGTTTAAATTAAAAGAATTATTCCAGACTCAAAATGAGACCATCATTAAGAAATTGGGTGTGTATATTTTTAAAGCCTTTGAAGTAAGAAACAATATTCAATTATAAGTCTATATAGTTATGCTTATACACTTACTTATACCATTTCAAATATTTATACCCACCATTTAATCAAATCAGTTCCTGCAATGTTTTATATTTAAACTGTCATTTGTTGATTATGATGAATACCAAAGTGTAACTGTTTCATGTGTCAATATGTTAAAAACATAAACTTCACCATATATGTATATACACATATATTAAACAGTAGTGACAGTTTTATGAATATTTTAATATATATATTTAATATAGTTTTATATATATTTCCTTTATTTACATACTTTTACATTCACAGCTTATCTGACAAAATTTCACAACATTATTCACGATAAATTCTGTATAATTGGTCCCCTGTCGAATCAATAGGAAATACCTCATACATGTCTAACTACATGTGTGTACATTCTTCTGCTGTTTAAACATTTCTATAGTTACCTTATTATTTAATCATTGTTTGAATATTATTGTTTTATCACTTCCATAGTGGATACTATTCACAGCCAATCTTTTTTTCTTGTATCATTTATGGGAACCTAAATAATTTTCATTTTTATTTTGTTTATTATTTTTATTATTGTCCACCTTCTCCGCTTATACATTATCTGGTAATTAACACTAAGGTAAGATTGTATCATTTCTCAGCCAACTTGTTACATTTGTATATTTCTTTGTATCTGTGTATATTTGTATATAAATGTGCTGTTCTCATGGGCCTTAGCGCCTATTGAATCAAATAATGAACTATTATATAAACATGTGTGTATTAAGTTGAATTTTGTCTGTGATAAAATCTACTGTACAAGTATGATGCAAAAATATCCTCCAATCATTCTTTAAGTCATTGAACAGTGATGTTAAATTTTTAAGATTTTATTTTTAATTCTATGTGTGCTCCATAACTTACAGCAGGAAAGTATACATGTTAATATGCTATTTTATTCTGATTAATTGGATTTTAATTATATTCCTTAGTAATTTTTATATGAAATGTTGAGAGTAATTTTGTATTCTCTATGATTGATACATATGCTAACTATGTACATGTATTTATATATTATTACCTTATTTGGTCATATTGTAAATAAAATCTGCAACTTAAAACTACTCACACTGTGCAATATCAGGTCATTCATTTAATCCTTAAAACAGCATTTTGACTCTTGAAATCAGTAAAATAAAGCTTTTGACTCTGGAGAATTTGTACCAAAGGGTCAAATTTACAATAAAATTAGATGAAATTTTGTTCACTCTTCACATTATCATCAATCAACGGTCATTTTTTTACCCTCAGCTTTTGATGTCTAGTGAAAATCCTGCAATATACTGTGTATATGTTTTATATACTGTGTATATGTTTTACAGTTATGTAGTTGTGGTTATTGCTTTCTTGCATATACATTTGTATATATCATTTTTGTATTAAGTTTTTAGTCTGTATATAGATATGATTTCAGATGTGTTTAAAGTTTTAGTTTAATTGATGTGCAATATTCTCTAAACTTTTAAGTGATTTTATTGATAGTTTTTTGTAGTCAAGTCATATATGTTGCAATAGGTCTGCAACTGTTTTATTAGCTATTTAATCTTATTCTGCATGCTTTGTTGTTAAGTTATTAAAAGATAAGTATGCATTAAGTTTATGTCTTGTACTCTGATAATACAACATGGTATAGCGGTACCTCTCTACAATCAATTGCTGCAAGGGATTATATCTTTGAACTTACAATTAAGTTATTGTTGTCTAATTGAAGAGTTGTACAAGAATATTCATTAGGCAACTATAACATATCTTAATGCAAGAATGGATCACGTAGAGGGGCAACCATTTTATTTTTTAGAAAATTTAACCATTATCAGGAATTATTTCTATTGTGAGCATGCTTTGCTTGGTAACATATGCATTCCATGTCATTTTTATTCAGCTTTGTTAAAAGGCTTGTTGCATTACTTAAAGCTTTTGGATTTTTCTTCTAATGGTACAATCTTCTATCAACCCTGGCATTTTGTAACTCTTCTGCATTTGTTGTTTGTCAAGTTGTGAAAAACTGGATAAACGTTTTGATATTATAGTTACTACTGCTGCTGAAAATTCAAAACATGCGTATTCAATGTCTGTGAGCTTAAACTGATATTTAAAAAAAATAGCTGTTGACTGTCTAACAGTGTGTTCTTACACTGAACCATGTATTTTGGCTTCTATATCAATAAAGATAAATCAGATAACTCAGAGAGGCCAATGTTATACTGACTTAAGTATGCTAAATCTTAGCTTTGGCTTTTGTCAAATGTTAGTGCATGAAACATTTGTGAGAACAGGAATAGAATAGAACCGAGTTGCAATATTTGTCATATTGTGCCAACAGACATAATTATAAATTCTCATGGTACTAAACTTAGAATGAAATTTACAAAAATGAATATTTCACTTTGTACTAAAATCAGTTATGGCAGTACATGTTGTAATATTTAGATTTTTTTGTCGGTTGTTAAAGATAACTATGTGTTTATTGTGTATGCCTATTTTAATTTGTTGAATCAGTGTTTTATTGTTTAATGGTTTCTAATTGTGGTATTGCTACAAGTTGACTTGTTTTTTAAGATATTGTTACAAATAATTGTTTATTTATAGACAGTTGAATTTATAAATAATTGTGTTAAATAAATATTTTAATGAATTACATTTTAAGTTCCGTTATCATTTTGTTTAAGTCTTTTATTCTAATACTGCTGCATATTACATCACACACATCATCAGACTCATAATTAAAACAAATTGATGGCAGTATCCCAGTTCAATGATGTAATGGTGGACATCCCCAGGTGTAACACATGGCTGAACCATGAAAGTTTCAAACGCAAGCCGTAGATTCAAAAAGCAAGCCGTAGATTCATTGTTTCATCAACAGCTCTGTGTAACCTAGGTAAACCAAAAGTTAGACGACAGATACACAGAAGTAGAATTTCAGCCTAATAGTTTGTCTATAATGCAACATTTATTTAGTGAAACGTGGGTAATACAGAATACATGAATATTAATGATTGAATCTAGTTGTTTGCATCGTCTAGATTTTCCATATAAATAGTGTTTATTCAATACTTCGTTTATGCTTCATTGATTGGGTTCACAAAGGGTTTGAAAAATTGAATTTTAATTAACGGTATATTTTGCTACACTAAAATTTATAAAAAAAAAATCCGCTTGGGGGTCCCGGATCCCGGTGACCGTGTTTTAACACAATGCCGAAGTGATTATCACAGCTTATAAATGTTACGGCGCCTTCCGGTGTGACAGCACGAGGTTTTGTAGTTGATAAAAAGACAGTAGCAATAAATTAACGTGAACAAGAAGAATAAATTAGAGGAGCATGTTGTTGAATATCTCAGAAATATTGACCAGACTTTGAAAAAGCAGAGCAGACGTTCGACAGCAATGAAGCTGCTAAAGAAACGGCGTGAGATGGAGACTGAAAAGTGGGCATGTTGACTTCCTGTACGAGTTTTAATTGCATTGTAAGTATGTTATGCCTTTGAAAAAATATACGGTTTCAGATCCTTTTAAGGATATTTTAAAAGCTGCACAATGTCAGTGATTGGGAAATAAATCTTAATGGGACCTCTCCTCTCCCATACACGTATAATGGTCTCAGCAATCTCTATCCAGAGTTGTCGTTCGTTATCCATCACATACATCTCTGTCAACCTCTGGAAGGTAGTTCAAAAACACGTGTACTGGTCTCCTTTACTTTCCATCTGATACACAGAATCACACTTTTGTTTCACTAAATGTACATTTGTTGTCATAATTTTACACTATTACCTTCGACTTCTGCGTTTCATTTCCATTTAAGCAGCGTAACATTGAGACCGAATTACCAAAAGTAAACTAATACTCTCTGTCGAGAAATAGTGTGCTAGATTAATAAAATAACTTCTCTTAATTTCAGGTAAATTATAACATCTTTTGTCTCGAATGTATTGTGCAAAATAAATTGCGTTGCTCAGTTGTAAATTTTGTACCGTTCGTGGCTTAATTTCATGTTTTACAAGAATCTTACAAGAAAAAACGCTGGGAGGTTGACAGAGATGTATGGGAGAGATAACGAACGACAACTCTGGATAGAGATTGTGGTCTCAGTTGGACAGTTGCCCTTTCGTCTACTTATATGGTCAAGTAACAGGTTTTCATGGTATAACGAGTTTTCATGGTATTTTATGTATGCCTTGTTCCTGTTTGCGCATTTATCCAGAAAATTTATCAGAAGATCATCTGATAGTTTTGTTAGCTTGCTGATTTTGGCCAATAATACGCCATGAACAAGTTGTTGTAAACTAATTTTGTTATTTTTGTGACAGCGTAGTTCCAACACTAAATTGTTCAATGAATTCTTATTCTTAGGCAACGTTTTTAATTGTGTACTGAATATTCAGTAGGTAGACAGAGCTATCGACTGGGTCCTTGCAGGGGACTGTTTCAAACATATCAAGATAAACACAAAATAAAACCAAAATATCATTGAGTAATAGCAGTAAATTTTGGGTAGTTTGAGGCGACCCACGAAAACATAAGTCCAAACTTTTTATGTCTACACTGTTGATCTAGTTAACTTGAACTGCTCAAACAGATGAGATTTTTATAATAATGAATTTCTATGATGATTATTCGCAAAATATCCAGAAATAACGAAAACTGCATAAAATACGGCAATGTTTGATTAATACTATGAAAACTTGTTACACCATCATACATAATACTCCCGATCAATCAATACTGATTATAGCTGGTAGGTGCTTGCCAGGAAAAATGTGTTAAAAAGTATTAAGTGCTCAGTTAAAACATTTTGACTGACAAAATTGATTTTCCACTGTCGAGAAAGCCACAATGGAATATGGAAAAACACAAGCAAAATATGAACAATAATACACCAATACATAATAACAATATGATGAAGTGGCTAAATGACGTCGCCATTTTGACTTCTGGGTCTTAAAATTTACAAATATCCAATACACGATCATGCCTATACAGGCAAATTAAAAAATGATCTATGGCCTGAAACATGTTCTACTTATAAACAATTTCAATAATTATAATGTGTTCTTTTCTATACAGGGAGATTATTTTGAAATCCACGATAGTATATTTCCTTGTACAGTATTTACAATTTCAATTTCACGCCTGGAAGTGAAGGATGCCGGTGATAGGTGAAGGTTTCATGGAAACAATGCACAGTCAACACTTTCCCTTTTTAATTAAAACAAAGGTAAAAGGTTAATTGCAATGAATTAATACCTCTATAAATAAAAATTTTCATGCCAATATAGATGAAGAATCAGTGTCTTTAGCCTCTTTATCATGATCTATCATAGAATTCTTTCTTATGTGCAAATTAGCCAGATTAGATTTGTTACTGGTTGATTCTTCATGATTTAAGTTTTATAAAAAAAAAATAACCGAACTAAGTTGAATGAATAGGTGTCTGTAAATATACTGTTTTGAATGAGTTTAGCCAGTATATTTGTATTTAAATTTGCTTTTTTACTTCATTTTACTATTTTCATTCCATTTGTTTTTAAAATTCAGAGATAAGAAAATTCTGTACAGCGAATCCCACAGTCAACTTACGCTAGAATTGTGTCAGCTGTGTTGATGTATAAAAGAACTTATTCTCAGCATATCATAATCAAGCATGATCAAATAAAATGGTGGACAATTGAAGACATTCAGGTATGCAAAATGTGATTTTCAACAATTTATCTCCATTTAAGCGTCGCTCAGGGTATTTGTTTATTTCATTTGGTTAATTCATATGTTATGTACATCTGACCATTCCAATAAATCTTGATAAACATGAAGGTTTGTCATGTTTCAAGTTATTTCGTTTTGTGATCACAAACATAATGTTGATCGAAAAATTATGTGTTCCCATGGTGTTAATTACATTTTATTTTTTTTACATAACATTTTTTTTTATTAAATTCATGAACAAAGTGTAGTTTATTTACACAAAATTTGTTGTCTATCAATATCTTACCTAATAATATGATAAATGATAAATTTTTCAACATTAATCCATAAGCCATGTTCATGAATGGAATGTTATTATCTACATACTGACGGTGACTTTGATGCTGTTTATTAGATATTTTATGAAGAATAAGATGAGCCCTATGAGGTAGACAATTTGTGTGAATACTACTCAAATGGATCCCTAAAATTTACAGATCTATAAGATATTTCAAATAACACCAAATACAATACCATGGGGTTAACTATCATTCATGATTATGCAGTATGTTGTAGGTCACCAAGTATTCAATGTGAAGGCAAATGAGATGACTCCTTTCATTAGTTTCTATGTCTAACAAAATATCTTTTGTTTGAATAGATGAAAGTTTTCTATAATCATCTTTTTGTAGCCTTTTGATATTGCCGTTGTTGAAAGTCATATCAGTTTTAATTTAAAGCAGAATATTATTAATAACTTAGCTTTGAAATGATACAGAAATAATGCTTATAAATGTATTAATGATTAACATGAAAGTGGTATTGCAAGCAGAATTAGAAGTCCGGATCAGTTTAGTATTGTGGTTTCAGTTGTCATGGATACATTCAAAACCTATTCTGACATTAAGTTTAATGATGCTTTTTACTCTCGTTACCTTGCAAAACAACAGCAAAATATTTTTCATTATTTACACCTTATTTACAAGGGTATGTTAGTAATGGTTAGTATACAGTCCAGGAAAACTGGTTAGGTGAACAGAACTTTGATTTTTTAAAAAAAGTTTTGTCAATATTTACTAGTGTATTGTTTTCCAAGTAATACTGTTCTTCATTTGTACCATTGATCTCATTGTTAGGATCCATGAGCTACAGATTTCTCATTTTCAATTCCAGATATTACTACACAAGACATAAGACTTGGCCATATTACCTTTAGCACACAAGAAGAACAATTCAGTAATAAAGACACACCAGTACAAGTACAAATGTAATTTCTGATGTAAATTTATTGAAACTTTTACTGTACTGTCAAACCTGTAATATAGAATAACCTCAAACATGGACCAAAATTTTCAAAACTAAAATTATTACATTTTGATTTTAACACTTCCAGTGTAAATACTTGGGTAAAAAGATAGGTCAGTCAGGTAACGGGAAACAAACCTTTTTATACGCCTTGCAGTTCTGGGGGAAGTAGAAGATAAGGTGATACTGGGTACGGGACTGGGGGATCAGGAAGTTAAAAGAGAAATGGAGTCTGCGGCTTTCTAGGGAGGGCCAACCAAGATTACGTAAAGTTTGTGTGACATTACATTGGAAATAAAAATTGTAACAAAAATATCTGGCCACAGCTCTTTATACACTTTCAACTTTATAGGTTAAATGTTTCTGCCAAGGGTGCCATATTATTGAGCAGTATTCTAGTTGCGATCTTACATAAATTACATATGCTGATGTTTTGACTTGCCTGTTTTGGGTTTTGATGTTTCTTTGGATAAATCTTGAGCTTTTTTGCCTTGGAGGTGATGTTTAAGTCATCAGGTTTGAGACCATGATATGCTCCATTAGAGGAAATACAAGTGCGGGATATTGGTCTGTAGTTGCTGGCTTTAGATTTTTTGCCCTTTTTGTATACTGGTGCTATAGTTGCATTTTTCAATCATCGGACACGATACCTGTTTCTAAAGATAACCTGAATACATAAGTGAGAATGGGGGCTATTTCGCTGTGGAGTTCTGTAAGGACCCTTGGTGATATTTGATCAGGGCCTAGAGCTTTATTGGGGTTTAGACCTGGTTGGAGTTTGTCAATACCATCAGCTGTTATTGTGATACAGAGCATGCTGTTAGGGGAGGATTTAATGCATGTTTGCATATCTGCTTTAGGCTTAATGGCTGTGGCTGCAAGAAAACAGACTCAAACTGTTTGTTTACGATATTTGCTTTATCCTTTGAATAAGTATAAGTTTGACCTTCAGACTTGAGGGGTGCTACTCAACTGTTTTTAGATTTGTTATGCTTAATGAAATTGTAGATTTTTTTGTTATTACCTAGTTGGGAATCCCCATTAAATATAACTGACTCTAAGTATGACCAATATGAGTTGTGAATTTTACTTTAGATGAGCACCCCCAACATCTTAAAGTGGGGATCAGATTTTGGAAGTACATTTTACTTCACAAGTTTGGAAAATAATTTGTCCTGTTTTTCCTTTCGGATGCAAAACCAATGTGACATTTTGAAAACCAATGTGACATTTTCAAAGTTAATGAGACGACAAAATTATTGAAGCAACTTTCATTTAAGGGTAAAATTAACGTTGGATCAGACCCGGAAGGCAAAAGCAGGATTAGTATTGTATCTGTGACAGTGTTGTGAGTTTTGAGGCAAGTCTTGGGGAGAAACAGACTATTTGTCAGATGATCTAGGTTGTAGGAAGGTATTTATCAACACTTGACCAATTGGTTTTTTTTACTTTTAGGGGGAGAGGCATTGCTATGCAGATGCTGAGTGCCATTGACCCTTTGTAAACAGCTTGGGTCCTCAAAAAGTATTCTGCTAGGCCTGACGGGTGCATTCATGCTAAACATTGTAGTTTTATTTCTACCACTTTCACTTGTTTGGAATTTCTATGATGTCTGCTAATTTACCATGCACTTACTGACTGTGTCCCATGTTTATCTTGCTGTATAAGGAAAACAATTTGGTTGCTATAGCTATTTCCACAGCTTTGTTTCTAATTTTAGATCACAAAAATGAAGAGAACCTGTAATAGCTGTTTTAGACACAGTTTTTATGATGTGATAACAGCTGACAAACTATTGCAGCAAATTGGCACTGTCAGCACTGCACATACTGAAAAAGTCAATACCTTGGGCGCAAAGCAGGTAATTTAAAAGCAGAATTTTGGTGATTGTTGTAGGAATAATTTAGTGCAAAATGATCAGCCCCGTTCCCAATCCAAAATAGCCTTCTTTTTCCCAATTTCAAAAAAAAATCCCTAACAGCTGCAAAAAATTGATAAATAAATCCAGTAAACATCTAATTGATAATACTAGAACTCTCTGAAAACCTGATTTTTGACACGGTCTGGACAGGGTCAGTATGCAGAGGTTACACTGTATAATATAATAAGATTCCATAAAATTCATTAGACTAGGGCTGTCCTGGTGCAGGCCTGGAGTTAATAAAACTTGAGAACATGCTAAAGGAAAAATATAAATGATATTCTTTTTCACAACATATCTATTTGTTTCAAACTGTAGTTCTGATTTTCTCTTCAAAAACTTATCATCTGAAGGTTTCTATAATTACCAGTATTCTCTTAACCATGTTTTCTCTTTCTATCATATTTTTTCAGGACATCAATGTGAAGAAGAATGATAGAGAATCAGCACACTTGTTTTTATTATATTGAAGTTATGATATTTTTATCCTATAACCAAGTTTGATGTATATGTAACATTGGACTTGCAAGTGACGGACATTTTTGTTTATTTCAGCACTACATGTAACAGTGAAGAATGTTAATTTAAACAGAGTTCAGACAATACTTGACTGCAGGATCTTGTATTAATGCCAAAGCAGTCATTGCAAAGTAAGTACTCTATTTATGATAAGTCATTTACTTTGATCTGTTTAACATATGAAAATGTTTATGCCACCTTTGGTTTAGAAACATCTAGGATATGCATATCAAATGAGATTTTGAGTAATGAAATTCATTTAAGTTGTCCGTAACATTGGATAAAGCTGCTACAAGAAAGAAATAACTGTAATATTTATAATCATTTTAACAACATATCATACGTTAGTTTCTGTATTTTACTAATATTATCTTAACCATGTTCTTTATTTTCATATTCTTTCAGGATATGGAAGGGAAAATTCCAGTTTATAACAATAAGCACACTAATATTATTTTTAATACATTAAAGTTATGATAAATGTTATTTTAATACATTGAAGTTATGATAAATGTTATGATGTTTTTTTCCTATCTGTAAGTTTCATATGTAAATATTGCATTTACAACTGGCTAGTAAAGTCAGACTTTTTTTTTCTTTCAGCACTGTATGTGAGCAATTTATACTGTATTTAGTCTCTACTTACAGCCTGTGACAAAACTGGTAAGTAAGTACTCAATTTTTGAAAAATAATTCACTTAAACTGAGGACAAGTGAAGTTGATATTTTATACATTAGAATCCATTAAAGACTAGGGCTGTCCTGGTACAGGCCTCAAGGTTATAAAACCTGAGGACAATCTCCAAACTCAAAATTAAATTTAATGTACAAAGTGAAAAATTGAGAAGCAGATCTTTATATCATAGATTGGTGAATTATGATCGGGGTAGCCATGCACTCTGGAAAATAGGGAAAATTGTTGGAAAAAATTCCCTGCAGGGAAAAATCAGGGAGTGTGAAAACATTGAAAAAAATCTGGGAATTATCAAGGAATTTCAAAAAATGAGAGAGGATATTTTAACTACTGATAGCTTCTTTTCCTTACATTCCTGTATCTTACATTATAAAGCAATGTGCTGTGTATTTATAGCTTAATGTTAATTTATATCTTAAAAGTTATCATACCATTTACATGTAGTGTTATTATTCATCAGTATTTATTCTGTGAAATAATTTAAACACTCAAAAATTTCAATTGAACAGAGGTTAAATGGAAGCGAGCAACCATTGTCCAAGAGCTCAAAACTTAATTCTGAATTCAGTGATGATGAGTTTTAAGCATCAGTACCAATATTGGAATTCAGATTTTTCACAAGGCAAAGCTGCCTGGTTGAAAAGTCATAACCAAGTGGTTGTGTTTGGTTTATGTGACCACCAACAACATTACTTCAATTGTATTCGGGGGTGAGTAGTATTTCCTTACTAGCTCTCTCTGAGTTCATGAAGGCTTCAACCAAAACTAACAGTATATATCTATTAGCCTCTGTGTACATGTCCTACATGGATGTTTTGTATTGATAGAGTGTAATTTTGTGACACACAGCATGTGCATGTCTCTTTTCCTGCTTTACATACTATACTGTAGTGCTGATGTAGGGCTAGTACTTGGCTGGGTTCACATTGCTTTCACCTCAATTAAGAAATTTTTTTTGTCCTTTACTGACATTGAATTTTTGGACCAAGTGGGTCAAAAGATGAGAAATGTATCATAATGTTTGTTGTAGCAAAAAATGACTCATGTTTATTTTGAAAAATACAAAAACTAGCTTGTCCTAAAAATAATAATACAGGGTCTTTTAAATCCGCAAAACAATCAGCATTAACATTGTAATCATAGCTCACTGAAACACAATAGTAGTTATGTTCCAGTTGCTTAGAAATTAACCCTAAACCTTATTAGTGTAAGTAACCCTGCTTTACTACTAATGTTTCACTGTAGTTTGTAGGCAGATGGTGTAGGAGTTTGTCAGTTAAACTAAGAGAGCAATAATATGTAATTGTTTTTGATTTCATAATGACTATTCTTGTATTTACATACTTTATCACTGTATGTTCTTCCTGCTATGGCATAATGCTATTAGTTGAATGTGATTTATTTGTATTTTCCCTATTTATCTTGAATTTTTATTGAATTATTATTTTGTTGTATTAATGGTAAAAATAAGCTTCTTTTTGTGTAGAATGTGACCTTAGGGTCACTTGTTTTACATGGACTTATTAAATTAAAAACTTCTTGGCCAAAACTGAATGAAATTTACCTTAGATGAATTGTGTGTGGCATTGTCTAGTAGTTCTCAACTAGGATTGCTCAAAATATTTCCTGGGGTCAAAATTGATCCTGCCCTTGGGATCATGTTTTACATATAAGCAGGTAAAGCCTTTGAAGATCTTTAAAAAAACTGCATGTTTTAAAGTTTCTGTTTGGTGTGCAGTAGTTCTACCATGATTGTTCAAATCTGCCCTTGGAGTCATTTGTTTACAAAGTTGTTAATTCATCAGATTACTCAGATGAGCAATATAAGGACCATCATGGCCTGCTTGTTTAGATAGACTACATAGATCTGTAATTCAGACCATGTGATTTAGTAAAAGTCTATATTTATAACTTCTCCTTGTATGATTATAACACAAAGAGTATTTGTACTTACCAAAATTTTGTACTGATTTGTAGTCATAGATACACGTATGTTGCTTTCTATTTCCAGTTGTCACTGTGGACCTATACTCTGTTTCAAGTCTTACAGTATGTTGAAAGACCACTCCCAACACAGCAACAGTAAAGCACTCAGAAGATTCAGTTTGGTTCCAGTCTATATGCATATATATGCCTGGGTGTCATTACATAGATGTATTTAAACTAAAATAGCACTTTTTAAACTCAAAATTATGCCGATAATATACAGTTTAAGCTGAATTAATGACCATCTGTGTGTTAAGGCCACCATTTTACAATAAATTGCCACTCTGTGGCACTCAGGTACTGATTTGATAGATCGAATAACCCTGTAAATAAATATCACATGTGTATTATGACCACATTGCTTCTCTCCCCATTGTTCACTAGTTTGACTGTGTGTTACACTGATATTAAACAGCTTGCAAGGAAACTTAAGACCAATTAATGGAATATTACACCAACACAAATCAGAGGTGGCATTAATCTTCACTTTAAAAAGCTCTCCCTAGGCTTAGATATATCTTTGAAACCTTAACACCATATATAGAATATTTCATGACTGAACCACAGATTGAAGCTTAGTTCAATGTTCACAAGTTTATGCTTTTACAACAGACAGTCATTCCCCAGTTTTTACATTTTTGTTCACCAAATTAATATTCATGTTGTATGGTAAAGTTCCTCACTTAATGTTCATGATCTTAGCTTCTTAAAAATCCATTCTTTTGAGATCATGGGGAAATTCATTGTGAACAAATTGATTCATTTTGCATATTAATTAGTATATATTCATTATGTGTTATCTCCAGAATTTTGATGTCAAATATGAACCAGATAAGTCTTGAAGTTGTATTCATTTATGATGTACTAGATAAGATTTTAATATTGTACTCTCCACATTACTGTTATTGAATAATAATAATTATTTGTAGTTAGCCCAACTTGTCTGACTGCTTTTTATTGGTTTAAATAAGTTATAGTTGTTACCATGGTAACTTAAATGATCATGTTAACACTTCCTGCTGTTTTTAATTCATGTTTCTTGCTTGCTTTTGGTTCATGATATTGTTTTCTATAATCTAAGTAGTGATTTACATATCATTTTGTTCTATTTTAAATATTTAATCATTCTTAAATTATTGATTTATTATCATAGATTTCAAATAATGTTTTCTGTACATCTGTCATTTTGTCTGCATCATGATTTTTTTTTTGTCCAGTGACTTTTGAAGATGATTTTTCTTCAAGTTTATAAAGTTTGCAAAACAAGGTATTCATGAGTTGTATATTTTAAGAGCAGATTCTTTGTGCTGTCAATTTAGTCTACCATTTGCATTTTTTATTGGGGGAGACAACTGAAATATCAAGTACTTTCATAGATTTTTACAAATCATCCATAAAGACTAGTTTTAATTATGCACTGTGTTTAATTTGTAATAGATTCACTGCTAATATTGAATTGAGGAGACAAAAATTTAGTTAGATCAGAATGAACTTTATTTACAGACATAAGTTCGCTCATAGAATGTGTACCTCAATTTCCCCTTGTGTAGGTTTCACAAATAGTGTTATGGCCGTTTGTATATTTGCTAATTTTTCTGTCTTAATTTCCAATTATTTAGTAAGTTGAGTTTTTTTAGAATTTCATTTCATATGAACTAGATCTGTGAACTAAAAAAATGTGACAAAATTCAGTTGACCTACTGATCTCATGTGTCCGAGAGATGTTTGTGGAAACAAGAATTAATGCTTTTGGTCCAGTGTATATTCTTGTAAAAAAATATTCCGTGGTTATAATTTTATTCCACATGTTGTGGATGCTTGAATAAAACATATAAATTTGTATAATCTGCAATTTTAATTATCACCAAACTGTGAACATGCATTGTGAGGGATTTGCATTTCATCATATATGTATCCTAATCTCAAACTGACTATTTTTAAACTATTTCATTAGTAGATGTCTGAAGTTTTCCATTATTTTATGTAAACATGCACTTTAAGGACATCCTAAAAAAATGCTGGTTTGTGGTTACTTGACCCACACTTCGAACAGTGGTACGGCAGATAGACAGAAATTTTTAACATCATATGCTTGTACTGAAAATGAAAAACTGGAATGAAGTCTGAATAACTTTTGTCAAAATTGATAAAATAATTGGGATAAGGGTGGATTTTTGAATGTCATTCGTGAAACTGCAAACCAACATTTTTTTAAGGATGGCCTGATAATGTATATAATTGTTTTAATTGTGTTCTGATTGTATTTTAATGAGTATATTCCAATATAAGCTAGAATCTGACCTTTGTAACTGTATACTTGTGTGTGTCTGGCTTGGGATTTTATTTGGGTTCTGTGGGTCAGGTCACTTGTACTAAAAATAGTAAAATGATTGAAAACCTGGTTTGGTGGCAATGCATCACCTGTTTATTAAATGGTTTTACATTGACTGTTTTAACTCGACAACTTTTATTTTCTATTCTTTTTCATGAAATAGCTAAGAATAACAAAAAACAAGTATTTAGTTACAATAAATCAGTACAGAGATCAGTGAGATTGTAGGATTTATTTTCTAGAAATTGGAGACCAATATATTACAATTGTTTTATGTATGTTTTAGACAATAAAATTTCTGCCACAGGTTGCTGTTGATGGGATTTTAAAAATAAATGTACACATTGAACATGGTAATAGTGACTTAGTGGAAACTCAAAATATTTTCTTGTTTACTTCAATAACTTAAAGATTCTATACTGATAGTCTGTCTCATTACTCTAGCACAGTTATTACATTTACCTGTACGTCCATTATTAATGAAATTAAGAAGGGCGTGTATGGAAAAAAATAAGCACTTCTTTACCATATCCAAGTTCACTATAACCATGTTTTACTGTATACTGTGTTCAATAATCAAATCTCTTGGTTCATTCTGCAAGTAAATCAAAGGTGTAGTCAGGAAATCATTTCAATCTGATTCCTGTCCAGCTTACAATACCTGAAATTTACTACACACTATGAACAACATATCAGTAACATGTTCACAAAATATACAGTAGAGCCCCTCTAAACCATTTCCTCTATAAACCTGTTTCCCTTCCAAATCAGCCAAATGTTCTGGTCCCAACTTCATTACTGTATAATTAAAAAAGTACCCTCTAAACTGGCATCCCAACTAAACTGGCCAAATGACCTGGTCTCTGGCTTGACCAGCTTAGAGGGGTTCCACTATACGTAGAAAACTGACATCAAAACATTACAACAATAAACATAACAAACATCTTCAAATTTAATCATTTTCATATCATAATATTAAAACAATTTCAAACTTGGTACATTTTTATGCATTTCAAACAGTACACCAATATATTTTAGTATGCAAGTATGAGTATTCTAAACAGGTAAGTTTCTATAACAGCAAATCCAAAACACAGTCACTGGGGACCATTTGTACCCTCAATTTTCCGAAAAAGGTACAAATTTCAAACATTTACTGCTGAAAATAAACCAAGAATCAATACAATAAAACGTTTTATACTTACAAACAAAGGGTAAGAAAATTTTTTGGCTAAAAAATTGCAATCTCAATAAACAACAATGAAACAAGCGCCTGACCTTGGACAACCGTGACCTTCAGTGATACACAGTAATGAAGACAATGAAATTATTACCTAAAAACATGAAACTACAGAAAAACTATCCACCTATTAATTAAAAACAATTATCTTCTGTCATTAAACATCAATATTAAATCATAAAATCTACTTACAAGCTAATAATCCAGAAATTAATCCAACAAACTGTACATTGTATAATTCAATCAGCCATTTTGATACATGTGGAAAAATGAACAGCCAATCAAAACAACTTTTACAGATTAGACATGACACTGACCAATGAAAACAGCTGTTACAACAACCTCTATACCCTATAGTAAACTTATATATGAAAATTGAGAAGATATTTAATGTGTGGGCTTGTGGCGCAGTGGATAAGATGTCTGACTGTCAATCTGGAGGTCGTGAGTTCAAGCCCCACCAGAGGTAGGTGAAAATCTATATATGTATAAATAATTGTATAAAATTGTAATATGACATGTATGTAACTAACCCTCCTAACATACTAACATGCAAATTAACATGAGCACTACTAACACTAACATGCAAAGTAACATGAGCACCACTAACATACTAACAGGAGCACTAGTAACACCCTAACCTGACTCACAACATAACATGTACACCACTCACAACAGCTAGTAACTAGAACAGAAATGACAACCTAACAGAAAAAATATTTTTTTAAAAAAAAATTTCAATTTTTTTTTTTTCGGAAATGTGCTAGTAGTTTTTCTATACTATTAAATAATATTGTAACCAAAAGAAAACACACTATATTAAAAAAATGTACCTTATGGTCCAAGGGAGGTAATTATGCACAATTATTACCTCCCTTGGACCATAAGGTACAATTTTTCTTTTTTTTACCAAACTTTCTTCTATTGCTATGGTAACAGTAGGAGAACCACTAGCACATTTCCAAATAGAATGAAATTTAAAAAATAGAAAAAAAAAATACATAAAATTGAATCCTGATCACGGCAGGTCATACCCTTCTATGCAAATTTGACTAAAATGTTGATTTTCCTCCATATGAGAAGAAGTTGTCGGCTGCTTATCAAAGGGTAAGTTAGTACTGGTTAGTATACAGTCCAGGAAAACTGGTTAGGTGAACTGGTCACCATATATAACTGAAAAATTGTTGGAAAATGGCGTTAAATCCCAGTGACAATAAGTCTCATAAAAACAAAAACAAACTTATTTCTCCCCTCCCTGAGAAAAAATATTCATATTGTACTCAATATTTTTTCATTTGCAATGGTAACAGTAAATAAGAGAACTACTGGTACATTTCCAAAACAAAAAAGCCAAAAATTAAACTAAACTTTGTGTTATGTTTTTTTTCCAAATAAAATTAAGTTTTGCAGATCACTGTCTAAGTAAAAACTACTGGGGTTTAAAAAATATATAAAAATGTTAAAATTGTGACATGAAAATATATAATAAATACAATTGAATGAAACAGACCTCATTCACAAAATGTTCAAATTTACAACGTAGGAAAATGTTCAAGGAGAGTTGTAGCAAATCTGAAAATCACAAAAATGTCCCTGACATTTATGCCAGTCTGACCAGTCCTGCAATTTTCAGACATGAAGGATACCAAAACCTCATTTCATTGTTATTACTTGAACAAAGTGGCCCAAGCACTGACCAACCAGCAGACAGTATTCACTATCTAGTCAGTTGCACAAAAAAACAAATAGTCATATAAAATCTACTTGCAAATAATAAATCCAAACAGTAATCCAGCACATGGTATGTTATAAACACTGATCAGCCATATTTGTTGTGGAAATACTCAGCCAATCAAAATAGCTTTTACATCTCAGAGACCATGTGACATAACAAATCAAATTCATATATGAAACATTTGGCCAAGTTTGATGTGAGAACTTGTGGTGTAGTGGATAAGGTGTCTGACTGATAACCTGGAGGTCATAAGTTCAAACCCCACTGGAAGTAAGTCAAATTTTTTATTTCTAAAATTTGTTGTTTATGAATTAAATAAAATCTGTATGTCCAGCAACTAATTCTAATATACTGATATGAACTATGCATTCAAAATTTTCATTTTAGAAAAAATGATTTTTTAAAAAAAAAATTGTATTCATGCAATTTGAACCTCTCAACTGTAAGTAGGATTTTTTCTGTTTGAATTTTAGATTGTCTTCAGTAGAATGTTACAAATTTGTTAAATAGAACAGTCGTTTCATGTTGCTTATTAGAAATAAAATTTATAGTCATTGTTCACATGTTGTAATTAAGGCAGTTCACAGGTGTGCATATTTCCAATGAAAAGTCATATGAAACAGAATCAAGTTGAAATATACCACGCTGAGAGTGAAAAATCATTAGAATAAAAAAGCTGCTGCACCATTAATACATGACAGGAACCTTCCAAGAAAAAGTTCCATCTTTAATCAACATGAATAAAAATGTTATAAAAGTATAAAACAATGTTATATTTTCAGAATCAGGTATTTAGTACATAATTATGAAAGATGAAATTGTCCAAACAAAAATAATTAATGACATTTTTCCTGGAAATATCAATGTTTGAAAAAAGTCAAACTCTGACAAAATCAGTAAATATCAAATAAAAAAATCTACAAGTGGAACATACACATATTTTGGACTCAATTGAAAGATATTGCTAAACTTTATTTGCAACAAAAATATAATTAAAATGTACCACATAGATTGTTTTTTAAGCATTATTTCTGGGAAATTAGGCAAATATTAAACACAGACAAGAGTAATCTCCCCTAATGTCATTTTAAAATGATTTTATCACTACACTCATACATAGATTTACTGAACAAAATCTGCACATACCTTTATGGTTCACAGAACCTGAATAAAAAGTTCACACAACACAATTCCAAGCACATGCATATAGTCTCACAAGATGATTTAGCCAAGTTTTTAATAGCTTGACCAGCTTCCACTTCACGCCTTATAAGTGTTGTGTGATGAAGATATGGGATGTTCAAGGCAGCAAAAAGCTTGTTCAAACTAGTATGTCCTAAACCTGCATGAACAACTCCTGCAAAAGTCATAAAGGAATAGTTTCAATTTCATTATAATTAAAAAATTAACAACAATAAAAGTTTCAATTACTTCAACACTGAATATAGGAAATAATAAAATATGAGTGTCGTAACATCTATTTAATTCATGTAAACAAAAATATGAATGATAGAATATCAGAGTAAATACCAAAATTATTTTACTCTACAATATATTGAAAGAACAAAATCACTAACTTGATGCTGGCTTGACATTTATGTCCATTATATTTTTTGGTCCAACTTTCCTTGAATAATGACTTTTGTCAGTGCTTGACAATACCTAAAAAGTAGAATCATCTTGTAAATATTTGTGATAATGTGCTCAGTTCATCAATTCGTGATAAATTTTATGTTAAAATACAATATAAACCAGAAACAGCATCAAAAACAGTTATGCCCCACTGTGTTAATGTGGTGTTTTTTTATGACTCATCATCAAATATAGGCATTGTGAAAATAACTGAAGATTCTAACATACATTTCATTAACCATTACATAATATACATGCATTAAACAGAGTGTTAGACATTATGCCTCATCAGTGATTAGACAAATATTTATACCGTTGCTTGGTACCATACACAAAATGATTTATGCCATAACAGATGGGTGATTTGATTGGGTAAGTAAACATTAGCCAACAAATAAACTGATAAAATTGTGATGAAAAACAAGAACACCAACTGTAAGACAGTTAATAAAGATTTAAAAAATAGGGGTATGAAAATTGCCAATAAATTAAAAAAATAGGTTACATTTCTTCAAATATAAATGTGGCCAACTTACTGGTATATAATTACACACAACTGATTCTTTTTTTGAAAATGTACATATTTAATGTCCTGAAAAACTGACAATTATGATTAATGAATGAATCTAAAGAAATCAATGTTTTATATGAAAGGAATATGCTGATGAAGATTTCATACTTTTCTACATTTTGTCCAATTATATCAATGACATCATTAGAATCCTGGTCCTCCTACACATCCTCACTAATGACAGCCTCAGTCTGGCTACTCTTTAACAGTAACACTGCCTGGAATTAACATAAATCTTTAAAGTTCAGCTGCACTGGAGTTAACAGTCACAAGATAATTAATGCCACTAAAAAAGCAATGGTGATCCTTACAAACAAAAGGCAAGATAAACTTTTCTACAGTTATCAATGGTAACCCTTTTACATCCTAATACATAAATGTGTTTAAAATGAACTACCAAACAAAGACCAATTTGTAAATAAAAGCCATGTTTCCTCTAATGCAGTGTTTTTTCACAGGTGTGACTGTAAACATTTACTGTAAACTGAAGATAAGGGAAGAGCTACAGAAATGGACATAACTACTCAACACAGCAACAAATAAAATAGAACATTTTAGTAAAATCAGTAACATTCAGCTAGTTACGTATAACCTATAAAACTATATTCTGTGGTTTCATGCATGTTTCAAAAGTATGAAGCAGGCACTTCAATTTATTTTTCTCAAAAATGGTGGGTGCTATAATTACAGGGTATTTACTTGGGAGCATTTGGTTCTCTTCCTAATGTAATCTTTCTGAGTCATACATCCAGTGTGACATTTTAATAAATATTGAAGATTATTTCAATAAAAATAATCAAGTTTATTTTGTTAACCAATTACGTTGTTGGCCTGATTTGTTTACTACATTTCATAGTAAGTGATGGAACCCGAGTTAATCCAAATGCTATGGTGATCACATAAATTGTGACTCTGAAATTTCATGACCTAAGGGAACCAGCATTTTATGTAGTGGTTTGATATGGGAACCAATGCTTATCCTTCACTTTCTTTACGAAGTTTTCGTCTGCAGCACAACTACACAGCCCCACCCTCCACTCCCCTTGTTGACATATGGTAATGTCAATCATAATGTATAAAATGGATGCTATGCCGTTTGCTGCTGTTTTGTTTTGAATTATTTCAGAGCACGGTAATGAAGAAGTGCAATATGGTGATGAGGATCATCTTACATAGGGACATTCAGTGTGTTTCATAGATGAATACAATCAACCTATATACTGACGGGGCTCCAGTGTTGAACTGACACCCAGTTGTGTACTGACATCAGCGTTCTGTAGATGAATATAATCAGCATACTGAAATCCAGTGTTATGTAGATGAATATAATCAACAAACTGACAGCCAGTGTGTTGTAGATGAATATAATCAACATACTAACATCAGTGTGTTGTAGATGAATATAATCAACGTACCGACGTCAAATGTTTTGTAAATGAATATATCAGCATATTGTCATCAGTGTTTTGTAGATGAATGTAATTAACATATTGACACAAGTGTTTTGTTGATGAATACAATCAGCGTTGATATCAAGTATTTGGTAGATGAATATTATTAACATATTGACATCTAGTGTTTGTAGATGAATAGATATTAAAATCAACATATTGACATCTAGTGTTTTGTGACCAATGCAATCACCATATAAACATCTAGGGCTATGGAGATGAATACATTAGACTGGCTGCTATTAATCCAAGCAAGACACCATGATATCTAGACAGAGCTCGTTGAAGAAAGATTAAACTATTAATAGAAATAGTGACATTTGGTGTGATATATATAATAACATGAGAGAAAAGACATTGTTTATTTAAAGTCATCCAACTTTTTTGTGCTGATTTTATACTTGAATCAAACCTATCATTGTCGCTTTTGGGGAAAAATTCAGTTAGCTGAAAGTCGGCCTGGAATGCACACTCCATATAACCATGGTACTGTAAGGTAACACACGCATGGTTAGCAAACACTTTAACTTCTACTAGTATCTTGTAGTAGTTGAAAAACAATCTTGTGGTCGCAACCTTTCATAGGCTCAAATTTGAGATATCCTATGTTAGAGAGCTACCACTGGGTTATTACAAAAAACTTATTTTTTGGGAGTAGTGGGTTTTGCCCGGATCATTATTGGTAACTCCCACCTCCTTTTGGCAGATTTTCATGTTAGTAGCAATTTTGGATTGTTGGCTCTTTGCCGTTTTTTAGCAGTTTGGAAATGACTGCAGAATGTATGTGGCCTAGTGCCGGATAAACAGCTTTGGATTATAGCTGCGATTTGTTTATTGATTGATTTAAGCAGTTTAGCTATATAACTGCGGATTTTAATGGCTCACTGCCGGTTTACATATTTTGGTCATAGTTGACTGCTGCCTGATTTAAACAATTTAGCAATGGACTGTGGCCTGGTGCCGGATTGGAATGGCTCAGTGCCGGTTGGTAGGGCTTAGTCCCGGTTGGTATGGCTTAGGCCGGTTGGTATGGCTTAGTGCCGGTTGGTAGGGCTTAGTCCCGGTTGGTATGGCTTAGTGCCGGTTGGTAGGGCTTAGTCCCGGTTGGTATGGCTTAGTGCCGGTTGATAGGGCTTAGTCCCGGTTGTAATGGCTCAGTGCCGGATTTTTACCTGTGTCTATATTTGCTTGACACATGTCTAGCAGGAAACAATTATATCTTTGACCGAATTTAGAGGTTGTGTGTTCCAGGCTGGCTGTCAGCTCATTTTCCCAAAAGCGGCCAATCTGATCCAAATAAAACATTTATTTACAGATCAACGGCTAATAATTTTAAAGCAAAATTCAATACTTATTTACTGTGTTGTTGTCAATTGGTTAATTCTAAAATAAATAGCATTCAGCTGATATTAACAGCACACCTCAAATAATCAACTAATATAATATATGTCAACTTCTCCACAAGTGTGATACAGAGGAAATAAACAAATAACCTTCAGTCTATATTTCAAGTTTGTGGCTCATCCTAGTCTCTAACCAAAAGTCCCTAAATCAGCAGTCATGTGTTCTACTTACAAACAGGACAGGATAACAAATAAACAACATTGTTAAAAGTATACAGTGCGTCCTTGTCCCAAAGCCTCTAAATCAGCAGTCATGTGCTCTACTTACAAACAGGACAGGATAACAAATAAACAACATTGTTAAAAGTATACAGTGTGCCCCTGTCCAAAAGCCTCTAACTTAGCAGTCATACAAATTAGACATGTAAATAAAAAACATTATGAAGTTGTTACTCACATCATAAGCTTCAGCAAACACTCTTTGCAAATGCAAAGTTCTTCACATTCTCATCACCAATCTACCACACAAATACTTGTGTGAATAATAGTTGTATACAGTAAGAGGATGATATTACAACTACTTTTGAGACAAGTCTATGGATCCAGGCAGTCTTCAGGGCCATATTACAACTACTTTTGAGACAAGTCTATGGATCCAGGCAGTCTTCAGGGGCTTTTTTCCCAAAAGTTTGGAAGGGGCCTTAGCCTTTCATTTTACAAAATTAAAGTACAATTTTTGGCCAAATTGGGAAAAGGTAGACTGACTCTCAAGATACATAAATAAACAAACGGCAATCTACATACATACAGAAAATAGAAAGTTGCACCAGTTAAATAATTGAAAAAAAATTAAATCACAGCCATATACTTCACAATATTTTAAACACCACAGTGGTACACCAATGGGTGCATAAGTTCATATTAAGCAGATCTGCTGTAGGGCCATCATATGATTCAAGAGTATCTGTGCATGATGAAGGTGTTGTGTGTGTGAGAGAGAGAGAGAGAGAGAGAGAGAGACTCAGATGTGTGGGGTAAAGTTAGCTTAGGGTATATATGCTGAGACAAACTGAGACACAGATATATCAGCAGGTGCTTCAGACACCGGGAGATCAATGTCGATGATGAGTTCTTGCACAGCCAGTTTGACTGACCCGACACTTGAATATGTGAAGAATGTGTCCTTTTAACGCCAAACGCTACACAGGCTTTTATCATCTGCAGTCCTTACAGATTTTCTGTAGTACTTTCCATTTTTCAACATTTTTTTGTTTACAGTGTAAATTTTTTTTCTTCAAAAAATGTTAATGACAACCAAGTTAGAATATATTCTAAAGTGTTTGGTTTCGAAAACCCTTTTTATCAACAACAAGTTTTTATAAGAAATAATTATATAACATTTTAAACGATTCAATAGAAAATAATAAGGAAATGATGACTGCATCAAGTCTACATGCAGGTTTAGTAAATTGCATAAAATAACTCTATTATGTTCACGTTATCTTCATACAATAAATCCAATGGTATCTTCATATAATAAATACAATGGTACGAAGATACTGTAACATCTTGGTCATAGTGTACAACAATGTGGTGCAGAGTATTCTGAATGGATATTTATTTCAGTAAGCCAATAAAAACCTGCTCTCAGTTTCATTTGCCACTAAATAATGTAAGTTTTATTTACAGAACATGAAAAATAGACTTAGGGAGAATCATATTTCAACATAATGGGAATTTCAGGGTTGAAATTTGGTGCAATTCTTTCCCCAAAATGGGAAAAAAGGATTTTTGTAACTGGGAAGTCACCAAATATTGGCCTCCATTATAGAAGGAAAAAAGGCCCTTGTCTAATTATCAAGTTGAAATATAGAAAAATATAACAACTAACCCAAAAATAAATAGCAATAATAAGGTGGTCTTAATATTGAGGTGGTCACTAAAAGAGGTTTGATGCTTTAAAGTGATGTATTTTTATTCAAAATAGTGACCAAATCTTTGATTAGCTTTAAACTTTTAAACAGTTAAACTTCTAGCTAAATCAGTTTGAGTACTAAATAGTTCAACTGGACAGTTTTACTTATAAGTGCAACAAAAACAGTATTACCAGTACATAAACATGATTACAACATTGCTATGTGAAATGATCCCATGACTATATATATCATGTATAACACTATGAATCATTCAATTAAAAACTTACAATATCATTATACTTCACAAGAATTCAATTAGTAAAATTACCATTTTTGCATCTTTCTTAGAGTTAGATTTTTCATCCTCTATGCGTGTATACAAAACAGACTCTCTCAGCAAGAATAACTGCATCAGGTAACGTACACATGGACAGCTGAAGAAAGACAATATAGCATTACAATAAGCTGTACATCATGGAAGGTCATTAAAAAACCACTACTCAGCTAAATTAATAATCTGAGCTTAATAATGCTTCATTCTAGGGCTAAATGAATGTACATGACAAGTTTTCTACCTCCACACAATCTTTTCCTACCAAAAGGATGCACAAAGTTTATGAGAGGTTATGGACCCTTTATTTTCCCTTTAGTCCATCAGTACTGAACCCGATAGAATTTGTTATCCATAAATTGATACTGTTTTTTTTTAGAATACTACATGTGCAAAAATTAAACAAAGGGTCATGATTCTGCAAAATATGACTGAATCACAAAACCCCAACAATATGCGCTGGGGCACTTGGTGACAATAGTTATGTTAAAGTTTGGGGGAAATCTCTTGAGAAATGTAGGAGGAGTTGCACGCAGAAGAAATTGTGGACACCCACTCACATTCACCAATTTAATAACCAGGATTTTTCCTTCACAAAACCTGGTTAAAAATTGACTAAATATCAGCAAGATAAACAATAGGTACAATAAAAAAAAAAGAATTTTAATTTTTACTAAGACTTAAGATCATATGAATAGGGTAACACAAAAAATTCTATTGTAGTCCTGGTATATCAAAATCTGATAATTCTATGCAAATTGCATGTGAAGCATATGCAAAAGGCATATCTTACTTTAAATATTATCAAGAGACCCTTTTTTACCTGAAAAGGTAAGTGTGGTATAATGGGGAGTAACTATTAACAGTATAGTTGCATTGTCTTCCTTGTATGAGACTTGGGGATTTTCATTTTATTTTGTGAAACAGGGACCTTGAACTTAAACCGAGAACCACCAAATACAATCTCAAAGACGGTCTTTATGTAAGCATGCTTTACAAAAAATTTGGTGAGAATCTGTGACATAACTAATGCTTGAGGGGAGGAAAATACCCCACCCATCTTGCAAAAAACATCATTTTTGAAAAAATCAGACTGGATCAAAGCACTTTGGTTTAAATATATCCTGGAAAGAGGAAATCCTCTGGAAGAAGGAAAAAACACATTCCTGCTAATCATCAAGCTCTATTTTAACTGACCATTACTTCTCCATTTCAAAACAAGTAATCTGCACATCATGCTATGTATACCTGATCTTGTTGAACTGTTCTAACTTAGTGACCTGTCCTTTGGGCTGATCAGTTAGATCTACCAGAATCATATCACATAAACATGAAAGTCCCTGATGCTGCTCTCCTATACAACATAGTGAAAAAAGAATCAATAATAGCTAGAAAAGGCAATAATGGTGATTTAAGAATTAGTTATCCATCCATTTTGTACCACTTTTTTACCATTTTATGAAGCTATTTTTTTCTTCAAAAGGTTTACTGCTTATTTTATCAACTATTTAACGATTTAAAGCTGATTAAAATATGACAACAGCCAACATAATAGCAAACCATGTAAAGCAGTGTTTGAAAAATTTCCCAGAGAACCAGCCCAAACTATTAGTAGACTATTGAATATAAACAATTTACTACTAGCTGAAATACACAATTTTCAGAAAGTTCACGAGCCAAAATAGAAATTTACCAGCCCCAGGCTTTCAACTAGTGGGTTAGTACAAAGACTGATAAGTACTCTTCATCAATTCAATCATATGTAGTAATGGCTTCAAAATCATTTCATTGTTGTGACGAAGTGACAGATTAGATATCTTAATATTTTTAACACTTTTGTTTCAAATAGATAAGAGTCTAAAAAGTGGAATTCTTCTACTAGATAGAAAAGTCATACATGGTTTGTTTACAAAATGATTTATCATCTTAAGTATAAATAACATAGAGTGATTGTATCTAAAAGAAAAAACTTCTTACCACTTTGTCTTTTACTGCCCTCTAATAACCTCAACAAGAGATCGGTTCTAGATTTTGAAGATGGGAACATCACTGTAAAACCACTAGCAACAAGTAGACAAGCTTCATTCTGTACTTTATACAATGCTGTAATCCCTTCATGACCATCAGATAATGATATCAACTTCCATTCAAGATCCCTAATGAAACAATAATTACTGGTAATTAAACATTGTTTTTGGCAAATGTTACCATTATCAATCAAAGCAAATGCTAATAAAACCAGTCAAGCTAACATCTAATTTTAATATTTATAACTTAGGTATATTCCTAATCTTAGTGTTAGTAAACAGATTGATTTCAAATACAGTAAAACCTGGATATTAAAATCATCTTATGGACCACAGAAATCATGTCTTAACATTGAAGTGGTGTAATTATAAAGAATCAAGTGGATTTGTTCTGTCATGTTTTTGTTCCATCATTACATGATTCCCACACTGATGATAACCAGATTTGCCTGCTTGCTTTATAATTCAACTACATTTTAATGAATAGAAAATGTGGTATTATCAACAGTTTTCACACAAAAATACTACAACCTACCTTGTTCTATGTATCACAGACTCTTGTTTTGATTTTTCTAGCACCAAAATACTCATCTTGAATATCAACTGAAATAAGCAATGTATTCATTTAAATTCAATAACTTAATGTATTCATTCAGTACACATGAAGATAATCAGGCAAGATTGAAATTCTTCACTACCAACAAGTTGACAGGAATATGTCTTGTTATTTATATATTTCACGGGGTTTTAAAAGAGTAATCAAGTATAAATGACATTTATAAGTCACAGAAATTAATGCAACATGGAACAAACATTGTTAATGTGATCAATTATTGACATCTAATCAAACAAGATCAGCAAAATGTGCCAATATAAACATAGAGGAAATCTTTACACATACATTATTCTATGATATAACACAGTTGGCTGCCCCATATTACACATTGGGTGTAACCTAACAAATATAATGTCTAATGATGTTATGGACCACTTGATTATATAAAGAGAAGTAAAATCCAACAACCAACAGAAGATGTAGTTTTTGTTATTTTTTAATGAGATTATGATAAAATGCAAAGTTTTTTGTGATAAGAATTGAAATAATAACTCTGGTCCATACTTTGTCAACTGGTAGAATATAGGAACACACTCATTATTTATTAAATACAAGATAAATGTTAAGATTTGTTTGCAAAAAAACTTCAAATTATAAAGCAAGAAACAGAGGGTCATACATTACAAAATTTTCCCAGACATTGTCTGACAGAGAACTTAAATACACATTTGCAATGTTTTTTTCAATGACATTGACAGCCTAACTGTAAGGATGTAAAACATAGATTTAATTTTGGTACAGCCTCAGAAATATACATATACCTGTGGTACAATAAGAGCACACACCATTGTTTGTGTTTTCCCAGATGATATGGAATTATCAAGAATATCACAAATTCTTTCCAAGTTGGTATAATCCACAGGGTATTGTTGTACAGTGTAACTACTAAATGGTGTATACAGTAGGTCACTGTGTATTTGATGTAAGCACATACTGCCAACATGTTGTAACAGGTGTCTAATTACCTCAGTCATCATAATCTTTCCTTCCTCTGTTTAAAACATGACATAAACGTAAAACACAGTAAAACATGGTTATAATGAACTCTGATATTCAAGCAAACAATTAAATAAAGTGAATTCATTATTCTTCCACTACCTTCCACAAGTCTGTGGATAAAGTGAAAAATAGACATAAAGAATTAACATTTTTAGTACTCACTATAACTTTCACAGCATAGTAGAAATGTAAACAGAAAGTTGGAAGTGTAACTTATTTAGATTAATTCATAATCAAATTAATACAACACAGTAGTACTTTGAATCTCAAACTCAAGCTTTAAAGAACAAGTTTTGAAATTGAAGTTACTTCAAGTTATCTTAAATAAGCTGTTATTAATACCTGCTTTTTGGTCAGGTTTGGCAGTTTGTATGCAAAGTTTTGGTTCAACCTGATATGAAGCCTCATGTCCTGGATTATATAAAACTGGTCCATCCAATCATTACAACATGCCCAAATCACACTGTTAGTTACATCAAAACACAATCCTGTAATAAAGAATAGAAATAATATGAGGCTATGGGAGCTCCCCATGCTAATGAGCAACTTGGAGCATTCATCAGATCCTTAGGTTGCATGAAAAAGCCATCTGATAAACTGTAATATTGGTTTGTAGCTAGAGCTGAAAAATGTAACTTGATAACTTAAGTTTTTAAACATTTTTTGTACAAACCTGTGTTAAAGGCCACCTCTGAGCAATGGTCACTTTCCATCAGGTACTAATTGATGTTAGGGACCAAAATGAACCTCTAAATAAAAACCAGCAGTGCATAAAGGCCATATTCCTTCTCTCCCTTTGTTGGACTGGTTACCAGGCTAATCCATTGACTGTGTATCTATTTTGACATCAACAAAATGGGCGAAATTTAAAATCTAAAAATTCTGAAAACTTAATATTGGTGCTAGTTTTTTTCTCATGCAGAAATGATAAAAAACAGTCCAGTTTAAACTGGCAGGTATGACGAGTTCAGCTTTAAAAATACAATCAAACCCACACTTAAGAACCAAATTATTGATTAGAAATTTCTTTCACTACTCAAATGAAGTACTGAATGAATATCCACTAACATGGTAAATTTAAAAACATTTAACTGTAATTCTCTCACCAGCCCTAATAATCAGACAATGCTCAAACACACAACTAAAAACACCAGAACAATTTTAACTGATGCTTTGAATCTTAATTTTAATCTTGAAAATGCACATCTTTGGTTGTCAAGTTTTGTCAAGATGAGGGCACTGGGTGGAGTTGCCTACTAATCCAACTTAAGCAATGACACAACAAGGCAAATTTCAAATGTATTTGAAGTCTTGAATTTCCATTTTTTTTTAACTAATCCAAAAAATCAGGTAAAGGCATTGACTTTCTTTTGTGTTCCTTTTTCAGTATATGTGACTCTGTCAGCAAAAATCAGTCCACTGGAGGTAAATCTATCATTATTAGTTTTTTGCACATTGCGAATATACATCCCTTCCAGAACATATTTTGAAAATTTCTGCTCTCAATACGGTTTTGTTATATATTTAGAGGCACTTTTATGTAACCACTGTTACTGAAGAAGTGGCAAAAGAACTGAAAATAAATAAAGATGAAAGTGAAATTAACAAATACTACAACAAACAAGTTTTCATGCTTCATGTTCAATTTAATTCAGAACATGACATGTAGCTGTGTTACAATGTAAATATTGTACCATTTTTTCTCAATTCAACAAAAGACATGATGTATACATGTAGTTAACAATAAAATTAAGTAAATTTGATTCATTTGAAAAAAAACATGTCTGTTTGAACTACTCAATTATGTTCCTAACAATTAATTATCTTAATTGCAATTAAATTTGTACAAAATATATATTCCGACATTGTTTGTATCAATGGAATGAAAATTTACAGGCAGGTACCAATAAGTAAAAGATTTGTAAGAAGTAAATTTTTGTACATTTTTACATCTATCAGTAATTCAATATAACAAAAATGTTTTTCTGTTTCTAATTTCTTTGCATCATGCAAATGGAATAAATTGTAACTAAGTTAATTTTTGAACATATAAACTGAAATCAAAGCAACAAGAACTAATGCTGACAATGTTTGGTTGCTTAGCAACAACAATACAAGTAATCATAAATTGTACAATCAACCATACAATAACTACATATGTTTAGGTATTAGTTTTTTTTGGAAAAAATATATATATAACACTATTTTCAAATGTGCATGTATCAAATGAAATGGAAAGTGACAATTTTCAATGCATGAAATTTTTGATATTTCAAACATTCTAGAGCAAGAAACTGATATAACTCACATCATTAAAAGTTAAATGAAATATTACAAAAAGCAATCATAATTGAACACTTATATCACAACCAATAACATATTATCTGAACATTTTTTCATATATCTCCAATAGCATGTCCAAAAATGGAGAACAAGTACAGTCATAACACTATTGTTGCTTAGCAACTGAAGAATAAATAGTTTGCATATAATGGACTATCAGTAACAAATTACCCACTGTATTATACTTTGGCTAGCATTAATTCACATACATAGGCAAGTATAAGGACCCAAAAATTATGGGTTTTTACATTTTCATTTGAACTAATCATTGACAACATAATTACAGTTAACAATAGAGATAATAAATACATTGTTTTCCAAATGAAAAAATGACATATATCACTGTGATCACATTTCTTATGCTTCAAGTCATAGTTTTAGCATCTTCATTAAAACAGAAATCACATATTTGTGAATAGAATAACACTGTCTCCGCAAATCAATACCCTTGATATTTAGTTCATCAGGAATACATGAAGGGTCAATAGATGAAGAAGGATGTAGTAAATTTTGTTTTCAGTTTCTGAGATAGAATTCTTTTTACAAAAACAACTCCAGGTTCTTTGCCGACACAAAAAATGATGGTATTTACTTATATTTTGTAATTGCATGAATAGCTGAGATAGAAATTCTTTCCAATTATAAATTTTTTTTTCACTGTCATTAACCAGCTGACGAATGTTGTGTCCTGCTCTTGACAACAGAGAAACTGTGGTGGCAACATCTTGCAGTGTCTCAGCATTACAATGTCTGGAAATCAGAAGAATACAAAATAATACACCATCCCATAATAATCACATGATTAAAAACAGTCTCAATACTTGAAGCTTAGTGAAGACAAACCCTCCATTTGTCAGTTTTAGCATTGTGGATGTGTGAGACTTAATTCACTAGCACAGAATTTAGTATGAATATCAGTAAAAATGGATCAAAGACAATCTACATGCCAGTATTTAATAATGTATTTATCTATTAATACAAAAAATTGACAATATTCTATAAATTACCTTGAAATAAAAATGAAATAAAATAACCTCCATTTTGTTTTCCAAAGTCCAAAATGCTAGTCAGGCTAAAATTTTGTATGGCCAGCAATCATTTGTCTGTATGTGACTGAAATAAAATGAATTTCAGAAGCATAAATTATCAAAGTAAAAAAGTATTCATTAGCTTAAGATTAAAATTGCATGAATGGTATTCAAAAAAAGAAAATAAAGATCAGTACAACAAAAAAAATTACACTTTTACCATATTTACAATAGTAGTATTAACTATGCATCAAGGAAATGTAACATGTCCAGCTAGTCTTTATATATTTGTGAACAATTAATTATACTTACCAACAATAACTCTGCTTAAAGCATACCACAGAACAAAGTTGTTTATATTTTGGCCAGTACAATTATCAAAATGGAATTGTGCATCAGTTTCACCCAAGCCAAAATATATCAAATAGTGATGCACACAACTGATAACACTACTTGCACCTTTTCCAGCAGATTCATTTTCATCAATCAGGTAAAAAGTCTGTTTACCTGCATTAAACAACAAAGAATGTATATAATATGCTATCTAATAATTCTTATTAAATAAATGTATTTAAAAAAAAACACAAACATTTACTGTCTGTACTTTTCAGAATTGATGAACGATACATGATATTGAAAAGCTTAAGCAATTGACTAGTTATACAGTGGTAACTCGGAAAACCGGAATCCTCGGTAAACTGAACATTCAAGCCGATTTTCCTTCTTCTTTTTCTTTTGCTTAAAAGTTTCGAAAAAACAAGAACCTCAGATTTCCGAAAACCGAACGATTTTTCCATCCCCAACTGCATTAAAACCATGTAAAATTGCCTCAGAAAACCGAACATCCGAAAGTTTTTCACACGTCAATTAAGAAAATACGTCCAGTCTGAGACATATTTGGGTTAATTATTCTAATGAGATTTAGTAATTGTTAGTTTGGTGCTTCATTATCCTGATATGTTATTAAAAAGATTTTGAATAATTTTCTTTCATTACCATTCTTGCTTTTTTAAATATATCACTGATTACTGTATATAAGTAATTGTTTCAAACTGGACAGTCTGAAACGTCTAAGAAAGAACTTGATTTGAAGAAAAAGTTGGTCTGATGAATACAAGTCATGATATAAGTTAACGTCCAACATGTATATATTTATCTAATAAAATTAAAAAAGTACATGAAAAAAATCTGTGTGTTCAACTGAAATAAAAAACAACAAAATCAGTATAACACTAAAAGAGGAGAGTCCATATACTATCATATCTGTATCATTCTACGAATTCTATAGAACCCCCAGAAAACCGAACACCTGAGAAAACCAAACTTTCCATCCGGTTCCCGGGGGTTGGAATTCTGAGTTTCCACTGTATATTTAAAAATATTAATGAAGTAAATTGTTTGTACCTGTGCCTTCACAACATACTCCAAATATCTCACACTTCCTTGGAGTCTTGAAAAATAATGGTCCAACCTAGAAACAAGTGATTTTAATGTATTGTAATTTAAAAAATAGAAAATATACATAACCTTTGGGGAAAAAATTATGTATACAAGCTTTAAAATTACAATACTTAAGAGCAATGTTATGTATATAAACAGTACATTTCGATACTGTCTGTCAATAAGTATTTGTTTATTTATGCTATACTCCAAGTTTTATAAACAATTTTGTAATCAAATGTTATTATTCAACAAAGTAATGTTTACCTCCTGACTGTGATGAGGAATGTGAATTTGCTGTGCATAATCCCATGAATGGTGCCTTGAAAGGAACATGCTATTGAGCCTGAAATGATTTTATTTAGCAATATTTAACATTAAATGAACATAGTGAAATCATCCAAGTAAAAATACATCATCTTTCCACATTTAATAATTGTGTACTGGAGTAGTATTATTCATATGTTCTTATAAACCCATTACTTTGACACTAAGATGCTAGAGTATTTACTGGCTATTAAGTGTTAAATGATGCATAAATCATTAAACTAACCTTCACACCAAGTTGAATTATTTGATAATTCTTTTGAAGTCAAGCATTCACTCCTATAGATATCTCTCTGTTCTTTAGCAGGTCTAACATAAAAATTGTACTTTTCAGTAATAGACATTTTCTCTTCTTCATTAAGAGATCAACTACATGAAATTTTATATGACAGCATTTGGCTGATGCATTGCTTTTATGTGCATATATGTGTTTCATTTGTTCATAAATATACTTAAAGCGACTTAAACTTATAGTATATCATATCATATCACATCACATAATATCATACATCATATACATACAAAAAACATGCCCACTTTTGTTAACTGGCAGGGTTATTTCTGTCTGAGTTGATACAGAGCAAAATGCGGGGCTACTGGTCTTTACTGCAATAGCCGGTGCTAAGATAAGCCTCTGTACCAGACTTTGCATACATGACCTGTTTAAATGAATAAAATTGTGTTATTATTATCCTAACTTCAAATTTATGTTATACAAACTTAACTACAACCCATGATAATCATTGATCACCATTCTATTATTTCAATGCATGTCATTTAAGCATGAAGTCTATCTCAGACTGTAAAATGATAATCATAAATTATCACTCCGTAAAATTTTGTCAAGTACATTTTTTAAGTAATTTTCAAAGAGCACCTTAATACACATTACATGAACATTAATTACAGAATCTACTGATATATGAGACACATTTATGGATCAGCAATTTACCATTTCTCAATGATGATGGGAATTCTTTATTGCAGACATATGCACATTTTTCCCATTATGCAGACAACGTTTCATAGGTACTTCTTGGAGTTAGGTTAACACATACTGTAATAAAATGTCTCTCCTCTGAGGACCACACAGCTTTTTTAGAAGGTTCACTTTTCTGAAAACAAATGCATTAGAAGTGAAACAATGGATTGATATCATATTGTGTTTAAGCCTTCATAAAATGAAACTTGCAGATGTTTTTATCATATCCTTTTGCCATTTGATATTAGTTCAGTTAGGTTAACACCTAATTGACAGACTTTTGATCATTTAAAGGTATTACCAGTCCTACATTAATCATCTAGACAAGACACTTAAACCAGTATTTTTTCCTGCCAACACTTTAAGTACCTGGCAGCTTTTCTAGTTGAATCAGCAGTGATTCTTTGATCAAATGAACATAATGGCTTACCGAAACACTTCCTGCTGTTTAGGAGTATTGCCAGTTGGTGTGCTTTCTACTCTTCTTCTTTTGCTTGTCTTTTTAGGTGAAGTAAACAAAAAATATCAAAGATAATTTAATTAATTGATTGCTGAGACCTGATACCTTAAACGGTAGTTACTCCTGAACAAATGCTACAGATTTCTAGAGCTGAATAATTATCAACAAGCTATTTAGAAATCAAATCATTAAAACAATGCTTGTTTAGTTTTCACAATAGATTTTTACTGGCTTTAATTGCCTTAAGTATGTAACTCAACAAAAAGAAGTATACGACTTTTTAATCAGTTAAATGTTCTGAAATAATAAGGGGAAGGGGAAGGAACTCTAGACTACTGCTTATATTATCATGTGAGTTGTCATAAAAAAGCAATTTTGAACTTCTAATACCTTTGGCCTTGTCATCAGTCAGCGATGAGAAGAAGGAAGTAAGAGTCCAGTGTCCTGTAAACAGCATCAAGGGCATTGTAGAATGACAGCCACCTGACTTGATGTACTTCCAGGTATTTCAATGTTGGCTCATTCAACACTCTTTGAACTGCTTCCATTCTGTCACACCGACCTGGACTCTTCTTGAAGTAGTAAAGAGATTCACTTACTTGCTGGTAGTACCTCCTTGCTGCAAGAAGAAATTAAAAAAGTTTTAAATAATCATAAAAAAGATATGTATGAAAAGTAATTATTGGTAATTATTTTCTAATCTTGCAGCTAGACTTTGTTTATATCTAACAGTAATAAAAACAATTAAAAATGCCTTTTTCAGATCCACAAAGTTTGATTAATTGCTCTTTCTTGTTATAAAGTCACTATTATTATTACCTGGTATGTTAAAAGCAGCTTGTAAAGTGCATAGTGCTACCCTGAGTGCTGAATAATGAGTGTTGATAAAGTGTGGGTTTTGTCTAGGGAACTGCCCAGTGAGACATGTCTTCCTACCGGTCATAACAGTTACACCATCAGTGCAAAGGCCTGAAATTTATTCACAGTAAATTCTTGGTTAATCTAACTTCTAGAATGCTGCCCACATATTTGCTAGCAAAGAAATATTGTCTTTAGAAGGTAAGAATTTAAATGCTGAGTATTTTGTAAGAGACCCATTATGCTTTATTGAAATAAAAGAAAAATGATTTCTGTTTAACACTTATTTTGGTGTGGGGATCTTAGATGTTAGAAAGTTGTAATCATAATGAAATACCTGTAACTTTGGAAATGTCTATGAATCTACTATCTAGATAACCTTTAATTGAATTGAAGATTTCTCTACCACTGGCTGATGTAATTTTAAAGTCTGTAAAAAATGAGTTGACGGGCAAGGGTCACTGGATCAACAATTCTGGCACTAATGACCAATTTGTGGTGTATAGTTATGTCTGTGCTTTCATCAGGCATGACTGTCAACACAGGAGAAGATTTTATTTTTTCTGTAACATTTCAATTAATAGTTTTTGACAACACTTCTAGAATGTCACAAGCTGTTGAATAACTGGAAGAGTCAATTCTTTCTCTAACTTTCAAAACCTCTGAAAGCGGGGTTTCAAGTTTTTGAAGCAAAACAAGAAATTTCGAGTATTTAGACATGAAGTATATTAATTTCATACACAATTTTATGCTTTGGATTCTGCATTGCCTATAGTGGCATCCAAATTCCCTCTTGCCATTGGAAATAATAGGGCAGTTTTGTGATCTGCAAGTTTTAGGTGACAATCGATTTTTGTAGTTTTGAAATTTGCAGTCCCAACTCCCATGGTATTCTTAAATTTCCTATCCCAACACAACTTATATGACATGACACAGCTATCTTTGTCATAGCAAAACCAACTACCATATGATTTCAACCATTTTTTATGCGATTTCATTAAAAAAAAAACACACAAAAATATCACGCAATTGCATCCTATATGATCCGTATGTCATGGTCCAGAAATCTAGCGACTTGCACTATGACTGCAATATATTTCCAGACAGACATAGAGTTAAGGAGCTCTGGATGCTTAGCTCCACATTTATTGGCATATTTTCTCAAAACATGTTCCCACTGGGAAGAAGGCCACTCCTGCATGCGCAAACATGAATTTGTTGCAGTCACTGATTAGGCCTTCTGCACAAATCTTAACAAGGATATCAAGCAACTTTCGTAAATTGACTGGAAGCAAATTTGCAACTCGTCTTCCACGTTTTCCCCTCAGTTCTACTCGATATATTATCTCAGATAACTGTTTCTCCAAAAGTGAAAGTGACTGCAGAAACTCTTCTAGATTGTTTTGGCCCAGTTGCATCCCACCTATATAGTGCTTGACCTCTAACCTTTCTGCCTCTCCTGATCTTTTATTGAACATGACAACTTGTGCAAGTGTAACTTCACACAGTTGTCATCATTCTGCTTCAGTGGCATCTTATGTATCTAACCTCTTTGTCAGCAAATCTGCTTCACCTTTCAGGTGTTTTGTAAGGGCCTTCAAGTCCTTTGCTAATAGATTTCTTGATGCTTCAATATATTTTTATATATATTTCATTATATTTTTGACCTCTAGGGTCTCAAGGGCAGCATGACTTGCAAAAATTTCCAAGTCTTCTAAGTAGACTTAAATGAAATGTTTGGCTTTCATTCTCAGATCCTCAAGAGTACAATAACCTACTGGCAGGTTCACAGTAGATATTAGCTGTGAAGTAACAAAAAGAAACTCACCATTCACATCAGGGACTGGGGACATGAAATATATCACTTAAAAATAAGTTAATAACCTCCACAACATCTACAAACTTGAACCTCTTTTGGCTTCTTATTAGAATAAAATTAACAGATGCTCCACAAATCTGCTTCAACTAACCTGTCTGATTATTTAGCATGGCATATGTACCCTCAGATGGCCGAGACTGATCATCAAACATTGTGTCTGTACCCTCTGTGCTTGATCATCATGCATCGAGTCTAGACCCTCAGACACACTTCTGCAAAAAAAAATACTGGAATGCAAATTATAATTCTGTATTTTTATCACATTGCTGGGCCTATACCAAAGGACAAACCCTGTACATCCATTTTCTGGCAAATGAACTATGCAAGTAACTTGCTAGCATTGAAAACGTTAAGGTGAAGACTGATTGCTCACATGTGTATCATAGTAATGTAAATGTAAGCAACCAGCTGATCATCCTTATGGATGAAAAAACATGTTTTTCTAATCATGGCCATTTTAAGCAGCTAACCAGAACCATATGGTGGGTTTGAAGTACATAAAATACCACCCAAAGATCATTTGCGCCAAATTTGGTGGGGTATAAAACATGTTTGGTAGGGGTACAACTTTTCAACAGCCGAAGGAGATAAATCATACAAAACTGGAGCCACTACATTTAACAAGCAACTGCAGTTTAAATACACAAAATTCTGATTTTAGGATTTGACAAGTGTTTAAGGAGGCTAGTGATTTTAACATAATACAGAATGCCTAAACATACCTAAATCCATAAATCTTACAAATAAGATAGTCCTTTGAATCAAATACAATGGCTGAAACCTGCTTCTAAGTTACAAATGTTTAACCTCATTCATTTATCTGACTTAATGTCCAAAATATGAACAGTATGCAAAAAAAGAACATGACCACAAAGTCAATTGGTTATTTTTTATCATAAATATGGACCTACATTGCTAAACCAATCAAACCATTTGTCACACAATCAATTGATTTTTCCAATTAATACAATTTCAAGTTTTGTGATAATAAATTGCAGACCTTGTGATCTATCACTTCCATCAATACATACACCTGTAGTTTCTTAAGCTTTAGAGTTATGAAATTGGTTCTTCTTTCAAATATGTTTATTTTTTTGTGAACTTCACAGTAACAAGTTGTAACATGTATAAAGTATGCAACATTTGTTTCTCCCAATTATCCCAGGTCTCTTTAAGAGGACCTGATCGTCACATAAACATACATCTTGAAAATATTTTCATTAAAAAAGTCCTCAAAAAGTCAGTGTTCACAGAAGTATTGCGCAATTTTCAGCTTAGCCCTAAAAAAAATAGGCTTGTTTCCGGTTACCTGACTGACCCATCTTTTACCTGTCAACTCAAAAGTTTTTATGGCGTCCAAATCGTAGGGCTATATTGTAATTTTCACAACAGTGTTGCTGATATGACTAATGCAAAAAAAAAAAAACGTAAAAGAAAAAATCCCTACCTACCTACCCATATTTTTTTGGGCATGTAACCGGAAACAAACCTTTTTTTGTTAAGGCCTTATTTAGAACCTATCTCTGGGTATCTACAACATTGATTTCCTTTGAATTACTATGAATTAATCAGCATTTTAGCAGAAAAGTTCAAGGCTTCATAATTACAAAACTCTTCTACACACATGGTGCAAGGCTAATGATCAGGTCCTCACTAAAACTTAGTACTGGTTTCGAGTCTTGCATCAACAGAAAGGCAGTAGAGCTTTGTTAACTACCATACTCCTTCCTTTCAAAAAATCTTATAGCTAGCGTATCTGCCAGGTATTATTTATAAAGAAACAGTCATTAATAATAAAATGTTTTCAAGACAAAATTTATGTAAACATTTCTAATTCTGAGGTCCTCTACAATAAAGTCCGTTTCAAGCCTTGACTTGCAAATCTTACTTTCAACATAGAGTTTAAACATCTATTCCATGACATGGATTGCAAATCTTACTTTTACTATAGAGTTTAAACATTCCATTCCATGACATGGATTGCAAATCTTACTTTCAACATAGAGTTTAAACATTCTATTCCATGACATGGATTGCAAATCTTACTTTTACTATAGAGTTTAAACATTCTATTCCATGACATGGATTGCAAATCTTACTTTCAACATAGAGTTTAAACATTCCATTCCATGACATGGATTGCAAATCTTATTTTTACTATAGAGTTTAAACATTCTATTCCATGACATGGATTGCAAATCTTACTTTTACTATAGAGTTTAAACATTCTATTCCATGACATGAATATACTCATACTTTCAACTCTATGTACACCATGCTTCCATGTCATCTTTGCAGGGTGTATCATTGCAGATAATGAAATATGCTTTTCTAGGAATTACTGCTCACTTACAGCCCTGCAAACTAAGCAGAACTTGGAATAGCAGTAACAACTTGAACTGTGTAACATTATAAACAAATGAGCTGATATGTAAGTCATTTGAAGTACAAACCTTTTGACATATTCTTTGAGTGTTCATGGTCAATCTGTGATTGGGGTAACAAATAGTCAATATCTGAAATTCATTGAAATATGTCATTAAAAAATCTAATTTAGCTAGTTTTAAACAAGGACTGCATATATTAATTTGGGTAATGTGCTGACCTGCATACACATTTTCTTCACATTCTTTTGGGGGTTTTGCTGTCTTTGGGGTTCTTTGATACTTTTGTAAGTTGCAGCACGTTTTTGCTGGGGAAACCTCATGGTCTCCTAAAAGACCTTTTCGCTTTTTTTGTATTTCTTTCAACCGTAGTGGTCCACATAGTGTAAGTAACATTTTTTCAATACATCTTTTTAAATATATGTCATACTGCCATTAACAGTTTTTGGTGAAGTATTCCAGAAATCTCAGCTTTGTCTTTAAATGTTTTGTACTCAATACACTTCATACGTGTACATTCTGCTTTTTGTCTCAAGTAGGGTTGGATACCGGTACCAAGTACCAGTAGCGTACCAAGTATCAATTAAAAAGTACTGGTATAAATGGTCATACTGTCTTATATTATAAGTTATAAGTTACTTGTTAGTCAATGGTTCCATGCCATACTTAACAGGTTATCTGATTTAATGTCATTCAATCATTCTTGAATTACACTAACATTTTTATATCTTCAACTTCACAAGCATCACAACATCCTAAGGACTTTTCACACTACGTGGGTCAGTCAAGTCTTTAAAATACAGTTAACAGTTTATTTAAGTATGCACCATTACAAGTCCTAATTACAGAAAAATGGGTCAAATATGAGCTGATAAAAATGTCATTTGTAACACTTACCTTCTGAGATTTTCTGTGAGTGATTATGGACAATCTGTGTTTGGGGTAACAAATATAGTCAATATATCTGAAATTCATTCAAATACACCAATAAACACAATGCTGCATTCAATAAATGTGTATGCCCTGGGTGGCATGCTTGACAATAAATTTTTAGTTTAGTGACATTAATGTATAAAACTGGACGTAAAATTTCAATTATACACAATGGACCTTACATTCCATATTGGAAAAATAACCAAGTCCTACAACTGTACCAAAAATATGTGATAACAACCAAAACCAATACAGGTAAGTGGTGATGGTGCTTGTCAAAATGGTAAAACATAGTTAACCAAGAAATAGCAATCAGTCTGAATAAAATGTGTATAGTCCGAGCCCGAGGCTATAAAAATCTGGCTCAGACTATAAACTTCCATTGTGAGTGTAGTCCGATCAGACTATAGAGTTTTGGGAAATCGTAAATGGGTTTTCCCATGTTACTATGTTCGTACGCAATGACATTTGGGAAAATCATATCAGAATTTTAGGATATCATTATGACAAGCCATATGACAAGGTTTGGTGAAGATTCAATCAAAACAGTGACCTCCAGAGTGTTAACAACCTAGAAATGTGGACAAAGGATGACAGATGGCAGACAAATGACTGATCTTAAGAGCTCATCTTTGAGCACTTCATGCACAGATGAGCTTAAAAACATAGATCAATGGTAAGTCAATATTGAAATCCTTCATTATACTGTGGTATCATTTTTGCTCTCGCATGATGAATTTTCGCATATTTCGTGCTACGTTTCAAAATTCAAAATGTGCAAATTCATGACCACGCGAATCTTCCTTTTTTCCCATTTGCGCGTAATTTCATGCCAGCGAAATTAAATGATACAACATTAATAAAGGAGAGGGACTTTGGAGTTAGGTTTCCTACACAAGGACAATAAAATCAATGCAACTACAATGATTTACAATGTCAAAAATATTCACCACAGCAATAAAAGAATCCAAACATTTAAAACCAGTTCCCAACATGCTACAGAAACAACTTAACATAAGATACCTTAGTTCTCCTAAGGTATTTCCTCCCCTGGCAGAATATCTCTCAGTGCTACAAAATACAATGCAGGAATTCCATTCACTTCTTCAAACTGCACCTTGCAGTTGGCTTTAACACTATCATTGATTAGGCACCCAAATGACCCATCATCTTCTGTTGCATCAACCCTAGAAGAATCATTGAAACAATAACTAATGGGAAAACATGACTTAGTCTGCATTTCTTAGCAATTAATATTACATAAAATTTATACTTCTGCAAAAATATTGCATAAATTAGTTCATAAACTTTAAGAACAAGCATGATTCTTTCGAATTGGACAAGTGAACTAAGTTGTTGTTTTTTTTTTGTTTAATGAGAAAAACTTTCTAGCAGGTGCAAGCAACAACATGCATTATATTCCATTAACATTTATTGAGAAAGTACATGGTTGATATTTGGGAGGCATTTTTGAAGTCATCTACCTAAAAATATGCATATGTAATGTGCATGTTCACATGACATTGAGAAAACTTAAGCAAATTTTATGTAATTCCATATGCTAAATGTAAGTTTTTGGAGCAAAGAGATATGAATATGGCAAACCCCCTGAAAACCAGACTTCCTGAAATCAGAATATGCTTATAATCATTGCACTTGTTGATGTTAATTAAACCCTAATCAACAGTCAAAGGCATACAGTAAAGCAAATTCTGAGCTTGGTTAAATACTCTTATAAATAATAAAATCTGAAAGCCCCAAGATTTGAGACCAAGTCTAAATCAGTCAATGTCTCATGCTTGACACAAAATTAATTCCTAATACTCGTATTGTACAATTTGTTATGTAGTTCCGGACCACTAATGATTAAACAGCAATTATCACTTTAATGGTGTGTTTAAGCAACTAAAACTATACCTACTTTGATAGACAGATATCTCAGGATCAAAATGCATGATTGCAATAACTTTTCAATCTACTGATATTTTTTACCATTTTTTAAGCAGGACAACAAATGATCGCAATATAAGTGTTCGGACTTATTGTACTGTAGTTTTTCATATTATTACTACTCTGTATAGTAGTTTGAATGGAACAACACAAAGATGTTGATTTATGATTTTATTAACATTGGTCAATATCTTTGATTGAAGAACAGTAAAAAATAGAAATAATGAAAAAGTAAAACTAAAAAGAACACAGTTTCTTGATATGCCCTCTTCAAACAATGACAAGCATCCATGTGACCCAGAACTCCATGAAGCACATGTGTTGACATTATGGTTGTTTCTGCAATGATTTGTCGCATAGGGTTCTCATATGTATGCAGCACAAAGAATATACATTTATCAACCAAATGATACCAAGATTGAGTCTATTCACTCAGTATCTTTGACGTTTAGTCAAGAAGAAATTTCTGTAGCCAGTCATTCCAGAATTAACATACCTACCCATGTCCCAGCAGTCCAGTCTTTCCCATGGAGCAGATATGATAACTATTTTGCCATTTATTTCTTACCATGTTATGTTCGTGACATATGAATATATACCAATATGTATGTATTTTTGTATTTCTTTTATATATGATGTCCCATACTACTGCCAAGCTGATGTCCGGATGGTGGGGTGATACATTATGTTTCTATGCCTGTATTAAAAAGAACCAATTTTCATGTTTGTTTTTCTTTTTATACATTTGCTATATAATGGAGAAACAAAATAAAGATTGAAATTTGTTTGCTAAGTTCCATTTTGTATTATATTACACCAAAAATATGTTTCCGGGTAAAATTGGTCTGAATTTTAATTGAATTATAATTGACTTAATTGAAACCCATGATGTGATGACGTCATACACAAGTAGTTTGAGCGGGAAAAAATGAACCAGCATGGAAGATAGTCAAAATGTCAACTCCATTACGGTCAACTCCGTTCACATGCCGAGCGTTACATAGTGGACAAAATTGTAACGGAGTTGACAAATAATCGACACATTTCATGAAAATCTTTTATTCCAAGCCATATTGACTGATGTTTACATAATCTTGAGTATCAAGTGGATTAGATGTTAAGTTAATGCATATGTGTGTATGCAAATTGTCATTTGCAAAGAGTGATATTTTGAAGATCTGATTAACTGCTGACTATATTTTTCGAATATTCACTTTAGTTGTAGATCAATGTTGTGATATTATACGTGCATGTAGAACACACTAAATCACATACATGTCACTTGAGTTCCATTTCCAATTGATTAAATCTCAATTTCTGCTGATGGCTTCATCTGTAGACAAATGCTCCTCTCCAATTTTCAGTTGGCAAACAGTCTTTGCAACAGAAAGATTTATTACTTGCTGAAAGAGAAAAATCTTTGTACTTTTTGTTGAGCATCCCCTGTTCATTACAAATACGAGGGTGGTCAAAGGCAGTTTGCGACATTTTCTATCAAATTGAAGACAACAAAGACCAAATCAAGTAGTTGAAAAGGCAGATACATACAGAGCAATGGCCAAGTCAGCTTGAGAACAAATGGCTGAATACAGACAACGAAAATGAGAAAGTAGAGAAACAGATTGATGGGAAAAGTAAGGTCATAACATTGACAGTAAAAGAGAAGAAGCAAGCAACCAGGGAAACCTTAGCAGAAGACTTGAACAAAGAAATACAGAGAGCTTGTCGCTACTACTTCAACATTCGACATTAATATCAAGCTATGAAAACTCTTAAAGAGAATTTATCAACGGATGAAGTTCTATTGCATGTTGATTTCAGTGAAAATTACACTGCAAAATTCCAATCAGAGATTCAGTCTATGCATTTCGGTGCATCAAAGCAACAGATTAGTTTGCACACTGGCATAGCATACATTGGAGACAATGTATATCCTTTTTGTACTGTCTCTGATTGCCTACAGCACGGTCCAGCAGCTATTTGGGCTCACATTGATCAGTCATCAACTAAGTCAAAACTATTAAGCTGTTGTCAGCCATACATTTTTTAACCGATAGACCAACTATGACTATGACTATGGATTCAAGTATTCTTCTTGGAATTTCCTGGAAGCTTCGCATGGAAAAGGGGCTGCTGATGGAATAGGTGCCGCTATCAAACGTGCAGCAGATACTCTAGTGAATTTAAAAGAGTTAGACATCTCAAGCTCTGATAACTTTGTACGTTTGGTCCAGTCTTCAACTTCCATCAAATTGTTTAAAGTTACTGAAACATCAATTGATGACATATAGAAGTTACTTCCTGGCTCACTGAATTCCATAACTGGCACCATGAAACTTCATCAGGTAAATTTTGGTCTTATTTTCTATATCAATGTATTGAATTCACCAAACACCATTACTCATATTCCAACATGAACAAATTAAACTTATATCATTGTTGTAATAACAACCAACCAAAAACTCAATGACTTAAAAAACAAACTTAATTGGTACTTTTTTAGATGTTGGTACCCCGTCTTATGAAATACATCACTGAGTTTTTTAAATTTCATTGTTGAGGATTTTTCAACTGAGTGCTGGAATCATACCAATGATATTTACTAAGTTCTACAAAATAATTAATGAAGTAAACATTTATATTTAATGTTTCAATGTTCTAATTGCTATAAACCTGTAAATTATATTGTAGCTGACTACTCAGAAACGAAGAGAAATTAGCTGTCGAGTGGTGTCCTGTTTTTGTGGGCATCCATCTGAATGTAACTGCTACCAGCCATTTAAAGTTATATTTCCAGACACACAAACTACATCAGTAAGAAATGCTAATGGTATTTTTTCTTGTATACGACTATACTTTTCATGATTATATTGATACTGTGTTGCTTGACTAGGCGACATATAGGTGTTATTTGGGTCGGTGGTGGCACCGTCCATTAGTCCATGACATAACTATTTCACTTTAATTTCAAATTACTTGAACCTTTGTACGCATGTTCCCAGCAATGACTTCATGTTGCTTAAAGACAAATTTCTGGTATTAACAATTTAACTGGTGAGCATGATAATAAATCAATGCCTGTCTCGATTTAGGCGATCATTGTTTTTCAAAATAGGTATTATTTTTTGCAGGATATGAAATAGTTAAGACTGCTTTTGATATTTATGGTTGGAGTTTAACAATTATCAAATTTACAATGCTTTCAGAGTTATTGTTCTTTATAGTGGTACAACTGCTTTGTATTTTATGTTTTGTAATTTAAATAGGCAAACAATTCTGAAGTAATGAACACTAATCTAAATGAAGATACTCCATTAGCGGAGCAGCAGATCGAATCTGATTCACAACACAAATTTGAGGTACATTATTTTTACTTGATATTATGGTTAACACAACTGAAGCGATTCTCATATTTGCATATATTTTCTCTATTTACACATTTGAAACGATACGACAGAAATTAATTATAAAGACATAAAAAATGTATTTGACTATTGCTTGCTAACAACATTTTTCAGTTTTCAATAAAAACATCATTTATTTTTGTACAAGGTTCAATTTATTTTTGAGCAAAGTCCACTCCGTTACATATTGTCTTTACCGTAACATAATGTCAGCTCCGTTACAGTGCATAAAATATCAAATTTGAGCCTAGATACAACTGTTACTTGTGGAAAATTCTTATGTATGAGAAAATGATTCACAGTCAACATTTTAAAAGCAATTTATAAGAAAGTATTGGGAATTTCATTTAACTACTTGTTATGTGAGTAAATTGTTGCACTGTTTGAAAAAAGTGAATGTTATGATACCATATCTTAGAAATAATTTATAATAAAAGATTGGTTTCAAATGGTAACAGAATATCATAAACACAAGAAATTATACATGAAAAAATTATAAATGACAAAAAATTTAATCATAAGTTATTTAAGAATTTTAATAGCGTAATGGAGATGACATTTCTAGCACTGAACTAGTGAAAAATCAGAAGCTATGCTTCAATACTTGAAGAACAATAAAAGCCAAACCCATTACCACTTTCTGTAACTATATACAAGATCAAATAATTTTGATGGTAAAATAAATACTATGACTGCATTAAATATTAATTACAATGTCAGTATGTACGTTAATTCTGGAATGACTCCAGCTCAGTTTCAGCCGGAGGAGTTGAGGCAGATTTTTTCCACTGTGATAATTGGCAAACCCCTTTCTGGTTCATATATCAACATATAGAAACGAAAGTTTGCTGATTTACTTTCATTCGGAATACCTACAGAAACAGTACATACAGAATAAGAGGTTGTATGCATATCATTAACACAAACAGTTTACCCTGTTCTGCATTAGAACTTCAGTTCGATTTTTACAAACTACATTCAGAATATCTATTGTGCTGAGTTACGTGTGCGCTCAAATCAGCCATGAAATTGGCGAATGATATGCTATAATTAGATCACGTGAAGTCTATTTACTTACTCGCGAATTTTAAGGAAAATGAGGAATAACGGGTAAAATTTACCTCGCCGCCCGAAACCTGAATACAATCTGTATGTTCATATTCACAATACATTTTATGACACCGCTTAGTTAGGATGTACCAGCATAAAAAGTTTTCTCCACATTCAATAGGGAAGCAACCGGACGTACTGACTGCGCATGCGCAATCGATCTCGTGGACAGAAATAAAATTACTAGTTTATTACCGTATTTCTTGTTATTAATGCGCCGAGAGCGATATATTTCGCTTAAAGACGCGCTTGTCTAGGACTCGATATATTCGAAATCTTTTATTAAATGCCTTTTGTTATTAATAATGTTACAATATGATAAAATACCAATTTGATATTAATTAATGATTGTTCCATCAATGTACATAAGACTGAACATCATATTTGAATGACATAGATTCTGTGATTGAACGATTCATGAATACTCAACACCAACATACACTGAGCCAAAGCATAAAATTTCAACAGGAATAAAAAAGCTGTATATCTTTCTTATTAGTGTTTCCTTTCAATAATAACAACAATGTATAGGGGTTAACAGACAAAAGACCATTTTCATCTCAAATCACAAGTCTGATCAAAATAAAACAATGTGCTCTTTCTTACTGTAAGTATACTATAATTGAGTGTCACTTTTTTCACAACTCATATTGTATTGCCTTACTTACAGCAAAACCTGTGAACAAAGGCTATCCTTGGGAAAGACAAAATGTGGCCTTTATTGACAGATGAACTTTATTCGGAACTCAGTTTGTTCTCATTAATCAAAGATGGGTTTTCAAAGAATGGTCTTTATTCATAGGATGGTCTTTATTTGGAGATGGCCGCCAACACAGGTTTAACTGTATTGTTCTAATTTTTGCAAACATACAAATAAATGTAAATGTTTTTTCTGATTCAACCCGGTTTATCTGGTATGTTTATACACATTCTATTTTTTTAATTTATTTGTTTAACATCTTTATATCCAGTACATGATCTACCTCAAATATTTTAATGAAAAACATAAAACTATAAAGTTCATGAATTAACAGCATTATAAGAAGTCAACGTACATATATAGCAACAGTTAAATTCAGATTTGTGTAGACTAAAAAGATATACATATACATGGGAAAGAAGTATACATATACACATTACATGTATTTCATTCACATTGTCGATTTGGAGAACCGACCCAGCAGAAATATGATCAGTTACATATACAGCATGATGTCTCGCTACATGAAACTATAAAAAAAGTGATAATTTCATTCAAAATTAAACTAAACATGTGTACATTATACAAGTTAAGCCTGTGAACTGTGACTTAATGTAGAAAAAGATTATGTGTGTTATTCAGTTGGCCCATTCAGAGCCTTAAATATATCAAAGAATGACCGTTGTTCACAGGTGGTCGTTAACTCATGTTTGACTGAATTTAAACAAGGTTGAAGTACCAAAAGTACAAATGTTGATGCAAATACTGTTGGTGTTCTTATTAATGTCTCGCATTGTTACTGAATTAAACATAAAAAACTTGTATCATGCTTGACAGGTTGGAAAAAGTGCCTATTCACTGTATATTGTAAAAAACATATTGTCTACTTTTTCAGAACAGTTAAATGAGCCAGATATTGATGTTGCTTAAATTTTCCTAATTTTGCTGTAATTATACCTATGAAGATACAACAGCGTGTACATTAGACCTACTTTAGAACACTATCTTCATGGGTAATTCTATTTTTTCTTAAATTCAATTTGAAAACATTTGGCGTGTTCGTCATATGATTATTTCAATTCATTTTGCAAGACATAATTATCCGAGTTGAACTAGACAGTATTGTATAGGTGAAAATATGCATAATCACATTAAAATCATCAGGGTATGTTTGAACTATTACAGTAAGCTACTTAGATGTCGGAAATCCCTTTGGACAAAGGGATAGTGTAGCAGGGAAGGACATAAGAATGATAATAGCTTTGTCATTATATGACTGATTTTAACACGTGTGAAATTAATGTTCAGCCTGTGTTATGTATGCGTGATTTTATTTATATAAAAGCTGATATATTTGCTAATCATATGAGAACTTTAATTTATATGTCTGACCTCTAATAAATGTAAATAAATGTTGTTTTTCTTATTTGTTTTATATTAAAATTGTTTGAATTCTTCTCAAATGATGAAAAATGAAATCCAACCAAGATGCTTGTTAAAGGCATTGAAATAAAGCTGGAATTATCAGACTCATGAATATTTGCCTGTGATATCTGGTCTGTGGCAAAGTTTGTTAGAAACATCATACATGTTTACTGAGCACCCTTGTTTATTAGTTTTCTAATTTTGCATTGTATGTAAAAGAGTTTTGTCCCACTTTTATTATGTTCAATAACACTGACCCACTATGTGATGAGTATTTTGATGAATCTAAAATGGTAGATTTAATTAAGACTAACATTTGACACATTAGTAATAAAAAACTATTTCTACATGAAAAACACATTTATTTCTAACAAAAAAGCACATGGAATAAATTACAAATTATTCTTCTAAATTAGAATTCTACTAGACGACTTAAGGTGTTGTTTCTTTCGCAGCAGCAGTGATCCTGTTGGCGGTTGATAACAATGCCTCCTCTTTCACTGAGGCTCTCAAGTTAGGATGACCATGACTGAAAAAAGGATGATATATAAGTGAATATAGCGATAACTCTGCAATAAATCCATGTTCCAATTAATTTCTTGAATGATACATTTTCATGGATGGTTTTACACGTTTAGAATGCATAGACCTGTGTGTATGTCAATACAAAAACCATATTGTGGACTAAAGTAGCCAGTACAGTCCATTCGTTTTTATCATTGACCTCGTTGCACATCCTTTATCTTAGCACATGACAAAAGACCTCAATATGTTGAACTATTTTGACATTTCACCATATTGTGTGAATTAGTCCACTCAGTAACAGTCATGTGCAATGATTCTGACACACTCTTCATTAATGTATATTAAATGACATTTGTAAGAGTTCACTCGAACATAATCCAATTGGTGGAATACATATTGAACCACCATTATGGTAACTGTAGAGTAACCCTATGATGGTTTGTTATTGTTCAATACATATTGTAGTAGCTCTCAATAAAAACTAACTTGGAATGATAAGTAATAACTGGTTCAATATTTTTCCTGTTTAGAAACAAGTGGCTAAAGAAATGTAACCTTACCCTTACTTGATGAGATAACAGCAACAGGCTTTACTGATGGATCATCAATTCATCCATGGCCTCAAAAAACTTCCACTTTCTTCTCCCTCTTCCACTCTTCTCATTAGCACCGATAATGTTCATGTATCTAAACATGAAATATAATCAGAAATAAAATACACATAATAATATCACACCACAATAGACTATATAACCTGCTTGCTAAATGCTATGTTCACATGGGTTTTGTTAAATATTCTTCCAAGAAATATTTCACTTATTTGGTGATGTCAACATACAGACCAAACAGTGCCACCATACACATTGTCACCAGTATTAGATTTCACAAATATTGACATCATACAACGCAAAAACTAATGTGTGGTGCTTAGATTGAATTAAGATGCTGAATAGTGCATTAACTAAAGATATTACCAACTTTTGAGATATGTGTTGGTAAACTATCAGCAGAAACAAATCTTTTGAGTTAACGATACAGTTCAAATTGAAGACTGTCCTTCATGCATTGTGAGATAAATAATTTACTATAAATAAAATGATTTAACAGAATAACATTTACATACCTATACTTCAATGACCTAAACTTCTGGTCACACAGAGAGCCTGAGAATTGATATCCAATATCCTTTATATTTTCACTAACTTTCTTCAAACTTGAAATGATTTTTGTAGGGAGCTACTGAACATTTCCTGTATATGAAGAATTGAGTAGCAGTAATTCCTCATACATCTAGTTATTACAGCTGAAGGAAAAGATTATTTTATTAATTAATTAATTAATGAATACCTTGACATTGTCAAAGCTTTAATAAAAAAAGTTTCATCATTTAAATAAATATATATCAATTCACCATTGCATTTGGTTGATAACCTTAAATTAATATTAACTTTACAGCTTGTAGGATGCTAAACAAGAAAATATGCTTCTTAAACTTACCGTCAGAGGGATGAACATTGGGTGCATCTGATTTAATTTCAGTATCTTCCTCAGGCCTGGACTGACACATGGTACCTGTAATCAAATCATCATCATGGATAAAACCTATATATGCAGTCTTGGTAGCCAATCATATCAGTATGAAGCATACTATATATACCAATAATGACCCCCAGAATTGGGAATTTTTGCGACATTTTGGACAAATTGGGAAAAAGTCTCACTGTATAAAAATATTCCCAGAGTAGTGTACCAGTCTAAAAATATGTAATCAACGATTGTTTACATCATATTATTTGTACTCGCTAGTTTCAACACCCAACACGTAGAAATGACAAAAATAAAGACTGACAAAGTACAGTCTACTGATCAGTGACATTGTATGTTGAGACATTAAGAAAAACTTGAAAAGTGTGCCTGTAAAACAAGGCTTTGCAGGCCAACAACTGATTCCTACATTCCTATATTTTCCTATATTTTTTCGAATTATCCTGTATTTATAAAAGCCTTCAGAATTTCTTGTATTCTCCAATATTTTGTAAAATATTCCTATATTTTTGACCAATGCAGACAAAAAAAAATAATTGATTTGGGACTGTCTCTATATATTTTTATTGAGAGCTTAAGGCTGCCCTTTGACTTCCAAAACATCCTCATTTTGCAAAAATATTGCTGATATGCACTGATGGCATATCCTTTCGGACACCTCTGATGAATATTAGGCCAAACTTCAAAATTGAAGGAAAGAGCATTATCAATTTTAGTTTTCAGTGTTTCAAATATTAAGTACAGTTTATAATGTATATGTTGCTTATAAATTGCTTAAATGAAAATATTTCAGGTGTCCACTTTTGATGACCTTAATGTGGGTACAGCTTATTTGCTATTTTGGAGATGTTGTACAAAAATTGGTTAAGTAGAACACAATTTAATTACTATATCTAGCCAGTAAATGTAAGTAAATTATTTCTTATATGTTGCTGAAAGAAACTTTTTCATAGAATAAGTCCTATGGTTTGTTCATAAATACACTATAAATTTCTATATTTTTGGGGAAAACATTCCTTTAATTTTCCTATATTTTGGTCAAAACTCAGTTATAGCCTGGACTTAAAATAAATTTGTATCGACACAGTATCTGAACAAAGATACTATCATACAAGGTATTCATTGGAATATATAAAATTCATACAATCTACAATAGAATTAATTCATTAGCAATCAACAAGCTTCCATGATGTGCTTAAAGTAAAGGGTGCAGTAAAAGTTATCACTGGTACATATATTTTCTGAGGATTTCCCTCGCTTGTTATTAGCGCAAGGCATTTTCAATAAAATCTTCATCTTTTACATATTATTTATTATAACAATGTACTTGTGTATACCATGATTATGATACTCACTTTTAGATATGGTATTCAAAATGGTTTCACACTTTGATGGCAGCTCATTCCACTGTATTACCAATCAGAGAAACAAAAATCTTATCACTGAAATGAAAAAAGTAAAAAAAAAAAACATTAAGAAAAATAACAAAAATAAATAAATAAATAATAATGACATAAAAATAAAGAATACAATAAAAAACAATAATAAAATAAAAGATAAAAATAAAGTGTTAGAGACTGGTGCTATTGAGATGGACATTAAATGCCATATTCAGATACTGCATATTGATCAGCGGGTGAATACTAATCAAAATACAATGGCTAAATAAGCAATTAATGTCAAACTCAGATCCTCCATACTTGGGAACCATCGAGGATAATCAGACAGGAACCAATTCTGCACCAAAAGTGTTTTAGTGAGAGTTGAGATAAGGAAAAAAGACAAAAAAATAATAAATAAATAATAATGAAATGAAAATAAACAATACAATAAAAACAATAATAAAATAAAAGATAAAAATGAAGTGTTAGATAATGATGCTATTGAGATGGACATTAACATGCATTATTCAGATACTGCATATTGATCAGCGGGTGAATACTAATCAAAATACAATGGCTAAATAACCAATTAATGTCAAAGTCAGATCCTCCATACTCCTATTCAACAACAATTAGCATATATAGAATACCAGTGGTGGCAGGTCACACCCTTCAATGAAAATTTGACATTATGTCGATTTTCCTCCATATATGAGGAAGTTGCCAGCTCCTTGTGGAAGGGTAAGTTAGTACTGGTTATACATAGAAAAGTAAAACTGGTTAGGTGAATGGGCCACCATATTTAATTGAATATCAAATAAAAACAAACAAAACAAGTTGTGTTAGTGACTGGTGCTACTGAGATGAACATTAACATGCATTATTCAGACACTGCATTTTGATCAGCGGGCGAATACTAATCAAAATGCAATGGCTAAATAAGCAATTAGGATCAAACTCAGATCCTCCATACATGGGAAGCATTGAGGATAATCGGACCGGAAGCAATTCTGCACCAAAAGAGTGTTTTAGTGAAAGATATACAGGATAAAGAAAAAACAAAATGACAAATAATAACAACATAGATTCAACAACAATTCAATTCAACATTCATTCAATTCAACAACCACACCCTTCAATGAAAATTTGACAAAAATGTCGATTTCCCTCTATATGAGGCGAAGTTGCCAGCTCCTTGTTGAAGGGTAATTTAGTACTGGTCAGTATACAGTCAAGAAAAACTGGTTAGGTGAATGGGCCACCATATTTAACTGAATATCACATAAAAATATACAAAACAACTATTACCAGAACCTTCCGTTCCACCACTTTGTCCAATGACAATCCGACAGAATCCTTGATAAATCAAAGCTCATGGCCAGCAGTACTGAACTATAGACTCGTCAATGAGTATCAAGATTTACAGGACAAACTCCAGATTCATCAAAAAGAACAACACTACAAGACACACCACAAAGACATAGCCGTGATAATCATGTGTTACAGGAATGTGCCCCTTACGAAGTGAGAACATTGGACTGCAAGAATGAAATCCAGATATACCAGTGAGACATGAAATGCAGATATGAACTCCCAAATCATCAATCAGTTTGTGGACTGCGCTTAAGTACCCTAGATTCATCAGCAAGAACGTGGGCTGCAGACATGAACTCCAAATTTACCAGTGAAATCATGACTGAAGGGATGGACTCCACAGTGAGACAGAACAACACCCAATTCAACAACTATTAGTATTACCAGAACCTTCCATTCCACCACTTTGTCCAATGACAATCCGACAGAATCCTTGATAAATCAAAGCTCATGGCCAGCAGTACTGAACTATAGACTCGTCAATGAGTATCAAGATTTACAGGACAAACTCCAGATTCATCAAAAAGAACAACACTACAAGACACACCACAAAGACATAGCCGTGATAATCATGTGTTACAGGAATGTGCCCCTTACGAAGTGAGAACATTGGACTGCAAGAATGAAATCCAGATATACCAGTGAGACATGAAATGCAGATATGAACTCCCAAATCATCAATCAGTTTGTGGACTGCGCTTAAGTACCCTAGATTCATCAGCAAGAACGTGGGCTGCAGACATTAAACTCCAAATTTACCAGTGAAATCATGACTGAAGGGATGGACTCCACAGTGAGACAGAACAACACCCAATTCAACAACAATTAGTATTACCAGAACCTTCCATTCCACCACTTTGTCCAATGACAATCCGACAGAATCCTTGATAAATCAAAGCTCATGGCCAGCAGTACTGAACTATAGACTCGTCAGTGAGTATCAAGATTTACAGGACAAACTCCAGATTCATCAAAAAGAACAACACTACAAGACACACCACAAAGACATAGCCGTGATAATCATGTGTTACAGGAATGTGCCCCTTACGAAGTGAGAACATTGGACTGCAAGAATGAAATCCAGATATACCAGTGAGACATGAAATGCAGACATGAACTCCCAAATCATCAATCAGTTTGTGGACTGCGCTTAAGTACCCTAGATTCATCAGCAAGAACGTGGGCTGCAGACATTAAACTCCAAATTTACCAGTGAAATCATGACTGAAAGGATGGACTCCACAGTGAGACAGAACAACACCCAATTCAACAAAAATTAGTATGACCAGAACCTTCCGTTGCACCACTTTGTCCAATGACAATCCAATAGAATCCTTGATAAATCAAAGCTTGTAGCCAGCAATACTGACTTATAGACACATAAGTCAGTATCAAGATATACAGGACATATTCCACATTCATCAAAAAGAACAACACCACAAAATGACACTGAACAACAACATAGATTCAACAACAATTAGCATAAATAGAACCCAGGTGGTGGCAGGTCACACCCTTCAATGAAAATTGACAAAAATGTCGATTTTCCACCACAAGTGAGGAAGTTGCCAGCTCCTTGTGGAAGGGTAATTTAGAACTCGTTGATATAAAAGTAAACAAAAACTGGTTAGGTGAATGGGCCACCGTATTTGACTGCATAACGCATAAAAAATAAAACAAGTTATGTTAGAGACTGGTGCTATTGATAAGTAATAATAATAATGAAATGAAAATAAACAATACAATAAAAAAAATAATAAAATAAAAAATAATAACAATCAAGTGTTAGTAAAAGAGTTGAGATAAGGAAAAAAACAAAGAAACTAATAATTAAATAAATAATATTAATGATGAAATGAAAATAAACAATACAAAAAAAACAGTAATACAGTAAATAATAATAATAATAATAAAGTGTTAGAGAGTGGTGCTATTGAGATGAACATCGACATACCATATTCAGATACTGCATTTTGATCAGCGGGCGAATACCAATCAAAATACAATAGCTAAATAAGCAATTAATGTCAAACTCAGATCCTCCATTCTTGGGAAGCATCGAGGATAATCAGACAGGAAGCAATTCTGCACCAAAAGAGTGTTTAGAGAAAGAGCTGAGATAAGAAAAAAAAATGAAAAAATAGAAATTAAATAATAATAATAATAAAATGAAAATAAACAATACAATAAAAACCGTAACAAAATAAATAAATAAATAATAATAAAGTGTTAGAGAAAGAGATGTGATAAGGAAAAAAAACAACAAAAAATAAATGATAATAATAATGAAATAAAAATAAATAATAATGTAAAACACAGATCCTCCATACTTGGGAACCATCGAGGATGACACAAAACAATAACATAGATTCAACAACAATTCAATTCTGCATTCATTTGATTCAATAATAAATATCATCAATAGAATACAGTGGTGGCAGGTCAAACCCTTCAATGAAAATTTGACATTATGTCGATTTTCCTCCATATATGAGGAAGTTGCCAGCTCCTTGTGGAAGGGTAAGTTAGTACTGGTTATACATAGAAAAGTAAAACTGGTTAGGTGAATGGGCCACCATATTTAATTGAATATCAAATAAAAACAAACAAAACAAGTTGTGTTAGTGACTGGTGCTACTGAGATGAACATTAACATGCATTATTCAGACACTGCATTTTGATCAGCGGGCGAATACTAATCAAAATGCAATGGCTAAATAAGCAATTAGGATCAAACTCAGATCCTCCATACATGGGAAGCATTGAGGATAATCGGACCGGAAGCAATTCTGCACCAAAAGAGTGTTTTAGTGAAAGATATACAGGATAAAGAAAAAACAAAATGACAAATAATAACAACATAGATTCAACAACAATTCAATTCAACATTCATTCAATTCAACAACCACACCCTTCAATGAAAATTTGACAAAAATGTCGATTTCCCTCTATATGAGGGGAAGTTGCCAGCTCCTTGTTGAAGGGTAATTTAGTACTAGTCAGTATAAAGTCAAGAAAAACTGGTTAGGTGAATGGGCCACCATATTTAACTGAATATCACATAAAAAGATACAAAACAACTATTACCAGAACCTTCCGTTCCACCACTTTGTCCAATGACAATCCGACAGAATCCTTGATAAATCAAAGCTCATGGCCAGCAGTACTGAACTATAGACTCGTCAATGAGTATCAAGATTTACAGGACAAACTCCAGATTCATCAAAAAGAACAACACCACAAGACACACCACAAAGACATAGCCGTGATAATCATGTGTTACAGGAATGTACCCCTTACGAAGTGAGAACATTGGACTGCAAGAATGAAATCCAGATATACCAGTGAGACATGAAATGCAGATATGAACTCCCAAATCATCAATCAGTTTGTGGACTGCGCTTAAGTACCCTACATTCATCAGCAAGAACGTGGGCTGCAGACATTAAACTCCAAATTTACCAGTGAAATCATGACTGAAGGGATGGACTCCACAGTGAGACAGAACAACACCCAATTCAACAACAATTAGTATTACCAGAACCTTCCATTCCACCACTTTGTCCAATGACAATCCGACAGAATCCTTGATAAATCAAAGCTCATGGCCAGCAGTACTGAACTATAGACTCGTCAATGAGTATCAAGATTTACAGGACAAACTCCAGATTCATCAAAAAGAACAACACTACAAGACACACCACAAAGACATAGCCGTGATAATCATGTGTTACAGGAATGTGCCCCTTACGAAGTGAGAACATTGGACTGCAAGAATGAAATCCAGATATACCAGTGAGACATGAAATGCAGATATGAACTCCCAAATCATCAATCAGTTTGTGGACTGCGCTTAAGTACCCTAGATTCATCAGCAAGAACGTGGGCTGCAGACATTAAACTCCAAATTTACCAGTGAAATCATGACCGAAGGGATGGACTCCACAGTGAGACAGAACAACACCCAATTCAACAACAATTAGTATTACCAGAACCTTCCGTTGTACCACTTTGTCCAATGACAATCCGATAGAATCCTTGATAAGTCAGTACTGGTTAGTGTACAGCCCAGGAAAACTGGTTAGGTGAATGGGCCGTTGTATTTAACTGAATACCACATAGAAACAAACATAACAAGTTTTAATTGAACCTTAATAGAACAACTCTAATAAACCATACTTACAACATACAGTAGAGTTCATTTACCGGAATCTTCTCTTTGTTGTCTCAGCATTGGCAACCTGGTTTGGTCTGAAGTATAGTTGATTGGCTATAGCTGTCAATTGGTCGTCATGATTCCATCAGTCATTGGAACAATTCAGGATAGTCCTCGCCATCTGTTGAAATAATAAACATGGGGTTATTGTATAAATATTGGATAATGACCTCTTTTTTAGGCCTCAAAGTTAAAAGAATCAAATAAAATTAACTGACTCATTAAGCAAAGCTATAAAAAATACTTAAGCATAATGTAGCTTAAATAGAATCATAATATACAACATAAAAGAATAAAGGATAATATCATAATAAGGTAAATATTAAAGGATGAAATCATAAAAGGATAAAAACATAAAAGAATAAAAATTTAAAAAGATATAATCATAAAAAAATAAATTTTAAATTGATAAAGTCATGAAAGAATAAAAAGTTTAAAAGGATAAAAACATAAAAGAATAAAAGTTTAAAAAGATATAATCATAAAAAATAAATTTTAAATTGATAAAATCATAAAAGAATAAAGGCATGAAATCCTAAAATGATAAGATCTTAAAAAGGATAAACAGTGAAAGTATAAGACTGAGAAGGTTTGAATGGTTCTCTTAAGTAGTAGAAGGAAAAAGTTAATGTATCAAATGTGGCGTAAAACATTGAAAAGATTGCATTTACAGATTTAAAAAGATTAAATCTATTTAAATAACATTGCAAAAATATCACTAAATTGTACTAAAATATCTCAAAGATTAAATTAGGTTTTAGACTTTATACGAACAACATGCAGCCATAGTTGTATTAAATCTAGTAACATATGCGAAACATTAAATGCTTAGTTAATTACAAGTCTAAATATGTAAGACCTGAACTTATATCAAGAAATATTAAGTAGAGTTCACTTACAGGAATCTTCTCTTTGTTGTCTTGACATTGGCAATCTGGTTTGCTCTGGAGTAAAGTTGAAGTTTGCTGTCAATTGGTCCTCTTGATTCTCTCAGTCATTGGAACAATTCAGGACACTGTCTTCATCTGTCGGAATAATAAACATGTGGTTATTGTATAAATATTGGATAATGAAGTCAATATTGTATAATGAGATCTATATTCACATTCATAGCTATGTTTTTTCCCCATTGTATTATCTGGGACAAATTGTTTCCAGGTATTATTTTACAAAGTTACCAAATTAAAACCATCTGTGTAACAGTCAATTTGACCACAATAAAATGTTACATCAGTTAACTCAAAAGTTAAATGAATCAAATCAAATTAAACTCATTCAGTCAAATAAATTAAAATAAGCTCGTTAAATAAAGTAAGTAAAAAGTATTAAGCATAAGGTAATTTATTTAGAGTCATAATTATTATTATTATGATAATAGTAGAGGTAATAGTAGAGGTAGACTGTAATTCATACCTTTTATATCATCCAAATGTTCAAACAGTTTTTCTCAGTGACCATGTGGCTCATGATGAAGGTCTATAAACAACCACCATACAAACTAAAAATATTCAATTAGAATTACATTATTAAATTAAGTACAAATATAAATGCAACTAATGCTTGCAATATTCATTTATTCCATGTTGTACTTAGTCATTGATTTGATATTAAACGTTTTAGATCATCAAATAAACAAGACATTTGATGTACAACTTTTCAAAATAAGTTCAAGAAAAGAAAACATTCACAATAAATACTTCTTACATTATCCGTAAATGCGTGCATTATACGTTGTGATAACATAACAAAACATAAATTCACATCGTTATGAAATCAGAATTCTTATTGAATCAATAATATATACAGTATAACGTTAAAATAAAACTTGTGTTTACCACAAAAACGCCAATGACAACTTCAAACAAGTGTCCAACACTTCCAAAAATATGATGTTCATCGTTTTAGCGGTATCTATCATCTGATAACAGGTATGTGTATAATCACCTGAAAATTACACGTGATCTGGCAGAATTCACTCAAATTCAAAAGGCATGTTCGCACTACGTGTCACTGCATACAATACAATGTTCTCATTGCGAATTATTGGTCACATAAAACACGCATTCACTTACATGTATCAACACTCAACATAATCCATGTGTGGTTACAAAACATAAAGCACGCACTCACGCACTACTTTCTTATCAACCACATCCATCATATCATAAATATACATGTATAATAAAGTGGGGTTTACACATTCTATAGATAGCGGTTGCGTCATCAAGCTAACACTAGCCTCTATCCTTAGACACATCACTATCCAATTTTGGATTTTTTAATCATACGCGGGGGGGGGGGGGCGAAGGAAAGAGTGCCACTTGATTTTATTTACTTGTGACTTGTGAGACCAAACAAAGATCGACTGATATACAACAAAGTTTACATTTAGCACTAGATGTGGTTATTTGCACATTCTATTATTAACGTCAAAGTTTATAATTGTGGAAATTGATTTGCATGCCGTCATCATATACAGATACTTCACTTTCACTTCCATGTGGTATAAGATAGCTTAACATTGATCGAAAATATTATTGCAACCCTCGGATTCGACCAACGTTTTTAAATTGAGCGATTTGAATTAAAAAGATTTCCTAGCAATTCTTACCACGATATTCAGCAAGAGTCAAATTATCCAACTTGCCACACATATTCTGCAGAAGGAATAAAGGGAACCTTACACTCCTGAATACAGTGTGCAGTGTTGAATATCAATAGTATCATGATTGACCTGGTACAGACTCAGAACCCTATAAGCATTGTTGTGAGTGAAGTATGTTATGACAGTTAATTAATATTATGACCGCGTGACTTGGTGTGAACATTGGGTCAAAGCAGTTCCTAACCCAACATTCAATGAGCGATGTTAAACAGGTTGTACACATTGATCTCTACAGAAACCTGCTCGCGTACAATTATTAGCATAATTATGGGGATTCGTAAGACATAATACTTAATACAGGCATGTCCGGCTAAAATAATCCATCCAAAGAATAGAATATAACGGCTATGAATTATTAACAGTGGACAAAAATCAACCATATAAATGTTTATTATTCAGGATATTTAGAATACGCTTAAATTTAATATAACGAAAAGCCAATCAACATGTTAGTAATTAGTAAATTAAAGTCATGGCTGATCTATGTTCACTGTAAGTATTCAATATACTTCAAAGGTTGTTCATTGTTGAACAGGTTACCAGCTAGTATTACCCGAATCAAAACTTTGACTGCTTTCAAACTTGCTGTGAAACGGTATTTTTTAGATAACTTGAACTAAATTATATTTTATTCTATACTATGTTTATTGTAGGCAGGATACATTTTGAAATGGTTCATACAGTATTTTAATGATAAAATTTAAACAATTTTTATACTGATCTAGCATAATGTTTTAACTGTTTTGATAATACTGAGATCATAGGCGGATCCAGGATTTCTAGTTAGTGTTGGAGGGGGGGGGGCGGAAACTGAACAAACAGGCTGGGGTCCAAAATGAGAAGGAATTGTTTGTGAATTGTACGTTATGTCATTGTATTATTGTACTTGTAACTTACTGCGTGCGAATTTTTTTTGACATTTATGTATACATTTGAATTTACATGTAAATATCATATTTCATGATAGAAAAAAACCTTTGCTTCGGCAATTTTAGGGGGGTGAGGCCCGCCCCGGATCCGACTATGGAGATTATCCTTAAATCTGTGATGTATTTAATAATTAAAACGCAAGCGATGACAAGCTTATATGTGATACTTATGATTAAGGGTGCTCATTGTAATAGAGTTTTATTGTATGTGATGATATTAAATGTAATTGTAAGTCAATATGTGATAATAATAACTTTGTGATAATTATTATCCTTTGTGATTTTATTGTGATAATTGCAAATGTACCAACATTGCCACTTTAAGTCATGCCATCATTGCTAAGGGACCGCTATGGAAATGACAAGCATTAAGTTCCAAACCGATCTGGAATAATATTGGTCCAAACCGTTTAATTAACCGCCCACTAATCGCGTATGAATATCTGGAAAATGTCATGTAATTAAAACACTGATAATATTGTTCATATTTCTGTCATTTATAATCAATGAACGAGCAAGTTACTGAAATAAATACTCTATACTCGCTTATTATGCGAAATGTCAAATCTCGCAACAATAACAACGGAACTACTTCGTTTAGTCCATTCAATAAGAATATTGGAGGTTCCGCCCGATTGTATTCGTCAAATGAGGAAAAGAGGATTCGTCCAATTGATGATCACCATAAATATAATGAATGTCAGTAGTCACCTTCCAAACTGTTTTGGATCACCCTATATGTAATGAATGCTGACATAGTGCATGTATATACGACTCCAAACCGTTGGACCATCCTACATGTAATGAAAGTCAGCAAAGTTTTGGACCATCCTATATGTAACAAATGCTGACGAAGTACATGTATATACGACTCCAAACCGTTTTGGACCACCCTTTGTGTTATGAATGTCGACAAAGTGCATGTATATATGACTCCAAACTGTTCTGGATCACCCTAAATATAATGAATGTCGACAGAGTAACGCTCCAAACCGTTTTAGACAACATTAAACATGATAAGCATGTACAATGTAAGACCCCAAACCATTTTATATCACCCTAGATATGATTAGCATGGACAATATAAGATCCCAAACCATTTTATATCACCCAAGATATGATTAGCATAGACAATATAAGATCCCAAACCGTTTTATATCACCTTAGATATGATTAACATGGACAATATAAGACCCAAAACCGTTTTATATCACCTTAGATATGATTAATATAGACAATATAAGACTTTAAACTGTTATGACCAACCAGCATATGGTGAACGTCAACTAAGTACGACTCCAAACAATTTTGAACCACCTTACATATGATGAACATCAGCAAATTAAGACTCCAAACTTTATTTTTGGACTCAAGTGTGATGAATATCGACTTCCTATTGAATTCAATTTTTGACATGAGAATATCACCTCCTACATAGTATGATGACTTGGGACAAAATGAACAGAATAAACTCAAAACAGGTTTTGACTGATCTTTCATTTATTTTTGTTCAGTAGCAGTGACATAACTCATTTACATAGCATTTACACAAGTTAAAACAGCAATATCACACATGTACTTGCACAATGTACTGGGTTCCTTTTACTGAGATGAGAATTTGATGAAGGGTTTAACTGAGAGTCTGATTCAGTCTAGTTATTAAATCTTGCCTGTTGATACATGCACAAAATAAATCTTGTATTTCCCTTTTCCAAGTGATATACAAACATGTCAGATTTAACATCCATTAGAGGATGAACACCCATGATTAAAAATTTAATCTGGCAAAAGTATCTCTTCACTAAAATACACTGTTGCTGTAGTTACCTCTCGCAAGCATATAACATTTATTGTCACTAGTCTTAAGTAAGTAAGTAATGGTTAATAGCCAAGTTCTCCTGAAGTAACATGCGAGAATTAATCTAAATTTTTGGTTATCTCTGTCTGAGAGTATTGGTCATTTGCCATTACCTTCAAGTAAACTTTAAATATCTATGAAAAATACTTGACCTCGTATATTTATACATCCTCTGGATAAGGCAACATTAGCAAGTGATATTTAACTGGTACGAAAAGGACACTGAAGTCAATTTGTTTATCATTGTCTCACATCAATTTAATTACTAGTGAAATCAGATATTTCTTGACATCCAGATAAGTTCGTGTTTTATCTAGGTTAGTGGCTAAATGTTTATGTAAATACTCAGATATATTGACATAAACTAGTGAATTTCTCCTAATAATTATGAAAGAAAAATTGACCAAGTGAATGTGAAATGCTTAAATTACACACCAAAAATGCACATAATCAACACAAATCTCAGTTAAATCCTTCTAGACACAATCACAAATGACACATTTAATAATAAAAAACAGTAAAAACATTAATTTAGTGATTTCTGGAAGCAGAAAAGTGTACGCATATGAAAAATCACAACATATATATGAATACACTTCATTCATAACAGAACACAATACACATTTTTAGAAGTTTAGAAATTATTAATGAATATTTTTCATGCCATTACTATGTATATGCCACCTTTCGGGAGCATGAAAACATTTAGTAACAGGCAAGATACTTGATGTGTCTACAAACAGTCTGATACACATGCAGATGATTCATTAAGTGCCCTGAATTTCTGTACGATCAGGACCTAAAAAATATAAGAAGATTAGGTGCTAAACACCTTCCAATCGAAAGACATTAAATCAATCTAATACAAAACAAAGACGAATTCATCTTTGGAACACAGAGACTGTCTTGCAAAATTCCAAGGAAAAAACAAGTACAAAATTCAAGAATATTTCACTAAAAATGGAGTTTGCACAACAAATCCATATCAAATCACATTAAACAAAGAAACAAACTAACAATAACTAAATCCAAAGTAGCATCATCCAACAACCCATGTCAACTTTGCCAAGCACTAGACACATTAGGTACAACAAAATGTTTGTACTCATTGCCTAGTGTATTATAAATTAACACAAAACTGGGCCATCTCTTAAATCTTTAATCCTGGGAATTTTCAGCATCTTAGTTTTCTATCCTAAATCATCTACAATAGAATTGAGTAGGTTCAATAAAATGAATGATACTCAACTTTTTTTGAAAATGCAATACAGAATATTGACATGCAGTGGTGGCAAATGGTTGAGTGCCTAGTTAAAAAATCGCCAAACAGTTAACGACAAAAACTACAAGGGAAAATCATACTTTATTTTCAAATATGAATTCCATGATATAAGGTAAACATTGATTGTATAAAGTATAGAAATCAATTCGTATCTTACAACTTCATACTGTGAAAAATGAAACAAGTGCAGACCCTGATGACTACAGTTTGATAAGTGTTAGCAATAAGTGCTACATGATAAAATTAATCATATAACACAGAGTATCATTCAAAGTGATAAAATACATCCACATGAATTTTAAACTCCTAAAAGCTGTAAATGTGATAAGCTAATGATAAGGAAACTGATTTACACATGAGATTTAGTCTAAAGACAAATGCCACATTCATAGGTTAAAAAACACAATATAATAGTCAAAATGACTCATGAACAAAACAACAACACAATGAAGTACACATATACTCATGGACATCTATGTCAAAATTGCTTGAGTACTTTGATCATGAATCATACAGTGTGTATGTGGGTTTCCTAGTTGGGCATCTCATTAAGACTTTTGAAGAACACACTGCAAGATTAGCTTTGTTAGGAGTAAATGTTTAAATCAAACATTGACTTAAAATACCATTTCTATTATACAGCACTGGAATTGAAGAGAAACACTCAGGAATACAATATAATGGACTGTTTTGTTCAACCAGTTTCTTTCAAATAGCGTATTTACAGCTGAAGCATCATCTTCATCTGTGATCCTGAAAGTGTTACTTATAAAATATGACATCAAATAAATGAATGCAATAATGGTACATTATCATTATCAATGTGAGTAAACAAAATCACTGTACGAATCAGTGTGATGTTATATGTTTCAACTTTTACTATTTATATTGTAATCACAAGTGCCTACTACTTCAAATCACCGTACGATTTATTGTGATACTATATAATTAAAATTGTATGATCTATAGTGATAACCGGAACTTGATTTGTATTTACACCATGATGATACAAGCTTACCATTCTACATACAATTAATGCTTATCAAGAAGTGATGAGATTCATTGCAAATATACAGGTCAAGTAATGAAAATATACAAAATTAAATGATATTTACAAGAATTGTCACCATATCAATGCCAATACGCATGATTAGCTAGAAAATGTCCACAAAACTTACTTAGGTCAATACCATTTTCCAAGCATTTTGACAGTTTTGGGCCTTCTGTAGCTCTCAGTAGGTCATATGCTTTGAGGTGAGAGATATTTGTAACCTGAAACAATTATATCCAGTAGAGTGCAGTTCAGTGAAATACACATTAGGCAATATACATTTTATTAATTTCAACATTCATATGTCTAAGGCCAAAAAAGTAGTTTAATTTCTCAGGCATTTAACCAGAGAAAGTCTCTTATTTAACACCACCACTGAAACATTAAAATCTGTATAAAATATTTCTATTTCCAAGTGTACAAAAATCGTGATCTTTCTTAATAAAAATTTTATGGAAAATAAAAAATGTCGTTTTCCTTCATTGATTATTCTGAAAAAAGTGCCTGAGAAACTTAGTTATTTAAAATAGTTATTTTTGCTATTCAAATAATCAGTCTGATATTAAATATTCATTCCAATCCATAGTGTTAACATATGCACTGATAAAGAAAGAACACATAACACTAGCTCCTGAATGCAAAACCTGATGGGTATTACCAAGCATGCAGGCTTTCATAATGTCGTAAAGTTGTTATGATTGTCTGATATGTATTCATTTTTCAGTGTATTAAAATATTTGTATCATCTTTGATTGATCAACAATAAATACTACAGCAAAATCTATAACTAGCAATGCCACAACATTCAAACAAAATGACAAGTCATGTGAGTCACTTAGGTCTTTAACAGTATCTTCTTCAAAAACCAAAGTATCCTAATCATGACAGAATACATACCTCTTGTAGAATTCATATCAGAGCTTCTTTATACATTACACTCTTGAAATATCTCTCACTATATCTACAATTATTGAAAAGTATTCATAATTATCATGAATCAATAAGTCAAGAACTTACACAAACATCCAAACAAGAACAGTTGTAATTAATTTGGTTAATATATTGACTTAATATCACTAATACAGATGCAGTATTCTAACTCTGTTACCAAAGTAGGCTCATTTATATACTCACAGAGAATCCTTGCTCAGAATACAGATTAAATCTGGATTGGCAATATACTTATATTCTCTCATTACAGAAACAACCGTAAAAAACACTGAAAATAAATGGCAACCTTGCTGTTCTTAGTGTATGAAAAACATCAGTTTTTCAAATATAATTATTATTTTATATACAACACAGAATATGCTTTCTATAAGCTCCAAGGTATTAACTTATGACATTAATTTCAACAACAACAGGAATAGGCACTATAAAAACTTAGTAAATGTGTTTATCAATACTCAGTTTTGACATCAGAATTAACAGTGAAATCTTCTATACTGTTCTTGAGCACTTAGTTCACCAAATCAAATTGGTAGTAATATGTAGACAATTTCTAAAACGACTAACAACTTTGCAACATTAGATTCAGTAGTAATGCCAATGGTAACAGAAATAATGCCACGACTTAACATGGTGGATATTATAAACCTGACTGAGATTTGAACTCCAAACCCTTATTGTTGGTCAGTATCATCAACCACTTACCAATCACACTGAACTTTTAGTGTGAAAAAAAAATAGTGATACTAACCTCATAATCCCTTCATCCAACATCTTTGATTCTTTAAAAGTGTTACAAAAATCATTCTGTAACAAACAATGAATTCATCTTGTTAAGCTTAAGTTTGGAAAATCATAACATCATAACTATAACATTTGTGCAAGAACTTGATGGTGAAAACAGTCAATGGTGAACAATAATTATTTCACATTAAGGAACAGTATTGTCATATCAATTAAGTTAAATTATTAAGTTAAGTGTTTTATACTGTAATATAACATTTCTTACATTACCTACCAGGCATTTTTCACATAGAAATGGCTCTGGTGAATCATCTTTATCCCTTTGTATGCACTCAGGATGGAACCACAGCAAACATTCCCTACATTGCCAACATATTCTGAATTTTAAAAATACATTTGTTAGATATGAGAAAAACAATAAAAACATTATCAACACCTTTAAGCTCCTAAAAGAAATCTACTGCATAATAAGAAAGTACTATCAATCAATTTTGTAAATTCTTAGTAAATAGCTAGATGTCTAAATGGTGTACAAGTAACATTGAAACTGTACAAGAGGAGCTAGTACAATTGACTAATACAAAGCCAGATAGAGGAATGAACAAACAGTTTGAGAAACAACAAAAAATATGAACCTTTTGTTATTATCTTTGGACATTTGATTTAGTGAAAGTGTCAAGTAACCATGTTTTATCATTTTCACATTTACATACTTACTAATTTAAAGCTACAGAAATACTTTTTTTAATTAAAACTTTTATCTACAAATGAATGTGATAACTATTGATCCTTGTAATAAATCATATACTTGTTTTCTTTTATGTTTGAAAGGGAGATAATTATTGAAACTTATGCACCTTGTCAAAAAAGGTTATGTAGTAAACAATGAGGAACAACTATTTCAAGTTTAAAGTGAATCACTCACATGATAAATAAGTTAGAGTGAAGTATATTTTACTACACCAAAACTTTAACATATCATCTGAATACACACCTCAGGGTGAGTTTGTTAGCTCCCTTATAGCTTGAACTAGGCGAGAGTTATGCACCTTTTAACCGGTGATGTGGATGACAACTGTGCCAAATTTAAAGTTAATCCCCCAAGTGATTAAGAATTAAGAAGTAAAAACTATTCATATTTCCATAGAATTTCATGTTTTACAGGACAATAACTCCCGCAATATTGATGCAAGAGACAAACTGGTAAAACGTTCTTAACCTTGGCAGATGGATGAACAGTCGTTTGCCACATGCAGCAACAATGGTAGATGTCAGGGGTATACTAAATACATACAGAAACCTTTATTTTTCGTAGTTAGTCAATGACTTAGACATTGTTTCATATAAATGTTTTAATGGTATTTTAACTCTACGCATATGCTAGTCTGGTGCCCAGATGTCAATGTTTCATTCACTTAATATTTGGTTCCTTGCAGTAACTATAAATCTGTGACCTTCTTCAAGAATGCATTCAATGACCCCAGTCCATTCTTGGGTAATAAGATGACAATAAAACGGTGTATTTATGGCTGTCATTAATAACTTACTGGCTGTCGTCTGGCTTCTTACATAAGCAATATTCATACTTCTTCTTCTTAATGACTGGGAAATATGAAAAGGTTGGGCTTCTTCTCTGCAACAATTATTTATACAAAATTGGTACAACTGAGTAGGTCATGTGATTTGTAAAATAATGAGTTACTGTATCAAGTATTCAGCTATAAATGTGAACAGCAGCTTTTAGTGTCTCTCAAAAAAGACACTGGTTCATCATCACAGATATGATAAACTCCAATATTACAACTTAAGTTGTTAAGTTAACATTACCACATTCCTTCAGCTTTGAATTATTAATTGAACATTGCCTATCCAAAAATCAGTCTAGAGTACATAACATAAAAATTACAACACTGAAACTTTGATACTTTTACAACTCCTACAGTCTAATATAGACAAATAATATAGAGTACAATATGACTGAGTGATGGCATACATACTTTTCCCCTTGTTTGTCTCAAAGGCATGGGATGTTCCGTATGAGTTAGACAAATATCTTCATCTGTTGGTACATTAATGTTCAAGTTTTCACTGTCAATTTCTTCATCAGCTGGTACATTAATGTTCAAGTTTTCATTGTCAATATCTTCATCTGTTGGTACATTAATGTTCAAGCTTTCATTGTCAATGTCTTCATCAGCTGGTACATTAATGTTCAAGCTTTCATTGTCAATATCTTCATCTGTTGGTACATTAATGTTCAAGCTTTCATTGTCAATGTCTTCATCAGCTGGTACATTAGTGTTCAAGCTTTCATTGTCAATATCTTCATCTGTTGGTACATTAGTGTTCAAGCTTTCATTGTCAATATCTTCATCTGTTGGTACATTAATGTTCAAGCTTTCATTGTCAATATCTTCATCTGTTGGTACATTAGTGTTCAAGCTTCCATTGTCAATATCTTCATCTGTTGGTGCATTAATGTTCAAGCTTTCATTGTCATTGTCTACATATCTCCTGGCATTGTAGTCAATAAAAACTGAATTTTATAAAAAGCCTCAAGTATTAATGTTTGAAAATTATTGATTTGATATGTAGCAAATAATGTTAGCAGGGTTGTTAAGTTATTAGTGTTTCTATTAAAAAACTGTTTTCCATGAATGTTCCTTTCATCATAATACAGTGAGGCAAATTTGTACTGTCATAAATTTGTCTTCATCAGTAGGCTAATGTATATTTTCTGTAAGCTCTAGAGATGTAATTCAAATTGAGTTGTCAGATTTCCATGAAATTCATATTGTCTGAAGATCTTCATGACAGAAAGTGTTTCACTTAAGCATTTTCAAAAATATTTTTTCTATCTTGAGTATTGACTCTTTGAAGTTTGTATTGGAGTCTGTGAAATCATTTTTTCAAATGAACATGTCAATAGCCAAAAAACTTACAACTGCAAAACTAACATATAGCTAATTAATTTTAAAGCACAAAGTAGGAATAAGCAAAATTTTAATAAACTAATCAGTTCATTTGTTTCTTAATTACTGAATATTATTAATAAGTTCATTTGTTTCTTAATTACTGAATATGATTACCAACCCCCTTCTAACAAAAGTTGTCTGGCTAAGTTTTAACGCTGTGGAGTAACTTCTTCCCTTGGCCATTTGAACATCAAACTGTCACCTTGTTGGAATTTTTAGCGAGCTGAAACAACATCAAATATATAACAAATCAAACAAAAGGAAACCATTGGAAACTGGAATCACACACTGATATATAAACATTACCAGACATCAATTTCATTTAAATTAAGTAAGCAGGAAGGACAAAACAGCTCATTGACAATGTGTTGAATATATTCTGTACAAATCATTTAGAAGGGGCATAATGAGATAACAAACTCCATAGTATTAATATTTGTAACAGCTGAAGCAAGAAGTATCATAATGTTAGATCTGTTTCAATTACCGATAATTGCTTTACATGGATGGTTTATGATATCGCTTCCAATTTCCAGCTATTTCTTTACCTGCATACAGTATAGTCCACATGACGATCCATCAGTCTGTTTAGCATGCTGCACACTGTCTAAACTTCAATCATCAGGTCTAACAGTTTCTAGACCTTCTCTGTATCTACTGTTCATGAAAGAGCTAAATAAATTAGAGAAATACAAACTGTAGTTAAAGTGATACATAGAAGCAAACATTTGTGATTCATATATATACTTATATATACTCAAAGAACAAGGCCAAATATTCAATTAAAAATAACAAGAACAGGATAATTGGATTTGTTTTTTTCTTTCAATTCCAAATAAATATAAATGCCATATATAACAAAGTTTGCGAACCACTTGATGCCACAAATATGTAACAAATTAGCAAGTAAAAGGCGGATTCAATCATTTGTTGCAAAGGCATTTAATTTCTAAAGATTAATTAATCATGATTATTATCATTATTATACCAAAGTTATAGAGCAATCTTTCCACATGCACTGTATGTTGAAGTGCTCTATAATCATGTAGCAAAACGGATACAACATGTGAGAAGAAGAAAACAGAGAGGTTATAATACAAGGAAATATACAATAACTATATAACATTTTGCACTTATAAAACATTTCATCACAATAACATAAAATAACTTTTTCATAAAGTAAATAAAGTAAAGAAACACAAGCATACATAGGGACCTATCAGATATAAGCCAAATTGAGTTTTAAGATAGAACAGTAAGTACTTCCACTCCTGCAAGGGGGTACTCATCTAGTCATCATTCACACTGGCAACAAGAGAGATAAACGTCAACAGTTAATCTACAATACCTGTTGTGTATTATGTGTTTTGCCAGCAAGGCTCTTGTTAAAAAATTCAATATGGACATTGCACAGGTTCCGTATACTATGATACTTACAATCATCTGTGAAGAAAATTCTCTCTCCCTATATGCAATTCTCCAAGAGGGTTCATGTATGTAATACTTTTCTTACTTGGCTGTACAATCTGAAATAAAACATAGGTTGATATTTTAATCTTTTGTGGTAGTTAATTTCAGAAGTTGAAATATTCATTAGGCTAACCAAATTACATGTTGAATAAATTACAAATACAAAAATGCATAATCAACGTTGACATACTGATCTGGTTGTTTGCATTAGTTTTCAACGCCTGACATTTTTCAGACATATTTGGAGCAAGAAGGAAGGTTTATCTCACCAATTTTCTGGAACATTCATTTAGGCTTGTAACCAGTGTTTACACTATTTAGTAAGTGTAAACCTTTGTCTAGCTACACAATGTAAATGTGTTCACTGATTGAAGACAATTTTTGTCCAGGAAGACAAGTGTCCCTACCGAGGGCCAAACAGGGGTCCTTTTGGACCGGCTAACATATTTAACATAAAACTGTACAATTAAATTGTAAATAAAATTAATGGTCTTCATACCACTAAGGTCCAGTGACTATGGTTTTCATTAACTACTCCAATAATGATTTCATAAGTGGACAGCTGCACCTAGAAATAAAACAGAAATGTAATAGTATCAGAACATGGTAATATCTACTAACAAAATGATCCTTATAACAGATATCTTCATTTTGCCAGTATTATATTATTGAAAATGATTATACATTTGGGTCTTGCCTGCTTGGAGAATTTATATTAATTCCAAAACAAAAAGCAATCACATCAATATATAAGAAAAATGTTGTTACCAACGTTATAATATTGTTCATGATTTCACACATCAGGAATGCACTTGATTAACATAATATAGTTATATAACTATGAAGACTGTATTGTTTTATTAAATACCAAAACAATTGACTAAAATGATTATCAAATATCATGATGCAAAGGTTAAGCATCCAGACTTCTAGTCTAAAGGTCAAAATCCCAGGTTAACCAGGCTCTGATCACTGATTTCACGATCTTGTCATTTGGACGTAGTATTAGTGTAGTGTCACTCTAGTGTGATTAATATAAGCTACATGAACTTGTTTCACAAACGAGCCAATTAAATTAGTATAAACCAAACTATATCAGGAGTTATAATCTGATCATGGTGAGAGAACCGTCAGACTGACAATGATCAATATTTGAGAAATAAATGGTCTTACCATTGGCTTCCTTAAAATGTTTTTTTCTGGAAAATCCAATTCCGCATGAGACAAAGCCTGTCTTGGTGATGGTCAGATCTTTATGCCATGTAGAAGATCTGAATTTCTGTTATATTGGATAATGACTTAAATGAGCTCAATGTTTCGGTGAAATGGTTAGAGAAATAAACAATTCAAATTACCTCTGTCCACCTCATCTGTCTTAAAGGGAACCTTGTTAGGAAACTGCAGTCCATTTCTAGCCTGACCAGTTGTGTTTAATCTAGGCTTCTATGACTTTTTGTCGACAGGCAATGAACAAGAAGCTAAAACAGGGCAGTTTCGTCTTAACTTTTCCAATACACCACACAAGCCCTCATTCATCTCCTGAAGTACGCGATCATTTTCAAGATTATACATCAGATTTCTCGCCTCATTTAACATTTCTAAACCCTGGACTCTCAGATTTACATTTCGCTTTGAATTTAAGGGTTCTTTCTCGATTGCTATATCATCTTTATATACCATATCATCTAAGCTGAAGCATGCGAAATCTCTGTAGTGCTTGGGAAGGGTTTCCCATGATATTCGTGATTAAAACAAGGATGTGCTTACATGGTCATCCTGTTTTATAAAAGTCCTCACATTCACAGGAGGGGCCATGAGGATCTACAAAATATGTTCTGACTTTAAATTGGGTTCCATCATTGATTGCCTTGATCTCATTAGTGTACACCTGATTTATCCTTTGCATGCACTCTTTGATAAAGTTGTGTGGCCGATCATGTAAAAATTTTGGAACATTTTGATGGTAAACTCTTGATGAGCTGCGGCACAAAACATTGTGACGTATGTACCTGATACAATAGAAAGAAGTATGAGCGTAATATATCCTTTTTCTTGAAATACCATGGTTTGTGGAGCAATTACTCCGGCAATAATGGTGCATGAATTATGCACCTCATCATAAGTAGTGTGTAAACAACTATTTTAAGTTTGAAGTGAATCAAGTGATAAATAAGTTAGAGTCAAAACTATCCATTTTGCATCAACTTCAGTGTTTAATGGGCACTAACTCATACAATATAGGTACAGGAGTTTTGCATCTTATCACAAGTGAACAACTATTTCACATTTGAACTGAATCCCTCAAGTGATAAAGAAGTTAAAATTAGGAAAGCTCCATTACCCTTCAAATAATTGCGCTAAAAAGTATGTGATTTTAAGTTTTAATGATGTAGTACATAATAGTTATTTTGATCACTATGCATACAGTAATAGTTCAACATATCATGTTTACACTATGATTGATTTAACCTGAACATTACCTATCAATGAAGACTTTCTGAAACATCTTCAATATGGACATGACTTATACAATTCAAGTAGAAAACCAAAGTAGTTTTCATGGTTCAAAGTCAAATCACAGAAGTCGAATTTTGACTGCAACAAACTACCAGAACATGATTCAAACACAAGTGCTCTTATTTCTCATATACTGGTGTCTTGGTGTACTTTGGCTCTATTGAACTATCATATGACAGTATGGAAAACATTGAACAGTGTAGTCAATTCATCAATGTATTTCAAGAATTATTGGACACTAGTGTAATATTTGCATTGATATCCAGTATGAATGTAATGTTCCATTAATAAATACCAATGTACATACTGTTCCTCATGATCAGGTTCATAACGGTCAACTGGAGCCAACGTCATGGCCACCAGGGTCTTACCACCACCATTCTTCTTCAGGTAGTGGTGTTTAAATATCTTGTTTAAACTCTAAACTCCATTGGTGATAGTAACCCTCACCTGCATCATCTTTCCCCAGTAGCATCTTGCCCATCGCTAAAAGAAAGACAAACAAGACCTATCACTAATAGAGGTTACTATAATTCATGTAAAAATTTTATAGAAATCTTAACGCAATGATCATTTCCATCAAATTAGGATATACTTTCTCTACTTTCAAAATACACAGTCTCACATATTTCTGTATAATCTGCTGTATAATCACAAAAATGCTGTGTCCAACATTGTACAAGGGCAACACCCATTGAGTTGCTCATATAATAAGTGCAATTGAAATTTGACACCATTTCAATATGAAATCCAAAGGCTTTTGTACTTTTTATGTGGTACACTTCAGCCTGTATGTATTTTAGGATTATATTGGACACAGAAATATATGTTATACTGTATACATGGTAAAGTATGGGAGTTGGAGGAAAATTTCTTGACCTACTCATTTTTTGGCATTTATAGTACAAGGAAACAATACTTTTTAACTTCTCAGCACTTGATATGTAAAGTTTATCTAAAAACCTTCAGTATAGGAGAGAAGGCTCTTTGTAACTGCGGTGTTTTTCTCTTAGATGTTAATACATGTAAATGTATTAAGTCATTTATTTTTGCGTTTAAGTAAACCATGTTATTTCGTTTTCTTTATTTCGTATCCTTCTTTAGTTTTTGTTCATGTAGGAACGATAATTCTGATTGACCATACCTTGTGAAATTGAACACAGGTCTGAATAAATATATTTAAAATCAAAGGTATGTATCTCTGAGGTGATGTACAATCACCATACATATACAATTCAATATATCCACTGCATTAATTATGTTAAACACATACAAAATGTACAATCAATAGAGTGAAGTAAGTTATATTTTCAGAAAACCATACTTTTATAATCATGAATAAAGTTTCCTAATTTCTGAGCAAATTTGCATAACATATGAATTTTTGTAAGTTAAGTGCAATTTTTCGCTTAGTTTCTTCTAAAAACTTGGTGAATTTTTGATTTAATAATAATGTTTCAAATATTTAGTTCTTAATTCTCTGCAATTAGGACAAATAAGTATAAAGGGGTATTCATTTTCAATTATATTACAGTGTAACTTCTGAAATCTGAACACCCATGGGACCGGCCAAAAAGTTTGGATTTTGGAAGTTTCCAGAATTCAGAAGTTTGGAGTAACCTAGACCGAATGAACAGTTTAACATCAGTGGTTCATGTGGTTCTTTGTGGAAGTGTAATGAGCCATTACTCTTTGTGCAGTACATTAATAGTTACTCTTGGACATGACCAAAAAGACATTTTATTTTTATTGCTAATTAATAACACTCTATTTACAACACTGTAATTACGCTTTAATCTCCAACGATATTTTGATTCAAATGTCGCAATTCAAATTTGATAGCAATCATCAACTGATCAAGTAATCATCACCCCATAAATTTACCAATATCTGTCTCTGTAATTATCTTAATATCTTTGCATTAATTGTATGACAGATTGTCATTATAATGCGTGTCAAAAAGGGAGCCCCGCTAATTAGTAAACTACTGATAGACAATGAAATCTGCCGTGGGGCTTATAATCTCTTGTCAAGTAATTGGTCACACATTTTGCAGTGGTTGGATTTTGGAAGTAATGCAAATGCATTGATATCAACAAAATATTGTGAAAAATGCGTACAGAATTCAGAAGTTTCGGAATTGGGAAGTTAGATTTACATAGAAAGCAGAAGATTAAATTTTGGACCAAGAAAATTGTTCAGATTTTAGAAGTTTCCGGATTTCAGAGGGTGCAGATTTCGGAAGTTACACTGTATTATTATTACAGTAAATGCATATTCTTTCATTTCTAGGTGTTTTATTGTAGTGTTCACATTCTATAGCAACATGTGCATCACAGGTAAACACACCTGAGGATATTGACCCAATGCTGGTTTTATTTCTATGTTATTCTGTAGAATTGCTTCAAATAAGAACATATTTGTCTTTAAGAACATTATCCAAAGCTTACATTAAAAATGTGTTTGTGGAACGAAGTTTCACACACTATAAAGTCCTGTTACTTTTAATGTATGATGTTACCTTCAAATACACTCTCCAAAGCATTGATCTCCCTCTGGTCTAAATCACACATAAATGATTCTGGGCTCCAGGTAGGATTCCAGGATTTTATCACTTGTAATGCCTCACTAATATCAGCGCTGTTGTCATGGCCAACAATAAACGAACCAACCAACATGTACCCCATGTTTGACATGGCCGAAAGAAAATACAACGGAAGGTTGTACTTCATGGTCTTATATGTGCCGTCCATCAGCACCATCTCCTGGCCATACCAGCAGAGGAGTCTCCTTTGTAAAGCTGTTTGATGCACAAACAGTAGAGTTGATAGGTTTCCATCATCATCAATACTCCTATGATTAAAACACGTAGAATAACATAGTGATTGCTAAAATAACAAACAAGGTGATTGAAAGTATACATCAAGATGAATTTTCATACATCAACAATAGGGAGTGAATAATGAAGTCAGTATACTGGTGTATAAAAACACATAAAAATAATATAAGGTCATAGATCTATGTGTTAAAATGAAACACTAGCACACATTGTCAATGCATGCATCAATGTATCAGATATTTGTTGCCAATTTACTTAAGTTTGTGTTTAAAAAGCATTTTAAATTGCAATATTAGTGCTACTGACAACATATCTAATAGGGCTGTATATATTTAATGTATGTGTTTATAGTAGTTTGTATGCCTGTCAGCCTGATTAGCTCAGGTGGTAGAGCAGCTGACTTGCAAGCAAGTCGTGGGTTTGAGCCCCGCATTGGTAAGTTTATTTTCTGCCTTGTATTACATCTATTTTAACACCAAATCTTGTGATGTTGAAAATATCAGGACCAAAAACTATAGGTCGCTTGACAATATATACTGAGTATATATGCAATATGTACGCCCTGCATCTTTGAGTTATGGCATCACACAGAAGTGTTGACAGACAGACGATGTGATTACTAAAGAGCACCCACATAAATAGTTATTCTGGTATATCGGTTGTAAGTTTCAACAGGCCAGTGGCCAGTAAATTATCTGATATAACTGTGTAGCACTGTACTTTTCAAAACAGTGAACAATAAAACTTACACAGGATGAAATAAAAATCTGTCTGCTGGCTTTGCCATTTCCCATTTATTAATTTGTTGGATCAGTTTTTGTTGGTCATCATCTGTAAAGCTAAACACCACATTCAACCATTTATCTTAAGTTCAGTGAAACTGAAGAATAAAAAGGCAAAGTTTTATCATAATTCCTAACATGCAAACAGGGCATATCAATCCTTAATAACAACTAAATCTTAGACATCCGTCCTACTTGCCCAACTGAACTTTTTTATTTTCAAGTGGTGAAAGAACATCTCCTTGGGTACTGCTACAATAACCCATACAAGATTGGCAGAAGTACTAGTATTTAGGGCAACATGTCTGCGACTCCAAATGGATTTTCTGACAGGTACACCTACATGAACAAGAATGCTGACATACCACAAATTACACATTGGGATACACTTGGTGGATTAAAACATACATAGAAAATTATCAATTTGCAGTTAACTTTTTTATAGAGGTTAATGCATGTTCATGCATTGAGATGTTGTACTATACCACCTACACAGCCAAATTTTAAGAACGCAAGGGCAATAATTCATAAGTGCCTGGGTGATTTGTACTGTCATCAAACTAGGCCAAGATGTAATGCCCATACACATTTGCATCAAGTTCGGTGAACATCTGATTAAAACTGTTTGACTTAGTGACCTGACATGACTTAGTTGGTCATTTTTGGACAATGGAAGGGTCATAATCTAGATGAGCTCAAGATGATTTGAGCTGGCATCACACTTGGCCCAGACAGTAAGTTCATAAACATTTGCATCAAATTGTGTGAAAGTCATATTATAACTGTTTGACTTAAGAAAGTGGAGAAGGCTTATTTCAAACAATTCAATAACCATTATCCAGACGGCAATTTGTGTGAGCAGTTCTCCAACCTTTCAAACATATTATGCCAATAAACATTTCCACAAAGATTTATAAATATCAAATTTAACTGCTTCACTGAGAGAAGGGGGCACAATTTGGATGAAGCCCATATGTCAAGGTAGTTCCAATGATATGACCCTCTTTTGACAGACATACAAAAATGTGTTTTGCAATGATGGTGACTATGAAAGCCATATGATGCGACAATTGTTCATGTCCAAAGATGCAGCGTAAAAATGAAATCCGTATCGTTTTTAGATTATAAAGATAGAGACGTCATTTCAGCTCATTAATGGAAAACATTTTAGGACATAATTTACTTATTTTACCTATTGATAGGAGTATTAACAATCATAGGGTGTATTTTACTATTCATCAACCCAAAATATACGCCATATACCACTTTCTGGCTTTAAACATTATGAATGACAAAGACATTGTCTAAGACAAACAATCATGTCACTCTAACGATCATGTCTTCAAAAGTAGCTCTTTTGTCAAAATCAATGTACTAACACACAGAGAGAAAAGATTCTACTCATATATCACATGATACTGAAACAGGAAAGATAAAGAGTCAATGATAAATGAAGGGCATTCAGATAGTTCTGGTATGACTAATCTAGTCTGCTTGATTTTGATGGTCGCTTCTTTAATTTCTGCTACAATAACAATCATGGCGTATTACTTATTTTTTAATTGTTCATTAACTCGCAGTAACACTAAAAAACAATTAATGAAATAAGCCAAAAAATGTATAAAAACGAAGCCAAAAGCTTGATGCTTGTGAACTTTTTTGATGGGAATTTATTAGATATTTCATTATGTTACGACAAGAATTGGTTATTAACCTAAATGAGAAGTGAAGTAAAGTTACACACTCACTTACACACAAGAGGAAACAAGCAATCACCAGCAACTTCATTCTAAGAATGTAATATCTACTTCATGAAGATTAATTGACAAATTTATAGGAAGACGACAGGCATGGTGGGTGCAAGTTCAGTAAGTACTGTGTTGGAAATACAGTGTTTGCTTTTAGTTACATGTTAAGCATTTTTTATCACTAAATACTGATGACACAGTTAATATCATAAGATGGGACACATTGCACACATAAAGTATCTTAAAATCATCATTTCTTTTGAACTTTTCTATTTATAGTAGTGTCTTTACATGTGAAACTTGTTCAGCCATATCATCTGAAAATTTCAGGTCTTTTTACTGTTTTTCTTACGAAACTTATGAATGCCATACCATACATTTTAACACCCCTGGTTTAAAGCAATGCCGAGTACATATGATTACGTATGTCCTGCATTGTCGGTTTCAGGCTACCCTTTTGACAAAGGAATCTTGTTCTTTCTTCAAGAATACCTTAAGCAATGTCTTAACCTCATCCACAGATTGCACACCCTCTTCTTTTACCAACCTCCTTATTTCACGAATAACAGTTTTGTGGAGTGGTTGAATCAAGCATCCTGCATCAATGTAACATTCTATAATTAGTAAAGTCATTCACAAACATCATACATGGAGTATCATAAGCACATGCATGCAATGTTGCACGAATAATTACATACACTGGCTGAAGTCTATATATGAGCACCATTCACAAACATCATATATAGAGTATCATAAGCACAAGCATACAATGCTGCATGAATAATTACATGCACTGGCTGAAGTCTATATATGAGCATCATCTTGCTGACACAAAGTAACATCATATAATTCATAAGTCGAACCATAAAAATTATCAACCATAAGAATTATTCCAAATTTTCACATGCTGCTGTTTGTTTACATAAGACAATTCGTCGAATACCCCCTTCATTCATAACCTAAAGACATGGGCTAAACTCTTGACACGTGGATTCGTCCAGCATGATGTAATCTTCTGACTTCTGTATAAAAAACACATTTGAAAAATGTAACAAGAACAGCATAAACAAGTAATACAGAACAATGTAAATACCACCTCAGTGTCTAGTAATCAGCTTGTGATAGGTTTTTAATAAATCAACCAGTGAACTGCTATTTGTATGTCCTGAAAATAGGAAAATAAGGAAGAAAACCATAGGGCTGCTATAAGTACATCCTCCCTTAAGCAGACTTACTGTTTGACAAATCACATAAGCCATACACAAGAGAAGATACACAAATGCATTAAGGTGAATTCCCTTATGAAATATTAGCAACATGGTAAAATACTGCAATACGTCTGATGTGATATCTATACAAGTTAAATGTGATGAGGGGAAAAGGTTTCAGCTCCTTCTTTATAATGCCTTGTGTATTAACGTGTTGCTGGTTTAATTTTCCAAACAAGTGGCATTGGTATTCTTGTACTGTTCATATCTACGTAGACACAACTTCCTGCAATAGTGACCATCTCATGAAACCTCACAAAAATATTGCTTGCCTACCTATAAAAATTTATCAAAGCTGCAGAAAATCCTGTTTCTATGGCAACTGTATAATGTACAAAACTTGTTATACAGCTAAAATACTTTCTAGACAGAAGCGTGAAGATTTTTAAAAAGAATTGCTTTTAATAATCACTTATTACTGAGATATGTCTCTATCAGTGATGTTGTTAGATCAGGCAAAGGCAACTATTAATAATCCAGCCCCAGCTATATAGTGATGCAAAAAAGAGAACTTTTTAATCAATAATGCATGCCATGATTCCAATGACTATAGGCTTTATGGTCTATGAAGAACATTAGTGGTATGCATCATTTGTATGATGATATATAATATTAAATAAGTTTCAGGAATTTTTTCACAGGTAAGGGAAGGGGCCTTTTTCTTAATTCTGGAATACTGTATGATTTTAACAATTTTTGCTGACGGGGAGACGCCTATAAATGGCCTATAGAAGGAAAAACCCTGATGTTTTATAAAAAGAGGGGGATGTTAGTGAACATGATTATTTATGTGTTTATTTACATAAAAAAAAACAAGTACAGTAAAACCTCAATAATGAGATCACCTTTGGGACCTAAAAAATCATCAAAATAATGAAGTCGTCTTGATATCAAGTTGATTTATAGGGAGTTATTGAAAGCTGGTTGTAAAAAGGTGGTAGTTATAATGGGGTGGTCATAATATTGAGGTGGTTGCTATTTAAGGTTTTACTGTAACGGTTGTAACCTATATATAGAGTGGATAAAAAGGGGGGAAATTCAAAATTAGCATCAAGACAATTGATCTATTCTGAAGTATGAGTTAAACTCCTAAATAAAGAAGTATAATGATGTTTTAACATGTAATATATTACTTTTACTGTATAAAGCACAAACTTGAAAATTTCTGATTGTGTTTAATTGAAGAAATGATAAGAAAAATTTGCAGCCCGAGTGAGAAATCTATACTTGATATCATGAATAAGGTAATTCATATAACAACTAAGGTAAAATGACATTAAAAAAGATTATTTGTTTAAGTATTATACATTTACAGGGGTATAGTAAAATATTTTATCTTTTTATGTTTGTATTGTCCAAAATTCACAACAATTGGGCTACATATGCACACATGTTTGGACCTGGGGACTTAAATTTTATCTGTCATATGACAAGATTTTATATTTGTTTCTAAGGCTTGGGAGACTAAGCGCTGAACTGCCCTGTTTGGGTTGAGAATATTCTCAAAGTTGAAGGTTAAGTTTACCACGGCAGCTTTTAGCTCATGTCAGTGTAGCAGTAGGTGACAGTTTGACTTTGGTGTCTACAGTCACATGATCTGGCTGCCTATCTGCCGCCTTGCTTCATTCAACGCCTATATGAACTGGGCTCCAAAATAGTTTTATGGGAGTTTACACTGGATAAAAATGGAATTTTAGGTACAGGTCAGCTTTAAAAAATAAATGACCAATAAAAATAAAAAAAATGACCTACCCGTTTTGCAGAGCTTGAATTTCTACATTAGACATAAAAGATTCTCAGTGCCATATCATGGTGGACATAGTAAAGGTTAATCAGCCCCTAAGTATTCAAACTTATATGTTTATGGGTGGATTTGATCTACATGATCAACTTTTAATTAAATATAGTGTAAGGCCTGACATAAAGAAATAGTGGCATTACCTCTTGAAGTCTTCTAGTTGATGTTGAATTGTGCACTAGTGAACATTTACATCCCGGTAATTTATGAGGATGTCTCGGCCACATCAACAAGAAGAAAGAGTTACCATCACATTGACTTTCACTTGGGACTTGTGAAACAATCAATTTGGGGTATTCAAATATATTTATTTGGGACCTTCACGTAATGTTGGTCCCTGGGGGTTAGAGTAGATCCTACTAGTGGGTACCTGCCTCGGATTATTATAGAACTCCCTGTTGGCCGAATATAACATACATCGTGTATTACCAGTGTAATGGTCAACACACGTACAAAGATAAACAAACTCGATTTGTAAACCAGAAGTTTTTGTCCAAAAGCACCTGCACTATTCAAAACAGAGAAAATGAAACTTCAGCAAAAGAGAAAATTAGTGAAAATCAAAAAATAACAAATATACTCAAAATTTTGGGGGTAACTAATGGTTTAACTAGTTGCCGGAGTAGATCTAGTAGTAGTGGTGGTGTAGTAGGAGGAGGAGAATGTCGACTTGTAGACCTGCATTGAAATCTTTTTTTCTGTGTTCTTTGTTTAATTCACACCCAGACATCGTAACTGGAACCCAACCAATGCAGATGACCCATGTTCAAACTTATTAAAGATATCATTAAGGCAAACATTAAGACAAGGTTTGGTGAACATCCAATCAAAATGGTGACCACTAGAATATTAAGAAGGTTTTCAAGTGATTCAACCTGATGACCTAGTTTTTTACTCAAGATGACCCATATTCAAACCTGTCCAAGATATCATTAAGGCAAACATTAAGACAATGTTTGATGAATATCCAATCAAAACTGTGACCACTAGAATGTTAACAAGGTTTTCCAGTAATTTGACCTGGTGACCAAGTTTTTGACACCAGTTGACCCTATTCAGGATATCATTAAGACAAATATTCTTACAAGATTTGGTGAAGATCCAATCAAAGCTATGAATAGTAGAATGTCCAGTGATTTGACCTGGTGACCTAGTTTTTTGGCCCCAGATAACTCATGTTTGATCTTGTCCAAGATAACATTAGAGCAAATATTCTGGCAAGGTTTTCCAGTGATTTGACCTGGTGACCTAGTTTTTGACCCAATATAGCCCTTTTAGAACTTGTCTGAGATATCATCAAGACTAAGCCACTGACCAATTTTCAAGGGCCTTTGATGAAACATGTGTCTTCTAGAGTGTTCACAAGGTTTTTCTTCCATTAGACCCAGTGACCTAGCTGTTGACCCTAGATAGCCCTTTTTCTATCTCCTTTGAGATATCATCAAGACTGACCAATTTTCAGAACCCTTTGACCAAAAAAGAGTGTCCACAAGGTGAATGCCGACACCATACGATACACACCGGACACACACGGACCCTGTACAGAGACCCATCAATATAGCTCACTCTGAGTACTTTGTGCCAAAAGTGTGATTGTCAACGGCGAACAAACCAAAGTTTTATAAAAATCCAACAACAAAAAGTGGCACACACAAGATTTTGTCCGCAGATGTGCATACAAAATCGTTTTAAATACAGTGCAACCTCTCCAGAGCAACACCATTTGGGCGAAGCATAAAATATATTGTTGTTGAGAGGTTGATGCTCAAGAGAGATTAAATTAATAGTTAAATCATACAATGTGAAAAAATCATGCTGTTGTTGAAGGGGGGTTGTTGTTCACGAGAGGGCTGTTCTGCAGGGGTTGCACTGTATATTTTATCTTTCATTGAATCATTCAAGTTTTCTTATATATATATATCTGTAGCTAAATGTATTTTAAAGCAGCAGGACATTTTTTTTTCATGAAATACTTTTCTTACTGATAGGACTCTATAAAGATACCTAACTAATGAAATTGTATTTTATTTTACAAAATCCATGACTGTACAAAAGAATCAGCATTGTCAGAATACAAAATTATTCCAATAAAATATTATCTCATTCATTGAAGTAAATTCATTGGTAGTAAATTGCTTTGTGTAAAAATATTTTTTAATTTTATATATTTATAGAAAAAATGTTCTGCAGCTAAAACGTGCTCAAGTAAAAAATTAATTTAGCAAGATAATTTGATGTTTTCAACACAAATTTTTGACTTGAAGTTATAATTTTACAAGAAATACACAGCTTTTCAAAGAAAATAAGGTACAAATAATACAAATATAGTTATAAAATACTTTCAAAGTGCTCAAACTTAAGTTTTTTCGTGAAACTGGGGCCAGACTCTCAACTGGGTTGAGAAAGTAGAGGGGTAATGATAGCCGATAGTATCGATTAATCACGATATCAAAGGGAACAATAGTCTATACATGTTTAAAAATATAATAATCAAATTATTGGTCTGTCTAAATAGATAGGATTGCTTGTGCGTTTGCTCTTGCATGTAAGTGCTGAATCAGACAAGACAAGCTTAACTTTCCTAACCAAACCATCAGAGTCAGTAAGTGTATAAATGATCCTAGCAGATTCAACTGATTGGTGCACTGCTACATGGAACGGGGACCAGTTCAATAACTAATTATAATACAAATGTCCGGCCTGTTATCATCTATCCGTCAATCTCTCCAGATTAGAACAACAAAAGTTATGATTTTCAAGAAAAATCTTAATAGATAGGAAACTGTAGCTGCATACATAAATGATCATTTTTTATTTGAAAGGATTGTTAGAATTTTCTACTCATAAAATTTAGATGGATAGATTGTGTCATGAGTTGCAGCCTCAGACCAGAGTGGACAACCACAAATCTCTGGTTTCATTGTTACAGATCATATCACATATTAAGAAAGACAGTGTTAGGGTTGATTGAGAAAGATTGAAACTGTTATTTGTTGGTGTTAAAACTTAAATACTGACAGTTCAGTGAAGTTTTTTTAGACATTGAGCATGTTACTAAATAATGAAAGTTATTCATGTATTTGACTTTTGGCTCTAATAACTGGCCATAAATCATTCTGCGATACGGTTGAGTTAAAATTATTGTGTTAAAAATGTTTTACTTTTCCTGGATATGTCATGCAGGAATAAAACTTTTTCAGAAATAATTATTTTCATTTTCTACATGTACACAGGGCTCTAAAAATAAAGCTTCTGACTATTGAGAATTGGTACCAAAATGTCAAATATACTGTTACATTAGTAGGAAATTTTGTTGACTCATCAATGAAATTGCATTGACCACAGGTCATTTTCGACCCTCAACTTTTGATGTCTTATGAGCACCCAGAGTACATGTAATAAGTATACCTTTTCAGCCTTCTACAGGACTGGTAAGAGTCCTTTTCAGGAAAATCCACATTTCTTACGTATAATCAGCTCTTCTAATTGTCACAAAAAAAAAACTCAAAGTCAAAATTCTTTTCAAATCAATATTTTCATTAGCCTTGTTCTAACAATTTATTTGCCCCATACCACACGTCAATATTACCACATTTCTGTAATATTCATGAAGCACAGAAATTAACAAGATGGAGCTGAAGTTTGTTTTTCATTTCTCCTTCATTTTGTTCATACTCTTTTCTAAAACCAAAAATTGATGAAAACTGACATCTTAGAAAAATATCCATATTCCTGTACAAAATAAAAACTCCATACCCTTTATTTGTACAAAAATAGTTGCCTACAATTTATTGTTTAACGTACAATATATCAAAAATACAATAGTCTTTTTACAAGATATTTTCAAGAAATAAGAGGCTGCTAGAAAAAAAGATGTGAGATGTAAGCCAGAGCCAAATCTGTGAATAAACTAGTGAATAATGTCAAAAATCCATCCAGGGGTGGATACAGGACTTTTGGTTGGGGGTGTGTGTAAAGTCTAGATGTTTATGTAGAATATGGACACAATCAGCAAATAACTGATGTTTTTTTACTTATGCTGGCCAGATTTTAGAAAGGATGCATGCTTGTTGTCACCTGCTGAACAGACATCATTAGAATCATTCCATGAAATGACTTGTAATTTTTTAATAAAATCAACACACTTTATACATCCTGGTATGGAAGCAAGGTACTGGACATTATCAGTTCATTGAAGTCATGCTTGCAATTATAAAAGATCCTCATATCAGAAGTATGCCTCATGTATGATTGCAAGTATGTAAAGTGTAGCTTAACTTGAGATAGAGTGGTATGGCAAGATGGTGGCATTGGTAAACAAAAAATGTCTACTACAATTTAAAGAAATAATAGTTACTGACAATTACACACAATATATGTACAACAGTACACCAGGATACACACACAAGTAATTATTTTGGAAAATCAACATATCTAACATCAACATAAGTAATTTGGAATAATTGATTTTTAAAAAGTACACGTTGGATATTGAAAATGTTAAATATAAAAACCTTATGATACAATTCACCCTTTACTCAGATACAAATTGGAAGCAAATCACCTATAGTTTGTTCTGCATTATACATAAATTTGCTCTCACCTCATGATTATAATAGTGTCAGACCTCAATCTGTTTGAATTAACCAGTACACATACAAGCATCATGGATGAGTACTACAAAGAAGTGCTATCCCTATCTCAGGTGTTGAGTAATGATAAAAGAATTCTATTTTGAACTACAAAAATCTCAGCACTACATCACACTAAATGTGCAGAACCAAAGATCAAATAAATTCAATCTTGTTAATCCAGCAGCAGTAAAAAATAAAAAAAACATCTATTTACAAGACTGGCTATTATTACAAATGTCCAAAGATCTAAGTTTCAAAGCTTATCCATTATGCGATATTGTTCTCATACATTTTCAGTAGAAATATAGTCAATCTTGTTCTTAAAGAGGTTCACGCGATGAGAATCTTACATTTTCCTCATTACTTAATGCAGTTTTCTTACTGACACTTAACTAATTGAAAACTCAAGTACACATGACCAATACTGTCAAACACAAAGATGTGCCCACTTCCTGAGAAAAGTAAGACAACGAACATGTGGCTAAATTTACACATGCCACTTAAATTATGATTTCTTTTCATTAGTGGCTTTCTTCAATACACTGATGATCATTATAATCATTTTTTGCACATCATAGCTTAAAAACATAGTCCAAACATTGGGCTCTGTATATTGCCAGTACCCAAATACTTGGATGTATAATTTAAGCCTAGCACTTTTTTTGATACAGTTACCAAACTACTGTGGTTTTACTAATTTTTGTTGAGGATTTAATTTCATGGATTTCGTACCTAAGAATCGTGTGAACATGAAAGGTCCTTTAAAATTTTGCACCATCCTTGAACCATTGTCAATTGCAAATAAAAGATGTCAAATTTGAAGTGTGTATTCAAGATTATCAGCGGATATCTGTCACATTTGTATGACTTTTCATGGGGGTCTACTTTTGACATGTGAGGGCCATTTATCAGTATTTTTACTGCATTAGCGAGGATATTTCAAGAAGAAAATGACAGAGAACGATAAGGCAAATTGTTTTTAAAAAAAATCAACATCCACAATTTTACATCCTAACGAAATAGCCATTTTACTACAAAACACAAAAATTCCCACAAAAATAAATGATAACACAAGTTGACTATCATAGGTAAACAGTGAAAGAACAAATATTCACTGTTTGGTACTAAAAATAACATTTCAATAAGACATTAATTATATTTGTTTTGTAAAATATTATCAGAGATTATTTCACATTGTTTTGAAACTTTGTGCTCTTTGTTTCATTCTATATTAATCACATGTTCCTATCAGAAATTGGTAACACAGGTGCCTGGCTGATTTTATTCTGTACCGTAAATATATGAGAAGGTAAGCAGCCCTCCTTTTTTGCATGTACTACCCTAGTGCTATATACTGTACTGCGTCCATTCATTTAAAGTAAGATTTTTTATAAAGACACTTTCTTGCCATTTCAAATTCTAAGTACATTTAATTATGTTAAATTTTGTTTCAGTTTTTTTAAACTAGATGAATGTCTATAACAAAAAGTTAAGCAATGAGTGACTTCCCATAAGTAACCAGGTAAATAGTTAGATAAATTTCAATAAATTTGCTAGCCCTCTGTAAAACCAAACAGTAAAAAAGTGAAAAGATATATACAATATAAAAGATAAAAACAAAACACTTATTGATTTCTTAGTGGCAGAAATGACTACTCTACTTCTACATTCAAATTCATGTTTCTCTGTATTTCAATGTTTCAATTCCAAATTCACAAATGTGTGTATCCCCTGGGTACTGATAAATACCTATAATACTGGTAAATGTACCATTGTTGGCATAAACTTGCTCATGAGGAACTATATTTTAAATAAATATTCAAACACTACAAGGGACATCACCCTGATAGTAATATTTTGGAGTTATGCCCCTATTTAACATAGAATTTTGGTCAAAACTGCTTATTAAATAGAATGATTTGAAAACAAAGGTATCTACACAACACTAGGAATGCTTGATTATCACAACAAGACACAGTTGCAAGACATGGGGCATTATTCTGAAAGCTATTTTTTTCAAGTTATGCCTCTTTTCAACCCAGAATTGGGTCAAAGTTGCTTTTGAAATAGAATTATTTGAAAACCATCAAAAGTACAAAACTTGGAATACTTGATAATCATGACAAGGCGCAGTTGTAAGACAAGCAGCATTACCATGAAAGCAATATTTTTCGAGCGATGCCCAATTTTAAATTTGAGTTTTGGTCAAAATTGTTTATTTAATCTTATTCAAAGGTATCAACACAAGACTTAGAAATACTTGATTATCATAATAAGGTACAGTTGCAAGACAGTGGCATTATTCTGAAAGCTGTATGTATGGAGTAATGCCCCTTTTCAATTTAGAATTTTGGTCAAATCATTTTAAATCATTCTTATTAATATATTATCCTTTTACACGATTTACATATTGTTTTCCATTTTATTTAAATGTGCGCTACATGACCATTAGTAGTTGATACGCCATAAAACCTCATTAAACATTAAAGTTTAAACTACTTTTTTACTTTTGTTATCTTCATTTAACACTCAGTGTCAAAATGTCTGTTACAGCAGGTGAGATGATATGTTGGTGCAGCAGTGTAGCAAGCTCTCTATTTATGTGGTTTCATAATTGTGCAATGGGAGTGGTCCTGGGAAAATTTTGAATAACGATGCAGTATGGTGCATTCTGGGTGCTCTGAGGCACCTTATATAGTACTTTGTCAGAATCATGTGGATTCAGCCATGACCTTGCTTATAGTTAGCTACACACCTGGCGTATATTACTGAAGTAACTTCATATTTTATGAATACCTGTGAACAAAGACCACCATCAGGAAAGACAAAATGTGGATTTTATTGACAGATGGCCTTTATTTTGAGGTCAGTTAGTTAAAATAATCAGTGCATGATTAAAAGGTTTGTTTCTGGTTACCTTGACAGACCCAATATTTCACCTGCCAACAAAAGTTTTTACGGCATTCAAATTGTATTTTAGGAGAACTACTGGGGCGATAGAATCTATACAGCCTACTTCATCATTACAGATTCCTGAGCTGGTTGCAGGACCGAGTACTGCGGGGAACGTTGGATGTGCAACATTATGATACATTAACTACTAAAGGAATAGAAAAGTAAACAACTCTACAATTAATAATGATAATTAGAGCTCAAGTACTGTAGACACAAACATGAATCAAGATGTGATAATTGAACCAGTAATTGCTGACCAAGAAGAACATTCTGGTTTAGAACATTATATATGTTTTTGAAACTGAAATTAATGAAGTAACTGTCAACACAGAGCTATTTGAAGACATGGATCAGGATATGAATTTCACTGATGATTTAGTAAAATTAGAACAAGTACTAACTGTGAACTCACAAACTTTGAACAAAGTAGAACATTGTGTAATGTGTTTGTTTCAACGCTCTGGTACACCTTTCAACAAAAGCACTGACAATTGCAAAATATGCTCCTTTATAATTTGCGATGGCAAGAAGAATATGGGTATATGCAGATTGAATTTAAGTTATTAAACTAAACCAAAGTAGATATCTATGAGTTATGTGGGTAAGGGTTAAACCTTGGCCTGATGTGTAAAATTGGACCAAATTAGTATCATAACAATTATGACCATGCGACCAGGTCTAACAACAGTGGACTATAGAGGTTTTATAACACATAGAGGACAATGAAAATCACTGTTCTGAAAGGTATCAGATAATGGACAAATCATCAAAGTGAAATTCAAAAAATAGCAGCAAATAGTGACTGATTATCAATCCCGATAAATACACTATACTAATGTGCTATATATGCTCTGTCCATTGCAAACTGCCCCAAACTACCTGGAAGGAAAAGACCCCAGTCAGGCAGCATGGCGTCACATTCCACACATACTAATTTCCAATGTCTTTAATTAGAGAGCAGACGAGGCTAATTCGAGGAAATTTTGACAAATATGGTGAAGTAACTCAAACTTAGGCAAGATATCATGACAGTGTACAACTTTCCCAATTTTGTCACACAATTGCACAATAAAAATTGCCAATACACACTTTGACTAGGTTTCATGAATGTAGGTAAAAATATACTCAAGTTATTGAGCAGACATCACAGTGGATGCTGCCTGCCCACCACGGGTGAAGCTATAAGTATGTACTGTTTTTCAAATGGGCATATAAAGTTAAAATTTAGAATCTGTGGAACAAAAGTATTTGTAAAAGAGGCAGCCACAGAATGAGAATGATTCAGTTCATGCTTGCATTAAAAGGTAAAATCACTCTATTTGCATTTACCAACTGCTCAATGGGATACTATTATTAGAACTGCCCATCAAAAGAATCCATTTGTAGTTAAGGAAATGGGTTTGCTAACATTTTTTTACATCTTCATCAAAATTCTCAGAAGTTTTGACCTTGACTCTGTTAGAAATAAGATCTGTTGGACTGATATAAGGTCATTTTAAATAGAGTCCAACAAACCCAAATATTGTAAAATTCAAGTATGATTATGATGGTCCAGTGTATCATCTTGATTCAGCTAAGAGAGTAAGATCATTAAAAGTATTGAATGTGGAGAATATTGTGCTTGATAGACTGTTAAAAGACAAGACAAAAATATTAAAATAACATTAAGAAATACAGGGATCTGATATCACCATGTAAGTCAGGTGTTATTCTTCATGCTCATCACATGTTCTATGCATTTCTTGCACATGAAAAACACAATTACATATAATTGAGGATATAATGACATACAACAAGATATGAAAATTTCATGATGTTGGTCACTTTCATTGTTTATAATTGTTAACAGTTTTTGTAGACATTTGTTCTTAGTATGTGTTAAATTGCTTAAGGCAATTTTATGTCATAATTTCTTGATTTTTAATGATAATGCCTGTTTGAACGAACATATTTGAATGAAATTTATATGATTGCACTGCCAATATGTAACTATGAACCACTATGTTAATTAGATGTATGTTAACAATATGTCTGATAGAATATTTTCAATTATGTTCAATACTGATTTGGCCATTTCCAAAATAAATTTATAACTTATACCTTGGTTGATTTTGTTGGATACAACAAAACTTAAAGCACACAACTATGTCTAACCTGAACAAAGGGAAAGACAAATTGACAGGTGACCTTAATTCAGAGGTCAGTTTGTTCTAAATAATTAGTGACAGTTTTTCAAAGAAGCCTTTATTCGAAAGTGGTTGGAAACACTGGTTTAATTAACTGATTTTCAGGACAAAACTATGTCTAAATTGACATAGTTACAATTTTTCACAAAGACATTTTTCAATTATTCATTAATTTTCAACACAGAACTATGTTCAACTTGACATAGTTACAATTTTTCACAAAGATATTTTTCAATTATTCATTAATTTTCAGCCCAGAACTATGTTCAACTTGACATAGTGATAGTTTGCACAAGGATTCTTTTCAAAGATTAATTAATTTTCAGTGCTAAATGATAGCCAACTCAAATAAAGGATTTAAAACACTTAATTAAGAGCTTCACACAAAAGTTTGTATGATCAGTAATCTTAAAACACCAACCAGCACTAAATATAAAAGAATTATTGTAAACAGACAAAATGGAAAATTGGGGGAAGATTTTCCTTTCTCTTGAAAAGTTTCTGAAAACAGAGTAGGGATAGCTTTGCACTGAGTCATTGAGATGAAACTTCAATAAGACTGTTAGATGATGAAGCTCAGATGGATTCAATTTTAAATGAGTTTTGCACTTCTACTGACAGTGAAATTCTATTATCTTCCTAAAAATCTGCTTTAAAGACTTTTATTTAAAATGGTAGGGAAATATTCGCTCTTAATTCTTCAGAACTAGTCTGTACTCATCTGCATAGTCATAGAATTGAAAGCAGTTCTTTTACACTTAAAAGACAATATCATTATAGGGTGCTTCCACAGGTCAAGAAAGAAACTGATAAGCAGTGACATGACATGTTGGAGAATGGTATTATAGAACCTTCTGATTCTATGGGAGTAGCTTCATCCATTCTTTATAAAATGAAGGTGGAGCTTTTAGGTTTGCAGTTGACTGTAGATGCTTAAATGCAGCAACTAGACCTATTAAATTTCCCTCGTCTATGTTTGTGGATGTTACTGATTCTGTTGGAGACAATTCTTCAAAAGTATTAAGACTTAAGAGCGGTTTTCATCAAATTCCAATGGATCCTGAGACAAAGCTTAAAACATTTTGTTACAAATGATGGCGTTACAATTTCAAACTGTTTCCAAATGGTGTACAAATGCACCTATTGCTTTTCAAACAGCTATGTCTCAGAAGTGTCAATTTTATATTTGTCTTAGTTTATGTCAATGATTCCTTAATTCATTAACAAAATTGTTTGGAACATTTAACACATTTATTGTTTTTGGTAGATTTAAAGAAGCCAATTCAAAACTTCAGCCTAAGAAATGTAGGTTTGTAACGGAGCATGTAGAATATTTTAGGTCCAATTTTCTTTAAGAATAGTATAGAAGTCAACCCTGATAAAACTGATGCTGTCATTTCCAAGGGAAAAAGCTCAAAAAAAGAAGTCAGGGTATTTTTAGGATAATGTTCCCTCATCAAAGCTCCAGTGATGGGTGAGGGTCATTATTGAAGTAAGGCCGGAGGCCTGAAAATGTATACAAATAGCATGTCTATCGAGTGCACGAGACAAGGACCACATTTTGAAGTACAAAAAAAATGTCCAATAAACACCATGTTCACTAAACTGTAATGTGCAAGTGTTCATCTCATTTAAAGATATGTTTGGTTTCCACATAAACAAATCCGGAAGGTAAAAACACAAGGGAGGGTGATGTATACATTACAAAAACACATTTGGCACAGAACCCACTCAAATAAATATCAAGAATTGTTCTGTTCTGTTCTGTTCATCTACACCCCAAAACAGACAACTTAGAGCAAAGTTGAAATACAAAATATGGAAGAAAAAAATTATTGACGTTGGCCTCCTTTTACCATCCTTTATTCAAGAATTACCACAATTCCATTTAAATCTTAATAACACTTCAGGTTTATCAATTTCCATTGTTCAATCTCTAAGAAACAATCTGTTAAAACAAATGATTAGGAATAATTTCACAAGCCGCTCTGAATGTCTGATGTACATAAAATTGAGCATTAAACTGATTACCACTTCATGTTGTATTGAACCAATGTACAGAGAATCAATGGGGACCAGTTTAATAGATCTTCTGTATGGTGAATTAAAGGAAAACAATCCAATAGAGAATCTTAAAGGGAGGCTACTTTCTAATTGCAGTATGACAAAATCAGTTTTCAGAAATGCTAAATTGTTCAAAACAACAACAGAAAGACATAAGTGCAGCCTACCAATCAGTGACACCTGTATGTTAAAGACATTCAGGAAAACTCATTCAGTGTCTCAGTAAACAAATGACTTGTTAAAAGAAGTTGTTACGGACTTAGTATCTGAACCAAGATACTAACTACCACGCCAGGAATCAATCGATGTTTCTATGAGGTTCATACAAAGTACAGCAAAATAAATTCTATAGCAATCAACAAGCTTCTGTCACTTTAAATCAAGCTAAGAATGCAACACAAAACATATCACTAGTACATATATTTTCTGAGACTTTCTCTGATTTGATTTTTGTATAAGTCATTACAATAATTCGTGTACACATATCTAGTATGTTATCTGTTGTAACAATGTACTTTTGTAAAAAGTGATGATGACACTTACCTTTTCTACATTCTACTAAAGAAAAAGAATGGTTCCAATATGATGATAGCTCATTGCACTGCATTATCAATAAGGGAAATGATGATCCTAAAAATAAAATACCAAAAAAAAATAAAAAATTCAGGAAACTAAAATTATCAAAAAATATAACAAAATAAAGTTAAACAATTATTTAAAAAATAACAAAATAACCTACATCTAAAATGTACTATTCTTTACATAAGTTATTTTTGACAAAAATGTCGATTTTACTCCATATGAGAATTTGCCAGCTCCTTGTAGAAGGGTAAATTAGTACTGGTTGGTATACAGTCCAGGAAAACTGGTTAGGTGAACCGGCATTAAACCTCAGTGACAATATGTTACATAAAAACAAACAAATTACTTAAGTCATTAACAACTGTGATAAATAAGAAATAATAAGAAATTATCCTGTCCAAAAAAGGAAGATATTAATAAAAAATGTAACAAAATAACCTATACCTAAAATGCATTCGAAATTACTTAAGTGATAATAAACAGTAAAAAAAAATATTGACTGATAAGATTAAAAGAAAATAACAAAAATTATCCAAGCAAAAAAGTAAAATATTAATCAAAAATATAACAAAATAACCTACACCTAAAATGTATTCTAATTAACTTAAGTGATAATAAACAGGAAAAAAGTATTGACTGAAAAGATTAAAAAATGATACATTAAGACACAATACGTAGTTACTGCACTTTGACCAGCGGGCGCAACTGATCATCGCACAATTTCTACATAAGTTATATCCTATCAAAAAAGTAAGATATTAATCAAAAATATAACAAAATAACCTACACCTAAAATGTGTTCTAATTTACTTAAGTGATAATAAACTGTAAAAAAATATTGACTCATAAGATAAAAAAGCAATAACAAAAATTATCCTATAAAAACAGTAGGATATTAATTAAAAATATAACAAAATAGCCTACAACTTAAATGGATCATTCTTTATATAAATTATTTTTGACAAAAATGTTGATTGATTTTCCTCCTTATGTGGAGAAGTTGCCAGCTCCATATCGACAGGTATATTAGTACTGGTTGGTATACAGTCCAGGAAAACTGGTTAGGTGAACCAACATTAAACTTCAGTGACAATATGTTACATAAAAACAAACAAATTACTTAAGTCATTAACAACTGTAATAAATAAGAAATAATAAGAAATTATCCTATCAAAAAGTAAGATATTAATTAAAAATATAACAAAATAACCTACACCTAAAATGCATTCTAATTTACTTAAGTGATAATTAACTGTAAAAAATATTGACTGATAAGATAAAAAAATAATACATTAGACACAATACGTAGATACTGCACTTTGACCAGCGGGCGCAACTGATCATCGCACAATTTCTACATAATGTTATATCCTATCAAAAAAAGTAAGATATTAATAAAAAATATAACAAAATAACCTACACCTAAAATGTATTCTCATTAAGTGATAAACTGTAAGAAAAAATATTGACTGATAAGATTAAAAGAAAATAACAAAAATTACTTAAGTGATAATTAACTGTAAAAAATATTGACTGATAAGATAAAAAAATAATACATTAGACACAATACGTAGATACTGCACTTTGACCAGCGGGCGCAACTGATCATCGCGCAATTTCTACATAATGTTATATCCTATCAAAAAAAGTAAGATATTAATAAAAAATATAACAAAATAACCTACACCTAAAATGTATTCTCATTAAGTGATAAACTGTAAGAAAAAATATTGACTGATAAGATTAAAAGAAAATAACAAAAATTATCCTATCAAAAAAGATCAAAAATATAACAAAATAACCTACACCTAAAATGTATTCTAATTTACTTTAGTGATAATAAACAAAAACAATAACAAAAATTATCCTATCAAAAAGTAAGAAATTAACTAAAAATATAACAAAATAGCCTTAAAATAAATACAAATAAAATTAAAAAAAAATGCCTTCAGAATGAAAAAACACCCACATCCCACAACAAGGTCCTCCTAACTCACCCCTTGGCTCCCCTCACGCACACCCAGGCTCCCACACCTCACACCAAGGTTCCCCCAACTCACACCAAGGTCCCCCTACCTTACACCATGGCTCCCCTCACTCACACCCAGACTCCCATAAATCACACCAAGGTTCCCCCAACTCAAACCATGGCCCCCCTACCTCACATCCAGACCCCCCCAACCCACACAATGGCTCTCCCAACTCACATTTAGCCTCCTCCAACCCACATCAACGCTCATGCAACTCCCAACAATGCCCCCATATCTTGCACCCAGACCCCCCCAACTCACACCAAGGCTCCCCCTACCCAAACTCAGTGCCACCCAACTCTCTCCAAGGCTCCCCCAACTCACATCCAGGCTCCCCCAAACCACACGAAAGTTCCCATGACCCGCATTAGGGTTCCCACAACTCACACCAACGTTCCTGTGTCTCACATTAAGTCCTCCCAAACAAACACTTAGATTCCACCAACTCGCATTCAGGATACACTTGCCCTCTTCCAGATTCCCCCAACTCGCATTCAGGCTACCCTAACTCACAAAAGTGACCCTGCCACTCACACTAAAGTCCACACAACTCACACTTAAGTCACTCTCACTCACACTCAGATCCCCTCAAGTCACACTCAGGTACCCGTCACTCACATCAAGGTTCACACACCTCACATCAATGTAACCCAAAACTCTTAGGCTTTCTATACACTGCATTCCGATCAGGGGCACAACTGATCGGCTCACAATGCTTTTGAGAATGGCATTAAGACACAATACGTAGATACTGCACTTTGACCTGCGGGCGAAACAGATCATCATACAATCTCTACATAAGGTTTCAATGCCAAACTCAGATCCTCAATCCTCCAGTGTGTACACACTGGAAATTTTGAGGATTTTCAGACTGGATGCCATTCTGCCATTAGAGTTTCGGATAACATCAATATGAGATATGGGAACCTTAATGTAAGTTGGGGGTACCTGAATGCAATCTGAGAGAACATAAGTGCAAGTGAAAGCAACCTAACTGCAAGCTATGTGAACCTTGATGTAAGTAACAGGACCCTTCCTGCAAGTTAGGGCAACCCAAATGCGAATTAGGACAACCCAAAAGAAAGTTCGTGTACCCTGAATGCCAGTTAGGGGAACCTAAGCGTGAGCTTGGGAAGCCTCAGTGTAAAATACGAGAACATCAGTGTAAGCTACGGGAACCTCAATGCGAGCCATGTGAACCTTCATGTGATCCAGGGGAACCCAAATATGAACTGGAGAAACTTTGAGGAGAGTTAGAGGACACCGAATCTGAGTGAGGGGAACCTTAGTATGAACTGAGAGAGTCTAAGTGCGAAATACAGGAACATTGGTGTGACTTACAGGAACGTTAGTGTGGGTAAGAGGAAACTGAATGTGGGCTAGGGGAACCTTTGCATGAGTCAGAGGAAACTGAATATGAGTTAGGGGGGCCGTAGTGCAAGCTGGGGGAACCTTAGTGCCAGATACAGAAATCTGAGTGCAAGTAAGGGGAACCTTAGTGTGAGATAGGGGGGCCTCAGTGCAAGTTGGGGGAACATTAGTGCAAGATGAGGGGACCTAAGTATGAGTGAGGGAAACCTTAGTGCGAGTTAGAGGAGAACTTTAGTGTGAGATGTGGGAACAAAAAATACAAATACCCTGAAGCCTTAATATATACGGAAGAAATGAAATGTAAAACAAAACAAAAAATACAAACACCTACCATCCATCTGTTTCTGATAACCATCCATTAATATTGCTTTCCTGCAGTATGATCTTCAATGATCCACATCAATCAACCAACTTCATGGACAATAGTTGAAGCTGTCTGATCTCAATGCAGCTACTCCTGCAAATTACAAGTTATAAATATTCATTTATAAACAAAATAAAAATAAAAAAAAATCAATGGAAGAAATTGAGAAATTTTAAGATTCTTAATCAACAATATTGAAAATGAAAATTAAAAACAATATGTATATTTATATTTATATATGATCAATCACTTGCAACAAATAAAGCACTAAAGATACAACTTATCGTTGACAATTATTTTAATTCATAACTGAGACCATTATATGTGTACAATGGTCTTAAGTTCGTAAGCAAGCTAAAACGTTTTTTTCAAACACCGTAAAAGCATGTCAAAGTTTAGTTCATGTATATTATACCTAAAAGTATTTGTAGGGGGAAATGGATTGTTGGGGGAAAATTCGACTGAGGGGGTTAATGATTCCCAAGGGGAAAGGGCTGTTATTTGGCGGGTACCAAAGAAGGAAAAAAAACCTGCTACTGAGTATACTAGGTCATCAGTAAATTCATCTCATAAGCTTTTCTTTTGAAAATCAATATGTTTAAATTAAAATTATGGCTGAGTATGTATGATAACAAGTTACTAGGCCAAGCTCATCAAATTAAGTTAGATAGGAATAATTTCACAAGCCGTTCTGAATGTCTGATGTACATAAAATTGAGCATTAAACTGATTACCACTTCATGTTGTATTGAACCAATGTACAGAGAATCAATGGGAACCAGTTTAATAGATCCTCTGTATGGTGGTGAATTAAAGGGAAACAATCCAATAGAGAATCTTAAAGGGAGGCTACTTTCTAATTGCAGTAAGACGAAATCAGTTTTCAGAAATGCTAAATTGTTCAAAACAACAACAGATAGACATTAAGTGCAGCCTATCAATCAGTGACACCTGTATGTTAAAGACATTCAGGAAAACCCATTCAGTGTCTCAGTAAACAAATGACTTGTTAAAAGAAGTTGTTACGGACTTAGTATCTGAACCAAGACACTAACTACCACGTCAGGAATCAATCGATGTTTCTATGAGGTTCATACAAAGTACAGCAAAATAAATTCTATAGCAATCAACAAGCTTCTGTCACTTTAAATCAAGCTAAGAATGCAACACAAACATATCACTAGTACATATATTTTCTGAGACTTTCTCTGATTTGATTTTCGTATAAGTCTTTACAATAATTCTTGTACACATATCTAGTATGTTATCTGTTGTAACAATGTATTTTTGTAAAAAGTGATGATGACACTTACCTTTTATACATTCTACTAAAAAAGAATGGTTCCAATTTGATGATAGCTCATTGTACTGCATTATCAATACGGGATATGATGATCCTAAAAAAAAAAAAAATACATAAAAAATTTAAAAAATCAGGAAACTAAAATTATCAACAAATATAACAAAATAAAATTAAACAATCATTTAAAAAATAACAAAATAACCTACATCTAAAATGTACAATTCTTTACATAAGTTATTTTTGACAAAAATGTCGATTTTACTCCATATGAGAAGTTGCCAGCTCCTTGTAGAAGGGTAAATAAGTACTAGTTGGTATACAGTCCAGGAAAACTGGTTAGGTGAACCGGCGTTAAACCTCAGTGACAATATGTTACATAAAAACAAACAAATTACTTAAATCATTAACAACTGTGATAAATAAGAAATAATAAGAAATTATCCTATCAAAAAAAGGAAGATATTAATAAAAAATGTAACAAAATAAACTACACCTAAAATGCATTCTAATTTACTTAAGTGATAATAAACTGTAAAAAAAATGACTGATAAGATTAAAAGAAAATACATTAAGACACAATACATAGATACTGCACTTTGACCAGTGGGCGCAACTGATCATCGCACAATTTCTACATAAGGTTATATCCTATCAAAAAAGCAAGATATTAATCAAAAATACAACAAAATAACCTACACCTAAAATGTATTCTCATTAAGTGATAATAAACTGTAAAAAAATATTGACTGATAAGATTAAAAGAAAATAACAAAAATGATCCTATCAAAAAAAGTAAGATATTAATAAAAAATATAACAAAATAGCATACTACTTAAATGGACCATTCTTCATATAAATTATTTTTGACAAAAATGTTAGTTGATTTTCCTCCTTATGTGGAGAAGTTGCCAGCTCCTTGTCAACAGGTAAATAAGTACTTGTTGGTATACAGTCCAGGAAAACTGGTTAGGTGAACCGACATTAAACCTCAGTGACAATATGTTACATAAAAACAAACAAATTACTTAAATCATTAACAACTGTGATAAATAAGAAATAATAAGAAATTATCCTATCCAAAAAAGGAAGATATTAATAAAAAATGTAACAAAATAAACTACACCTAAAATGCATTCTAATTTACTTAAGTGATAATAAACTGTAAAAAAAAATATTGACTGATACGATTAAAAGAAAATAACAAAAATTATCCTACCAAAAAAGTAAGATATTAATCAAAAATGTAACAAAATAACCTACACCTAAAATGTATTCTAATTAACTTAAGTGATAATAAACAGGAAAAAAGTATTGACTGATAAGATTAAAAAATAATACATTAATACACAATACATAGATACTGCACTTTGACCAGTGGGCGCAAATGATCACCGCACAATTTCTACATAAGGTTATATCCTATCAAAAAAGCAAGATATTAATAAAAAATATAACAAAATAACCTACACCTAAAATGTATTCTAATTTACTTAAGTGATAATAAACTGTAAAAAAATATTGACTGATAAGATAAAAAAATAATACATTAAGACACAATACATAGATACTGCACTTTGACCAGTGGGCGCAACTGATCATCGCACAATTTCTACATAAGGTTATATCCTATCAAAAAAGTAAGATATTAATCAAAAATATAACAAAATAACATACACCTAAAATGTATTCTCATTAAGTGATAAACTGTAAGAAAAAATATTGACTGATAAGATTAAAAGAAAATAACAAAAATTATCCTATCAAAAAAGTAAGATATTAATAAAAAATATAACAAAATAACCTACACCTAAAATGTACTCTAATTTACTTAAGTGATAATAAACTATATAATAATATGGACTGATAAGATAAAAAAAAACAATAACAAAAATTATCCTATCAAAAAAGTAAGAAATTAATTAAAAATATAACAAAATAGCCTACAACTTAAATGGATCATTCTTTATATAAATTATTTTTGACAAAAATGTTGATTGATTTTCCTCATGTGGAGAAGTTGCCAGCTCCTTGTCGACAGGTAAGTTAGTACTGGCTAGTATACAGTCCAGGAAAACTGGTTAGGTGAACCGACGTTAAACCTCAGTGACAATATGTTACATAAAAACAAACAAATTACTTAAGTCATTAACAACTGTAATAAATAAGAAATAATAAGAAATTATCCTATCAAAAAGTAAGATATTAATTAAAAATATAACAAAATAACCTACACCTAAATTGCATTCTAATTTACTTAAATGATAATAAACTGTAAAAAAATATTGACTGATAAGATAAAAAAATAATACATTAAGACACAATACGTAGATACTGCACTTTGACCAGTGGGCGCAACTGATCATCGCACAATTTCTACATAAGGTTATATCCTATCAAAAAAGTAAGATATGAATCAAAAATATAACAAAATAACATACACCTAAAATGTATTCTCATTAAGTGATAAACTGTAAGAAAAAATATTGACTGATAAGATTAAAAGAAAATAACAAAAATTATCCTATCAAAAAAGATAAAAAATATAACAAAATAACCTACACCTAAAATGTATTCTAATTTACTTTAGTGATAATAAACAAAAACAATAACAAAAATTATCCTATCAAAAAGTAAGAAATTAATTAAAAATATAACAAAATAGCCTTAAAATAAATACAAATAAAATTAAAAAAAAATGCCTTAAGAATGAAAAAACACCCACATCCCACAACAAGGTCCTCCTAACTCACCCCTTGGCTCCCCTCACTCACACCCAGGCTCCCACACCTCACACCAAGGTTCCCCCAACTCACACCAAGGTCCCCCTACCTAACACCATGGCTCCCCTCACTCACACCCAGACTCCCATAAATCACACCAAGGTTCCCCCAACTCACACCATGTCCCCCCTACCTCACATCCAGATCCCCTCAACCCACACAATGGCTCTCCAAACTCACATTTAGCCTCCTCCAACCCACATCAACGTTCCTGCAACTCCCAACAATGCCCCCATATCTTGCACCCAGACCCCCCCAACTCACACCAAGGCTCCCCCTACCCAAACTCAGTGCCCCCCAACTCTCTCCAAGGCTCCCCCAACTCACATCCAGGCTCCCCTAAACCACACGAAAGTCCCCATGACCCGCATTAGGGTTCCCACAACTCACACCAACGTTCCTGTGTCTCACATTAAGTCCTCCCAAACAAACACTTAGATTCCACCAACTCGCATTCAGGATACACTTGCCCTCTTCCAGATTCCCCCAACTCGCATTCAGGCTACCCTAACTCACAAAAGTGACCCTGCCACTCACACTAAAGTCCGCACAACTCACACTTAAGTCACTCTCACTCACACTCAGATCCCCTCAAGTCACACTCAGGTACCCGTCACTCACATCAAGGTTCACACACCTCACATCAATGTAACCCAAAACTCTTAGGCTTTCTATACACTGCATTCCGATCATGGGCACAACTGATCAGCTCACAATGCTTTTGAGAATGACATTAAGACACAATACGTAGATACTGCACTTTGACCTGCGGGCGAAACAGATCATCGTACAATCTCTACATAAGGTTTCAATGCCAAACTCAGATCCTCAATCCTCCAGTGTGTACACACTGGAAATTTTGAGGATTTTCAGACTGGATGCCATTCTGCCATTAGAGTTTCGGATAACATCAATATGAGATATGGGAACCTTAATGTAAGTTGGGGGTACCTGAATGCAATCTGAGAGAACATAAGTGCAAGTGAAAGCAACCTAACTGCAAGCTATGTGAACCTTGATGTAAGTAACAGGACCCTTCCTGCAAGTTAGGGCAACCCAAATGCGAATTAGGACAACCCAAAAGAAAGTTCGTGTACCCTGAATGCCAGTTAGGGGAACCTAAGCGTGAGCTTGGGAAACCTCAGTGTAAAATACAAGAACATCAGTGTAAGCTACGGGAACCTCAATGCTAGCCACGTGAACCTTCATGTGATCCAGGGGGACCCAAATATGAGCTGGAAAAACTTTGAGGAGAGTTAGAGGACACCGAATCTGAGTGAGGGGAACCTTAGTATGAACTGAGAGAGTCTAAGTGCGAAATACAGGAACATTGGTGTGACTTACAGGAACGTTAGTGTGGGTAAGAGGAAACTGAATGTGGGCTAGGGGAACCTTTGCATGAGTCAGAGGAACCTGAATATGAGTTAGGGGGGCCGTAGTGCAAGCTGGGGGAACCTTAGTGCCAGATACAGAAATCTAAGTGCAAGTAAGGGGAACCTTAGTGTGAGATAGGGGGGCCTCAGTGCAAGTTGGGGGAACATTAGTGCAAGATGAGGGGACCTAAGTATGAGTGAGGGAAACCTTAGTGCGAGTTAAGAGAACTTTAGTGCGAGATGTGGGAACAAAAAATACAAATACCCTGAAGCCTTAATATATACAGAAGAAATGAAATGTAAAACAAAACAAAAAATACAAACACCTACCATCCATCTGTTTCGGACAACCATCCATTAGTATTGCTTTCCTGCACTATGATCTTCCAATGATCTACATCAATCAACCAACTTCATGGACAATAGTTGAAGCTGTCTGATCTCAATGCAGCTACTCCTGCAAATTACAAGTTAAAATAGAAATGAATATTCATTTATAAACAAAATAAAAATAAAACAAATCAATGGAAGAAATTGAGAAATTTTAAGATTCTTAATCAACAATATTGAAAATGAAAATTAAAAACAATATGTATATTTATATTTACATATGATCAATCACTTGCAACAAATAAAGCGCTAAAGATACACAACTTATCGTTGACAATTATTTTAAACAATTACCAATTTACTGGATTATAATTAAGGAATTGCAAATGTGAGCCAAGACAAAAGATTGTAATCCATTGTTGTACTTTATCTTAGTTATATCAGAAATATTTTCTCTTAACTAAGAGAGATAAACAATAAAATAAATGTTGGAATACTGAAAGATGAAGATATTTAAATCATAAGTCTATAAATATTTATCAGGATAATTTTTGTTATTTTCTTTTAATCTTATCAGTCAATATTTTTTCTTACAGTTTATCACTGAATGAGAATACATTTTAGTTGTAGGTTATTTTGTTATATTTATATCAATGTCTAACTTTTTTGATAGGATAAACAAAACATTTTGCTGAGAAATGAACAAAATATGGACTATCAGATGTCTGAAAAAAGTGGGACGGACATTACACATTAACATTTTTATTTTTCAAAATTATTCCAAAATATATGGATAAAATTAGTAAAAGTGAGGTGTTTGTGAATAAGACCCATCAGATACATGGTGAAATGCATTTTAATATTATTTCCAACAATATTTTATGTAAATACACCCATGGGACGGACATTACACTTTTTTGCAGCGAAGAATAAAATTCTTCAACTTGTTAAAATGGCTAATTATTGTCTTCATTCAGATAAAACAAGGATTGCTAAACAATAATTTGACAAAACTAGCTGCACCAAATAAATGGACAAAAATATGACTTTTTTCATGCGGATACAACTTCGCTGCACTGAGGTGACAATATCAAGTTGATTGAAAGAACAACTTACCTGAAATTGTCCGTGAGTCGATTTAACTTCTAACCTCAGCTGGTGTCATAACAAAAACAGAATCTCCTATATTTTCCAGAGCTAATTGCCATCAATCATCTTAATTACAACTGTCAAAACGCCTTCTAGATCTTCAAGAGACGACCATCTTTACAGCTTTAGCAGGTGCGCGTAAAAAATTCAAATTTTGAACGTTTTTCCGGTTTCACTAAAAAGCGACAAGATCAATGTAAGCGACAAGAAGCGACACGAAGATATTTTGTAGACTGGTACATACAAATTAGGCCAAAAGCCTCTAAATTTATTTTACATTTTACATTTTGTTACCAGATGATTGTAACTCATTACTTTTCTAAAAGGCGTATCGGTACCTACATTGTACTTTTCTAAACGGCGTATCAGTACCCACAGTCAACTTCCAAATTTTAGGAACTGAACTTCTGATCAGTACCCACGGTGAACTTTATATGTGTTCCATTCTTTTCAGTTTTGTTCTATTATATTCTGTTGTGATCTGTTCTCTTCTGTTCTGTTGTGATCTGATCTCTTCTGTTCTGTTCTGAACTTCCTATTGGTACCAACGTTGAACTTTTCTAAACGGTCTATGAGTACCCACAGTGTACTTTTCCAAAAATTTGAAAGTTCACTGTGGGTACCGCTTGGCCGTTTAGAAAGTACACTGTGGGTACCAATAGGAAGTTTAAAAATGTTCTGTTCTGTTCTATTCTGTTGTGATCGGCTCTCTTCTTACGTGTTCTGTCCTATTGAGTCCTTTCCTTTTCTATTATGTTATTTTATGCTCTATTTTTTATTTCATTTTTGTGGTGTTCTATTCTGTTCTCTTCTGTACTTTTCTGTTCTGCCCTATTCTGTCCTGTTCTATTCTGTGCTGTACTGTGCTGTTCTGTTCTGTACTGCTCAGTTCTGTTGTAATCTGATCTGTTCTGTCCTTATCTGTTCTGTTCTGTTCTATTCTGTTCTCTGCTGTGCTGTGCCATATTGTGCTGTCCTGTCCTGTTCTGTTATATTCTGTTCTGTTGCGCTCTATTTTTTAATTTTATTTTTGTGGTGTTCTATAATGTTCTGTTCCATTCTATTCTATTCTGTTGCGATCTGTTCTGTTCTGTTCTGTTCTGTCCTTATCTGATCTGTTCTATTCTGTTGTGATCGACTCTGTTATTACTGTGTTACTATGTTCTGTTCTATTCAGTTCTTTCCTTTTCTATTCTGTTCTGTTCTATTTTTCATTTCATTTATGTGGTGTTCTATTCTGTTCTGCTCTGTCCTTAACTGTTCTGTTCTATTCTGTTCAGTTCTCTGTGTTGTGCTGTGCTGTGCTGTGCTGTGCTGAGCTGTCCTGTTCTGTTCTGTTGTGATCTGTTCTGTTCTGTTCTAAACTTCCTATTGGTACCCACAGTGAACATTCCTAAACGGCCTAGCAGTACCCAACGTGAATTTTCAAATTCTTGGAAAAGTACATAGTGGGTATTGATAGACCGTTTAGAAAATTCACTGTGGGTACCAATAGGAAATTTAGAACAAAACAGAAGAGAACAGATCACAACAGAATAGAATAGAACAGAACAGAATAGAACACCACATAAATAAAATAAAAAAAATAGGACAGAACAGAATAGAACAGAACAGAATAGAACAGAACAAAACAGAATAGAACACCACATAAAAAAAAAATAAAAAAAAAATAGGACAGAACAGAATAGAACAAAACAGGATAGAACAGAACAGGACAGAACAGAATAGAACAGGAAAGAACTGAGTAGAAGAGAACATGTAAGAACAGAACAGATCACAACAGAATAGAACAGCTCAGAATACAATTGAGCAGAACAGAAAAGCACAACACAGCACAGCACAGCAGAGAACAGACTAGAACAGAACAGAACCATTAAGGACAGAACAGAACAGAAAAGAACACCACAAAAATGAAATAAAAAATAGAACAGAACAGAAAAGAAAAGAAAGAACTGGATGGAACAAAACAGAACTGAACAGAACAGATCACAACAGAATAGTACGTATCCATAGGTTCATCATATCAAGTGACAACATGACAACGGGTCGGTTAGTCTAGGATGATTGGTTGTGCAATTTTACTTCTACTCTAAGGACTTAATCTGTATGAAAAATACCTCCTAAAATCCTGATAATAATTATTCTATTTTTAAGCAGAAAATTCCTCAGCAGCATCCATGATGTCACCACACACTGTACACAAAATGCACATGGGAAAAGGGCAGAGACAGTCAGTTATTGTACACTTACAGTAAGAAAGAGCGCATTATTTTATTTTGATCAGACTTGATTTGCGATGAAAATGGTCTTAAATTGTTAAAATTATTAAACGTTATACACTTTCTCATTATTGAAAGAGAAAAAATGATGAAAAAAATATACATCTTTTTTTATTCCTGTTGAAATTTTATGTTTTGGCATATTGTATGTTTCTGTTGGTGTAGAGTATGAAGTGTTCAACGGCAGAATTTACTTCATTCAAATACCATATCAAATCTTGATGGGACAATCATTAATCTTAAATAAACTTTGTTCTACACGGGTGTAAAGTTATCGCATTGATAGCTCATTAATTACAAAAAAGCACTTAATAAACGATTTCGTTTATTTCGAGTCAAATGCATTAATAACGGAAAATACGGTAATAACTAGTAATTTTATTTTCGTCTAATAGAATTTCTATTCATCAAAGAAAATATCAATCTCTATCCAGAGTTGTCAACGTCTCAGCGTTTTACAAGATTCTTGTAAATTAAGGAATAAAGCCACAAATGGTACCAAATTTACAACTAAGTGAAGCAATTACTTTTGCTCAATACATTCGAGACAAAAGATGTCATAATTTATGAGAAAATCAGAGAAATTATTTTATTTATCTAGCGCACTATTTCTCGATGGAGAGTATTTGTTTACTTTTGGTAATTAGGTTACAAAGTTACGCCGCATATAAATGGAAATGAAACGCAGAAGTCGAAGGTGATCATGAAAAATTATAACAACAAATGTACATTTCGAGAAACAAAAGCGTGATTCTGCGTATCAGGTGGAAACTAAAGGAGACCCGGACACGTGTTTTTGAACTAATTTCCAGACGTTGACAGAGATGTATGTGACGGATAACGAACGACAACTCTGGGTAGAGATTGGTAATTTTATTTTCGTCTAATAAAATTTCTATCTGTCACAAATGAGATCGATCGCGCATGCGCAGATAGTAGATCCGTCTGCTTCCTCTTGCGGTGGTTCTGACATTGTGAAGAAAACAATTCATGGTCGTTTATCGTAAATAGGCGGTGTCATCCAATGTATTGTGAATATGGACGTACAGATTGTATTCGAGTATCGGGTAGCGAGGTAAATTTTAGTGAACATGTCATGCTTCATTTTGTGCAAAGTCACGAGTAAGTAAATAGACTTCTGACAATTTCATGGATGACTTGAGCGCACATGTAAATCAGCGCAATGGATATCCTGAATGTAGTTTGTAAAAATCGAGCTGAAGTTCTAATGTAGAACGGGATAAACTAAATAAGAACTTGTCTACTACCTCTAACTCCTACAGTCTCTGTTGTTTCCGAATCATAGTAGATCTAGCTCTGGGTCACTTACAGATTCTGAAATTAATTAGGAGGTTCAGGTGGATTTTATTAATACATAAAAAGTGTAATTGTTATATATTTTTGGAAACCTTTTGAGAAGAGCTTTAAAATGATACCAATTTTATTAAGACAGGGTTTAAAAACTTTTCTATATAAATCACTGCAAAAAATGACACCAAAATCAGGTATAAAATGTTAAGAGTATTTAAGATATGTTTAATTCTAGCATAAAACAACAGAGATACACTACCTGTACACGTTTGTTGTCTGCAATAAAGGCACAACAACTCAATTCCAGCAAAATTTCAGTTTCCATGGAAACGAATTTGTATAATTTTCAAAAGTGATATATTAAATTATCATGGAAAGTAATATCCATTTTATTCTCATTTACTTGATGAACATTCCTTAATTAATCAGTCACTAATAGTTATACTTTTTTGTTTCAAACATAGAAGTAAATTCAAACTGTTTCTATGGCAACAGCTTCATTATAACTCATTTCAGTCAGATATTTTCATTTACTGATACACTTTCTTTCTTGCACTACATTGAACACACAATAAATTTCCCTTCAGAAATATTTAAAATAAATGAGCATTAAATTCTTAACTATTAAAAACAATTATCATGATCAATATAGAAAAGGTGAACTTTAGTTTCCATAGCAACCTAACAAATAATTAAGTCTCCACTTTGCAGATCTTTAAGCAAAGGAAAATACAATGTTTCATCATCATCATCATCATCATACTTTATTCCATAGCCTGTTTTCAGTGAATTATCATTATTTTTGAAAATGCCCTTAACTTTACCCACAAACCACTCAACAGCTCCTGTTTCTGGGCTACGACACTTGTGTTTTACTGTCTTACCTACCAATTTGCCAGGCTCTGACGATAAACTTGGTAACAGTTCCTTCTGTTGAGTAATGAGAACCTTTTGTCTGTTTTCATGTATCTTGTTATTTAATGATCTTTTTAAGTTCTGACATCATCATGAGCCTGAATAGTACTCTTGTACATAAGTTTTGGTTCTTCATTGTCAGTGATATTTTCATTATTATTGATTTCAATGATAGATTTCAAATTGTCTGTTTTCATGAAAGAGAGTTTAACCAAGTTGATGTTTCGTTGTTGCACCACATGATAATAGATTCATATGTGACAGTTGATATACTTGGCTTTGCACGCATCAACATATCAAGTTATGCGAAATCCCGTTCACTTATTGTATTTGTATTAAGAACAGAGGAGAGCTTACGTACCTCATGCTTATCCAGATCCCAATACTTACCTCCTGGCAATTGGTCTTTGCACTGGCACTCTAAAATAATGAGCATAGAGCCGAAACAAATTTTCAAGTGCTATCTGAGTATATGTTTCAATCAAAGGGTCTTCTGAAGGTGAAGACAGAGATTCATAAGTACAGTCCTTATTAATTTTTGAATCACTATATTCAATTTTACCAGACATGACTGCAGAGGCATCCTTTGACCAGGCTTCAAGATTAATTTTAAGAAAAAATCTCCGTGGGTTGCGGAAAATTTTTAATTTTTAATATCTCTGTCATTATTCAGAGTATAGCACTGAAATTGCACGTGCTTGTAATGTACATGCATAGAAATCAGAGGCACGAAAGATGTGGCCATGCTACATTTACATTTGACTTTATTAGCATTCTAGAAATGACAGTTTGCGAGAAAATTTCTTCGTGCCTACACTTTTGGAGCAATCTTTATCTTTTACTTTCTCTTTAATTGTAGATAGTACAGCATTGAGATTTTACAGACAAGTAATTGGCAATGAGAAAAGTCAGTGGTGAGGATGGATTTGGTATGGTAAGGTTGCTTTTGGCTTTATTAAGATTCTAACCCTAACCCTAACCCTAGTTGCTTTTGGTCTTATTAAAATTCTAGAAATGACTGTTTGCTGCAGAATTTCCCGCGTCTGTATTTTCCAACAAATGTTTGTTTTTTATTTCTTCATTAAGCATAGAAATCAGAGGCACTAAAGATTTGGCCATGCTACGTTTGCATTTGACTTTATTTGCGACCCATTTTGATTGATCAAAAAGGAAGTGAAATCCAATATTATGAAATGTTTTTTTCTGCCAGGTGAGCCGAGAACCTATTCATCTGCAGATGCTAATCATAGATACGATTTGATATGGCCTAATGTAATGCTGCATTCAGAAGTGAATAGATTTCATTTTACGCCCATCTACATGCATTATATTAAGCACTCTGAATGCTTGGTAATGTATAAAATACAGGCACAATTACCCACAATTTTATTTGAAATTTATTTGGTATATATTTTATCACAGTGAGACTTGCTGTAATTTAGCTGAGGTTAGTGTTGCAACATTGGTTCAAAATCATAATATATTATTGGTTGGAATCAGTCGATATGTGATTTTCCAATTATCGTTCTAATGTAGCAGTGTAACAAAAGTAGACCACTAGTGTTTGATTCTATTTATGCACCCTTTGGTTCTTAGCCATCATCTGCTTTATGCTAGTTGGCATGGTAACATATAAGCATGGTGAATGGAGTGTGTTATCCATATGAACCATTAACCAGGCTCTATCAACACCAAATAACCTGGGGGATGGTCAGATATTTGTTTTTTTGTCTCAATCGACTATCTGCCGTTTTTTTTAAACAAAGCAAGTGATTTCCCTCCAATGTGTGTTTAGTTTGTGGCAATAGTTAGTTTACAATGTCTAAATGAGATGGACTGATAATCGATTATGAAAAACTGGGATCGATTATTGGAATCAGCAGACGTTTTCACGCCGCTACTTGATAGTATCTGATTATCGTTTCATCACTAGCTGAGGCACATAACACTCGGCATTATATCACAGCAGTACGATAGTCTCCACTTTGTGAACTCAGTGACAAACAATGTTGTATTAAACAACTGTTTTGACTTCTGACTTTCATCAAGTCTTATTTTGAAATATTCTATTCTTGTTCCCAAATCAGTCACAACAAACTACAAAAGTGCTTGTGTAAATCTATTCCCTTAAAGATGTTGGCAGATTTTTAACTGTAAATCAGTCTAATTTGATCTGAATCGTTAAGTATCCCTTTAGGAGGCTGGTTTATTAGTATATCACAGCATCAGAAACTGTCCTCTCTTTAAGAACTGAAAGATTGTGCACACAACTTGTACATCATGCACAGAAATTTGATTGTATTGAAATATGAAGTCAAACCTATGAAGAGAAGAAACAAGTCTTGTATGCACAGTTGTTTATTTAGTGGTTTAGTACACCTCCACTTTATAAAGTTGTATGGGGGATATACCGGTTTCAACCGCACACAACAAAGTAAGGGGGGGGGTATGCTGGTTTCAGGTTGTCTGCACGTCTGGTCCATCTGTCCATCCAACTGTACACAAAATCCTGTGTGCATTTCTTTATTCCAAGGTATATTTGCTCTGCAACATTGATAAGCATGCACTAAGGAATGGCCATTGTTTGCAGGTGACTGTTATTCTAAGGTGACAATTAATCAAGGTTTGACTGTAAGCGTTCTATGTACTGACAAATCTGTGAACAAAAGCCATACATGTAATGAAATATGGACTTTTTGTACAGTTATTCTTTACTTAGAGGATTGTTTAGTCTGTTGTAATAAACATGCACTGAAAAGATGCATCGTTCACATCATGTGACATGGTGCCTGTGTTCACTATTGGCCATTTTGCTGCAGTTTGACTTTATGAAACATGAAAAATGCATTTCTCTATTTACTGATTATTTTGCTTGCATTCATTCAAAGATGGCTTTTTATTCATATTTACTCATGTAATATTAACCCTTTGCATCATAATACTGCATTTCCCCACATCTGAAGTACACAACTTTTGAAAACATTGTGGCAAAAGAAGTCATTGTTTGTAGTTAGTATTAGGTTCTTTTGCCGCAATGTTTTCCAGGCTGTTATGGTGAAATTACCCAATTTTCTTAAATAAATTGATGTAATGTATATTTGCTTTAAATTTTGAAGAGTCGAAAATATGCTTATGAGGCAAAGGGTTAAAGATGTGTTACATCTATTTACAGATACGTCCATTACTTTGCTGGACTTCCGTCCGGTGCAATTCAGATAAACAGCAGTGCTTTATACCTTCATCACATACTGATTTAAGGGGTACCAAATTTTTCGATACTGGTGGTGGCTGCAGACCATCAAAGTCTACCAAGAAATGCATCTGATTTTCACGTCTGGAGTCTAGTAAGTTAGTCTTAACGTATACAGAGTTTCCTTAGCTGCCTGTTTGACTGATCCTGTGAAGCTGATGTAAAATTTGTCTAATATCAGAAGTAGATGGCTACAAAACTGACGTAAAATTTGTCTATTATCTGAAGTAGATGTCTACAAAGCTGACATAAAATTTGTCTAATATCAGAAGTAGATGTCTACAAAATTGTCCTGTCTCTGTTGTCATTGTGTAAACATTGATGAAATAAGGTTACATAAACTCAAAATTGTCACGAATTTTGTGTGAAAATCTTATGATTCAGCTTCAGTATTCTTTTAAGCATTTCTTCTTATGACTGTTCTGAGGCCATAATTGCTGAGCAGAAATTATCTTAATTTATTTTTCTCACTTCATGATTTGTTTTGTTTCATGATTATTGACTAACAGTTGGTGATTCACTACTTAACAAACAGAAAACCTCAGATTTTAATTAGGTATTATTCTGTCTTAAATGAAAAAAATAGTAGTATCCAAATACCTGTACTTTAAAATATCCCATGTTGTGGATGTGGCTTTTTGACCAAAGAAAATGTTCAAAGAGGGATTTATGTCATTTAAATTATGTATTTAGAGTGTAATTAATCTGTATGCCATTATTAAAGACTTGTTAATTTGAAATTGCATCCTGTATGTTACATGTTGTTGACTGACTTAGCAGTACCTTCAAGGTTTTATAAGAATACTACTTAACTATATAAAACCTCAGACTTCGATAATCCGATTGTAGTCAAATCCAGAACAACTCGGTGCCAAATGAGAGAATGTCTGCCAAAAGCTTTTATTAGAGATAAAACAATCAACAGAATCATACTGAACAGTTGAATTAACAGTGGGAATATTGTCTTTGACAGAATTGCCTTTTGGAAAGGACAGATCATGGATTGGTCTGAATTCATTAGGACTTTTCTTTGGGATTAGACCTAGAGGAGAGCAAACCAGGTTTACATAAGGTTTCTTTTCAAAGGGACCTGCAATTCTGTTGAGTTGTTTCTCTTTCTGTAACTTTTTGCTACAATAGCCAAGTTGGAGTAAGCCAAAGAGTGATTCCGATGAACTTCTGATGAAATAAGTTCATTACAACCCAACTTGAAACCAAATTGAAACCCATTGATAAAATAATCAAAAAGTGTTTTATCGTGACCAATAAGTTCTACAGCGAGCGTTTTAAAATCAGTTGTTGTTGGCAGGTCTTTTTGGAGACTTGTATTTGCCATTTCTGGATCTTTTGGATCTTGGATGATTTTCCTTACATATTTGGGTCAGGTGCTTGTAAGAACATGGCAATTTGTTACACTTTGTTCAATTATTGTAGCTGAAACAGATGTTTTGGATGAATTTATTGGCTCTTGTGTTGAAATGGGGGCGAAAGGTACGACTAACCGTGCAAGCTTTTACCATGTATTCAGCTATTGGCAGCTGCCATGGTATGCAGTTGGATTGCCTGAGCTTGCGGAAATTTTGGTCGTAGAATCTCCAGGCTGCATCACCATGAGAGCAGCCTATCTCCCTGACTGTAAGGCAATACTTAATCAAATTTATGCTCTCCAGAAGATTTTTTTTCTAAGTAAACAGACATGAAGATTAAAAAGGCAGACGTCCACTGTTGGAGTGAAAGTTGTGACTGTGTAACTTTATTCTGTAATCTAATTGAGTTGGCCTCAATTTGGATATTGATGTTATCCTCTTGAAAATTGGGTAAGAGGCATTTTAAATCAATGAATTGTTCCCCCCATATTTTGTTTTTAATTTTTGTAGAGATGTTAGCACTGAGGGGTATGCCATCATTGACAGAAAGTGGGGTAAGTAGGATATCTGCACAGGCTGCCGACTCACCTGAGAACAGTTGTTGGATAAAATTTGGTAACTGGTCAGCCGGGCTGGAGTCATTAGCACCACTGTCGATGGTCTGGGTGGGTTTATCTATGGCACCACTGTTGAAAGCCTGGGTGGGTGAATCCATGTCGTCAATGCTGGTTGAAGTGCGTGGGCCAGGTATTGGCTGTGAAGTAGTGACACTGACTGGAAGGTTCCCTGAGCTTTCATTACTACTGCCGCGAATTTATCATGGTCAATGTCAATGTTATTATCGTGATCTGACATTGTTGACTTCTTCCTTTTGGCTGGCACCTTACCCGATGCATGGTGTGGGCCTTTATTCGGCATCTGTAGATAACAAAGGAAAACATTGTTAAATTACAATACCTGAGACAACAACAGGTGAAACATCTTTAACATTGCACATAGTGTCATAAAATTTCGCAGCTAATATTCGCAGTCATTTATAATAGTGTACCCATCAGCAGGAGCCAAATATGGACTTAAAGTTAAGGGTACACCAGTAATAACATGATCGTATGCATACATAAACTCACATAACTATCTAAACATCTTAATTGTATCGTATAGCACTTCCTATGATCTGATGTAACACATCAAAAAACATTAACCTTGAATTAGCATTGACATTGTAAACTAGCGAATCACCGAATCATGAAAAAATATTATAGCATCAATAGAACATAACATAGAATGTCCTAACATTGAAGATGCCAAACTCGAGCAAATATTATAGTATCAATAGAACATAACATAGAATGTCCTAACATTGAAGATGCTAACATCGAGCTAACATTATAGCATCAATAGGACATAACATTGAATGTCCTAACATTGAAGATGCTAAACTCGAGCAAATATTATAGTATCAATAGAACATAACATAGAATGTCCTAACATTGAAGATGCTAACATTGAGCTAACATTATAGCATCAATAGGACATAACATTGAATGTCCTAACATTGAAGATGCTAACATCAAGTAATATTATTCAGTTAAAACACTCATTGAAGCTGGTTTGCCAGACAGGTATTAGCAACATACATCGTATTTGTATATATAAGAAATATAAAACACCAGCGGTAAAACCAACCCTCCAACTCTACCCATAGATACATCAGTTTGCACATGCAATATCGAGTCTTGAATATAAAACATTGTTAAAATTGCAAACCAAGTACTGGACAGCCTTTAATATTATGATATAATTCATGGCATGAAGAACTACCATCTGCAATCACATGCAGAGCATGATGGGACAGTCTGAGCTATTCAGTACTATATTTTTGATTGGTTTACAGGCTGGATTATCTAAGAGCCATGACATAGCAGGTATAAAACCTGTATTGGCATATATCATAACAACAATATAAAAGGTAAACTATATTTATCTATATTTAATTAATATGTCAAACTGACATCAGGGTGCAGTATGTAGAGAAAATGTCTGGACACATGGAGGACGGCATTTTTGATACTCCGTAGGTACATCTTCATGCACGTCTGGTTGGCTCTTCTAAGGTGAATGTGAAACACTATCCTTGCTGAGACAATGCATGTTGGGGTCCCGCAATCGTTTAAGATGCCAGAAAAAGAAATGGTTGTCACTAGCACACAACCCCGTCAGTTAATTATTTAAAGCAATAATCTTGTCGTTGTAGGTGTTCCTACGCAACACCTGGTGACCAAACATTCTTTTGACCCCCTGTGCCAACACAAATAACCTGGCGAATGAAGCGATGCCCCTTAGCTATATCCGTCTCTGAAATGGTTAATGTCAGATAAATTGTTCCTTCCTGTTCGCAAAAATAACGCCAGTGTTCTACTTGTTGACATTCTAAAATCAAATAAGACCCTCGCACATGCTGAATTGTTTAAGCACAAGCTGCCTCTTGCTTTAACTATGACATACTCATCCATGCATGACCGCAAATTGTCTGTGAATCTACCATAAACTCGCTATAAGTATGACTCATCCTATTTACCTAAATCCCGTCTTATATATGTATGACTCATCCAATTAACCTTAATCCTACCGTCCTCCATGTCCCAACTGATAACACATGGATGCTAACTCCACTTAACATCAAGCACAGCTGATCTAAAACACAGCGATTTGCACACTAGCACTGCGTAATAAGTAACAGGAATTTAAGCCTTAACAAGGCTTTTTACTGCGTAGGTAAATTTTTGTCTTCATCAAGCCGCGCTTGAAATATAATTTGATTAGACAAAAGCCCCTTTAATTGCATCGTTGTATCAGCCATATAGCAAGTTTTATATCGCGGGAGAAATTGGGAATAGCCAATTAGCTAAATTATTGCTAAGATTATCTCTTGTTGTAGTAACAATAGTTTGTACATAAAACATTTTACAATTCTTATAAAATGTTATTTATGTTAATAGTGAGATATTTATACTTTCATCATTTTCTGGCCTTTAAAGGGAAATCACCATGGGAACACTACACAGTGAAGATGACTGAACTGTATTAGTGGTCTCTGATTCCCTTCTGAGTTCACTTGTGTTTGATTAAAAGCTATGATCTTAAAAAAATCTCCAAATATTATATGCAACAATATTATCAGTGATTTTTTTCCTTCTTTGTTTGGGTCTGGTAAAGATTTTTTTTCCAAATTCCAAGCCTAAAAGTTCCCAATTTGACATCACTCCACAGATTTTTCCAAATTTAACTGGACTTGGGACCTTTCCCAAAATTGAAAACAAATCACTGATCTAAATACTGTATGATTTAAAATTTAATGCAACAGTACTTATACAGGTGCCTGATTACGTTACAGCTGTCAGTTAAGGTAGCGTAAGTGGCTACAAACGTAAAAATAAGCGAAAATGACATTTTAAGTTATTAACAATAATTAAATATCATACTATCATACCATGCAACAAAAAAATCGATCCCTATATGCAAAAATAGTGTTTTATCGCGATAAAAACTGCACCCCCATATCGACTCCACTTTATCAGCGAGAACGATCTAAGATGCGGCGTTGTAAGGGGCTCCTTAAGGGCAAATTTGTATCAATCGATATTAAATTTGGTATCGCTTGCCGTATGTTAACATAAGTATTTAAAATTCGACAGATTATCAACATCAAGCGGATTAAAATGGGAAATAAGAAAAATAAGGCTAAGCAAGGTGTTAGAGTGTTCTCAAAAAGTGAAAAATGTAGTTAGAAATCTCTTTCTCGCAGAAGTTGGTTTACGAATGCTAAAGATACCGAACTGCATAAATCTATATCCCGTAAAAAACTTGACCACAGTGACGTGACATATTGTGAAAATGGAAACTTTATGGTGGAAAATTACGTAATGAATATATAACTGCAACAATCATTTGATGTGCAAGAAAGGTGTGAATTCATTAACACCTTGGTCGATTGGGCTACTAACATCTAATGTACTTTTGATATGAAATATATGATGAAATAACTGATCCGGAACGGTGGTCTTATTGAAGTGTGATATCGATATCATACTCTAACGCCTTGTTAATTATACTATCAATATGGGTCAATTTAGACCTTATATATGTCGCATCACATATTTCTTTATGTTTTGGCGGGAGATATAATAAACAGCAATATGGTTTGCAGACACTTCATGCACCTTGCAATAAAACGCACACGATAAGAAAACGAGCTATCAAAGATTGTTACCCTGTTAATGTTATGACGTACCATTTTTACAAGTTTAATTAAATTTATATATTCCAGAGTCAGGTTTCAAACACAATAAGTTATAAAACTACAATATATATGAATTGCCAGTAAATTAATACAGGGAGACTGGGTCAACGAAAATTATTATTTTCGCTATTTCATTGATAAAATAAAGTTATTTCAGCGTGCACTTTTATTTAGCAACTCTGCACATTTTGGTAAAATATTGAAAGCTATCAAACAAACAATAGGATGAAAAACAGTAACGTCTTATGGACATCGGACGTGCATGTTTTTCGAGAATCTTATACTATTCTGTTATATATCCAATTACCATTATATATCAGTATGTTTTTAAATGATTGCATTAACAGACATAAAACATAGACACTTTTCTACAAATCAATCACATCTTAGGTTCTTATTTTTACACTAAATGCATGGCTACCTTTCATTTAATTTATACAGCGGTTTCCCCAGCCATCTTCAACTCGATTTCCCAATCAGCCGTTTTCCCCGTTGAGAGCCTCTCGGTTGACGAGAAATCTGATGTACTGTGTATTGCATCGATACGATATGATACTATTTTGACAAATAATTCGTAATTAAGCTCTTTAGAGTCATCTAAAATGGTGGGCGGTTTCACTAATTGATCCGCTAACGATGAACGAATTTGATCGGTTATCAAATTTTAGTAGGCTGTATTAATTTATAGAATAATTGTTGATTACACAAGGTGATAATGATCTGACACTTTTATTGTTAATTTCTCGCTTAGAAAAAAACGCAGTGGGTGCTATTTTTGAACAAAGATTGCCGCATTATTTGAAGATGGATTTCAAAGCGGTTTTCGGTATTTTATAGCGGAAATGCTTATCTAGGGAACCGTGTCACAGAATTTTGATATTTATTTTCGTTTTTTATCTATGACGTATTACGTAATTGTCACCGGGGTTCAGGCTACGGAATTTCTTTAAAGTCAAATATCTATTGAATGGAGGACGTTATCAAAAATCTGTGACACGGTTCCCTGCATGATACCATGATTGTTATTTTAAGTCTAATTGTTGTAATATATCCTTATATACAGAGTAGTGATCTTTATTCAAAAATATGAAAATTACGTGCGATATTGGTTTATAGAAGACAGACCAAGTAAAATATTTGTTTCAAATCACTTGCAATAGACTCTGTATAGTGGGTTTATTAATGTATACAATTATGGTTGACTTTTTAAAACTATAAATTAGTAAAACTTGATATCACCATATAGCCACTCAAGATACCTTAATTCTTCTCTAATTCAACTTATCATAGTTCTGTAAAGTTGTCATAATTCTTTAGTTTTATTGTTGATTTTTGTTTTTGAAATGAAAAACATTAGAATTATTTACCTGTTATCTTTAAGGAAAAGTAATAAAAAAAACACTCAGATTCAGCTTTACGTCATGGATTTCTTAATTGTGGGCTGTTTGGACCGTTATAAGTAATAGCTTACCTTTTGTTCTAAAATAGACTTGTGGACAGTGTGACATTTTGTATTGCAATATACAATACATAAATTATTGTAGCCTAATATTGTACAGTGTCCTTTAACACAGCTGTATTTTCCCTACATTTACATAATTTCCCAGTTCTAAGCTCTTGATAAAGATTTAATGGTTTTGAAGAGAATTGTAGAAATATAAAATAAAGCAGCACCTCTTTGTTTGGTTTGGCAACCCAGTTATTTTATGGGTATGCTCTCTTTTCTTTAATGCAATAAAATGCATTTTTTTACATTCTTTATTGCAATAGAATATGATATACAGCTTTTTCAGTGAATGTATGAATTGAGGCTGTGATCCAGTGGTTAGTGCGCTGGACTTGTAACCTGGCAATACGGGTTCAAATCCCAGTCGTGGCAGGTCATACCCTTCTGTAAAAATTTGACAAAAATGTAGATTTTCCTCCATATATGGAGAAGTTGCTAGCACTTTGTAGAAGGTAAGTTAGTACTGGTTAGTATGCAGTCCATGAAAATTGGTTAGTTGAACCGGTGGCTTTATATATAACTGAAAAATTGTCTTCTCAAATAGGAGACAAATTGAATCAACTGTCTTTTATCTGCTAATTTAAGTTAAAATGCAAAATTTACAGGCAATAAAACTGAATATTTTGATGTCCAATTTAGCCTTAAGGCTTAAGTTCTATAGTTTAAAATCTTTTGTGATCTTTTTATTGGTGTGCAATGTGTTAGCTAATTATAGACCAGATAGAAAGTCCACAGGTTTTATTCCTAGTTTTTGTTGTTGCTGCTGCTGTTGTTGCTGCTGTTGTTGTTGTTGATGATGATGATGTTGTTGTTGTTGCTGCTGTTGTTGTTGTTGTTGATGATGATGTTGTTGTTGTTGTTGCTACTGCTGCTGTTGTTGTTGTTGATGATGATGATGTTGTTTTTGTTGTTGTTGCTGCTGCTGCTGGTGGTGGTGTTGTTGATGATGATGTTGTTGTTGTTGTTTTTGCTGCTGCTGCTGTTGTTGTTGTGATCTATTTAAAATATTATCTCCTGAAACTTATGATTATCTGTTTTGTTTTAGCATAAATTCATTCAAATGTTCTAAAGTAGATGAACTTAGGGTGCATGTTATTAATTTATAACATTATTTTTCAAATGCCGCATAAAGTGCTATTGAATCTTAAGAATTGTCTCCCATGAACGAACACTGGTTTTACATGTACAACTTTTTGCACCTGAACAATAATTATGATAGTTGTCACAATGATTGCATTAAAGATTATATTAAGGCTGCTAGCTTAGCACCCTTTATTGATAAATAGCATGTCCGTTGGGTACTCCCATTTGGTAAAATACAAATTAATGACACTTCAGCCCCTAGTTCTAATCATCAACAGCATGCACAAATAAGCAAACTGAAACTGGTCGAGTGACACTTAAACATAGATGTATCATTGACTCAAGCAACCATTGGAAAATTATTTCAAAGATAATGAATTTTGAAATGTTTCATGTAAAATCTTTTGTCTAAAATTCAAAACCAAAACAATTAGTTGTATTCATGCTATTCAAATATTAAATCAAAAAGCTAATCTTAAACAATTTTCACTCAATATTGCAATCACTGTTTAATTCTCTCTGTGTGTTAGACATTGCTAATTTATTTATAAAACTAGCTGATGTTGCCCCTGTGGATCATTGTTTTCATTACAATTATAAACTATTCACAGTTGATGAGCCTTGGCTTTTCATATCTCCCTATTATATTTGAAAAAAATAACCTAATCATCTGTTTTTGTTTTAACATTAAAGCTAGCATGCTTATTTTTATATTAGTCTCATGCCTACATATAATGTTGAATTTCTTTTACATAGCATTTTCTTTTTCATTTTGTCAAATTAGATTCAACTTCATTCACATACTTGCTGCAGGTGTTTCCCTAAGATACCTTAGGGTAGCCGGGATTCCCATCTCCAACATTTTAGGAGTCCCTTGGGACTTTTGGGGAAATCCCTGTTGCTGTATTTTTATACTCCCTGTAGGTGCCACTTACATATATTTGTATTGTTAAGATGACAACGGTGAAGCATATTTTTTACTATGCCATAAAAAACACTATGAGTAACTTTCACGCCTTGTGCTCATTTAAATTTTTTTTTCAATTATGTACTGATATTGGAAACAGCTTAATTTGGTAAGAATGTAAATTTATTGATGTTTTATTGTTTTAAGTAAAATTTCTGTTCTGTTACTGCCAAATAACTTTTCTATGGCGGCTTTATTTTTTGCCATGTGGTTCCCCACCCACTTGCAATGTGCACCGTTTAGGTTACTAGATATTGTTATTGCATGGTTAAAAGTTTTCCGTAATTTTTTTTCCCAGGTCCGGACCCTACTTTTTATAAGATTTCTGGATTTTTGAAAAATTTCAACTTTTGCCCTATTTTTTGTATTTTTTTAGTTTTTATAACATATGTTTACATCATTATTCTTTGTTTACATGTGTGAAATGTATTCTGTTCTCAATACTCCCTGGTGAATTTTTTATATCATAGGGCAATAACTCGAAAAACTTTCATGATTTTCTATGTTCAAGTAATGTTTCTTGAATATAAAATTTTCAGACATTGAATTTCTAAATACATGACCAATACCTGAGATTAATAGATTTTTTTTTATTTTTTCAGTCTATTGTTTCAATTATAAAAATTCAATAAAGAGGGGAAGTGCATTGAAATGCAAACGAATTTATGCCTTTGTTTTCAAGAAATCCCTGGCAGTACACTCCCATCATGAGATATATCCCACTTATCCATGTGTGTATGGTTGCAAAGGATGTATCTCTTTTAAAGACAGAATACAAAAAAGTCTTGTAGCTTTAGCTCACAAATTTCATTTATAATGAGGTTTCATATACATTGCAGGGTTCAAACGTCTTATAATAAGAAATACAGGAATTGTAGTCCCATTCCTAAAAAATGATAATGAAAAAGTCCTTGAATTTTGTTCCTCTCTTAAAAAATGCTTTATTTTTGTTCGAAGATGTGTCTGGTAAAGTCGGTAGTTTTCAACAAATGGTCCTGTTTAGTTCCGAAGTAATCAAATGTTTGCTTAATGTAACAGTAAGGGGAAAAATTCAAATTGGTTTGAATTAGTTTATGTTAGTATCTGCTGCAGTTTTACTCTTTGTCTCCTACAGAACTAGAATATGCCCCAAAATTAAGTTTTCAATGTTTGCGACTCTTTTAGTCACTTAATCATTGATAACAAGTGATACATGACAGAATGTGCTTGAAAATAGGAGAAGGTGTTTAAAAGTGCTTTAATTATGGCATGGAATATTTGTATGAACTTTACATTGTGCTGATGTCTTCACTAAATTGACAATTTGTCACATACAAGAACAAATGTGATACAACCAACATAAAGGTCACAACAGCCTTATATTAATGCCTGGTACTATCATTTGTAGTAAAATGATAACTTTGTGCCCAATGTATTTATTTAACTAAGGAGCCTATGGCTTGATAGCCAGTTGGTAGTGCACCACATTATGCTTAGAGAGGACTGTTTTGACCCTCAGTAGGGGCACTTGTTCGCTGTAACAGATATTCCTTCAGTGAATAAATTTATTCACATGGTGTAGCTAGACAGAGGTTAAGGCATAAACAAGTAAGTTCTGATAACAAGCCTTGATGAATGTCCAGGAATAATGGTCGCCTAAATTTACCTTCACCCCCAATATGACTGAAAATTTGTGGTCAGCAACATCAATCATCATGCCCAAATGTAAGATAATCAATTTTTTACTGCACAAACATCAAAAACATGGGCTTCAGAACAATATACTGGTATCCATGATATGTCAACTGCAGAGACCAAGAATTGCCACTTGGCCAAAATCTTGAAGAGGTCAATCCTGCTTCTACTACCATAGAGTCTACATCACCAAAAAATAAAAAGCCAAGTAATTTTTGGCAGATATGGGTTTGGTGAATCACATTTAATGATTCTTTTGACAATTAGCATTAAAATGCTGCCTTTGAAAGATTTTAATCCAATAAATGCCCTGATTGAGTTCAAAACAGAAAAAAACACAAGTTTTTTTGCCAAGCAATAAGTAAGAATTCATGTAGGCCAATGCTTGTGGCAATTTATGACCCTGTCAATTCAAAACGTGTTAAAAAACGCTAACATTTGACACCGCAGATATATTACGCTATGCAGTATGTCAGAATCTGCTTGTCTTGTAGTACTACACCATCATTCTCTTGCTAAACTCTGAATTCACTAAATATTTGTGTAACAAAAATTCTAATGCTAGTTTTTAAATTTTTCAGATGGACTTGGTTTTAACATGAAGTGACGCTATGACCTTGTAGCTTTCATGAAACAAGAGGAGAGAGCTTCTATGTTGGACAAACTTAAACAAGAACTTTTATCCAGAAAAGTGGAGATAGATAGTACTGAAGACAGGGATTGAGGTACTCTGAATATATTCACTTTTCATATCATTGTTTTGTTAACACTCCTAAGTTTTACATCTTAAGCGTTACACAAATTTTATTATTAAGCTAGTCTGCCAAAACTTGTTTGGATATCAATAAAATCATATTTTTTCCCATTTAAATAAATTTCTACATATTTAGAGAGCAGACAATCAGGTTATTTGAAGATTTACAATTATAAAACATTTTATCTTGTCTGTTTTCAAGAAAAAGTGATTGCTGGGTCGTTGTTGTTGTCGTTGTCGTGCAAAAACTATAATGTAGCTCATTGCTCAAACATTCAATATCTACACGACACTTGGAATACTTGATTGTCATGATAAGGCACAGTAGCAAGATGGGGAGCGTTACTCTGAAAGCTGTATTTTTGGAGTTGCACCCCTTTTTATCTTAGTATTTTTGTCAGAATTATACCTTATCTTATATTCTAACTCGAAATCTCAAATGTGGCCCTCATTGCTGACGTATAAAACAGAGTGTTGGCACCACTCTGTGGGATAATAATTTGATTATATAATACAATAATGGTGTTCTCTCTCTTTCTCTCTCTGTTGTCATAAAAGTCTAAAATGTTCAGTGAAACCTCACTAAACAACCACCTTAATTTATACAACAACTTCATTACAACAACCACTTACTTTCAGATTGGCTTTTAATATTTCCTCTATTTCAACTTGATAATGAGACCACCTCAATATTAATACCATTTTTCAGAGGTGACCTTAATGTTGAGGTTTTACTGTAATTTGAAAGTTTAAATATTGTTGCGTTACGTCTGGGTTCACAGTGGAATATTCTTAGAAATTCTTATTGTATGTATTTAGTAATAATGCACCCTCACATGGAGAACTAAGCTTTTGTTGTTTCTGCCACCATTGAATGTACCTAATCAGGTTGTAACAAAACTATTTCAAGACTTAATTTCCCTTCTAGCTGTCTTGGTAATTTATGTTTTCTTAGACAGTTAAATCATTTGAAACCCTAAACAAACATTGATACTGTTAGCAGAGTTGTTAAATGAATTATAGTCTTTGTTAAATCAATAATTATTTCAGGTTTCAGTGGAAACTGATAACCTAATATAATGCTATTGATTTGATTATCATTGTTAACAATGCATTTTCATGTCCTTTGTATAAGAACAGAAAGTCCTGGATATATATGGTTTAAAATAACTTCAGCCTGGAAGAGTGGGTGTGACTGCTGGCATGGTGCTATAATGACATTTGTAGACTTATCTATCTCTGTTTATTGGTATCTATCTCTGCAATTATGCATCTTATCAGGTCACTGGAGGCATGATGTTATTTTTCAGTATGCACTGTTAAACATGACATCAGTCCACTGGAGGCATGATGTTATTTTTCAGTATGCACTGTTAAACATGACATAACAATTATTCAAGATTTGTGTGAATTGGCTTGGATGTAAATATGTTTTTCTAGTCAATGCTTGTAGACGTTTATCAGGTATTTCACACACACACACACCGACTCTCATGTATGTTGTTTCCGTGTTTGGGTAAAAATTTATTGTGCTGATACCTATTAATGTTTTACGCAGTTTTTCCCTTTGGCAGTTGGAGGTCCGGTAAAGATGGCACACGACTTTACCATTTCGATTTAAAAGTACATTTACGCTATAAAAGAGGTGCTTGTCATTGGCAGATTTCGTTACACACATATCAAGCAGGAACCACGAGACAGGTAAGGTGTTATATTGCATTTCAGTTGTTGTGTTGTAGTGAATATTTGTATTTTCATTGTGATGATCTCAGGGACTAGATTCATTATTTATTGACAATGTACATTCAGTACAAATTTCAGACTCAGAAACATCTCTGTCATCAGTCAACAGTGATTCTGATATTGATTTAAATGATGATTCAGATGTTGATGATAATTATGATTGTAATGGTATTAATAGTGAAATTCTTGGTAACTATATTGAGCTATCTGAAAGTGACACTAAGGAATTGGCAAAGTAAGAAAAATTCAAGTCTGATTCTTGTGGATGTTCTGTTTATTATGACGGAAAACCATGTAGTGAAGTGCTTGATTTTAACTTTATGATTGAATTCCATTGGAATTGCGCTGAACTGTCTAAAGATGAGCTAGATCTTGTTGTAAAGGCCTCATTACATAATCACAGGCTTTCTGGTGTTAAAACATTGAGTAATAGGCACAAGGCTGCAGACAGACTTAAACCTTCTCAACAATTTTACTTCAGAGGCTATCATATTTGTCGCAGTACTTTTTGTTTTTTGCATTCAGTTGGCAAGCAAAAATTACAGGTTATAGGATGGTCTGTTGATAAAGATGGTTTACGTATTTTTTTCTATTTTTTAAATAACAATACATTGAAATCACTTGTTTCTAGGTTGGTCCATTAATTTTCAAGACTCCAAGGAAGTATGAGATATTTGGAGTTTGTTGTGAAGTCACAGGTACAAACAATTTACTTCAATAATATTTTCAAATATATAACCAGTCAATTGCTTAAACTTTTCAATATAATGAATCATTCATCAATTCTGAAAAGTACAGACAGTAAATGTTTGTGTTTTTTTTTCAGTACATTTACTTAATAAGAATTATTAGATAGCATGTTATATGTATTCTTTGTTATTTAATGCAGGTAAACAGACATTTTACCTGATTGATGAAAATGAATCTGCTGGAAAAGGTGCAAGTAGTGTTATCAGTTGTGTGCCTCACTATTTGAGGTACTTTGGCTTGGGTGAAACTGATGCACAATTCCATTTCAATAATTGTACCGACCAAAATACACACAACTTTGTTCTGTGGTACGCTTTATGGAGAGTTATTGTTGGTAAGTATAAATTAATTGTATTCCAATATATAAAGATGAGCTGGAGATGTTACATTTCCTTAATGCATAGTTAATACTGCTATTGTAAACATGGTAAAAGTGTAATTTTATTTTGTTGTAATGATCTTTACTTTCTGTTTTTGAATACCATTCATGCTTCTTAACTAATACTTTTTACTTTAATATTTTATGCATCTGAAATTCATTTCAGGCCTACACAAAACAGTCACATACAGACAAATGATTGCTGGCCATACAAAATTTGAGCCTGACTGGCATTTTGGAATTTGGAAAAAAATGTAGGTATTTTATTTCTTTTTTATTTCAAGGTAATTTATAGTGTATCATCAATTTTTTGTATTAATAGATAATAACATTATTAAATACTGGCATGTAGATTGTCTTTGATCCATTTTTACTGATATCTGTACTAAATTCTGTGCTAGTGAATTAAGTCACACACATCCACAATGCTAAAACTGACAAATGGAGGGTTTGTCTTCACTAAGCTTCTAAGTATTGAGACTGTTTTTAATCATGTGATTATTATGGGATGATGTATTATTTTGTATTCTTCTGATTTCCAGACATTGTAATGCTGAGACACTGTAAGATGTTGCGACCACAGTTTCTCTGTCTTCAAGAGCAGAACACAATATTCCTCAGCTGATAATGATAATGAAAAACCAGTTAAATTTTATAATTGGAAAGAATTTTTATCTTAGTTCTTCATGCCATTAAAATATAAAAGTAAATACCATCACTTTTTGTGTCAGCAAAAGGACCTGGAGTTGTTTTTTTCGTAAAAAGAATTCTGTTTCTGAAACTGATAAATACAATTTACAACGTCCTTCTACATCTATTGACTCTTCATGTATTCCTGATGAATTAAATATCAAGGGTATTGATTTGCCAAGACAGTGGTATTTGTATTCACAAATACGTGATTTCTGTTTTAATGAGGATGCTAAAAATATAACTTGCCCAAAACCTGTTATAGCCATTACACAGTCAGTAACTGTTACTGATTTTGATAAATCCATTGATTCAAACAAAAAAGAAAACATGAACATTAGTTACTACTATTGTTATTGTACTTTATATGATGCTATTTGGCATATTTACTATGATACACTGTATCTTTTAAATCTTTAACCATGAACTACGTTTTTGACATTATTTCCTTAAGAAAAAATTGACGTCTTGTGAAGTTTTGAAGCATAAGAAATGTGATTACAGTGATACTTAGAGTATGTCATTTTTCATTTGGAAAACAATGTCTTTATTATCTATATTGTAACTTGTAGCTATGTTGTCAATAATTAGTTCAAATGAAAATGTTAAATACTCATAATTTTTGGGTCCTTATGCTTGCCTATGTATGGGAATTGATATTAGCCAAAGTGTAATACAGTGGGTAATTGGTTACTGATAGTCCATTATATGCTAACTATTTATTCTTCAGTTGCTAAGCAACAATAGTGTTATGACTGTACTTGTTCTCCAGTTTTGGACAAGCTATTGGAGATATATGAAAAAATGTTCAGATAATATGTTATTGGTTGTGATATAAGTGTTGAATTATGATTGCTATTTGTTATATACCAGTTGACTTTTAATGATGTGAGTTATAACAGTCTCCTGCTCTAGAATGTTTGAAATAGCAAAAATTTCATGCATTAAAAATTGTTACTTTCCATTTCATTTGATACATCCACATATGAAAATGATGTATGTATTTTTGTTTTTTTTTTAAAAAAAAGCTTATTCCTAGACATATGTAGTTATTGTATGGTTGATTGTACAATTTATGATTACTTGTATTGTTGCTATGCAACCGAGCATTGTTAATATTTGCTCTAGTTGCTTTGATTTCAATTCATATGTTCATGTTCAAAATGAACTTACTTACACTTTATTCCATTTGCACGATGCAAAAGTTTTATTGTATTGAATTACTAATAGATGTAAAAATGTACAAAATTTTCCTTCTTACAAATTCTTTCTTTCATTGATACCTGCCTGTAAATTTTTATTCCATTGATACAAACATTGTAGGAATATATATTTTTGTACAAATTTAATTGTTATTAAGTTAATTAATGGTTAGGAACATAATTGAGTTGTTCAAACAGTCATGTTTTTTTCAAATAAATCAAATTACTTAATTTCATTGTTGCTAGGCAACATAATTATATGTATGCATCATGTCTTTTGAATTGAGAAAAATATGGTACAATATTTACATTGTAACACAGCTACTTGTAATGTTCTGAATTAAATTGAACATGAAGCATGAAAACTTGTTTGTTGTTGTATTTGTTAATTTCACTTTCATCTTTATTTATGTTCAATTCTTTTGCCACTTTTTCAGTAACAGTGGTTGCATAAAAGTGGCTCTAAATATATAACAAAAGCGTATTGACAGCTGAAATTTTCAAAATATGTTCTCGAAGTGATGTATATTCAAAAAGTGCAAAAAACTAAAAATGACAAATTTACCTCCAATGGACTGATTTTTGCTGAAAGAGTCACATATTCATATATGGTACGTGCAATGTGAAGTATTCGTCTGACTTAAGATTTTTGTAACGATCTTGAACGAATATATCACACGCAAAACTGGACGCATGAAATAGAAATTGGCAACGAATACATCACATTCGCCATCCGTTTTGATAGAAAAACAAATATTTTAAATAGTTATATTTTATTGAACATCTTATGCCACAAAGATTTTATAGTTGACCAAATCTTCTGTCATCCTTGTCATTATCATCTTAATCATAATTATCACTACCACGACCTTCATCAAAACGGTAATTATAAAGAACACCATAACGACCGTCATCACGATCATATTAAGCGTCGTCATTTTCATCATCGTAATCACATCCAGCACACGATCACAACCATCATTATCGTCATCATTATATCATCAGAACGAGGAGCGTTGTAAGTTTATTTACTGGTTTCAGTCCGTCCGTACGTATCCAGTTGACATTAGGGTTAGGGTTAGTGTGTAAGATGACATGAGGTGCAGTACCCGTACAAACCGTCGTTGTGGGATTAATTTTCGCATGTGGAGTTCGAAAATGTTGCTTGTGGGGTTAAAAAAATCATGGAAGATCATAGATAAAACCCATACCGTAGGTCTAGGGAGAACGTCCGTCCGTCCAAACAGACGATGCATTAGGGTTAGTGTTCAAATCGGAATTATGAGCTTCATTCCGTACAAACTGCCATCGTGAGGTTAGTTCTTACTTGTTGCGTTAGAAAATTTATGATGTGGGGATAAAACATCAACGGAAATAACCCCATTCCGTAGCTTTCGTGAGTGCGTCCATCCGTCCGTCTGGCTATCGGTCTGTCTTTTTGTCCGTCCGTCTATGAACACAATCTTGTGTGCGCTTCTTCTCATGAATAACTTTGTGATTTTAGATAATTTTACAATTGCATGATGCATTACGTCAACTTCCGCACGTTGTAAAAATACTCGTATTTATTTTCATGTAAGAGTTTTATATGTTCGAGTTATTTTATTAGGCTCGTAATAAAGATGATCGTCATGATAATGACAATGATGATGATGATGATGATGATGATGACGACAACTATGATGATGATGATGATTACATCAATTATGATCGTAGTGATGAGCGTGATTATATGCATGCTGCTTCAGATGATCGCCGTAATCATAGTTATCATGGTCGTGATAATGATGATGATAATAAAAAATAATCATGGGCGCCATGATAATAATGATAATTGTGGTGGCCACGATGATGATACTTATGATGATGGTGATGATTGTCATGCCGCTGCTCATCGTGATGATGATGGCCTTCATAATAATTGCAATAATTAATGCTTATGTTCTTGATGGTGGTGATGATGAGCTGAAGTATCGCGATGATGATGATTAATTAATGATGATGATTAATAATGATGATGATGATGATGATGATTGCGATGATGTTTGTGAATATTTTATAATTTGAAGTTTCATATTTTTCAATCAACACGTATGTGACAAATACGATTCAAGTTTTAACTGTGAAATTGAACCAACGAATACATCACATCAGATAGATTTTTTCGGTCGAGTATGACACACAAGTGTTGCACATTCGATTTGTGACATATAAGGCCCAACAGAGCCCCGATGTCGCTTTCGCGACCAGTACGGGTCTGGACTTTAGAGAAAACCATGACATATGATCTCTGTGACGATTTAGACATAGCGTTATCTACTACTAATTCTAACAATTCATGCGGAAAAGTTCGCAGTTACTTGTGGAGGACAGGGTGAGCACAAGTAGAAATACTTGGCACCTAGAAATGCGTCTTATCAGAAATATGGCACCAGAAGTGTTAATCGAAGCGATTGCAAGTTTCTCCGCATCAAATTGATTCATGCTATTTTGATCGTCCGGTATTAAAAATTAAACATTTTTTTGTTTTATTTCTAGGAAGAAAACTGTCCTCATTAAGCACTGGGAATGATTGCAGGAATGTGTAATTATAGAACATTATAGACTGATCATGTTATATTCTGTTGTGATATTTAGAACTCCGCAAATGAGATCAATTAATTTAGGAATGTTGTATGAGAAATGGACTCTAAGCGGGTTGACATCACATTTAAAAATGAATGTATAAAACAAATTCAGGAAATTCGATTGATGCTAAATTTCAGTAATTAAGCGGAAGTACACAAAAATCTCCATTGCTGTGATTTTAAACCATGTCAGTAATGGTATTGTGTCATTACTTAAAGATTGTAAATGTACAATTGATTATACGTAAACTCCTTTTATCATAACAGTAGATAACATTGGTTTGTGGATATCTCATGTTTTACACTTTGAGACAAATATTTTGTCATTAAAAGATTCACGCAATTTCAAACAACTTTCAAATGAGTAACAAAATATATTCAAGGCGGAAAGATATTGTATAATGATTACCTCAAACTAATTTATTCTTCAGCGCCCTATTGTATAAACATTGGTTAATTTCAACCAAATGGTTAATTCAACCCAAGGTTAAATTTAACCATTTTGGTCTACTAACCATTAAAAAAATCATTTAAACATTTAAAAAGGGCTGCCATTTTGGTACTGGTTACCGTTTATGTTAATATTTAACCCGCATCTTGGACTTGGGTTAGATTTATTTGAGTTTTAACAAAAACAACATTCGAATAAACTTAAACAAAATTTTCCACAACAGCTAACCGACAATTTAACCAAAATTTTAACCAGAACTATGATTTAACCCAGTGGTTAAAGTTAAATTATGTTTATACAATTGGGTGCAGACGTCGAAATTTAAAATATTTGGCCATTTTTATGTCGCTAGAGTGTATAGAATCTGTTACATGTGTACACAATTAGTACTTGTGTTGCTAAATGCAGTATTTAACAAACATTCTTGCGTTGAAAACATTTATGTCAATGAGATTTCAATTTCATTTCGTCTGCTACTGACTAAATTTTATACGCTCTGTAATCTTAGAAAGAAATTCCGCGCTTTAAACCTAGCACGTATACGAATACACCAAGTTGTTCTCGTGTTTTCAGTGATAATTCAAATTCAACCAAATAACGTTTATTTTACGATACAGCAAAACCGTACATAACGCGGTCTTCATATCTAAACCACTATAAAGGGTTAAAGTCAAATCATGTGTCTTATCATCATGTAACTATTTGGTAAATTATGCTCTAAATTCTGAAATGCCAAAACTGAAATCGTTAACAATGTTAAAATTCAAACGGATTTTTAAATATAGTGTCCGGAAATATTGAGCATGTACAATCAGGTAAGTGTGTATTTTATTCATCATTATGGATATACAAACTTTCCGATGAGTCTTTTATATTTAATGATTACGCATGTTCTGCGATGTGCAAAAATCTTGCTAATTAGAGCACAGAGTAAATATATTCTGCGGAGATATGTATGTTTTGTGCGTGTTACAAATACGGAAACAAAGAATACGTTGTTAATATTCTAACATTATGGTGAGATAAGTTATTGTAATCTGAGGAGCAGAAATCTAACGATATACTACTCAAAATTTGCTAAGGATCACCTTTTTGACATTGCATATTTCAGTCCTATTATCATCATATTAAAATTATATTTCCGCTAACGATACATCTGTACGGGGACCTCATAATTGTGTACTTAAGTTATCGATTTGTCATGTACACCTTGCACGATAAGCACAAAGAAAAGCATACCCATGGAAATTTGGTGTTTTATGGCCATGTGCTTTCACTTAAACGTGTACAAGCAGCAAGATTTCTCTCGTTTTATTGTAAAACTGTGTTCGAAATTAGCAAACTATGGCAAATCGACAGGTTAGACGTCGTCTTAGATGAGATGAACAGGGATATTGGAATGTTGGTGGCTGGCCGTTCACAAAGGCACGTTGCTAATGTCCTTGGGGTATCCCAGAGCTTTGTCGCCAGGATGTGGAACCGATTCCGAACGACTGGAAATGTCTTGCAGGGCCACGCCGGAGGTCGGGAACGTTCAACTACTCCAGCCCAGGACCGATTTATTGTCCTTCAGGCCAACCGCGAACGGTTCTCGAATGCTACGACCTTACGTAACGACTTCCAGAATGTAACTGGTGTGCGTGTAAGCACGCAAACAGTTAGAAACAGGTTGCATGATGCTGGGATGAGGTCACGGAGGCTAACAATTCGCATTCCATTGGCACAACGCTATATTCAAGAGTGTTTGCAATGGGCGCAGACTCGTGTCACATGGACAGTTAATGATTGGACCCCGGTCCTCTTCACTGATGAGTCAAGGTTTTGTGTGGACTTCACGGACAGACGGGCTAGGGTTTGAAGAAGTCCAAATGAACGCTTAGCTCCAGCATGCGTTGCAGAACACGACCGTTTTGGTGGGGGTTCAGTCCTGGTGTGGGCGAGAATAAACACTCAGGGGAAAACGGACCTACACATCATTGAAAACGGTACACTGACGGCAGTAAGGTACGTCAATGAAATCTTAGACGTCAAAGAACACTTCCATGGTCATTATTTTCATAAAAATCAATTCCGAAACTAATTATATTTAATTCCTTTCAATTAATTTTCATATGTATTACAAATACACAAAAGAAACGCACTGTAGAAAAAGTGATCCTTAGCAAATTTTGAGCAGTATATATTTGTGATATTAACTGGATAAGGTTGTAACATGTTATATACAACATTCAAGTCTGTACTAATAAGCCTCGCCTCTCACACTCTAATATGCTGCATGCCCTCTGTACATTAAGCTAGTATTACAGTAGCCACTTTACTGGACGGTGTTCTATAGTTGTTATCACCTACATACACAACATAATCGTACGTTCTATTTAACGTGACACTGGTAAATGTTCAGATATGTTGAGACTCTGGGTTGTTGTTGATATAACCAAGTCAAGCTGTGATGTATGCCATAAACACGTGACATGATACCACGCCCAGTCTCAGAAACCTGACACAGTATCATTCTGTCTTATAGCATCGCTTGAAAACAAAAAAATATGGAGATGATTATATTTCAACATTTTGTCTCCTACACCAAAAGCTGACATTAGATACCTAACCTTAAATGTTGTTTAGTGTTCAAAAACTAACATCATCAGATATTCACATTTTTCGCCGAAGGTGTTATAAGATCGATTTGTGTTGCCAGGACACTGTTTACATTGTGTAATGACGCTGTTGCTAGGAGAAAAATATTGGAATGCTTTGGCAGTTATTGTTAACTTTAATATTAATGAGTTCAAATCGATTGTGTCGTTTTTCCTCATTTCCGATTAACTTTCTTGTGAAAAACTTACGCTGCTTGTGTGCAAAAGACATCTTTATTCGCTTAAAATGAATACTTCTGATTTGTATGTACAAAAAACTCTGGAAAGCAATGCATCGCATTTTACTTTCGTCGGAAATGAAATATAATTCAGTGTGGTTATTCACGAGCGCGGGAACTTACAACTCACTTCAGTACAAGTGTGTATAGACAATACATCAATAGTAAAGATACTCAATTACAAGTGTCATTCAGAACAAATTAACACAAGCAGTTAAAATTACTGATTAACTTTGAAAATTTCCCTAAACATCTCATACAGGTTCTCATAATATGATTGCATTTAATACATTCGGCTTTTATCCTTTTTTAAAGATTATTCTTGTTTATCTTTACTAGCATTTTTTTCACTGGAGTTTAATGTCGCACCAACAGCCAGGATCATTTTGCGGCTTTTCAGCTTTAACGTTGGAAGAAGAACCCTTGCTTATTCCTTGGTAGTAACAATCGGCCTTCCGTACGCTAGCTGGACAGCTTTTTTACAAATTAAATTGGGTCCCGGATGGGATTCGAACGCTTAGCAGCGAGAGGCTAGTGAATGCAAGTCAGAGACCATAACCACGCTACCACGGCGGTCCCTAATTTATCAGTCTCCTACCTGTGTTTACACCGGAGGGGACAATAGGTTTTCCCTCCGTTCGTCCGTCTGTCTGTCCCCCAAGATTCTCCATTGCGAAAGAATTGTGGTTGCTATGGTAATTGAATTAGTAAAAATGTGGCCAGACCATCTGGATCGTGCGGCAACTCCCTAACTAAACAACCTAAGATGATGAAAATTGGCATGTGGATAAATGGCAATGTGTTTATTATGCACGTCATTTTATGTTCTTCGCAAGAAAATTGTTGTTGCTATGGTAATGGGATTAGTAAAAATGTGGCCAAAACTTCTGGATCCCGCGGTAACTCAACCAAACAACCTAGGATGATGAAAGTTTGGTATTTAAGTATGTGATTAAGTGGCAAAATTGAGATTATGTACACTATTTTGTTGTTTCCCAGGGTAACATTTCTGGTCGCTATGGTAATGTTAATAATAGTAAAGAACATGTTGCAAAATCTTGATACTGCAATGACAAACTTTATTCAGGTCATGTGAATGAAATTCTGTATTGATTATTTGATGGTGTTGTATTTAATACATGTGTGACAGTTATACAGATTAATTACCATACTGAGGCCGCGGCCGTGGTCCAGTGGTTAATGGCTGGACTTGTAATCCGAAGATCTGTGTTCGAATCCCGGTGGCAGCAGGTCATGCCCTTCTATGAAAATTTGACAAAAATGTCGATTTCCCTCCATATGTGGAGACGTTGCCGGCTCTTTGTGGAGAGGTAAGTTAGTACTGGTTGGTATACAGTCCAGGAAAACTGGTTAGGTGAACCGGTCGCCGTACATGAATCTTTCAGAAATCGGGGCAAAAATACCCGGAAAAGTAAAAACAGTATATTGATATCACTTTTGATTGGTTTTGTTTGTTCTGTAACAATCATGAATCCGAATCTAGCAAAACATGTTATAACAATGATACTAGAGTTCATAGTTGATACATACTCGTACTTTTGTAGATATTCTAAATGTGCATGGAATGAATATCAACCACTTTTCATAAAATCTCTCGTACACCAACATGTTCAGTTCGCCATATTCACACAAAAAAAAAAAACAACTACACTTAAAAGATTCATTGAAAATATCAGCCCGCCCGTGATTCCCTGTTTAAAATAGTCCGTTTCGCTCATCGTCTTGGTAATTAACATCAAGTTGCTTATTTTAGAACATTCAAGCAAAAGATCGATTCTTCTCCTCTAGTTTATTTATCATCCATTTATCGAAAATTGTCGAAATTTGGGATTTTTTCTTTCATTCTCAGCATTATTTATGTACAGTTGATTAATGACTCCCCATGATGTTATACAACAAAGGACGAGAATCTATGTTTATGATTTGTATTACCTTACGTACATGAAGTGAACATTTTAGGGGCTCTGATACTTGTTATATTGTTAATTTGTAACGTATGTATACACGTGCTAATATAAATCACTATATTTCAGGATCAACATTGAGTATTATACATTGAATGAATGACGACTGCTTCGGAGATAATGCAGGATTATACATGTCTCAAGTCGAATCACAATGACTGCATCAGTATCAACAAGAAACAAGTTCCGGTATACTAGTATTTTAAAGTAACAGACACATCTGTTGTATACATTTAGTTTGTACATATGAACTTGAATGTGAAAGTCTATACAACGGAATCCAAGCTGCAAATGATAAGTTTTTAAGGCTTCTTCCAAAAACGTTTTGTATATAACAGCTTGTATACAATTATATTAACTGAGCTATTTTGTGTGAGTGGCGATAGAAGTTATAACAATTTTAGTTAATCACTTTCGATAGCTGCTGTCTTGATTCGAATCCGCCACATCCGGTCAAGAAGTCCGACCCAGGAGTCTGGTCCAAGAGTCCGGTTCTGAAGTCCGGTTCTGGAATCCAGTTCAGGAATCCAGTGTTCTCCTATTCGTTGTGGAGTAAATGTAGTGTTTTAGTGTTAGATATGTGCTAAATTTGTGCTTGTGTATTTGTTATGCTCTGAAATTAATATGTGCGTTTCTACATAATTGTGCTGGAATAATGTGTTTTTATTCTTAACTTTTGCTTACTATACAATATCAATCATCTGAACTCAAGGTAGGCGAGGATAATATCGACTTTGCACCGTAACATTCACTGTTCTCGTTAATGGTAATTTATCACATTAAATTAACAACAATAAAACCTCACACACTTACTATAAGTACTTCAACATTAAGACCACTAGGTGTCGCGTAATAGACAATTAATAATGGTCTTAATGTTTTTTTTTCCTGTGTACATGTATTCAATACAAAGAGAAACAGTCATTATGTTGTAAAATTTCTAATACTGTTAAATGAACTGTTGAATGTACCGACTTACGTACACATTTATATCCAAAGCGTAATAACAACAAATGCGACTTTCTTTTTGTAATGATAATGTATTCAAAATAATGTACTGTTTTTGTAGCAACTCATTTTACAGCCTATTTTGAAACTACTGATAAGCAATTTCCGTATAGATAGATTGGATAGAACCACCGAATTTCCGTAAACTAGCTGGACAGCTTCCTCACATGTGAAATTTGTCTGGTCGAGGGTTGGATTCCAACTCATAGCGTGAGGGGCTCATGATTACCAGTCAGAGACCACGGAAGCCCCTTCACTTGAACTTAATGTATCAATTGTTGTTAAGTTGATAAAGTATTATGAATGTATACTTTTTATTATTTAAATACTTCAAAATTTTGATATTATGTTATGTTTCTGAAGTAATATACATATTAATACATGTGACAAAATAGCTATCATCTTTTTAGTTAAAGTCCACTGAGTGTCTGTTGGATAAGGCATTTTAATTTTATTTCCGGTATGGTCTTAAGGTGCCCCACTAGCACCGGAAACTTACAACATATCCGCTTGTCCAAATGAGGTTAGTATTCTAGATATATTCTTACAATATTTTTATTCTGGCCTAAAACTGTTTTTCCGGTTTCATGCCCAAAAATATGGGTCGGTAGGTAAGGATTTTTTTTATTTTTTGTTTTTATATTACAATATATCACTACGATTCGAACGCTGTAAAAACTTATGAGTCGGCAGGTAGAATACTGAGTCGGTCGGGTAACCGGAAACAAACCTTTTTTCAGGCCTCATCGTCATCAGTTATTTTCGAGTCGGGTGAAATATTTTCACTGAACTCCGTGTCGATATAAAGTCATATGTTATTTTATTATTTCACTCTATCTTATAAAGTTTAAATTGACATTTTCCTTATCATCGAGGTTTTAACTGTATATTCAATACAAAAAGAAACGAAATCGCTCGCAAAAATCATACTGGATAAATCATCATTGGAATATATCAATTTATTTACCTACAAACCAAAATATACTTACGTCCTATTAGTTTTTTGTATTGGATATGTATAAACAAGTATTGAGTTGTATTCAATGAAATTATGGTAGAAAATGTTTTCATTTTCTTGATGTAGTATTCATTTTATTTCCTCATTGAAAAGAATAAGCGAATAAAATTAATTTTCTTTAGAGGCAAAAAACGCTAATCTCATTATACAGTAAAACTCCTAAAAACCGGATCCCGGATCCCTTCCGGACTGAGCTGAAAGTCCGGTTTTCTGAGGATTCTGTTTTTCAGAGAACTATTGATTATAGAAAAGGAAAAAAATGACTTGAAAAACCGTGTTAAGCTAGTAAACAAAAGCCTCATTATGTTATAACGATATATAACCTCAATCGTATCAAATTAAGAACTACATGTATTAACGATGTATTACTGGGGATTGATATCTTATGTTGTTATTTTGATCATTTCATATCACGAGCAGTATCATTAAATATAAGATTTTTTAATTGTTATTTTAGAAGATTCTTACGTAGAATAAAAGTTGTACACGTGGTAAGGCAGGAAGATTCGGACAATTCGCGTTGTGTATTCTGTGTATTACTAATATAATGAAACTATCGAATGATAAAACAAGGTCCTTGTCATTTTCATTAGTATATTTTGAGCCTTCGTCGATTTATTGATTGACATCCCAGTGGTTTTCAAGACTTAGTTTATGTATTTTGTACATTCAGTGAACAACTAAGGCGAGTTTCTGTATCAGTATTTTGATTCTATGATGACACAATGTCTGAAAGGTGACAGTTGTTGAAAAATGAGTAACTGTGTAACTATCATTTTGTATTTCGGAATTTCACGGATGTTCAAAATAATTGTGACAGATTTTCATTCGCAATGTCGATATCGATACGTTCAGTATAAAATGCCGGAGCTTCAAAAAGTAAAGTTTTCAGGAGAAGGAAAAAACTGTTTTTTTTATAAACAAAAACAGCACAAAAAATTAATCATGCTCATATTAAATGTGTTTTAAGGTATTTAGATAGATTGTAATATCAGTGAATTACCACAACCGTTCTTTTAAGTAAAAATGCATCCTCGGTTTTTTTTAATTAGGAAAATATTTATGCAGTTTCGGTATATCGTACTTGCAGCTTTGGCTGAATGTGAATGAGTAATGTACATGGGTACGGTATGTAAGTAGGTGGGTGTCCTCATATAAAATGCGTGTACAGATAAAACTAAACATTTGTGATGGATAATAGTGCCAAGGTTTAATCCCTCTCAGTGCCGCTTTATGTGTATGTCACTTAGCAAGGCACTTATGAATTATAAACATCACTTCAATCTAACAATTATGAAAAATGGCGAGGTAAAAGTGTCGGCATTTAAGTATTTAAGAGTGCTGTTAGTTGCATATTATCTATTATCACTAATGTGTTTAGTCTATTAAAGACTGATCATTCATTGACTTTAGTTAGATGGTCAAATTGTAACGACTGTTTCGTACGAAATGGTTTTCTTAATCATAACATATCGACAATAATGCAGTAATGAACTTTTAAAGAGTTTCATCAAGTTGATAAAAGAAATAAAACAAATTAATGCGCACAAAACGTATTCATGGAAATTATCAGTACATATATTGAACGACATATATCTGAGTAATTCACCAAACACATATATGTTTCTGCAGCAGTTAACGATAAAATACAATTTCCACGGCAGTCATCAAACATATTTATAGGTTATAACTTAGGTGTGAACAAAAGTGTCTGGATAAACCATCAAACATCCTGTGATTTTTTTACCACTGGTGTTCACTTGTAAATCTCAAACATATATCTTGATATTTCACGAAACAAAATTATCAGTGCCAACTAACATTGAACCTTAAAATGTAAACAAAATAATCATATTCATTTGAATCAAGAAACACATTTAGGGATTTTAAATTTGTCATGACGAAATATATCCATAAAACTCATTGAAAATTAATGTAGAATTATACATCAGTGTAAATCAAACTCAATCATATAAAGCATTGAACGATGCACAAAAACACAATCTGTAATGCTCAATTTGTCGAGCTGTAAACTTTCAAGTTTTTGACTTCTGAAAGAAGAGGCGACAGTACAAAAAATGGTCGTCTTTTATATAGTAAACTAATTGCTATCTTATTTCCGGCATTGATGTTTACAGAACAACTGTGGCGTTTTAGTCGTGGTATACACCGAAAAGTATCAACAAAATTTCCCTGTGTGTACCACCTAATATTTACCAGCAAAAAAATCGTCGGCTTCTATATCAGTTAATCCGTCTCATGTCCGTCATACTAAAATTAATTGCATATGCTTACTTGTTGATTCACAATTTTATGTGTACTAATATTGGTAATGGGACACTTCTACATGGTGCATTCAACTTTCAGTATGTGGTACCTGATCATTATGCATGGTAATCCTTTGAATTTGAATGCAGATGAAAAAGGTTCTGTGAACTTATGTATGGAATTTTTAGGTTTTCTAATTTCACTGAATTCAGTGTCGGAGTAGTTAAGTTTATACATGATATCTCCCTTAACAGTATATTTTAGAATACGTGTATCAGTCACAAGCGGTGCTCCAAACCCATGTCCGGGTCTAATGCTCGAGTGGTAATACAGATTCGAGTAATAGTTGAATAAATTATAGTGCACATATTTTACCACATACCGTTTTTCTTCATCCTCTCTGGATTCTTCTATCAATTCAACATATCTCTGAGGAACACAATGCAGAAGCAGGAAACCAAATTTTAGCCTATCTAATCATGTTCTTGGTGCAGACATTTCTACTTTGAAGTTTAAGCATTGATTATATCACCAAAACACATTTCAGTACATGGTAAAATATGGTGTTTACATAGTGCTCTAACATGATAGTAATGTATGAAAACAATAATCTTATTTACCTATTTCTTTAGCCAAAAACATGCAAAAAGCCACTAATTTATGTTCGGCATTTCTATTGTTCATATTATATTTGTTGAAAATGCCGAAGCTGCATTTTGTGTAACTCCGGCATTTTAGGATAACTGGGAAATTAACCAACGGAATTCCATCATTTTATCACATGTTTACTTTGCCAGTCTGGTTATTCGAAAGTGTTTAAGGCAGAAAGAAGCGGGAATATGTGTAGGTTCGAAAATTGTAAAAAAAAATCGAAAAAGGTGTAGGTTTGGCATTTTATACTGAACGTATCGATTTATAGTATGTTTTTGAATATGGTAGATCTCTATTCTATACATACAACGATGTGAATATGATAGATCTGTATTATATATATACAACTATGTGAATATGATAGATCTCTATTCTCTATATACAACTATGTGAATATGATAGATCTCTATTCTATATATATACAACTACGTGAATATGATAGATCTCTATTCTATATATACAACTATATGAATATGATAGGTCTCTATTCTCTATATACAACTATGTGAATATGATAGATCTCTATTCTCTATATACAACTATGTGAATATGATAGATCTCTATTCTCTATATACAACTATGTGAATATGATAGATCTCTATTCTATGTATACAACTATGTGAGGTGCAATTAGAACGTTCACATTTCCATATATTCACGTCTAATTCTTTGGTATTGATAGACAGACATACATCAAAACTGTAGAACCTATTTTTTTCCTGTCTCTGCTTCATTTCTCAAAATGACTTCTGTTAGGAAAGTAGCATTTCTATCAGTAGTCACTGAATAAAAGAATAAAAATCTTCCATGATATATACTTCTTTAGAATTATTTATATGTTAGAATTTTGCACAAAGAATGGTTTTATCAGAAAGGGTGATTATTGATAGGTAATGGTTACGTTCAATTAGTATTATTGTGAGTGAGTGAGGGAGTGAGGAAGGGAGCGAGCGAACGACTGACTGAGCGGCTGAGTAACTGACTGAGTAACTAACTGAGTGACTGACATGATCAGACACTTGAATTGATTAATATTAATGGACAATAACAAATTGTTAAAACAAGTTTTCATTATGGATTACAATAACTGTAACAAGAATTGGTGCAATGACGTGAAAGAAATATTTTCAAAACTCGATCTGGATAATTACTAGAGAAGTGTTATTAGTCTTAATCTGATATAAACTGCTGTTCAGCATTTTCATACCTGGATGTGGAAAGAAAATGTTACTACAGTGTCTAAATTAAGATATTACAACATTTAAAGTGGATACTCATCAGGAAAAGTACATGCAAATAAATTTGAGCAGACATTAACGGTCTATAACGTCACAATTTCTGTGTGAAATTCTGCCATTACGCATAGAGACCGGTCGGTACATTGGTGAGGCACCGGATGATAGAATATGTAATTTTATGACTCGGAATTTATCGAAACAACTGACTGACTGACTGACTGACTGACTGACTGACTGACTGACTGACTGACTGACTGACTGACTGACTGACTGACTGACTGACTGACTGACTGACTGACAGACTGACTGACTGACTGACTGACTGACTGACTGACTGACTGACTGACTGACTGACTGACTGACTGACTGACTGACTGACTGACTGACTGACTGACTGACTGACTTTCATTGAGTTCATGTATTCATTTACCTAATATAAAAACATTACCTAGCCAAATGGACTTGAAAGCCACAATCAGACGACAATTAAAGAAAATCACGTGATTAAAACAAACTGAAAAATGTGATTAACAAACACGAAAATTACGATTTTTACAGCGGTACAGTAATTTTAAAGTTAATACTAAAAATAGTTTATATTAGATAATGTTAGATTTGGAACAATGACATTTATTTGGCGGGTTTTACTGTATTTTAGAAATATTATAGTGGGGTGAATTTAAAGTACCATCGAAAACACGTGAAAAAATATTCGTTTGGTTTGAATTTGATTGACAGTAAGCGTGTATTCGAAATTTGTACTGCGGGAGTATTAATTCTTGCTGAATTCTTTCTAAACATACTTCATCAACTGAATACAGTATAACAGGGTGCGATTTTCATGGGTTATACTGTACCCCATACTGCATATCTCATCATATGCTTAACACTATTTTTCCATGGAATTAATCATTTAAAATATTGTGATGAGAACTCTGGTAAATTTAACCTGTGTTACGTATTTGCCGATTTGTGAATATACTGAACAGAATTGAACCGAATTATAAATTTTTGATTGTGTATGTGATATACTGCTTGTGATGCAAATTATGTGTACATTATATATTATCATTCCAATTCTTGTTATTGAAATACTTACGACAAAAATATTAGACCAAGTACCTTTTGGCAGTGGGTCATACAAAAATCTTACTGGTATTACAAGTACGAAAAAGACACATTTTACCGGTGAATGTTGATTTATACGATATATAGATTTCATCATAACTTTGTTTAGATTTTGCGTTTTATATCCGTGAAAGCCATTCGTGTTATAAGTTAATTAACATGTCCATATATCTGTTTAACTCATTTTGAATGTAATAAATACAGGAGAACAAAGGACAATATACAATTCTGTTATCAATTCACTGAGTGAATAAAAAGTTAATGTACAGTTCAAGGGAGGTAATCATTCCGACAAATACCATTGTTTGTAGAACAGTAGTTCGTCATAAAAGCTCTGTCCTTATGCATAATTGTTATATATTATTTGTTTCTGATCTCATAATTAACAATGTAGTGAGCAAAATACAAAATTAGAAATAGAAAAAAAACGGATATCTGAAATTCAAGACGAAAATAAATAAAAAATATGACAATGTGACTGACATAACACAAGCAGAAATATAAATTGAAGTGTTCGAGGCAATGATCAATACTCTATGTTTATTTTCGTTTAATTTTTGGTCACTCATCAGTTATTGTTTAATTTTATTTATTTAAGTTTCGGACTATAAATTTGCATTGTAAAAGTAGTCCGAAGTGCGATTGTTTCATTTTCCACTTCGTTCAGACTGCCCAGGTGAATGTAAGCGTTCAATGAGGCTGATCTCAAGTATGGCGTTAACAGAAAAATCATCAACATTAACATTTTATGTGTACAAATGGTTAATTAAAGCAAACAATAAATGATTATATAGTAGCAGAATACAGAAAATGTCTACAGAATGCTTCTAGATGGAAGTATAACTTCATACAAAGTAAAATTCAAAGTCGGGAAAAAAACTTACCTACAGACCCTCTTTTAAAATTCAGGGCAATCAAACATATTTTTAATTTAGGCCTAAGGCATGTCGATCAACCCGCAATGATTCTGTGTTATTGCCTTCAGATATACATGTAGATTCGCGTTTAAATTTTGAAGACTTCAAAAATGAATGCGAAAGTAAAGATAACAATTGCTCACCCCAGTAAGAGCAGACGGCAAGTAACAATGGCACTAATGTTGATGCCATGATTCAGACACCTGTGAGGAGATATCCCTTGAGGAATAAGCAACGTCCTGACTGCTTGGAATATAAACAATCGCTTGCCGGTACTACCATGATAACAGTTTTATGGCTAACGCATGGTAATTTCTTGCTCAGAGAAATTAAGATAAATGAGTTTTAATTATTATGTTGACTCTTGATTACATGCTAAGGACATGCGAATTTTCTCAATGAATTTGATTTCATGCTATACTCATAAAATGCTGATACTGAATTAATGATGTATATGAACTTTGTTTCAGGTTATTGAAGAGTATATTCAATGAAATTAAGTGGGTAGAAGTGTTGTGTACTTAACTCTGCCATTCATGTTAATACTATGCTATCTATACTGATAAGCCTACATGTACATGGTGTAGTCGTGTGAATACTGCCCTTCAGAAATAAACTAGCCACTCAACTAGGAGGTATTCTTTAGTACTGCGAACCCTAAACACAAATTACACAACACAAGGCACTCCTACTTAACGAACCATTCTCTGCAGAAATACGAATTTCGATCAAAAAAAAGTTAAAACAGAAATCTCAAAGTATCATTTGTCCAATTCATAAGTTCAATCGATGATGATCTCGCGGTGGTATAGAAGTAGAGCGTCCGACTTCTGACCCGAATATCCCGAGTTTGAATCCTGGGTGGTATTTTCATGTATTCAGCGGCTGTTCTGAATGCCTCGGTTATTGACCAAATTGATCAAATCTTCTCGGAGATTTTGGTATGTGGTATCACAAAAAAAAACATTTCGACTTTTTCATTGGACCATTTATAACATGTTTCAGTATATACTGGCCGTCATAAGAAAGTAACCAGTAAGTGATGTTGGTGTAAAATAGACAAAGCGCAAATAATCGAGATGAATTAAATTATGGAAATAGCTGAAACATCTCAAGAAATGTTTTATTTTTATCCATTATTGACCGTAAAATTGCTGTATACTATCAAAATTTCAAGGTCTGTTCAAGGCCAAAATGGAAGAATTTTTATGATAGTTACTTTTTTATGACGGCTAGTATAATACATATTTTCCTTAATGGTAGATCTGTCATGGTTTTGTGTAGATACTACAATCTTAAATTTTAGACTCAAGCTCGGTAAAGTTAGTTATATGATGAACTTGTTCACTGGGGTTTTACACCGTTTTTCAACAATTTTTCAGTTATATACGGCGACCGGTTCGCCTAACCAGATTTCATGGACTGTGTATTAACCAGTACTAACTTACCCTTCCACTAGGAGCCTGCAACTTGTCCACACATGGAGGAAAATCGACATTTTTTGTCAAATTTTCATAGAAAATATGGAGGTAAACATTTTGTCAAGGGTATGACCTGACCAGGATTTAAACCCGGGTTCCCGGGTTACAAGTTAGTTATATAATGAAAAATATCAGAAGATAAAGTTATAATCAACCATCTGTATCATGTAAACACATTACGAAATCAAACTTTCGAAAACAAAACATGATTTGTTAATATGTAATTTGACTTTTACAATGTCTAAAAAGATATCAAATTCTGTCGGCAAACTCGACATTGTATAAGAATACAATCGTGTATGCCCAGTTTGTTTGTTTCATATTTGTTAACATCATTACTTCGCTTATTTTCATTGTTATCAGCTTATCATCGTCTTCTTCAAAACTACTGAAGTAATTACATGTGAGTGACATTATACAATACAATCAATGACAAAACAAAACGTTCTCTCAGTGCTTTGATTCTAGATGTTTTGTCAAAACTGTATATATTTCTCTATACATGTATATAAATAGTTAGGGTCATTAACCTTAAACTGGGTCATTGTAAATACAACACTATGTCTAGACAAGGTATTATCATGAAATTCATTTAATTGTTCTATTTGAGTTGGGATTGACGTTAAAACAGGGCAGGTAATGCGTGTTTTACGTGTGTGAAATCATGAGTTGTTTTCTCTTTTGTGATGAAGAAAAAAAATTTCTTTATATTGTATTAACACGTGTATTATTATAAGATACGGTTTATTGTTATATATTTACACCATAAAATAATTGGTCAATTAAATGATTAGATGGCAATGTATGGTAATTCTGCAAAGAAACACACGTAAGCATTAACATATATTTCAACAAACACGAGAAAACACGTGAACTTAAGTTCAGTTTCTATGGATATAATTAATCGTTTACGTCATACGATAATTTCTGTTACATAATAATAATTTTGAAATTTCGATTGTATTGTGTACAAAGGGATTTGTGTACTCGTAAAAACTACAAGTTAAAAAATGAAAAAAAAATGGATTCGAAAATTACATCACATACGAAATAGCCGATCTTTAACACAAACTGTCATGCCAACAAACCGACCATTACTGCCTACACAGACAAATATACAAAAAGAATAACTTAAACACTAATAGTTTTCCCTCCTTTTAAATTTCTATAAATGTTAATAAATGATAAAACTATAACATAGAACCAATTAATGTTGTTCATATTCATGAAAAGGTACCGGAAACGTACAAAATCAAATACAGACCAGTTTTGATGCACTTATATTATATTGCAATTAACGGAAGACGATTATAAATACATGCATATCGACAACAATATTTTTAAAGGGCGAACGACTATTAGCATTTTTTTATCATTACAGTAATATTCCTGAAAAAGCCAATGAATTGTGGTTTAACAACTGATGGGTTATTTTCTGTCGTACAAAAAACATTTGGAGAACTCACTCTCTTAGCAATTGTTAAAATGGAAAGTGTACATGAATGAGTACTGAATGATTTTACTGTAAGACAAAAATAGAACTTTTTGATAAGCTTATTAATTTTGGTGTAATGTTATTTGCTTTTGTAAATCTTCTAGGTTCAAAAGAAACCATTAATCAACACTCATATGGTTTAACAAACAGCTATATTTGTTTTCCATGAATAAATTTCATGTTGATGATACCGTCTATCAACAATGGAAGAATTGACCAAGTACTTTGTATACATGACATGCAGTTCGTTAACGGGGTTTAAACCAAAAAGAGAGCACCTGTGCCACTTTTTCATTGAAATGTTCGATATATGTTCTGTAATGACATCTGCATGACATATATCATCTTCATAACATTACACAATTTATACTCATGCGCTCATCAACGGCTATTTACAGTACAATACATGCATTAATTGTTTGGAAGACAGAACCTATTCGATTAAGATTTGGTTAACTTTTCGAGAACTTTGTTCCGATTTGGTTGATAATGCTATTCAAACAGTTCTACTCACGCACCTTTGCACATGCAATGAATTAAGAGGTAATGAATATATTTCTCAACGTTGATTGCTAATTTGGATAAAAATAATAAAGTATTTATTGAGAAGTATCTAAAACATGCATTAAATACCGAATGCAGTAACAAACCCAGTTATGGTCCTTGACTAATAATCACCAGCTCCTCACCGCTTTGTGTTCGAATCTTGGACCAAAAAATCACATGTGAGAAAGCTAACCTAGAGTTTCCCTACATCGTTAAAGTTACAAAAGTCGCATAATGACCCTGACTGTTGGAACGACGTTAAACCTCAGTTAAACAAACCAGCGCAAAACGAACAGCAAAGTAACAATATTGAAATATGCAAATACAGTCAAACCTGTGAACAAAGACTCTTTAAACATTACTTGTAATGACCACTTTTTGGAATGCCTGAAAATGGACTTTATTGACAAGTGACCTTTATTCGGGGTCAGTTTGTTCTAATACCGGTAATAAATGCTGGTTTTTCAAAGAACGGCCTGTATTCGCAGGGTGGCCTTTATTCGGAGGTGGCCGCAAACACAGGTTAGGTTGTGCACGCATTAGGGATATTTCTGATGTTATGCTAGTTACCCATGAAGCACATTGCTTTAAGCGCATTGCTTTATTATGCATTATACATGTATTAATGCACGTAAAATATGTAACGCAATCCCTTCAATGATCTAGAAATGTGCCGGAAGCCGGAAAAATCAACCAGCTATTTGAACAATTTCGCCGGCTGCTTTTTCCCCACAGGGAGCGTTGCTCTGTCGCCGACTACTGGGGGAAACCTCATACCCCCTTCTACTTTTAGTAGCTTACCGTCTTCATGAAAACATTTCTACACCCCAGTCCCTTCAAAAAGTCGACTTACTTCCTTTAGTACAACAACTTTCGAGGTCAAAGCCTACATACATATACGTTACTTTCGTTTTGAAAACGCAACTAAACCATACATACCAGATCTAATTTTAGTCGTTTTATGTTCATGATAATAAAGCCACGCAATAGCGGTTTATAAACCTTGTTCTATAACTGTAATCAAACGCGGATATAGAGGCAACGATATTTTTGCGGTTTAATAAAAAAACCTGTTTCCGCTTAAAATACGTAATGCTTGTGTTTCTTCCATCTCAAGTATTTGGTTAAATTTACAACATACAACACGCCCCATCTAAAATCTGGCAAGCATAAGTAAATAACGTCAGTTATGTGCTGATTGTGTCCATAGTCTACGTGAGCATCTAGATTTTACACGCCTCCTTACCAATAATCCTGTGTCCGCCCGTGGTGATACATGTTTAAATTAGACTGTGAATCGGACTCTTGAATTACTTTGAGCTACTTTGAGCAAACTGAATTAAAAATTGTGCTTCCTTTATACCAAATAAACATAAAATTCTGTCTGCATTGGTGCTTTTGTGCATTTTTTAAATTGCGTTATGTACCTGAGATGGGATGCATCGTGGTTTAGAGGTAAAGCGTCCAATCTCTGATCCGAAGGTTATGAGTTCGAATCCCGGCTTCGACCGGTTTCGTTCATGAAATCCACAGTCCCATGTTCGGACGCAGTACTGGTGTAGTGTCTAGGAAGCGGACTCAAGCGTGATTAATATAAGCAAAATTGTTTGTTTCGCAATCGAGCTGAAATAAATTAGTATAAACTATAACTAACTAAGACGTTCAAATTGTAGAAAATCAACATCTGCAGAAAAGGACATCATTTCAAAGACCATTAGGAAAGAAGCATATTATCTACGTTTACATTTAATGCTGTTGAAACATTGATTACTTATTCTGAAATCATTGTTTGATTACAAAATATCAAACTTTAAAAACTGATTGCCGAAACATAACAAATACATAAATAAATTGAGGCTGAACGAAAACACTTCAGGACACACAATATTACATCCTTTATCCCGGAAATGGCGATCATTCAAATATAAAAATGAAAGTGGGTAGACTGTTTAACGACTGTAAAAATAACGCAGGGCCTCCAACGACTTCAATTAAAAGAGAACAGTTTCACCTTAAATGACATTATTGTGCAGTTTTTCTTTGCATTTATGTCAAGGAAAAAATCTGCGTGAATATCAGACATTTTGATTCGGTATAAATGTTTCTACGGGACTGTTACTATGAGCTCATGTTCAATGCACTACCCTAAGAATTTAAACGGTTACATAATTACCGCGCCTTTGTTTCATCTGCAATGTCATACAATATGATTTAATACTAATGTTTTCGTACAAATAACATTTTTTTGTCTAAAATATTACCGCTATATCCGTAGCGCTTTAAAAGTTACATTTAAAATTCAGTCATACCAGAAAGTTTGCCTAAACGCACCATTGATATTTGAAGAAAACAAATTCATGTAATGTGTTGCAAAGGTACGCATTTTTTTAATTTCGCTGATCTAATCTTTTTTTAAATATATTTTCCGAAGCTGTTCAAATATAAACCATTCACCACACAAAATGAGTACACTAATAACGTACATCATCATCATATTCGTATTCACTACCCTTCAGTGCATTTCTATGCACGGGATATTTTGTGCTTCATTTTTCCCTGAACCTAAAGATTAATACAACAAATTTGATAAACTCACGTCCTGACAATTATATCTTTGCACTTTCTATATTTCAAACAATGATTATAATGTGCTAAAGTCAACTTCTTAAGCATAAGTACCTTAACAATATTACACGAAAAGACACGAGTTGGGGGTCATAGAGGTCAGATTAGCTGTTCAGTCTGATTAACAGCTAAATGCACGGTGAATGTATTATCCGTATATAATAGTACGCAGAAAATAATGTTCCCGATGCGACTCGAACCCACGACCGTCTGCTTGCAAGTCAGCTGCTCTACACACTGAGCTAATTGAGTTGACTGGCATACAAACTACTATAAAACATATATTTATACAGCCCTGTTACACCTAAACCTGGAAACATCTAGACCTCACGTCCATAAAACAAGGACAGTGTCCGCTGTTATGTCATTCTAATTATTTCCACTATCAATCTATGTGATATATTTGTCTATGTTATGTCTATATTTATTGCGGAATATGAACTTTTCTTTCTGTCATTTATTTGGTCTATCACTCTTCTTATGTGCATTATTGTTAATAAGAATATCTATTAAGCTTCCCTTAGTTTACAGTTTACTATATTGATGCATGTTTAGCAATGGGATTATCAATTTCGTGTCAGCTATTTTCAAGATTTTCAAACGCTTTAGAATGAGTCATGGAAACCAAGTACAAGACAGTTATGAGTCACATAATAGATGATTGTTTCTTTGTTGGTCCGGCAAATTCTAAAATTTGTGATAATAGTCTTCAACAATATCTGACTATGTGAACATATCAACATTCCTGTTAAGCATGATGAAACAACTTCTCCATTGATTGTCAGTTATGGTGATGAAGTTGGTTCTGTTGTTGTGGAAACTTGGCTGCCTAGAGAAAAAGTAAAACATGTCTTGACTTTTTAGAACAAATTGAACACAATAAAAAAAGTAAAGTTAAGGCAATTACAATCTTTATTAGGATTACTCAACTTTGCTTGTACTTGCATTGTGCCAGGAAAAACATTTTCAATGTGTTTGTATGACTTAACTGTACGAGTTACTACAAAATCATTCCAAGTAAGAATGAACAATGAAGCCCGTGCGGATTCATTGATGAGTTTATACAGGGATTTAATGGAAATTCTGTTGTTAAATGACAATTGGATATCCTCAGCAGTTTTAAAAAGGAAAAAGATGAAATACCTGCTTCATTCTGTTGAATTGGACAAAGTGCTTATTGGTTATGTGTAGTATTAGCTATCTATGTATTAGTTATCTGTATATACTAGTTATTCGAAATTTGAGCAATTTCTTAAAAAGTTAGGTAGTGTTAAACAAACTTGATGCAGAAGCTGTTATTTCGGACGTTGTTGCCCTTGTATATGTATATAAATAATATATGTGTTTTTGGTCAGTGTGGCCATTTTAAGCCCAATACACCACTATACACCATCCTTTCAACATGCTAGCCCCCTGTGGTATTCGGTATAAGTAGCCCCAGTTTAACTGATAACACCAGTCAAAAAAAGAAAACTAACACTTTAGGTTTGACCAATTGTTATTGTTACAGACTCCGAAAGTTTATGCAGGTGCTGCCTATCGGAGGTTCCCCATGTTTTTAATGACCATTTATCATGTCGATTGTCCAGCGTTTTAGTTAGTTTTACTGGCGTCTAGTTCCTGCCAAAGCTTTAAGGTGTTGAAAGATGAGTGTCTCCCACATTTAGAAAATGAAACTTTGAATTCTGCATTTGGTTGGTCAAACTGCCCCTAGAAATAATAATGATATGCAAATGCAGAATGGCCGCCTTGCCAGGGCGCAGTCTGATTTCTGAATTCGGAAAGTAAAGTACGATTCTTGTATACTTCAATTTCACTACGTTTTGCGGCACAGATACCATTGCTCAATAAGTTTATTTTTGTTTTATTCGTCTTCGTTCGGAGTAATTATTTTAGCATACAGCAGTATTTTTCTGGAGGGATGAAATAAGTTGAAACAAATGCTTTAAAAAGTGATAGATTTTTAAATACATACATAGAACATGTATATGTTGATATAAAAGAACTTTACGCAGTAAACCCTCACATAGGGACCTCCTCAATACTATGACCACCTTATCATAACAACAAACACTTAAGGTAATTTACTTCCGGTTGATTCGTGTTATATTTAGAACTTTATCCACAATGCATCTCGATTTATAGTGACCAATGCACGTTGATAATCAATAAATTCACAGAATAATTTAGATTTGTTACTTAAAACTTTTTGAACGATAGTGTAACAGAAAAAAAGCATCAGACGTCGAACGATCTTCTCTATAACCACACCGACAATCGTTGTATTTTCCTTCTGATTCACACCATTTATTTATGCGATTTCTCAATAATAATGAAATTTTTTCCCAATAACACTGATTAAAGTGATTCCACGGTAATTTGCTGGGTTATTTTTATCTCCTTTATATTAAATATGGTTACAATAGTACCCTTAAATATCTAGTTAAAATTGAAAACCGAACATAAATAATTATGGTGACATAATCTCCTTGGCATGGAATAGTTCAGTTTAGTAAATTAAATATTCATTTTTTGTGTTCAATCACTCTGCATGTGATATTTACTGGTCATTAGCATTTTCATAATGATTAAATTTAATGTGACTATATATATATTTAGCTATTATTTTATAATGTGATAACAAGATATGCTGCAGATTATCTGAGTTTAAAATAGGCATTTTGCTTAATAACTGTTTTTTTTTGTTGAATCCTTTAATTGAATATTGTAGAATTCATTTTTTTAGACATTTTATATAATTTGTGTTGGATTCTACATTTCTGTTAGGTTAAATGCTTTGTTATTTTCTTATGAGACTGTAATTACACTAAAATTGGTACCTATTACTGCCAAGCGAGGTTCCCAACCTATGTCCCATTTGTGTTTTACAAGACATGTTTTCACTTGCAATAATTTGCATATTTTGATTTAATCATTTTCTACTTCAATATCTTTATCAGCACTTGTATACTGGATTTCAGAAATAAACTTTATAGACAAATCATACTACTTTTGTCATCTGTGTTTCAGAGCAGAGTAAGTTCCATGTCTGTTGAAGCGGCTTCGCGGGGTAACCTGTGTTTGCGGCCACCTCCGAATAAAGGCCACTCTGTGAATAAATCCCATTCTTTAGAAAAACATTGTTGATTATTTAGAACAAACTGACCTCCGAATAAAGGCCACTTGACAATAATGGCCTGACCACATTTTGTCTTTACCAATGGTGGCCTTTGTTAACAGGTTTGACTGTATAATCGAAATACATGTGCAAACAAATGTAAGCAAAACGGATTGTCACAATGTTTAGCGGTTCTATTTATCGTCGATTTTCACTATACAATGACCATCTATGTTGAACCAATTAAGTCGCCGGTTAACAGAACAGAACATATATTTTATTACTTTGAATTAAAACATTACAAGTTTATCATCCACAAATAATTGAATATATATACATATATATATATATATATATGAATACGAAGTTGAATGTATATATATATATATAATCTTATATATATTCAACTTCGAAGTTGAATGCGAGGATGAATTTTTATTATCTATCTAAATGTTTGGAATACCACATAACCTATCCTATGCAAATATATCGCAAAATTGGTAAGTAATTGTTCACGGGTGCTGGATAGTAAATTAATTAATTTCTGCATATTTGGTCGATGCAAGTATTGAAATGGTAAATAATGTTTTCTTACTACATTATATTTTCATATTGAAAAATGAAGTGAAACTCTGTCCAGAATTACAGATTCACTCTAATTCAACCGTTCACTATCCCACAAGTTGCGCGTATTACATAATGGTGGGGACTTACATTGGATGTAATGTTTCAGTCATATTGCAGTTGATAAGTAAGTGTCAAGCCCGGGACTTGAACCAGTTACCAACAGACCTGTACTCTACAGACACAGCTAATTGGGATTCAATGTTTTAACTGGAGTGCAACTTAAACATACATTCGACAAATGTCAATCGTTATATTCAAATACAGTAAAGTAACAATCACGTCAATAATAGACCACCTCATTATAATGATCATTTATTTCCGGGCTGGTTTTTAATGCAAATATAGTTCCTAATGCCAACTCATTAATGAGACTCTCTAAATATCAATGCTAATTTATTTTTGTCCGAAAGGTGGTCTTAATATCGTAGTTTTACTATAGTGATGTACATGTATGGTACTCGCATTTTACACCACATGTTGTACAACACACAAAAACACTGATACAAATGTATACTTAAGTCTGTACACAGTAGTTACTGTAAATGAATTTGTGTTCTATTAGCATATCTAGCGGAAAATTTCCGCATTTTTCGCATTTTCCGCGCTTTTCCGCGGATTGCACCTGCCCACAACCAGGGCCCCCTTTCCATGTTGCAATGCATCAAAGGGTCTCTGTACAGAGTCAGCGGGAACCAGTTCAACAACCAGTAACCTACTGGTTCCCGTTCACATCCCGCTTTCTTCTTTTTTTGTTTCCGTCTTGGACCGGAAGCCTAAAATCCCGCGCATTTGTACCTCGAGAATGGCGTGTGTGACTTGCTATTTGAATTGCACTTACATAACACTGTGAGGAAACTTGTGTTTAGAGACTCTAAAGTGCGTTAAAATATTCGTAACTTGGATAATTGATGTCAACTAACTCTGAAAAATCATCGTTTTACGTGTGCCAAGACTTCTGTGTTCTATTTTGTGTTTCACTGACGCCAGAATTTGAATTTGACCCAGCGAGGTGCGACATGAAGATTTAATGCTAATAAAGTGATACCTGACAGTTTAGACATTTTTCATCTGTTCATTGACTTGAGTTGAGACTGATTCCTTCATTTTGTGTGGTGATATTTCTTTAATGAAACAACATGGCTGTTTTAGAAGATTCTGCTTTTGTGAAGTGAACGGCTGAGGTTTGAAGTTTAATCAACACACTGGTGGACAATTTCAAGTAAGTTGTTGTTATTGTTCTTCCATTCAACTTGAAGTGGTGATATTTTTAGGTAATGGCTAATAATTAATGTACATAATTGATGTCTATGCAGGAGTATGGTTCAGGAGGTAGTAATTATTCAGTGACTATTCATATCTTATTATCTGCAAATATCACTACTTATTTCAGTGAATTACATTGTAATATAGTTTCAGTTTCAAATACAACATTCTACTCCTTTGGTCTAGCTTGTACTTGTTATAACTGTAACTTGTAACATTTTTAACAAAATCTTAAATAATTGTTTATTTACTTAATTTCTCATTTTTGAAATAATGAACATGAAACTATATCACATATCCCTTGTTTACTTATTACCGCAATATACATATTACCGTGAGTACCAGTAAAATAAAAATAACTGAAACTTATGCGCATCACCTCAACTTCAGTTTCCATCTAGCATTGTTTACATTATGTACTGCAACTGTCAAACATTTTCAACGGTGTTAGTCCCATTATTTTTTACCCAGTGAAATGGAACGAATCAAAATTAATAATGTCAAATATTTTTTGCATTCATAGATTCTAGTCTGTTAAAAACATGTTGTTCTTTTAAATAAAAGTGCCCTTGTGGTGTCTTAGTATAGGAAAATATTTAATGTTAGTTGCAAGTTTAGTCTAGTACCAGTATTTTTCCATGTAACTTCTTATCTTGCATTTAATTGGCAAATTGCGGTAATATGTATACACAATAAAAATCAATATGGCTGTCAATGTGTCAAAGAATGTAGCAGTTGATGTATAATTTCATTTGTTTATTTGAGTATTTTCATGTTTTTGGACATGAAGAAGAATGGTAAATGAGAATTTAACTTGTATCATGATTGCATACTAGTACTGTCATGAATTTTTAGCCAGGTAGAAAATTAGAAACACGGTAATATGTATAACCAGGATACTATTTTAACGATAACGAAAAATACTCTGCTGTAACATTGATCAACTTATCATAGTGTTTTTTCTATGATTTATTTAAAATACTTAATGCTTCTCCTAATGCTATCCTGCACAGTAGATGGTGACAACATTGTCCCCTCAGTACAACAAGGTTGTTGAAGAAAAAGTCTTATTTCCATTTATTTGGTGCAACAAGGTTTATCTTGTTTAATAAGTGAAATAACAACATGATAATTTTATTAATGCAAAAAAACAAGAAGAAGATTCAAATTGTTTAAGAAAAAAATTCTTATCTTTAATTTGACCACATTTACTTGAGATTAATCATAAATATCATAAATTCTGTTCTTGGCACAAAATAAGAAGGCAACTAGTAACTTAAATATACAAATTGAAACAAGTTTTTTTCACTGTCATAAAAATCCATATAGTACTGTGATTAACACCTTTAATTCTACAGTAAGTCAATATAAAAACCATACATTCCAGTTTAAAATATAGGAAAATGGTGACTTGTTGATAATTTATATCTCTGATTGATATCAAGGTGGTATTTACATACGTCTGTACTCCTCTTTTAATGTACTTATCATGAAAAAAATGTTTATAGTATTAATGGCTTCAATATAAAAATGCATTATTTAAGTTCAGAGCACAAAACATCAGTTCACTATTCTCCCTACTGTCCTACGCCTCTATTGGTTGACCTTTGGCCTGTGCTATTTTTTATATGGTATACAGTTATTGTAAGACCCTTCACCAGCAAAAAAAAAACATGATCAAAACATGTTTGAACACACCTGAGGGTTGTTAATGCTCTAGTGGTCACACTTTTGAGCTGTAATAGCTCCATTTACCTTGAGTTAATCTAAAATCAATACTTCATTTCTGTTTATACTTTCTGCATGGGTGCATCCATCTTGTTTTGTATAACTACTATCTATTGGTCAGTCTTAAACTTGCTTGTCCAATTAATGAATGTTTTCTATAGGTCATGTGACCATAAAATTTAGTGTATATATGGCCTCATAAACCTAATTCAATTAGCTAGGATACTGGCTGCATAGGTCAGTATCATAGAAGCTCAATGCTTCTGTCTTCATTTAAAGCACAATTGCTTTAGGTAGTCTTCATAGTTTTAAACTGTGATCCTATGAATAGCTCACTCGATATAAAATATTCTATCTTAATAATTGATAATAATACTATCTAGAACTTTATATACAAAGTATTTGAATTCAAGTTATATTAGTTGTTCTATGTAAATTTACGGTATATGTAATTTTATAGGGTAGCACTAAATAATTAATAACATAGTTATTAAACTGCTGTTTGTTGTCAATGTTATTTAGTAAAATTTGTATATAAAAGAAAACCACTATACGATCAGCCAAGCAAGAATTTAAAACCAAAATAAATCACCTTCAACACTCACTAGACACAACAGACACAGAGCCTGTTACAGAGCGAATCTTCATCAGACCTCATCAGAATGTTCGTCTGAATGATAACTTGGACAAGTTTAAACATGGGTCATCTTGGGTCAAAAACTAGGTAACCAGGTCAAATTGAATGGAAAACTTGTGCACACTAGAAATCACAGATTTGATTGGATCTTCATGAAACTTTGTCAGAATGTTTGTATTAATGATTTTGTAAAATTAGGCGAATATGGGTCATCTCTGGTTGAAAACTAGGCCACTAGGTCAGCACACCAGAAAACCTTGTTAATGCTCTAGAGGTTTCAATTTTGATTGAATCTTCATCAAACTTTGTCAGAAGGTTTGTTTTAATAATATCTTGGACATGGCTTATCGGGAATCAAAAACTAGGTCACAAGGCCAGATCATAGAAAAACCTTGTTAACGCTCTAGGGTCAAAGTTGTGATTGGATCTTCACCAAACCTTGTCAAAATGCTTGTCCCAATGATATCTTGATTAAGTCTGAACATTGGTCATCTGGGGTCAAAAACAAGGTCACCAGGTCAAATCATTTGAAGACCTTGTTAACTTTCTAGAGGTCACAGTTTTGATTGGATCTTTGTTTAACTTTGTCAGACTGCTTGTATTAATGATAACATGAAAAGGTTTGTACATGGGTCAATTTAGGTTAAAAACTAGGTCACCGGGTCAAATTACAGGAAAACCAAAAATGTTGCAATCTTTACTCAGGTGAGTGAAAAAAGGCCATCTTGACCCTCTTGTTTTCTCTAAGAATATATTTTAACATTTCCAAACATGTCTGTTCAATGGATATATGGTTGAACATGATCAAATATGAAGATAGCATGGCTTAAAGTTGAAATTTTTTAAATCTGGAAATCACTCATTTTGATTATTACTAGGGATGTCAACGAATAATGATTTTTATATTTCAGTATTCATGTAGAAATTTAGTCTGAATTTTATGATATCTGAAATTTTATAATGTCAGAATACTCATGCACTACGGTTATGACATAGCTTTCCTGGTCAAGAAAATTTTCTATTTTCTTACTTTGAAAATCGTCCTTATGATGATATCAGATGTAGTTATATTCCAGCATTATCATAAAAAACAAAGTTGTTTAATTGAAGCCCCAGTCTAATTTTGTGTTGCATGTTTTCTTATTCAGTGCAACCAGAAATGTCTAATGTATCAGTGAAAATATATGAAGGGCAAGAAATAATACCATTTAAAATATAACTTAACAACACACAGGCTTTATCAAATTTATTTCACACAGATCTTAACAATAATTTCTTTCACTGAATTGCAATGATACTCAATAATTGTCTCTGATCAATTTAAGCACATTTTACTGCTTTATTACAATCTACTTAAATAACATAAAACTATCATCTTTAGCACATGTTCTTCAATTTTCTTACTTTAGTTTTAATTGCAAAATTTGAATTTTCAGCTTTTATCTTGTCTATCAAAGTATCAACTTCAAAGTATCTATGATACCCCTTTTTCAATAGATCTATATTTCGCTATCAACTTTCAAATTTAGTGCATTTTTATTCAAGAAGATAATCCTGTCCACCATACAGTTTGACAAGCGATCTATATATTTATAATATTGTCGCTTCATACAAATTTATTGCCATTAAATTTGCGTAATTAGCGGATTAATGATACATCAAACAGTATTATTATAGCACCTTCTTAAAGTTATGTGGCAATTAACTGTTAATTTAGACGCATATGATAATGGTTAAAACAACAACCGTGTTAATTGTTTGCAAATTACCACATTAAAGTGACAAACTGACATGCGTTATGAAAACAAATTTGCCGACAAACAGATAACTGTATCTTGATTTAGCTATCTGAAATTTTACTTTATTACCTTAACATATTGAAAAAAAACAACGATGAATATCTTGGAAAATTATATTTTCATATGAATATTCAAATTTGAATATTCGAAAGGAATGCAAACATTCGAACATTCGAATATTCGTTTACCTCCCTAATTATAACACAATGAAAACACTAAAAATTAGTAAATCCAGATAGCTAAAAATCTGGAATATTCATGAAAACTTTCACCCATGTGAAATAACACCAAACATGCTGCCAATAAAATGTTTTGTTTACTTATTCAGCAGTTTCTTGGCAATTTTCCTTTTCACTGGTTGTGTTGTAAGGACTATCTCCTTGTCTGGAACCTCAAAATACTTTCACTAGCTTTTGCATCAAACTAAACTTAGAAATGTCAAATCTTGGTGTTGCTGGTGTATCTTTGATAGCCTTTTTCCTGTGGCACTATGAATGTTGATCTCTTCATCTGTAAATTATTGTGTCAATCCTACTTCCACTGCATCAAAGGCATTATTTTAATTCTTTATGAAGATTTCAAGGTTGCTTTCCTCTTCAGTTACAGTTAAAGTTTGTAAGTCTAATGTTACAAGTTGCTAGATGTTAAGCTCTCGTAGTAACCGTGACTCTTCTGGATTTATTTCCTTTGAATGCAAAGCTAGCAAATTAGTTTTCTACTGCATTGATATTGAAAGTTTTGTATCATAACACAATGTTAAATCTTCGTCACTTTCATGCCATTTGCACAATCTCCCCTTCTTACTTGCTGTCCTCTTGACGTTGATCTTCTGAAACTCTTGGAGTCAAAGCTGTAATTTACGAATACAAATTTTAGGGTTTCTCTTCGACTTTGTATCCATTTGACCTACCCGTTATTGATATTTGAAGTTTGTACAATGTTTCTTCACAATATCTTTGACATAAAAACATGGTTGTATTTCATTGGAACAGCAATGTATGGCTGTAACTTCCCTGCCAACGAAATTAAAGTGCAACCACTGTGATGGCACATGTGCTGGCATGATTTTCTTTGCTCCTTTCTATTATTGAATGTACTGAGTCACATGTCATTGTAGAGTGTCATGATACTAAAAAATTGAGGTTTATAGTTTTCAGGTTTGGACATTGCGAAAATGTGTACAGCAATGATGCAGTTGCATACTGATTTCAGTTCTGTCCACAGCAAGAGTCTGAAAAATATACTCCTTTAATAGTTCCCATTTTACTTACTGACAAAGTGTTCTTCATTAAGCATGAGGATCCTCTTGCATTGTGTTTCGTTGCAAACATGACACACAACTTATTTGTCTCCCAAGGAATAAATGGTCAAGTTGCAGCAACATAGTTTCAGTGAATAGTAAAGTTCGCTGACTAAAGAACATACCGTTGTAAGAACAGTCTGTGAGTCAAAAGCAGCAACGTTAATGTCCTTGTCTGCCTTAGATCTGTCTTTGTTGTCTCTAGATTTCTCCTCGTGCACTCTCTTTCATTGTTCCAGCTTGTCTTCTTCTTTAGAAGAGTGTACACAAAGAACACTAGTCCTTTTTTGGTTTGTAAAAGGAGATGTTGTGGTTTTCACAGAATATTTTCCTGTACATGGCAAGGCTTACAGCTGGTGTTCCTTTCTTTTCACATGATTTTGTGTACAGCTCCCACATCTTCTTTATGTTTAGTTCATGAGATAAGTCTTTTCTGAGCAATTTTCATTTGTGATGGGATTCCATTGTTGGGAAGGATTCAATGTATTTTTGACAAAGGTGACTCTTTCAGGATCTAGCTTGTGGCCAAACTTGATTTCCTTTTCGTATCAGTTTCCATGAATGCACCTCATGTTTCTTCCTTGCAAGTGTGTAGTCTGTTATTTTCCTCTTTGTATCAAATGTAAAAATAATTCCTGCAAACATGTTCTTTTCTGTCTTTATGTGCTAGAAAGAACTTCTGTGACAGCATTTTCTTCCATGTGCCTTTTCGACTGGCCGTGCCTCATTCAACCATTTTACAAAGAACTGCCTTTGGTGCTTATAGCTACCCAAATGGCAATACAACGTAAATATTTCTTCCCTTTGTTCCTCTGTAAATTTATCACCACACTTGTACCAACAGTTTGTACAGTTATGAGTCATGTTCAGATTCATTGTCACAGGCCTTTTTGAACATTGTCTTATTATTTGTATCACCTGCTTGTGTGTGGAAGAATTCTCCATCTGATCACGTAGGTTCTTCATTCTGCAAACAAAATGGTAACAAATTTTAGTCAATATACTGACTTCCAAATATACCCAAAACCATTTGCAAATAGATTATTCTTTGCATAGGAGACCCAATTTGTTTGACCAATGATATCAAGGTGTACAAGCATTTCATAACATAGGCGAACGCAACGATTTCTATTCATATTCAAAATTCTTTACCAAAATTTTATACGTCTATTTGAGCAGTGGTCGAAATTGGTGCTAGCCGGACGGCCAAAAACTGGTAGATTTTATCTCATGCTAGTAAAAAATCCTAATTTACTAGCTTGTTGTGCTTGTAATTTCAAGATCGTTGAAATCAAAATAAAAAATCATTACACTTTCATTACCGCTGTGTAAACAAACTTTTGAGCTGCTTATATCATTCGGCAGTCTGTGGCTTGTATCATTAATGTGTGCATTGAACCGAATTACGTTTACTGCGCAGAAAACACATGGCATTCTGGTTCCTGCCTTATTACTTAAAATAAATCAGCTGGGTATCCTGGACAAAATGTCAGTAAAACTGAAGTATGTTTCTTGTGCTGGAAAAAAGATCCCTGAAGTTGCAGAGCGTTCGGCCACATATAGTGAAAATGTAACTCGTGATAGAAAATTTTTGCTTTCATGGTGTAATAACAGGCCTTGGTTGCGATCTTCGAGCGAGACTGACTCCATGTTTTACAAATTTAATTCGGGTTAGTGAATTTTGATTTGGGCTAGTGAAAATTGCTTAGTTACTAGCCCGACTTGCTTGTAAATTTCAATCCTAATTTCTATGACTGTTTGAGTATATATAAAGAGGTAATCTACTTAGATCGCCTAACACAGCATCATTACGTGGATTTTTCCCAACATTAAAAAACTTTTACATGCATAATTGTGAACTTTTTTGATACTATCTACATTATCTAAACCCCAGATTTCAGATCCATATGATAAAACTGAGCATACTATAGAAACTTTGAAAAAGGTATGAAATGGAATATTTGACAATTTACTATAAGAATTTAGTATTTGTAATAACACTCTCTTTGCCTTAACTGACATGGACTCTGAAATTTTATACAATGATAATCTATTAGTGAAAAGTACCCCAACATAAGTAAAATTTTTAACAATTTCAATTTCTTTATTTTTGTAAAACCATTTCTCATTTTGAGATAAATTTCCACCCTTCTTAAAAAGAACAATTTTAGTTTTGTCAATATTAACATTCAGTCCCTCATGAGTAAGTTTATGCTGACAATGGTACATCTATCAGTATTTTTTAAATCAGTGTTAAAAAAGTTTTATGTGTTTTGTTAGGGACACACTTATTTTTGTATTTGGAAATGAAACATTGGATTTGAATGTAGAAGTAAAGCTGTTATTTCTTTCACTTTTAAGAAATTAACCTGTTTTTTTGGCTGTATATATTTTACCTATAATACTTTTTAGATATATGACCCTACAGAGGGACCAGAAAATTTTCTTGAAATTTTTTGCAGTATCATGAGCAATTTACATAACTTTTTGTTGTAGACATTCATCATATGCCTTCTCATTTTATAATTTATATACACTACAGAAAAAAATCAGTCAGGCCCTGTGCATCTGAAAGGATCCACAAAAAACATGTGTCTATGTCTTATTAGAATGCATTCATAATGCTGAGTGGTTAGTACTTGTTCTATTAGAATTATCTGTGATGGTCGTCTAATAGTGCATGTATCACTGACCATATATATATATTTATATATTATATATCAACAAAGCACTAGGCCTAAAGACATCCAAGTATTTGGGTACTGGCAATGTTCAGAGTCCAAATGTTGGAGTATGATTTTTTTGGCTATGATGTGCAATAAATGATGATTACGATCATCAGTGTATACATAGCCACCTGTTCGCTGTGGAACTTTTCGGATGCTTTTATTTTATGAAATCATTTTGAAGCATTGACCTTCCAATTTTTTAAATATTATCTATTATTTTAGTTATAATTCTAATCTGTTTTTATTTCATAAAATCACTTTGAAGCATTGACCTTCCAACATTTTTGATAATGATATATAATGTTTTAATTACAATTATAATTAGATGTTTTTATTTCATAAAATCACTTTGAAGCATTGACCTTCTAACAGTTTTAATAATAATATATAATATTTTAATAACAACTATAATGAGATGCTTTTATTTTATGAAATGATTTTGAAGCATTGACCTTCCAATTTTTAATTATATCTAATATTTTGATAATAATTATAATCAGATGTTTTTATTTCATAAAATCACTTTGAAACATTGACTTTCCAACAGTTTTAATAATAATACATAATATTTTAATAATAAATATAATTAGATGTTTTTATTTCATGAAATCATTTTGAAACATTGACTTTCCAACATTTTTAATAATAATATATTAATAATAAATATAATTAGATGTTTTTATTTCATGAAATCATTTTGAAGCATTGACTTTCCAACATTTTTAATAATAATATATAATATTTTAATAATAAATATAATCAGATGTTTTTATTTCATGAAATAATTTTGAGGTATTGACTTTGCAACATTTTTAATAATAATATTTAATATTTAATTAATAAATATAATTAGATGTTTTTATTTCATGAAATCATTTTGAAGCATTGACTTTCCAACATTTTTAATAATAATATATAATATTTTGATAATAAATATAATTAGATGTTTTTATTTCATGAAATCATTTTGAAGCATTGACTTTCCAACATTTTTAATAATAATATATAATATTTTAATAACAATTATAATCAGAATTCAGATGTTTTTATTTCATGAAATCATTTTGAAGCATTGACTTTGCAACATTTTTAATAATAATATATAATATTTTAATAATAAATGTAATTAGATGTTTTTATTTCATGAGATCATTTTGAAGCATTGACTTTCCAACAGTTTTAATAATAATATATAATATTTTAATAACAATTATAATAAGATATTTTTATTTTTTACTGCTACTAGATTATCTTGGTTGAATTAATTCATTTAATTGTTGATTCCTGTGTATTTAGTGTATTGAAAATTTTTTAGTCCATAGAATTCTGACTGTTAAATAATTTTTATTATTAAGCATAAATTATTTCAAATTACTTCATGTGTTTTCTTAAATAATGATGTGTGTGCAAGGCTCTCCATCTCCCGAATTTGGGGCCAAAATTCGGCCCCATTCCCCCACCTCTGAACCACTATTTTTGGTAAAAATTCCACCAACTGAGAAAAAAAAACATGAAAAACATACGTAGTTTTGTTTTTTCTGTGAAACAAATGGTTATATAAACCTGGAGTCAGCCTAGCGAGAAAAAAAAACAAAACTGAAAAACATACATAGTCTTGTTATTTTTTTATTGATAAAGTTAAAGATAAAATGCTAAATGTGCCAAGACTGATGTGTCATTCAACCAAAAATCTTTATCTACGTCGTCCCAAACCTCATCTGATTCTGATACAGCATGTCTGCCAGATTATGTTATATTAATTAGATTCCCCCTTGAACTGACAATGATGCGAAATTCCCCCCTCCTAGGGCCCCAGGCCCATTTCCCCAACAGAGAGAGAGAGCCCTGGCAACAACATAGTACCTTTAATTTCAATCAGATTACCCCTTATGCCTTTGACATTCAAACGTTCTTTCCCACCAAGCTCAAATATTACCTTATCCTGACCTTTTTAAATTTTCTAATGCGACAGATACTAGCATCAGTATCTGTTGAAGCTCTACTGTTATTGCCATTGATTTAAACATGTGCAAAACCATTATCCAAAGGGGACGTTGATGCTATAACTGGTGTCCTGTCACTAAATTGTAATTTATTTATCAGATTTTTTTACCTTTTTTGAATTCATCTTAGGTTTTGTTATTGCTAATCTGGCAAATGAATGCAGCTAATGGTTAAAGTTTGATTTTAAAGGCATTAATCACAAATATTTTTAACAGACAGATTTTTCTGAAATTTTCCACATACATTGGTGTTAACATCTATAATAAAAACAATAAATATCAATGCTTGTGTATGAAATAATCAGTTTAACTCTTTCACTTCCAAAATTCTGATAAGTGGCATTTCTCAGTGCCAAGTATTTCTTACTTCTGCTCACCCTGTCCTCCGCAAGTAACTGCAAACTTCTCGACATGAATTGTTTGAATTAGTTGTGGATAATGCTATTTCTTCAACCAAATTGTCACAGAGATCATGTATCACTGTTTTCTATTGTGTAACCAGGTTGAAAATAGTTCAGCCATTACTGGTTTACCATTACAGAACATAACATTTTCATTCTAAGACAAACCAATAACAGCAAATGCAGCAGGAGAAATATCTTGTACTGGAATGATGTTCATACTGTGTGTCTGAAACTGTAGCAATTTGAGTCAAATTACATTCCTTTTGAAGAGATGTTGTCTTGTTATCAGGAAACACTTTTTATAACATGTGTAAATCACTGACATGTGTTGTAGCTGGAGCAATTACAGCAACATGTATTTCAGTAATGTCAGGTACATTGGTTGTTGCAGTTGCTGTCTGGTATGAAGGTTTTTCTCTTGATTAATGACCTTTGATTCAGTTTGTACTGAAGTTTGTTTTCTAAATTCTTGTGTACATTCGTATTGGAATTATTTCCACCTTTTTGGTATCAAGTCTTGTAACAAGTATTTTTAAAGATCTTGCCAGGTAAAACACTAGAACTTTTATTAATATTGATAAGATATTCAGGTCCATGATTTCTTTTTGTACTACAGTACAGTCAACTCTGCTTCTCAGACTTGATGATGCTGAATAATGGCATCTTTGTGGTGCTTTGGATGATACCATGGAATTGAAAGATTCTACATCTCTAGTATTTCCCCCTGGAGCCATTTTAGCAGCATTATTTATAAATATGCTGCTCACATTTAGTTCTTCACCAGAAAGGTCCCGTCCATATGCTTTAGACTAATGTCTATATTCAGTAGGATTGGCATGGTATCCACACTATCACTACAATTTTCATGTTCTCCAAATGCATGGTGTACTGTGCGTTGTTCGGTTTTCCCAATTGAGGTGTTGGGATTTTACTGATCGTACGTATGCCTAGTTTATTTCCACAGATTAAACATGCTCGGAGTGCATGGGGAGCGGAATCGAAGTATGTGATCATACAAAACAACTCCATTTGTCCATATTACAGATGTTTTATTGTCCAATAAATAAAACGTAAAACAAGGTTTCCAACTAAATAAAACACTGATTTTAAGTTTAAATTAAACGAAATATCACTGATCATAAGTCCAGGCGAAAATATTATTAAGTTTTAATGCTAATAACAGCCGACATAGTTTTGATATAACTCAATGGAAATTTCTAGCGTCGACTGCCGACCACCCTGGGTGGCAAGCGCACCTCTTTTATATCAACCTAGCAACCACAGACCATTTTTTCAGATTGTTTTAATTATGATTTTATATTCTGCAGTATTTTAAAAGCACAGAACACTTTAAATTTTTAAAATATCTTGAAAATTAAAAAAGTTATGGAGATTTTAAGTTTTGAAAAAAGTGCTATTTTCTGGAAATTTTTGCCTATATTTGGACTATTAAATCGATTCCAACCGCAGAATCGACGTCGATAAAAAACAGTATAATCTTTATAACTTTTAATAACTCTTTAAAGATATTTTCATGAAACTTGGCATACTTGTATGTCTTTTCCTCAGAATTCCATTTTTTGTGTTATTTTTGGCATAGGAATAATAAAAACTGATTTTTGGCCAGTTTTGTTGCACGAAAATATCATTTTTTGTGTGACATGGCAGTGTTAGGACAGATTGCTCATTACTATACTACTTTTATGAGACATTTTGAGCAAAACCAAGACAGAATATACCTAGATGTGTTATTGGTGAAAACTCTTGTTTGCTTTAAGCAAATGACTGGACTGTCTGTTGTTCCATAAAATATTCCAAAGTGACTGGATTTGATTTTTGCTCAATGTTTGCCCACTTAGTGTTGAATCTACATTGCTGTTGTATAAATGTACCACTGCTGTACATACAACAGATTCTGCTAGCCAGAGAGAAACAGGAGAAACATAAATATAAAATAAAACATACATATTTATTAATATATTTCATCATAACACCAAGCTTAATTATTTACTAATGTACAAGTGGCGCCCAAGACTGATTCTGGCGATATTAGGGACCGATGATTCTGTAGTTTCCGAGCAGTGGTCACTGACTGCAGGCTTAGATGCAGGGGCATGAAATGTCAGACGTAACAGTTCATTAATTGTTTTTACACCTTTTACTTTCTTCCTATGTGCAAGTTTTTTCCTCTGGTCAAGCACCCGGTTCACTTTGTTTATTAGAGCACTTGGTCTTGCAACACCATTGAAACTTTCATGTATATTTTGAAGTATTTTCACAAATGCAGCAGTACTTAAATTTTCACTAGTAATGAAGGCGTAAAGTTCGAGAACCAATCCATTACACACAGCAACGTTTGAAGGCAGGTCCCCGCTTCTTAGTTTCTCAACTGTAATTCTGGCCTCTTGACAAAATGGTCAGGGAAAACACTGGCTGGCAGACGTTTTCTTTTATCTAAAAAACGTAAGAAGAATAAATAACATATTATACCACAAGAAAATCGTCATTCATATCGTGCGTTATCACAAAAATTGAAGTAATTGTGCAATATTGTTCGACATGGGACGCATCCGTCATAGGGTCGAACTGTATTGGGTACGAATTTTCGAAAGGGTATTCGCATAATGCAAGCCATGTTTTGAGTTATAATTAGATTTTTTAGTCGTAACAAATTATTATTTATATATACTTTTAAATAAAACTGATACTGCATCATTTTGAGTTGGCCTATTCATGAAAATCCAAGGTTAAATTGCGAGGCAGTTTGTACCTGCGTACGACTTGTCCAACGTACCACGGTCGTGGAAATAAAAAGGGGAGATTGAGATTTATAGGTAAATATGACACTTGAAATATTATTTTTATTAACTACTTACCAATCGTTTGACGACATCACTTTTCTGATTCATTCACGTTGGTATATGCAACCATTAACAAGTCCTTAACAGAAAATTTTATTTTCAATATGGCGCGCAGCGCGCTCGATGTTTACGTTTGGAAAATAGGTCGCATACTGATTTTCAAAAGAAAACCTGACAGGGTTATTTAATTCTCCGATACATAAATTTGGTATCAAATTAAAGATTAAAGAATGTAGTTTTTGAAACTATGCATGTTATGATTGAAAGATGCTGATTTTTTTGCAGAATTGCGCTGGACTTTGGGGAACTATATCTTCCGAACGACACAACATATGCAAATTTCATGACCACCAATCAAATCAGTGTTCATTCAGCTTCCATAATAATGCCATCTCATGAACATTAATGAGCTTTAACCCCATCGGAAATGAATTTAAATCACACAGGGGTCACAGGACATGTACATGATGCATAAAAAATGTCAGCGCCGTCTGAATACACACTATTTCCGACTTTAACTCGATGGTGTTAAATAACTATAGGACCAATACTAATAATATTTACATGTGCTTAAAGTATAATATATTAGCTTTCAAAGGGTGTCAAACATTCTGAAATTGGTAAAAAAATAAAAAAGTGTTTTGGTCCAGCTACCCTATGGAATTACCTTATTTCCAGATAAAATACTGATAAGCCATGGGATTATCAGGGTTGCTAATCATCCCCAATATAGGTACACACCCTTTTCATCATTTTTGAGTGTTCTGTGCACAAGTGTGTGCGGACAGTATTACCAAAAAGGTCTAAAGATCAAGAACTAACATCAAGAGTCAGGCATTTTTACCCATTTTTTAATTTTTGCGTTTGTAGTCTAAACTTGTTATATCCTCACCTGACCCATATAGATATATTTAGTTTCTACACAGGTACAGTACTATTTGTATATATATGTATATCCATTTTTGGGCAGCAGCATAACTGAAACAGTTCTGTAACCACTGAGTTACCTTAACCTGGGTTTTCACTAGACGTCAAAGTTTAGGGTAAAAAATGACCCTTGGTTGATGATATTTTGAAGAGTCAACAAAATTTCCTTCTAATTTTACTGTAAATTTGACCCTTTGATACAAAATCTCATGAGTCAAAAATTTTACTGATTTTAAGGTTCAAAATGCTGTTTTAGGTTAAGGGTCAAATGAAAGCCCTGACTTAACCAATAAATCTTATCTTTTTCCCATTGATCATAAGTCACTTCCCAAGATGCTTCTTTTTATGATTTATATCTATATTATATATATATATGATTATATATATAAACAGCTAGATGAATAATAACACTTTTAATTTTGGCTGTAGTTGTATAATCATCATCCATTATGATAGTACCTATACTTAAACATTTTGTTCTTCAACCTGCTGAACAAGGCTTAGCTCCAACATCTGTATTTTAGTAGATAAAAGATTGTGGCATCTGACTTTTTTGAGCATAATACAAACACATTCTGCAGTCTTTTGAGTGCACATCATAAAGAATGACTTTTCCACTGAGATTCCATATACACAAAACAACATAAACATGCATCTTGATATTATTTAAATGAAATGAATTTTGTGAATTTTTATGATAGACCAATCCACTTGGAAAATATTTGCTCCTCTGTTCTGCCTTTTAGTGCCTTTGTGATGATTCAATTCAAAACATGTATAAACATACATATTTAAGTATGGGGCTGTATGATATTTACAGTCAAATCTGTGAACTAAGGCCACCCTTGGGAAAGACAAATTGTGGCCTTTATTGACATATGGCCCTTATTTAAAGGTTAGTTTTTATAAATAATCAGTGATGGTTTTTCAAAGAATAGCCTTCATTCACAGGGTGGTCTTTATTTGGAGGTGACTGCAAACACAGATTTGACTGAAAAATGTTTCTGTAACATTAGTGTGGTGTGATTCTTCCATTAATTTGAACTGACACATCATTAATATACTCATTCACAGAAATGTTATTGTAATGAGTTATAAAAAAGACACATGTACAATAATTCTTGCCTTCTGCTGCCCTTTGTTTGCCACTCCATGTCTGATCTTCTTTCCATAGGGCCCCCAGCTGGGTGGGGGTTAGAATTCCCCAGCTGTCGCACTACAGAGGGGTAAGACCCCCCCACTGTGCCTGCCTGTTTGCCGTGGGCTGCAACCTGTGTCGCTTAATTTGGGCTAAACGGGAGGTCAGGAAAGCCCGTCCTGATCAATCGGCTGGTCATGACGTGCCCTAGGTCATTTTTCATTTCATTAGTTCATAGGTTTCTCTTTTTTGAAAAAAATGGCCTAGAAGGCGGTGGCTCATGGGCTAATAGGTTTTCTAACTATTATCTAAATTAGACCACCTGAAATTTTCCCATTCTTTAAACTTCACATGTGACATTGAATTTATGTAAATAGTAAAATGTATGAAAAACCTTTTTCCACTAATAGTGCTTCTACTTCAAACTTGAAAGTAGCCCACTTTGAATCTCCTTTATTATTTTCATCATAGAAGTTTGGTAATTTTGGAAAATAGAATTTCTATAGAATCCATAATCTTGGTCTGATTCCTTATTATATGTATAAGATCCTCTCAACTCTAAAGTCTTAAGGCTTTACAAGTATTCAGCAGTTGTTGGTCATTTTCCATAAAATCTTTTTCTTTTAATTTCAAAACCATATTTATTGATATCACTATCAACTTGATATCCACAGTAAGTTAACTTGATATCCACTGTAAGTTAATTTATATGTAATATTGTTATAATTTTCCTTCAATATTCAATCAATTTCTCTATCAATATTCACATAGGAATAGTTCACATAAAAATCTTAATCTCCTTAATTAATCAACATCATCATCATCACCACCAACACCATCATTATAACCATCATCATCATCACAGCTATTATCATTATGTTTCTAGTAATGATTAACCTTTATCAGCTTTGTCCTCACCAACACCACCATAAACTACCCTCATCACCAACATCATCATTATTATCACCACCAACACCATCATTATAATCATCATCATCATCATCATCACTGCCATCAGCATTGTTTCTAGTAATGATTAATCTGTATCAGGTTTGTCTTCACCAACACCACCATAACATACCCTCATCTCCAACATCATCATTATTTTCACCACCAATACCTTAACAAATATATTACATTATTTCTCGAGACCAATCATCCATTCTTTTTTTTTGCCATATTACACCATGTTAATGTCGAATACTAATAATGTATTTATGCTGATGCAAAAAGAATTCAATATTTGGCATGTCAAACTTATGCATCCGATAACTACTGCACTTTGGGGTGTTCCTTAAGAATAACATACCATGATTTTTGTAAATATGCAGTACTGGTGCACAGTGTTTATTGTGATCAACGCCTATAATTTTTTATTTGCTCAATGTCTTAAGTTATTATACGAGTCAAATGCTGCTCCCATTACTAAAACATGCAAAAAAAATTAGCCATTTAACAATCTGTATTTCCAGTTGCAGTACCATAATACTCATAATTTCTCAACCAACGTTCAGCATCATTCTTACAAGGGTCAAACTTTCCAATTAAATCTACTTAAAAAGGAGGCAACCTGATTTGATGCTTGGATCACTGACGATGTTCCACTATTGTTGACTCATGTTGTTGTCTTCTGTTTGATGAAACATTGCTGTTGAAATTTCTGATTCTCTTAGCAATGTTTTGGATTTTCATTAAAAACTTTGGTGCCATCCCTCCTTTTGCTTGATTAACATACCAGTCAAGAAACTTTTGTCAGTTCAAAAAGGGACATAACACTGACCAGTATCATATTTTCACATACAGTAAAATCTAGAATATGAAACCATCATAAAAGCAGTTGTGATAATGCAGTGGTCTCATTATCAAATTGAATTGTAGATGAGTTATTGGAAGCTAGACAGAAAATAGTGGTCATTATAATAAGGTGGTTGTAATATTTAAGTGGTTGCTGCTTGAGGTTTTACTTTAGAAACAAAAGTTTCAGCCCTGGTTATATTCAATTCACTAAACCATTCTCATCGATAAAGAACAATTTTCAGTATGAAATAGTTTTATAAATAATCTATTATCTTTTCTTGGCATCTCTGTTTCTTTGTTTGGTGCTCTTGAACAGGATTGTTTTGCCACATTCTCAACAAGACTACTTATTTCTTGCTCCTGTTTTTTCATACCGTTGAAAGAAATGGGTATTTCCATTGCAGCAACAAAGTTTCGAATCCATGAATGTCCCATTCCAATACATGTAACATTCCTGAAACACATGCATATTGTACTTATCAAAATATTTGTCACTTTATTTTAGCTACTCAATAGATATATATACAGCTAAACTTGGGTTGTGTAATTATTTATAAATATTTGAATGTAAAACCAAACTTAGCATTATGATTACCTAATTTGTACAGCGCTTGGGTTAATCTTAACATGAACTATTTCATGAATGTAAAGTGCTCTTTAATGCATGGTCATTTACAATTGAGGCTCACTTGTTAAATTCAGAGTCAGAAATCTGATATGGTGCTGGATGTGAAGTACAGCATCTTGTTGTATACTTAATTTTGTAAACCCATCACAGGTCATTATTTGTTCCATTTTACTGTTCTTTAGCCTACTGCATTGGATGCACATGGTTGCTAACATATTCCATATTCACTGTGACCACTGAGTGACAAGTTTTTATATCAGTATCTGCTTTCGTTTCTACCATATTGTCTTCTATTTTCTCAGTTCAATCTTGAATTTGTCATAGTCATGACATCATTTTTGTAGGCAGCTTATCGTTTGATTTCTTTTCTTCAACCTTCATTTAAGACTCTCTTCAGTTGTTCATCATCACTTTTTTTCATCCCATCTAACACCACAGTTTGGGCAAACAGTTCTTCCAACCTTGATGCATATGATGCTATACATTCTTTCAGTTTTTGTTCACAGGAATTAAATTTCTTTATTATACAGTGCAACCTCTCCAAAGCATCACGTTTTGGGAGAAGCAAAATTATGTTGCTGTAGTTTAGAGGTTGTTGCTCTATTGAGGTTAAATTAAGTTAAATTGTACAGTGGGAACAAATTATGTTGTTGTTGAAGGGAGTTTGTTGCTCAAGAGAGGGGTCACTCTGGAGAGGTTGCACTGTATAACATATAGAGCACATCACCATACTTAAAAAAAACATGAACCTACTATTCAATAGTTGAAACAAACAAAATATACAGTGAATGACCACAATCACAGTCTGACTTTTAAAGCCTTGAAGGTTATTTCTTCCATTAGAAAAATGTTGGTCTCTATTAGAATTTTTGATATTTATTTTGTGCCAAGATATCAACTTGTTGATTTTATTCATGTAACATAATTACACCACCAATTGCATTCTTTATAATTTCTGTGAGGAACCTTTGATAAATAAATTTGAGGAGGATACACCATATAAACACTTTCAGATTGTTCTGTAGTTAAAATTAATTGTTGTAAGGGAGTTGAAGGAGTCTACCCTAAAAATTAACAACATTTTCATATTTCGCCTTGTAGCATGGCACCTAAACTGGCTTCGGGAGGCTGTTTAATTTAAAATTTATCATAACAATATACAAATATATGTAAAAACAAAACATAATAATATGAATGACTTTAATTCTTCACAGGCCAGATAAAAAACCAGAGATAAAACTTCATTTTTACTGTAAAAATACTCTGGAAATCTGTGCCTGACTCAATGTTATGAAAACTGTGATAAAATCTACAAACTACAAATACAATGTATATGTATTTTGACTAAAAATAAACCATTATTTCGAAACTGTTAAATGAACTTTTTGCCTAAAGTTCATCAAACACTAATAAACATGACTTTTATAAAATACACATTAAAATAATATTTTTCAGTAGAACATATTCCATTTATCTTTTATATGACTTTAATAGATTTCAAATGATTGAACTTAAATTACAACTTTCTGACTTGGGGTGCATGCTTGAACTGATTTACTTCAACTCTGTTTTTTCAATCCTCCCACAAAACATACTTTCATTGGACGCTATATGAACCTATCAATTAGCCATTGGTCAATCAAACCTATCATTTTAACGCTGTTTGTTCACCCATAATGTGTAGACAAAACTTTTCCGTTATACTGCGTAACGCGGAAAAGTAGAAAATCTACCCTAAAAATTAACAACTAACAACATTTTCATATTTCGCCTTTTAGCATGGCACCTAGAACCTTTCAAAGTTAGGAATTAAAGAATGAAGAAAATTAGCATTACTACTGTCTGTCTGAAATGACTGTTAAGAAAAATTATCTTACAAAATAAGAAGGAATGAACTGTTATTATTAAAGATTTAAGGATTTTAATATATGCAACCTTTTGTCCAAGGAATCTGCTACATACATGTCCTTTGCGTAATCAGACTTCCAACGCCCATGTCTTTTAAGACACCTTTCACTGACATTATTATTGGCCATAACGGATGCACCTCCAGATCGTTATGAATGCAAGCCAATATTTAGTTTTGGAGCAACAGTCTTGATTTATGCTAAAACACACTCTCTGGTTCTTGAATAGCTCAATTTCTTGTCTTTGTGAATCAGTTTAGATCCTGACTTTGACTTAAATACAGGCTTGAATAAATAATAATCAGACAACATATCAATATAATCTAATCGTATGTATTTTTTTAGTAAGTTGACGGGACAAGCGGACGTTTTTCCACGACTTATCAAAATTTCGCTACTGAATCTATATTGATCTGTTTTGCTTTTTTCTAAATTGATTTTCATATAAGACCCTTCAATAGAAACATCACAACATTTAACATTACTAAGCTCATCAAAATGTAAGAAAACGGCGTAAGCCATAGTTATCATGCATAAATTTCTAACAACACATAAATCATCACTGGCCTTATGTTTATCACACAGCTCTACAATTGTTTCTACAGGAATAGGATCCTTCTTCTGTGTTGGTTTCTTGGCAGTCTTTTTGAAGATTCTAGTAGGTTCTTGACAAAAGAATTTTTAGTTGGATCTTTAAAACCGTTTAGCTCGTGAGCCCACTTGATTTCGTAAGAAATAGATGAAACAGTATGATACGAATAACTAGAATCTAATATTTCAGTCATGTATTTGGCCACCAATATTGGAGGCGCTGGTAAATCGCAATAACCTTTACTCTTACAATATGTCTTCCACGGTTTAAAACCACTGCTGTATTTTTTGTTTGTGTTTACACTCTTTAGAGTTAAGTAAATGGCTGCACATGCTGTCTACTTTTGACAAATCGTCACAACCGGCCTCCTGTAAACGCTTGGCTATATGTTTTCTCAGTCCTATATCTGAAATGACAACATACAGTTTAAAACTCAATTCAGTCTTATACCCCTCTGTTCACTATGGTAATTTAACCTATACCCTTTAACCTCTGTTACTGCAATTCAACGCTTCTATACAACCTGTGCTATGCCTCATGTCTTACTTTTAAAGCTATCATCTCGAAAGATAGAGGATTATGTTTGAATATACCATTGTTACCTAAACCAACAGAAATAATATCGTATTTTGGCAACCTTTCACACTTAACAATGAATTCTTTATAATTACCCTGCTCGTCACAGACTTTCTGCCAAAATGGTGCTGACTTCCACATTGGGATTATCAAAGTACCAGAAGCTATATCGGCTATAATCTTATCTATAACCTTACTAGCCAGTCTTGGTGGTGGGACAATCCAATTTAAACTGTGTTTCCAGTTTTGATCTAAAGCATTTATAGATTCGCAACCCGGACACCACCATCTGCTGTTAAAACAAACACAATGCGTGTTAAAATTTGATGCAAATCTGTCTATCACATGTGGACCCCATCCCAAATTTAACCATTTGAAAACCCAGGATCTAATTCGCCAATCATCATTATCGTAAGTTCGACTCAATTTATCTGCGTGATCATTGCTCTCACGTGAAATCCATTCTGGTAACAAAACTATGTTGTTTTCTTTGCAGAACATTTTAACTTTCTCTGAAATTGAATGCAATTTTTGTTTCCTGCTACCTTTGTTTAAAACCGATATTACATTTTTGTTATCACAATATAACTTTACATGTTTTCCCTCCAGAAGGGCCGAATTACTTTTCAATACTCTACCCACTGCCTGAATTTCTCGCATAGTGGAGCTTTGGCTAGCTTCTAATTCATCCCAACAACCTAAAACCTCACTGCCTTCAATCAAGGCGCCTGCACACAGGGCAACATAACCTCCATAACCTGTACCGGAAGCGTCAGTAAAACATTCTAAATCTCATGTCATTTTTGATCTCAGAGACTGACCAACTGTATTAAGTTTTTTAGCATTTTTCCTCCAGAATGATAGCTCGCTTTGAGCTCTTACGTCTACAATTACTTTACTATCCCAATTGCATCTTGTATCTAAGCATTTATACAATGCTCTTGTGCTAAAATTAACTATATCCCCCAAAGCGTTCTTAAGCGATATAATTTGACCTAAAATGGAGGCCAAAAATCTAGCCGGAACTGTTTTCGGTATCTTTCTACTTGTTTGACAAAATAACGAATCTATCGAGGATTCTAACCTGCTTATTCTGTCATCAGTGACGTGTAACGTGTATGTATCCATCGACCACAAATGACCTAACCAAATGATACGTTGTGACGGTATCCAGCAACATTTATCTTCTGCTATCAAAAACCCTAGCCTTAAAAGCAGTTCGTGAGCGTATGAACTTAAATCCATAGCTCGTCTTAGGTCGCTGTGTCCCCCTATACCATCGTCAAGAAATACTATTAATTTTTGACCAACAGATCTGACTCTTTTAAGCGGGATTCTCATATGTTTAGTTAAAACAAAGCAAGCTGTCGATAAACCAAATGGAAGAACGTTAAACACGTAAAATTGCCGTCCGACGTTGTTTTCCCAGGAAAACCCTAAATATTTTGTATGCTCTGAAAAAATCTCGATAATATGATTTGCTGATTTTAGATCAAAAGTAAATATAAAATCATCTTTTTCAAAAATGTCGGCCGCAGTAGAAACATCCTCGTATTTGAACTTGAATTTATGTAAATGAGGATTAATATGACGACAGTCTAAAACAAGTCTTGGTTTGTTTGCTTGACTGAATGCCACAGTTGACAGATTTACCACATGTAGTATGTATTCTACTTTGGTTATACAACCTTTATTTAACAATTTTGATATTTCAGTACTTACGAATTCATGATTATCTCGCGTAGATTTATTGTTAGTTAAAATAACATTTTTAGGCACGGTTTTAAAAGGTAACTTGTAACCTTGTGTGATCAATGATCTCATATAGCTATCATTACTAATTTTGTCCCATTCATTTAGACTTTGTTTTAAGTGCCCCTCAGGAGTCATGTTATCAAACTGTTCGAATAATCCCTATTGTCCAACATTTTTTGATTTCTTTAAATTTCTAAAAGAATTGTCTGATTTAACGCTTTGTGTAACAATTTCAGCATCATGGTAATTATTATCATTTAAGCTCGGATGTAAAACTTTACTTATCTTTTCATTGGTCTTCTCATTGCTTGGTGCCCGACACTCATACTTCCAATGTCCTGGCTTTCCGCATGAAAAACATAAACCCGGTTTGTTCGTTGTTTTTTGTGCGGGCGGCATTTGTCTCTGTGTTGTATCAGTCTTATTTGCATTTGAATAAGGCATGAACCGTCTGTAGTTTGAGCGTTTGTTTCTCAGTTTTCTGTTCGCGCTTCTGCTCTGACAATTTTTCTCTCGTCATCTGAATCTGATGCCAGTGGATTACTCTGATATTCTTTGGCGACTGACCATCCTAGCTCTGATGAATCAGCAATACGTATAATTTTCTGATGACCATGAATTAATTGCAAACCTTCTGATATGCTCTTAGGAGCCCCGGTTAAGTCGAGTTCTTTGATCTTAGTTTCTGTTTCTTTCATAGCGCTAGTCACTGTCACATTGAATTTATATTGGTCTTCACAACTTTTGCGTTTGAAAACGTAATTGTCACTGCAAATGATGTCCTGTTTAATTTTCACTAACTGACTCTGCAATGTTTTTCTGACTCTTCAGAATTTTTTCTTCGAAAGAAGCCAACTTTGAAGAAATTAAATGCTCTAAATTTTCCATGACCGAATCTTCTTTTGAAACTTCCATGTCTGTTTCCAACAAATCTTCCATAGCCATGTTAAAATACAACTTTCTGACTTGGGGTGCATACTAGAACTGATTTACTTCAACTCTATTTTTTCAATCCTCGCCCAAAACATACTTTTATTGGATGCTATATGAACTAAACAATTAGCCATTGGTCAATCAAACCTATCATTTTAACGTTGTTTGTTCACCCATAAGGTGTAGACAAAACTTTTCCATTATACTGCGTAACGCGGAAAAGTAAAAATTATGCCTATGATCAGCCCTAATATGTGTGATAATAATCCACCATTTATAGCTCTTAAAATATTTTCTGAGGATATGTCAGCTAACTGACCTCTAGCTTCAACTTCAAATGCTAAATTTCATACTGATTGATTAGCTTTCTACTTCATTTGGAACAATTCTAACATAATTCTAATTGGATCTATTTTCTTTGAAAATCTCTAAATAATATGAGTTTTAATTGCTCTATATCTTCTTTAATTTCTTGACTTAAGTTATTTTACCAGTCAAATGCTGCTCCCATTACTAAAAACATGCCTAAAAATTTAGCCAATAAACTGATTGCAGTTCTAGTTGCAGTACCATAATACTCAACTGACCTTTAGCATCATTCTTACAACTTTCCAACTAGATCCCTTTAAAAGAAGGCACACTTGATTTGATGTTATGTCCACTAGCACTGGTCCTTATTGTTGACTCATGTTGTCTTCTGTTTGAGCAAACATTGTTGTTGACATTTCTGAATGCTCACTGTCTTCGTCGCTTGTTGTTTATGTTGGTCCTTGTGATTTCAACTGATATACCTCGATTTGACCTTGACCTTTACAAGATTTAGACTTGAAATGTTTTAAATGGGCTATTCATTGATTGACTAGATTTTACTATTTTGTCCAGCACCAACACTGCTTACTTGAATGTTTTGATACTTATTTTACCAGTCAAATGTTGACTATATCATTTTCATATATCATAGTAAATACTGATATAAGAGTTGTTGCCTTGACTGTTCCTAATCCACCCATATCACCCAACCTTGATTTGTCCTTGACATCTACCAGATATGGCCTTTTTTATGTATTAAATGGCTATTTCTTGGTTAACTAGATTTTACTGATTCCTCTATCACCAAAACCGCCTACTAGAATGCTTTGATGCTTATACAGTTGTTGCCTTGGACCATTCTCAATCCACCCATATCACTCATTTTGGCCCTGACTTCTGCCAGATTTGGACATGTAATGTTTTAAATGGGGCTATTTCTTGGTTAACTAGATTTTACCTTTTCTTATAGCACCATCGCTGCTTACTGGAAACAGTTCTTGCCTTGGAACATAGCAATTCACCCATATTAACTAACGTCAATTTGATTTGATTTGCTTCATTTCTTTCTTGCATGTCTTATCCACATACTATGCCTATTATTTTGAGAAATAACACATCAGTATTGACTGTGTGGTTAATGTTGTAAAATATTCTTTAAACTCAACAATTACATATGTGGATTAATTAATTTATTTTGGTACTATAACTCTGAAAGCAATTGAGTGAAAACCTGGAACCCGGACATGTACAATTACGATGTTGAGGCTTCCAATTTGTACTAATTAATTGTTGTATACTGTGAATATTAAATGCTGTTCACAACACACAAGGAGAGACTGAATTTATATCAAAGAGAAAATGTAAAATATTTCTCGAGAGCATGTGTTTAACTTTATTATACATACAAAAATAATATTATAAATACAGTTTCGTACATTTTAACTTTACAAATTTTGTTGAGAGGTTGTTACTCTAGAGAGGTTAGATTAATAGTTAAAATTATACTGGGAAGAAATCATGCTGTTGTTGAAGGGAGGTTGTTGCTCAAGCAAGGGTCAATCTGGAGAGGTTACACTGTATTGCAAAAGATTTTTTCTTTCATTTATAACTTTTTGTGTGTAGTGTCTGTGTTATAAACCTTTTGTAAGTTGTAATTTTTAAGGATGTTGATTCATAGCACTACAAATTTTAGGCTACACATTAGCGAATGCAGGATTTATACTCTTAAATGAGAAACAATGAAACTATTTCAACATAAACTTTTAATGGTTACAGTCATAAAAGAATTTCGAATTTCAATATTTACTGAAGAACAATCATTCTTGTGAAAACCTGGGCCAGTCTGAAACATGAATGTTTTTTACTTACCTTGATCAACTGTTATTTTGTATCTATTATTGAAATATAACAATGAGTATTTGTTTGAGTTATTATGTTTAAACGAAACCACTGCTGGTAGTATTTTGCTTATATAATATGTAATTTTTGTCTGATTTTTTTAATTCAAATAGCAAAACTTAAAGTATAGGAGTCTGTATAAAACTGTGCCAATTTATGCATCATTTCTTATTGCAACTAAGAGCATTTAGTATTTTAAATAATATTTTTTCAAGTGAGGTTGCATAACGCTAAAAAATGGCCATTTTGGGAGCATATTATTATGTTCTAGAAATATGAGAATGAAAATCCTAAATCTTAATGTTGTTCTGGTGGTCAATGTGTGGTGTAGCTACTAACTGTAGAGCATGAATTAAGATGCTTATAGATATCCAGATGTTGCTGGTGATCGCTGTTCTTTAGATGTTGTGGATTGAACACAAAGTCCTCTGTATCTTCAATATGATTTTTTTATCAACAACAACAACAACAGTTTTAGAGTTCCTAATTATTAAAATTAACACCAAATATCAAAGAAATAAGAACACAAAGTGTCGATCCAAAATATTTTAAGATAAACAGAAATTTAATTCAACATTACATAGATAGTATCCTAAGTAAAATATAAAGGTGTCACAAAGACAAAATGTAATATTATGTTGTCACAAAGACAAATGAATTGAAGTCAAAATATATCCTTTTTGCTCCTTTTTTCTATGTATCTATTTTTAAACTCAACTTCCCTTATATAGAGCCTTTTTATGGGAGGTGTGGCTTATTTCTAAAATAGCACAATTTATTGACAGATTGACAAAAATGCAAACAATTTAAAAGACTTTGTGGTTTTACAAACATACATAGTTTTACTCAATATTAGATTAAAACTTCTGGTAAAATCTATAAATTGATAAGTAATCAGACAAAAATGTATTTAGACATACCTAACTTATTATCAGAGTCATACAAACAAAGAGGTGGTAAAAACTATCCATCATTTTACAATAGTCATTGATTTTAGTGAAGTTGTCAAATGTTAATACCTTATATTAGTTCTACAACAATTTTTAGATTTAAGGTCAATATTTCCTAAAAAATATAAACAAGTAAATTAAAATCATTGTATTAAAATATATTTTAAAGAATTGAAATCTGCATTTTTAGACATTGACTTTGACACCAAACATGCCCTGGTTACCTTAATAACATGTGACATGTATTTTATTAATTTTATAATAATTTGAGTAATTGTACAATTACAAAAAAAATGAAAAAATATGCATCATAAAAATATTTTAATGTTTATCTCAAGAATGGTAAGACCCCCCCCCCCGCTGTGCCTGCCCGTTTGCCATGGGCTGTAAATATTACCCAATAACCCTCACCAGTTGTGTATGTAAAATGCTAGAAAATATGGTAAACGACAGATTTGTATTGTACCTTATCTATTAAACCTATCTGCAGCCATTTGCTACAATCATAATACTACATTAAACACAAATATATCATCTTGAACATACTAAGATGAAGATTGCTTGGACACCAAAATTTTGGCACCCATGCAATGCTGGTAGACACTTGGTAATCTAATACCATTTTTTTATTACTTTTTGAATGTCTGTAAAAATGATACTTTTGATACATTTCACTATTTTCTATCAAAACCCTCATAAACCTACCCACCCAATGATGCTAATCTTAGAATCAGTTTGGTATGGTCTTAATCATTTCTTAAGACATAATACTTTTCATATACGTTAAAAAAATTGGTGATTAAAAAATGAAATTGCCTGCTTCACTTATCTTGTTTTATCCGAAATGTCCAGTCTTTTTAAAGAAATGCCATCTGTCAATAAAGGCCACATTTTGTCTTTCCTAAGGATGACCTTTGTTCACAGGTTTGACTGTAATTAAACAAGTTAAATGCAATATTATTTTTATGTATTAATTTTATATCTATTCATCAGTTAAATAATCATGCAGTGCTGTAGCCAGACCCATATTTGAACCAAGGCAATCTAGGGGGTCTTGGGGTATGCTTTCTCGGATATATTTTTTAAATTTTCCACACATTGCCTGCCTGGATTTTAGCCAAGGCATGCGGCTCATTGTGCCTCAGTGTAGCTACAGCGGTGTCATAACTATGATACAAATAAAGCTTACCAGTTTTGTGAATCTTATACAAAGTAATGCTTCAAATCATTCTGGAAATACTGTAAACTGCTGATCCTGCAACATTAAGTGAAGACTTAAGGTCAAAAGAATTATGACCTTTAATGATGTCACAAGTAACAATAAGATGCTCCTTGCTACTTTGACTTTGGCTTTGATCAATTTATATATTACTCTATTGCACCAAATAGCTTAACTTGTAACAAAAAGCTTTTGTGCTATAAGTGGATATGTGCATATATGTTTTGTTCTTACACAATGCATTAAATATTTTATGGAAAAATCGTCGATGCAGTAAGTAGATAAGTGCACATATTTACTTACTGCACCAAACAAAATAAACAATATAAATATTACAATTTGACATTTTCTTTAAAAGTAAAGTTTAATTAACTCCAATACTTATAAGATATGTATGGCATTATTTTGAATCACCCCAGATATTATTTTTATCTTCTACTATTTTAAACATTGTTTTAATAACTACACAGGGTGAATAACAATTTTTTAACTACCAGTTCTGTATAATTTGTTATCTCTTTTTTTAGATACATATTATTAAGTAATTACAATTTAGGTTCTAGGGGTTATTTTTGAAACCATCATACTCTCCGGTATGTATCAGTCTTCATCAAACTCATATAAATGTGGCTAGCCGGAAAGAACAAGTGTTTCTGATTTCTAGATGAAGCAAACGTTTCATCAGAATCACTCAAGAGTTTGCATTCTCTTATATATGTTGTAAAAGAGGATTCAAACCTCATATCGGAAAGTACTTATTTACTATGGTATCCAACTGGGCAAAAATTAATCTTTATTTACATTATACCCAAGTTAAATGAATATCAGACTGGTAGTTAATATACTTTTACAACAATTACATCATATACTCTTACATCTGACCTGACAAAATAGAAAAAAAACAAAAAATTAGTCACAAAATTTTAATTTTAAATATTAAAATAGCTATGAAAGAAAAAAGCTATTAATCCCATCTGAATAGCGCAATTAAAAATGTTAAATAAAAAAATTTAGATACCCCATTTTAACTAAGTGTTAGTGAAATAGTGTAATTATATCATAACAAGTTAAAAAATTAGACATATAAACATTCATTAAAATAGCCTAACCTTACAAGATTGTTTTGAATTTTTTTTTTATGAAAATTAGCTACAACACTCTATAGATTATTATTAAAGATAGTGAAGGTGTGCCCATATAGGAATACCCCAGAGGTGAGGGTAAACAAACTAATATCAAAAGATATCTGTCGCAGGTTGAATAGCTTTTGATGGGGTCCCCTTTTTACATGTGAGGGCCATATGGGCCATATATGTGGATATCACTTTTATTTTCACTTTTTATTTTTGCATTTTATATGCAATTATGGTCATTTCTATTTGTTATTATTATATATAACATACCTGATCATTTTTTTGACATAATGGAATTACTATTACTAACATCTAGTACTAAATGGTCTCAGGTTACATATATGTATGAGGATATTTCTTGTCACTGCCACATCTCTATTTATCGATGAAGCATCAAGGTGTATTGATCATTTCCCTTTATATTTGTATAAATTATACTTTTTAAACTTTTCTTTAAAATTTGTTTTTTAAACTTTTCTTTAAAATTTGCCTTTTAAACTTTTCTTTACCATTTGCTTTTTAATCATTTTTATTTTCTTTAAAATTTGTTTTTTAATCGTTTTTATTGTCTTTAAAATTTGCTTTTTAAACTTTTCTATTTTTTTTAAAATTTCATTTTAAATGTATATATTTAGAAAAGCAAGGTAGACCTCTGGCATGGCTTAAAAACCTGTAAGTAACCTTGTCTTTTCTTTTTAAAATTTCCTTTTAAATGTATATATTTAGAAAAGCAAGGTAGACCTCTGGCATGGCTTAAAAACCTGTAAGTAACCTTGTCTTTTCTTTTTAAAATTTCATTTTAAATGTATATATTTAGAAAAGCAAGGTAGACCTCTGGCATGGCTTAAAAACCTGTAAGTAACCTTGTCTTTTCTTTTTAAAATTTCCTTTTAAACATTTTTATTTAGAAAAGCAAAGGTAAAAATTTTATTTTATGATATATTTGATTTATTTTACCAACATTCCATTGGAAATTTTAGCTATATGTATGAAATATGATCAATACACCTTTTTGACGCTTCGTATCTTAATAGGAATATAAGAGTGACAAGGGATATGCCTGTGCTTAATGCCATAACACAATTATTTTGATGATATTGGACTAAGGAATCAAATCAATTTTACTGAATTGCAATTTAAAATTTCTTTAATAATACAGTATCGTTCTTTCTAAGTGTAGAAAGAAATTCCATCAACAACGATCAATAAATCTTCTTGATGCTTTGTAATTCAGTACAAATACAGGAGGAACAAGAAATAAGTTTGTATGTATGTTAGTTCTATAAATATTATTAAGTTATTAATTGATAAAAGTCACAACTTTTATTATGAAAATGTAATTCTTTATTATAGATATTAATTTAAACCAAATTATTATTATAATTAAATCAAGGCTTTTTAAGGCATTTTAATTTATTATTTAGATAAATTGTTTGTGACAAGGAACAGTAACATATGTTTATAAATAGGAAATTCAAGTCAATTCTGAAGGAGTTACTCAGTAACACTGGTTAAGTTGTACTACTAGTATTTTCACACTGCTAGTATGGGTAAAATCTCTCATAAATCTGGTAAAATAAACATGAAATTAGGTAAAATGTATTTAATTACAAAACTAAATATGTTAAATACAATAATAACAAATTGAAATGACAGTAATTGCATTTAAATATGTTGTTAAAAATTTAACATTTTGTACAAATCTAAAACTGCTAGGTGATTTCACATTAGATTTATCATTAGCAAATAATGCCAGGATACATGATGGTAGAATTGCCTGTGTAAGAGCCGCATTTAGTTGAATCATATATAAATAAATTACTCCCACATAAAGTTTACTCCCACAACTCATTGAATGCCATTGATGTGTAATATTGTTGATTAGAAGACTAGGGAAATATTCAAGCGAATCTAATTATTGAGTTGCATGATCTAATGTACCATTTACAGGTATATGTGTATAAATGATTCTATAAACAGACAACAGTGCCTCAAAGTGTGACGCAGGAAATTTCAAAGTAACATAAATTTTTGTGTTATTTCTAGCTGCCAAATATTTGTAGTTAGAACTTACATCTTGTACATTATTTAAGTTGATATAAAGTCCATGAAATTTCATTTGTAATAAACTTTTAAGGTCTTACAAAGTAGTCTCCATTATATCATCAAGAATATTAACAAGGGAGATAAATTGCCATTAATCAGACTTATTATTCCTACCGTCTAATCTGTATTTGGGGTCACCTCGGAATAAAGACTACCCTGTGACCATTCTTCTTCCATTAAAAGTCGCATTTTGTCTTTCCCAAGGGTTTATGCATACGTATGACAACCCAAATACTTTGCAGATTGACAAGAATTTAATTTTGACCACTGCAATGTATGGCTATCAAATTCTATGGGTTTGTCTTCTTGTTTCATATCTGAATTTTAGGACCAACCGATATGAGCTATCAATGATGTAGGATTTTTTATTTTATTCTTAATAAACTCACTACAAAAAGAACTGCCTTTGATGCGATTTCTGAATAAAACCTATTTAATGCCCCACCTCTAATTAACACAAATATCTGTTTTTGAAAAAAAGCAAGCAAATCTTGACTCACCATGGTGGCTTTACAAATCCTTTAAACGTCTTCAATGTATTTAAATGTCATTCCAACAATAAATCACTTATTGAAAAAAAATATATAAATTTTTACCTCCATAGGAGCTTTTATTAGAGTGTATTAGGTACAGTCAAACCTATGAACAAAGGACACCCTTCAATCCCAAATACAGACATAGATCATTCCCAGTAAGAGCAAAAAATCTGTATGGAATTATGCCCCCTTTTTTATTTGTCCATACAAAAAATTGCCCCAGCTGGGTGGGGGGTTAGAATTCCCCAGCTGTCGCACTACAGAGGGGTAAGACTCCCCCACTGTGCCTGCCCGTTTGCCGTGGGCTGCAACCCGTGTCGCTTAATTTGAGCTAAACGGGAGGTCAGGAAAGCCCGTCCTGATCAATCGGCTGGTCATGACGTGCCCTAGGTCATTTTTCATTAGTTCATAAATACATGAATATGCCATGTCTTGTCTAGGATTCTCTTTTTTGGAAAAATGACCTAGAAGGCGGTGGCTCATGGGCTAATCTGGCTTGATGATAATTTTTTATACACTCTTTTTATCATTATTATCTTTATCATTTTGAAAAGTACAATACATCACTACAATTTGGATGCCATAAAAACTGGAGTCGGCAGGTAAAAGATGGATCAGTTGGGTAACCGGAATCAAACCTTTTTTTAGGCCTTACTGGATAATACTGTTGTATGTGCCTAGTCCTGTTCTACCATTTTAAGTTCATGATTGTGCAACAGATATTTTCCAATGGATATATATTCCTACCTTTTTTTGATCTTGAGATAAGTATAATTGATTTACATTTTACATTCCAACAAAATTTTATCAGTTATGCAGCTGTTCATCAGCAACATGACTTGTATTAGAAGGACAAATACTCCAACATTTTTTAAAAGCTTTCAGCAGTACAATGCAACCTCTCCCGAGCAGCCCTCTCTTGAGCAACAACTTCCCTTTAACAACAGCATGTTTTTCCCCACTGTATAATTTAACTATTAATTGAACCTCTCTAGAGCAACAACCTCTCGACAACAACATAACTTTGCTTCTCACATAGGGTGTTGCCTTGGAGGGGTTGTATTGTACATACCTTTAAGCATAATTATATTGAATTTTATGAGTAAATGATAGATTTGATTTTACGGTTTTGTAGCATCAAGGTGTATTGATCATTTCCCTTTGTATTTTTATAAATTATACTTATTAAACTTTTCTTTATCATTTTTATTTTCTTTAAATTTTTTTTTTATCTTTTTTATTGTCTTTAACATTTACTTTTTAAACATTTTTATTGTCTTTAAAATTTGCTTTTTAAACTTTTTTATTGTCTTTAAAATTTGCTTTTTAAACATTTTTATTTTCTTTAAAATTTCGTTTTTAAATGTATATATTTAGAAAAGCAAGGTAGACCTCTGGCATGGCTTAAAAACCTGTAAGTAACCTTGTCTTATCTTTTTAAAATTTCCTTTTAAATGTATATATTTAGAAAAGCAAGGTAGACCTCTGGCATGGCTTAAAAACCTGTAAGTAACCTTGTCTTTTCTTTTTAAAATTTCCTTTTAAATGTATATATTTGGAAAAGCAAGGTAGACCTCTGGCATGGCTTAAAAACCTGTAAGTAACCTTGTCTTTTCTTTTTAAAATTTCCTTTTAAATGTATATATTTAGAAAAGCAAGGTAGACCTCTGGCATGGCTTAAAATCCTGTAAGTTACCTTGCTTTTCTTTTTAAAATTTCCTTTTAAACATTTTTATTTAGAAAAGCAAAGGTAAAAATTTTATTTTATGATATATTTGATTTATTTTACCAACATTCCTTTGGAAATTTTAGCTATATGTATGAAATATGATCAATACACCTTTTTGACAATTCGTATCTTAATAGGAATGTAAGAGTTACAAGAAATATTCCTGAAATTAGGTAGAATGTATCTAATTACAAATACAATAATAACAAATAGAAAAGACCATAATTGCAATTAAATTTGTTGTTAAAAATTTAATTTAATTGTCATGTAAAATTTGTTTTTATCCTAAGCCGAACAATTATCAGAATAAAAATTAATCTTTTGTGCCCAGTTTCATTTTTCTGCTTGATGAAACTGCACCACAGAATTATCAGAGGCCCCTCTGCTTACTGTTTTTTTATTCCACATGTAAGAATGAAGCTATTAATTATTTCGATATATTCTCATGGAGTTATGCCCCTTTTTATTTGTCTATAGACAAAATTTAGTGTGCACTTCTCCAAAACGGCTTATTAGATGTTTATAAAACTTTACCAGTACATTAGGCATTAGGTCTTATTACGAATATTTTTAAAGAATATTCGGATTTATTTGCATGGAGTTATGCCCTCTTTTTATTTGTCCATACACAAAATTGCCCCAGCTGGGTGGGGGTTAGAATTCCCCAGCTGTCGCACTACAGAGGGGTAAGACTCCCCCACAGGATCCTGGTGGTTGAGTTTGACCAGAGTATGGTCGTAAATTGTTTGTCCCTGCTACACACCACTTTGACCTTAATTCGGGCTAAACGGGAGGTCAGGAAAGCCCGTCCTGATCAATCGGCTGGTCATGACGTGCCCTAGGTCATTTTTCATTTCATTAGTTCATAGGCTTCTCTTTTTTGAAAAAATGGCCTAGAAGGCGGTGGCTCAAGGGCTAATAGGTTTAATGGGATTAATGTTAGTTGTTTGAATCAATGTTGTGAATTGTGTTTTACTTTAATCAGACTGATCTATTACTGTGCAACCTCTCTAGAGCAGCCCTCTCTTGAGCAACAACCTCCCTCAATAATGGCATGATTTTTCCCCACTCTTAAGTTTAAATTATTAATTTAACCTCTCTAGAGCAACAACCTCTCAATAACAACATAATTTTGCTTCTCCCAAAGGGTGTTGCATTGAGTAACCATAATTCAATACTCACATCAGTCAAGCACTTCCTCCTCTTCTTACCATATTTAGCGTATGTTTCTTATTATTTTTAGTAACATTCTTATCTCACTTTTATACTTCCATTCTTTGTAATTATCTGACCATTAAATTCTGTAATGTTGTTTCCCCCTTTATGACTAGCATAAATAGTTCTTACCTAATCTTGAAATTGAGCTTACCTGTTCTGTGGTAATGTATCCACTACTGGTGGAGGAACATTTTTATGAATTACATTGTCCTTCTCTGTGGCAGTATTGGGGTCTTTGCTTTTTGGTCATGGCTTTGTTTTGATTTTTGCTTTGAAAATTAATAGAGTAATATTTAAATTATCTCAATCAATTCTTTCTAGTAAAAAACATTAATTTGTATAATAAGTTTATATATTGTTTCCAGTAATGATTAATCTTTATCAGCTTTGTCCTCACCAACACCACCATAACTTACCCTCATCACCAACATCATCTTTATCATCACCACCAACATCATCATTATAATCATCGTTATCACCACCATCATCATTATGTTTCTAGTAATGATTTATCTTTATCAGCTTTGTCCTCACCAACACCACCATAACCTACCCTCATCACCAACTTCATTATTATCACCACCAACATCATCATTATAATCATCACCATGATCACCACCATCATCATTATCATCACCACCACCATCATCATCATCATCATCATCATTAACAACACATCCATTAGCATCATCATCATCACTGCCATCATCATTATCATCAGTAACAATACATCCATCATCATCATCATTGCCATCATCATCATCATTATTATCACCATCATTATCATCATTAGCAACACATCCAGCATTATGCTTTTTTGTTTAAATTAACATTTGTTTACTATTTCAAAGTAGTTTTTGTCCATGACATCACTACAAATATGATGAAAATATAACAAATTATGACTGAGAACACTTATGATGCCATGTCAGATAAAACAAACACTTCTTAATGGCAAAATGGCATTTAACATTATGCATAATAATCAATATAAAAATATGTTACACTCGTGTTAAAAAAATGTAGATCAAATTATATCTTCCTAAGTGATCACATAGAATATTATCATAATCTTTTGATAAATTTAACAAATTCTATTAAATTTTAGTATGCTAATCTGGATTTTAAAGTAAAAAGGCAGGATTATTGTGTGTAAAACTGAGCTTAGACCAGACTCGCTGTAAAAATCTAAATGGTGTGTTCAATTGTGAGTACATAGTTTAAATGCAGGATATTAAATATGTATGATAAATATATGTTATAGAAAGTAAGTTGTTTTAGGAGAGTTAAATACTGTGACTGTTTAATGAATATTGGATGAGATGAACATTTTTATTTGCTGTGTATATTTTGATGGTCTCTTTGACTCATACTTTTATACTCTCTCTGCATAAATATGACCCATGAGAATTCTGTGTTCATATTTTCTTGGAAATAATCTTTAAAAAAACTATCTAAGGCTAATTGTGTTGCCTTATTAAATTAATATGAGGGTCTTGTACAAATTGAACTTTGCATTTTTCCCCACTTATTTATATGTTGAACAGCTAAAGTTGCATGTATGACATTGATAATGAATGTGTAAATGGTGTTTCATTATTTTATTATTTAATATTTTATTGAAAGATTTTTTTATGTTAATAATAACTGAGATTTCTATTTGAATATAATTGTGAGGTTTTTCTGCAATTTGATTATACAAATAGGGTGCCAATAAAAGTTAGTTAATTATTTTTATGTCCATTCCTTTAAAAAAATTTATGAAGAAGAATTTTGATCACTAGTAGGGATAAGGAGTTTATGACAGTATACAACATCCATTGTTTCCTGTAGTTAATTTTAACAATGCTGTACCCTGCTCATACAAGGTATAGAAGAGTTTGTTACAACATCATTTACTTGCTACATTTTTCATTAACTGCTGATGTTCTTTTCAATTTTTTAGTTTATGTGGTAATTTATTCTATGTAGATAATTTAGTAGTGATTTGTGTCACACTTTTAGTTTGGAGATCAAGCTGTTTTGATATAACATTAACCATTGTTTTTATCCAAGCTTTTTTACATAATCAGATCCAAATTATGTTGAATTATCTCCCCTTGAAATCAGGATTGCTTTTTCTTAGTGCTTGTATCTTATCTTTGTAAGCCTTAATGTCTGCCTTCTTTTTCGCTTTTAGTTATTGTAATTTCACTTGATATTTTGGGTCACTCCTAAGTTTCTCAAGGTATTTTCTTACTCTATCTGGTGAAGATTTAAGGTTTAGGGTCATTGTTTTAGGCATTTGGTGATAAGCATCTAGACCTTAATGTTCTTCTAATGTTAGACAATGTCACATTTAACTTTTCTATGATAAGTGTAAGATACAATTGTTCATATATTATCTGTAAGAAAAGAATAAAACCCATAAGTTTTTAGAATTACATATTTTACATTCCACTGTCTTTATAAAAACCACTAATTATTAAAATAAACTTGTTAAGCTCTTCTAATATTAATTCCAGAGTGATGTTATATAAAAGTATATTTAAGAATATCAATGAAAATAAAACAGTTTAACATCACAAAATTGAATTCTTGTGTTACACTCCTGTTTTCACTTATGATCACATGTGACAAACATTTGACTCCTGGGAACAAGACTCTTCTCTGGTGACAACCATGATGTGTGCTCTCTTGAAAAATAAGAGATAATCAATATGCTTGTTAAATATATTTGAGAAACTGGTTTGGGTAAAAAAGTGTTACTCTCCTGTTTAACATGGGTCGTGATAAATATGAAATAACCAAGTGAGTTGTATGCATGCGCATAAATGAAGACTATAGTTAAAACAGTCAAACATGTTAGTTAACTAATTTCTAGCATATAATTGTAGATAATGTTTGTATTTCATGCAAAATTCTGCAGGTCAATCCTAGGTATGCCTTATTTTCAAGAAAAAATTGACACTAAGTCATGGTAAACAAACAACTAATTCTTACATTAAAAAGATGGATAAATATGTTAACTGTTGACCAAAATATATCGCATTTTGTACTGGTAAAAGATTAAACACTTTATTTGGTGGTTTTGTAATACAGTGCAACCTCCAGAGTGGCCCTCTTGAACGACAACCCCCCTTCAACAACAGCATGCTTTTTCACCTCTGTATGACTTGACTATTTAACCTCTCTAGTATGGCAACAATGACATAATTTTGCGTCTCCCAAAGGGTGTTGCTTAGGAGAGGTTGCACTGTAATACATTCCTGAAAAATGACTTTAAAACAATTCATTCAAAAAGTGTTACACTCCTGGTTTTTTTTGCATGTTTTTCTCGTACCATTCGCAAATCGTTCATTCAAAATAAAAAATATTTTACAATAACATTAACAATATAGAAATACAAATTTTAGAATTCAAATTTTCTATAAATATTGTGTTATTTTATAGTTAGAAGTAAATTTTGAAAAACCCTCATTTTTTTATCTACCCAACTACAGAACTAATTCAATTTTAAGCATTGTGTCTAAAATTTTTGAAAGAGTTTCTGTGAACAACATTATTCAGTGAATATGGATGTAAATGAGGAACTTGACTTCCCCATAACGCAGGTAGACGTTCTTGCAGCAATTAAAAAACTTCAGAAGCGGAAAGCTTACGGTGTAGACTGAATTCTTAAACAATGTTTTATGGCATGTGGTGATATACTTACTCTGTATTTATATGACATTTTTAATGAAGTTATAGATTCTGTTTTTTTTCCTGATATTTGGGCAATGGACATAATTATACTTCTATATAAAAACGGCAACCGAAACTATGTTAGCAATTACAGGGGGATAACTCTCCTTAGTTGCTTGTCCAAAATTTTTACAACAATTTTGAATGAAAGAATGATGTCTTATTGTGACAAGTATAATTATATATCTGATACCCAATTTGGTTTTCGAAAGGGTTGGTCTACTGTCGATGCGATATTTGCTTTAACGTCAATTGTGCAACACTTCTTGAATAATAATAGTCGTCTTTATGTGGCCTTTATCTATCTTAAAAAATGTTTTGACAGCATATATTGAAACACATTGTGGTATAAACTTTTTAAAACTAGCATTCATAGAAAAGTACTGTCTATTGTCAGAAGTATGTATAATCATGTCAAATCCTGCATAAAACACTGTAACAATTTCTTGGAATTTTTTTAATATTCTGTGGGTTTATGGCAATGAGAGGTCTTGTCACTGTTTTAGTGTCGCTATTTTTAGAAGATCTTGAAATGCATTTGCAAGGAAATATCAATTTAGGAATTTGTATTAACAATATTGTTTTGACAGTTCTGCTTTTTTTCCGATGACATGGTATTGTTAGGAAAGTTGCCTAAAGATTTACAAGAAAGTTTGAATATACTTTTTGCTTATTGCTATACTTGGGGTTTAGAAGTTAATCGCGTCAAAACAAAGGTAATGGTTTTTAGAAAAAGTGGGAGAATACTTTTAAATGAAAGATGGTTATATGGGGGTGAGTGGGTAGAAATGTTCGATACTTTCAACTATTTAGGAACTGTTTTTAAATACTCCGGAAGTTTTACTTTAAATAACCATCATTTGACTGGTAAAGCACTTAATGTTTTATTAAACTCTTACAGTCAGATAACATTATATTATTTACACTTTATAACTGTAGTCTTAATGATTGCAACTTGGGATACAAAAATTGGGTATCTAATGTAAAGTCTTTAATTGTAAACAATATATTACTCTCAAATGTTTAAATTTTCCAAAATTTCCTTTAGTTATTAATTTTTTAAATGATGTATACCAAGTCATGATCAGTATTGGATGACCTATGACCCTGGACACAATATCTTCTACCAAATCATGAAAATGTGCCACACCCAGGTTTTGAACTCAAAACCCCAAAGTTCCTAGATTTTATACTGTACCAGTTAAATGGGTGGACTCCACACATTATGAGCAGAAGATCTTACTTAATGATGAACATTGAATCAGTTATGTCATGTTGTTGAAAGATGTGTAGTATCTTATATCAGTGTTTAAGTTAAATAAGTTCCCCCAGTTTTACAGGTTAATTAGTTTTATCTTTGTATTAGTATGGATTAGGTCTGGAAAATAGCTTAATTCTGCTGGGTCGTTGCATGGAATGTTATGATGTAAAGACCATGCGATCATACAGAACCAACTGATCATGGTTATTAACCTATGAGCTATGCTGTAATGAAATTTATTGCCACATTCTTTGCTTATCAACAAAACTTCATTGAATTCATTCTGTGCTAAAATGAAATCTTAGGAGTTAATTGCTCTGACTCAACTTTTGTGTTGGTATGTGAAATCTCTTCTGGGTAATTGATATTCATGAAGTTTATCCCAAAATGTTCTGCATTCATGTTTTGCTTTTATGGTAAATTGAAATTTTTAATTTATGAACATGATAATATGCAATTCTGAACCTAATTTAGGCCGTGACTGTTGTCCAGTGGTTAGTGCACGTGTAACTTAGCAATTTGAGTTCAAATCCTGGTCCCGGTAGGTCATACTCTTCTATGAAAATTTGACAAAATGTTGCTGTTGTTTGTCCTTTTTACCCACCCCTCTCTTGTGGGATGTTCAGCACAAGTCCTTTTTACCCACCCCTCTCTTGTGGGATGTTCAACACAAGTCCTTTTTACCCGCCCCATTCTTGTGGGATGTTCAGCAACAAGTCCTTTTTACCTGCCACTCTCTTGTGGGATGTTCAGCACATGTCCTTTTTACCCTCCCTCGCTTGGGAATGTTCAGCACAAGTCCTTTTTACCCACTCCATTCTTGTGGGATGTTCAGCAACAAGTCCTTTTTACCTGCCCCTCACTTGTGGGATGTTCAGCACCAGTCCTTTTTACCCTCCCCTCTCTTGTGGGATGTTCAGCACCAGTCCTTTTTACCCTCCCCTCTCTTGTAGGATGTTCAGCACAAGTCCTTTTCGAGCTCCCCATTCTTGTGGGATGTTCAGCACAAGTCCTTTTTACCCTCCCCTCTCTTGTGGGATGTTCAGCACATGTCCTTTTTACCCTCCCCTCCCCTCTCTTTGGGAATGTTCAGCACGAGTCCTTTTTACCACTCATTCTTCTGGGATGTTCAGCAACAATCCTTTTTACTCGCCCCTCTCTTTAGGGATGTTCAGCACAAGTCCTTTTTACCCGCCCCTCTCTTGTGGGATGTTCAGCACAAGTCTTTTTCACCCTCCCCATTCTTGTGGGATGTTCAACACAAGTCCTTTTTACCCTCCCCTCTCTTGTGGGATATTCAGCACAAGTCCTTTTTACCAGCACCTCTCTTGTGGGATGTTCAGCACCAGTTCTTTTTACCCGCCCCTCTCTTGTGGGATGTTCAGCACAAGTCCTTTTTACCCTCCCCTCTCTTGTGGGATGTTCAGCACAAGTCCTTTTCACTCTCCCTATTCTTGTGGGATGTTCAGCACAAGTCCTTTTTACCCTCCCCTCTCTTGTGGGATGTTCAGCACATGTCCTTTTTACCCTCCCCTCTCTTTGGGAATGTTCAGCACGAGTCCTTTTTACCACTCATTCTTCTGGGATGTTCAGCAACAATCCTTTTTACTCGCCCCTCTCTTTAGGGATGTTCAGCACAAGTCCTTTTTACCCGCCCCTCTCTTGTGGGATGTTCAGCACAAGTCTTTTTCACCCTCCCCATTCTTGTGGGATGTTCAACACAAGTCCTTTTTACCCTCCCCTCTCTTGTGGGATATTCAGCACAAGTCCTTTTTACCAGCACCTCTCTTGTGGGATGTTCAGCACCAGTCCTTTTTACCCGCCCCTCTCTTGTGGGATGTTCAGCACAAGTCCTTTTTACCCTCCCCTCTCTTGTGGGATGTTCAGCACAAGTCCTTTTCACTCTCCCTATTCTTGTGGGATGTTCAGCCCGAGTCCTTTTTACTCGCCCCACTCTTGTGGGATGTTCAGCAACTAGTCCTTTTTATCTGACACTCTCTTGTGGGATGTTCAGCACCAGTCCTTTTTACCAGCACCTCTCTTGTGGGATGTTCAGCCCGAGTCCTTTTTACCCTCCTCTCTCTTGTGGGATGTTCAGCACAAGTCTTTTTTACCCGCCCCTCTCTTGTAGGATGTTCAGCACCAGTCCTTTTTACCCTCCCCTCTCTTGTGGGATGTTCAGCCCGAGTCCTTTTTACCCTCCCCTCTTGTGGGATGTTCAGCACAAGTCTTTTTTACCCGCCCCTCTCTTGTGGGATGTTCAGTACAAGTCCTTTTTACCCTCCCCTCTCTTTGGGAATGTTTAGCACGAGTCCTTTGTACCCACTCCATTCTTGTGGGATGTTCAGCACCAGTCCTTTTTACCAGCACCTCTCTAGTGGGATGTTCAGCACAAGTCCTTTTCACCCTCCCCATTCTTGTGGGATGTTCAGCACAAGTCTTTTTTACACGCCCCTCTTGTGGGATGTTCAGCACCAGTCCTTTTTTACCCTCCCCTGTCTTGTGGGATGTTCAGCACAAGTCTTTTTTACCCGCCCCTCTCTTGTGGGATGTTCAGCACCAGTCCTTTTTACCCTCCCCTCTCTTTGGGAATGTTTAGCAAGAGTCCTTTTTACCCACTCCATTCTTGTGGGATGTTCAGCACCAGTCCTTTTTACCATCACCTCTCTTGTGGGATGTTCAGCACAAGTCCTTTTCACCCTCCCCATTCTTGTGGGATGTTCAGCACAAGTCCTTTTTAGCTGCCCCTCTCTTGTGGGCTGTTCAGCACAAGTCCTTTTTACCCTCCCTTCTCTTGTGGGATGTTCAGCACAAGTCCTTTTTATCCTCCCCTCTCTTGTGGGATGTTCAGCACCAGTCCTTTTTACCCGCCCCTCTCTTGTGAGATGTTCAGCACAAGTCCTTTTTACCAGCACCTCTCTTGTGGGATGTTCAGCCCGAGTCCTTTTTACCCTCCCCTCTCTTTGGGAATGTTTAGCACGAGTCCTTTTTACCCACTCCATTCTTGTGGGATGTTCAGCACCAGTCCTTTTCACCAGCACCTCTCTAGTGGGATGTTCAGCACAAGTCCTTTTCACCCTCCCCATTCTTGTGGGATGTTCAGCACAAGTCTTTTTTACACGCCCCTCTTGTGGGATGTTCAGCACAAGTCCTTTTTACCCGCCCCTCTCTTGTGGGATGTTCAGCACAAGTCCTTTTTACCCGCCCCTCTCCTGTGGGATGTTCAGCCCGAATCTTTTTTACACGCCCCTCTCTTGAGAAATGTTCAGCACATGTCCTTTTTACCCGCCCCTCACTTGTGACATATTGAGATTATTGCAGTGCTTTCTCTTGTTGTAATTAGCATATTTCAACTATGTAAAAATCATATAAGGTCATATAACCAATACAGTTCTTTCCTTAGTGAAGGCTTTAAAAAAATGTCAACTTCTTTGGAAAACACTGACATAATATATAACATGTGAAACCCTGATAATGAGGCCCTTCCTGGCCCGAAAAATCGATTGAATAATTAGGTGGTCTCATTATCAAGTCGATTGATAGGGGAGTTATTTAAAGCAGGTCTGAAATTAAGGTAAGACTTGGGTAATGGGCAATATTAAGAACCTACACGGTATTGTTATTTGGTATCATATTGTGCATCTAAATCCAACATATTTAAAAAAGTTTACTGCATTGTTTAATAGCTATAAGCATTTTTTGTATATACCCATTTTCAACTATTTAGTGGCAAAATAGTCTGATGCCTTATTTTACACAATACCCTATTTTTTCTTTAAAAAAGAACAAATCAATATGTTTCAACAAGTATTCTCTCTCTCTCTCTCTCTCTCTCTCTCTCTCTCTCTCTATATATATATATATATATATATATATATTGTACCAAAAAACAACACTTGATGAATATCAAATTAGGGTTCAAGAAAATGTTTTCATGCGATTTTTTTCATAGTCCACAATTTATGCATTCAAATTCATGTAACCATGTAAATTTGGTACCAAAATTTTTCTTCAAAGTGTATGTAATAATATCTGTAAAAATAAAACAATTTTAATGTCTTTTTTTCAGACAAATTGAAAAACAAGTCTACCCCCTTAAATTTTTTATGTAAAAATGCTAAAAATGTCTTAATTAACTGTGACTAGACAGGCAATTTTTAATCTAAATGACATACCTGGTAAAAATTAAGTTGTTACCATTTTCTTTTATGAGAATGTGTGTAGATTAAGAAAACAATGCTTTTTTAACACCTTCAGTATTATATGGGATTTTTGAAGGTTTTCATGAATACTATAGCAACAGACAAGTAGTTTTTTGAGGCCATTTCTGACTATGTTTGCCTTTTAAAAAATAAGACTTAAAACTTAAAATGTTTAATATTTTTAATTGCAGGAATGTCATGACAATCAAACACAACTTTATCAATCGAAATTTACATTTTTAATGTTAAGCAACAATTTGGTTGCCATGGCAACAAAAATATTTGAAAACACCAAATTGTGAGTCTTTTCACAGAAACTGCATCTAAATTCAATTTTTTTTCTTTTTGGAACTGACAAAAGCCAGTCCGTCTATTTATATATGACAACAACTAAAGAACAATTTAAGCAATACAAAAAACTGCTTGACAGTACATAGTATACCTGTGTAAACCAAAGTAGAATTGTGCACAAGTCATATCGTAAGCACAACGTTATATATAAGCATGATACTAGTACATATATATCCATTGTAGATATACTACGATGACATTATTTACTGTATGAAAACGTTTACCTTTTAATGTATAGTATAAAAGTACACAGTGATGGTTTAAACATAAAAAAGACATGTTATACATTTATTATACAATTCTTTGTTGCTCTTTTCAACTAAGTTAGGGTTAATCTAAAAAATAACAAAAAATTTCTTCTCGTAGTTGTAAAAGGCAATTCAAAAATTTTGTTAATAGTGTGCATTTAGTGTTTTTGTATTCGAAAAATCATACAATGACATTTGATTCGTGGATAAGTAATTTTAAAATTGAGTGAGGATTTTTAGCTCACATGAGCATGTAGTGCTCGGTGAGCTATAGTCATCAGTCAGTCTACTTCGGCATCTGTCATCTGTTGTCCACACCTGGATTGTCTCAATGATATCTTGGACAAGTTTGAACATGGGTCATCTGGGGTCAAAAACTAGGTCACCAGGTCAAATAGAATGGAAATTTTGTTAACACTCTAAAAATCACAGATTTGATTGGATCTTCATGAAACTTTGTCAGAATGTTTGTATTAATGATTTTGTAAAAGTTTGCGAACATGGGTTATCTGGGGTCAAAAACTAGGTCACCAGAAAACCTTGTTAACCCTCTAGAGGTCGCAGTTTCAATTGGAGGTTCACCAAACCTGGTCAAAATGATTTTTAAAATGATAATTATCTTGGTTAAGTTCGAACATGGGTCATCCGGGGTCGAAAAGTATGTCACCAGGTCAAATCGTAGAAAAACCTTGTTAACACTCTAGGGGTCACAGTTCTGATTGGATCTTCACTAAACCGTGTCAAAATGCTTGTCTTAATGATATCTTGAACAAGTTTTAACAAAAAGTAGGTCACCAGGTCAAATCACTGGAATACCTTGTTAACCCTCTAGTGGCAACAGTTTTGATTGGATCATCCTCAAACTTTGTCAGAATGTTTTTATTAGTGATACTATGAACAGCTTTGAACATAGGTCAACTCAGGTTAAAAACTAGGTCACCAAGTCAAATCACCTGAAAACCATAGAAGTTGCAATCATTAAAAAAGGGCCATCTTGACCCTCTTGTTTGTATTGTCACAACAAAAATATGATTGATAGGTTGCATATGCAATATTAACATGTTGACTCATTTATATTCTGTATGTCCGATTTTATATCCGACCAGAAAAAATTTAAATCTCCTCATTGGAATGGATAAATCACATTGATAAAAATCTCATGAAAGTTTAAGCCACTGGTCATCTAAGTATTTACAGTGTAGCAAAAGTGTTTAATTGTGTCAATGTGCCCACATGAATTACAGTAAGGGTTCTCTGATATTTTCCATGTAAATAGGTTTTCCTTAGTTGCAATGATTCTATGTATTACAGTGCAACCTCTCCAAAGTGGCCCTCTCTTGAGCGACAACTTCTCTTCAACAGCAGCCTGCTTTTACACCACTGTATGTTTTGACTATTTATTTAACCTCTCCAGAGCGGCAACCTCAACAATGGCATAATTTTGCATCTCCCAAAGGGTGTTGCTTTGGAGAGGTTGCACTGTAGTTTAAAGTGGAATGATTTGACTCTGTTGTCTTTCAGAATTTTGTTCAAAAAGTTGTATACATTGTGCCAGTTTGTTTCAATATTCAAATTACGGTCCCAGTGGTTATGAACGTAGGGTTTTTAAAGTGATGTTTATAAATTCAGTTTTAATTTCTTTATTCAACATGTTTATAAAAGAGGCTATTGGACCTTCAGTCAGTGTAGTTTTTACTTGTGGTTTTTGGGAGTTTTCTTGTTTTATTATTGTTAACCATGCTCTTGGAATAGATTTCTTAATGGAATAAATCTCACACAGTTACATTTTTAAAATATATTTAATATAGATCTTTCGCATATAGTACCCTCATTGGATAGAATGTCATTAATAAATATGATGTTGGATTCTATCCAGTTATGAAATGTAAGACATTTACCATTTATTTTCATGTATTGGTTCCCCCAAAGAACTTGTTTGCATATTTCATAGAATATCTTTGGCTTAGTGTAAAATACACTATTTTGGGATAGAATTGAAATCCATATTTGGATTAGTTCTTTGTAAAATATCGGGAGGGGAGTTTTGGTTTTGGTCAAGAATCAATATTCATGTTTAACAGTAGTAAATTATTACTGAATTGGAAATAAGAGTGGTATTATTTTCCAAGATGCTTTTATTTCGTTTTTCAAAAACTTTACCCATCTTATTTTGAACGTTTTTGTGAAAATATTCAAATCTATCATATCTTATTTGCCGTCTATTCTTTGGCCAATTAGTGTTTTCTGTTTGATTTTTTCGGTTTTGTTGCTCCATAGAAATTTAAAAAACATTCTATTTATTTCATTTAAATACTCCTTTGGGATCGAAATGCTTTGTATTAAGTATGTTACCTTGGGCAAAAAATGAATTTAATTACATTTATTTTTCTATAAAACGTAAGATTTTGAATTTCCCATCATTTAATTTGTTCTTTCATATGGTCAGTTTTTGCTGCCCGATTAAGTATTATGCATGATTCACGATTATGTCCAAAATTTACCCCCAAGGCTTTAATATAAGTCTTTTTGAAGTTGATATTCCCTATATTATCATCTCTGTTTTTATTTCGTCCACATGCCTTTAGTTTTGTTTATATTTGGTTTTACACCTGAGTGGTTTCCAAAATTATAAATGATATTAAGTGCATTTTTAACATCATTTTTGTGTGTAAGGAACAATGTAGTATCATTTCCTAACTGACATTATTTTAATTTGATTATCAGTATTTTAGGAAGCGATTTTTATTCCTTCTATGGCAGTTGAGTTTCTAATTTCTGTCGCAAGAATTTCTGCTACTATAACGAACAGTGGTGCAGATAGTGGACAGCCTTGGCGGATACCACGTGATAAGGAAAACGGGTTGAACATCCAACCATTATTAACAACAATTGAAGTGATATTTGTATATAATGCCTCTGTCCTTCGAATAAATGTTACTTTAAAGCCAACTTTCTTTAAGACTTAAAAATAAAGGACAATTCGACAGTGTCGAACGCTATTTTAAAATCGAGAAACAATAATATGCCTTCTGTATCAAGTAAATTGGCATAATCTATTACATCTTGGATCATTCGGATGTTGAAGCCAATAAATCTGTTTTTAATAAGGCCTTGTTGGTCATGACTTATTATTTTGGATAGGTTATTTTGTAATCGTTTCGCTAATATTTGTGCTAAAGTTTTGTAATCAGTGTTCAATAATGATATCGAATTATCTAAATTCTCAGGATCAGATTTCTTGAATAATGAAGAAAGAATACCTTGTCTTTGAATAACGGAGAATTCACCTTTTTGAAAGCTTTCGTTGAATGAATTTGTTAGGCAATTTGCAATTTTGTACCCAAATTTTTGGTAGAATTCCACTGTCAAGCATCAGAGTCAGGGCCCAGTTTCACAAACAGTCTTAGGTTATTACTTATTATGTTACTCAAATTACGGCTCAAGTCAGATAAAGGACTCATTTGAGTAAAACATCTTAAAGCGTTTCACGGAAAGACATATGTTAAAACACAGCTGAGTGGAAATAAATAACTCAAATCTTATTATTTTTCATGATGTAAGCTACCATACCCGGTAACTCTTCAGCACATGCGCCATCAAAGGGTAAAAAGAGAAAAAGTCTGCAAATCGCTGTCAAATCGTTCTTGCCTGCTGAACACAACTAACCAAGCTAATCGGCAGAGTACAATTACAAATGTAGAAAATAGAAGAAAAACGAAATTCAAATATTGTCCAATTTTTGTTATTTTACATTTTCTATCCATATATTATCTTTATTTTAATTATATTATATACCATAATATTATCATTATGTAACATATATATCAATAAATTGTATGTAATATATACCACGGGCAGATTTAGGGGAGGGGAAGGTGGATCTGGCGCGCACTCCCTCTAAAATCTGGTAAGCATAAGTAAATAAGTAAATCAGTTATGTGCTGATTGTGCCCATATTCTACTTTATATAGACTTACCCCCAATCAACCCCCCCCCCGGGTATGCTCCCCTAACCAATAATCCTGTATCCGCCCCTATATATATTTTTTTTCTTTGATTTTTTTTTATTTATATTCCAGAAACAGTAGATTCTTGAATAAATTATATTATTATACCCATTGAATGAAAGGATACAGATATATTCTTTATTCAGAAATATTCCTTTTCCTTTAATGGAAATTAACTAGGTATTTGAACAAGTAAACATGATATGTTCATGAATAGAATGAAATTGACTACCCAGTCACTTTTTTATTTTTATACATTTTTGTTCTGAACAGCTGAAATTTCTGCAACAAATGTAGTGTTAGCTTCATGTATTAACTTTGTTATTTAAATTTTACTAAAGGTATTAACAAGTGTGACATTTCACAAATGCACATCTTTTTTATCTCTTTTTTTCTCCATTTTGTGCATGTTATAACTTTCTTGTTTATCATGTTGTACATAAAATGACAAAAGTGTATATAATATATAAAAATTCAAATTTTGTTCTGCTACTCTTTAAATCCATTCTATGAGTTTGATTCAAATGCATGATTTAACATATTAAGAATAACGGAAGTGCATTGAGATATCTGCTGCTGTTTGTAGAAGGAAGGCACTTTTTAGCCTGTAATTTTTCTTACTACCAATTCTAATACGACCATTTTTGTTTTTTAACTGAATTAAAGAAGGAAAAGAATGATGCAAAATAAGTGGCTGCAAAAACATCTCTGCAACGAGCTCCTGCTTGATCATTCTCTACTCTGAGTATAAATTTGAGGTAGCTGCCTTGCTGTCTCAAATTAACAGACTCAACTCAAGGTTTGAGCACTATGATGAGTCATTAAATATTTTCTGAAATGCAACTCAGATTATCGCCCATCTTAATTCATAAGATGAGTACACTAATAAGTTTAAGTCATTACAACACTCTTAAGATTTTTTGTGAAACTGGAACTAGGGCTTTTGTTTATTTTCATATCAAAAATCGCTTGTTTTGTTTCCGATTGTTTTATTAGACCTTCGCATATGTTTGCTTCATAATCGGATAGTATGTGTTTTAATTGAACATAATTTAAGTATAATTCATTATCGATTTCTTCTGATGGGCGCATGTAAAGCTGTTCCCGTTTGTAGTACTGAACAATTTCCTTTAGTATCAAGTCGTCTCTCGTGATCGTTTGGTTGTTTATTTTTGAAGAACTAATTAGTTTTCTATATTGTCTAGATTTTTCAAGATTTATAAAATATTTAGATTTTTTTTCACCCTCAAGAATTTGAATTCTAGACCTTATTTGAGCACCTCTTGATTTGAAATCATATATTTGTCTATTTTCGGCTTCTAAATCATTCATTACATTTTGATTATTGTTAGTACTTGGTAAAGAGTAAATGTGTTTTAACTTTTTTTCTAAATTATGTATCTCGTGATTTTTGTTTTGCAAATTCTATAGTTTGGACTTAATTTTTATTTTGCAAATTTCCATTTTATCTGAGTGTTTTCTATATTTAAGTTAGTACGTGAGTCGATAACTTCACAAATTAAATCGAAATAGTGTTCATTGTCTAAATGGGTGTTATTGAGTTTCCAATAGCCTGGTCCTCTTATTTTTGGGTTATTTCAATTTTAAAGATAAAGCCATATGATCAGTAGAATTAATACACACTGGTCTGATATCTGAAGAATTAACCTTTGTCAGTAAGTTTGAATCTATTAACCAAAAATCAATTCTACTTTTCTCAATTGAGTTTTTCCTTTTCCATGTATATTGACATCTATCAGGGTTTATGTTTCTCCAAACATCCTTAAGATTATTTGTTTTCATTAATTTAAGAAGACGTTTCCTTGGTTTACTGTTTTGATTTTGTGATAATGATACCCTATCTCTTTTGTCAAGAGTCTCATTAAAATCACCACCTAATATGATAATCCCATTAGGCTTTTCAGATAAGCCTTTGTCTATACTTGTGAAAAAAGAATTTACTCACATTAAAATGGTGAGTAAATCAATTATTCACTAATCTCAATTATCAGTATATAAAACATAACAAAGACAACAAATAGGTATGGACTATGTATTATGGCAGCAAGAGGGTAAAACAAAGATACAAGCGTGATTACCTTACTACCGACATTACCGTTATGATTCCGAAGAATACAACTCTAACTTTAGCTTATTAATGGTATCTCTAAAGTATCTGTGTGAATCATCATTTCAATCCCAACATCATAGATCGACACCAATGACAATTTGAAGCTATGTCTCTATACATTGAACATATTCGCAACCTGGGTACATAACAGCAAACATTATCACTCATGCGAATTCTGCAACATTATTTCAATATATCATTGCAACCTGGGCACACAACAGCAAACGTTATCACCCGTGCGAAATCTGCAACATTATCTCACTCTTCAATATACCATACAGATATCCTGCATCTAAATAAATAAAATCAAACTTATCATTAGAGCAATTACATAAATTGCTATCCTACAGGCTATCTGTTTTCAAGTAGATCAAATGTTTTAGATAAGTATCATGTCTTTGAGCATAACCTCAACTTAGAAGTTATGAATATAATCGACATTTTGAGCCTTTTCTTCTCAGAGAATTTAACCTATAAAAATGTGTATTTCATAAATTTACAAAAAAGAAATAATATATATATGCTCTGCACATCTTATATTTATTATAACAGTGAAAATACAAATGTCATATATGAATATGTATGAAATGTATGAACATATTTAATAAATACACTCACTTATCACACATTGTAAGTTCAGTCACACAGTCTGAAGTAACATTCTCATTAATGTCTGAATGTTGAAGAATTCCGATTTACACTCAAGTTCATTAGAATGTTTATAAACACAGTAGCTGTCTCTATGGTTAAATACGTTGAACAATAAATTTTTAAATATACGAGTATGTACAAAACATACCACACTACATATTTTAATGAAATAGCACTCTGTTGTCAAGTCAATGAAAACTTTAAAGCTTTAAATTTAAAGAGACAGAAAGGCGATCCTGTAATGAATCTTTGACATAACTGTCCCTGGCTATAACAGTCTTCCACCTGCCGTGTCTTTGCCAAAGTCTTTCGTTTGTTTTATTTTTTGCGCTTTGTGTTGCCGCGCCTGACCTTAATGAATGCAGACCATATAGGCCTGGGTTAACACCGATGCTTTTAAGTTTCGTTTTAAATATGCAAGCTACACCAGAATAAGAAAGCGATTTGTTACAGCTTCTCAACACATGTGATTTGGAATGCTTACAATAATGTACAGGTCTAAACACATATTCCTCAGAAGATGAAGATATCTTAGCCTTACTAAAGTATTTTTCTAACAAAGAGACTGGACAATACATAGTTCTTGACCTAGCAATAACGACTGAATTTCCTTGCCTCAGAACATCTGTTTTTGATTTAGACACATTAATTTCGCAATGAGTGTCAAAAAACTCTATGTCAGATCTCTTTAAATTTAGAACTTCACTAATTCTAAAAAATCCAGCATACATAAGAACAAGTATAGAAACAATTCTTAAATCTCTCCTAAAGTATTGTTCTCAGAACCAAATCGTAAGATTAATTGTTTAACTATATCAGAAGTAATGGGTTCTTTTTATTCAAAGGTTTTGAAATTTTTCTTACACAGCCGGACAAAAATAATTTAAGCCAATCATCTGTGCACGGATTTTTCGAGTGGGAAATAGTATGTGCCCAATTGATAGTGTAGAAAATATTGTTTAATTTAGATTTACCGCAAGCATTCTCATTTTTAATAACCAAAGTTAAATAAGGTGCTATGGTGACTGGTGATGCTGGTAAATAACAGAAGTTCAATTCTTGGCTCCACTTTACGAATTTGTTATAATAAGATAGGTAATTACTTGTAGTTGAATGTTCTTTTCCTCTTGACATTATGTCTTTGACCTCTGAGAACAATTCTCCGGGATGATTAGAAATTAAGCAACATTTTTCTCTTACATCATTCCATCTTTCGGAATTGTACAAATCTGTAATGATGAAAATAAATACACACAATTGTTGACTAAACATAATAACGAAATTGTTAAAACACAAACCTTATGACTAAAACTTTGCTAGTGAATTGATCAGAACCAAAAATCGATTGTTTATTTTTGCCTTGAACATAAATATGTTTTGCATGATCAAATATCAGCATCTCATACATTTGTTTTTGAAAAACAGAGTCTTCATTAAACAGCATTGGAAAAAATGGACTTGACGGCCAGTAAGGAACTACTAAAGTACAATTAGCACGACAATACATTAAATGATTTAAAGCTTTTGGAATTAAAAATACCGGGGGAACCAGCCAATTGTTGCTTTCTCCCCAATGAACAGTAAATGTGTCAACAACTTCTGAAGAAGGGTTCTAAAATAGAGAATTGTAGCGTTCTAATTTTGTATTATACTCATTAGCAAAATGGTCTACATCGTGAGGCCCATACAAATTGTCTATGTGTTTAAAAAATTCATCGCTCACTCCATAGTCATCATAATCAATAATTCTACTGATTTCATCTGCTTGCTTGTTCTTGTCTCTACTTATCCATCTCATCTCTAAAGAAATACAATAATTTGCACAGACGGTAAATATTTCTAAAGCCATATCACTTAAGGGCTGCTGCATACTACCCTTTTCTATAATACCCACGCAATTTTTGCTGTCCGTATACCAAAATACCTTTTTTCCCGAAAGTTTGTACGAGAAACTTTTCAATGAAAAATTAATAGCAGACAATTTTCTATAAGTAGAGCTTTGTTGTTTCTCTAAATCTGACCAAGCTTTATGAGCGGCGGAAAAATCCTGCTCTATATAGGCAGCCCCAGCAATGACTGATGCATCAGAATAAACAAAAACAGCTGGTAAAAAATCTTGAAATAATTTTCTACCTGGAAGCTTATCGATCTCCGATTCCCAAAATCTTAAACAAGGAAGGCAACTAGTAATGTTCTCAATACGATCCCATTGTGTTCCGTTTTCAATCACCCAATAAAAACATTTTGTTTTAAGCATGCAAACATTGCCTAGTACTGGTGCAATAGAAATTAATTTTCCAGCCAATCTAGCCAATTTTCTAGGAGTTACATACGGGAAAAAATTTTGAACGTCACAAATACATTGTTTTATGCTATCAATTCTTCTAGTAGGTATTCTTAGAACACCGGATTCTAAATCCCAAACGTATCCTAGCCATTCTAAACATGGCGTAGGTATAAAAATTGATTTTTCTAGATTAGTTATAAATCCTGCATTATCCAATGTAATTTGTACAAAATCGGAATCTTTCAAAGTCAAATTATATGTACTGTTAATACCCCAACCGTCGTCAAGAAAGAGAACTATTTTAATCCCATGTGATCTCCAGTACTTGACTAACGGTCTTAAACATTTTGTGAACATGCGAGGGACTGATGACAGTCCGAATAGAAGGACAGAAAAAACATAAATTTAACTTTACTGTCATAGCACCAAGAAAATCCTAGAAATTTATGGTGTACTGTGCTTATAGAAAAATGATGATATCCGCTTGATAAATCAAATTTGAACATAAAACCCTTTGGAACGATATATTGCTAAGCAATTTTTATATCTTCAGATTGGACGCTCTCTTTTTTAACGTAAGTATTTAAAATGCTTAAATCTAAAATAAGTCGTTTTTTACCATTCGAGTTAGTTGCAACAGAAAGTGGGTTAACGTTATGTGGTATAAATGGTACTTCATATATACAACATTTGTCTAGTAAATCAGAAATAGCATTTTCTACAAAGGATGCATTGTTTAAAGCAAACAAATTATTTTTCATGACATATGAAGGTGGTTTACTAATGAATGGAATAACATACCCATGTTCAATAAGAGACAACACATCTGATTCAGGTTTAATATAGTCTTTCCAATATTGAATAGCCTTTTTAATTCTTCCCTTGACTGATTGTGTAGGCACCATGAAATTGTTCTCTGAATATTCATAAAACGATGTATCAGAGTTATGAACGTTATTGTCATTTGAAAGTTCAAATATATACTTATCTTGTTCTTGTGAACAATTATTTTGGAATATGTCCTTGATTTGACTGTTTACTGTCACTTGCAAGTTTTCTGTCTGTTCCCATGGATCCATTTTGTTGACTTGTTTGGGTAGCACATCCCGAGGCAAAATGTCCCACGTGTCCACATCTGTAGCAGATGACTCCGGTTTCTTTGTTGAATTTTCCTTCCATGCGGTTTCCTGTAATACTTTTTCGCCGAAAGCTACGAAAAGACTGATTATAATAATTACTAGGAGTAGAATTAGAATCCTTTTTGAACTTTTCAATTTTGGCCTTAGCTCTATCTTCGGCTCTACAAATTCTCTTATCGTCATCGGAATCACTGCCCACGTCGTTGAGCTCATACTCATTAATTGTAGCCCAGCCTGCGGATGAACTATCTGCTATCCGAATTAATTTGTTCTGGTGCTTTATCTTACTGGTTGCCTCGTGAATAAACTCATAAGCCTTAGAAGCCTCTCTCAATTCGACCGCTTTGCGAATGGACTCCAACAAGTCAAATATTTCGGTATTAAAAACGTATTGCTTTCTATTAGAAGTACCTTTGAGTGAAATTTAAAAAAAGGTTCTGACCTTTTTTCTTGTAGATTCAGCTATCCACTCTGAGTCCGCCTTTAAATCCCTCTTTAATTTTGAAAGTTTGTTGTCGAATATTTCTTCCAAATCTGACACAACTTGTCTTCTCAAATCTAAATTGGAGTGATCTTCTTATGTCATATTTAAATATTCACTAAATTCTAACAGTGTTTGCTGCCAAAAATACACGTCTCAAGTGACTGCCACACCCGTTTTCTGCATTATATACCCCGCATACCCACGCAAAATGCGGACCAAATTTCCGGCTCTACACCACATAAAATACCGTAAATCCTGATAATTTCGAAAGGCAAATAATTTCATTTCTACATCATTTGTCATCAGGTGCATACATATTTAACCTTGAATATACGGTACGATGTATTTCTATATCTAATAGTAAGTATTGACCATTTATATCACTCATTGCGTTGATTACTTTACATTTCAGTGATTTATTTAACATAATAGTACATCCCCGACTAGTGGATTCCCAAAATAAATGAAACAAGTGCCATTCTAAAAATTCTGTCATTGTAAGTATATGTGTACAATGGGTTTCCTGTAGAAAAGCAATATCTGTTTTCTGTTGTGTTATATACTCTATTAATCGACAAGGTTTTGTTTATCCCCTAAACCTTGACAGTTCAGTGAAATTAAATGTATTACAGTAAAGTTCCGCTATTAAGACCACTCAATGTACTGACAAAAAGTGGTCTTAATAGCGTGTCGGTCTTAATAGCGAGTCGGTCTATAGGTGCACTGAGTATTTCATAAAGCTACCAACTACATGTAGAAAATTGGTGTTTGATTTTGTTGTTGTTGTTGTTGTTGCATTATCTGTTACTGTGACATACACAGATTACATACAGAATACAAATAGTATACAGCTTTAAAGATTTAATTCATGTTAAAAAGTTTAATACAGCATAAAACAAAGAATATCCACAAAAAAATAACACCAAAATACCATCTATATATGTATGTGTGCATTTATGAGTTAATAATGGCTATTTGAATTGTTAATAATTTCTCTAATGTATACACAGAACTTTCTGTTTTCCAAAGTGAAACTAAATAAAAACATGTCATGGCATAAATACATACATGTACAAACTTATATTTGTCACAAGTTTCATAAATAGCATCACATCATTTATATTCAGACACTATTCCGTGAAGTATGTACAAAATTTCACTTAAAAAACTGGTCAATTGTTGTTTGTTTTGATGCTGACAATGCTTTCACAGACTTCTTCTCAAAAATATCCAGAGCAGCACCTAACATTTCAAAGGCACTCAAAAGATCCTTTGACAAGCTATAATCTCTTAGGTGTTCAATACACTCAATAGCATCATGGTGAGATTTAAATTTTGGTTCAGTTTGTTTCTCATCCTCGTCATTTTCACCATCAGTGTCATTTTCATTATATTGGTTTTTTGGTCTATGCATATCCTGTCGTGTTTTATCTACAAGTTGACTTTCCCAGTCAGAAGAAAGTTCTTCATGAATTTGTAGTTCTTCATCAACACTGGTATATTCATTTAAATCCATTTCTTCTGAAATAATGTTTCTTAGGTGCATTGCTTTTACCAATTAAGCAATAGGGATATCATCATCTTCATCATAATCCTCATCAGACTCATTGTCACTGTTTCTCACTTTAAATCCACACTTGGTGAAACATTTTACCACAGTTTCCTTCTTAATATCACAAATTGCACCTTTCAAAAATCTTATTGCGCTTAGTACATTCACACTCTTAGATATATCATCAGAGTTAGCACTAGCCTGACTAGATTCCAACTTACACAGAACATGGCGAATAAGTTGTTTTCTGTAGCACATTTTCATGTTTTGTATTATTCCTTGGTCTAGAGGCTGTAATACAGATCTTGTATTCTTAGGTAGGAATTGAAGTTTAACATTGGAGAGTTCAAGATTACTGGGATGTGAGGTCGCATTGTCTAAAAACAAACTCACATGACGATCTTGTCTCCTCATCTTCTTATTGAACTCCTTAACCCAGGTGGCAAATATAGAACTGGTCATCCAAGCCTTTTTGTTCCATTCCCATATAATTGGAAGGTTGGAAAGTTTAATGTTCTTAAAAGCATGCGGCTTTCTAGCCTTTCCTATAACAAGTGGGGTTTCAAAATCTCCACACATATTAACACACAACATGACAGTCAGTCTGTCTTTAGATTTTTTCCCTCCTTAAACCTCCTCACTCTTTACTAACAAGGTCTTGTCAGGCATAGCCCTATAATACAGACCAGTCTCATCAATATTGTAAATATCTTTGTCAGCATATTCTTTAATCAGTTCTGGAAGTTTCTCATTCCACTTAATTACAGTTTCCTGGTCAACACTACCACTGTCCCCACAGACTTTTTGAAATGAAATGTTGTGTCTGTCTCTAAATCTATTTAACCACCCCTTTGACCCCTTAAACTCAGACTCAGGAATTTCAAGATCAATTATACATTTTGGCTCCTTTCTCTGCTACAAACAATTTCCGCATGCCATAAAGTAGTGGTATGCCGTAAATTAGTATGTCGTAAACGACGACAACAACAACAACTTAACACCTGCGGTCAGGTGTGAAATACATGCAGCCTGATAATCATCAACTTGTTCGTCGCTATAGCGGGACCTAAAACAGCAGTAATTTACAGATTGGGTCCAATGAAGTGGTTAGGTGGAACTTTACAGTATTTCTTTTGTATTAGACATTGTATCCTGGTAAATTTTACGATTATGATGATCAGCATTCTTAAAGCATTATAACTGTCATGGTTTTAGTCATGAAATAATGATCCATACATAGGCAAATATAGTTAATCGTAAATACATCCATGGGTAGATGTAGCGTATACATAATTTTCAAGTATAATTGTTTGAACGATAGTGAGTAGCATGTATGTCTGACAGCGGGAATATACCGCAATATACTAATATTGTGATATGATTTTCAAATACTGGTATTTCAATTGCATGATTTAGATCATTAATTGAAGTCCGAAAACATTAATTTGTTGAAGATTAGCATTCAAATTTTTTTACTTTTTGGCTCATTTCCAGTCCAGTTATTGGACTTACAAAGCAGATGCTAAAAATGAAATGCGGACCTAATTATGAAAATGGGCTCTTTACCTGCCTTATCTAATAAAGTTTTACACTAGAAATACATAACATTTTAAATTTGATATGTGTCCTTTCCATCAAGTGTTCTATCTGGCTAATGGTAGCAACTTCACAAACAAATTTCTGTGACTAAGTGGATATTTAAAGTTGTATTTGTTGTTCGTTTTTGTAGGTTCCGTCTAAGGGAATAAACTGATAAAAGACTTGTAGCACCATATGAAACTAAAACCTACTGTTTTAAATTGTTTATTACACTTAATGTGTTTCTAAAATTTTAAAAACAAAATATATAATTTTTTATAATAATTTGCTTTATATTTTATTTTAAGAACAGCATAGAAGTACTGATTAGAACATAGTCACATATGGGGACACAAACATAAAACAGGAATAGCTATAGTCAGTGTTCAAACATGGTCACAGTATCTATTGCAAGATATCACAATATTTAATAAAATATCGCAATATATCACTATACCTTTTTGCCTGGCAATACTCAGACCCAGTCCCATCGGACAAAAATTTGCATTGAACATGCATAAACATGTATATGATTTGATTAAAAATAAATAGAGCAAAAAACAAAAAAAAGTGGAAAGAGAATTATGGTTAAACATATATATTATGTGTGTATGAAAGTGTTCTGAGAAGAAATAAAACATGAGGTAAACGTAAATACATGCAAAATATGTAAAGTAATAACAGTGTTTTACAATACACAATCTTGTATGTGAAAATAAAATCGTGGTTAAACAAGAATACGTGTGGAGCATATATTTCAGTAGAGTTGGGATTATGAAAAAAAAAAACGCCGCATGTTCTATAGTCTGTTTCTCAGTGGTAATAATTCTACACCGCGTAGGTGTATGAAAAAAAACATGAATGAAAACATCACATTGAATAGTAAGTAAATAACGTTTCACAAGCAATATTGTTGTAACTACTGAATAACGATCGAATATACTAATTCAAGTAATAGTAAACCTATGTATCTGATTATACTAGTTCTGGCATAAGTTAATTATTTACACGACATCTTAATGCCTGTAACTCTAGCGTACAAATCATAATCACATATTCATGAATCAAAGGTCCATTGTTTGAAGCCATTAGTTGACTGACTTTGTGTTTAAAGCACGTATGAGTCATTTCCTAGGTTGTTTAGTATTTGCTGTTCTCTCAACTGGGGTTGGGGGAGAGTGCACTGGTGGTGCTTGCATTTATCTGGAGTGTCCTTCACATTTGTGTCGATTGATGACATTTTGATAAAGTTATTGTCTGTTAAAGTGATCTGGAACGTGAACAAGATCGGCCAGTTTTTGGATTTAGACTGGCATTACGGGCCTGTTGTTACTTTGGGTTGGGTTGAGAGCATGTTTGTTTCTTCATAGGGCTGTATTCTGCATCAGTACTATTTGGAGATTCTGAGGTGATATTGTCACCCTTGACGTTACAAACCAGAGTCGGACAATCTAGTTGCTTATGACTTGGTTTCTCACATTTACGACACACCCAGTTGTTTTCTAACATATTAAACTTGTGACCAATTTGTAAACACTTAGACCACTTTTCTGGCCTGCATGTAAGACTCTAGCTTTGAATAACCCGAAAACCATGAAGTTAGGTAGAGGCTCTATAAGGGATCTTGCTTTTACGATTGTAAGTCTATCTCCCGTTACACAATTTGTGAGTTTGCCATTTATGCGTAATTTCTCACCCATAACATTAATGACATTGGTGCCATATAGTGTGAGCTCTCTGGTAATCATTCCATCATCAGCAGACAGTGGAATGTTCTTGACCCTTACACGTATTATATCTTCTCTGTCAGGACGCTGGGGATCTGTATTTAGAACAGAGATATTCTTACCCCTTAAGTGCACCCCTTTGGCCATGAGTTTAACTTTATCATCCAAATTGTTGACATATATTCTCCATAGCCCCCTGGCTCTTTGTAGCCCTGTTAAATGTGAGCTTTTGATTCTGTCAGATAATGCCATGAACAGTTCAGTATGTGTGACCCATTCTGACCTAATAGGCTTTCTGTTGCCGAACAAGCTATATTCTCTCAAGAAAACTAATGGAATACCAGTCAGTCAGGACACCATGTCACTTTGTTTCTCATTATTTTACTTGATTTAAGACAGAAGTCTTGGTACCAAATTTGAATACTTACAGTTAATGGAATCCTTATTCCTTTTATTATTATTCTGTATATGCAAATATCACTTATGTATATGTACTATAACAGCACAATTTTATGAAATTTTATGGTTCGTCACAATGACCGCTACCATAGCTTACGGACCGCTGTAACAAAAAAAAAAATATAAATTCAATTTGTATTGCAGAAATTTTGTCCAAAATTAGGACAGTTATGTGAAATATACAACCATTTATGCTACACAGATCAAAAACTGAAGTGTCCATCAAATGAAGACCATTTAAACACAAATGCAGTCACTACAGTAAAATCAAAATTATGTTGCATTTCAACTGTTTTTGTTGAAATTACTTGCTACCTAGAAAAACACATGTACATATATCTGCACTATATACTTTTGTATTTTATATGCTTCCTTACATAGATATGGTGCAGTGATATTTTCCATCACTTCTTAGTTGTTACATTTTGCACAAATGGTTGCTATGGTGTCAAAAAAGAGAAAAGGCAACAAATTTATTTAATTTCCACAAGAACTGTTGAGACAGTGCGATTTCTTTTGCAGTAATTGTGTATCAAATTAATTGGTATATGTAGTTATTTATATTTCATGTATTACAATAAATCAAATGCCAAAATGGAAGTTTTTTGTGAATAAGGACCAAGCACTGCAGACACTAGCAAAATTCAAATTCTGTTAGATTTCATTACTATGAAGAACATCACACAACAACATATGGCATTGCAGTATGTGTTAACAAATATAATATGTATTTTACATAGACGTGGTTAGTGTTGCAACATCGGTTGAAAATCATAATCGATTATCAGTTGGAACCGGTTGGTACATCCAATGCGATTTTCCAATTATATAATCGGTTCTCATGTAGCGGTGTAACATATGTAGACCACTAGTGTTTGATTCTCTTTATGCATCCTTTGGTTCTTAGCCATCCTCTGCTTTATGCTAGTTGGCATTGCAACATATAAGCATGGGGAATGGAGTGTGTTATCCATATGAAACATTAACCAGGCTCTATTAACATCAAATAACCTGAGGGATGGTCAAATAATTTTTTTTCGCCTTGATCTACAATCTGCCATCTTTTTTAAACAACGTGAGTGATTTCCCTTGAATGCGTGTTTAGTTTGCGGCACCAGTAGTTAGTTTACGGCGCCTGAATGGTATAGACCGATAATAGATTAGGTAAAACTGCAATCGATCGTCGGAATCTGCAGACGTTTTCACGCCGCTAATCGATAGTATCCGCTCATCGTTTCATCACTAGACGTGGTGCATTTACAATTCTATCAATTCATGAAATATATATATATATATATATATATATATATATATATGTATATGTATATGTTATAACAGTTGCTAAGGCAACAGTGATAAAAAATCAACAAATTCGCTTGATTTCCACTAGAACCATTGAGATAGTCTTCTTTATTATTAGAGTGACTGAGTACAAAATAGACTAGAATATGTAATTTTCAATTCTTAATTTGAATGAAATGCCAAAAAAATTGAAAATCGTATATTAACATGTGTCTCAAACAAAGTAAGTTGCCCTAGTAATATCATACTTCCTTTGCCTTTCAACTGTTTTGTGGAAATCACTCAATCTAAAGAACATAACGAAACAACATGTCTGCATTTTGTATTATCAAGTTTTATATGCATTTTTTGAAGACATGATGCAGTAAAAATTCTATCTATTTATTCTATTTATTTATTTATTTATTCCGGTACGCTTCTTTAACTGTTATATTTTTTGTTAAACAACCATACATGCGCATTTAATATAAATATATGCACCTATGAATGACATGTCAAGGAAATGATGAAATCAGTTTATTAAAATCATAAAACATGATTTTTTGCATGTTTAATTGTCTTAAATGTTGTAGTGAAATGAACTTAGTTGAGTTTAATTGCAAATAGTGTGAAATTGAACTTCCTAGAGTGGCGAATTAGCGGTCGTTATTTTCCTTTGTAGTGAATTTAAATGAATTAACAAAAAACTTATCTTAATGATTTCTTGTAAAATATTCATATCCTTATGTAAATACATACACTTGCAGATATGACTTGAATTTTCCGAACTTGAAGCGAATTATGACGTTTCTCTTCACCAATAATGTGTTTCAATTGATAATTTCTTAACGCTCACCTATCGAAACTTAATTCTTGGAAAATACCAAATAAGTGAATTAAATATTATGATTGACAATATTTACAGTTGGTCTACATAAAGAAATTGAGTATTCAAAGTCAATGTTGGACTAAACATAAGTTGAGAAATAACAGATTGTCGTTGTGATTCTTATATCAAAGCATCAAAGCATTGTAAAAAATTGACTAAAAGGCGCTTATTTTTAAGCATGGGCAGCTTCATTATTTTGACTTGTGTTTATGAACATGCGCATACTGATATATCTATGGATAGAGTTGGAGGGTTGGTTTTATTTTGTGGAAGCAAATTTGATTTTCAAACCCTCTTAATATTTGTTGGGCCATTATTGTCCAAGAAAACCTAATATAACATTTAATTAAAAAGTGTACATTTATTACATCATGTTTTCACCTTAATATTATATACAATAGTACGATAAGTCCTTCTTTGCAAGGCTATGTATATACATTTTGTCTTTTTAAATGTTATAATAAATGATATCATAAGACCTGATTTAGTGTAGACGGAATATCATTATAGTTCATACATGATCGTCTAATAGTCATTTCATATTGCTGTCTTGTGAGGAGATAACCATTATTTAAGGAAATCTTCTTGCATAATCTTATCACAATTTAGCCTCCAATACACATTCAATTTTTCATTTTTGAATATATTTTTTCTACATAAATTGCTCTAAATGATAGATCATATCTATTTGTATATCCACATACATGTACAGGTAAATAGGTGCATTTAAATAACAGCATAGAATTCAAAACAGCTAATAATACACAGACATAACATAAACTATCCAAAAGTCTGTTGCATATGGGATAATCTCAGATCTTAATCTGCATTACTAAATATTATCACCCTCTGTTGTAGAACTTGAGATTAAATACAGCAGATTAATGACACTAGGTATATATTGGTGTCCCACTGATTCAGACACCATAAAACTGATAAGTGATCTGGTAACAGCTTGGTATGTTCATAGTGCACCATAATACAGGTCCTTACCGTTTCTGTTGTTTTTTTTTTTGCCCGGTCTCTCTTTCAGTACAATATGAATATCAATTATTTCTTAAGTATATCTACATATTAATGCCAATATGTGTTTATAAGTATTACTTGTCACATTCCAAATATGATTATGTAATGCTCCATGATGTCTGTAACTAACTTTATAATGTTAAATAAGCTACAGATAAATACAGTAAAACTTCGTTATCTCGAGGAGTCATCGGAACAGACGAAATGCTCGAGATAAACCGAGTGCTCGTAATAACGAGGTTTTTGTTTGTTGACTGAAAATAAACTGTGCATCATGCCCATAAATGGGCGTGTTTACGATAATAATACGAAATGCTTATGTAAATTGTTCTCTATGATGTCTAAGGTGAATAAACATGATAGTTGATTGCTGAAATATATATTGATCATTTTTTCTAAGTACATTATCTACGATTTTTTCGTGTTTTCAATTGTACAATGTCATGTCCGAATATCGTGTCACTGACATGCGGTGAAACGTTATAGTGACACATCGTGAAAGATACACGTGTTATGTACGTCTGTAGCAAAAAAGAAGAGCAATCAATGACACACACACTTTATTATTTGCATGATAGCATACATGATAACAGCAATCATCGTAAAAATAATTCACCAATACATGTACATTTCATAAGCAGTTTTTACGTCACTATGGTAATGTTTATAATACACTTTTTCACTTTAGTTGTCACTTCTAAAAAAGTCCCTCATTAAAGTTTGCTTCAAGTTCCTCGTGTTGGTGAATTTTTGTCTTATGGCAGTCCGCGTTAAAGCACTTAACATTCTCGATTCCGTGTGTTTTCTATGGATGCATAGTAAACTTCTAGCACAGGTAAAATGGACAACACATAATTGTCTGACGGAATTGGAATTGCTTCTTCTTCGTCGTCTTCATCATCATCGTCACTATCCGGCTGTTGGTGTTCAGCCCTTTTACTGACTGTCTCATAAATTATATCATCATCTTCTAACCAGGCAGAGGTTGTTGCAGTTTCGTCTTCAAAATTGACAAATTCTTGAAGGACAGTCGATGTTGCACCCATACTTGCCAGTTGTGCAAGCGGTATGTCATCCAATTCATCACGTTCATCATCTTGACATTCTTGATTTGATGACTGAAATCCGACATGGTGATAGCAGTTCGCGATAGTAGATGACATTACACATTGCCATGACTGTTGTAACAACTGCATTGCGTCAAGTACACTCAGAGAAAATTCTTTCTTATCTTCTATGGCTGACAGCTGTCGCAAAACCACCCTTTTTCTGTTATGCTCTTTCAGGTTTTGGATCACCCCTTGGTCCATGGGCTGTGTTTTGCACGTATTGTTAGGTGTTAGGAAAACCAATTCCACGTTTGACAGTTTCTCCATCTTCGGGTGACATGGTGCCTTGTCGACCACTAAACAAACATGGCGTCCACTGCGACGCATTTGCTCGTCAAACTTAAAAACCCAGCTCTCAAACAGTTCACCTGTCATCCAAGACTTCCTATTGCTGGCATACTTAGTAGGAAACGTCTTAACGTTTTTGAAGCATCTGGGCTTTTTAGCCTTCCCGACAACTAGCAAAGGAAGTTTGTCACTGCCGTTCATATTTGAATGGTCAATCTCTCCTTGCTGTGCTTTCCTCCGCTACAGTCTGAGCCTTTAATTGCGAATGTTTTCTCTGGTAGTAGCTTGAAGAAGAGCCCAGTCTCATCAGCATTGTAGATATCTTCGGGATTGTACTTTTTTATGATGTCGTTCTTTCTAGCTATCCATGAATTCATTTCCTCCGTCCCTTCAACAACACTCTTAGCTTCTCTGTTGACTGACCGGAACACAATCCCGTTACGGTCTTTAAACCTATCCAGCCAACCGGTTGATGACTTAAATTTATCCAGTCCTAATTTGTGTGCCAACTCTTCTGCCTTCGACATTAATACAGGCCCTGACACAACCGCATTTTGGTCCCTAGCAAAAGTAAACCATTTCATCAAGGCTACTTCTAATTCATCCCATTTACCACAGCGCATTTTTCTTCTTTTTGGACTGAACGTCTCGTATCCCTTCTTAATAGTTTCAGCATTTTTCAACCATGTTGACAATGTACTACTGTTTACGTTTAAATCCCTTGCGACCTCTGCCTTGGATTTTATTCCCTTTTCAACTTCAATAATGGCACCATACTTTTCTTGGATGGTTTTTGTGTCCAGTTTCCGTTTAGCAGAAGTTTTGGGACTTGTGAGAGACAAGCCACTTTGACAACACAGAGAAGTTGATGTTTGACAATTAATTTAGAGTAGTTGGTGTTTGACAATTTAGAGAAGCTAAGTCTCGACAACTTCCAGAAAACATGATTACCGATCCAGTTATCCTCTCATGTAAATGAGCCCTTCGCTGGATTACTCGGATTATGTGATATTTTTCTGTGTACGGATAGCAGTAAGTGGTATGCATGAAGCATGCTAATAAAAGATTTGTCTCTGTTTTTATTAGTATCTGCTCCTCAAACTTGTCATTAAGTTCTCGTAATTAAGGTCTCGTGATTAAATTCTCAATAATTATTAACTTTTATAACATTAGTCTTTGATCTTCAAAATTTTACTGCAAACTTACAACAAACAATACATGTTTCATTGTCATTATATGTCACAACATGTGAAATTCAAAGTACCCGATCAAGATTCGTTCTTTTATTGTGTAGCTTTAACGACGTGTGAAAAACAAAGTACTCGATTAAGATTTGCTCTTTTGTTGCGTAACTTTAACGATGTGTAGAAAACACGGCGATCGCCAGCGTGCTGGTATCCGAACGATATCCAAAATGACACCCCTCGAGGTAATCGAGGTAATTAACGCTTATAAATAAGTCAAGGGACCATGATTTGTGCTCGAGATAACGAGATAACGATGCTCGTAATAAACATGGAAATTTATATACAACTAAGAACAAAAAATGACGGGACGTCAAGATCTCCTCGAGATATGCCTAGAGCTCGTGATATCGATGCTCATAATAATGCAGTTTGACTGTATATATATATCATCTTTTTTTAAAGGTTCTTTCCATACAAACTGCCATTGTGGAGTTCATTTTTTTAAATTGGGAATCTTTTTTGAAGGGTTAAAAGATCAGATGGGAAATCAATGGGATAACCCCATACTGTAGCTCTCGCAAGTATGTCTGTCTGTCTGTCTTTTTGTCTGTCCATCCATCTGTATTCAGTCTTTTGTGCGCTTCTTCTCATGAATGGCTCGTTGGATTTTTTTATCTAAGATATTATGCATTATGTCATCTTGCACTTATTGTAAAAAATATTCAGATTTATTTTCGTGGTGTCATGTAATGATGCTGGCCATAATGACGATCGTCATTATAATGATAATGAGGCTGACATTATGATGATGACGACAGCGATGATGATGATTACATTAATTATAATCGTAGTGATGAGCGTGATAGTGTAGATGCTGCTTCAGAAGATCTCCGTAATTGTAGTGATAATGGTCGTTATAACAAAAATGGTATTTACAGTCTTCATGTGACGAGGAATGAATTACAAGTCGTATTTTGACGAAGGTATGCATGACAGCATGATTACAATTGATTTATGGTTTCAAATTGATTGAAATTACACAAATCAAATATCGGTATGATCTAATGATTGAAGATAGACATTATAAAACTGTTGAAAGTTGCTAAGTCTCTTATCATTCTTAAATTTAACGCATCTACTAAAGTTTTTATTATATTGTATTGTTAGTTGAATACATGAGCGGATCTTTGGGGAGCATAATAAAATCTGAAGCAGACGCTTCCATTTGAAGTAGTGGACTAGTTTACTATCGTGGGAATCAAGCTGGCCATTGGAAGACTGAGTGTCGTGTTATATACATCATGCATATATATTCATATCTATGTGAATCTATTTTTTTCATTTTATATTGTAAACTGTACAAAATGAACTTTTTATCTGTAAAAAGGTAAATCTCTGTTGGTATACTTCAACGCACAAATATATTACTCTAGTATTATCCTACTAGAGTGAATATATAGCCAGAGATGAATAATTTATGTTGAAGATTGTTAGAAAACTGATTTTTATGTTATTACAGTGCTACCTCTCGTAACGTCACCTGCAAAGACCGATTCCCTCCAAGAAACGACAGTAAAAGGCACACATACACATAATAAAAACACCTATCATGAATGTATCAATTCCCTCTGAATAACAACTCCCTCCAAAGAACAACACTTTTTGCGACTCCGACAAGTGTTGCTCTTTGGGGGGGAGCACTGTACAATCTGTTTAAGAAAGTTGAATTTCATGTTCATCAACCAATCCCTTAAACTACTTGTCGATGTAGATGTCCGTAGTTGAGTTGTCATGGTCGCTAACTATTATCAGTAGCCACTGCGAGTTCAAATCCCATTTACAGTATTTCCAATTTTAACTACAGTAAAACCTGTGAACAAGGGCAACCTTGGGAAAGACAATATATGCCCTTTATTGACAGATGGCTTTTATTCAGAGATCAGTTTGTTCTAAATAATCAGTGACGGGTTTTCAAAGAATGACCTTTACTGTTAAGGTGGTCTTTATTCCGAGGTGACCGCTAACACTAGTTTGACTGTACATGTATACATTTTTATCTAATATGCAGTCACCTCTCGTTATGTTGATTTTTTCGGGCCTGAAAAAATACTTCGTCTTAACAAAAATTCGACATAACGTCGGACGATTACCAGTTTTGTATTGATCATTTTGGCCGTTGTTAGAATCACTAATTCATGATAATTGGTGCATGTGTTATAAGAATTACTTATTTGTGGTATTTTATTATAATACATTTACACAAGTAAATAGATAAATAAATTAATGATATTTACTTGACGTATGGTGATTTATATAAAAATATACTAAACTACAAATATCTTTCATTACGACATGTATTACAAATTCAATCGTTTTGTCTGCTATTAAGTTACATATGATGATAAGATTGCATTTAAGAGTAAATAATAATAATAATCTCCCAATTGTTATAGTCAAAAAATTAAATCGAACTCGTTGTACACTGAGCGAGGCGTGAAAAACATTGGGGGCAAGTGCATAATATTGTCTGACTTCATAATAAACAATGCAAATTAAGTGCAAAATTGTTCATTCAGACTTCAATATTAGTTCGACATAATGAAAAATTTCAAGAGCAAAATTCGTCTTAAGGGACAGAATTTTATATACTTTTAGAAGGAAAAAATCGGGACTTAAAAAATACTTCGTCATAAAGGAAAATTCGTGTTAACCGACTTGGCCATAACGAGAGGTGACTGCATTAAATTTCTGATCATCTTATTCAAACAATCACTTTTGTTCAGTACTAATATGAATTACCTATTTTAAAAGTATCAATATATTCAACAAAATTTTACAATATGAAATAGATATGTTTGTTTTATTTGGTGTTTGTGTCTGTGTTTTATATTAATGTAAGATTTATGTTTTATAATTCATATTTACGGTTCTATAAAATATCGGCATAATACTTCAGCACGACTGAATGACGAGGTGCTTCTTGGTGTAAGATTTGCTTGTTTTATAATTTATATTTACAGCTCTATAAAGTAGCGTAATAACACTTGAACATGACTGAATGATGAGGTGCTTCTTAGTGTAAGATGTACTTATCTAAATGTTGTGTTTGAAATGAAAGTCATGAACACTAACCAGTTTTTAATTTTCAATACAATTCTTTAATGCATATTTGAACACTGACAAAGCATCACATCTAACCACTTAATTTTTGCACATTAAAACCTCAAATAGGGTCCATCTCAATATTATTACCACCTTATTATAATGGCAACTTATTTTCGGATTAGCTTCCAATAACTATTACCACTGAATTTGTGTCCCTAAGATAGTATCATAATTGAGGTTTTACTGTATTGATAAAATACATGTATCGCAAATACCGAGCAAGTTCATTTTCTTCTCTTTTTGAGTTACACGATTTACTATCAGGTATAGCAAGGTCTGTGTGACGTCATAGAAAGTAATTTGAGTGACACACCAGTAAGCCAAAGAAGGCTGTGTAATGTATTTGTGTGAGCCATTATGTTATCAACGACATCCATTTTCTATCAACACATTTTATGAACTCAGGATAAATCGTTCTTCACAAATCTTTGTGTATTCATTAAAGCAAACACTTTTTTTACGCTAAATATCATACATTCTTTCTTTTGTTCTGTCTTTAATACCTTGAATAAACAAAATGAAAAAATAGCCCCACTTACATAATTTGTAAACATTGATATAATAATACAGCTCTGAATCAAGGGAAATAACTAGAACATTTTGTATAAAGTGCCTGTTTGGATTGTCACCCTTCAAAGATTTACAGGTGATCCCTGTTATGGGGAACTCGCTTAAGATGAATCTTTCATTATGTCGAAAAGCATAAGAAATCCCAATTTTTCTGCTTTTTTGTACAATTCAAGTTCAGTTTTTGTTGCATTGGATTTTTTCCGAAGTCTCAAGCAACAATTCGGCTGTTGTTTATCATGAAGTTAAATAAGACAAACAATTTTGTTGAATCCTGCAAAACTCTTCACAATCATAATCATGATTACTCATACATTAAACGAAATTGGTGATAAGCGTTTCAGAGCTTGTACAATTTCATTGAATGTTTGTTATTACTGTATTTATTTACTATATTTGAATATTAATGTACATGTTTAGTATTACATAATATATACATATTAGTATACTGTCCATGAAATCTGGTTATGTGAACGGTTGCCGTATATATCTGAAAATTTTTTGAAAGAAAAAACTTTGTTAAACCCCAGTGATAAAAAATTTTTTGAAAGAAAAAACTTTGTTAAACCCCAGTGATAATAAGTCACATAAAAACAAAACAAAAAAAAAATGATTTAAATCAATGTATCATTGTATAATAATTATATCATTATCATTGGTTTCTGTAATAGTCACATATAAAGTGCCCTGTAGCAAAAATAACATACATATACGCGAAGGGAATGACATAATGCGACCACTTTTGGTCTTTCCCATGGGCGAACTCTTAATACAAGATTGACTGTATAAAGATTAGGAAAAATAGAACCAGGCTTTGGAATATGTCTGCAAGAACTACAACCATATCATGTGCTACCACCCGTTCATATGTACCTCTGTCTAACTGATGACCAAAAATCATGGATTGGTAGGTAGGGATTTTTTGTTTTATTTTTTTTTTCACATATATAAGCAACACTGTTGTGAAAATTACAATATAGCACTAAGATTTAGATGCCATAAAAATTTATGAGTTGGTGGGTAAAAGATGAGTGGAGTAACCAGAAACAAACCTTTTGTTTAGGCCTAAGTTCTTTTATTTAAAAGGGGGGGATGGTTGAGTGGTTTGTCTTTGACTAGTAATCACTAACCCCTCACTGCTGTGAGTTTGAAGCTCACCAGGACCTGCCAAATTGGTGAGGAAGCTGTCCAGCTAGCTTACAGAAAATCAATGGCTCTATCCAGGTGTGCATATTGGGTCTTCTTTTATCATTAATCTGGAAAAATCACCAAATGCTCCTGGCTGTTGGTGTGATGTTCAACCTCTGTGAGAAAAATGTTTGATCTGGTTTATGTTATTCCATATGATTTTAATGTAAGTAAATGTCTAACGTTTTGCCTGTTAATACTGCATTTCTCCACATCTGAAGCAGACGACTTTTGAAAACAATTTGACAAAAGAAGTCATTGCTTGTAATGAGTTATGTAATGATTTTATTAAATAAATTGATATTTTGTATATTTGATTTGAATTTTGGAAGAATCCAAAATATGCTTATGAGGCAAAGGGTTAAGATAACTTACATGTGTACACATGTATGTATTATGTGAACGTGTATTTCAAGATGTAAAAAATAATTCTTTCATGTGTACTCTTGCACAATAACAGTTTCTACATGTTTGTGTTGATTTTATCATATTAACGGTATTAATAAAATTTCAAGTACTATTTCATCATCATCTATTAGGACAATCTAAAATTCATTCATTAACTTATGAATCTTATTTTGAAACTTAAAGAAAGCATGCATTTATTCAGTTGATAAGGTGATATGATTTGTGCATGTGATGTACATATGTTGGATATGTGAGGTTTCCATTCTAAGCTCATTTGCCATGACAAAAATACAAAATCTGTCCTTAGTGTGGAATAAATAATGTTCCTCAAATTTCTGCAGATTTGTATCATTAATACTTATATCCATTTACAAGTAAATATCAGTGTAAGAATTATAAGTTGTTTTTTACCAGAATTGACTTATGGCATGATGATAATATTTCATACTTATAACTGTTATCATTTGCTATGTGTACAGCAAGTGAGCATCAATTTCACCCGGTCTCTGTATTTTTAATATCTCCTGTTGGAAGATGGGTTGTCATTGATACCATGAGAAACACATGACAAATGATGTTTGTAATCCTTTGTTTGTAACTGTGGTATCTCATTGATGGTTTACAGTGGGTTACATTTAGAATCTATTTCATCAATACCAACAAAGCCACGGTTTTTTAATTAATTCTTGTACATGTATATGAAGTCAGAAATTCTACCATGAGGCAGCATGCATGGTTTAATGTATGTATCTTGGCAGCAAAGTCGCAACATTTAAAATACTAATTATGCGGTATTTGTTTTATGAATGTTAAATAATAACTTTGCTTCTAAAAGAGCAAGCAGTTCTTCAAAGCAAAGTGGATATGATGTATAAAGGTGCCAAATTGTACATATTTTGTCTCTACCCAGATGGGGATTTGTTGATATGTGGCTTTTAATCGAATGAAAATGTGAGAGTTATTTTTTCCATGTACATATAACAGCTTGTTACATATATATTTCATTTATTCTTTTTGTGTAAAACTGAAACTTCATTATCTGCAAGATACATTGTCATAGATTGTCATTTAATATCTTCTTACTGGGTGTTAAAACCACAGATGAACATTAAATGCAATATGTAGTTACTTCAATTAGTGACCACCTCAATATTAAAACCATGTCATTATAATGACGAATCATTTTTTATCAATTTTCACTTTGTTTCAACTTACTAATGAGAGAACCTAAATATTGAGACCCTTTTTATTTTCTTAATGTAGCATCTTACTGAGGTTTTACTTTAATTGCCAATGAAAAATATAATAAAAATGAATACAGTCAAACCTGTGAACAAAGGACACCGGTTGAAGACAGAGCTATTGTTTGAGTTTGGTCAGTGGCTGTGTGTAAAAGATTCCTCACTTGAAGACTGCACTGACCGGCTAGAATGGGCGACATATATCTTGTTAAATATGCAGACAGTGATAGATATCAAAAGAGAAGAAGGTATAATCATAGTGGTCATTTTTAATCATTCAGTGTTTCTACTCACTTCTGAAATAGCATGTAAGCTTACCTCCTAGGTCTGAAATGTGGGGGTAAGAGAAGTATTTTGGGGGTATGAACATTTAAAAACATAAGCTGTGCCATTGCACAGACGATGCATTTAGATTTCAATGTTTTTTGAACGATCGTTTCATACAAACAAGAAAGGTTATCTAGAAATCTTAAACTTGAAATAAATACAAGAAATTTTTGTCAAGTTGTAAAGTTATCAATTTTAAACATAAAAGCATAGTTGCTATCTAGAATAAACTAAACCAGCCTGGTTTGTAATATTGTCACAACAACACACCAATCATGGAGAGTCTATTTTTGTTTCATGATGAGTTTTTACAGAAAATAGGCAATTTGTCCACAAACCTATTCGTATGCATGTGATCTCCCATCTGATCAAAATGTGTTGCACGATTTCTGATTTTGTTGCGCGCTTATGCAAGATAAAATGATTACAGTGTATTGAATCATGATGGTTTTATGAGTTAAACTCTTCACAACACTGAATTATCTCCCTTAGATCTCCTTTTTCACTCACAAAATATCACATGACTATGGATTATAATTAAAACATTAATGTGTATAACTTAAATGATCATTTTAATTTTTTTAGATAGTTCAGTTCAACTAAGTCAGCAAAAGACAACCAGACTTATGTTTAGATTTTATTTATTCAATAAAAACAGTAATAATTTTATTTGTTCAATAAAAACAATACTACAGTATTCGACCACCCCACTTTTTTTTTGAAATGAGGGGATTTTTTCCTCCTTTGTTTAATGTCCCTGTTGTCTGATAATAGGACCACCCCGCTTCAGAGTGCCAAATATTATAATTGCGCTATATTTGACGTTTAGACATTTGTTTTACATATAAGAGACAATGATTTTTGACAACTGAGAGGTAATAAATTAGTGCATTAACACATGAATTAATGGTACATTCAATCTTTCATTGAAAATAAAGTGTTCTTTATTATGACCACATTGTCTAAAAAATATTTATAATGAGTAAAAATGTTTGTATTTTGTGTGAAAATTCGTTTGCATTTTTTGAAGTTAATATACAACTCTTTAGCTTTGAAAGCATTAAGAAAAGGTATCAAAATTGTGTGAAAAACTAATTGAAAAACCACTTATTGTTTGTAATGTTGTCAGTTACCTTGTATCTTCTATTGAATCAAATTTGTTATTGATATTAAAGCCTGAATTTTTAACTGCCTTGGATTCTCTGAGACATAATGAGCTTGGTTTAAAAGACAAAATAAAGCTAATCAATGAGAGTAAATTTAAAAGTCAGCAAGTACTCACAAAGATATTTAATGTAGGCAAATCAAACTGAATAGTGCATGTTACAGTATATATATGTGCAGACATGCAACCAACAGCATATACACAAATAACAGCTGGATGATCAACCCCTTCAATAGGACCACCCCTGGTAATAGGGACACTTCAAAAGTACCCATGGTGGTCCTATTAGTGGGGTGCTACTCTAGTTCTCTAAACATACTGTGTTATGATACAATGAGAAATATGATTTAATGATACTATGAGTATAATGTTAATATGATTCTATGAGAAAAATGATTTTGTGATAATATGAGAATGATGATTTTATGATACAATGAAAATAATGATTTTATGATACGATGAAAATGATGATTTTATGATACTATGGGAAAAATGAGTTAATTATACTATAGGAAAAATGATTTAATGATACTATGAAAAAAATATTTAATGATACAAGGAGAAAAATGATTTCATGATACTTATGATACCACTAGGAAGATGAATCATTTTCTGATATATTTTCTATTTGTTGTTTTTACAAAACTTTTATTTCCCCTGAAAAAAAATATTTTAGAATCTTAGATTCTAGAGATTTACAACATTTTTGTAGATGAAAAAAGTGTTTAAAAGTAGATGAAAGTTTTTTTTTGTTGAACTTTTTTGTGAAGAAAACACACAGTGAATGGTTATGTTTGATGCTGTATCATGTATTAGATGTTCCCTCCTCTATATTATAACTGTAGTTTTTCTGGTGTTAGAATAATTGCAAGTTGATAAGTCTTTTCACATATTAGAGGTCCACCACTGGCTTTCATTCGGAATATTGAGACTGATCCTAGTACTAAAGTATCTGATTGGCTGTCCCAGTGCATGTCAGAAAATTAACCAATGACAGTGTTACTCGCTCATTCTCAAAATAAGAGCCAATTTGTACAGTGAAACTTGGAATTCTTTGACCAGTTAAGATTCAGGCATTCCTTTATTTTCATGTTGTTTTTCATACAAATGGCACCTGTAAACAACTTCTGATGTTACAATGAAACAACGAAGGAACAATTTTATCATTGTCATCTCTGCTTGAAACTACTTAAAAAGAATGTCTGGTAAGATACTGTCAAGTAAACTGTTTATCATGCTTTGAGTTATTTTTTTCTTGTATATAATCAGTAATAAGTAGTTTGATTTTTTAATCAGGAAAAGCCAACAAAGCTTTAATTTATGTCACATTCTGAATGATAAAACATATCCTCCTCTTAATGGATATGGTTATCTCTGGATTTATAAAAACATTTTGGTGACAGTTTAGTATTGTGATTCACATTTGTTGTTTGTGATTGTTGTATCATGTTGTTTGTTGTATCACTCACACAGGGTTTCCACTGGACCTTATATTTTTTCCACCACATGTACGGAGGGGAGGGTCTGGGATATAAAAAAGTATGCTTAATTTGATTTTTTTCGCTACTTGCAGATTTTTTTTGCCATTTGCGAAACTGGCAAATGGCAGCAGATACCCTGTTCACAGAAACAAAAGCTGTGGCTGAAACTGCTGATGCCAAGAAAGCTGCTGAAGGTAAATGATGTTTGTACGGTGTTAAAAAATACTTCTTGGTTTATCATCTATCTTTTAACCTTAATTTTGAATCTGACTACTTTCAACAAAAGTACCACATTTATACAGGGCAACCTCTCCAAAGCAGCCCTCTCTTGAGCACAAACATCCCTTCAACAACAGTTTGATTTCTTCTCACTGTATGATTTGACTATTAATTCAAACTCTTTCGAGCAACAACTTCTCAACAACAACACAATACTCCCCAAGTGTGTTGCTTTGGAGAGGTTGCACTGCACTGGAATGATATTATTTTACAATGTTAACAAATATGAGCAACTTCAAAATTATTTTTTGTTTAAAAGCTCATTGGCTGCTTGTCATGATAAAAACCATTTTGGTGTCTAAGTAGTAAGGGATTCATTAAAAATGTAATTTAACTATTATAACTAGGTAATTATGGAATTACGGTAATTGTACAGCTATATGTAAGATTAAATTCATTTCACTGTTGACTAATATGAATTAACTCTCTCATTTAGGAGGTAAAAAGAACAAAAAGGGCCATCAGCGAAACCAAAAGTTCTGTCAGGTAAGAAGAAGGATGCTATTGTTTGTAAGGAACCAAGCAAGATTAAAAAGGGTAAAGGTGATAGTGGTGATGAAGCAGGAAGTGAACTCAATGCAGAGGGTATAGTACTGCAAGCCAAGGAAGCCATTATTGGTAAGATCTGCTTGTTTTATTATGTTACTCTACTAGGTTCTACTCTATGTTTCCAAAATATGTCATTTATTTATGGCAGAGTTCATGTAGTCAATTAAAGCTCAATGAAACAAGAAATGTTTGCATCAAAACTGGATCATAATGGCATATTGATGTAGGATATTTTTAATAATATGTAATTTCGTTGTTCATTTTGAATATCAGTATTGAATAATCTTTCCTAAAAAGCTTAGACTTTATAATTACTTATAAATGTGTTCTGTTTTGATGGATTTATGCCCACTTTTAATACATGCTAATACTTACCTTGTTGCAAGTAGCTGCCAACTCCACATGAATGATCAGCAAATGATGGCTTTAGACATGAAAATGCCTTCAGTCGAATCTTAGCACAAAGTGTTCAAACTCATTCATCCAAGTTATATAGACCTAATGCTCTACCCTTTGAGCTCACCTGGTGGCCACATTACCTCTGTAATTTACTGAATACTTATTAGATTATCAATGAACTTACAGGAATGTTACCTTCAAATCCATCCTTGAAGGTACAAGATGTAGCAAGAAAATTAAGATTTTAGATGGTTTGGTTCGAGCTCACGTTCTTTTGGCAGAGATTTTTGGACTTAGCTTACCTAAGTATGCTGACTATCTCTTCATGGCTCATGCTTATCTCATGAGAATGTGGCAGGTAAGTCTATATTGAACTTTCAAACTGATTATAACTCAATATTTAAGTTAAGATTTCCATTTTTGTTTTGAAAACTTCCTACCCATGTATAATGTTAATAATAATAACTGAACTGTACAACTTAGATTTTAGACCATCTTTGGGATTTTTGAGTGGTTTCATTTATCAAGTTGAAAATTTAATATACACAATTTACTGTGATGCATATTACAATATGATAGTAATAAAGAATTCATCTATTTGGGACGACTGTATTTTCCATATAGTCTTCAACAAAACCATTGCATGTTATATACAATAGACTGATGAATAGCATGTCATTATAAACATAGAATTTTATTATAATGTTTAGATATATATCTTTGTAAATTAAGACTTCTATGATCATCTTGACCATGCCAAGGGATTTTCAAAACAGAACAGCTGCTTTATTAAAAGAATATGATATTTATCAATGACACATATTTTGACATAGTTGAATGTACACACGCAATATTTTAAATAAAATCATATTTTGCCTTTTTATACTTTTTTATACTTTGATACTATTTTTTTCAGGTTATTGAAGGCTTTAAGCATGATTTCATGACAGACTCTGGAATCAACAAACATACCATACTTACATACATGTAAGTCAGTTTTGCTTCCCACATATTTTGGGGTAAACTGATTTTGTCTTTGTTGAAGGTTTGCTTGTCATATTGCTCAAGTTATTCCTCTTAAAGTTATAGTGTTGGTAGTTTTTAGTTGAAGTTTAGCAGAATTACTGTGTAGTAGTTGCTGGAACTCAACAAATGCATGACCAATGTTTGTCTCTTGATATGTATAGATCAGAATATATATCGTCACTGCTCTATGAAAACCGCGTAAGTCAATTTTGCGCGAAATTTTTTTATTTTCAAAGTTGGAAAGGCAGGTCCATGCTACACATTCTGGAAAATCCTGGACCTTTTAGCCAATTGGATAATTGTTTTATGACCATGTGACAAAATTCTGTATATTCCTTGGTTGGTATTTTTTCTGTGATTACCGCATTTATAATTGTGTAGGTCAGAGTGGTGTTTGTGTGTACTATTTTTAAAGGATTTTGATGCACAAAATAAGGTATTTATTTTGCTTATTAATGTAGTTTTATATGCTTGTTAAAGAATTAATTTTAAATCATAACGTCCTAAAACAAGATAATATCAGAAATAAACATTGTCAGTCATATTTCTTATCAGATTTTCACTCGGGAAAATGACATAACATGCTTATTTTAATAAAAAATCACTGTAATATCATTAAACTGTTGAATCTAATCTAGTTAATATGTTGAATCTTAGATGGTTTTGGTTAAATGAAGGTTGAATATTTTACACATGATTTTCTTCACACGTTCAGGGGTTGCTCATTTCAAATCATGCATGGTTTTCGAATTAATCTATTCGTTAAATAATCATGATTTTATTGAAGGGCATGCTGTTTCTTAGATATACAAAGCCTGATTTACTGCACAATTTTATCACAACGTCACAGGATGCAAAGTGCTGACTGGCATGATGAAAATCTGCTTTTCTACTGCATTGATATCAAAATATTTTTAGATACTTAGTAATAAGTTTCTAGCACTTTTCTGTCGGTTGCAGATGTGAATTACCAGATGTAATGGAGCATCCTTTACTTTCGTTGCTTACTGAAGTCATTGTCAAAATACTTTAAGAAATACCAACCACTCATCTTTTAAAGTCTGTAAACAGAACGTGTAAACTATTAAATGAAATATTGGAACAAAATAGTGTCTTATGGACGGACATAGATTTTTGAAAGCAAATTTGTAGCAAACTTTGACATTCTTAAACGAATCCTAAAACATACTCCGTGATTTGAACAACTTATACTGTATGCTCAAGTATCATGTCCAACGTTTGAAATTGACCACTTATTTGCTATGCTTTTAAAAGAAGCTATAAGGTTGTACTGGCTTGACATTATAGAAAGTAACATTTCAACACTGTGTTTAATACAGTTTTTGCCGAACCTTCAGATTTTGAACATTTCTCAATGTAAAGATTTGGTTGATTCTGATTTTCATGTAATATCAAATTGCAAAAGCATACATCAGTTATATTTATCTTACCACTGTGGTAAACATATGTTTGACTTTAGAACTGATTATGTTGGACCTGTCGGGCATAGAAGTAACTGTAAAATAGTTTGACAAAATAATCTATTTACAAGTACAGTTCAGAGTGAGCAAAACTGATGATGCAGTTAAAGCACTGACTGATAAACAGAGAGATTGTTCAATTAAACAACTTCCTACTGTAACACAGAATATGAAAATGTATTTGAGAGGGAAACAATCAGTGCAATTAGCATTACTACAGTTAGCCAAAAAACAAGAAACGGAAACGAATGTCACAGTAGATTCGAATAACAATATCAATGACATATTTTTTTTCGCTGAGGAATTGGAAGACACTGTACTACTGACTAAAGTACAGGAATTGAATAAAGTCGACAAACATAGGACAAATCTTGCACCAAGAGTCAATTGCTAATATATAGAGTATATTAAAATGTGACGAAGATGACGAAGATTTAAATCATGAAGGAGATCTTGTTGATAGATCATTCCACACAAATGAAACACTTACATGAGTGAAAGCAAAATAAAGAGTGATGATTTGACACAGACAATTCAGTAAAGGCTCCAGATTGGAAAGTACAGACATACAGAAAACATAATAAATATACACAATCATCTGATTACGATTCGGATGTGAGTATTCCTAAATAAACTAATAAAAGATTCAAGCGAAGGCGAACACAGAATTGTCAAAACCATTCTAGTAAAAGCATCATTGAAGACCAAGAATTGCTATGCATTGCAAATGATTGTAGAAACACAGAAGACATAGGAAATGGGAGCAAATCATTAGATGCTGATCGAAAGGTGAAGTTCTACTAATTGACGATGAATTTGCAGTGAAAATGATAACATCTGACCAAGACCACGTTTATGATAATGAAATGGAAAGTATGATAGATACCGAACAATTAAGTATTGCACATCAAGTCAAAATAACATCTGTAGAGACCGAACAATCTGATGTAAAACAGAAACATCCGAGATCAAAGAAAGGGATGGGAAGTCCTAACAATTGGAAGAAAAATATAAATAAAAAACTCAGAATGGAATGGAAACCATACAAAGGCCTTAAAAAACTAATGGTAAAAATCTTACTCTGTAAGTGACATATTACGAAAGGAAGTGACATATTATGACATAGACTGGAATCAGAAGAGAATGTTTGTCGCTAATTTAGTGCATAGGACCGAAGTTAGACCCAGTAGTGGCAGTACTGGTTAGTGGTACAGCTAGGAAATGAAAAAATGAACAAGGAAGTATCAATTCTGATACAATGTAGAGAAAGATATTGAGTCTGATACAAGGCGAAAAGAATGCATCATGAGTGCATCATGTGACTAGATTTGACAAGTGTGACTGTACTGAATGTACCATGTTGATGTTGGTCATTTAGTCAAAAAAAAACCATATCAGTTTAAGACTTGACATAAATCACAGATGTTTAATGTTCCGCATTGTTTTCAGTTTGGTGCTTATAATATTAATACTGTTATCATAAATAGATATTGATATAAATTCTAGTATCAGGGGTAAAATTTCTTGCAAAATTTTTGGAAGTCTTGCATTGAATATAACTTTAGTTGGCACCAACGCTACAAAGTATTGCAAAGTTATTGGTATTATAATGTGTATAACAACTCTAATTTGGATCAAACAGGGAGCTTGTTGAGCAAATTTGAACACTCTAATGATACGGTTGTTTTTCTGTTGTTTTTTTTTTTCAGAAAAAAGTTTGAAAAAACGCATAAATCAATAAAATTTTGTCAAAATTAATTAGAAAATCACGTAAGTGCATCTTTCAAAAACCATGTAAGCCAAAATTGATTCAAAATTCCAAAGAAAAAACCCGTAAGTGCCCGTTTGGCTTTATTACTACAGTCATTGAAAAATCCAGTAAGGGAAAGATAGTGTGGGGAGTGAGAAATAAGTGTGGTGAGAAAATAGTGTGGTGAGAGAGAAATTAGTGTGGTGAGAAAATAGGCCCACTACCTTTCCCCTAGAGATGAAAAAAGCACTGGATTATATCTTGTTTTTCTGTTCATGTTACATTCATTTAGTTAAACATACTCTTTATCCTCTGTCATGTACATGTCAAATTTACACTGGTCAATTTACTGTACAAGGGTTATTCAGTATTTTTGCTTTTAATCCTTTGTTTACACAATATCTTTAGCTCACCTGAGCGCATAGTACTCAGTGAGCTATAGTGATCAGTCAGTCTACTCTGGCATCTGTTGTCTACAACTGGGGATTGTTAACACTCTAACGGTCACACTTTTGAGTGAAACTTCATCAGGCCTGGTCAGAATGTTTGTCTTAATGATATCATGGACAAATTCGAACATGGATCATCTGGGGTCAAAAACTAGGTCACCAGGTCAAATCACTGGAAAACCTCGTTGAAATTTAAGAGGTAACATTTTCATTGGATCTTCCCTAAACTTTGTCAGAATGTTTATATTATGATACAATAATATCGTGGACAGGCTTGAATATGGGTGAACTCGGGTTAAAAACTAGGTCATATCACAGGAAAACCATAGATGTTGCAATCTTTACTCAGGTGAGTGAAAAAAATTTTTGGGCCATCTTGTTTTGTGTTCAGTTTAAAATGGTTGAATGCTTTCCTGTCACTCCTTTTGTCAATAGGTTTTTACCATGAAATTCTCATGCTTTTTGCAAAAGTGAACACAAGTATTTGAGGAGAACCTGTTTTCCAGCAGGTTGTTAATTCACAGACACATGGTAGACAGATATTTTACTGCTTTTCAGAGTAATGAAATTATATTTTAAACCAAGGTATGTTAGTTTTTACAGCTTTATTTTGCATTCTATCTCCAAAATAGGGCTTTTCATTTTGCTCTGGGTATTTTCAATGTATTTTTCATTTCTTCATTATATCAATATTGTTGAATTATTTTTGAATGGTGATTTTTATCTGTTGATTTCATTGTTAGGATATTGGTGAATTATTGTCATCTCAATAAGTAATACTCAGTTGAATACTCTAATACATGTATCATCCATGGTGTAATTTGCATTTATTATGCCCCGCCCCTTGAATGGATTTGGAGCCGTGCTCCAATGGTAAGTGCACTGGACTTGTAACCCGGAGATCTGGGTTTGAATCCCAGTCACAGCAGGTCATACCCTTCTACGAAAATTCGACAAACATGTCGATTTTCCTCCACATGTGAAATTGCCAGCTCCTTGTGGAAGGGTAAGTTAGTACCAGGAAAACTGTTTAGGTGAACCAGTTGCCGTATATAACTGAAAAATTGTTAAAAAAAACGGCGTTAAATCCCGGTGACAATAAGTCACATAAATACAATAAAACATTGAATGGATTTGGACTTACATATCACCCATATCACCAATCTCGATTTGTCAACAATTTTTCATGTTAATGATTGTTGTCATTTGTAATGGTTTGAATGCATGCTAATAGTTGACTATGCACATGATTATAACCATGACGTCTGTGCTAATGTGCCTTAAAGATTATGATTTAACTTCTGCTGAATTTGCAGCATTGTTCTATGACTGAGGAACAAGCTAGGAATATTATGTTTAGCATTAAATGGACCTGTGTCTTCACCATTACACACGGCAACAAAACTTAGTTTTTAGCTTGTCTGTTTCAAAGAAAATGTGGAGTTATTATAATTACTGCGTTGTCATAGTCGTTGTCATTCAAAAACTTTAATGTAATCTATTACTCAAATACTTCTAAAGATATTGTAGTGATTGTAGGAATATGGGCCACTTTCAACAGCCTTGCTGTTGGGTTTACTCTTTAGCAACAGTGCTAGGCGTCCTGGGTATGATACCGGTTAGGACCATGGATTTTTCTGGCACCCAATTTACTATAATGGTCGCAGCGCTGTTTGACAAACTCATGTGGTGACATGAAGTATCAAACTGGAGAGCTGATCTTATAAGTAAAAGGGGGAGGAGTGTACTGATTGTAGGAATATGGGCCACTTTCAACAGCTTGCTGTTGGGTGAACTCTTTAGCGAAATGGTTGAGTGTCCGCCTACAGTGTTTGGGGTCCTTGCCCAGGTATGGGCTGAATTATCTGGCACTCTGATTGGTCAATGCGTTTGAGCCATGTGATTGGCTGTACTTTCCTGAAACATCGGGGATTTCCATTTATCTGTTAAATATAAATGAAGATGTATCTGATGCCTGAATACTTCAGATACAAATTGCATCTTTTAATCATATCAAAATAAAACGGTGATAGCTAGATTTAGTGACTCAGCATAACATAATGTACAGACACTGATGTTTTGATCAATTTTTATGTATGCATCGAGCAAAAAAATGCAAGGCGTTCTGAATGCAAAAAGTTTCGCAAGATCCTGCTGGCAGAATTCTGCCCGCATTTTGACTGCAATTGACCAATTTGCTTCCAGGAAATTTTGGGCCATACCATTTGTCTCTGTACACCAGAGCCAACAGGTACCAGTTTACTAAGGAAACTGCACGGAAACAACCAATGAGGGACTAGAGTTTGTTGAATGGTTTTCTGGTATTCCACATTTATCATCTCAGTTTCAGTGTGAATTTTATATGTTCATATGTGAACCATCTGAAATTACTGCTTGTTTATTTTTTATTTAATGTCTCTCTATTTATATTTCAGATAAACCAAGAAAACTATTCCATCAGAATCAAGAAAATATTATGACTTTGATGGTAAGTAAATCATGTATTTTATGTATTTTGTTTTATGATGTTTATAAATAGACTAAAATAAAGGAAGAAAGGCACATAATTTTTATTTAATAATTGATATTATTTTGGCACCTGCTCTATCAATTTTGTGCTCAATGTGTGACTTGTAAGGGTTCATTATTTACTATTTTGTACAAGAGTATGCTTTGTCTTTTTTATGTTATGTAACCTTTTTGTAACAAATACCATTGTTTATATAGGCAAATAAAACAAACAGTTCATATATAGCTAGTTTACTAATATATATATTTTCATGAAACATATTTACAAAACATATAACACATCAAAACAATATGCTACAAATTCATCTTACAATAAAAATACAGTGAAACCACTCCAAAGCAGAACCCTTTGGGAGAATCAAAATTATGTTGTTGTTCAGAGGTTGTTGCTCTAAAGAGGTTAAATTAATAGGTAAATTGTACAGCGATAAAAGACCATGGTGTTGGGTGAAGGGAGGTTGTCGCTTAAGAGAGTGCCGCTTTGGAGAGGTTGCACTGTTTTTACAAAACAAACATTTTGTTCAGTACAAACATTTAACAAAACAGTTACTAATATATATTTACATAAAACACATTTACAAAATGCATAATGCAACAGAACAGTATACAACAAGTACATATCACAATAACAACAACAAATGATTTGCAACTAATCATTGTTGATTGTTGATTTACAACAGTAAATTCACCTTACACACCCACACAGTTCCACAAATACGATATGATAAATACATAACACAATGACAGAAACATTTAAAACAAAAAAAAACAACACTTAATTACAAAAATACAACAAAAACGATAAGCAACCAATAGGCTACATAACACAGTGACGATAATATTTACACATTCAGCCCATACAGATCTCCATACCTTTTCAAAAAATGGGAGATGAAGATCTCCCTATCAGTTAACTTGTACCAAAGTTCTCTTAATTGATTGTCTATGAACTTTTGGTCTTACATTCCTGCCTGCTTAACCAGCTCAGTTTCCCATCTCAGACACTAACTTGTAAAATTGAAGGTCACTTCTGCCAGCCTTCGTGTTCAGTCTATGATGTCAACCTGAAAAATATACACATTTAAAGAACTTATAGTTAATACTTATACTAAGATAAATAGAATTGTCTCATAGCATTTATTTTAAGTTCAATAATGGGACAATATCAATACTTATTCATTATTAAGTACTTCTATAATAAATCATTTATTCTCAACTTCAACATTTGTACGACACACACTTTTTGTTATGCACATGCAATTGTTAAATTAATAATCTTCATCAAGCAATACATTGATACTCCATGTATTGATATTTGTTAAATGTTAAATTGAATTACTCACCCTCAATGTTATTATTTGTCCAAATGGTGTGTTGATACTCAGACCATTATTCCACAAGAAACTGGATGTCTCAAAAACAGGGTGGTCCACTTGCTAGGCTTTGCAGTTTAATAGTTAATCTGGTTAAAATCATTAAGTGTTAAAGCAAAGTAAATTGTCATCGCCACTTTTGCTTGTTTCAATTATTAATGATATCAGTTCTTAATTTGTATCATTGACTTTGAATAATTTAGGATTACACAATTATAGGTGTTTATCTTCAGTTGATGACACTGTATTATTTGTCTCTTCATAGAATTAATAACAATTATCATTGAATAATTAATGCAGTTTGCCACTAGTTTGAAATTATCAATGTAAAATAGACTGTAGTTATAGTTTTCATTAAATGTTCTACGGCAAATTAAGACCATAAAGGTGAAGACACTGTTACCTAGTAACAATATGCTCATCCCTTTCAAACAACATAAATCTAACAATGTTGGAATGTGGTTTTCTCTGACTGGCATGGATTCTTTGCTCACATTTATCCTTGGCATCATCTAATGTTGTTGTCAATCCATCAATGGAAATTTGTTGTTGGAGGAATCAATCATCCAACTTGTAATTACCAGCACCCAGTATTGCACAATCATCCTCTATACTTTCTTCTTTAACAGTGTCATAGAGGAGGTTTATAAATTTTGGTAGTTCTGTTTACACTCTTGCAATTGTTGTCCAGTGTCTTTCACATGCTTAGGTATTAGTTGGTTCAGTTACATATTTCTTGAATTTGTTTATCTATGAAATATGGTTAGCACTTTTCTTGCCCACATAAATGTCTCTTTCTTAATTATGTCAGCCAGGTTTGCCAGATAAAACAGGATTGCCAACTTGATCCTTGAGATATGTTTTTGCTGAATATGCTGGTTGTATCAAATGGTACACATTGTTCAGTTGCTTTCACCGTCCAGTTACAAGTTTTGAAAGTTTCTTCGTATTTAAATTGTCTGCTATATCAGGGAAGAATGAACGATAAGACCTGGAGGACAAATTTGTATGAATGAATGTTGACAGTAAAGTAATTGTATGTTGTTTGTTTACATACTGATAGGTCTTTGTTTACTGTTGAGCCAAAATTGAAGTCTCTTAGGTCGTTTGTCTTATCAAAGTCAAGAACAATCCTCCCTGTACAACAGAATCTCTTTATGTCAGTAATTTGTTGCTGAATGAACAAGTTGATAACTGGATGCTGGAGCTGGTTTAGGTGTTTCACAACTTGTGTGTTTTAGTCATTTCTTCGAGGCAAATAATTTGATTGGCAGTCTTTGTTGTTAATGACTTAGTTAATATCTAATTATACTTTATGTTTCTGTTCTTCATTTCTTTGTTTATCTTTGTCATATTTTTATGTGGCATTAATTTCCTGTTCAGCTGCCTAAACACTATCACATTTTAATTAGGGATGGGTGCGGATATTAAAAATGATTGGTAAATGTCAACGGGTGGGCGGGCTGGTGTCCATATTTTTTTCTATGATCACCAAAACCTTGTGCATATTTTCAGGGTTTTGTGATTGATCATTTTTTGTGGAATTATGGCCTTTTTATGCACATGTAATGTTCTGCAACATCAAATGACCCAAGGCATGTGTTAAGGTTTTGTGATTTGATCACTTTTGGCAAGTTTATGGCACTTATTTTTCACATTTTTTCAAACATTCGGCGTAATCTTTGATTTTAATTTTTCTTTCAACTCTTTCCACATACCAGATTTAGTACATGAATTTCTGACTTATAGCTGAAGATGACTTTTATGAAGGGTCGTCAGTCACGCATAGAATGGATAGATAGAAGCAGTTGGCACTGGCTGTCCTATTTATCAAGACCACTCTGTGGGCTGTAATAAGTTGCAAGCTTGTTATAGTTAATTTGCAATATTTATTCAAGTTCCAGTAGTCAATGATATAATTAAAACAAATGTGGTCTTTATTGACAGGTGGCCTTTATTCAGAGGTCAGATTGTTCTAAATAATCAGCAATGGTTTTTCAAAGAATTACTTTTATTCACAAGGTGGTCTTCATTTAGAGGTGGCTACTAACACAGGTTTGACTGAGAGTCCATATACCATCATATCATTCTGAAGAATTCTAAAGAAACCCCAGAAAACCAAACTTCTCAGTTCCCAAGGGGATTCAGTATTTTAAGTTTCCATTGTACTGTTTTAATTTCAATCACTGTATTGTTGTACTATTGGCATAATATTTAATTGTATTAAACTATCTAATTAAAAAGGTTTTTGCCTAAGCATGATAAGAATTGATAAGAACTTGTATCATTTTGAAAGCTAAATAAGGGGGTAATTAGGCATATTTTATTTCTCATATGATAAATATCACATATAAGAAACTGGTCAATCTTTATATATGTTTATCAAGACACTTGACACTTAACATACAATCAAGTGCTAAAGTCGTTTTAAAGGACACAGTACAGGGAGACCATGCTTAACAAAATGTTTTATTAGTCTTAATATTTTAAGTCTACACCAATGTACTCCAGTATGTATATGTGCCTTCACTCTTATATCATCAGTTTACAAATTTCAGAGCCGGATTGTGATTTCTCATCAGAAGAGTTTAGAAAACATTTGGGAAAGGAATCTTTGACTGATATGATTTGGTGTATTGATGCTGGAATGACTGGTTATGACCCGGATGATGATGTTTCTTCTTGATGACACTTACAGAAATGATAACAGTTTCAACATTATGCAAAGAATGGTAAGTTCTGTGTTTGGTTTGTCATATAGAAAATTCTTTGTTTAATTTGAAAATGAATTAGAATATGTAGCATCCAAAAAATAATATACAGTGAAACCTCCCCAAATGGTCACCTCCCAACAATGATCACCTCTCAACAATTGTCACTTCCCAACAATTATTACCTTTCAACAAAGGTCATCTCTCAACAATGGTCCCTCCCAACAATGGTCACCTCTCAATCCTCCCAACCATGGCCACCTTTCAACAATGGTCCCTTCCGACAATTGTCACCTCAACAATCTCCCAACAATGGTCACCTCTCAGCAATGGTCACCTCCCAACAATGGTCACTCTCAACAATGTTCACCTCTCAACAATGGTCCCAACAATGGTCATTCTCAACAATGGTAACCTCTCAACAATAGTCACTTTTCAACAATGGTCCCTCGCAACAATGGTCACCTCTCAACATTGGGTACTTCAGATTCCTCCATACATTATGAACATAAATGAACCTCTCACTAGCATAGTTACTATTACATAATGATAAATATTTATGTAATTTACATTCTGAATAAATATTTCTTGTGTAGATATTGATGATGATGGCTGTTTGCTTGGTGATGTTGGCTGTTTGGACAAGTAAAATACCATTTTAATAATTCTGTGTACAAAAGTAAGTACTAAATGGTCAACAAACTTTGATAAAGTCTTTTTTAATTATAAAATTCTTTTTTTTATTGTTCATCTGTCCATCCATACTAGAGATACATTTGTGGGTTAGGGTCAGTGTATAAATTGACATTAGAAGGTTCATTCTGTACAAGCTGCCATTGTGGGATTAAATTTTACTCATGGGGTCAGAGAATGTCTGATGTGGGGTTAAGAACTTCAAATCAAATAATCCCATACTGTAGCTCTCGTAAGTACGTCCATCCGTCTGTAGACAAAATCTTGTGTTCGCTTCTTGTCCTTAATGGCTTGTTGGATTTTTATAAACCTGACAAGACATTATGCAAAAGGTCTATTTGTGCATATTGTAAAGACAATTATTCAGATTTATGTTAGAATCATTTAGTTGTCAATAGTGTAATTTGAGAGGGCTGTGTAATTTGTGGAACAATTTGTTATTAAATGTTGTGGAGTAAAACACACTGATAAAGCTCCTTTGCATGTCTGGATGTGTTGTTTTTAACCAAGTTTTCTGAAGGAAAAAGCAGGTTATTAGATTGCAGCATGTGGGTGGATGGGCCGTGTCAATAATTTGTTTAAGTTTGATAACTTTTGTTTTAATTGTCAGATTCAAAGCATATTTTTTATATAGCATTTGTTATATCATATTGTACTTATATAAAGACCTACTTCGGATTGTATTTGGTGGTTCTAGGCCCAAGGTCAAGGTCACTGTTACTCAAAAGTTGAATAGAAATCCCAGATCACATCCAGGCGAGGCAACTCTTACAATCATGTAACTACATTTTCATGACTTACTCCCCTTAATACCAGATATGATGTAGAACAAGTGTGCATTGTTTGTATGCAGAAACATTGCTTCTTCTTATTGTTTTGTATTGTTGTATGGGTGGTTGATCTAACTAGTGTTCAGAAATTACTTATTAAGACCCTGCATTGAAAATATGGGAGCAATATAATAATCAGTTTGTCAGTCAGTTAGTCTATGGAGTAAACTGCTATGTTATTTCTTGACATATTCTGATCAAACTTTAAATGATGGGTTCTTGTACTGGTTACTTCCAAAATGCCAGATGGTCAACGATCTTGGAATTTGGTAAAATTTTGTGGTGTGAACTACTAAAACACCAGATACAATGTCAAGGTATGTCTACTTACAAGTGTGCCAGATTCAAAGTTTGGTAAAAATAGGCATTTCTTTTTCATTGTTTTTTAGCTCACCAGAACCGAAGGTTCAGGGTGAGCTATTAGGATGGGTAGATGGATGCTCCGTTGTCTGGCGTCAACAATGGTCTTCTCTTCAGAAACTACCAATTGAATTTACTTCAAATTAGCTGTGCAGAAGCCTTTTGACGTTCTTACTGCAATTTACTCATATGATACCAGTTGGCCCCTTTTGGGGGTCACTAGAGCTAAAAATAGAAAAACCTTTAATCATCTTCTTTTCTTGAACCAATGGATGGATCATCCCCAAACTTGGTCTGTAGCATCCTTAGATAGACTTTTATCAGATTTGCTCATATAGAAATGGTTGGCCCCTATTAGGTGCCACTAGAGCTAAAAATAGAAAAACCTTTAATCATCTTCTCATGAACCAATGGATGGATCATCACCAGATTTGGTTTGTAGCATTCTTAGATGGTCTTCACTCAAATGTGCTCAAATAAATTTGGTTGGCCCCTTTTAGGGGCCGTTAGAGCTAAACATAGAAATAACTTAAAATGACTTTTTTCTCATGATTCTATGGATGGATTATTACCAAACTTGGTTTATAGCATCTTTAGATGGTGTTCTATCAGATTTGCTGAAATAAAAATAGTTCGACCCTATTAGGGGCTGCTAGAGCTAAAAATAGAAATACCGTGGCATCCTTCAGTCATCACAAATATTCCCTTGTGGTATCCTTTGATGGTCCTTTATTGAGTTTATTATTGTTCTCCATTATTTGCCCACATGTGTGATTTTATATCGTTTTAGTAACAAGTTAATTAGCATTTATTCTGGTGAGTGATGCAGGGCCATCATGGCCCTCTTGTTAGTGTTCTGAGCCTTCACAACAGGCAGCAGTCATAGAGCATGATTATTTCGCAAAATCTTGTTTTGTAATTTATGTTTAAAATAATTATGAACTAGTGCTTTGGAAAATCTGGTTTTCATGGAATTTCCATGTCTTGTTAAAAAATATCACCATGAATTAAATATGATTTTATACTGCTATCTATTTGTAATTTTTTCTGTGATTTCAGGTTCTATATTGTAACAGAGGAAAAACCTAGACGAGTTTGGAAGCAGATATGCTGTTGTTACTGAATGTTTACATATTTGTGTTTGTGTTATTTTATTTGACCCTCCAACCACCCGAAATGAATTTCATATCCCAGATAGTTATAATAAAGGTTACATGTGGGCTGAAACACGGTATTGGTGCTGATAGTAGTCTCACTTGCTCAAAGAAGTAAATTTTTAGATAGCATATTTTCTTGAAGTTAATTACAATGTTCCCCTGCACAAATCAAGTTTTTCATGAACATGCAAGCATCATTTTTTAATCCACCATTTCCATTCTATGGTATATCAAAAGATTTCTTCTTTCATTTTTACCTTTTTGTGAAGGGTCTAACCTTTTCTATGCAGTAATTTTCAATGATGTTAATTCATAGCATTACAAATTTTGGCCAATTTAGACATAACATAAATACACATTAGCCAATGTAGGATTTATGTTTTTGAAATGAGAAACAATGAAACTATTGCAATATAAACATTTAATGGTTACAGACACTACAGGATTTTGAATTTCAATATTTATGAAAGAAGAATTATTCATTTGTGATCAGTACCAAAACCATGTTTCAGCTGTGTGCCCATACCATGTCATTTTTTGGTGATACGGCAAGCAAAGTTATTAAACTGATCAATTTGAAATCTTAAACTTCACGTAATGCTGGTTAGTATACAGTAGAGGAAAACTGGTTAGGTGAACCGGTCGCTGTATATAACTAAAAAATTGTTGAAAAACAGCATTAACCCCCAGTGACAATAAGTCACATAAAAACAAACAAAACCAATCACGTTAGTTCTTTAGTTCGTAATCAGATATGACCAAATAAGTGGAGGCTAAGGCCAAAAGTGTGAACTACAGGCACAATGTAATGGTTTTTTTTATAGATGAGTAGTTTTTGCCTGAAAATAGGAAAATGTATTATTCAACAAAATTTTGTTCGGCAAAATAGTTTCCTGTTTTGAGGCTAAATCTATTCATTTATAAGAAAAACAGTACAGTAAACAGTTGCATTTGTTTAAATGCCTATTATGTATGTTGAACATATTCAATGGCGTTGTACATTAATAGATAAAAATAATTGACATAATAAGATAAACAAATAAAAAAGAATAAAGATGATGACCACTTTTAAAGGGATGATTGTAATTAAAAGAAAACATTACATTGCGCTTGTAGTTCATACTTTTGGCCTTATAATAGAGCGGTTTGTTGATAAACTTTGCTTGCCATATTGTCAAGTCATGTATGGGCACACTGTGTAGGCTGTTTCAAAGACATACCATTGTTAAGATGGCTGTTCTTAGACTCAAAGACATTGCTGTTGTTGAGATATGTCTATGAAAACAGACTACAGCATCTTTAAAAATGTGGATCTAACCCTAGGTCTGTTCTCCTTGTTTCATGTGTTAAGAATTGGAGAATTTTGAGATTTATTGTAATACAAGATTATATGTCTATTTAACACGGCTATTGTAAAAAAGGTACAGCTATAAAACTGGAGAACTCATTTTTTCACATTTTGTGGCATATGAAAAGTCCAGAACAGATTATGGACTTATCAAAAATTTTCCCCTTGAATTTTTGCGTTTTTTCTTTTTTTTTTTTTATGCAAAATTTCCTTCCTCCTTTTTCATGTATTTCAGTATATTTACCAGTTAGTGCTGTTTTTCTTGTGTTATAAAAATACTTATACGTTTGTATTGTACTTGTGCATTTAACTTGCTTTTCTAACTATAGTATGAAGTTTGTAAATACTTGTATACATTTGTTTTTTTACTTTTGTGTGCTGTAATAATGTATTTGAACTTTTCTGTGTAGTATGAAATATTTGGGTAAATAAATCTGTTCATTTTATTTTCTTATCTTTCTACAATATTTGAACAGTTCTAATTTAGGACAGTCACTAGTTTACTAACAATGGATATTACTTGAATTGTGTTAATAAGCAAGTGACACCTAAATTTATGTTAGATTTTTTAAAAATGCCAACTAACAAAGCATGGTATTTGTTTATTTCCACAATATACAAGGACAAGAATAACCAGGAAAGGCAACATGTAAAAAGAATATCTGCATCATCAAGTAAACAACAATACAGAAATACGGCACTGTGTAAAAACAAACCCATCAACATGACTTCTACTCACAGGTTGTGACGGGTATGTCAAGGTAAGAATGGATATCAGACGCCCAACATAATTTCAGTTCTTACTTTGACATGCCCGTCACTATTGCCTGTGAGTAGAAGCCATGTTGATGGGCTTGTTTTTGTGCAGTGCTGTATTTCTGTTTGTGCATCCAAGCTCTCAAATAATCCAGAAAACAACAGTCATAGACTCATATATACTCTCCAACATCCACGAACTAACACACAGAAGACTGAACGTAACAAAAATAAAATACAGTAGAAACTCACTTATATTCAATTCCCACTTATGTCAATATATATATATATATATAATATGATCGCTCCAAAATGTAAAATCAGTTGTCAAATTTGTCCAATTATTTATATCAAAGTTTATTTCGAACAATTTTTCCAATGTCCCTTGGACTTTGATATAACGAGCTTCTACTGTATCTAATTCTTAAATTCTTTGTCCAAGTCTATAATGTAATTACTCAGCAGCCATCAGAGCTTTATTTCCACCATTGATTACTTGCATCCACAAAGAAACCAAGAAACTTAGGAGTAGACACATTTCTGTAAACAAAAAACTTACATGAGGTACGAGCTTGTGAAATGTGTTTATCAACTATGTACATTGTAATCTCAATCATGAAAACAAAAAAAAAAACAGATCAAAACTTAAGCAAATCCACAAGTTATGGAACAAATGGTGAAGTTATGTAATAATCTATTTATAAACAGATGATCAAAAGATTTACCCTTTTAATTACCCAAAGTGGCCAAACATTAATTAAATCATTGCACAAATACAGATATACAGTACCAACATCACTTACCTAAGGGAGATTTGTACATAATATAAGCCAAATCCAGTAAGGCCATGACTGAGCCAACACCATCATTGGCTTCAGCCAAGTATTTGATCAGTGCGTCAAGCTGCCCTCAGAACCAGCATTTTGGATTGCTCGCAAACATGGCGAAAGCCAAGATCTTATGGAGTCAATATCCCAAAGATGATGTATATTTCTGCTCGAAAGAAATGATAAAAAGAAATAATAATGCAACAGAATTATCCCTGCTCAAGCAAGCTGTTTGGTATATTAGGCAACATTGCACCAAACATCTGTCGCCAAAGAATAATAAAAGTGTTCACATTAACTTTCAGAGTTTTTCCAAAAGCTAAAAGAGGACAACATGCTGGACTATCAAGTGCTTGTAAGAAACAATGAAATGTTAAGTGTTCATCACATGTTCATAAATTTTCACTATAAAAATAATTGATCAGAAACTATTTCAATTTTACTAGCAATGACCTTGACCTTGAAATTGACCCCGGTTGCCCCATCTGTTTCCAACATCAAGACCCTTATACAAACTATGTAAGTAACAAATGTGGTTGAAAACATTCATTCAAATCAAAATATTAGATAAAAACTATTTACTGCAGTTTTAGTAACAATGACCTTGACCTTGATATCGACTCCCAGTGACCCCTAATATTTGTCACATTAAGACCTTCATACAAACTATCTATGTAACAAATTTGTTTGAAAAATATCCAATCAAAGTTATTTAACAAAGTTTTTATGTGCAAGAGTTGAAAAGGCCAAAAACCTAAAGGAAATTTTGTTTTTGGTCAAAAAGTACAAATAACCTTAAATTAGATATTTCCCGACCGCTACACAAAGTTTTAAATTGATTGGACAAAAACGAAAGAAGTTATAAGCATTTATACTACAGCAGGCAAAAGGTTTAACCAAATGCAACGCGAAAAATTCTATGGTCCAAACTGGGGATTGAACACAAGACCCCTAGCACTGTAGGCAGACACTAAACAACATCACTAAGGAGTTAACCCTACAGCAAGGCTGTTGAATGTGGCCTATATTCCTACAATCACTACATATGTTACAAACTTTTCACTTACTATGAAATAGAAATGGAACAACCATTTTCATTTTCGATACAACCGTACATAACCTGACACATAAAAGCTAATTGTAACAAGTCCACTTACCTGTAAACTACATGCCATAAAACCTTCAAAAAACTTCACAATCAAAAACCATGTCTGACCAGCATGCTTGCCTGTGAGCTTCTGATTTTCCCCGCTTTTAGTCAAGTGAACCTGATAGGGCAATATTCTACGTGTTATCCAATGAATTACGAGGTTATATTTAAGTAACTTACAAAACAAGATTCAGTTGACCAATAAAAACTGCTTTTAAATATAGAAAACACACCAAATCTTGCAATCTTGTCTCAAACAAAAAGGTGTGTTTCCATGCAGTCACCAACTTTCTTATGAAAACAACTATTTATTTCAACACATACCTGTAAGCTTGATATTTGAATTGATTCTGTAAACACCGAAAGTTAAACTCATTATATAGATCCATGGTTAAGACACCCATTAAAAATGAACATTATTAAATTATCATTAATATATCATTATTTACACTAGACATTAAAAGCTGAGGGTCAAAAATGACCCTTTGCTAATGATAATTTGAAGACTCAAAAAAGTTCTATTAGTACAAATTCTCAAGAGTCAGAAGCTTTATTTTAATTTCAAGAGTCAAAATGTTGTTTTAATGGTCAAATGAATGCCTTGTTACATGATAACTGATTAAAAGTAGACCCTAAATAATGTGTTTATTTTCAATTAAATTGTCAATGTTTTGTCAAAGCAATTATTGTGTATAGTTGGAGACAACTTCTATGAAGACAACACATAGTAAAGACCACTTCATTTTCAGACTATACTTCAACTCGATAACAAGTCCACTTTAAAATTGCAACAATTTTGATCCCAAAAGTTGTCTTAATATGAAAGTTACTGTTTTTGAGGTTGGTGTCAAGACCATGTGATGAGCCCAGAGGCCCCACTGATTGCACAGAGGCCCTGTACTGGGTGTTGAGCCCTTGTACTAAGTTCTAAGGCCCCAATTTTAAATGGAAGATTGTACTATGTGATGAGACCCCTATGGTGATACGAAGGCCATGCACTATGTGTTCAGGCCCCTATGGTAATAGGAAGGCCATGTACTATGTGGTGAGGCCCCTATGGTGATATGAAGGCCATGTACTATGTGGTGAGGCCCCTATGATTGTATGGAGGCCCCTGTGGTGAGGCCCCTGTGGTGATACGAATGCCATATACTATGTGTTGAGGCCTCTATGGTAATAGGAAGGCCCCTATGGTAATAGGAAGGCCATGTACTTTGTGGTGAGGCCCCTATGATTATATGGAGGTCCAGCACTAAGTATTATGGTCCTACTTTATGTATGGTGACCCTGTATATTTGTTTCTGAACTGTATCTTCATTTCAAAATTCCATGTCGACAAGCTAAGATAAGAAAAAATACTGAAAACTATGACAAAGCAGTTGCAATGTTGCACCATGATCTATCAGGGTGTGCAAGTGTCTCAATGACACATGATTCCTAGACTTCCCTTATGACTGAGTCTTTGATACTATCATTACTGTTCAAGCTGTATCTGTAAATGTAGTTGTCTGGTTCAGTGTGGTTTTTATAGGCTCGTTTGAAAAACGCAGCAAGTCATAGTTTCATCGGCAGCAGGCAGACGGTTGTGTGAGAGGTGTCCACAGTGATGTCAGCACAATAACTGAGTATTTTTCACCTACATTTATGAAACTAAGTCACAATGTGTATTGGCATAATGCGAAGGCCAAGTTTAACAACCGGCTAATTTAATTCCGGAAATTTGGACTTGTTGCCCTTTAATTGTAAAAATTTTGTAAAATTTTCCAATTCATATAATTCTAATCCAAACAGCACCAAACTACGGAAGGTTGTACACAGGTATGATATCTTCCCTAAGTTTGATAGCCTGCACACCAGCCAATTTATTGTTACTCCCCCTTATTTGTCAAAATTTCCTCAAATTAGCTTTTTCTACTCTCTAATTAAAGACAATGGAAATTAGTATGTTTAAAATGTGACACCATGCTGCCTGACTGGGGTCTCTTCAGTCAAGATAGTTTGGGACAGTTTATAATGGACATAGCACATCATAGCACATATTATAATGTACTTATCAGGATAAGTAATCAATATGCCGCTATTTGCCACTATTTTTTTAAAAAATCAAATCGTTACGAATGTCAAAGCTAAATATTCTGAATTTCTTATTTCCGAATGTTGGATGCTTGTGTTTCATTGTGTTGTAGAACCTCTATAGTCCACTGTTATTAGTCCTTGTCACATTGCCATAATTGTTTTACTACGAGACTAATACGGTCAAATTCACATCAGGTGAAAAAAATAGTCATTTTCACATAACTCAAAGATCTCTACTTACTTTGGTTTAGTTTAATAACTTAAATTCAGTCTATATAATTCTACTTGTCATCACAAAATATAAACGAGAGTATTTTGCGATAGTCAGCGCTTTTGTTTTAGAACATATTATGATGTTATGTTTACTCAATCACCTAAAAATGTTCAGGCATTAAATATATCATTTTTATTGATTTTGTACAATTTATTTGGTGTAAGAGATGATACGTTTATGCAGTACTAGCATTTTTGGTAATTACTTATTTACTCAGTTTTAATCAAATAATCACTGACTTTTGTCTCTGATTAATCAATTAAATTTTCTTGGACTGATTACAATCAGTAATTTTCAGACAATGTGTGTGTGTGTGTGTTTGTGTTTGTGTTTGTGTGTGTGTGAGGGTGCGTGCGTGCGGTGCGTGCGTGCGTGCGTGTGTTAAAAAAGACTGTGTATTTTAAATTATCAATATATATAATTGATAATTCAAAATACACAGTCTTTCCATGAAACACTATTGTTTCTCTTTAAAATCTCCATATTTATAAATTTATCCATGGCTGTAGCTTTGCAATACTCATGAGAAGATGTTTGCTTAAATGGAAAAAAATGGGAAAAAGACTTTTGTACAAAGAGCCGATTTATCATGTAGAACAGGTTTGAAAACACCAGTAGACACATATTTAGTTATAAAACATTTCGGAATTGAAAGACAGTAGTAAAAGAGCACATTACACATTTTTAATCACCAACTCCCAAGTTGTTATATACATAATGTTGTTTACATATAAATCAGTAAAACTGCAAGGGAACAGTAACTCTTAAAAATATATAACTCCAAATGTATCACCTTAATAATGAATTGTATGTTTTGACAATATCCACCTTTATTGTGTCTATCACATAACTTTAACTTCACATTTATCCCATAATTAAAAATATACATGCACAAGTATTAACAGCAAACTGTGTAGGTATGTCAGAGCTATCATGATATAACATTCATATGTAGCACATGCGAAGCAGAATGAACACTGTGTGATAATGATTAAAACTGCTCTGTTACAAATATTTGAAAAAGAAACTAGTTTACGACCAGATAATTGTACCAGTCTTGGAGTACTGTTTCATTAGAACTGAAGTTTGCTAAACAAGAAAGGCATTTTTTTTACTAAAGCTGACAAAATATATAGTATACACCAAGTTGGACCAGAAAGTTAGTAAACATATAATATGTTATTAAAAATTCTACTCTGTAGGATGTAATTATAAGTTTTCAAAAATAAAGAACTTTATTTTAAGATATACATGAATATAGGAATAAGTTGACAGCCTGATTTTATACATATTATACTAGTTGTTCAAGATGTTGGCAGACTGACATGAACATATGGCTACTAATCCACACTTGGGTCATACTGTTCTCCCCCCACACACACATACAAACAGAAATAGTGACTGTGTATAATTCTCTGTACATCAATATTAACATACCTGCAGGAATTTGTACTGATAATTTCTCCATCACATATAAAATTGTGAGTTTCCATGTATGATCGTCCCAGCATGGATCCTGGTCACATTAATGGTCTGAAATTTAGAGCAATGATTTAATGAGAAAACAGAGAGAAAGTCATTATAAGTCATATCCACTGAAAACATCAGATTGTAAAGCATGAGAGCTATTACAAAAAGGAAATGTTTTAATTTGACGGTTAAAATACGTTATGTCCAGATACATACAGTAAAATCTAAAATAATATTTAATCTAATATTACAACCGTCTTGTTATAACAACCACTTATTTTAATGATCAACATTCAATAATTCCCGTAAAATTCAACTAGATAATGAGACCACCTAACAATGTATGTATGTAATATCAGAACTACATGGGCTTGAAATGTGTTTATAAATGTATTTTGAACGAGATTTAAATACACTTTGATAAATATTAGAAATTCTTGGCATTTTTAAATTATCAATTATATATATATATAGGTGTGTGTGTGTGTGTATAAATATATATACATTCTGCTAGAAAAAAGACTGTGTATTTTAAATTATCGATATATATAATTGATAATTCAAAATACAGTTGGTCTTTTTGCATAAGTCTTAATGAAATAATCTCATTGAGAAAGAATAGATCAGAGTACGTATGACCAATGCATGCATCAAAGAAAAAAAAACATTCCATATACATACAGTAAAATCTAAAATAGTGACCAGCTCAATATTACAACCATCTTGTTATAACAACCACTTATTTTAATGATCAACATTCAATAATTCCCGTAAAATTCAACTAGATAATGAGACCACCTAATTATTATGAACATTTTTTGGGGGTCCCAAAGGGGGTCTCATTATTGAGGTTTTACTGTATAGTAATGATATTAATTGATAAATACAAATTTATAAAATCAGTTCACCCTATAATCATACAAATTTATGTCATTTTTTTTGTGTGGACAGCTGGGCACAAAAATCTAATTTAGAACCATTTGATCAATAAATATAACGATCAATTAATAAATTAACCAATCAATCAATTGTTTAATCGATGGACAAATCAATCAATCAATCAATCAATCAATCAATAAACCAATCAATCCGTTAGTAATGTACAGGTGTGTATTTCAATACCATACCTTTACAATAGCGTTGAATGCATCTATAGAAATCTGTAGTTTGAAAAACATGTTTTCATCAACATGCAACTTCAGTTTTTTCACTATGTCATCTGAATGCTTGTCAATATAATCTTCAACATCATCAGCTAAGAGAGAGAGAGAGGTGTTTGTTTACAATTAAAGAAATAGAAAATACTTAAGCAGAATCATGTACAGGTCTTTGTGGTTGGGTGGGTAGGGTCTCTGACTTTTAATCATTATCTGCTCACCATTGTAAGTTCGAATCACACTTTGGACAAAATTTCACATGTGAAGAAGCTATCCAGCTGGCTTATGGAAGGTCAGTGGTTCTACCTAGGTATTCCTCCACAATAAAAGCCGCAAATTTGACAAATGACTGTGACTGTTAGTGCAACGTTAAACTCCAGTGAAAAAAAATTAAGCAGAGCCTAATGGTCATACAAAAAAACTGAGAGTGAAATGTATACAGGTCAAAGTTGAAAGTTTTGGGGAAAAAATGGTAAACTTAAGTTCAGTGCCACATAAATAATAAAAACCATTCAGGTCTTGATCCGCGCAAAAAATGGAAATCATCTGGGAAAAACTTTAACTCATGATAGTATTGTATGTTCTTAGGGTATAAAAATCTTCAACTGTCCCCATAAGTAAAAACTGATTAAGTCTAATAAATGTTTGAGAACATTTTTATTTTAGTTGGTTACTTAACCCTTTGGGTAAACTTTCAAGACAAGTAAAGATTGCCTTGTATAAGCAAACACTTTTTTCCCCACATTAAATAAGTACAATAAAACCTCATTAAGCCACCCCACCCCTCAATATAAAGGTGGTATGAATAACAAAGGTTTCCCTGCAAGAAAAAAATAGAATTCTACAATATTGGATAACTATGCCGTTTCAGAAGCTGAAGAAACACATTGACATTACAGTCATTCCAGAATTAACGTACCTACCCATGTCCCAGCAGTCCAATTTTTCCCATGGAGCAGATATGATAACTATTTTGCCATTTATTAATGGTTCTTACCATGTTATGTTCGTGACATTTAGATATATACCAATATGTATGTATTTTTGTATATTTTTTATATGATGTTCCATACTACTGCCAAGCTGATGTACGTATGGTTGGGTGATACATTATGTTTCTATGCCTGTATTAAAAAGAACCAATTTTCATGTTTGTTTTTCTTTTTATACATTTGTTATATAATGAAGAAACAAAATAAAGATTGAAATTTGTTTGCCAAGTTCCATTTTGTATTATATTACACCAAAAATATGTGTCCGATTAAATTAGTCAACTCCGTTACAAATAACTGAATTTTAATTGAATTATAATTGACTTAATTGGAACCAATGATGTGATGACGTCATACACAAGTAGTTTGGGCAGGAAAAGATGAACCAGCATGGGAGATAGACATAGAGAGGGCAGAGAAGAAAAACTAACCAGTAAGTACACTTTTAGATGCGTATAAAATATTGCGGTCAACTCCGTTTATTGTTTTATGTATTCTTGTGGCATCATATGCACTTTTTCGAAGAAAATCACGTTTTAAATGAATACAAGACTGAAATTATATCTTCTCTCCCGCAAGCACCCATATTGGATGCTTATGGTTCACAACAAGAGTCAAAATGTCAACTCCGTTACGGACAACTCCGTTCACACGTCCAGCATTACGGAGTGGACAAAATTGTAACGGAATTGACAAATAACCAATACATTTCATGAAAATCTTTTATTCAAAGCCATTTTGACAGACGTTTACATATTATTCAGTATCCAGTAGATTGGATGTTTAGTTAATGCATACGTGTGTATGCAAATTGTCATTTGCAAAGAGTGATATTTTGATGATCTGATTAACCGCTAACTATATTTTTCGAATATTCATTTTAGTCGCAGATCAATGTTGTTATATGATACGTGCATGTAGAATACACTAAATCACGTACATGTCACTTGAGTTCCATTTCCAGTTGATTAAATCTCAATTTCTGTTGCGGGCTTCATCTGTAGACAAATGCTCCTCTCCAATTTTCAGTTGGCAAACAGTCTTTGCAACAGAAAGATTTATTAATTGCTGAAAAAGAAAAATCTTTGTACTTTTTGTTGAGCATCCCCAGTTCATTACAAATACGAGGGTGGTCAAAGGCAGTTTGCGACATTTTCTATCAAGTTGAAGACAACAAAGACCTAATCAAGTTTTTGAAAAAGCAGATACATATAGAGCAATGGCCAAGTCAGCTCGAGAACGAATGGCTGAATACAGACGACGAAAACGAGAAAACCCTGAAGACTATGAGCGATACAAAGCTGCTGAAAGAGAAAGATACAATAAACGAAAAGCCAAAGGTGAAGTAACGACGATTGATCAGCTCTCAGATCGAGTGAAGAAGAATTGTAGACGAAGATGGGTTCAGGCAAAACGGGAATCTCGTGCACGGAACAAGATGGTTCAGCTTCTCACCCCGCCTTCTACTCCAGAAAGAAATGATGAATAAATTAATCAACCTCTTCAGCAAAATTATCGAATTGAAGCAATGAGGAGATCTGACAAAAGAAGAGCAAGTCGACAAAGATCAGCTTGCTATCGTAGCAATGACAAACTTAAAGTCAAATTGCACAATCAGGTCCGGTTGACAGATAAAAATAAGAAACGATACAGTCGACTTAAGCTGAAGTTTTCCAATTCGCAACATCCATGTACTGATACTGGTGAGGGTGAAAGCTTTAATTATAAGTCATACAAGTTGTACCAAACCATGATAATGAATATAAGAAAATGGTACAAGAAAACCAATAGCAGAAGAGACAAGCTTAGGCTTGCGGATATCATTTGTGGAAAGCGAATCCTAAAACGATATGGTCTGGGGGCTTACTGCCGCACAATTTTGGGAATTTCAAGGTTCTTGAACAGAAGAAACTCAGTCCGCCAAATCCCAGTTAACGAGCTAAACATAAAAGAAAAGGTGCAAAAATTTATGCAATTCACGAATAAAGGTTGTTAAGCAAGCCACAATCACGAGAAAAGGCATTAAAAAACAAATACGTCTGATGACTGATAATCTCAAAACCCTGCATAACAAATTCCAAGCCGAGGGAAGCAAAATCTCTTACAGCCTATTTTGTGAGCTTCGGCCATTCTGGACACGAAAGCCTACAGAGAAAGATCATTCTGCCTGCCTTTGCAAGATACATGAAAACCTCAGCTTCAAGATTACTACAAGTTATTTATTCAATATGGTTAATACCAAAGACCCCAATGTCTTGATGAGGAATATTACCTGTAACACTGAAGAAAAACATGTATTTACCATGAATGTCAAGCCTGTGGAAGTAAAACCTTATACGAACACTTACAAAACATGGATGGAAAGCAAGTGACATGGAGATGGTGGAGCAGCAAAAGAGTATAGAAAGAGATTGATGGGAAAAGTAAGGTCATAACATTGACAGTAAAAGAGAAGAAACAAGCAACCAGGGAAACCTTAGCAGAAAAGTTGAACAAAGAAATACAGAGAGCTTGTCGTCACTACTTCAACATTGGACATCAATATCAAGCTATGAAAACCCTTACAGAGAATTTGTCAACGGATGAAGTTCTATTGCATGTTGATTTCAGTGAAAATTACACTGCAAAATTCCAAACAGAGGCTTAGTCTATGCATTTCGGTGCATCAAAGCAACAGATAAGTTTACACACTGGCTTAGCATACATTGGAGACAATGCATATCCTTTTTGTACTGTCTCTGATTGCCTAAAGCACGGTCCAGCAGCTATTTGGGCTCACATTGATCCAGTCATCAACTATGTCAAAACTGTTAAGCCGTTGTCAGCCATACATTTTTTAACGGATGGACAGTAGTGAGATAATAGGAGATTTGAGCCAAACCACCATTTTTATGGTACAAAATGCAAAAGGGGACCATGTTGGTGTTTTGCTCTCGTAAATCTGCACTTTCATTTTTACGCAAATGTCATTCAGTGCAAAATGCTCATCTCACCCAGAAGGGTCAAAACTTCAACCTCAACCAACCTCCCCCCTCCCAACCTCCACTCAAACCTCTCGCGAAAATTTGTATAAATATGAAAAGTTTCCATATTTAAAAGTTAAAACGGTTTATAAATCTTGTAATTGCTCGTTATCAATCCAGCTATTAAACGACGCGGGATAACCGTACCACTTTACCAACGATTTATTACCTTTACGGCGTATTATTTTTTCAATCCTAAATATTTCTTGACTAGTTTATTGTAGTTCTTGTTCACTGCACTGGTGTAGTTTTTTGTACGGTAGTCACGGTAAAGATTTCTTAAGTCCATCTCGGCGTATATCCCTTTTCAAACGTTTTCTTTTTCTTCGAGATCCTCACTTTATCACCTACTGAAAATTGTGGATTAAAAGTTTTTTGTTTTATAATGGTCTGGGTAAAGATTTGCCAAACTCTAATTTTATTTTTCTCTTCACTTGCTTCAACAGGCGTCATTTTTGTCGACGAGTATCTCGTATTATTGTATCGATCAACGAGCTCGTCCAACACGTTAATGTATACCCGCGTAGAATTTGCCGAAAAAATTTCCACATTTTCTCCTTCATCGTTCTATTCCATCTCTCTACTACGCTAGATTTTTCTTCATTTTCGGTAGAATATAATTCCACGAGACCTTGTACTTCTTTACTGCAAAATTCTTTACCTTTATCAACCCACATTTTTTGCGGTCTTCTTTCCTTAAATATCTTTTTCAACGCAGTCGCGATTGATTTCCCAGTCTTATCTTTTAACGGAATTAACCAACCGTATTTGGAAAAAGTATCGATAACAGCCAGCAGGTACTTGATTCCACGGTTAAATTTTGAGAACGCTTGCATATCTACCAAATCTGCGGCCCATATTTCGTCAATGTCATTTACGCGTACGCGTCTTTTAGGATTTTTTTTAACGACGGGTTTGTGTAATTCTTCCGCTAAATCGTCAGTCCATTTTAAACTTTTTTTAAGTCCCATTCCAAATCTCATTTTCGTTCCTATAATTTTCTTAACGATTGATATATCCATTCTTTCCCTTAGAGTGGGATTATAAATTCCCGCCATTTCTGCCAACATATTTTTATCGCAAACTTTATTTCTCGTTTTCGTATCTTTATTTTTCAGATAACACACGTCGTGATGATACGCCGCCTTATCAATTCTATTTATAGGCATGCTCCATTGTTTAGGAGTGAGATCCGGATTTAATCTTTTTTTGTAATTTTGTGCCTGGGCCGGTAAAATTATGACCAGGCAAATGCATTTCAAAAGGTAAATTTTTATAGCACTATTTAACAGCGAGCCACCTCGAGTTTTTATAAATTGTGATTTAGTCGTTCCGCATACTACGCATTTTCCCCGTTTCATAGGTCTTTTATTTTTTGTAATTGAATTTTCCACATTATCCGTGTCCGTAATTTTTCTACATTTCACGCAATACATTTATTTAATGGATTTGTTTGATTTAAATAATAGATGGAAATTAAAGATTTATCTTGGACAAAGAAAACTAAACGCTACAACAATCCCCTCTTACGAAAAAGTATTCGCAGGATTATCGTAGGTAAATCCGGTTTTGGTAAAACGACATTGTTGTTAAACTTGATGTTACAGCCAGGGTGGTTAGATTACGATAATCTCAAAGTTTTAGAAAAACACTGCCCCTAAAAGTTCTTTACAAATTTTCGTATCAGACAACACCACGAGGTTTAAAACGAGATTTAATCCTCCTCTAGAGCTCAACAAGGATAAACGATACGAAATTTCCAAACATCACCAACGAAAACAATCATTTTAGATATTCTCACAACGAAGGCAAAGATTGGAAATTATTCGTCATTCCAGAGGGAAGTTATGATATTATAGACATTAATCGATTTATTCAGGAGCGAATGAAAGAGGCTGGTCATTCAGACAAGATATCCGTAACGGCGAATCCAAATACGTTGAAATCCAGGATTAGCATAGAAGATAAATTTACAGTCGATTTCAGGCATCCAAATGCTATCGGGCGAGTTTTCGGATTCGAGTCTGCTGTATATAGATCCGGTCTTCACGAATCTGAAAACGTGGTTGACATTCTTTCAATCAATGTCATTCGAGTCAATATTGACATTATAACGGGTAGTTTTGTCAATGGTTCCGCACAAAATACAATTTATACCTTTTTCCCAAACGTGAGTCCCGGTTACAAAGTTGTCGAAACTCCAGCAAATTTGGTTTATTTACCAAATACTTTAGATACGATTCACACCATAGAAACCAGTCTTACGGATCAAAACGGAAAATTATTAAATTTACGCGGTGAAAATATAACTATTCGATTTCATATTAGGGAAATGTAAACACTTTTTATTTCTAGAAAAAATATGAAATATCTAAATGTTTATGTAAATATTTCCCAAGAACAAAAGGGTAAAATTCAACGAGCGATTCAAAAGGGCACGTCCACTGTTATTCGCTGGGGTAAAGACGACCTTCAAGGCAACGACCTTATAGGAGTCACCCAAACACAAGCGTACAAAATACAACGCTCTATGGCCGACGGTGTTGGCCTAGATTTAAAAATGAACCGCAAGCCGCAATGACAATTTAAAAATTGAAGGAGGCTTTTTAGGTTTGTTGGCGGGATTGGCTTCGAGAGCCTTACCGATGGTTGCAGGTAATGTTTTACCTGCTCTGGGTGTAGGCGCTTTATCCGGATTGGCGGGTACAGCCGTGTAAAGCCCTCGGGTCGTGTTTATATATTAAAAATGGAGGCAACGTTTGCCAAATTGAAACAGACGGCGAAGGATTATATTTAAAATCAGCTATGGGTAATGGATTAAACGCCGTTGGTGATGGATTGTATTTAAAAAAGGAAGGTACAATATATGACGGGAGTGGTATTCTTTTAGGACCAAATAGTCCGTTTAAAAATATTCTGTTGCTCGAAATGTGTCTTTGATTTAAACAAGTTTATCCTTAAAATCAAATAGGGTATGGCGGAATCACAAGAATTTAGATAAAAAAATTAATGAAATTCAGGCAACATTTGCCCAAGAGGAGGCACAACGCCTGGTCTTGAGTAAAAAATACAAACGCATTCGCAAATTTGCCGATGCGGCAGAGATGATCTTTAGTTTCGCGGCTGGAGGAGCGGTCCTCTTGTCTACGATTGTTGCAGTTCCAGAAGCTGTCCTTTTAGGCAGCGTCGCAGCGGGTCTCGGTGCCGTAAGCGCCGTGGGAAAAGATCTCAGTAGAAGATTTTCTACCAAAGCCGAAAAACACGAAAAAGTTAAAATTTTAGCTTCGACAAAATTAAATAATTTGATTTCAAAGGCGCTCAATGATAATAAAATTTCGGACGAAGAGTTTCAGCTCATTTATTCGGAATTGGGTAAATATTATAAAATGAAGGAAGAGATGCGCAAGACGAGTCGGAAAAAATGTTCAACAAACTGATATAGAGTTTCGCGAGCCAAAATCGTGTTAAAAAACAAGTTTAAAATCGTGTTAAAAATTTATTAATTTTTAGAAAAATGTCGTTTCTAAAAATTACGGATCCGGTAAAGAGAGACGCGATGGTTAGAGATTACCTCGCTTTAAAGCAACGCGTCAAAGACAATTTCCTTCAAGAGAGAATGGGTGAACGCAGTTTACAAGAAGATATGTCTTCGGGTTTTTTTACCACTCACGGACGTACAAAAAAGCACCGCGCAAGAAATTAAAGATGTACAAAAAAGAAATTAAAGAAGGTTTGCGCGAAATCCCAGCAGCATTTCCCGCAATTCCAGTTTCACCCCCACCCATTCCAGGTCCAGGGATACCCGTTATAAAGCCTTTTATAACAGGTAAACTCGCGAGTGATTATATAAATCGTCCCAAACTTGATACATGGTTTGATGTAAAGTGGAAGAATAATAAATATTACATGAGTAGTAACTCCATCACCATCGAAGATAATAATATTGTTGTAGATTGCAAAAAAATACGAAGGTACGTCGGGGTTGTGGGAACTTCTCACATCCAAGAAACCAGAAGGTTATACCCCAGAGGATTTTAAAAATTATGGAGATTTGCTGTTTGATACGGGTGCTATTTACCAAAATGATGATCTCACCACTGGGCGCCCAAAAGCTAGCGGGTCGATCAAGTATACAGGAACCGTCCGGCAGATTTGGGAGGATCACATGGGGCCTATCCCACCATGACGTAAGAAAACTGGAAGGGGTCTCTCCGACACAAATGACCTCCTCGAGAGGCTGGATTTGTTGATGGCGAGCAAGAATGCCGGAAATACCGGCGTGCGTGACGAATTATTGTGCATTTGTAACAAGCTTTTAAATCAAAACGTATTAAATTCCAATCAATATAAAACAATGTTGAATATGATTTAAAAAATGATCATTCCGGAATTGACGATCTAGTTAAAAGGTTTTATCGGAAAACAAAATAATGACGTTGGAATTTAAAATTATTCCTTATCCTAAATTTAATTCCGCTTCGATTCATATTGAAAATGCAAACGTGAAATTCGGAGACGCTGAAGTTTTGGAGGAACATGATTCGAAATACGGCTATAAAAAAGCCGTCGTAAAATTAACCGACGAACAAATTGAAATATTAAAAGAATTTGAAGAAGAGACAAACGAATTTTTAGACGACAACGAGGAAGGCGCCTATAAACCCGTCACGATTGTATACGGAAATAAAATTTATCCGAAAATGATATCCGGTGGAAATAAGTTTTCGTATATTAAGTTAAAACGAGTCTTTTGACGGAAAATCTTTTTTTATAAATAATTTTTTATATCAAAGTAAAGCGATATGAAAAAATCCATTTCCAGTTTTAAAAAATATGGCAACGATTTTAAATATTACAGAGTCTTACGCGACCGACGAAAGTATAGAAAGTTACGAATATTACGAATACGAACCCATCACGGGAACAAATTTAAATAATCCCGGTGAAATTCTTATAAATATAAAGACTCAAGATTTATTTACTCACCCGAGCGAAAGTTATTTGTTGATTGAGGGAAGGTTGAAGAAAGCCGACCGAACGGCTTACGCGGATGGTAACGCCGTCACCATCACGAGTATCGGACTCATGTATCTTTTCAGCAATATAAAATATCAACTTTCCGGTCAAGAGATCGAATCCGTCTTTCACCCCGGTCAAGCCAGCAACATGTGGGAAATATCCCGACGATTTCTCCAAATCGCAAGGGTTAAATCAGTTGTGGCTCAGAGATACGGAGCCACCGTCAATCTGATCAACAATAACGGATTTAAAGTTCGTCAAGCTTTTCTAATTCGAAGACCGGATCCAAAAGGTACGTTTAGTTTTAGAATTCCGTTAAAACACATGTTCGGATGTGCGTAGATTACGATAAAATTTTATACGGAATGAAACAAACTCTCACTTTGGTAAGGAAATCCAACGACGACGCCATCTTTAAGGCTAACGCGGTGGATGCGGGACAAGTAAATCTCAGCAAGCTGTCTTGGTTTATTCCGCACGTTGAACCCGCCGACGCTCAAAAGGCGATATTGTACAAGACGATCGAAGAAAAAGCCAACCTCCCCGTGGGTTACCGAATGAGGCAGTGCGATTCCATCTCAGTTCCACCATCTACGAGTTTTACGTGGAGACTTTCCGTCAAGTCCAGTCCCGAAAAACCTCGTTGGATTATAGTTGGGTTTCAAACGGATAAAGATGGTAATCAGGAAAGGAACCCCGCCCTTTTCGATCACGTCGACTTGAAAAATATGTACGTCATGTTAAATTCGGCGAGATATCCACAAGTGGATTATCAATTGGATTTTACTCAATTTACGCGTACGGAGATATCGCCTCGTTTAGATCTAAATTTTACGGGATGAACGAATTGATTTCCAATTCCAACATTTCTCCGGAAGATTACAGAGGTCTTTTCCCTCTACTTGTCTTTGACGTGAGTAAACAGAGCGAACGGATGAAATATTCAGTCACCGACATTCAAATCAAAGCGCAATTTCATGCCAATGTCCCCGTCAACACGGAAGCTTTTGCCGTCGTCATTAGTGACAGATTGATGGAGTTTAAATCTGACGGAAATAAAATGAGTGTAATTTAGGTTAATATAAAAAAATACATCTTTATAAAATGTCTGAAAAATCCAAAGCAAAAATTATTCACGACGAGTCAAACTCGCGTAAATATGGAATTAAACGTTCAAAGACTCCAACAGACGGTTACGATACGAGAAAATTTATCATGGCTGATTACGCTGGAATTAAACATCCTCAAAATCCTGCGTTTGATCGATCATCTACGAGTGATGAAGAACAGAGAAAAATAGATTAAAAAATGAAATTTTCTTTTAGCCGACTAAATAAGGTTTAAAAAAATTTACAAAAATTTTTAACCTCTATACCGTTTTTTAAAAATGAAAATAAGCTAAAAGTATTTTTTTTATTATAAAATATGAGTTTCTTTAGATGAATTGGTAATGCGGCCCAACGGGCCGCTTCAAACGTTTTATCTGGCGCACGAGCACTCGCATCGGGTGCTCGAGACAGGATTAATCGTTTCATAAACTGGTTAACCGATTATGTAGATGAGGACAAGTCAATCAGGTGTTGGATGAGATCTCGAGGGAAAGTAGGAGAAGACGAGAACCGCCTTTCGAGTTACGAGAAAGTCTTTCCGCTTTGCAGAAATTTGCGACCGCACATACGATAGAAGGACGACTGGGTTATGATTCGGAATCGTTTTTCAGCGCGGTTCGACCTTTTAAGGAGACACCAAAAATACAAAATTAGAATGGTTTTAAGATGTCTGATGGAAAAACCCAACTGGTGAAAGAATCGTAAGAGAGGCGCCTTTTGCTTCTAGAATAGAAATTAATTCTTCTTCAACGAATGCTGAAGAATTGTATGATAACATGACTGATGAATAATGGGAAATATGCCAACGTTTCAAAGTCGGGGTAATATTGGACATTTCGTTCAATCGATCAACTCGAAATTCATACGGCGGTTTTCAATCCGTTGAGAGCAAATTCTTATATAGAGTTACCAGAAGTATTAGCGAACAAGAAGGCCATTATCAATATGAAAAAAACAGAAGACGATAAATGTTTTCTATGGAGCGTTTTGAGGGCTTTGAATCCAAAAGAATCGCACCCGAGCGTATAGATAATGATTTAAGAAGTAAAGAAAGTACCCTAAACATGAAAGGTATTAAGTATCCCGTGTCACTCAATGATATACCCAAATTTGAAAAACAAAATCCAGGTATTGGCATAGTCGTTTATGGGTATGAAAAGGGAAAAGGTGTTTATACCCACCATCTCAATAAATCTGGAGTCAAAAATCCAATATACCTTTTGTTGTTTAGTGATGGTGAAAAAACTCATTATTGTTGGGTAAAAAATAGAAGTAGGTTATTGTCTTCGCAGATTTCGAATGCACATGGTAATTTTTTTTTGTGACATCTGCCTAAATCCGTTCTCCAAGGAGAGCGCGTTAACCAAGCATGAGGAATGGTGTTGGAAGAACGATACCGTGGCAATCAAAATGCCCGATAAAGGTTAATTTTTCGAATTTAAAAATCATAATAGGATGATGCGAGTTCCTTTCGCAATTTACACCGATTTCGAATTTTTTTAAAACCCAATCGATACCCGCGCTCCAGACGCTGAAAAGAGTTATACGAAACAATACCATCGACACGTCCCAGCTGGGTTTTGTTTTTACGTCAAGTGCTTCGACGACCGTGTGTACAAGAAGGATCCGGTCATTTATACCGCGGAAAACGACGACGAAGACGTTGGCGAAAAATTTGTCGAAATGTTGGAGGAAGCCGTGAGGGAGATTTGTAATGTTCCAAAGAGAGATATGATATAGATATATGAGAAGACCGAATAAATTTCGAGGAAGCGACCAAGTGTTGGATCTGTGATGGTAACTTTGTCAGCGGTCGCAAAAATGTCCGCGATCACTATCACTACATCGGGAAACATAGAGGAGCAGCACACAACTCATGTAATCTCGCATGTAAGAACCCGGATTTTACACGCGTGATATTTCACAATCTAGCTGGATACGACAGCCATTTATTTGTCAAAAATCTGGGGAAAACTTAAGGTGATATTGACTGTATCGCGAAAACTGAGGAAGAATACATCAGTTTTTCGAAAAAGATACCAATAGGCGAACCTTTAATAGCAAAAAAAGGAAAAAACAAAGGAAAAGAAATGACGAAAAACATGAAATTAGGTTTATAGACAGTTTTAAATTTATGGCTTCTAGTTTGGATAAGCTCGCGGGTAATTTGGAAAAGGACCAATTTTCAACAATGAAAAAATATTTTCCGGATGAGCAACAACGAAAATTGGTTTTGAAAAAGGGGATCTATCCGTACGAATATGTGAATTCCGTGGAAAGATTCAGGGAAACGCAGTTATCCCCGAAAGTAGCGTTCTATTCGAGGTTAAACGAAGAAGGAATTAGCGACGAACAATACGCTCACGCGTAGGAAAGATGTGGAAAGCCCTTAAATGTAAAACGTTTAGAGATTATCACGAATTGTATAATAAAACGGACGTCTTGTTGCTGGCGGACATTTTCGAGGATTTTCGAAATCTTTGCGTAAAACATTATGGGTGGGATCGTGCGTGGTACTATACAGCGCCTGGGTTGGCTTACGACGCCATGTTGAAAATTACGGGAGTGAAACTAGAGCTGTTATCAGATCTGGATATGTTACTTATGATTGAAAGAGGGTTAAGAGGAGGGGTTTCTATGATCTCAAATAGATACTCCAAAGCGAATAATAAATTCATGGGAAAGAAATTTGACCCGAACGAACCTTCAAAATATATATTATATTTGTATGGATGGGCAATGTTTCAAGCTTTACCCACACACGGATTTAAATGGATGATAAAAGATGGATTGAATAAATATCCCTTGTATTTTAGAAGTCGATTTAGGATATCCACGTGAGTTACACGATTTACACAACGATTATCCTCTGGCTCCAGAACATTTACCAAGAGGTGGAGTGGAGAAATTAATCCCAAATTTAAACGACATGAAAACTATGTGGTTCATTATAAAAATGTAAAACAGTACGAAGAGATGGGATTAAAAATTACGAAAATCCATTAAGGAATTAAATGTGAGGAATCGAATTTTTTGAAAAAATATATCAAGTTGAATACTGAACTGAGGAAAAAAGCAACCAACGAGTTTGAGAAAGATTTTTGATGGCAAGATTGTTGATGACGGATACGGATAGTTTAGTGTACGAAATTGAGACGGAAGATTTTTATAAAGATATTGCTCCGGATGTAGAAGCTAAATTTGACACTGAGGACCACGAATCTGGAATTAAAACGGGAGTGAATAAAAAAGTTATAGGAATGTTTAAAGACGAAACGGGAGGGAAGATTATAGAGGAATTCGTCGGTTTGAGAGCTAAATTGTATTCGTATAAAATGTATGAGGGACCAAAAGAGAAGAAATGTAAAGCGATGAAAAGGTTTGTTGTGATAAATTATATCCATTTCGAAGATTATAAAGAGTGTCTGTTTACGGGAAAGGAACAATTGAGGACGATGAATATTTTGAGAAGCTGCTAACATGTAATGTACACGGAAGAAATGAACAAGGTCGCGTTAAGCGCTGATTATGACAAGAGACACATTTTACCGGATGGAATACACACTCTGGCGGACGGTCATTATCGTATAAACGAGCAAAATTATTAATAAAATGATGAATCTTGAAAATTTAAATTTACCGAATAAACCACTCAACAAATTCGAATTGATGGAAGCTGTTAAAGAGTTGAAAATTCCGAGTTTTCGAGGTGTATTTATGCGTAATCAACTCCCGAAACGTCCTAGGAAAAGCTAATGCGGAATATTAAATTTAGAGGATTCTGATCCAAATGACGGTATTGGATCACACAACGCTGGTGGGACGCGTTGGGTTTAAAAAAGGAAAAGACAAATGTTATTTTGATGGGTATGGGTATGATACAAATCTTAGTGCTCCCTTAGACGGAGATGATGCATCGCCAAAGGGGTTTGTGATAAAACGAGTAAACAAGCTAGCGCGAGATTACAACCTGGATAATTTAAAAGAGTCGTTGACTAACGTTGAAAAACGGGTGGAAAATTGTCTAGAGCAAAAGGTGTTGAAACAAGTAAAAACGAATATCGTAGAAAAGATAAGAGAAAATTTGGAGAAACATATCGATAAAGAAAAATTGGAAGCTGAACTGAATAAACTTAAGGAATGGGCGTTAGATGATGAAACCGTTGGAGATAAAATTACGCGAAAAATAATGAGAGATATTGAAAAGGGGGTGAACCTTCTTAAAAAAGATATATAAAAGCTGGTAGATGAGAAAGATGAAGAAACGCTAAAGACAATTATTGATAAGATGCAGGTTGACATTAGTAAAACCATCGAAAGAAGAAATGAACGGATTAAACAACTGAAATCGGATACACTAAATATTAAAAGCAAGCAATTGTCTGTTCTCTTGTTTTCGCTCAATATTAATAAAAATACCGTCATCAAAGTGCGTCAAGACTCGGAAAATCGAGGTCACTGATGGGAAAAGTAAACGATTCGAGTATTTCAAAGCCGCCTTTAATATATCACCGAACGGGTATATTAAACATGATGATGTGGTTGAGTACCCATATCGTATAGGTAGTGATTATCTGTATGGTATGGAAAACTGGCTCCTCAAATAGCCGGGTATTTACACACTCGACGTTGATTTGAAATACAAATCCGACGCTCCGGATCGATTTAAACGATTGTTTCTGGTAGTTGAAGGTAGAATGACAATAATATTTTGGGAAGACTCAGGAAAAGAGAGTGTAGCGAAAACATGGTGATTTAATATTATTTATCCAAACACTAGGATATCAATCAGCCCTTTAGCGTATAAGAAATTTACCTTTCAAGATAACGGGCACATAAAATTATATTATAAACCGTTTTAACTTTTTAAATATGGGAAAGATCTCATATTTATAAAAAATTTCGCGAGAGGTTTGGGTGGAGGTTGGGTGGGGGGAGGTTGGTTGAGGTTGAAGTTTTGACCCTTCTGGGTGAGATGTGCATTTTGCACTGAACGACCTTTGCGTAAAAATGAAAGCGCAAATTTACGAGAACAAACCACCAACATGAGTAGTAATGGGCGGTACTTTGGGTACCAGGTGTAAACTTATGGGTACCACTTCCCTCACTGTGGGCGGTACTTTTGGTGCCAATTTTCGGAAAATGGTGTGAAAATGTGTTGAAAAAAGGGATGAAATTGTGAAATTTTGGATTTTGAAATTGTTTTTTTATGGGTACCAAGAAAATGTGTTTTTTGGGTACCATGTTTTTTGAATTTGAATTTGTTTTGGACTGAATGTGTGTGCAGGACTTATTTTCAATTTGAATTTGAATTTTTAGACTTACCAGCGAAGACTGTGTGGGATTTTGGGGACTTTGTTTTTTCAATTTGTTATTTTCAAAAAGACAATTTGACACAAGACAATTTCACAAAAAGTGTGCTTTCGCAAAAACATGGTGGCCCTGAAAAGGGCCGTTGGTGGTTTTGATCAGTGTCTTATTTCTTCATGACTTTACCATAATGACCCCGACCATGGTCAGTTTTCTTTTTCTCAGGTTTCTTTGGTTCTGTGGTCTCATGTTTACGTTTTTAGAGTCTTTTTTCTCATCTGTTTTTTTTTTGGTTCTTCGCTATCCCATTTTTCAGTCACAAACTGTACAGGCACAATTAGTTTGTCTGTTTTTAACTCGATTTCACGACGGAGTTGCATGACTTGCTTTAGCTGTCTTATTTCTCCCCTGATTCCTTTGAGTTCTTGTAGCATAGCCATCTCTGTAGTCGGTGGATTAGGCTGCCCATGAGTCTGTCGATTCGACTGTACTGGGTGTACATTCCCCTGCAGATTCGGCTGGCTGTACTGTGGCTGATTGAATTGGGGTTGACTGTACTGTGGCTGACTGTACTGTGGCTGGTTAGTGCCATACACCGGTCCAACAGCATTTTGACCTATCAACTCAGACGATTCTAACGCTTCTTTCAGAATGTCGTATGGCATGTTGCATGTCTCCATGTTAAATAATAAATACTGGCTCTGCGTCTGACATTTTATACTTATTTTTGTACGAGCGCGAACATTTGTGAGAACATGTTAAATGACGTCAGGTCCATATATTCGTTCGCTAGTGTTTGTTAGTTTTTGTGTTTGTTTTTGAGTGATTAGAATGACTAGAGTGGTGTGGAGCAGTCCCTTTTATAAGATGTATGTGACCTTGAATGCGACCTTGGAAAACATATTATTAATGCGACCTTGAATGCGGCCTTGAAACCATATTATCAATGCGACCTTGAATGCAAACTTAAAACATGTTATTAATGCGACCTTGAATGCAACCTTATAGATCTCTTGACCTTGAACATAGTATCTAAAAGAGGAGTGTGAAGAACCAGTGACAGCCATGAGCCTCCAGTCAAACGAACAAAGTTGGAGCATGTACGAGAGTATTATCAAATACAGTCTCGTATGGAAAGAAAATCAAGGAAATTCAAGATGCAGTCTAGAGCGTATGATGTGACATTTCAGCCGTACTATCGTTCGTTTGAATTTACAAACGGCTGTTTCATGATATGATGAATCAACTTTATAGGACATGTCAAGTAAGATCCAATGATAGAGTTCGTGTATCCATACGACATCCTCATTTGGAATTTGGAATTCATATTCCATTTGATGTGGCATCTCGTATCAATGGAGACGTTGTATTGGATGAAATTGAACGAGTGGCACAGAGCAACCGTGAGTTTAAGATTCATGACGGAGAAGCACAGATGGAAATTACACATATTGCTATGCCCCAAAGTTCGGGGAAAAAGACATTCAAGTCGGCAAACTTACTTAACATGGTGAAATCGAAGAAAAGTGTGGTGTGTATTGACAATAGTAAGGACTCGATGTGTTTAGCTAGATCTATTGTGGTTGGTATGTGTAAAGCGAATCAAAATCAAACCCCGGAATGGAAAAAACGATGGAATTTCATACGTCGGTCTAAGAAAAATCTACAACAACATGAAGCTGAAGCCTTATTAAAACAAGTGGATATTTCATCGGATCGTGCTTGCGGTATAGAAGAATACAAGTTACAAGATTACCTCTACCCCAATTATGTCATTAAAATTCATTCACAACATTATGGAAATGAATTATTATTCAAACCACCAGCAATGACTGAAAAAAGTCGGGTGATTCATATTTTTCATCATGACAATTATTATGATGGTATAATATCGATCACAGGATTTCTTGGACGGAGTTATTATTGTGAATGGTGTGATGTGGGTTATGATCATCGTGAAGCCCATCAATGTAAAAAACATTTGCCAGTGTTATGCCCACACCCTATGCCCCGTGGAACAATCCATTCGATGTCCTGATTGTTATCGAGTATTTCGAAGTCAAACCTGTTCTGAACGTCACAAAACGAAAAGTGGGGAAACAACGTAAAATCATCTGTGAGTCTGTGTGGAATTGTAGAAAATGTGGACAAAAAGTTGCTGGAACAAAACGAAATCATATTTGCCCAGGGAAAAAGAAAAGCAAGTATTGTGAAAAAATAGTAGGACCAGATCATGAGTGTTACATTCCAACGTATGTACCACCTGATAGAAAAGGCAGGCAACCCGAAGTCCCCTTCATCTTTTTTGACTTTGAGTGTCGCTTTGATTCTGGAGAACATATACCTATACATATATATACATATATATATTTTGTGTAGCGCAACGCACCTGCGGTGAGTGTATGTGTAAGTCAGTGCAAGATCCATGTGAGTATTGTGAAGAAGTGAATGAAGCAAGACAAATGGTATTCCGTGGAGAAAACACGTTGGAACAATTCTGCACTTGGCTATTCAATCCCACCCATCGAGGATCTACAGTGATTGCTCACAATGCTCAAGGTTACGATGCCCAGTTTATTCTTAGATATTGCGTTACCCACGGGACAGCTAAACCACAACTGATTGTGAGTGGAAGTAAAATCATTCTGCTAAGAGTACATGGAATACGATTAATTGACTCACTCAGTTTCCTAAGTATGCCACTCTCAGCTTTAACTAAGACATTTGGACTGACTGAGTTAGCTAAAGGATGGTTTCCATTTTATGCCAATACCTTATCCTATCAAGATTATGTGGGACCTTACTTACCGCTACACTTTTACAAACCTGACAGTATGAAGCCAGAGCAACGTCAACATTTCTAACTTGGTACCATGAGAAAAAAGGAGATGAATTTGATTTTCAAAAAGAAATGGAAAAATACTGTAAATCGGATGTGGATATTTTAAGACGCGGTTGCGGTGAATTTCGTCAACAATTGTTAGCCAGTGATCAAATTGACCCTTTTGCGGAAGCGACCACGCTAGCCCAAGTGTGTAATAAAGCCTGGCGGAAAAATTCCATGCCACCTCATAGTTTAGCCGTGATTTCTGATGCAGGATATCCTAATAAAACTCGGTATTCCATGAAAAGCATACGTTGGTTACAAATGACTGCTGTAACTGAAGGGATTCATATTCGTCATGCCTTGAATCACAGAGGCGGAGAAGTTGAAATTGGACCGTATTATGTGGATGGGCATGGTGAAGAGACAGACACCGTGTATGAATTCATGGGATGTTGGTATCATGGGTGTCCTACCTGTTTTCCCAACCGGGGTACCATCAATCCATATACGTTGAAAAGCATGCATCACGCCTATGAAGACACACAAAAAAGACTTGAGAATTTGAAAGAACAAGGGTATCCATTAGTGGTCATGTGGGAATGTGAATATGATCAACGTTGTCAAAAAGACCCTGAATATAAGACCAGAGTGGAACGATTTTATGTGGGCCAAGACCACATTCAACCCAGGGAAGCGTTGTTCGGAGGTCGTACCAATGCCGTCCGACTGTATCATGAAGTAGAAAAAGACCAAGAGATCAAATATGTGGACATTTGTTCCCTGTATCCCTATGTCAACAAGTACATAGAGTATCCACTAGGTCATCCCGTCATTTTGAGCCAAGAGCAAATTGATCCACACCGTCTTGAGACATACAAAGGATTGATTAAATGCCGTGTTCTTGCACCACAAGATTTATATATGCCTGTCTTACCTATGCACTGTAATAACAAAATGGTATTTGCTCTCTGTCGTACCTGTGCGGAAGAGGAGATTATTGTACACATGCACTGTATGAACGGGCATTGTATGGAACGTGGACCCATATAGCATTGGCGAAAGCCATTTCTTTAGGGTATAAAGTGTTGAAAGTATATCATGTATGGCATTGGGATGAGTGGAGTACGGACGTGTATCGTCAATACATTGACAAATACTTAAAAATGAAGCAAGAGGCCAGCGGGTATCCTCCCGGCGTAGACACAGAGGAAGATAAAGTGAAGTTTAAACAAGATTATTTGGAAGCAGAGGGAATTCGCTTGAACAAGTGAAAAAAAATCCATCAAAAAGAGCTTTTGCCAAAACCATGTTGAATTGTTTATGGGGTAAAAATGCTCAAACCAACCTGTTACCGAAAACGGAGTATGTCCATGAATTGGATCGTTTCTATGAGATTCTGAATGATCCTAAAAAGTCGGTGAAATATGCCGAGTGTTTTGATCATGATGAATACGTACTGATGAATTTCACGGATGAATCGGATCGAGCTGATCCCCATTCTTCTAATCCTGTCGTGGCTTCTTTTGTGACGGCTTATGCTCTATTAGAATTATACAAAGTGCTTGAACCTCTGGGAAAAAGGGTACTCTATTTTGACACAGACAGTTGTTTGTACATTTATGACCCTCAGGAGTACAATGTACCTATTGTCTCCAGTCGTTTGGGAAAATGGACGGATGAAGTGCCTCATGGACGTATTGTGAAATATGTCGCTTTAGGTCCAAAAAACTATGGCTATGAATACGTTGAAAATGGAGAACGACATCAGGCGTGTAAAGTGAAAGGCATTACATTAGACTATAATGCAACTCAACAAGTGAATTTCAATAGTATGGTGGACTGTGTGAAAGACAGAGAACATTATTCTACCGTAGTTGAATATGCGTCCAGGATTAAACGCTATAGAGATAGAACAGTGACGAGTGAGAAACGAATCAAAACATTTCGTTCTGTGTATACCTAACGTATCATCGTCGACGATTACATGACTGTTCCTTATGGATATCTGCATGACTGACCTTGACCAGTTGTTTTTTTTGGTATGATAAAAAAACCCCTTGACCTTATTGTTTTGGACTTATATATAATGGTGTAGAAGCATACGAACACAAAACAAAAATACAAACGCAAAACAAAAAAACAAGTATGGATTGGATACCGTCACTTCCTATAGAGTTAAGACTTAAAATCTATCGTTATGTGGTAGAGGCTCACACTAAACCATGGAAGATGGAGTTAGTACATGCATGGGCGACCCATGGTGCTATTCATAGTTTACAACGCATGGACCCTGGACGGGTAGAAAGACTATTAGAGGATGTCAGTGAACGCCAGGATTTGACTGTAAGTCAGAAATTACCTATGCTACGAAAGTTCAATATAATTCAACAAAAATTGTATCGCATGATATCGACTGGATGGGTGTTTTGTATCTACGATGCCACTTTGAATGATATATCTGCATTAACGAATGCATTTCAACCTACTGACAATGTCATATGGTTTGGCATGGCTGAAGAAGACAATGGGATATCTCAACCTGGATGGCGAGTGTATTCACAATACAAACTACGCGGTATCCTGTTATTTAAGGAACCGATTCCTTTCACTTAGGTCAGATCGATTCTATCCTACCGTGCTGTGTTCTTTAAACAAAAACATCATTTACGTGAAGTAGCACAAACCATTGATGCTCTCCATGCGGATGTACCTAGGCTTATCATGAATGCGGGGAATATTCCATTAAGGAAAGACCATCGAGACGACCCCGATATGTGAGTTTATTTTACATTTTGGATTTTGAGTTGTATAGAGAGACCTTATTCAGTATTGTACTAGATGACCTTGACACGGTCAAGGACATTCACGCCTGGATTCTGAATCCGCATACGTTTGAACTATTTAAACGGATGATTCATCAGGCGATGATCAGTGCACATTTGGACTTGAAAGCTATCCATCGAAACGATTGGAACACATACGTGGTGAATAACAATAAAGTGATTCAAACCATTCAAGAATGGAACAGTTTGATATTATGAAGCATACCATGTTAAGAAAAGCATTGATTTTTGCTTTTCGCATGAAAATACCTGAAGGTCATCATAGTGTAGAATGGATTCGACAACGTTTGAGTACACCAGAACTGTTTGAAGAATTTAGAAATGGACTTCATGTGATGAATTCATTTTATAAACAGACAGTGCCACTAGACTTCAGTGAAACGGATTGGATGAACCATGTAGTGAACAAGGACGAACTCATAACTTTTCTGAGTGAATATGGACATTCAGAATGTGTGTTTGAATTTTCGGAGAAAATACTACCACCACTTCATGACTTTTGTTGTCAGTGTTGTAACTGTGTGTCAGTGTAACTATTGTATGTTTAGTGATTAGTTGTACATGATGGTTGTTGCTATTGTTGTTGTATGTAAAAAAAGTCAATAAAATACTTTTGTTTCATTCACTTGATGTTAGTTGTGATTGTCACGTCATGGAGTCCAGTTTATTGTTTAAGCATCCTTGTAATATGTTTATCTCAGGTCCTAGTGGATCTGGTAAAACACAATTTGTCAAAAAGATGTTGACTTACAAATCGGATATGTTTCAAGTGGTACCTGAGCGTATCGTATGGTGCTACAAAGAATGGCAACAGCCTATGCTCATTTACAAGAACAGGAACCCCACATTCAATTCTTACAGGGTATTCCTGAGGATGAGGAGGAGTTGGTGGAGGATACCTCCATTCCCCATTTAATTGTATTTGATGATATGCTTGGGGATAAAGATGAAGGGAAAATTAAATTATGGTTTACACGAAAAGGTCATCATCGTAATGCCAGTGTCATTTACATTACACAAACATGTTTCAACAACCGAAAGCCAGTCGTACATTGAGTTTAAATGCACATTACATGATCTTATTTCAAAACACAAGAGATAAAGGACAAATCAAAGTATTGGCGAATCAAATTCAATTGCCACACTTGTTACCCGCTTATCAAGATGCGATCTCTACACCCCATGGTTATTTAGTGATTGATTTTCACCCTCAAACACCAGACACGTATCGGTTGAGAACCGATATTTTTCATCATTGGATCACTGGAGAGGAACGTGGCCGGCGGTGTATATATAAAGGAGATATAACTTAGAGAGTCATCATAGTCATCATGGCAGACAGAAGGATCACCATAGCTCAGTCGCTAGAACATTTGAGTCAGGAACGTGATCCTGCTCAACGGGAGTAATTGTTACGATCAGGATTAAAAAAGAAATGGTCAAATGGTTTACGTTAGCTGCTAAAGTGATTTTACAAAAGAAATTGCTGTTACCTAAACAAACACAAAACTTTATGCAAAAACATCAGAATGAACTAGAGCAGTTGGGTGATGATCAAGTGGATGTGGACACCAAACGTCAACTCATATTGAAACTCCTATAAGAACGCCATTGAGAACTTCTCCCAGGACGCTAAGAAGCCGTTTGAGTTTGAGTTCTTCTAGTGGGTCAAGCAGTACCTGTTCGACCTGTGGATCAAGCAGTTTGAGTTCTTCTTCTTCTAGTGGGTCAAGCAGTACATGTTCGACCTGTGGATCCACCAGTTTGAGTTCTTCAAGCAGATCCAAAAGCAGATCCAAAAGCACATCCAGCAGATCAAGAAGCAGATCCAGAAGTGGGTCAAACAGTAAAAGTTCTACTTCGTACATCAGTTCTTCATCACCAGATACCCCTGTGACTCGATTTTCACCCTTGAAATTATCTCAATTATCAAGACAGATGGTATTGAAACATATCTTACAAAGACGTGTGAACTTAATGAGAACCCTACCGACGGGCTCAGCTTCCAAACAAGCCTTAGATGCTTTATATAAACAGTGATGTATGAAACAGCAGCATCAGTTGATATCATGGCTCCAAAGCGACCACTCCTACACAAGTACGGTCATCTGGTGTTGGGTTTAACTCAAGCCCCAGAGGGAATGAGAAAGAAGAAAGATGATACAAAAAGCACCTAAAGAAGTGATTCAATGCGTCTCCGAGTGTTGTCACAATGTTTTAAAAGGCAATGTTGCCTTATCACCTTCTCAAACTCAAAGGTTGAAGCCCAAGCGTCAACATCTCCGTACCTTAGCGGATAAAAAAGTATCGATTCAAAAAAGAAACGGGTGTTAAATCAAAAAGGAGGATTATTTCCATTATTGGCTCTCGCTCCAGTCATTGCTAAAGCTGTAGCGACAGGGGCACTCAGTGGTGGAGTGGCTCAACTCGTGAAAAAAATATGAAGAAAATTGTCCCGTTTAAAATGCTAGAAGAGATGAATCGATGGAAATCAGAACAGCGACCACGCTTACCTCCTCCCCCACAAGTCACAAAGACCTCTGATTTACAGAAACAAATGGGGGAAGTACTACAAAATGAATCCTTGTCCGAATCAGAAAAGGCACAACACTATGGACAAGTCTTACAAAAGTTTCGATTGTCACATCAAAAAGCGTGTGAACCCACCATGCCACCTCCACCAGTTCCAGCAGCACCAGCTCAAGCACCAGCTCCAGCTACCGATAGACTAACCCTAACCGATAGGATTCTTGAAAGTGTTCCCCAAACCATGCGTCGAAAAACACAACTCTTATTACACTTTCTTCAAAATCATCCCCATATGTCATGGAATGAACAAGGTGTTTTGGAATATGATGGAAAACCCATACAAGGACCCAACATTATAGATTTAGTCAATGATGTGATTCGTCAAAGAAAATGGACTAGCCCTAAAGGATGGAAACAGTTTTCTCGTGGATTAAGAGAAGTCAACGTACCACAAGAAGTGGTAGGAAATAAACGGAGATGGTCCAGGATACAACAACCCGAGTCAGACTCAGAGGAAGATGAATTTTACGATAGTTTTGTCGATCCTTCTGCGTCTTTTACTTCTTCTCCTAGGACGAAGGTTATAAAACAAGAAAAAAACTCAAATCAAACCAGAGCCTCATTGGGAACCTTACTAGAACCTTACTACTACTACTTAGACCTTATGGACCCCAAAGTAGATACCGTGTTACCGAAGATATATTATGATCCCTTCCATCCTGCTGCTTTTGGAGGGATACGCCGTCTCTATAAGACAGTGCGAGCTCATGGCATTACTTTGAATCAAGTGCGATCCTGGCTAAAAGGACAAAAGACGTATACCTTGCATAAACCTATCCGTCGGAAATTTTCAAGACGGAAAACCAAAGTGGGTGGTATCGATCATCAGTGGCAGGCGGATTTGGCGGACATGCAATCCTTGGTCAAACACTACACACCTCATCGATATCTGTTGTGTGTCATTGATGTATTTTCAAAATATGCGTGGGTCGTTCCTCTCAAGGATAAACGGGACTCACTTTGATTGAAGCGTTTCGCTCTATTCTGAAAACGAGACAACCTAAAGCGCTGCAGACGGACAAAGGTACTGAATTCAAGAATCAAAGATTTCAAGCGTTTTTAGAGAAAGAAGGTATTCACTATTTCACGACTGAAAATCCAGAAACCAAAGCCAGTGTAGTAGAACGTTTTCAACGTACTTTGAAATCCTACATGTGGAGATATTTTACCCATCATCACACACGACGGTACATTGATGTATTACCTGATCTGGTGCAAGCCTGTAATCATCGATTTCATCGAAGTATTCAAATGGCACCTGCATCCGTGAATGAACACAATGAATCTGAGGTGACCTTGACCTTGTATGGAAAAAAAGAGAAAAACAGAAATTACGAGAACTTCAACATCTTCATGTCGGAGAGATTGTGCGTATCAATAAAACCAAACGTACCTTTGATAAAGGTTATCTACCAAACTGGACGACTGAAGTGTATAGAGTGACCCATGTCAAAAGAACTTCACCTCCGACCGTCAAATTGACAGATTAGATGGAGAACCCATTCTGGGTTCGTTTTATCTCTCTGAAATACAATCTATAAAAGACGATGGTATCTATGAAATTGAATCAGTGTTGGCTCGTCGTAAGAGAAAAGTAGACGGAAAAATAAGACAAGAAATTAAAGTGCACTGGAAAGGATACCCTTCGAAATTTGACAGTTGGATTCCTGAATCCCATCTCGTTTAAATACAGTATGTCTCAGTCTGACACAGCCAGTGTGGCAGTGAGTACCTCAGTGAGCACCTCAGAGAGTACCTCAGAGCAAGTCAGACCCATTGAGCCGAAGAACAAGGTCACCTTTTTGCCCAAATTGCGGTGGTGTTTATCATTATTAACGTGTCACTCTTTAATTTGTGTTTTGAACGACCCGATCGTGAATTGTGGCTCCTGCTTTTAAGTAGTTCTCTGGGTTATATTCTACCGAATCCCTCTTTGAAATTCGATAAACCCAAACCAGCATGAGCTCGTTTTACATTACCCTGATGAGTGACTGTTTGATGGATCTGTTCCCAGACAATACCCAATGTTGTTTTCGTACCAAACTACTCAAACCCATCCATCTCAATAATCAAGACTGGGAAATTGGTTTAGTAGAAATGATTGTACCTAGTCAAGTCATTAATATTACGGAGGAAGAGCGAAATTTTTCCATTGTCACACGGGATCCTATCCTGGCCAAAACGTTTGAGGCTTTTCCCCATTACTGTCGTTTCCCCAATGATGAAAAAGGAATGCGTCTTTGTATTCCTGTAGGAACTTATGTTACACCACAACATCTGATAGAGACCCTGGATCAAGTCATTAAAGATTACCTAGGTCAACTGTTTAGAGAGAAAAACCTCCGTTTTACTGTAGGTTTCTCAGGAACAAGTAAACGTATTAAGATGGATAGTTCAAAGAACTTAGGCATTCACTTTCATCCTAGTATTTATGAAAATGCGTGGGTCTCCTCATAATGCTCCTACCATCTATTTAACCGAGAATCCAGACCCATTTCCTCACGGGGTAGACTTGAACATGGGTCATAATCATTTGTTTGTCTATTCTGACCTGGCGGCTTATACCTATTTGGGAAACATTGAAGCTCCCATTTTACGTGTGGCTCCTTTTGACCCGAGAACCAAAGCAGGGACTAATCCACATATTCATTTCGAGTTCTTGAATGTACACTACGTGCCACTGGCTAAAGCCAACTTTGACACCATCGCCATCCATATAAGGGGTGACACAGGGCAACCCATTCAGTTTATTCATGGGAAGTCTATGGTGAAGTTACATCTACGCCAACGACAATGATGCCTATATACCAAGGTCAACCTCGTCAGTATGGACAGGGGATAGGATCTATGTTCAAGAAAGCCATGAAACGTATCATGCCTTTACTGAATCCTTTCGTTCGATCTGGAGTTCGAATCCTGAAAAAAGAAGGACTCCAGCAAGGAAAGGCTGCCATGCAAGATATCATGTCAGGATCCAACCCTAAAAAAGCGATACGAAAAAGAGGAGCTAACGTATTGAAAAATGTAACCGAATCCCTGTTACGTGAAGTTACCAAAAAACCTAAGAAAAGTATAAAGGCCAAACCCATCAAGAAAAAACCTCATTCGAAACTTCATCGTCGTCGAGTGAAGCAGGCCATTGGGCGTGTCTGTCGTTTCCCCTACGATGACCGCCATGCAGGAGGGACAATGGACTGAGCATTATCCCATTTCTCCTATTGAATTCGTGATTCCTGCACAAGTAGAAAAATGGACAGATCTGAATCAATCTTATCTGTATATGAAAATCAAAATTATACAGGCGGATAATTCAGACTTGGCGAATGATAGTGAAATTGCGACCGTCAATAACTTTTTTCACAGCACGTTCAGTAGCATCGATGTGTATCTGAACAATAAACTGATCACCAGCAATGCGGACACGTATGCCTATCGTGCTTACCTAGGAAATTTACTCTCCTTCAATCCAAGTTGTAAAAGCACTCAGCTTCAAGCATTAGAATTATGGGCCGCAGACACCCCTGGTCAGATGAACACCAAAGTCCATGATGGAGATAACAAGGGTTATGTGGAAAGGCGAAATCGTGTCCATCAAAGTCGGGTAGTGGAACTATGTGGTCGACTTCATTTGGATCTGGTGATGCAAGATACATATTTACCTAATGGGATAGAAATACGTCTAAGACTGAACAAAGCATCACCCAATTTCTGTCTTATGGCTGCTGCACCCGCAAAAATCAAGTTTATGGAAGCGGGTTTCAATGTGAGAACCGTGGATTTACTCCCTGTGGTGGCCAATCAACTCAATCAATACATTGCTCAACACAACATGAAAATTCCCATCCGACGGACTGAGGTGAAAACCTTTACTATTCCTACCGGTCAACGTTCCAAGATTGAAGATCATTTATTTCAAGGTCAATTACCAAAACGACTGATCATTGGTATGGTGAGAAACGGAGATATGAATGGGGATATAGCGACCAATCCTTTTGATTTCCGTCATTTTGATCTCAATCATCTGGAGGTCAGTATTGACGGAAAAAGTATTCATAACAAACCGTTTCAACCCAATTTCGAAACGGGAGAATGTCTACGGTCCTACTTGTCACTCTATCAAGCCACAGGAGCTCTTGGACTCAATCGTTCCTTTGGATTGAGTTTGAATGATTATCAACACGGTTACACACTCTGGGAACTGGATTTGACAGCCGATCAAGGTTGCGAGGAAGGTCAACTCCATCCTATAAAAACGGGGAATCTGAGATTGGAATTTCACTTTGCCAGAGCGCTAGGTCAAGCTATTAACGTGATTGTGTATGCGGAATACGATAATCAGATTGAAATCAACCAGTTTAGAGAAGTACTTTTAGATTATTGATCAATGGAAAAAATGGAACACAAACAAGACTTTAAAATGCAATCATTGAATCTAGAAAAAATGGACATAGAAAACATGGAACCAGGACATGACTTTCAAAATGCAATTATTGGCGTATCCTTGTGATACAAGTGAACGAACTAAATCCTTGCGAGAGGGGTTGAACCACCATGTGACAGAAGCACTTCAAACGTTGATTTATGATCAAGTGCATAAAGACTGTTACGGTTGTCAAGTGAATCATCCTAGTCAAGTACAACATGTCCTGTGGTTATCCACGAACACATCAGAGTGGACAGAACTGTATATTCAAAAAGCGATTCAAGATTTGGACGTGTTCAAGGTCATGGAAAAGTGGTATCCTGAACTCGTGACCTTGACCGATAGGGAAAAAGGAGATGCCTGTCGATTATGGATTCAGTTTAAAAACGAACTCTATCAGAATCAGTCAGAACTGAATGCTTCCTGGATAAGTGTATGGGAAGAACGTGTGAATAGACATTGGCATTATGGAGACGAGTGAACTTCAATACATCTTAGATCATTCACCGATGTTATCGACATTGCATGCTCGTGTCTGTGCAAAAGATCAGTTACCTTCGGAGAATCCTCATCCTGTGAAGGCCTGTATTGTGAATACACACAATGCGAATCAACCAGGAGAACACTGGGTGGCTATTTACATCAAAGACCATACCATCGTGTACTTTGATTCTTATGGACTACCCCCTTTCGAGGAGATTCTCTCTTTTGTGAAAAAACATTCAAAAACGTATCAGTGGAATGCATTGTGTATACAAGGGAATGTTTTACCTGTGTGTGGTGTGTATTGTGTATTCGTTCTGGACTTTATTTCTCGTGGATGTGACCTGAACCAGATCCTTCTTACTCGATTCAAAGTTCTAGAGGATAGGCCAGGAGATAACGATACTTATGTGACCCGTTGGTTTGAACAATATTATGGCACTTATTATAGACAAGCTCAGTATGTGAACAAATGTGGACAAAAGTGTTTTGGACGACACAATGATAGAATAGGAGGTGAAAGACATTTGCAATATAGAATCATGAATACAAACATGATTTATTATTCACCTTAATTTGAATGTGTGATTATTTCTATGTTTTAACAAACAAAAAATTTTGTTCAAACAAAATTTAATTGTTCTATGTTGTTCTGTTTAAAAATATGTACAAAAAAATGTTCTGTTTAAAAAATATGTACAAAAAATGTTGCTTTGTTTAAAAATTGTTGATTTATAAAAACATATGGTTCAATATTGTTCTATGTTTAAAAAATGTAGTTCGTGTTGAATAAAAATATAAAAAAATGATACCACCTGTTTGTTTTACTTTGTTGGTATTAGGATTTAAGAAACACAAAACAAACACAAAAACACACAAAAAAAACAAAAAAAGCTTTCATTTCCTTCTAAGCGCTCAAGATGGATACATTGTTGAATCAGTTGGAAACGGCTAGACAATTGACGGCACGACAGGCTAGGGTATGGCGGAACATCCGTCAACTGGCTGCTAATGTGGTCAACAAGAGAGAACAAGAAGAACGGGTTATTGGTGAGTCCATGAATTGTATTGAAGTAGATCGCTATCATCAACGTGATGAAATGATTCGGATGAGACAACATTTTCTGAATCTTGAGAAACGAAACCAGAGACCCGCCAGGACAGCTAGTCCTCGGCGGCAGCAGCGACGTGAGCAACTGGCTGCTAGAGATCGGGCTCTGAATAGACACAGAGAGCGAGAAAGTAAACAACAGGCTATGGATGATATCGAGGCGAAGGAGCAGGCCGATAGGGAACGGGCGCTTGCCGAGTACGAGTCAGAACGGAGGCAGAAAGAACAAGCTGTTTGGGAGCAGAAACAGGCTGAACTTCAGACTGAAATCAGACAGCAAAGACAAGGGCTAGAAACGTATTATCAGCAAAAAGAAGAAGAAGAAGACCATTGGCAATTGATTACCACTGCCGAAAAAGCGTACTTTCAACCCTCTGTTCCAGAACAAGAATGGTACTGCGGGGACCCGACCTGCCGAGACTGCTATCCCAACCCCATGAAGGATGCAAACAAGTGGTATGCTGAACAAAACTGCCCGTGCGAGCTCTGCACCCCAAAGATACCAGCTGCTAACTAAACGGTCTGGTGACCAAAACCAACGGTCCTTGTTAGGACCAAACTGATCACACTGATCAAAACCACCAACGGCTCTTTTCAGGGCCACCATGTTTTTGCGAAAGCACACTTCTTGTGAAATTGTCTTGTGTCAAATTGTCTTTTTGAAAATAACAAATTGAAAAAACAAAGTCCCCAAAATCCCACACAGTCTTCGCTGGTAAGTCTAAAAATTCAAATTCAAATTGAAAATAAGTCCTGCACACACATTCGGTCCAAAACAAATTCAAATTAAAAAAACATGGTACCCAAAAAACACATTTTCTTGGTACCCATAAAAAAAACAATTTCAAAATCCAAAATTTCAAAATGTCATCCCCTTTTTCAACACATTTTCGCACCATTTTCCGAAAATTGGTACCCAAAGTACCGCCCACAGTGAGGGAAAGTGGTACCCATAAGTTTACACCTGGTACCCAAAGTACCGCCCATTACTACTAACATGGTCCCCTTTTGCATTTTGTACCATAAAAATGGTAGTTTGGCACAAATCTCTTATTATCTCACTACTATGGACCAGCTACACAATACTGTAACAAATTTAACTTCTTTCTTTGGATTAAGATGGTTTATGACTATGGATTCAAGTATTCTTCTTGGAATTTCCTGGAAGCTTCGCATGGAAAAGGGGCTGCTGATGAAAAAGGTGCCGCTATCAAACGTGCAGCAGTTACTATGGTGATTTTAAAAGAGTTAGACATCTCAAGCTCTGACGACTTTGGTCCAGTCTTCAACTTCCATCAAATTGTTTAAAGTTACTGAAACATCGATTGACGTCATACAGTTACTTCCTGGCTCATTGAATTCCATAACTGGCACCATGAAACTTCATCAGGTAAATTTTGATCTTATTTTCTATATTAATATATTGAATTCACCAAACACCATTACTCATATTCCAACATGAAAAAATTAAACTTATATCATTGTTGTAATAACAGCCAACCAAGAACTCAATGACTTAAAAAAAGAACTTTATCGGTGCTTTTTAGATGTTGGTATCCCATCTTATGAAATATATCACTGAGTTTTTTTTTTAAATTTCATTGTTGAGGATTTTTCAACTGAGTGCTGGAATCATACCAATGATATTTATTAAGTTCTACAAAATAATTAATGAAGTAAACATTTATATTTAATGTCTCAAATTTCTAATTGCTATAAACCTGTAAATTATATTGCAGCTGACTACTCGGAAACGAAGAGAAATTAGCTGTCGAGTGGTGTCCTGTTTTTGTATACATCCATCTGAATGTAAATGCTACCAGCCATTTAAAGTTATATTTCCTGACACACAAACTACATCAGTAAGAAATGCTAATGATAATTTTTCTGTATACGACTATACTTTTCATGATTATATTAATATTGTGTTGCTTGACTAGACGACATATAGGTGTTATTTGGGTCGGTGTTGGCACCGTCCATTCGTCCATGACATAACTATTTCACCTTAATTTCAAATTACTCGAACCTTGGTATGCATGTTCCCAGCAATGACTACATGTTGCTTAAAGACAAATTCCTGGTATTAACAATTTAACTGGCGAGCATAATAATAAATCAATGCCTGCCTCGATTTAGGCGATCAATTTTTTTCAAAATAGCTATTATTTTTTGCATGATATGAAATAGTCAAGACTGCTTTTGATATTTATGGTTGGAGTTTAACAGTTAACAGTCAAATTTACAATGCTTTCAGAGTTATTGTTCTTTATAGTGGTACAACTGCTTCGTATTGTATGTTTTGTACTTTAAATAGGCAAACAATTCTGATGTAATGAACACTAATCTACATGAAGATACCCCATTAGCGGAACAGCAGATCGAATCTGGTTCACAACACAAATTTGAGGTAAATTATTTTGACTTGATATTATGGTTAACTCAACTGAAAGGATTCTTATATTTGCATACATGTTCTCTATTTATACATTGCTGCAAATTACTCATTTAATGTATTATCATTAGTTACAGAAAGTGGTTGTTGTAGATGAAAATTTACTTGGCAAATATATGGTGGTGGAGTATGATGGGCACCCATTCTCGGGAGTCGTGGTGGATGTAGATGAAGACAACATTGAGGTGAAGGTCTGCGGTAAAGATTTAGAGTTTGACTTTTAGGTTCAGCACGATTTGATCACAACTTTAACTATCCTGTGCAGATGCTATAATTGTATAGAATCAAGAAAAATAAGATTAGGCATGATTAATATAACTTCAGAGAGCTAGTTTCTTTTAGAATTGATTTAAAATGATTTAGCAGAATCAAACCTACTAGAGCACATTAATTGTGCATTTGATACACCATAATTGAAATAATTAACTATTTGAAAAAAAAAAACTTTGAGAAGATATACCTGCACATAATAAGTTTTTTCCTTCTTTAAGGTTATGCATAGTGTTGGTCGCAATAGATACTTTTGGCCTATGATGGATGACCAATGTTGGTACCCGACAGACAAAGTTATATCACTATTGGATAAGGAGCCAGAAAATGTGACAGCTAGACACTATCAAATCCCATCGAAAATCTGGGAAATGATTGTTCAAATTGGACATTTGAAACGATATGACAGAAATTAGATATAAATATATAGAAAATGTATTTGACTATTGCCTGTTAACAACATTTTTCAGTTTTCAATAAAAACATCATTTATTTTTGCACAAGCTTCAATTTATTTTTCAGCAAAGTCCACTCTGTTACATATTGTCTTTACTGTTACATAATGTCAGCTCCATTATTGTGCATAAAATATCAAATTTGAGCCTAGATAAAACTGTTACTTGCGGAAAATTCTTATGTACGAAAAAATGATGCGCAGTCAGCATTTTAAAAGTAGTAGTTTATAAGAAAGCATTGGGAATTTCACTTAACCACTTCTTATGTGAGTAAATTGTTGAACTGTTTGAAAAAAGTGGATGTTATGATACCATATCTTAGAAATAATTTATAATAAAAGATTGGTTTCAAATGGTAACAGAATATCATAAACAGAAGAAATTATATATGAAAAAATTGTAAATGACAAAAAAATAATCATAAGTTATTTAAGAAATTTAATAGCGTAACGGAATTGACATTTCTAGCTCACAACTAGTAAAAAATCAGAAGCTACGCTTCAAGACTTGGAGAACAATTAAAGCCAAACCCATTACCACTTTCTATAACTATATACAAGATCAAATAAACTTGATGGCAAAATAAATATTATGATTGTATTAAATATTAATTACAATGTCAGTATGTACGTTAATTCTGGAATGACTCTTTAACTATTTGTCTCATAAACATACTTTTATTTACGAAAATTGGGTTATTTCTCTCTGACAGAGTGGAAAATATTGCACAAAAAGAAGCCATTACTCAATACAAGCAATGGCTTCTTTAGCGAAACAATGCTTTCAAAAGTCGTCTGCTTCAGATGTGGGAAACTGTAGTATTATGAGGCAAAGGGTTAAAACATACAACAGGCATCGACACTGAACTTCATACAGTGGTTTGACTTAAACATACAAATAAGCATGAACAAAAGAAGACCATAGTTACCAAAGAAACATTAAGAACATCTTTGGGACATCAAGCAAAAGGTCTCCTTATCAACTTGAAATATGGACAAAGATTTCCTAGACTGTACACTAACCAGTACTAACTTACCTTTCCACAAGGAGCCAAAATATTGAAAACTACTTTTAAAGCCGCTGTTACGATGAGGTGGTTGTTACATTTAAGTGATCATTTAAAGAGGCTCTACTTTACATTGGATGTTATATCAGCATGCATGTAATTATTTACTAACTTACAAGTCTGATAATCAGTGTAATTGTCCAAAACTTCATCTGTAAAATTGTTTTCAAAACATTCAATAATCAAGTTTATCTTTTCGTCAGAGATAGGACATCGATCTATTTCACCTACAAAATATAAGTCCATGTTTCAGCTGATAATACAAAGAACATAATGATACATAACAGAACTGAAACTATATACAGTAGATCACAGTTAAAGTGAATGTACTTAATGAATTCATATTGATCAGCCATCATTGCTAATCAAGACAAAGTTGAGTATCTTATTGAATTGATTAAACCATATTATAATCATATTGCAGAATGTTGTAATATTGGGATACTGAGGTGAAACACTAATGTCCAAGGTATTAAAACTTGAGATCAGTCTCAAAACTAAAATCTCATTTTTATTCTCAACATTTATCAGTCACAGTTTGTAATATGTATAAATAAACATTCTGATGTCTTAATTTGTATGTAATTATATTAAAATAATCATTAAAAAAACTTCAGAATATTGGACAAAAAATTGAGATTTGAGCTGGGGCCTACATGATTGAGTGGTTATAGTCTATGATCAGTAGTCACAAGTTCAAATCCCAATCTGGACCAGAAAAAATTCACTTGTCAGGACTTAGCTTACGAAAGGTCGGTGGTTCTACCCAGGTGTATGCCTGGAGTCTTCCTCAACCATTAACGCTGGAAAAGTCGGCTGTTGGTGTGACATTAAGCCCCAGTAAGCTTGGATCTATTTAATCATCATAAAGAAATAATTGTCCCACACTAATTACACAGAATTAAAATCATTATAAGTTCAAGTATACACAGACGTAAAGGAAATAAAAAGAATTTTGGAACAAACGTTAGAATGATTTGTCTTACATGAAGTTGAAAGAATCATAAGACATACATGTACCTTGTAACACGTATCTTGATTCCAAAATAAAACTAGACCAACAGAATTTTTTTCATAGACTTCCATGCTATGATAGTTTTGGAGAGTTTTTCTCTTGGGTTTTGTAATCTTCAACTAAATATACCATTGAAGGTCCATCATCACAGGAAAGTAATAAGAAAATAAAGATGAATCGTAGACAACACAAGAGTTAAGGAGTCAAAAGAGCCTAAAGTGTAACCCTGACAACCTCAGAATTTCAATCCAGAGGGAATTTCTTGATGGAACAGGCCAAAAAGGCTATACACAGAATACAGGCTGACCTTAAACAACCTTGTTTAACATACAAGCTGTGGCAACAACTTTCTAAACCATAAATCTGACAGCTTTCATTACATGCTGTTGAAGAAAGTCTGGTCTCTTTGAATAACGACCAGAACGATGTCATCTGGGGGAACAAAAACAACAGGGTTACATGATTCTATTCCACAATGTTAAGTTGCCCCTGTATTTGATATTAGTAATCATGCTTTTGTCTCAGAACAATATCATCATTGGGTTTCAAGTAAAAAGATGGCTATTCTAGTTCTTTTTTTGAACAAACTGTATGGACACTTGGCCTCAACCAGTCTTTATTCCTTGTGACTTGTTTCAACAAGTCTGTCTGGACTTGCACCCAAAAATGAAATTTTGGGATTCACAAAAAGCCCAATTGGGGAATCAGTCACTTTCTTCAGATGGGCATACTTGGCAAATGCAATATTTTCATATTGTATACCATGTTTGACACTTCTAGTAGTGAACTGGATTTGCTTCCTTTTGAAAGTAAGGTATGCGTCAGTACATTCCTTCATTCTACAAAATGTTCCGAAGTTTGATGCAGTTATTCTAAACCATTTAGCATTTTTACTTTGCATCCTGGTTTGCTTTCTATATCACTACATGATTTTATGTCTGATTTACGTCTAATTCTCTGGAAGAACATTTTCTGTTGTTCACATATATCCGGGCTTTGGAATTCAAAGGCTGTTTACTTCATTTCTTCAATCAATAAATTGTTTAGATGGTCAGCACAAATCTGAACACAATTTAAAACTGGCTCAAAATTGTTCTTCCATATAGTTTCAAGCACTTGTAATTTTATGTCGCTTGAATTATACAATTTCACCAGTTTTTGAAACTGAGGATTGGACACAACATTTGCAAAATGTGGTGCAAGAGTGTGTTGTTTCACTGAGGAACACAGGTCTCTTTTCGACACTTTAAAAGGATTTCACAAAATTGATCTCACTAAACAATAGTTGCTCATCTGATCCTAGTTTCCTTACAAGCCACATTTGTAGTTTATCAGTGCAGGTTTGCACATCAGGTATATTCTCAACTCCTTTGCGGTAAAGGTCAATAATAAAATAAACCACTGCCACAGCATGTTTACACTAGCCATCCCAGCTGGGCAAGTACATGTTAGTACCTCCATTCTTCAAACACAGATGGGTATGGTAGTCTTTGTCTTTCATAGACGGCACTGCCACCCCTTTAAAATAAACATACTTCCCAGTCTCACACTGGGTACAGCTTAATTTAATAACTTTGTCTTCACGAAACAGATTGTACCCTTCTTTACAGTGCCAAGATATTTGATACAGATCTTTCATCAAGGATCCTTTCATCAATGTCAGTTATCAAGAACTTCTGGTCCCAACCTTTACTCAGTGCAATTCTTCCTTGGAAAACCAGAAGACCTGAAATTAAATAAAAGATATATTTAACATAATAATGTAAGTAGAGGAGAATTGCGGGTTCTGGCTCAACCATATCCGTGGTTAAAATCGACATTTTAGCCATATCCGTGGTTAAACTTGATATTCCGTGCGCAAAAAAAAAAAACGATATTCCGTGCGCAATTCAATATCTTTTACATTAGTGGGATCCCGCGGGTGGGGTTTTCCATTCGATCTATTTATAGCCCACTCGGGCCGACGGAGTCGTTAGCGATCGATCCAACTGGATATGAAAAATTGATTATGGAAATTTGGTTTAAAGAAAATATTGACTATATAAAAATGTCAACTGTAAAAGAATTTAAGAAAAAAATAAAGGAAAAAGAGAGAGAATTAGAGGAATTGAGGGAAAAATAAAGGAAAAAGAGAGAGAATTAGAGGAATTGAAGGAATTAATGAGGCGAGAAACGATGATAAAAATGGGGGAAAAATATCTGTGCAAAATTTGCTTCGATCAAGGAATTTCGCAAATGTTCATGCCCTGTCAACACCTAGTTTGCGAAACGAATTTAAAACGGTGGGTCCAAAATGTCCCTTTTGTCGAAAGAAAATTCGGGAGACCCTCTCGATGCCTGGTTTTTTATAACGCGTTTATCTGTTAGTTATCGATTCAGCTATTAAATGACGCGGGATAACCTAACCATTTTACTAGCGATTTATTTCCTTTACGGCGTAGTATTTTTTCGATTCTAAAGATGTCTTTGGTAGTTTTTTGTAGTTCTTCTTTGTAAAATGTGCCTTGTATTTCATCTCCGTTATAGTCCGCTATTTTATACGTAACCGGTGTAGTATTTTGTACGCCTGATATAGTAAAGATTTCTTCGGTCCATTTAGGCGTATAGCCTTTTGTCAAACGTTTTCTTTTTCTTCACGATCCTTACTTTATCACCTACCGAAAATTTCGGATTAAAATATTTTATTTCGTAATGATCCGGGTAAAGATTTCTCCAAACCTCAATTTCGTTTTTCTTCTCGCTCGCTTCAACGGGTGTCATTTTGGTTGACGAGTGTCTCGTATTATTATATCGATTAACCAGATCATCCAACACATCGATATACACTCTAGTGGAATTGGCCGAAAAATATTTCCACATTTTTTCTTTCTTCGTTCTATTCCATCTCTCTACAATACTGGATTTTTCTTCGTTTTCGGTGGAATATAATTCTGCTAAACTCTGTACATCCTTATTATAAAATTCTTTGCCTTTATCGAACCTTTTTGATGAATTTGTATTTCATTGTTCCGCACACTTCACATTTCCCCCGTTTCATAGGTCTATTATTTTTCGAAACAATATCCTCGATATTGAGAGTTTCCGTAATTTTTTCACATTTGACGCAATACAAATTTTTTAAATAGGAATATAAAAATGGACATTACGGATCTATCTTGGAATAAAACGACCAAGCGAAATAATCATTCCCTTTTACCTAAAAGCGTTAGGGGTTGATCGTTGGAAAATCTGGTTGTGGTAAAACTACCCTCTTACTCAATCTCTTACTTAAGCCAAGGTGGTTAGATTATGATAAACTGATGGTTTTCGGAAAGAGTTTATTTCAGCCCGAGTATCGTATTTTAAATGAAGCTTTTAAAGAGAAATTACCCAAAGATAAAATACTTCGGCTTTTTGAAATGCGCGAAGAAATTGCGAATGCGGACGTTTCGCCGAACCACGTCATTGAAGCTTGGGCGCGAGACTTGTCAACACGAAACAAGTTGAGATCGGATTTAGAATGCAATTTTTATGAATCTGCCAAAGATGTGCCCGATCCCAGGGAATTAACTTCCACGGATAAAAATTTAATGATATTCGACGATTTACTTTTAGAAAAACAAAATAAATGCGAGTGTTACTATATTCGCGGTAGGCATATCAACGTCGATTGTTTTTATCTTTCGCAAAACTATTTCAAACTGCCTCGCCAGACGATACGGGAAAACGCGAATTTTATTTGTTTATTTCCGCAGGATCTCAAAAACATAAACCATATTTATAACGACCACGTTAGCCAAGATATGACGAAGGAAGAATTTAGACGATTGTGTAAAACTGCCTGGGAAAAACCATTTAGTTTTGTCGTAATCGATTTAACGTCTAAAAAAATAACGGTAAATATAGAATCGGGTTTGACGAATTTTTTATCGTTTAAAAAAATATTATATATATAAAATGCCAGTTAATAAATTTGGACAAATGTCAAAACCTCTCGTTTCGGATTCCGGCGCGAGAAACTTGCCCGGAGACTTTGCCCGTTTATCTTACATAAATAATAATTTCTAAAAAAGAGGGGAAATCGACATGTTTGGGAAAAAGATTACTAATCTCGGTATGCCTTCTGACGGGAATGATGCGACGCCCAAGTCGTTTGTGATAAGGCGAGTAAACAAGATAGCGAAGGATTACGATTTAGATGAATTGAAAATTGATGGATTATCTCGAAGAGTTTGTAGATGTTAACAAACGTGAATTGAAAGAGCTAAAAGAGTCATTTAAGGATGCTGAAGATAAAATTAAAGGGAATTTAAGGGGTGATATAGAAAAAGAGGTGAAAAGTCTTCAAGATCAGGTGGAAGAGCAAGTGAAAAAGTTTGTAGATTAGAAGGAGTTGGAGCAGGCAAAGTTGGATATTGGTAAAACATTCGTAGAAAAGATAAGAGAACATTTGGGGAAATATGTCGATAAAGAAAAATTGGAAGCCGAAATAGATAAACTTGAGAAGGAATGGGCGTTGGATAATAAAACCGTCGGAGAAAAAAATACGCGAAAAATAATGAGTGATATTGAAAAGGGGGTGAATATTCTTAAAAAAGATTTGGAAAAGCTGGTAGATGAGAAAGACGAGGATACGCTACAGATAATTATCGATAGGATGCACGCCGATATCGGCGAAGTTATTGCGGGAAGAAACGAGAAAATTAGACAACCAGAATCCGTTATACAAGATTTTAAAGCAACCAATCTCTTGTTTTCGCTCAATATTGATAAAAATACCATTATCAAAGTGCGTCAAGGCGATGCGAATCTCGTTCACATCACCAATTGGAAAAGCAAACGATTCAAATATTTCACGGAACCCTTTGTCAAGAAGCCGAACCAGAAGATCACTTATGAAGATGTAGTTGAATATCCCCATCACATAGGCGATCAATATCTGTACGGCGCGGAACACTGGCTTCTCAAAATGTCAGGCGTTTACACGATCGATATCGATTTGGAATACACGATAAAACCGAAAAACGAATTTTTCATTTAGATATCGGAGGTGGAAGAACAAAAATATCTTGGGAAAAAGGAGACGGGGTTAAGGAAGCGTGGTCATTTAATATTAATGAACCAGACACCAGGATATCGCTCAATCCTTTGGCGTATAAGATATTTAATTTTTCTAAAGGACGCATAAGCCTGTATTATAAACCGTAGGTGGATCCACTGCGACGAGCCGACTTTGGGCCCAAAGGGCCCCTGACTTTGTCGGTTGTCGGGCCGTAGGCAAGTCGTAGTAGGCCTTATAAACCCAGTTAGATTATATTATTCTCGGATAATATAATCTTTGACTCAGTTTTCTACTTTAATTGCGTATTTGTTATCCCATACCCTTCCGTCGTAAAAAGTTATAATTCTCGAGGATTTATCTATAAATCTAGCCGCTTTGTAAATGGAAGGAAACGTAAATTCTTTGTTCGTATTATAATCTTTTAACACAACGCGCTTCGGATTCGTTCTTATCTTTTTACGAAAATTAAGATTTATATTCTCGGGTAATAATCCCTCTTTTTCCAACGCTTTCATTACTAGCTCCTTATTTTTGTGCGAGTGCCCTTCGATTTTTTTTCGCGCACAATCTTTCTCAAATCCGTTAAAGTTGTCATTTTATTTATAGAAAAATTTCTTTAAATAATTTTTTTAAATAATTTTTTTTATATTCGTCGTCGGTTGAATCTTCTTCGTTTTCGGAAAAAATGGATTTTGGCTTGTTGTATTTATAGTGAACCAACGCTTCCGTCAATTTCGTCGTCCGGTCTGTCGTCTTTTTGTTTGAATATCACGATATCTTCTTTGTCTATTTTTTTAATCCCGTTCTTGCGGGCTATGTCATATACGCGGTCTTTAATTTGTTCCGTCATTTTATAAAATGTTTCATCTTTTTTCGTTTCGGGTTGAGAAGATAGGTCCAACGTATAACCCATATCTCCGTGTTTAATCAATCCGAACGAAAACATCGGAGCAGTTTTGATAATTAAATCTTCCATTTCTCCGTTCGGGTATTTATATTTCAAGAAGAGCCGACATTTCGCGGGTTTTGTGAAAGATTTCAAATTTCCGGCAATAAGCCTTTCTGGTTCGAACGTATCTGCGGTAATATAATTTGTCATTTTTATATAAAATATAATTCTTTAAGTCAATTTTATATTTTTCAAAAATATGGATCTAACCATAAACTACGCTCATCTTGTTTCCGTCGGATTGAAAGGTGAGCAGTTTGTCGCTTACTACGACGGCGAAAGCTTCCGTTCCCGCTGTTACGTTATTACCAAACTGCATTTTAACCTGGATATCGGTGATCGAATTTTTCATTCTCTCCCTCTGCTTGCTTACGTCAAACACGAACAAGGGGAAAAAGACTTGTAATCTGTTGCGCTTATGTTGGGAATAGATATTAATTCGTCCATACCGTAAAATTTCGACTTGAATGCCGCCGCATCTCCGTAAGCGCGACTAAACTGGTTCTTAGTAAAATCGAGTTGATAGTCAACATCGAGATATCTGACAGAATTGAGCATACTATGCATATTCTTTAGATTTTCGTGATCGAAGAGGGCCGGGTTCGCTTCCTGGTTGTTAGGTTTTTCAGTTTGAAAACCTATGATAATCCAACGAGGTTTTTCCGGGCTCGACTTAACCGCTAGTCGCCACGAAAAACTGGTAGATTGGGCCACAGTGATAGAGTCGCATTGTCTCATTCTATAACCTACGGGAAGAGCGGCTTTTTCTTCTATCGTCTTGAACAGTTGAAACTTTTCGGCATCCGCGGGAAGCACGTGCGGTATGAACCAAGACACCTTGTCAAGGTTAACTTGGCCGGCATTCGCCGCATTGGCTCTAAAGATCGCGTCGTCGTCCAATTTCCGCGTTAGAGTTAGGATTTGTTTCATGCCGTACAGAATTTTATCGTAATCTTCGCAAAATCCGAAAATGTGTTTAACGGAACTATAAAACTAAACGTGCCATTTGGATTTGGTTCATGAATTAGATATTCTTTACGAACGTTAAATCCGGTATTCAGGTCTTTATCAGCGGTGGGACACGTATCTTTGTACCAGAGTTGATTTAAACCCTGAGATTTGGAGAAATCGTCCGGATATTTCAACAATCCCAACATCGTGCTAGATTGGCCCGGATGAAAGACGGATTCGATCTCTTGACCGGAAAGTTGATATTTTATATTGCTGAAAAGATACATGAGACCGTTATTCGTTAGCGCAACGTTGTCGGCATCCTTGTAATCCGTTCCATCGTCTTTCGTTAATCTTCCTTCGAACAGCAAATAACTTTCACTCGGATGGGTAAATAAATCCTGGGTTTCTATATTGATTCGAATTTCTCCGGGATTATTTAGATGCGTACCCGTAATAGGTTCGTATTCGTGATATTCGTATTTTTCGACGCTCTCATCCGTCGTGGGAGATTCGGTAATTCTTAATATCTTCTCCATTTTTTATATATTACAATATTTTTTTTAAATCGGACAAAGTCGGCTCGTCGGGCTCAAAGAGCAACCGGTTCATTTAATTTCTTGACTAAATCTTGAATAGCTATGACTTTGTCGGCACTAACTTTGTCGGGGGTCCTTTGGGCCCACCCGCCCGCGTCAATTAGTGAACTGAGAGACCTAGCGGGCTCGTTGGCCACATTTGTGGCCGCTTTGCTGGCCGCATATTTTTGTAGAATTGATTGTGACTTTGGTGTTAGTTTCTTCTCAAGCTTATTCACTAGCTTCTGACCTGCGACATCTAAGACCTTCTTGGCCATATTTGTGGCCGCTTTGCTGGCCGCGGATTTCCCAGCTTCTAAAGCCGCTTTGCTGGCCGCCTTGCTAAACACATTGCCGACCAAGCCGGTCAAAGTGTCAAATATGACGCTGCCTCCATAAACGTATTGTCTTTTAAATCCACGATTCGTAATTATCATCATCTTTTTATATAAGATTTTTAATTTTTTTAAATAATGTCTTGTTTACATTCGGTTTTAACACATTTTGTCTCTTGAGTTCATTGGCGATAGAAATCAACTCGTTTCTAACGCCCGTGTTACGCTTTTTTACTCTCCATTAACAAGTCTAGTCTTTCGATTAATGCGTTGGGGTCAAAGAACCCCGACAAGCCGACTCCGTCGGGCCGCAGGCAAGTCGGTTGGGATCGTAAAACGTTCCGCGCCCTTCGTAAATTTGTCGATTTTTCCAAATTGGTTTTATAATATTTTTCCATTTATACGACCCGCTGGACTTTGGATATTTAGATGTAGGATCATTATTTCCGTAAATGGCATTCGTTTTGAACAACAGCTCGCCGTAATTATCCATCTCATCTCTGGCGGCTTCGCTAACGAATGGCGTCTTACTCATGATGAGCTCCCATAATCCAGCGTTCCTTCGTATTCTTTGCCACCCATGGTTATATTATTACCTTCGATTTTGATGTGTGTATTGCCCATATAAAAATTGCCGTCCGCCTTCATATATATCCCAAACGTTTTATCAGCCTCGCCACTCTCAACTTTTTTATATATTCGGGCACGATTGGTCCAAAAGACAGCATATCAGTCTTCAGGTCCTCTTCTTCCACCGGTCTCGGCCCGGAATGGCCGCGATAGCGGGCGCGATTTCTTTTAGTTCTTCCTTTATTTCTTCGGCGGCCCTCTTTTGAGCGGTCGTAATTTCTTTGGCGGCGCTCTTTTGCGCTCTCGTAACGGGCTCGAAAAATTTCCCGATGTCCTCCAGAAATTCTCGCTCGCCGGATCTTTCCTTAAGTTGTCTGTCTTGAATTCTTTTCTTCATTTCGAGAAACTTTTTTACCATTATATCCCTTTTCTCGGGATCCGTAATCTTTAGGAACGACATCTTTTCTAATTGATTAGAGTTTTTTTTAAGACACAAAAATTATCACAAGTTTTGGACCCAGTTCCTAACACAGTTTTGGACCCAGTTCCTAACACAGTTTTCAACACGTTTTGGTTCGCGGAACTCTATATCGGCTTGTGTCCTACTCGTCTTGCGTATCTCTTCCTTCATTTTATAATACTTGTCCAATTCCCAATAAATGAGCTGAAAATCTTCGTCGGAAATTTTACTGTCATCAAGCGCCCTCGAAATCAAAGACGAAATTGTATTTAATTTCGTCGAAGCTAGGATTTTTATTTTTTCGTGTTTTTCGGCTTTGGTAGAAAATCTTCCACCGAGATATTTTCCCACGGCGCTTAAAGCACCGAGACCCGCCGCGACGCTACCCATGAGGACGGCTTCTGGAACCGCGACAATCGTAGACAAGAGGACCGCTCCTCCGGTCGCCAAACCGATCGAAGCTAAACTAAAGATCATCTCCGCAGCATCGGCAACTTTGCGAATACGTTTGTATTTTTTACTCAACGTCGCGCGTTGCGCCTCCTCTTGGGCAAATGTTGCTTGAATTTCTGATTGAGATTCTGCCATTTTTTTAATACATACGTATTTTTATAATTTAAAACAACAATCCCAAGATCGGAATATTTTTAAACGGGCTGTTTGGTCCTAAAAGTATTCCCTTTCCAACTGTGTAAAGTCCACCTTCTTTTTCAGATATAAATCAGAACCGACTGACTTTAACCCAGAACCGGGTGATGGTCTTAGATAAAGTCCTTCGCCATCAGTTTCTAATTTACAAACGCGACCTCCTTTTTTAAGGAACAACCCGTCGCCGATAGCTTTTTGAGCGGCCGAACTAGCTAATCCTGATAACGCGCCCACACCGAGAGCCGGTAATATAGTGCTCGTTAACACGGGCAAAGCTCTCGCGGCCAAGCCGGCTAACGCGCCGAGAAAACCGCCTTCAACTTTCGTATTATGGGTTAGCTGAATCTTACTTAGTTTGAGCGTTACTCCTACTTCATTTCGTATGGCTCGTTTTATTTTATTGGCTTGCGTCTCAGTAATCGCGATAATATCCACTCCTTTAAGATCATTATTATCTAAATGTATACTCGTAGCAGTGCCATTTCGTACGGCTCGTTTTATTTTATCTTTCTGGCCTTCAGAAATATTAACTTTTACATTCACGTAACTCATTTTTATAATAATACGATTTTTTTAAATCTCACTAATATGAAATCTAATCGTCACATTTTCTGCTCTCAAGTTAAGTAGAACACCATTTTGATCCGTAAGTTTCGTTTAGAGGCTATGTATCGTATCCATCCATGTATCGACTATTTTATAACCCGGAGTCACGTTGGGGAAAAACTGTAGATCGTATTTTGTGAAGAGCCATTTACGTAACTGCCCGAAATAATATCTATATCAACGAATATACTGTTTATGCTTTGAATATCAACCATGTTTCCGGATTCACGAATCCCGGACAGATATCTGTTACGATTAAAACCCAATACCTTCCCCACGGATTTTGAATGACTGAAATCGACAACGAAATTGTCTCTTATCTCTACTCTGGATTTGAGAGAATTGGGATTTGCCGAAATAGTTACGTAAAAATCTTCGGATACTTGGTCAAAATGACCGTTCGTTCTCATCTGTTCTTGTACGAATTTATTGATATCGGTTATGTCGTAACTTCCCTCGGGTATCGCAAATGCCCACCAGTTTGCGCCATTATCAGTGGAATATTCAAAATGATTGTTCTCGCCCGTAATATGTAGAAAAGAATATTACGTCTCCAGATTAACGAACGCAGTTTCATACTTTTTCGTTTTATCGAGTTGTATCGACGGATTAAACCTAGTTTTAATCTGGGTCTTATTATCAGATACTACAATCTGAAACGAACTTTTAGGTCCGGTATTTTAGCTATCGTTTCTTACAGTTCTTGTTGCATTTTTATATGTCGTATTTTTTTTTAAAACGTATAAACATAAATGACCTCATATTACGGTTCCACTCGATTGAAATTATTCCGCGTTATAAAAATTGTCGGTTTTAAATAGTTTTCTAATTCCGTGGGAGGTTGTATTCCGTAACTATCGAAATAAAATTTATCAATTCCGTTTTTGCACCAACAAACCCAATGCGTGCCTCCGGCGTCCGAAGATCCTATTTCGTTGTTCAGATTCGTGTCATCCAAATTTAATATACCGCACTCATTTTTAAACGGTCGTTTCGGGAGTTGATCGCGCATAAATACGCCTCTGAAATTGGGTATTTCTAATTCATTAACCGCGTCCATCAATTCGAAATTGTTAAGCGGTTTATTAGGTAAATCACTTTCCCAACTGAGATTACTTTCATATTCTTTTTTAATGGTAAACTATTTTTTAAGCGCATGATGACCAATGGCCAACGTGTGAACCCCGTCCGATAAAATGATCCTTTTGTCGTCTTCACAACACAGCGCGACTTTATTAACTTCCTCCGTATACATTTCGTGGTCGTGGCTTCTCAAAACATTCATTGTTCTCAATTGTTCTTGACCCGTAAACAAGCAATCTTTGTAATCTCCGAGCGAGATACTCTTTTTAACGACGGATTTTTTTACCCCCTTGCATTTTTTCTCTTCTTTTCCTTCGTACATTTCAAACGCATATAATTTGGCTCTAAGCCCGACAAATTCTTTAATAATTTCTCCGCCGCATTCGTCTTTCATCATTCCGATTACTTTCTTATTCACTCCCACTTCAATTCCAGATGGGTGGTCCCTCGAAAAATTACTAGTATCAAATTTATCCCTCACATCTCCGGAAATGTCTTTATAAAAATCTTCCGTTTCGATCTCATACATCACACCGTAAACAAGAGTTTGGCCTTCGGCCGCTGTGAACTAGCTTTATTTTTATATTTCAGTTTGACGTAATTGTAGTGAAAATCGTACATTAACGTTTTACTAGAATACACATACCGAGATAAACCGGCTTATCGAATTTTAAATGGGTCTTTTTCATATGAGTCGATATTAGATTCTCATCAAAGATCGTTCTCCAGTTATAGCTCGGTTTTGCCACCATTTTTTCCGCAATCACGATATTATAAACTAATCTTATATCCATCTAATATTTTCCATCGTTTTTCCAAAAACGCTATTATTCATAAGTTTAAAGACATCCTTCTCAAATTCGTTCGTCGCCTTAGTCCTGAGGTTCGTATTGAGTTCGATGTATCGTTTTAACCAAGCGCTTTCTTGAAATTTAATCCCTCTATGAATTTTCTTAATTTTTAACCTCAAACTCTGATACTGTTTTCAGCTTTCGTAATGAACCACGTATTTTTCCTTATCGTATAAATTCGGGATTAATTTGTCCACTTTACCTACCGTTAAATGTTCAGGTGCTAGAGGATAATCGTTGTGTAAATCGTGAAGTTCTTTCGGATACTCCAAGTCAACTTCGAGAATACAGGAATGGTTTTTCCAGGCGGTCAATTCTTCTTCAGTCATCCACTTAAATTTGTGAGTGGGAAGAGGTTTACTCATCGCCCATCCGTATAAATTATTCGCATCTGAATCAGTTATATACTTTGAAGGTTCGTTAGGGTTATATTTTTGTCCCATATATTTATTATTCGCTTTCCCGTATCTAGTTGAAACCATAGATACGCCTCCCCGGGTACCTTTTTCTATCATAAGCCACATGTCGGGATCCGTTGATAATTCCAGATTTAATTTCGTAATGTTCAAAGCGGCGTCCCAACTAATCCCGGGGTCATGTAATACCAAGCCGAATCTAATCCGTAATATTTATGACAAACTTCTTTAAAGTTTTCGAAAATATCGGCCAATAACAAAACGTCCTCTTTATTATACAAATCGTGATAATCTCTTAGCGTTTTCATGTTCTTTCCATACTGTTTGCGCGTGCGCGTATTTTTCGTCGGTAATATCCTCGCCATTAAGACTCGAGTAGAACGTTTCTTTCGACGGAAGTCTCTTTTCATTTAACCTTTCAGGAGAATCCATATATTCGTACGGGTATACGCCTTTCTTTAAAACAAAATCTCGTTGTTTTCCTTCATAATACTCGGACACATTCGTGCATTGGTCCTCGGTTAAGTTACTCGAAAGTTTATCTTAACTGGAAGCCACGAATTTAAAACTATCTGTCAGAATAGGAACTTTTGGACATAAACAGACGCGCACTTAGAGCAATTATTCATGTCAGATACACACATTAATTTTGATGAACAAAGCACCACATGAAACATAATTACTCTTATCATACACACCACTTTCCATGGCTGACATTGCTATCTTAGAATCTATCATTGTAAACGATATAGTCCAGTTTATCACCAATTAGTTTTCCAGGTGTAAAGTCAATGACAAAAATGTGCCGATTAATAGTTTCCATACGCCGTAATTATCAACAAATTCTTTCTAATTAATATCCACACAAAGGGTTTCTCAGAGCTTGTTAACATCTTGAGGGGAACAGACGTAGATTTACACCAATAGTTTGTTTTGTAAAACAGGAGATTTAACTAACTGGGGTAAATATATATATTTGATATTACAGTTATTTTTTATTATACGAAAGACAAATAATAAGAATTATTGTTTTTAAGTGCGGAGCTTTACTTACAATAGTTAACTATTAAATGTGTAATTACTGGAAATGTTTAACTACTTAATATGTATTTAATTGTGTTTGTTAACAGTTGATTTGTAATATCAATGTATAGTCACTTTTTCATGAGTGTGATCTGTATTATCATTTTACCAGTGAACGTTGATACTGATATATGATAGTATAATCAATTAATTCATTTTTATAGATCCCAGTTCGGGATATGAGATAGAAGGGAGAAACGTCCTGGGATTGAAGTTACTAGAAGTTAGAGAAATAGATTAAAGTGGAAGAGGAAACGCTTATACCGAATTCGATACCCAAAGATACAAAATTATTACTTTATTCATACAACGGATTGAAACCTATGTGAGACGTTTAATGTTAAATGTTTTAAGTGTCTTATTGATGATTGTTCTCCGTCAACACATGTGTGGACATATATATGCATTGAGAATAATTAGTTTAAAGCTTAGATAAATATTTTTTTATAAATCTTGTAATAGTCTACATGGACATTCTGTATTTGTATTAGAACGCGGAAATGCTGATGGGAACTATTTGTGGATATTAAATAGTATTGAAGAAGCAAAACTGAATCGGACACGTACGTAACTGTTACAACATTGGTTGACACCTATTTTGCATATTTGTTCATTGTTTTATGTTCTACGTATATGTCGTAATACTAAGTCAACTCGACACAATTTCATAAGGGTTTCATTGGTATCATTCGTGTTTAATAAGGTTATTCATTAGGCGTGTGTAAAGGGATTATAAGTTTAAGCCAGCCTGAGAACCGTCTTGCGTGCATTTCATATCATTAGGTCACCAACAACACACACACTTAAACACTTTATATCCAACTTTCAAGCAGGTACACACCATGACACATAACGACATCTGTCACCTCGTCAAGGAGACCTATTCAAATTATCAAGACTAAACCACTTCTTGACACTATCGATAAATCTAATTTGATGCGTTATCGGTTTTCTACGCTCTCTTCTTCAGTATAGGAACCGACTTGAATTACTTTCGTAAAACTAATGTAATCTTCTTCGGTCTTGGCAATGCATTCGATGTTTCCTTCGCTTTTCCGAAGTTCTTTATAAATAGATGACTGTCATACCCAGCCAAATTGTGAAACACTACCGGGATGAAGTTCGGTTTCCGGTACAAGAAATTACATTTATTGTGCGCCGCTCCTCTATATTTCCTGGTGAAATGACAATGATCGCGGACCTTTCGGTCATTCGTCGTATTACCAAAGCCGCCGTCACAGATCCAACACTTTGTGGCTCGTTCGAAATCCGCCCGTTCCTTTTGACCAAATATCATCTTTTTAGGAGGAATATCACAAATCTCTTTCAATCTTTTCCCAACATTTCTACAAATTTCTGCGCTACATTTTCGTTTTCGCTGGTAGCAGTGACGGTGACTGGAGCTTTCTTGTACACGCTGTCGTCAAAACATTTAATATAGTAACAAAAGCTCGACGGGACGTGTTTCTGATATTGTTTAGTATGACTCTCGTCCGAATTTTCTTTACAAGTATCGATAGGTTTAAGAAAACTTTCAAAGTCGGCATATACTATAAATGGGACTTTCATCGACCTATTACGATTTTTTAAATTCGATAAATGAGTCTTCTTTCGGCATATCTATCCTAACACATTCGTTCGAATAACAATATTCCGCGTGTTTGTCTAGCGCCTCTCGCGAAATAAATGAATTTAAACAGTTGCGACAAAAATAACGTTTCCCCTTATTCTTCGAAATCTGCGAAGACAATAATTTACTTAAATCTTTTATAATACAGTAATGTTGTTTTTCTTCGTTGGAAATCAACAAAAGATGCTACGCTGTGTTCACTATTTAAATGTTTGCTCATTCTAAGAGGATAAATATTCCTATCATATCCAAACACATAAACGGCGATACCCGGATTCTGTTTTTCGAACTTATCTATATTTTTCAACTTAACCGGGCATTTTATGTCTTTCATATTTAATTCGCCTAATTTACTTTTTAGTTGCGTGTCTATTCGTTCGGCATTTGCTTGTGCCGGATAAAGCGCTCGTAATACGCACCATAGGAAACATTTGTCGTCTTTATTTTTCATATTAATAATCGCTTTCTTGTTCGCTAATTTTTCGGGTAATTCAATGTAACAACTTCCTCTCAGCGAATTATAAACGACCGTATGAATCTCGAGAGAAATAATCGAACTAAAATTCCAACCGCTACCCATATTTTGATATATTGCCATCGATTCCACGATTTTATCTATCATATTATCGTACAATTCATCTACATCGGTTCCCCCGAGAATGATCTCAATATCAGATTGAAAATCTGCGGGTTTAATTACGCTTTCCCCGCTACTAATGTTTACTTTCTCCGTATTACATTTAAGAATTAAGTTAACCTTAGTTCGTGTCTTTTCTCCAAAATGTTAATTACGGTTTGTCGAACCGCGTTGGAAAACGATCGCGGGTCATATCTTCTTCTCCCTTCTATAGTATGCACGGTCGTAAATTTCTTCAAAGCGGATCTACTTTCTTTTAATTCGAATGGCGGATCTCGTCTTGACGGATATTGCTTGAATAACACTGCCACAACACTTTTTAAAGCTGTAAGACGAAGTTTTTCCGGAGCAGCTCTCACAACAGATGGTGTCGCTTCCACAAGCCATTTCCCCCATTCGATTACTTTTTTACCGATCTTCTCACCACATTTCCTACGTTTCGCGACGCGGTTGTAACCATTCTCGGGATAAGAGTCGACCCGTTTCGCTATCGAGTATGTTAGAGGCAGACAAGTCTGAAACGGATGGTGTTGGTGGGGAAATTCCTCTTATTAAAGGTGGTGAAGCTGTGGGAACGCTGGGAGTTACGGACGCGGACATAAAGGCTCGTGCTACCTCTTGTACCCGTTGTCGAACTCTTTGTGCTGAAGAAATTTTTGGTGTTCGCCTAGCTTCATTCATCCCTCCAACCGAACCATTTAATAAATTTATTAACTCAGTAAAGCTGATTTGCGAGTATCCACGAAAGCCGCGTTGTCTCACTAACGCTCTCCCATTTTCCGCATTTTTTTCCTCAATTCCTCTAATTCTCTCTCTTTTTCCTTTATTTTTTTCTTAAATTCTTTTACAGTTGACATTTTCATATAATCAATATTTTCTTTAACCAAATTTCCATAATCAATTTTTCATATCCAGTTGGATCGATCGCTAACGACTCCGTCGGCCCAAGTGGGCTATAAATAGATCGAATGGAAAACCCCACCCGCGGGATCCACTAATGTAAAAAAAAATTGAATTGCGCACGGAATATCGATTTTTTTGTGCACGGAATATCTAGTTTAACCACGGATATGGATAAAATATCGATTTTAACACGGATATGGTTAAATGCACGGAATATCGATTTTTTGTGCGCGGAATATCGAGTTTAACCACGGATATGGTTAAAATATCGATTTTAACCACGGATATGGTTAAATGCACGGAATATCGATTTTTTGTGCACGGAATATCGAGTTTAACCACGGATATGGTTAAAATATCGATTTTAACCACGGATATGGTTAAGTGAGCCAGAACCCGCAATTCTCCTCTACTAATATACTTATTTATTTATGTCATGTCTGCCATACTTAAGTCTTTGGTTCTAATATCACATGTCTCTTTATGGCTAAAGGACCTACAGACAGATTTATATTTTTAATTTACTGTGAGAATTAAGGTTTCTGATTTAATATAACAGAAAACTCAACATACTGAATTTGCCCCCATGTGTTTGGCTCCTAATATTTTTCCACATGTGTATGCTACATGAATTGTACCTGGTATCATAAAAAGTTGAAGATTTTTTGTCCATTACCAGAAATCAGCTATGAGAAACATCTGGTTACTGATATGCACCCTATGCATAGTTGATGAACCAGAGACACATTAATTTTTTTCCACCGTCTCCTATGTCTGACAATAATTAAAGGACAATGATTCTCATGAATGAGCAGCAGGTCCGTCTTTTGTTAATTAGTTGATGTGTGAAAATATCCCTAAAATAAAAATGATATCACAATGTTTACTTACTTTTCCTTGATAACGATCGATTTTCCTGCATTACATCTACACATCCGGGGCAGTTCCAAGAAGACAAAATCTCTGCTTCATCATATTCAATGTCAACACATCTTGGCTGAACTAATCATCACAAAAATCACACTGGATTATTAATTCTTCACTATCTTCACCGTGGCGACAAAAACAATAAAGCCGCAAATCAGCCGACATGCCATCATTCTGCTTCTGTCCCTTCGACATACTTGAATCTGAAAAATGTAAATATTATGATAAACAGAAACAATAAATAAACATTATCATGTGAAGATTATCAATGCAAGTCTGATATTGCCTCCATACAAGCAGAACAATAATTATGCATTAGACTTGGCCTAATACTGGCGAATATTGAATTTACCTGACAGCATTTTGTTGTAATTGTTAGCTTGATATAAATCTAAATAATTGTTGTGGAAAATAACTTCTCTTCATCATGGTTGTTCAGAAATCACACCAAGCCATACCTGGAAAGTGTACAATATACACAAAATGATCTAACTGACCATTGACAATCAGACAGAATCCTTGATAAACCAGAAAGTCCATAGTCTACAGAACTGATTTATACTCAATGAGTAACAAGATTTAACTGGACAAACTCTAGATTCATCAAAAAGAACAACACTACAAGACACATCACACAGGCATACCTGTGATAATCATGTGTTACAGGAATGTCCTCCTTATAAAGTGAGAACATTGGACAGTGGATATGATATCTAGACATATCAGTGAGACATGACCCGTAGATGTGAACTCCTGAATCATCAGTCAGTTTGTGGACTGCCGCTATTTACCCTAGATTCGTCAGCAAGAAGGTGGGATGCAGATATGAACTCCAAATTTACCAGTGAGATCATGACAGATTTTCAAATCAAAATTGGACTCTTAAACTTCAAATGGATAAAATGTGTTGTAAAACAGTGCAGTTCTAAAGTAGTGTAAAACAATGAAATGTATATATGCTAAAACAATAAAATCATTAAAGGATAAAATCATAAAGACGATTTTAAGAAAGGTTCGTTGTAAGATATGTTTAAATAGAAGTCTTGTACCATGTGTTGAGGCCCATTTGGTGATAAAAAGGTCATGTACTAAGTGTTGTGACCCCTATGTTAGTATGGAGGTCCTGTGCCGAGTATTACGGCCCTGTTACAACCAGTTTTGTAGCCACGAAAATGAATCAAACAAGATAAAATTGTCATTCCCAGTTGATTTTCGAATCTGCTAATAAGCTCAGCCAATGTCATATGATTTATATGGATTGATTTTACCTTTCTGAGCCACAAAAATGTACCAAACAGGATAAAATTGTCATTTCCGGAAAATTTTCGAATCTGCTGATAAGCCCAGTCAGAAAAACATTATGACTTATATTGATTAATTTCATCCTCATGTGCCACTATAAGGCACTAACATCGAACTAATAGTGATTTTTAGTAGATCAGAAAATGTTATTTCAAAACTGGTTATTATCGAAAAATGAAACATGAAAAAATAAATTCAACAAGTTTTGAAATTATTTTTCAATTCTCGTTTTATTTCAAAACTGGCTGGCAGACAAAAACGAAAAGTGAAATAAACTTTTGCGACGAGTTTTGAAGTATGTTTTTCAATTCTCGTTTTATTTCAAAACTGGTTGTAACACGGCCCTACTTTATGTGTGGTGACCTTGTATATTTGTTTCCGAACTGGATGCTCGTTTCCAAATTCCATGTTGACATGCTATGATAAGAAAAAAATACTGAACACTTTGACAAAGCAGTTGCACAGGGTGTGCAAATTTCACAATGACACGAGTCCTGGACTTTCCTCATGACTAAGTCTTTGATACCATCACTGTAATGGTACTAGGTGTTTAGCCCCTGTACTAAGTTTTGAGGCCCAACTGTTTAAATGGAAGACTTGTTCCACGTGTTGAGGCCCATTTGGTGATACGAAGGCTATGTACTAAGATCACCAGATCAAAATAAGTTGCGTGATTTCCAATTTTATTGCGGGGTTTACACAAGATTTTACGTGAATGGGAACGCTGCTATATCTATTACATTGAATTTAAAAAGGGTCTTGGTTGTGGAAAATTAATTATTTCACAATATCCAATAACTCACATAATCGATACACTTATTGTGAAGTGCAACCTCTCCAGAGTGACCCTTCAATAACAATATGGTTTTTTCCCACTGTACGATTTAATTATTAATTTAACCTCTCTAGATCAACAACCTCACAACAACAACAACTACAACATAATTTGGCTTCCCCAAAGGATGTTTCTTTGGAGAGGTTGCACTGTACACGATATACACCCAAAGAATGTTTCTTTGGAGAGGTTGCACTGTACACTATACACTTAACATATTCATTCATCATTTGTGAGTTTATATCATCATTGCCGATCAAGACAAAGTTAATGTCTTACTGAATTAAATAAACCATATTAACAAGAATAGTTTAAAAGTTGTAATTCTAGCTAAAATATATTATATGAGGATTTTTTGGGACCGTTTCATTTATGAGATTATTTCGTTATAAAGGTCGCTCATTTTCGGATATTCTTCGTTATTTTAGCTTGTTAATGGGATCGCTTCAATATTAAGACTGTACGTTCTAAACACAACAGGTGATCTTTGTATGAGATTTCACAGTGCTCTAGTAATAAAATATTTCATATCTTAGACTTTGGTAATTTCACTCTGTCAGAGACTGGTACTTGTGTATCAAACCTTAAGTCTACTATGTTTGGTCCATATAAACAACATTAATTAAATTTTAACACTTTTTTCATTTTAGTCAACTTTGTGCCCAGAGGACCGAGGTTCAAAGAATGACATGCACCTTTATATTTGTGTTATTAGTATTCTCGGGGTAGATGAATCGACGTTAATTGATGAAGAAATAATAAATGTATCAATAAGTCAAAATCATTTCTATAAAAATAGGAAGATTATGCTCGTAATTTGAAGTTTATGTCACGACATTAAATGTGGAAAAATAAGTTTGTTCAAGATAAACATTCTTTCCAGAGACCGGCCAGGTTTATCGATAATTTCATGAACAAAGGTCACGCTTGAGAAATTTTATTCTTTTCAACGTGTTTGCTATCGTTACGGAAATGGTAAAAACCAATGAAAACTGAACTCCACTGTGATAACTCAAAAAGTGCAAAAGCTAGGTTGATGAAACTTAGTGTGTGGCTAGATCATATCATATGGGTATTAAGCACATCATTGTATTTTTTCATTGCGGTTGCTATGGTTACGGAAATGGCAAAAATAACAATGAAAACTAAACACAAGTGATAACTGATAAAGTACAAAAGCTAAGTTGATTATACTTTGTATGAGGATAGAAGACCATTTGAAGATTAAGCACATCATTTTATTTTTTTCATTGGACAAAAATGTCATTGCTATGGTTACAGAAAAGATTTAAACAATGGAAACTGAACGTATGTGGGATCCTGTGATAACTTAATGAGTGGTTATGCTAGGTTGATTATACTTGGTATGTGGATAGAGGACCTTAAGGAAATTGTACACGTTATTTTGATTTTTTTTCATTGGACAAAAATGTTATGGGTACGGAAATGGTAAATAAATGAAAACTGACCTTATGCAGGATCCTGTGATGACTCAAAAAGTACAAAAGTTAGGTTGATGAAACTCTGTATGTAGTTAAAAGTTGCTCTATTGTGAATCAATATTGAATTACAAACTCATTGAAACTAAATTTAGTCATTTATTTAATTATAAACTCTTTCATACATGAATTCACCTGAACATATTAAACAAAGACATATGGATTTGTTCCCATCATTCAAATCTACATCAATTTCCTTAAAATTGCACAGTTATGATTCCTCCGTAGTTATATGCCGACTATTAAAAAGTCCGAGACAAATTCTTTAAACTCAATTTCCACATTTTTATGGGTTGGAGGTAGGGAATACGACAACATTACACCGGTTGGGGACTGTTGTATTGTCTGTGACAAGGCGTCGAGGAAAACAACTGGTTATTAGATTGCAGCATGCCGGCGGGTAGGTGGGTGGCGGGCGTCAACAATTGGTTTTCGTTCGATAACTTTTGTTTCAATCGACAGATTCTCACCAAATTTTATATGTAGCTTGCTTACATAAAGACCTATTTCGGGTTTGTATTTGGTGGTTCTAGGTCCAAGGTCAAGGTCACTGTAACACAAAAGTAAAATAAAAATCCGAAGTCTCGACCAAGGGAGACAACTCTTGCGATTATGTCATCCAGTATGATTAATATAAGTTACACAAACGTGATTAACAAAAAGAAATAAGTATAAACGAGTGCTTTGGAAAACTTGTTTTTTTTTTCATGGAATTTCCATGTCTTATTTTACGTGCTTTTTTCTCATTAGCATAAAAATAAGAAATCTATTAGATACACCACCATGTGAATGTATGATATATTTATAAAACCACATATAAACTTGTTGAAAATTTCACTAAAGTCATGTTTGTCCAAACTAGCTAATGACAATAGACTTTATAGTAAGTTTTTTTTTATTCCAAACCAAAGTACACAATTTGATCGGCGGAAGACAATAAGGCTTAAAATGTAGCTTGTTTCCGCTACCGAATCTGAATAAAAATAGCGTCGGTAGGTGGGGATTTATTTTTTTATTTAATTCCAGAGTATGGCAAAACTATAATTTGACCCAAAAACAATTCATAGGGTCGGCGGCAAAAAATAGGATAGGTCGGGGTAGCGGTAACAAGCTATTTTTTAAACTTAAAAATTAACACATTCTGATTTTGAATTGGCGTCAATGAGGAGTGGGCGAAAAAAGCATGTTTATATAAACAAGGGTAAATCTTTACAATAATCCAAAAATTACCTGCATGGACCTTTATATGCAATATGAACATTGGTACAAAATCCGTGAGTTTTTATTAGTTAATTGTTGCTATCGATGCGCACATCAAGCGGACATTCCACTTTGAAGAAATGGTGACGTGAAAACATCAAGATTGCTTTTTCCTACACCTATCAGAGCAGGGAAAATCATTGTATTATATTAAGCCTAAAAAAGGTTTGTTTCCGGTTACATGCCCAAAAATTATGGGTCGGTAGGTAGGTATTTTTATTTTTTTCTTTACGTATATCGACCACTTTGTATGGGAATATGTGCGCCGTAATATTAATTAGTTGTGAAAATTACAATACAATACAAAAAGTGGTACGGTAGTATGTTTTCCTTAAGTCGTGGATTTTCCTTGAGTTGTAGGCAAGTGAAATACGCGAGTTTGTAAGAAAGGAAATATCGCACTCCCAAACTTTCTGTCCGGAAAATGTCAAGAACGTCATGCTCACGATACAGCGAGTTTTTATCAGCACAGATTTGTAAAGGTCGATATTTCTTTACATATTTTGTCCATAAAAGTGGTTATTATCAGAACAGAACAAACAATTTATTTCGACTTAAACATAACAGCTCATGGTTATAACATATACATATAAACATACCATTATATGTGCATATGTGTTAAATAGATTACTTTATTAATATTATGAGTGGTGAATTAATGAACACACGTGAGGCAGACAATATAGCGGACAATGTGTATTCATAACAAACACTGGTTATATAGACAGGTTTACAACTTTTAATTTATGCCGGTTCAAAATCATTTCGATTGTTTCAATACTCGGGAAGTGGAAACTCAAAATGTGGCTCAAAATAATGGACTAACTTCAATGATCGACATATGATTACATTGTTTTGTGATTTTCATGACGTTGGAAATATTTTGAGCCATGCATATAAGCTCAAAGCTCACCCTGGTTTCACAATAGATAATGATTACCTTAAGGAGATCCAAACAGCCAGATCCCATCTATGACCACGATTTAAATAATATAGATCTAAGTATCCAAAATCGAAAGTTACGATGGCATATCCTGCAAAAATAGTTACTGATAGGAGAGTTATTGCTGATGCTTTCCCAAACTGGAACTGTCTGGTCAACTTTGATAGACTGACTGATATTCTTATCACTAGAAGACTTGGTACGTCACAAACCCAGTATACTCAACCCTCTCAGGAATCAGTGAAATCCAGTCGGTGATCATTTAATATCAGACAACTATATATCAAGTAATGTGCAGTCTATCAGACAAACAGAGGTAAATCATAAGAGTGGTAACCGGATGTTGATGCCGCAAAATTCAACATCTGAGAGGTTTCGCTCCTCATAGAATATCTACGCCATGAAAAGGGGACATAACAAGATGCGTATATACAGTTATTACACTCCGAGAGTGTTACACATAGCCATAAAACGAGGTCTAAAATAGTGAATAAGCACAGTCGCTAATTATTAAGAACAATTGACCTCCAAATAAAGGCCATCTGTCAATAAAGACCACACTTTGCCTTTCCTAAGGGTGACCTTTGTTCACAGGTTTAACTATTAATAATAAACACATAGTCACAGTAAGTGCATAAACTACATACTGACAACTGAAAAACACATACTGACATAATCACGTGCATTTTCAGACTGAATCACGCTCACATGCTAAAGTATCTATGACACATGTGATTTCAAATACCTGCCCAAAATGATATTTTTCAATGTTAGATTACAATCTTACATTCATTAATGACTTTTGGGACATTGTTAGTCTTGTTACAAGCTTCCTGGAAATTTCTAAATGTCTAAATACCAATATTTCGGGGGTTCTCAGAAGGCTCCGGTACCCCTGGACCTCCACCAGTACTCAAGTCGGGCTTTGTGCCCCCCCCGGTTTTAAAAAGTCAAATACCTTGAATTTTCTGTCCATTGGCAACTTTGCTCATGAAGGACAAAACAAACAATTTCAAATAAAGTGGTAGGTTCACTCAGACCCTGTACTAGAATTTCTTAATATTCTGACAAAAAAGGTTGAATGTTTCTTCAATAAAAATGAGTTCAAAAGTCGTCTGAAATAAGTAATGTTACCATAGCAACGAAATAAATTCCCATCTACAAACAAGAAAACTCGATATCACCTAACAAGTTTTCCTGGACTGTATACTAACCAGTACTAACTCACCCTTTCTCAAGGAGCCGGCGACTTCCCCACATATGGAGGAAAATCGACATTTTTGTCAAATTTTCATAGAAGGGAATGACCTGTCGCGATCGGGATTCTGACCCTGAGATCCGGGTTACCAGTCCAGTACGGTAACCACTGGACATGGCCGCGGCCGATTAGTTTTGTAAAGTCCATATGATAGTAAATGGTGATTACTGTGATTAAATATTTTTATACCGTGGTTGCTATGGAAACGCGGAAGTCCTGCTACTGCGTACATTTAGGGCTGTTCCTTGTTTATACTGAAGAAACTACGCCTCAGTTTGACAAAATCTTTGCAGCAAAATAAATAATCTACTTAAAACAAGATTGTGTACAAAATCACCAACCTGACTCTAAAAGTTTTCTTAATGTGACTTAACTGACCCCCTTTATGGTTACATCAGAGGTAAATTGGTCCAATATGAAATAAGATTTCAGTCATCCAGAGTAAACTGAAAATTACATAATCAACATTTGTTTTTCCCAGATACTTCAAAAACTTGACTCATAACACTTTGATAAACAAAAAACCGTGTCTGAAACTACCTCAACATTCACTAAAATTTGAAATATGAAGTCCCACACCCGACACATTTATATTTTGTATATACGTATAATATATAGAGACTTACAATTTGTCCAAGTTTCGTGGTGTCTCATCACTTTATTATAAGTTATGTTGAAGCATTATTCTTGTATAAATTATTAACACATGGTTATCTTGTATTTAATGTATGAACTTTGGGATTTTTAAGTGTGTGTAGGCTACATATTAGTTTAATGTTTTGGGAAGAGACTCAGTAGTTCAGCAGTTAACTTCACTGATTACTACTCTGAAAGCATTGATGAACTGGACCTAAATTTGATATTTCATAACTTAGTTTCTATACGCATTGTAGTATTGTAGTATTTATTCTAGTTTATTTACATGAAATCTCCCTTCAATCCCAGTAAATAAATGAATAATATTACCTGCTTTCAGATTCTTGATGAAGATTTTGTAAAGATGTATACAGTATTATAATTATGTACACAGATACATAAAGGTGCATACTTTAAGCATTTAGAATGATTACTAGTAAGCATTATTAAACGAATTATGTTAACTTTATCAGGCACATGAAATCTACAATACTAGTCATAATAAACTTTTTTCTCTGCTCGGTACTAAGTTATGTCCACTTACATTCAAGGTTTCAGGAAAATAAATTGTGAGTGATGTTTTATGCCAGTGAGTTTAAAGCAAAGTTTAAAAATAGTATGAAGTTCCTGTACCTTCTTTTGTCTGTCCGTTTATGAGCACTGGTATTCATGAATGTTTTACTGATATTTATCATGTATATGCAAAAGAGATTAAATTTGCTATCAATTACTGTAACTTATTTATTTCTTCAGTGTTTTGAAGCCACATCAAGATAGTTAATCAGTTTTACAAAACCTTTCAAGAAAAAGTTGCAGCTAGGATATTGTCATGAAATTTCTTTTTATAAAAATTTTAAAGAGTGTAATGCTACATGCATGAATTGTGTAATGCAGCACACGTCTAGATGATGAAAGTTATAAATCTTTCACTAATGTGATGTTTAATGTTTTCCGTTTTATGCACGTTCTTCTTATTGTATATAATTTATTTAATGTTACATGTTATGTGTCTGATTGATAAATGTACATGTTCAATATAGTGTCCCTTTCTGAGAAATGATATTTAATGAATACTTATAAATCAGTACATTATCCGCAAGATTAATTTGAAATGTGTGATTTTTAGCTACTGATTCTTTTATGATAGTACAGAATGTTATTGTATATCTTATTTGATTTTCATGTTATAAGAGTAATGCATACGTCTAATTGATATGTGCTTTCAGTTTTAGTTCTTTGTATTTTGTTGTCTTTTTAAGTTTCCTTTTCAAATCTTAAATGTATTAAATGACTTGTGATGAAAATTGTAATCTATTTTGAAAGTTGAAAAGTTATCACCAGTTGAAAAAAATGTCATTTTTGTATGTTTTCATTATACAATTTCTATCATTGTTTTCACAGCAACTTCTTTTTTGCACTTTTGATATCGATATTTGTTGTGAAATCATTTCATATTTTCAAAATAATTACTTATTTTTATTATTTTAGTACACTGAAATCAATTCTCTTTCAGTTACCATAGCGACCACAGTTTGATTAAAATGTTTAAAACTGTTTGATTTAGTTTATTATTCATTAGAATCAAACTATTTAGTTTCAATGATACAAAATGTCTGTTGATATTATGTTCAAAAACAATTATGACAATAATTAGTGTGTTTTAAAATGTACTTATAGGAGAATGTTTCTGTTTCAATGAAAAAAATAATAAAATGCATTGCAGAAAAATGCTTTATCATTTATTTGCACACATATGTGAAAATTTGAAAGATTTTCATGAGGTTTTTGCATGACAACATATGAAATTAGTTGTGAATAAAATGAACTATGTTACCATGACAGCCAAAAGAATATTGGAATAAAAATGGTTGATTTCATTCTTATATCTTCTAATGCAAGATCGTTTACATGAGGACAGACCAACGAACCAACAACCAGGCCCGGGTGATTCCAGTATCCCCATGAAAAGTCGCTAAAAGACCCTGGCTACTCGTGCAACATTAAGGTACAGTGAAAAAATAATTCATTGAAATTATTTTGGTGAAATATTTCACAGCAATGTTTATGAAGCATGGTTCTTTCGTGATAAAATACTGACGCAATTTCATAAAAATGAGTTTGGGCAACTAAGTCTCATGCTGACTCTTGTAAACGATGTATAAGTAAAGGGAGATAACTCGAGTAGCTTTATTGACATAGAACCCAAATGCAAGTCTCAGATTTGGTACTATTGTGTGTGTGAATGAATTGTGTTTCATGTTAATTCATGTGAAGCGGTAAATAACCTGATAGGGGCATGTAATATCAATGGTTTAATCTATACAAATTAATAAATTTTAAATGTGACGTTCATTCATTGAAATCGTAAGATTATATATTTTGTACAAATTTAATTGTAATTAAATTAAATAATTGTTACGAACATAACTGAGTTGTTCAAACGGACATGTTTTTCAAATAAACTAAATTTACTTAATTTTGTTGTTGCTAGGCAACATAACTATGTATATACATCATGTATTTTGTTGAACAAAGAAAAATGGGTATGATATTTTCATTGTAACACAGCTACATGTAATGCTCCAAATTAAATTGATCAAGAAACATTAAAACTTGTTTTTATTGTATTTATTAATTTCACTTTCATCTTCAATTATGTTTGTTTTTTGCCGCTTCTACAGTAAAAGTGGATACATAAAAGCGGCTCTAGGTATGTAACAAATGCGTATTGAGAGCTGAAATTTTCAAATTATGTTCTCGACGTGATGTTTGTTCAAAATGTACAAAAAAATGGAAATGACAAATTTACCTCCAATGGACTGATTTTTGCTGACTGAGTCACAAATTAATAAATAAATCATGATTGTCAATTTCTGGTAAAAAAATATTGAATAGTTTTAAAAATTCGTTATTTAATAGTTTGGGTATAAAGATAATTACTGCATTGCATGCGTATTAAGATTTACGAAGCACGAATAGATCACATCATATGACTTGTAAAATAGGCCATTCAAATATACTACAAAACTTTCTTCATACAGTTAATAATACCCGTTACCCCAGTTACCTGGATTGACGTAATACAGACCAATGTGCGTCACGCAATCGTGGAAATTCGTGTAACACGAGAAAGAAAGTGAACTCGAATTAAACGTAAAATAGTTTAACAATGGATGGATTAAAGGGCGATAATTGATGTATTATTCAATGTTATGAAATTGAAAAATTTACTCCTAACTCGAATTATCACTAAAACGTCATAGATATCAATGTGCGTCACGACACGAGCAAAAAGTGAGTTTGTTTGTCGCAACTAATATTTCAACAATAGATAGATTAAAAAGTGAAAATTGATATTTTCATTGTACTGAAAACTGAAAGCTAAAAATACATTTTTTATACTTATAGTAATTCGGGAGCGAGAAAAATCCATAGTCTTAACCAGGGATCGGCCTTTCATATACATCTTGGAGTTACTTGTGACATTTCCTTTCGTCATATTTGCCTGCGTTGGACGCTTGTAAAAAATTTAAATGATGCATATCCATCTATTAACAACAGTGAGACTAGTTCAGCTTGTCGACATCCGATTACCTAAAACAAAATTTAAAATACAGTATGTTTTTCTGAAGCATTTTACGATTATGAATAGTGGATATCTAACTCCGACATAACACAGCTTTCAACATGCGCATCGCATCTATACTGCTTGAAAAATAAACAGCCACTTTATGTGTACTTTCATATATAGCAACAGCAATTGAACGCAAAAAGAACTGGCCTAGAGGTTATGAAACTTGAGTTCGGTCTCCAAGCTCAAATCTCCTATTTTGTCTTGTCATGTTTATGCATTAATTTTGATAAAACAGTGTTCATGTCAATGATACTTTATTCTGACGGCCAAATTGACATGTACACTTAATTAAACATTAGATAGCTACATCTTTTCAATCAGAACACACTGATAATGGAATTTAGATTTGAGCCCGGAGACTGTGGGGCCTGCAACTTCTTGGACAATTCTGTCGCCAGTCACCAACATTCTTATCAAAGCAAATGTTGTATGATTGACTTATTCACATTTTGAACTATGACCTCTAAACACAGGGATATATCTTTAATATCTACAGTATTTTACCAAAATATAGCCGGACACATTAAATTATACTAATTTATTTTAGCTCGATTGTAAAACAAGCAGTTTTGCTTATATTAATTACGCTCGAGTCTGCTTCCTGGACACTACACCAGTACAGCGTCCGAAAAATGGGATTGTTAGGTTCATGAACGAAACCTGTCGATGCCGGGATTCGAACTAGGATCTTGAGATCAGAGGTCGGACGCTATACCTCTAGATCACGATGCCTCACACTACATGGAAGATTATGCGAGGTAGGGATTATTCCTAAAAAAAAACGCCGGAAACGGATATTTGATCAAAATGTTTTGAAGAAAGAACAATAACACCTCCTTAATGAAATGATTGTTCACGAACGAACGTATTTTAAAATCAAATCTACAAATAATGAATTTTTTTCACTAGATTTAATGTCGTTTTTCCATATATACGGCGGCCATTTATCTTTACCAGTTTTCCTGCATACTAACCAGTTCTAACTTACCCTTCCACAAGAAGCCGGCAACTTCTCCACATAAGGAGGAAAATTGACATTTTTGTCAAATTTTCATACAAGGGTATGACCTGCCGCGACTGGAATTCGAACCCGGATCTCCGGGTTGAAAGTCCAGCGCACTAAGCACTGGACCACGGTCGCGGCTAATTAGTAATGAAACAAACAGTTAATAAACAAAAAAAAACTTGTACTAAATTGTTGTTATACAAACGTGTGATGTGAAATTCAATGGTTTCATGATCACAGGTAAAATATTGAATCATCTCTTACTTAAGTATAATCATGAATACTGTCGTATTTCAGTGTCATGTGCACTTAAAAATAAATTCGAATAAATAACAATTATGACTTTATTTTAATATCATTTCCCCAATGTCTGTGGAAAATAACCGTCGTTATAATTTGAAATAATTTCTTTTGATTATCTTCAGAAGAATAAGAGAGAATTATAGAGATATCATTTCATACAACCTGTACTGTATGCGCAGTTAAAATTGCTATCATGTCATAAAAAGAACGCTCGCTGTACATAAGGCCTAAAGAAAAAAAGGTTTGTTTCCAGTTACATGTCCCAAAAATATGGGTCGATTAGGGATTTTTTCTTTTATGTTTTTTAACAGATATCGATCAACACTGTTGTGAAAATTACAATATAGCACTTAGATTTGGATGCCGTAAAAACTTATGAGTCGGCAGGTAAAAGATAGGTCGGTCGGGTAACCGGAAACAAACCGTTTTTAGGCCTACTGAGAAACCTAATGAGAAACGCTCTATGTAGGGGTCCGATAAGGACTGTATAATTCAAGAAATTTAGCTTTAAAATCTCTAAACTATTATGTAAAAAGTGAAAAAAGTACTAAAACTTCATTGAAATAATCTAAAAAGAAAAAGTGCATGCGAATCATTAGACATTCAACTTTTGAATGTAATTAAAGTAAATTTAATCTGTGTAAATGTCTCAACTATCCCTCTGTTACAACACGTGTCAGTTTTTTCCTTCTTATTTCAATGTAACACATAGGTATCAACTTTTACCTAATAAGAGATCAAACGTGTATCATTTTACAAAAATAAAAAAAAACAATATCAGCTGAAAGAAGAAAAAATTCAATCATCGTTGGAGTAAATTTGATTTTCAATTAATAAAAGAAATATACTTTCCGATTGTAATTTTATTGACCACTGACGATCGCGGATGGACCTAAAAATTGGACACGGCTTTCTTAGGCGCTTAGATATGTTTATGAAACGGACCCTTGGACACTAACAACTATTGTTCGTTTTAAGCGGCGAATATGGTATTTTATGTCCAACATGTATATTATTGGTGTCATGTATTTATTATAATGAACAACAGTTTAATATGAGTTCATGGTGCCACTGTGCATATAACATGTACACATCTATACATTCCGCACCTCTCCGGCTGAATTCCATTATTAAAGGCACCCCGTTATTAAGAGCACTTCTCCAGAACTATTATTGTCTGTAATGGAGAAGTTTTAAATACTTCAAAATACAGTCTTTAAGCACAGTATTGATTGTGGTTTAGTAATATGAAGTTATCATGCAGTAAGGGAAGTGAAAGTTAATATTTTATTATATATTTTATTTTATTTAATAAAAAGTTTTGAATCAGCCAACCTTTTAATTGCACGAGTTTTTCGTGCACACGGACATAGAAATCTTAATTGAGTATAATTATGCAACATAGAGTGTGTATTTGAACTTGACATCTTAACAAACAAATCCTGAACTTTTTACGAAACGTGCAGATAGTCGTGTTTGATGGATAGTTTATTAGAAGTACCACGAAAATACGAGACCTTGAATCATTTAGCACGGCCCCTCTGGAACAAAATGAAAATCTCAGGTTTAAATGATACCTATTTATCTCATAGATCATATTAGAATAACTTGGTTGTTAAATTTAATAATAAAGTCACACCTGGGAAGAAATTTCATCTATGGAAAAGAATAAACATGTGACTTTTATACATAATTGTCCTCTGTTCAGGCGTTTATTTGGTATTCTGAGCACTTGATGTTCACAGAAGACTGTTTAATAAGGGTGGGTATTAAATAAAATGAAAAAAAGACTAAATTACTATAAATGAAACAGACCTCTTAGGCCTCTTCGGAATCTATTTATAATAACGCTTGTAATTAGTTGATTTGTATTTGAGATATATTGCAACTATTTGTTTGAAATAGATTTGTACTAACGGACATGTCGTCTGCAATTAAACAGCAACAAATATATTCTTGGTTAGGGGAGGGGAGATCAGTCGATTTACCCAATAATTTTGTTGTGGATACTTGCCTCCCTTGTTTATTCAATATTGAGTATAAACGTTTATATTTTTTGGATGTGACTTATTGTCACTGGGGCTTAACGCCGTTTTCAACAATTTTTCAGTTATATATGGCGACCGGTTCACCTAACCAGTTTTGCTGGACTGTATACTAACCAGTACTAACTTACATTTCCACAACGAGCCAGCAACTTCTCCACATATAGAGGAAAATCGACATTTTTATCAAATTTTCTTAGGAGGGCATGACCTGCCGCTGCCGGGATTCGAATCCGGATCTCCTGGTTGCAAGTCCAGCGCACTAACAACTTGACCACGGCCGCGGCTTTTAGATTTTGAGTATACGAATTAATATACATTGAAAATTTTCAGTCGTTTTTGTACAGATATATAATCTGAATACAAAAAGGAAGAACATTAAGAACATGTACAGTGTTACCATTCCGGAGTGACTCTCTCTGGGGCAACAACCTCCCTTCAACAACAACAACATGATTTTCCCACAGTGCGATTTAACTATTAATTAAACCTCTCAAAATTTCTCAATATTGACATAATTTTGCTTCTCCCAGATAACAATAACATCAGCCACATTACACAAGCACAAATAATATATCATTATGTAATGTCCTTAAAAACGTATAATGGGTCAATTTACAAACATAAGCTGACGGTATAATTCTGATGCCATATTCTAAACAAAGACTGGACAACATGGTGGCCATTTATCAAAAATCTTCAATATTCCACCAGAATATAACTTGAATAAACGTGGCGTAACTCATGTAAAAACCAGACCCGAAAAGAAAATCGACCACAAGAATTCAGGCTATACAAGATGTTTATAATCATACGCATTGTGGAGTAATGTGTGACAGCTTATGAGTTAAGACGTCTGTCAATGATGTATGATATATGTGAAATTACTCGGAACTAACCTAAGCATGCATGTAGTGATATGCATCCATCAAACATCTAAAGTCAGTTTATAAACTTTCGTGATAACGAGGATTTTATGTAAAAGGGTAAACTATATGTTTAAACCAAACCTTTGTTGTGTTTACGGTTACCCGACTCACTCCAAAGTAATTAATATTCTAGGTTTGTAAAGAAAGAAACGACCTGTCTACACCAATATTTTGTCAAGTAGCCCCAAACGTGACTATTTTTCTAACCTGAATAATAACATGCATTTCAAACGAACAGTGCTTGCTTACTATTCATTATAATAAACCAATTCTCCCGCAGCGGTTGTATATCCCCATTATTTACATCTGAGCTGCTGTCTCAAATTTTCAGCACAATAAAGAATCATCAACAACAATGGATGAACTTTTAAATCTTGTAAGAATTTACCAGACTTTCCTTGGAAAAAAAAGTAAAATTATACAAGAAAATATGGTTTAAAGTTTTCATTACGTGATTTACCGTGAAATTTTATCTTATAGATGGGTGGGGTGAGGAGTTTCGGATTTTGTCTACCGTCACTTGCTCCTGAGAATATAGAGTTTATATAAACTACGAACGTGGGAAAAACTGTAGAAAGCAAACACTCAGGAGACAAATCAACGATTCATGTACAAAAATTTAACATTTTTCTTATCGCTGACACCTCAAAGGTTTATCGTTTGACTGTTTTATTTCATTTTATGAAATAATTCTGTCCAATTCTGTATCATTATTTTTAGTTACTAGTTGATTTGATGATGACGAAACAGTTACCATTTCCGAAACAAAGTAGCATCGATTCTGATGAGTACACTGAGCATGAATCAGTGTACACATGATGATCCATGCTCAGTATCCATACGTATATCCATGCTTAGTGTACCCATTAGTATCCGTGCTCAGTAAGAGCACGCTCAGTGTATCCGTGCTCAGTGTACTCATCAGTATTCATGCTCAGTACGTCCACGCTCAGTGTATCCATGCTCAGTGTACCCATCAGTATTCATGCTCAGTACGTCCACGCTCAGTGTATCTGTGCTCAGTGTACCCATCAGTATTCATGCTCAGTAAGTCCACGCTCAGTGTATCCGTGCTCAGTGTACCCATCAGTGTATCCATGCTCAGTAAGTCCACGCTCAGTGTATCCATGCTCAGTGTACCCATCAGTATTCATGCAGTATTCATTCTTGTAAAACAAGAAATAAAGCCACAAATGGAGCAAAATTTACAATAAGTAAAGCAATTTCTTTTGCACAATACATCCGACACAAAGATATTATAATTTTAAAGAAAATCAGAGAAAATAATTTTAACAAGGACACATGTTTTTGAACTACTTTCCAGACGTTGACAGAGATGTATATGATGAATAACGAACGACAACTCTGGATAGAGATTGATTTCTGTCTTTTTAGTTTGTCGACAGGCGTAAAATCGTGAAACAATTGAAACAGGGCGGAAACTTCCAAAATATCAAAGCACTGAAATTCCTAATCTATCATCCCCAAATAATTGCGTCAAATCACGAAATAGAAATATTAGCGAACGCAAAATTCCAAAAGAGAGTGTAGATTAAATATTTTATGTCATTGGTTTTAGAATTACAGAAAGACATAAATGGCAAATAATAAAGTCATGTTTTTTATTCCAAGTTGCAATCACACGCCTGTTTATCTGGTACCAAATCATTGAGTCATATTACGAACAGAGTTAGTTAATCCTTAACGCCTAAAAATAGCTTGTTTCCGCTATCGTGATTGGCCCTATTTTTGCTGCCCATTCTATAATGTTTTTGGTCAAATAATAGTTTTGCAAAATAAAATTAATGTCAGACATATTCTGGAATAAAAAAAATCCCTACCTACCGACCGTATTTTTTCAGAGCCGGTAGCGGAAACAAGCTAAATTTTAGGCCCAAGTAGTTTGTCATAGACGCCTCGTTGTTCACATCTGCGGTTAGTTGTTACATTTGTCAAGTTTACAGTTTATTGGCATAACCAGCAATAATAAATAGCCTTTGACCATTTATAATTGTTTGAAAATATTACGGCAAAGACAAAATTGAATTGAACATAAAGGAATGAAATAACCTGAAAAGGTTACAAATAATTATACATAACATTCACAATCATAAAAATAATAGCTGAAAAAAATATACATGTTTCTATAAATTTGGTGATTTGAAGAATCCTATTTCTATATTTAGATGACGTACACGAGACAAATTTGTTTTTGTTTGGGCAGGAAGGTATGTCTAAATATTGTTTACGTAAGTCACTAACACATTGTGATACAATGCATGTATTGTTGTTTTTAACGACATCAAATAATTGGCCTTAATTCGATAATGACCACATTGTAAGATATGTAAAAAGTACCTGACCATTGACGTATGTAGCTTCGTGCATTTCATAGAACACGAGAAAACAAGTGAACTTCTACTCAGTCATATGGGTCATCGTCAATTGATGACGTCATTCGATAATTAGATATTTTTAAAGATTTCAAATGAATTGAATACGAAGAAATGTACATGTGTTCGGAAAACATGCAAAAAATAGTCATAATTCTCATATCTAGATGGAAAAAACGATCCCTTTAAAATGATACACTAGGTATCTTCTCAATAGAGCATAGTGCATCCAACAAATAAAAAACAAAAAAGATAGCAAATTTTCCTTGAAAATACAGATTCTGAAATCCTTTTCAGTGTCCGCTTACCGCAGTCAACAATTATCCGCTATATATGGCCAATTTAAGACATTTTTCACCAAGGAGTGAATTATATTGTCCATTGTAGACAGGCGTTTGTTGCTTACAGGTGTTCATTAGCGTAGGTTAGCCTGTGTTTTTACTGTGAGTATTCATTGAAATGTATTTCATTTTTCCGTTTGATCTTTGAAAACTTGGCTACTCCCATATACATCAATGCAAATTTAAAGCGACAATTTCAAAAGATAGTCATTTTAGCGAAAATCCCACGTTAAATCATTTTTCTATCATAAAACCCTATAAAACTGTAAATTTTCCCATAATTTTGAGATAACATTTTTAGACACAATGGGTGCAAAACCTTAATGGTTCAATCAATAGACTTAAGTACACTACGTATATTGGTACAAGGTGCTACTGTGTATGTGAATTCATGATTTAATAAACTCCTCCTACAAGGGTCTTTAACGAACGTAAAAATACTCCCTTAAAACAATGAGTATGATCGGTTCCTTAAAAAGTCAAGTGCTATTACTGTGTTATTATACAGTAAGATCTAAAACACGACATGTGATGACGATAATATTACCTTACGAGGGTTGTCCCAAAATAGCGTATAATTCCTCTGTAGGTTTAAGAAATATAGATATATTTTCAGGACTTCATTGTCGTGCCATAGAATAATAATGTTCAACATTTATACGCTATTTTGGGACAACCCTCGTACATAGCATACATAGGATGTATACGGATTGGTCTCTTTTAAGTGAAATTGTTAAAATTATTGTTGCTCCATAACCAGGGGTATAGAAATGAGCCGGAAGTCGGAAAAATCAACTGGCTATTGAGCATTCTCACTGGCTACTTTTTTATCAACGGGGAGCGTTGCCCCTTTGCCTCCTACTAGGGGGAACCTTCAGATCCCACTTGTACTTTTAGTAGCTTATCGGCTACATGAAAACATTTCTACACCCCTGCATAACCAGTTTGAATTAAATGCGATCTCATAATGTACACACAGATGCAATATACATACATGGTAATAAGTTAATATATTGTAGATATAGTAAATACTGCTGTAGATATAGCACTTAAAATATTGTCAACTTCAGAGGGATTACTGTTTCCCTTGTTTTCTAGTGTAGTAATTTAATGTTATTTCCGTAATTGGTGTGGAATCAGCATCTGTAGTTGTATTTTATCTATTTATACATTCGTCTTTTCTACAACGTAATTCTTTCGAACTCTTCCAATGTCAACGATGATATATCCACAACAATGACAACAGCAGCAACAGCATTTGCAACAACAACAACAACCAACAACAATATAAACAATATCATCATTAGCAGCAGCAGCGGTAGTAGAAGCAAAGGATAACAACAACAATAACAACAACAATTCTTAAAGTTTGATATCATCATCAGCTTTTCCATCTTTCTATAACTCAAGTTTGTTCATTTTGTGATATACAGTACAAACCCGTTATCTCGAGGATTCCTCGGAACAGTCTAAGTACTGGAGATAAACGTGGTGCTCGTAATAACGAAGTATTCGTTTGTTGGTTGAAAATCATAAACAACTAAAAACAAAATTGACGTGACTTTAAGAACTCCTCGAGATAAGTCGGGTGCTCGTAATAACGAAGTTTTATTGTATAGCGTTCATCACGACATTGAAGTTCTTTACGACAGTCTGTTAGCATATTCACTTCAGTCATGTATCAGCGCTAAAATCTCGTTTATTTTCTCAAAAGCAGCAGACGACTTCCTTAAATAACAATATATGCTACTCTAGTTATAATATGATCATGTAATTGTGTACTAAAACCTGAGCGGACATAAACCTTCAAGAAAAACGAGGCAATTTAAACAACTGTTTATTGAGGCTCGAACCTTTGACCTCTCATTGATACTAGTCATTTAGGAGGCCGGTGAAACACGTGCATGAACGACACGTAATACATACATATATAGTACAAACATATACAGTCAAACCTGTGTTTGCAGCCACCTGCGAAAAAAACCATCCTGTGAATAAAGGCCATTCTTTGAAAACCATTAATGATTATTTAGAACAAACTGACCCTCCGAATAAAGGTCATCTGTCAATAAAGACCATATTTTGTCATTCCCTATGGTGGCCTTTGTTCACAGGTTTGCATCTGATTCAGACTACCAGATGACGTAATGCTTCAAAAAAAGTCGTGCTAATGGTTACCCGACTGACCTTATATTAGGCGCCGTCCTGAAAGTTTCTAACGGCAAAATCCAAAGTGAGAAAAATATGGGGACGGGTCGTACCTCTAAAATAGAAAAAGGTACTTATATCATCAACTATTCATGACTCGACTGTGTCTTTTCCTTTGCTAGTTCTTTATGTAATTGAAAATTTACTTAAAACATTAAAATCACAACAATAAGATCAGATTATGTATAAATGACATTTATTCAGTACAAAATAAATGACGGAAGACATACATCGATGTTCAATATCATAAAATTATAATGGCTGGGGTAATTGCACTTTATCCATTTACTGCAACAATCTCATAATTTTGATGAGAAGGATGTCATTATCCCAGACATTTTTACATAAATTATCATATACATAAAGTAGGTGGTGTATAAAAAGGCCTTAAAAAAGCCAGGAGCACATTGTTGATGTTTCAAGAATAAGAACGTAACTAAATTAGGTAGGTAGGCGGGGTGGCGGCGCTTAAACTCTTTTACTGCACAAGTAAAATTTTTGTCTTCATCAAGCCGCACTTGAAATATAATATGATAAGACGACGGCCCTTTAGCTGCATTGTTGTAACAGCCATATAGCAAGTAGATGTAATATATCGCGGGAGAATTAGAAAATAGCCAATTAGCTTAATTACTGCTATGATTATCTTCCGGTGTAGTAAAAATAGTTTGTATATAAAACATTTTACATTTTTTATAAAATATTATTTCTAGATAAAACAGAAAAGTTTTGCAACCTACCTACCCTTTATGATCAGGGGTCCTAAACACAACTAGTTTTTTACTGTCCTAAACTAACGACGAATATTATATCACATACTGTCAAACATGAATTGATCGATAAAGGTTACCATGGAAACCACTCGTAGGTAAAATCGCACTGGTGTAAAAGATCAAATTAATCTTTGAATAAACGCCAAACTTACATACAAAACGTATTTTGTCTTTTATTCTGGGGTTCTTCGGTTACAAAATAATGAGTACAGTGGAAGCTTTCAAAACCGGCAGTGCCCGGGACCAGGTCATTTGACAGGGGATTTTTTATTTATATACATTAAAGAAGTCTCGACTAAAACATTTGGCCGATTTAGAGGGGAAACCAGGATTTTCAGAAAATTGGACTATTTCCCCAGTCCGGAAGCGGTCTGGTATTCAAGGATTAAACTGTATCATCATCTTCTACAATAACACTGCTTCAACAGCGTCTGTCTGTACTTTTACATATCACAAACATTTCTATGGAGGACATAATTATTAATGTTTTAAGTACAAAAAGGTAATATTTGAAAAAATGAAAACTCATTATTTCATAAACAGACGTGATTATGTAGATGATTCAATGATTAGATTAGCTCGAACTATTGCCGAGGCTAAAATGTTGAAATAGGCCATAGCAATTAAATTAATACACAGACATCAGGCAACATACCTTCACAAGTGTTTGTTTATCACGTGTATCTAGGACGGCTTATTTCATAAAATCAAACAAAACAGGAAATGTTTTGTGTAAATATTTCGTCAGTTTGAACATGTAGGGTTCCTCAAAACTTTTTAAAAATTGTAAATTTGAATTCGTAAAATTTATATTTTTTTCGGTTATTTGTACGATTGCTTCGGGATATCTTTGTGGTAAATAGTTAAATCTAATCAATGTCCCTCTTAGGTATAATGATATTGCTTTGATTAGTATGTAAACTCACAAATTCAAATCGCAAACATGAACATTTTTCACGTATGATTACCGTAAGATTTCAACGTCCTGACCCCTGTTTGTGGCATTGTTTGAAAGCTAGTGCTGTGTTCATTTTAAGATTCGTATATCATACATTTTAAGGAGAAACCTGCATTTACATGCGATTAGGAAAAGTCGTGAAATAGAATGCGTAGATCCGTAACATGAAAAATGCCTGATTTGTATTGTAGTACATCTATCTCACATTCAGTGTAAACTGACGATATGACGAGAGAGCCGATCTATTAAGTATGTATTGAATATTAAACATCATCCAATGGTGGCCCGTACATTTATCAATTCTTTGTGATTCAGTGTTAATCGGATATTGTAGCATTCAATCTTCCAACTCACATTCTACACGATTAGCTTCGTCAACAACCATTGTGATATAAAGATAATATCGTCATCAAAATTTAAACGTTAATATGTACGCTTTATTGGCAATGGTTTTGAATAGCAAGTCTCTGATATGGTTAAGTAATAAATGTTAAAAGTGCTGTACAAGATATTAACAGTCAGAATACTGGTTAACAAGGGAAACAATCGTTGATTTTAGTCTTACATAATTGGTCTCCCTTCAACCGTACGGCTATCAATAACGTGGGCGTATAAGAAAGACTTCCTGTCGCGGTAACATTGAATGGCAAAAACTCGTTCGTTCGTTCGTTCGTTCGCTCGTTCGCTCGCTCGCTCGTTCGTTCGTTCGTTCGTTCGTTCGACTTATTGCCACACGGGTTTAATGCCGTTTTTCAACATTTTTCAGTTATATACGACGACCAGTTCATCTAACAAGTTTTCCTTGACTGTATACTAACCAGTACTAACTTAACTTTCCACAAGGAGCCGACAACTTCTCTTATATGAAATTAATACTTTGATGTCAGTGAAAACTTGCAGACATTCTTTTATATTTTGAGTCCCAGTACAAATAATTTGAAAATGCCTAGAAAACGACTGATGCTGCAATGTAACTATGATACGATGAATGTTATAATCTACCATTTCTTTCACAGTTCAAATGAACGCATGATTACCATAATGAGAAATTATGTAACAGAATGTACAATACAGACACCAAACTACAGTAAGATTTCTTTCAACGACTACCTCAATATTAAGACCAGCCCGATACAACAACTGCTTGTTATAATATTTACTCTATGCAATGTATTTTAACTTAAAATAAGTAATTAGACCGACCTGATTGAATATCAATAAGGCCTAAAAATAGGTTGCTTCCGCTACCGGCTCTGAAAGAGTAGGGTTGGTAGGTATGGATTTATTTTTTTTTTAATTTTTTGCGCATTATTTTATTTTGCAAAACTATAATTTGACCAAAAAATCATAGGGTCGGCGACAAAAAATAGGATCGGTCGGGGTAGCGGAAACAAGCTAATTTAGGCCTTAAGGCGAGGCAACAAAAACACATAAAGCATCGTCCATAACCAGTACAGTACATGAAAGAAAGAAGAGAATCTGGCTTTTCTGCTCAGTTGACCTTTATCGGAGGTTTGTTTAAGATATAAAATGAATAAACATATGTAGACCTCGTAAAGTAGTGTCTTTCCCATGCAGGTTGTTATAAATACAGGTTTGATTATTCTTATACTTTCAGTAAATGAATTCAAAGTTGCGCCAGAAATTTAGTTTGAGTACCCTTGTCAATTAGACATAACTTGCAGAAAATCAGTTTCAAAAAAACACCCATCAGTTCTTAAGCAACCAGACATTGGTTATCCAAAAAATGAGTCAGAACTTTAAAAAGGCTGGATCTTAGGACCGTTTTATTAAAAAGCTAAATACTGAAGTGAGGGCTGATTTAACTGTGCGGCACTATTTCATGTACAAGTTTAATGGAGGATGTATGATTGTTCAAGATAATTGGTTATCGTCTTCTGTGTTAAACCTTTATACTGATGCTGTGAAATCTGTGGGTGGTGCTGCTGTTTTTGGACAGGAATGGTTTGTTAAAAATGACCTGCAGATTATGCAGAATTCCATATTACTATCATGGAACTATTTCCAATTGTACTAGCTGTGGAAATATGGGGTGAGAAACAAAAAAGATCAAATTTCATTGTGACAACTTGTCCACTGTTTATATTATAAATAAAATGACAACTAAAGATAATGTGATGATGAGACTTGTTAGAAGATTAGTTCTTGCAATTTTGTCTTACAACATTCTTTTTAAAGCAGTACATTAGCGAGTGTCGAACATTATTTATCTGACAATTTGTCTCGATTTTATTTTTCAGAAGGTTTTTCACAGTTGCAGCTCCTTACACAGAACACCGGTAGAGATTCCGGAGCGTCTGTTCAAAAATTGAATGATACAGCTAGACATATTATTTCAAAGGCATTATCAAACTGGTCAAGATGCATTTACCACCGGTACTGGTGTCAAGTTACCATTGAATGATACAGTCTTAGTCATTTTTTGTTTTACTTAGTTTCAGTCAAAAAGTACAGTCAGTCTACTATTACTTCTCGTGTATCAGCCATATCATATGTTCATCAATTGTGAGAGTTCAAAGATTTTTGAAATAGTTTTTTAACCAAACAATTTTTAAAGGTTGTACGGAAAATATCACCCGCTCATTCTGATACTAGGCACTCGATTACTATCTAACTCTAACATAAAATGGTTATTTTCTTACCTGCAGCAATCTGCAATAGATTTGATAGAATTTTATTCAAAGCTATGCGTTTACTAGCATTTCATGCTTTTATAAGAATTGGAGAAATATGTCCTAAAGTAAGGCAGTGTAATACTTCAGTTATTCAGAAGTTTGATGTTAAAGTTATCAGTGGATCAGGGTTGGAAATTTACATTAGATCTTTTAAACACAGTAAACATCCAGTGACTTTATTCATTCCGAAGAATGCATCTGGAACTATTTGTTCTTATGCTGCATTATCAGAATATTTTGAATTATACAAGCACTCCACTGGCCCCCTTTTCCAGTTTTCTGAAGGAGTTGCAATTTCTGCAAAATTTTTCAATACCATATTTAATAATGTAGAGGCATTTTAGGCTATGATACCAGGTTCATAAAGTCACATTCTTTTAGGATTGGGGTGGCTACTCACGCTGTTAGTTGTGTTTTTTCTGAGGATTCTATCAAGAAAATGGGACGTTGGCACTCTAATGCAGTTACTAATTACATAAGGTTACCAATTGTTACCCATTCAAATCACTATTGTTAGCTTATATGGAAATTTAACATACAATAAATCATTGTCTATTCATTTAGGTTATTAAGTAAGTGTGTGCAGGACAAGAGGAATGTTTAATAGTTATATGTCATTTTACAAACATAGAGATTCAGCAGAAGACTGTCACATTGGTTTAGATGTTATAATGTTGCAAATTTTGTGGACGTTTTCTCAATGTATTATAACATATCGATGATTATTTTTTACTGATATTCATGTTAATCTACTTCAAACACTTTTTATAGTATTACATGTATTCATGGTTCAGTATAAGGCTGTCATGTTAAGACTTTTCAGTGATTTTCTGAAACCGTTTGCTTTTATTTTATTACTGAAACAATACATTTTGTATTACATGTATTCATGGTTCCGTATAAGGCTGTCATGTTAAGACTTTTTCTCAGTGTTGATATTATGTGATTGTGTTCAGATCTATGTTACAACTACTAAAGCAAAAACTTTTATTATGTTTATACAAAGTTATGTGTCACTTTTTTTATATTTCTGTTTTTCTGTAGCGAATGCCGATTAAAATTGTATGTGTGCATTATGTAATTTTGCTTTAACAGTATACTATTGTTATAATAATGTATATTTTGATATGAAGGTACTTGAAATGTAGAGTGTTTAAAATCTTTTTATTTTGGGTTGGCTAATTATTTAACTAATGCAGGATTCAGCATAAGACTGTCTTGCATTTGTAGATAGTTTTTAGAGTATAAATATTTAGCATCAACATTTCAAGCCGTCATTTGTATAATGTGCCAGTGATTTGGAGTATTGGCTTAACTAGACTCTAATAGCTAGTCATTATATTTTATGTTTGTATACTTTACATATTTTTATCAATAGCAATTCCACTTCGATTCAAGCAATTTCATTATGGTGAAACGGTGACTATTGAGCATGTGGTGGATGGTTGTAAACAATTGCTTTTGTGTTAGCTAACCCCACTTGATCCGCCTCTGCATCAATAATGTATATTGTTTTATGTGCATGTGTCACATTAATCACAAGTTTTCATTGGCTGTCGCACACCCACGTGATAAATAAAGGAATTTCATTGGCTCGCTCCAATGACGCATTCTATTTTTGTTATATTCTGAAAACTTCTGATATTTTCATGATTTTATTCTACAAAAGAAAAGTTTCCCACCACCATTCCCTTCACTTCCTCAGTTGTAGAGTAAAATAACTTAATTTTTCTTTTTTCACATTTTTTACTAACTGTTTTGTATTAAATATATATTCAAAAAATATGTGCAACATATGTGTTACTTTGTATGTTAAACTAATTGGTCATAATTATTGTTATTCAGTTATGTACATAATTGACTTGTCAGTTGTTTCCAGTGGTGGTTGTTATACCCTCCTTTGTGTCAAAATTAGAAATTATTTATTACTGATCATATGTCTTCATTGTTTGTAAAAGTGTCCTTAACGTAATTTAGTTACAATAAAATAATATATTCACTGAATACATTGTCTGTGTATTATTTCGCTTATGAATCAAGCACAATTTTGTCTCTGTTATATTGTGGAGTATCAGATATAATTATTGCCAGTTTCTATAAATTGCTGCTTCATGGTTTTGCTTTAAAATAAACATGACATGGAAAAACGTATAATATTTTATTTACCTTGGGTTTCAATATGTTAATTATACACTGTCTACATGAAGTGCAACCTCCATACAAGTTTTTATATAATACAACATGCACCCATTTATCATTTGGGTAGCTGTTTTGAAAGTAGTGGAAACGAAACACTTAACGTAAGGATTCGTAAATATAACCATATTATCATATCATAGAAATTGGAATTTTCCATGGCAGTTTTCAATGAAACTCGGGTAGGAACTATTGTATCTATTCATCGATAGATTGACGTTTGAAGTCCGCGTTACAGTTCACATTTTTTATCGCCAAGTTCGATTCTCTTACGATACTCATTTGTAAATTGACGGACGAAAAAGTTACATACATTAATTATTACTTAAATAACATGATAACAAGAACTGACGTGGTATAGGAAATGTGCGAGTCTGGGCCACCTTCGGTGGTTCGGGTTTTCGCTCGCCTCGCTCGCTCTATATATGAAAGTGTTTTTTTATGTTTAACGAAATGGAATATGGAGGGTGTTTTTAATATAAAAATAAAAAAATGTGGAAGGTTTTAAAATGTAGAAATGAAAAAATATAGAAATTGGTCTTTTTTTCACTAGCATATGTGGAAAGTGTTTTATTTTAAAAATAAGTCTTTTTTTCACTAGCTCGGAAAGTTTATATGTGGAAAGTGTTAAACATTTTTATTTTAAAAATTAGTCTTTTTTTCACTAGCTCGGAGAGTTTATATGTGGAAAGTGTTAAAAATTTTTATTTTAAAAATTAGTCTTTTTTTACCCACCAGTGAAAGTCTTGATGGAAAAAATGAAAAAAAAAAATAATATAGAAATTAGTCTCTTTTTGTCCAGAATTGGGTGGGACGCGCTAAAATTTCACTTAAAAAATGGAATCACAAGAATTTCGATTGAATGAGATTACAAGAGTTCAAAGTATTCTTGAAACCGAGGAGAATACAAGAATTTCACTTACTAAAAAATACAGAAGAGCAAGAAATATTATATATTTTATTGAGTTAATACTTAATGTTTCAACAATTCTTCTTGGTGCACTTTCACCTATATTGCCTTATTCAGAAATATTGATGAGTATTTCAGCGGGTTGTGGAGCAATAGGGATTCCCGGGAAATATCTAAATAAACATTTTTCATCCAAAGTAGAAAAAACATGAAAAAATAAGAACTCTAGCAACAACAAAACTAAATACTATAAATTCATATATTTCACAAGCTTTGAATGATGGAAAAATATCTGATGAAGAATTTCAACTTATATCTTCAGAATTAGATAAATATTATAAATTGAAAGATGAAGTAAGATTGTTAATAAGAAAAAATATTGAAAAATCAGATATTGAATTTAGAGAATTAAAACCTTAAATTGCCCTATAAAAAAAGAATGTCATTTCTAAAAATTAGCGATCCCGAGAAAAGAGATTTAATGGTAAAAGAGTTTCTTGAAACAAAGAAAAATATACAACAAAGCCAACTTCACGAACGTGTCGGAGAAAGAGAATTTCAGAAAGATTTGGGAAAATTTTTTAAACCTGTTACAGACGTACAGAAGGACACGGCCAAAGAAATAAAAGAAGAACTTCAACCATTAAAAGACATTGCTCCGGCTATCGCGGCTATTCCAGGTCCACCGGCTTTACCGGCTTTACCAGACCCGGGGATTGATACATTGTATTTAGGTTCAATCGCGAGCAAATATATAGATAATCTCGGTAGTAAATCCGGGACTGATAAAACGTTTGGAATCTTTAGGAAGGACGGTGAATTTCATATTGGTGATACACTTATCAAAATTGAGGGCGATAATATAGTTGTGAATGAAAAAGATTATGAAGGAACCGAAGGATTATGGGAACTCATCATGGCTAAGAATCCGGACGAAAGTAAATTCAACGACCAGGATTATGAAAATTACGCCATGCTGTTGTTTGACACAAATGCTATGTTCTTGAATAATGATCCAAAAACCAATCGCCCAAAAGCTAGCAAGAGTTATAAATATTTAAAAATTGTTAAACCAATTTGGGAAGTCATTTCGGGAAAAAGTGGTAAGGGTCTTTCAGATCCAAATAAATTAATCGAAAGACTAGACTTATTGATGGAGAGTAAAAAAGCAGGAAATACGGGTGTTGATCAAGAGATAGTTTCTATTTGTGATAATCTTAAAAAACAAAATATTTTAAATTCCAAAGAATATAAAGAAATAATTCGACCGTAGGGAGATTGAGAAACCGTTCTCTTAAATGAAAATAGTCAAAACTTCGTTTTGAAAATGTTGATAATAAAAAAATATGGATTTAAAAGACGATACAAGTATGGAGGAAGTGGAATATTTGAAACTATGGCAAATTTATTTAGCAGTATATCTTCCAAAACAGCTGCAACGAATGTAGCAAAGGCACTGGGTAAAATAACACTCGATGCCGGTAAATCTGCTGGAAAGAAAGCGTTGGATGAGGCAGGAAAAAAGATCGCTAGTAAAGCGGTGTCCCACGCTAGTAAACTTTTAACCCCGAAATCCAAATCAATTATACAAAAATTTACGCTCCCGAATGGAAGCCCCGCACAGGACGAACCGAGTCTTTCTTCAATTATTGATGCTGGAGGATCCAAGGTTATAAGTATTCAAGATTTAGTTCATAGATTAAAAAATTTGCACAATAAAAAGACCTAATTAAAAAAGTCTTTATATAAAATGAATCAAAAATTTTCCCGGTACGAATATACAAATTATAACACCGCAATGGTTTATGTAAATTCAAGAGGTGTAAAATTAGGTAATTCGGAAATACTTGATACCCAAGACACGGAATATGGATATCAAAAAGTTACTATAAAATTATCACCCAAACAAATAGATTATTTTAAAGAGCTCGAGAACGATGTTAATAATTATTTAAAATCATATGATTATTTACCTATAACTTTAGTTTATGGAAATAAGATTTATGCTAAAAAATATCCAAGAGAATGTCCAGGGAACGAATCTTTAAAATATATAAGACTTTGGAGAGTGTTTTGCAGAGAAGATAAATCTTTTCCAAATATTAGGGTTGAATGAAAAATAAAGAATTCTTATTTTATTTTATTTTATTTATCTTAAATATTTTTATTACAAAATGGAGGATATTTTAAAAATTACTGAAGTTCCCATAACAGATGAAAGTATTGAAAAATATGAATATCATGAATACGAACCTATTACAGGAACAAATTTAAATAACCCCGGAGAAATTAGAATTAATATAGAAACACAAGATTTATTTACCCATCCGAGTGAAAGTTATTTGTTGTTTGAAGGAAGATTAACAGAAGCCGATGGAACGGATTATGCGAATGGTGACGAGGTTGCACTAATAAATAAAGGTCTTATGTTTTTATTCAATAATATTAAGTATCAACTTTCCGGACAAGAGATTGAATCTGTTTTTCATCCCTGTCAATCTAGTATGATGTTAGGTTTATTAAAGTATCCGGATGATTTCTCAAAATCTCAAGGTTTAAATCAACTCTGGTACAAAGATGTAGTTGACGTCGCAAACAGAGGTAACAATAGAGGATTTGGTATTCGTCAATCTTATCTAATTCAGCGTCCGGACCCCAAGGGAACGTTTAGTTTTAGAGTTCCGTTAAAACATGTTTTTGGATTTTGTGAAGATTATAATTTTATACGGTATGAAACAAACATTGACTCTAACCAGGAAAGCGAACGATGATGCTATTTTTAGGGCCAATGGGGTCGATGCGGGTAAAGTTTCTCTTGTAAAATTATCATGGTATATTCCGCACGTTCTTCCCGCCGATGTTGAAAAGTTTCAACTATATAAAACGATAGAAGATAAAGTCAGTTTCCCCGTAGGATATAGAATGCGTCAATGTGATACTATAACGGTACCACGATCAACCAGTTTCTCTTGGAGACTTTCGGTTAAATCAAGTCCAGAAAAACCTCTTTGGATTATTATAGGTTTTCAAACCCAAAGAGATAGTGATCAAGAAAAGAATCCCGCTCTTTTTGATCATGTAAATCTAAAGAATATGTATGTAATGCTCAATTCTAATAGATATCCTGAAGTTGATTATCAACTCGATTTTACAAAACAACAGTTTAGTAGAGCTTACGGCGATGCAGCTGCATTCAGATCAAAATTTTACCATATGGATGAATTAATTTCTAACCCAAATATATTTTCCACCCGATTACAAAATTCTTTTTCCAATCTTCGTATTTGATGTAAGTAAACAAAGTGAAAGATTGAAGAATTCGGTTACTGACATTCAAGTGAAAGCACAATTCGGTGTAAACGTCCCAGCAGAAACGGAAGCTTTTGCAGTTATTATCAGCGATAAAATGATAAAATTTCAATCAGATGGAAATAAGATGAGTGTTGTTTATGGTTAACCGAACAAAGCGAGCTTATTAAAAAATATCAATAGTTTATGTTATTTTTTCCCGAAAGGAGATTAATGTTCCAAAAATTCCGCATAAAAAATGGTAGAAGAAAATAAATACAAAGGAATGGAGGGTTCTCCCTCCGGTCGAAAACATCCAGATTTTGATAAAAAGCCGGAATGTCAAACTAAAATCGAGGTGAAACCCCCGGGAGACCAAGAAAATGGAGGGTTCTCCCTCCAGTCGAAATATAAAGGAATTAAACATCCCAATAATCCAGCTTTCGAAAAAATAGCAATATCAGAATTTAGTCAATTTAAAATAACTGATTGAAGTTAATAATCCAAAACTCCCGGACTATAATATAATTTTATATATCCCTTTTCGGTAAAAGTAAATTCCTTATATGCTAAAGGGTTGATTGTCATACGGGTTTCCGGATTATCAATATTAAATGTCCATACTTTCTTACACCCTCCTTGTTTTTCCAAACATATTTGTTTCCTTCCATCTTCAAGGCGTATATCAAACATTCGTTTAAATTGACTCAGAACACTGGATTTAAATTTCAAATCAATGTCGAGCGTGTAAACACCGGTTTTTTAAGAAGCCAATGTTCTGCCCCGTACAGATAATCAGCCCCTATACGATGTGGATATTCAACTATATTATCATATTTAATATACTCGTTCGGTAACATAACAAACGCCTTTGTTAAATACTCATATCGTTTATTTTTTTTATCGGTAATATGAACTCGATTCTGAGAGTCTTGAGACACTTTTATTACAGTATCTTTACTAATTTCCAACGAAAACATGAGAAAGGTTAATTGATTGTGTTTAATATTTTGAATATCATATTCCAATTGTCTAATTTTCTCATTTCTTCCGGCAACAACAACTTCCGCTATCTCATCAATAATTGTCTTCAACACCTCCTGATCTCCCTCGGCCACGAGCTCTGTTATATCTTTTTTAAGAATATTCACCCCCCTTTCGATATCTTTCATTATTTCCCGCGTAATTTTATCTCTGACAGTTTCGTCATCTAACGCCCATTCCTTCTTAAGTTTATTCAGTTCAACTTCCAATTTTTCTTCGTCAATATATTTCTTCAAATATTCTCTTATCTTTTCTATGAAGGTTTTGCTAACATCCACCTTTACTCGTTCCAACTCCTTCTCATCTACGAACCGTTCCACTCGTTCATCAAATGTTCCTTTTAGCTCTTTCAATTCACGTTTGCTGATATCTACAAACTCGTCCACCTTTTCTTCGAGATAATCCATCTCTTTTTTAACATCATTTCCTAATTTCCGTGCAAGGTTATCTTCAACGTGTTTCAATTTATCTAGCTCGTAATCCTTTGCCATCTTATTTACTCGCCTTACCACAAACGCTTTATTCGTTGCGTCACCCGCTTCCGTGGGCATACCAAGATTCGTGATCTTGTTTCCAAACATATCGATTTCCCCTCTTTTTAAAAAGTTGTTATTTATATAATTTAAAGATACATCTGATCTTGAAACCTCGGTTTTTGCATTCTCCCAAATTTATCTACAGGCATTTTTAACCGTCAAAAAAAATAAACACAAATGTCCACATATTATTGTTCCACTCGGTTGAATTTGTTCCGTATTATATTTTATTTCGGGATATTCGATATTTAAGTAGTTTATTATTTCCAAAGGTGGTTGTAATCCATAACTATCAAAATAAATATTATTGTATCAACATACCCAGCGAGTACCTTTAGCATCCGATGAACCAAACCCATCGTTTGGATTTGTATCATCCAAGTTCATTATTCCACATTCATTTTTTAATGGACGTTTGGGAAGTTGGTCTCTCATAAACACTCCTCTAAAATTAGGAATTTTTATTTTTTTAACTGCATCTATCAATTCAAAATTAGTTAATGGTTTATATGGTAGTAAAATATTTTCAACTTTAATCTTCAAATCTTTTTCCATTTTACAACCGAACGAAGTGAGGTTGTTAAAAGTTCTTTATTTTTTTAGCCTCCGACCGTATGGGAGGATTCCCTCCCGTTTCACCCATCATAACAAGAATCCCAAAAGTGGAATATTTTTAAAAGGACTGTTTTCTCCAAAAAGGAGACCTGTTCCATCAAACAATTTTCCACCTTCTTTTTTCAAATATAAACCATCACCGACTGACTTAAACCCAGAACCTGAGGTTGGTTTCAATTAAAGCCCTTCACCATCAGTTTCCACTTGACAAACACATCCACCTTTTTTAAGATACAAACCGGAACCAATAGCTTTTTGTGCAGCGGTACTAGCTAAACCTTATAATGCACCTACTCCGATAGCCGGTAATACCGTTTTTGCCAATGCAGGTAAAGCACTTGCAGCTAAACCTGTCAACATACCGAGAAAACCACCTTCAATTTTTGCGTTATGCTCCAACTGTCTCTTACTTAGTTTAATCGTTACTCCTACACCATTTTCACAAGCTCGTTTTATTTTATTCAATTGCGTCTCGGTAATAGCTATAATATCTTCACCTTTGAAATCCTCATTATCCAAACGTATACTTGTGGTGGTGCCATTTTTTATAGCACGTTTAATTTTATTTTTTTGTCCTTCGGAAATATTAACTTTTGTATTTATGTAACTCATTTTTTAAGCGAATGAAATGAAGTTCTTAATTTTTTATTTTTTTATTTTTCCGACCGAATGGGAGGATTAAAGTGAAACGCTCGCTTCGCTCGCTATATTTGACGTATATGAAATCTTATCGTAACACTTTCTCCTCTTAAATCAAGCAATTTACCATGTTGATCCGTAAGTTTTGTTTCGAGACCACGTATTGTATCCAAAGTAATTGGTAGGTAAACCAAATTATGGGGTGTTTCAATTATTTTATATCCAGGACTCACGTTGGGAAAAAAACTGTATATAGTATTTTGTGAAGAACCATTTACATAACTATCAGAAATAATATCTATATTAACAAGTATACTATTAATACTGAGAATATCAACAACGTTTTCAGATTCATGAATCCCAGATTTATATTTACTACGATCAAACCCCAATACTCTACCTATAGATTTTGAATGATTAAAATCAACAACGAAATTATCTCTTATCTCCATTCTGGATTTTAAAGTATTTGGATTTCCAGTAATGGATATATCTTGTATAAAATTATTTATATCAACTATATCATAACTTCCTGTAGGTATTCTAATTGTTTCCCAATTTACCCCATTATCTTTGGAATATTTAAAATGATTATTCTCATTAGTGATATTTGGAAAAGAATAATACGTTTCGAGGTTAACGAGTGCTATTTCATACTTTCTCGTTTTATCAAGTTGTATTGGTGGATTGAACATAGTTTTAAATTTTGTTTTATTATCGGATACTATAATCTGAAATGAACTTTTAGGTTCTGTATTTTTAACAAGTGTTTCTAATAATTCTTTATCCATTTTTTGTACCGAACTAAGTGAGGTAAATAGAATTCGTCCAAACCGATTCTATATTTACCATTATCTTTTTTCGATGATAAATCGATTTCAACAAAACCAAATGGTTTCTCCCATGCAGTTTTACACAATTTTCTAAATTCTTCCTTTTCCATATCATGACTTACGTGATCGTTATAAATATGATTTATATTTTTCAAGTCTTGTGGGAACAGACAAATAAAATTAGCATTTTCCCTTATAGTTTGCCTAGGTAATTTGAAATAGTTTTGTGAAAGATAAAAACAATCCACGTTACTATGTCTACCACGAATATAATAACACTCACATTTATTTTGTTTTTCTAAAATTAAATCATCAAATATCATTAAATTTTTATTCTTGGGATTCAATTCCCTAGGATCTGGAACATCTTCGACAGATTCATAAAAATTACTTTCTATTCCCTTTGATCTATTTTCACTTGCTGCCCATGCTTTAATTAAGTCACTCGGTGAAATATCCTTATTTACAATTTCTTCACGATTATCAAAAAGTCGAAGTATTTCGTCTTTGGTTAATTTCTTTTCAAAAGCTTCATTTAAAATACAATATTCTGGTTGGAATTAACTCTTTCCAAAAACCATTAGTTTGTCATAATCCAACCATTCCGGTCCAAGTAAGAGATTAAGTAATAATGTAGTTTTTCCACATCCGGATTTCCCAACAATCAAACCCCTAGTACTTTTAGGCAAAAGAGGATGATTATTGCGCTTGGTCATCATATTCCAATAATTTAAAATTATTTTATTATAACTCGATTTTTTAACTTGTTTTTTAACTCATTTTTTAACTTGATTTTTAACTCAATTTTTAACTTGATTTTCAACTTGATTTTTTAACTTGATTTTTTTTGTTTAAAAATGTATTGCGTAAAATGTAAAAAACACACCGAGACTCTCAATATCGAGGATATTGTTTCAAAAAATAATAGACCAATGAAACGGGGATGATGTAAAGTGTGTGGAATAATGAAACATCAATTCGTTCTGACGCAACGCAATGTGGAAGGAAAGGGTTTGATTCCGACCGCAGGGAGGATAAAAAACGAAGGAAAAGGATTATTAAATAAAGCTATAAATAATCTCCCTTTTGAAATGCATTTACCCGGACATAATTTTACAGGTCCGGGCACTAATCTAAAAAAGAGATTAAATGAAGATTTAACACCTAAAAGTTGGAGTAAACCGGTGAACAGGGTTGATAAAGCCGCCTATCATCATGATGTGTGTTATTTAAAAAATAAAGATACGGAAACCCGAAATAATTTATGTGATAAAAACATGTTAAAGGAAATGAAAGGAATTTATAATCCTACTCTAAAAGAAAAATAGATAGATCGATTGTTAATAAAGTTATTGGAACAAAAATGAGATTTGGTTTGGGTTCCCTCGAAAAATAAGAAGCTTATCCTCGCTGCGACCGGAAATTAAATAAAACCATATGGTAAAGTATCTATTCCATTTTCACATATATATCTTTTGTCATCAAATTGTGAAATACTTTTTTTATTTAATTCATTTATATATATTTCATGTTTACCAGAATTCATTGTATACATTTTATTTATTTTAGTTTTACCATTAAATGAACATTCTTTATAATCATCAAATTTTATATCTTTTTTAATTGTTACTTTCCCCATTCCTTTCAATTTCTTTTCTTCTTTTGTTGAGCTGGAATCATAATATGTAAACGAATATGCCTTGCTTCGTAGGAAAACTGCCTCATCAATAATTTTCCCATTTAACTCATCTTTAAATTTACCAATTACTTTTTTATTTTCTTGTGATTGAAGTGGATGATCTTTTGGATAATCGGAGGTATCCAAATAATCTTGTATTTCTTTTAAATCTTCATATACATCTTTTGTTTTAATAGATAGAAACATACTATCACAGTCACTATACAACACCTCATTATTTGGCCATAGTTCATTCGCAACATTATAATAAAAGTCATACATTAACTGTTTTGAATAATCCAAAATACACATTCCTAGGTAGATTGGTTTGTTATAGGTAATGGATGTAATATTATTAACCATAGCAACTAAATTATCATTAAATATAATAGAATCTTTAAAATTTGGTTTATTTATGGCTTTCTTTATTTCATTATAATCTGTTGATAATTTAACTTCATTTCTCCCTCTAATATTTTCTAACGTTTTTCCATAGAAAGCATTATTTAACAACTTCCACATGCCCTTTTCAAATGCAGATTTAGATTTTGTCCTTTGCTCAGTATTAAAGTTAATATATTTAGCTAACCAATTTGATTCTTCAAATGATATTGTTCTATACACTTTAGTAACTTTAATACCAAGTTTAATATAATCATTCAAAATACTATGATGAATAACATATTTCTTTTTATTATATAATGTTAATAATAATTTTTCTTCTTTTCCTAATGCTTTATCTCCTAGTAACTTTAATTGATAAGGAGACAATTCCCCCTTATTTGCTTTCATCTTTTCCGGGGCTAAAGGATATTTAAATGTTTTCTTTTTACATTCCTCGGTATATTCTAAATCACATTCTATTATACAACCTCTTCCTTTTGGGATATTTAAATAATAATCTGGATCATCTTCCCATTTAAAATCTTTGGTTGGTAAAAGTTGTGACATCGCTCAACCATAAAGATTATTCGCATCAAGATATAACATATATTTTTCCATTAGAAATTCACCTAGATTACCACCATTCTTTAATATTTTTAAACATTCTTTCATTTAATTTTCATCCAATATTCTATTTCCATCACCAAAATAATTAGATGTATACTTGTTGAATGTTTTTTCATAACGTTTTCCCAATACCCCGCTAAAACCACCACGTATTCCTTTTTCAAACATTAATAACATATCATAATCTGTTAATAACTCTAATTCAACACCTGTATACTTTAAACCGCATTGCCACGTTAAACCCGGAGTAGAGAAACAATAACAAGGATCTATTTCATGATGTTTTAAAAAGAATTTTCTATATTTTTCAAATGCATCCGCTAGTATAAGAACATCAGTTTTTAAATATAATTCGTGATAATCTTGTAATGTTTTACAACCATAATGATTCCAAACCCGTTGAGCATGTTCGTATTCTTTTTTTGTTATCCCTTCTTGTTTTAGAGTAGAATAAAACTTTTCTATTGGTGGCAATTTTGTTTCTTTTAATTTATCTATACTACCAACATATTCATATGGATAATATCCTTTTTGTTTCAAAAAACATATACCAGTTTTATGTGTTTCATGAATCTCTTTTTCCAAAATAGGAAAATCATCCATCGATTTAGCAACATCCGATAAACTTTTTGGTAAAAATCTAAAAGAATCTAGAAATCTTAACTTTCTACAACTTGAACCATAATCAATTGCTATATATTCCTCCGATGTTTTTGATAATACTTCAACCTTATTATATTTATTTTCATATTTCATAAGTTCTTCAATTATAAAGTGGAAATCATAATTAGAACCGTTATGAAAGAAAACAGGAATCAATTTTGACGATTTACCTTCTTTAGTATTACATGATTGGCACGCAGCACCCCTATACTTTGCCGTATAGTGACAATGTTCTCTTATTTTCGATCCTTCCCCTTCGAAAGTATTACCACATATATAACAATTTGTTGTTTCTTGAAATTCTTTTTCTTGTTCATGAGTCAATTTATGTTTTGTTTTTTCATATCGATTTAAATTTATAATAATATCATTATATATCATAATTATATTTTTAACAAATTTCTCCTTGGCATCATTACCAACATATGAAATGTATTCCGATTCATATATATTTGGGTAATCAGATTTAACATATATGCCAAAACTATTTACTCCTTGTTTAAATATTTTCTTTGTATAAGATTCATTAGGATTTGGTTGAGTTGTTGAAATAGGAATATTATTAGATTCAAAATCACAATATATTGCAATAGGTAATCTTGATTTAAAATGTTGATTTGTAAACTTAAGAATATTTTTACCTTTCTCTGGCATTTTAACTTTACATTGTTTATGATCAGAACATATAACTTTATGATTTTCTAATACTTCTTTTCTCGAAAAACCGTGTAAACAATTTCTACATATAAACAGTTTATGATTATTATTATCGCCAAGAAAACTATTTAAATCTTTAATTAAACAATAGTGTGTATTCCCATCTTCTTCTAAGTAGAGTAAATCAACTGTTCTAGATTCTCCTTGGTCGATATTAGAAGTATACAAAGGGCATAAAGAAGATTTATGCTTAGGATTTTTCAAATAGAAAACATTTATAGATATTCCATTTAGTTTTTCCACTTTTGGTATATCTTTTATCATTACGGGGTATTCAATACCATCCATAATAAATTCATCTTCGTATGGTTTGTACTTTGATACTCGATGTTTATGATCGGAGGCAGGATGCAACTTAGCCAATAAACTCCACAGGAAGCATTTATTATCATTTAAATTTTTAACATTAACAATGTTACTTGATTTAAAGGGTGTTTTAATATATGAACTAGCCTTGAGATAATCAACTTTATACAATTCAATTTTTGTTTGTATTATTTGTTTAAAAATAAAACCGCTGCCACGTTCTTGAAACTCATCAATCCATTTTTCAAAATTATTGATTAGCTTTTCATAATATTTACCAATATCATTGTCCGACCTTATTGTTTGTATAGAAGAAGAATAATAAGATTCAACTACATCAAATGCCAAAGGTGTATTAAATTCACATTTAAATGTAATTAGTATTTTAATAGGGGTAGTTTTTATCAAGTTTCTATCTTTAAGTTGTTTAATATACTCATTGGGGTTTTCCTCATCGATATCATCAATCGTAGTTTCACTTATAAGATCTTAGTATAATCTGGAGTTTTGTGGATCCATTTTTAAAAGAATCAATTTTCAATTAGGTGTCGACCGGCGGGAAATCTCCAAATAATATTCATGTTGATAATTGGGTTTTCTTGTTAAAAATTCTTTATATGCTTCTTTGTATTTATTCTTATTATTTTGATAATGGTTTTGTTTTATCCATTTCCTACAAACTTTACATGCAGAATTAACCCCCATTGGTTTAGAATAATTTTTATGATATTCACTTAATAATTTGTTTTCATTACATTTTGTACAAACTTTTCCTTCCATTATTTTTAAAGAAATCAATTTTAATATATTAAAAATGGAGAATCCAAAAATATATTGTTTACGTTGTAAAAAACATACTGAAAATAATTCAGTCAAACAAGTAACAACTGCCAATGATAAACAAATGTTAAAAGGTAAATGTTCTGAATGTGGATCTATCAAAAATGATGAAAATGTCGACGCTGAAGATGGCCGTGATGACGGTCGTTATGGTGCTGCAGCTGATGATGTAGCTACGGCGGTGACTTGGATCGTTTTTATCTCCCTTGTTTATGAATCGGAACTAAAACCCTTTTTGACCATGCATCTGGATATACGTCATTATCAAAAATATGAATAAATATTGTGAACAAATAGGGGGAAATATAAGAATTAGAAACGATAAAAATATCATTAAAACTTTTATGTCTATTCAGTGCATATATTGTAGTTTATTTCTTCAATCGTGACTTTTTATCTAATATTTCTATGTAGACAGACGCATGTTCCTAAACATTATTGTCAGAAATATCATATAGGTTACAAAATCGTTTAAGCTCGCATTACTATCACAATTGTTTGTTCTCTTGTAATTATTAACGCATTTCAAAATATTCCTTAGATTTTGTTTACTCATTTTGGATAATTTATTTTTTTCTTTACTGTAAAATTTGTATTTTATTTTACGTTTGTTAGAGACGTTTTTCATTCCTGCTTTTAAGAAATGTATCTTAATCGTATCCGTTTTCTCCCTCACAAAAAACGTTTCGAGATTAAAAATTCTGCTTTAGCTCAGCTAAAATTCTCATCGAACCATTGTGATGTGATTTGCGTTTCAACCGCTTTTTATTGTTATACATGTAATTATTTAACGTTTTACTAAAGCAATTAAATAAAATATTGTATACAAAATTAGAAAATTTATCAATGCATATCCAATTCACCGGACTTAAGTTTATCATCAATTTCATCGAATAAAAGAATATTTATTATTCATTAAATTTATCTTCATCAGTGGAAATCCAGATGATTTTATCAAACTGATTAAATGCGCCTGATTTACCTAAACATAAAGACCACACTGTGAATAAAGGTCATTCTTAGGAAAACCGTCACTGATTATTTGGAACAAACTGACATTCGAATAAAGGTCACCTGTCGATAAAGATCACATTTTGCCTTTCTCAAGGGAGGCCTTTGTTTACAGGTTTGATTGTACATAAATTATTTTCTTTACATAATGTAAGTAGCTTATGTCTAAAAGGACATTTTTGTGACAGTTTTTATGCTAATGTACAGATGATACAATATTGTCAGATTGTGGAACATTGATATAACGGTCTAACTGTATATCAGTAACGTAGTCAAGCAGTTCACCAGTTCACGCATTCAGATTGCCAAATGAGTACGGCAAAACCTGTGCACAAAGACCACCCTTTGGGAAAGACAAAGTGGTCTTTACTGACAGGTGGCCTTTGCACAGAGTTCAGTTTGTTCTAAATAATCAGTGACGTTTTTTTAAGAATGGCCTTTATTCAATGGATGGTCTTTATTCGGAGGTGACCGCAAATACATGTTTGACTGTATATATCTCCAAGATCACAATATTTTGGCACATCATTATTCATAGCATCATAAAAATCACAATCATATAATGTAGAGTTAACATTTCTACACAGATTTGAGTCTTCTGGCGGTACATAACACGTACAGAAAAATGCATATTTTGTTGTAAGAGTAAAGTCTTTTTTGCAGTTTAAACCGAATTAAACCTCTATCATCAAGAGAAACTAATTCTAAATTATCTTTATAACAAATATTGTATTACACAATAATTCCACCACTATGACGTTTGGTTTTCTTGTTAAAGTTCAGTCAGGGACAGTTAAAACAGCAATAACCTTCGATGTCTATATTTCTTGTTTTCGCATTCCAGGTTTCACAAAATTATAAAATATCATAATTCGAAATAAATGATGAAAAATCACTTTCGTCAAATTTAGAGTTTATACCCTGTACATTCCATAAAAGAAATGAGAGGTGCGGAGAAACGGAAGTGGAGCCGGTTATATTTGTAGATTGTCAAATGGTGCTAATTTTGTTACAGACTTATTACACACATATTTATCTGATACAAAGGTTTGACCAGATACTATATAATGTATCAGAATAGAATATACATTTGTAATACAGGAAGAAACATAATTAAATTGAAATTTGAGATTAGATGAATTTCAAGCATATCATTTGACTACGAAAAATGATCAATTTCAAGTTTATATTCTTGAATTAATCAATTTGAGTTCCAATATTGAGAATCTCAGTTTGAGTTCAGGAACTTGGAATTATGAGTTCCAATAATAAGATACGTGACTAATCTCAAATTTGAATTCTAGAACTCAGAACTCAGAGTTCCAAATATGAGATCAGAGAAGAAACTCAAGTTACAAATTCTCGAACGTAGCAGTCTGAGTTACTTATTGTTAACAACTTCATTCCATTCACAGATTCTTTACGAATATCTATTTCACATACACTTAAAGGGGTGGTTTTCATCAGTGATTAAGTAAAGGAAGAAGCTCCTGACTCTAGACATGACAATCAAACCTCTTCATCACTTATATCAAAGCTTGATGACATTGAAAAGATGTTAAGTTAACCATGAAAAAATCAATAGTTGAAAGTAGGGTTGTAACGCTAGAAAAAAATCAAAGTTCGTCTGAAAATAAGCTCTATGAGATTGAAAGCAGTCGTCAACTCTGCGACGAACCAAAACAGGAAAATGTTACATTAATACAACAAGTATCAGAGCAAATTAACAAAAAATAAAAGTGAAAACGTCGCCAGTCAACAAAATACAAACAGCAATCTTACTGAACAAGTCGTCGGTCTATAATCTCGATCAATGCGGGACAATGTCTTATTCTAAAACTTTCCCAAAATCTAAAAGGTGTTAGGTGTTGGAAATCCACTCTTGTTATTTCTGATGCTAAAGCCAAAATTAAAATCGATAGAGCACACCGTGTTGGTAAATATAAGCACTCGAGAACTCGGCCCATAGTCGCAAAATTCAAATATCATGGCGATAAGATTGAAGTCAAGATCGCAGCCAGATCTAAACTACATGTAGTTGTCTCCCTTCCGGGGTTTGTGATCAATATCCTTAGCAGATGAGTGAACGACGACGGAAGCTGGTCCCATATTTCGTGGAGGTAAAGACTAACAATAAACAAGCTGTCTTCTCATATGATAAACTTTATATGGACAATACAACATACACACCCAATATTCTACCCCCCTATGGCTAGTTCCACCCCTAACAATATATTGAACATATAATTATAAAAAAAATATTATGCGAAAAAATAGTGCATGTGTTACCGAAAATGCTAAATATTGTAAAGTGCGCCGTGCATTTTAATATTAATAATCCTTCTACGAGGAGATTATTTATGTAAATGTGTTTATGCTTAAACGCAAAAGAAACGGTGCACATTTTATTGTCAGATTTTGTTTGAATCCAGTGATAGACTTTTATCATGTTTGCTATCATTTTAAACGATAAACATTTATCTTTTCAAAAAGCTCCACTCATGCAGAGACACCAACATTAACGAACCAACAGAATTGTGATTCAAAACAGCGCCGGTTTGTCCTACAAAATGTTAAAGGATTGTGTGGAAAATTAGATGTCACGGACATCATAAACTTTATCAATGACTGCTGAATAGCACTGCTCACTGAAACATGACATTCAAACGTGTTTTATAAAAACATTGACGGATAATTTTGACACTATATCATGTCTTCGACCAAAATGCAACACTAGTACTAAACGTCAGAGCGGCGGTATTGTAGTGTCCATTAGAACTGAACTAAATAAATACAGGAAACCTCTGAAAACCGACCCTTTCCGGAATGGAACAAAAGTCCGGTTTTCTGAGAATATATATATATGTCACATTCCTCCCGAGGAGTCGGGTACCTACAGAAACTGAAATTCCTCACAGTTTGAATATGACTTCATTACAACCATTGAAAAAAAACATCATTAAATATTGTGATAACGGTTACATCATTAAAACTGATTTTAATGTTCGGAGCGTATAGACAGAAATCTACGAGGTAAAGAAGACGACTTGAATATGAAGGGTATCGCTTACCCCGTGTCGTTGAAAGATATAACCAAGTTTGAAAACCAAAATCCGGGTATCTCCGTTTACGTGTTCGGGTTTGAGGGTAGAGTTTACCCCCTGAGGAAAAGTACTTATCCGCGCAAGACGATAATAGACCTTTTGCTCATCAACGACGACAAAAAACAACATTACTGTCTGATAAATGATTTGTGTATATTGGTATCGCGCCAGTTTAACAAACATAAGGGAAGAAAACACATTTGCCGCAACTATTTAAATCTTTTTATTTCGCGAGAGGCGTTGGAAAAACACGTCTACTGGTGTCTTGTGAACGAATGCGTGCGGAACGACCTGCCGGGGTAGGGTCATTTAACCCGTTTAAAAATTACAATAGGTCGATGCGAGTTCCTTTTATAATATTTCGATTTCGAATCTTTTCTAAGACCTATTCACACGTGCGCCCCAAACCCGGAAAAGAGCTATAAGAAACAATACCATCAGCACGCTCCGGCCAGCCTTTGTATTTGCGTCAAGTGCTTCGTCGACGACATGTACGAAAAAGAGCCTATCACCTATACCGCGGAAACGGATGACGACGACATCGCTCAAAAATTTGTAGAAATATTGGAAAAATCGTGGGGGGATTAGTAATATTCCTCCGAAAAGGGTGATATACGGCGAAGAAAACCGAATAAATTTCAAGCGAGAGAGAAACTATTGGATCTGCAACGGCGACTTTGCTGATGATAAAAAGGCGTACGAGAAAAAGTATGGTAAAACGAATTACTACACAAAGGCGTTTTGGGAATTTGTCAAAGGACGCAAAAAGGTCCGCGATCATTGTCACTACACCGGGAAATATAGAGGGGCGGCGCACAGCGGCGCGTGTAATTTCATGTATAGGAAACCGAAATTTACCCTGTTGATATTTCACAATTTAGCCGGATACGACAGCCATTTATTCGTCAAAAATCTAGGAAAAACTGAAGGTAACATTGATTGCATCGCGAACACTGAGGAAGAATATATCAGTTTTACGAAAACGATACAGGTGGGTAGTTATACCGATAAGGAAGGCGAAGAAAAGCCGATAAATCACCAAATTAGGTTTATCGACAGCTTTAAATTTATGGCTTCTGGTTTGTATAAACTCGCGAGTAATTCGGAAGAAGGCCAGTTTTCGGCTATTAAAAATATTTTCCGGACGAAAATTTACGAAAATTGGTTTTGAAAGAGAGAGTCTACCCGTACGAATATTTAGATTCTGCGGCTAAATTTCGGGAAACGAAATTTCCTCCGAAAGAAGCGTTCTATTCGAGGTTAAACGACGAAAGAATTAGCGACAAACAATACACTCACGCCCAGGAGGTGTGGAAAACCTTTAGATGTAAAACTTTTAGAGATTATCACGATTTGTATAATAAAACGGACGTTTTGTTGCTGGCGGACATTTTCGAGAATTTGGAAACGTGTGCTTGAAAGAATATAAATTGGATCCCGCGTGGTATTACACAGCGCTGGTATTAGCGTACGACGCCATGTTGAAAAAGACGGGAGTAAAACTAGAGTTACTGTCAGACCCAGACATGTTGCTCATGTTCGAAAGGGGTTGAGAGGCGGAGTTTCTATGATTACAAAGAGATATTCTGAGGCGAATAGTAAATATATGGATAAAAAAGAAGATAGAGACCTTTGGAAAATAGTTTGACTAAATCTTAAGGAAATAATCCGGATAGACAAAGAGGAAAAATCAGGCAAACCTCATAAATACTACGACCCGGGCAAACCCTCGAAATTTATAACTTATTTGGACGCCAACAATTTGTATGGGTGGGCAATGTGCCAACCTTTGCCGACTGGCGTATTTGAGTGGATGAGCGAAGAAGAATTGCGAAATTGGAAGTATGTATTGTATTGTATTGAATTGTATTGTCTTGTGTTGTATTGTATTGTATTGTATTGTATTTTAGAAGTCGTTTTAAAATATCCGATCGAGTTACATGATTTACACAGCGATTATCATCTAGCTCCAGAACATCTAAAGATAAACGCGGTGGACAAATTAATCCCGAATTTAAAGGATAAAAAAACTATGTGATTCATTATAAAAATTTAAAACAGTACGAGGAGATGGGATCACTTATTACGAAAATTCATCGAGGAATTAAATTTGAGGAATCTCCCTTTATGAAGCCGTATATTGACCTAAATACGAGTCTGAGGGCTAAGGCAACCAACGAATTCGAGAAAGAGTTTTTCAAACTCATGAACAACTCTGTCTTTGGGAAGACGATGGAAAATATTAGAAACAGAACGGATATAAAGTTGGTCACTGATAGAAAGAAAGCGGAAAAAATATTGGCGAAACCAAATTTCAACGGAGATACAATTTTCGACGAAAATCTTATCGCACTGCATATGAAAAAGACACGCTTATTATTCGACAAACCGGTTTACCTCGGGATGCGTATTTTGGATCTGAGTAAAACTCTCATGTACGATTTCCACTACAATTATGTAAAACCTAAATGCGGAGAAAAGGCAAGACATTGTTTTTACGGATACTGATAGTTTAATGTATGAGATCGAGACGGAAGATTTTTATAAAAATATTGCTCCCGATATTCGCGACAAATTTGACACGAGTAATTTCGATCCGAATCACGAATTCGGAATTTACACGAACGAGAACAAAAAGGTGATTGGCAAGTTTAAAGACGAGGCGGATGGGAAAATTATCGAGGGATTTGTGGGGTTGAGAGCTAAATTATACTCGTACAAGATGTATCAAACCTCTAACGAAGTGAACAAATGCAAAGGGATGAAAAAAGATGTCGTGAAAAAGAGTATCTGATTCGAAGATTATAAAGAGTGTTTTATGGCAACGAACAATTGAGAAAGATGAACGTTTTGAGAAGTCGGAGTCACGAAATGTACACGGAAGAAATGAACAAGCTCGCGCTAAGCGGTGATGATGACAAGAGACATATTTTGCCGGATAAAATTCACACTTTGGCGCTCGGTCATTATCGTATAAACGAGTAAAATTATTAATTAAAAAATGAACATCAGAAATATAATTTTACCGAAAAACCGCTCAACAATTTCGAATTGATGGACGCGGTTAAAGAATTGAAAATTCCAAGTTTTCGTGGCGTATTTATGCGCGATCAACTACCGAAACGTCGTCAGAAAAGGGAATGCGGAATATTAAATTTAGACGACTCGAACCCGAACGAACGATGGCATCGGATCTTCTAATGCCGGTGGCACGCATTGGGTTTGTTGGATTAAAAAGGGAGATAAAATATTATTTTGACAGTTACGGTATAAAGCCTCATGAAAAAATCTTAAAATATTTAAAACCGAAAATATTTTACAACGTCGACCGAGTACAGCCGAAAGGGTCAGTCATTTGCGGGCATTTGTGTTTATACGTCTTTAAAAAAAGTCTACAAAATAAAAAAAATGCCTGTCGATAAATTTTGACGAATGCCTAAAACTCACGTTTCGGATTCTGACGTGTCTTTATCTTATATAAGTAACAATTTTCTGAGAAGGGTAGAATCGATATGCTCGAAAAAAAGATTACGAATCTCGATACTCCCACAGACGGAGGTGAATCGAAGGTGTTTGTTATAAAACGAGTAAACAAGATGGCGCGAGATTACGCCCTAGATAAACGAGAACGCGAATTAAGAGATATAAAAAATTCGTTGATTGATATCGAAGATAAAAAAGAAGAGAAATTGAGGGGCGATATCGAAAAGGGGGTAGAAAGTCTTAAAAAAGAATTGGAGAAATACGTAGACCAGAACGAACTAGAACGAGCAAAGACGGAAATTGGGCGAGCTTTTGTCGGCAAAATAAAAAAAATACTTGAGAGAATATATCGACGAACGAAATTTGGAAACCAAACTGGAAAACCTAAAGAAAGAATGGGCGTTGGACGACGAAGCCATCGAAGACAGAATCGAACGGAAATTACAGGGAAATGTAAAAAGAGGGGTGGAAACTCTTAAAAAAGAGTTGAAACGTACGTAGACGATAATGAGTTGGAACGAGCAAAGACGGAAGTTGGTAAAACCTTTGTAACGACGGTAAAAGAACATTTGAAGGGATACGTCGACGAACAAAAAATGGCAACTGGACCGAATAAACTTAAGAGAGAATTGGCGTCGGATAGCGAAACCATAAAGGATAAAATCGGACGGAAATGTCGGGGAGATATCGAGAGGGGAGTTGAAAATCTTAAAAAAGAATTGAAATCGTTCGTAGGCGAAAAAGATCTGAATTCGATTATCGAAAGGATAAAGATGGACGTTGGTAAAGCCGTCGTTGGAAATAATACCAAAATTTTACAATTAGAATCGGATATAAAAATTCTTAGAGAAAATTTATTAGATACTCTTTTATTTTCGCTCGACGTTAAGAAAGACGCTGATATTAAACTGCGTAGAGTCGGAATAAATCGAATGGAGATCAACGATGGGGGAAATAAACGACACAAGTATTTCACGGAAGCCTTTGATAAGACGCCGAACGAGTATATCAAGTATGATGATGCGGTCGAACACCCTCATCATGTGGGCGACCAATTTCTGTACAGCACGGAACACTGGCTCCTCAAAAAGACGGGGGTTTACACCCTCGACGTTAATTTGACGTATACGAGAAAAACTAATCCGACGGGAAAACAACGATTATTACATGTGGACCTGGGTGATGGAAGAACGCAGATATTTTGGGACCGGCTCGAAAATCAAAAATGAATAATTAATAAAACGTGGTCATTCGACATTACTTCGCCGGACACGAGGATCGGAATATACCCCTTAACGTACGACGAATACAAGTTCACCGCTAAAGGACACGTGAAATTGTATTATAAACCGGTGGTGTTGGATCGATAACGAGCAATTACGAGATTTATAAAATACGCATTTTTTCCTTATTAATATGGGACTCTCATATTTATATTTTTTTTAATTTTTCCGGATTTTAAAAAAGTTTTTTTTCTCGCGACAGCGGGGAGAAAAAATATTTTTTCTTGATTTTTGTTTAAATTGGGGAAATTCCCATTTAGTTTTGGATTTTGGATTTTGGAATTCCGTGAGTGAAAATATGCGCTGGGGTCCGCATTTATACCCTACTACTGCATTAAATGCTCAGAAGAAGATTTCAGAAGGTATTAGCATTTTGAGTCATAGACAAAAGCTAGTTAAGTTAGCAGACGCTTCAGAGTTCGGTTGGCGAGTTGTACAAGATTACGAGGCGCATCCGCTAGCAGACGACTCCGATGACGAAAAGAAAATTCAGCGTGCACAGTCGAGAGCCGAGCGTAAGATAAAGCAAGAGAAGCGTCTTCAGCCACGTCGTTACACTCCATACGTCACGACGTAGATGTCACGTAAGCCAGAAGTGAGCAGAACAAGGACGACGACGCCGTCTGGTCGTAAGTCTGGAATTTGTTTTCGTTGCAGGAGACCTGGTCATTGGCGAGCCGATTGTAGCGAGTCAGTAGCAGAAGGGACAGCCCCTGATAGGCAGATAAGTAGCAATTTCGATATTTCGTGTCGCAAGTCTTGCAAAAATTTGACAGTTGGTCCATTTGGTAAACTAAAACGTTGTTATTCTCATTGGCAAGACGCTGGAGCTAACGAGTATACGTTAGACATCGTTTTAAACGGTTACAAGTTGCCTTTCATAAATTTACCAAATTCTGTAATCTTAAAAAACAACAAATCGGCACTTGACAATCCTTCTGTCGTTGAGAAAGAAATATCGAGTTTGTTAAAAAAGGGCTGTGTGACTGAGGTTGACTGTCCACCAATCGTGGTTAACCCTTTAACCGTAGCGTATGGTAAGGGAGGCAAACCTAGGTCGGTGTTGGATTGTAGTCACATAAATCCCGAGCTTTTCAAATACAAAACTAGATTCTAGGATCAATCGGTAGCCAGGCAGTTGTTTGACAAGGGCGATTTTATGTTTTCTTATTAAAGGTGCTTACCACCGCATTATGATTTTCCCTGAGCATCACACATATCTAGGATTTTCATGGCAATACAAGGGCGTTACCAAGTATTTTGTCTACACTGTTTTACCAGTCGGTATTTCCACAGCAGGGCTCATATTTACCAAGTTGTTGAGAGTGTTAATTAAGAAATGGCGAGGTCTAGGCTTCAAGGTAGTGTTGTTCTTGGACGATGGATTGGGTGGCGAGTCGACGTTTAAGAACGCATTGCGCGTTTCTTCATATATACACAAAGATTTAACTTTGGTTTCTTAATAGCAGAAGAGAAATGTTGTTGGTTTCCCTGTCAGGTTTTGATATGGCTGGGTTATGAATGGAACACATTAAAGGGAATTCTGTCCGTAAGCATCTCACGTGTCAATAAAATTCTTGAAAGTTGTCAGAAGATAATCAAAGGCGTAAGTAAAGGAAAAACGTTGTTTCACGTTCGAAAAATCACCGGTTTGGTGGGTCAGTTGATTTCAATGCAAAGCGAGGTGGGTCCTTTAGTCAGATTAATGACACGCTATTTGTATAGTTGTGTATTAACCCGTGCTAGCTGGGAAGCTCCCGTAATGATAAGTCCTAAAGCGCTAGACGAACTTGTTTTCAGGAAGGAGAACCTTATGAGACTGAATGAGTCAGTCATAGGCGCTAGTGAGGTACAAGAAGCTAATTTTCAGTTGGTAGACAATGTCGTATTTTGTGACGCCAGTGGAGCTGGTTTCGGTGGTTACGTTGAGAACCTCGAGCACAGCGAGGAGGTGGTAGGCAGTTGGTCCGTGATTGAAGCCGGTATGAGTTCCACATGGAGGGAGATCGAGGGGGTGTATAGAGTTTTGAAAAACGTACTAGCCTGGAAGGGCAGAATATTGTCGTGTGTAACGACAATCAGAACGTTTGTACCATACTCAAAGTAAGTAGTAAAAAAATATTTACATGATGTTGCTAGGCAAATACATGATTTAAGCAAAGGGAGCAGTATAACGATTATTCCTAGTTGGATCCCAAGAGACAGTAATTTAAATGCTGATTTTCTAAGTCGTTGTTCGGATAGCGACGATTGGTCTTTGCAAGATTTTATATTTTTTCTATTGGACAAAAAATGGGGTCCGCATACATACGACAGGTTCGCTTGCGCAAAATGTGTAAAGTTTAATTCAAGGTTTTGGTGCCAAGGTCCTATAGGCCTTGACGCTTTTGTGCAAACGTGGTCTGATGAAAACAATTGGTGTGTTCCTCCGCTCAGACTAGCCGTACTTCGTATTCGCAAAGTATTAAAAGAAAGGTGCGAATGTACTTTAGTCGTACCTTGTTGGAAATCAGCTCCCTTTTGGCCGCTCGTGTTCGTCAACGGAAAGTTGACTGATTTTGTCAAAGACTCATTCGAGTTTAACGCAGGAAGATTAACAAAAAGGGGCCGGGTCGAAACGGCACTTTTGATGGTAGAAAGCTCAGTATCGGCTTTATTGCTTTTCGATTTGGATTTGGTATCGCACAAGAGTGAAGTTGTTTGTATTTTGTTTGTGACCTACAAGTAATGGTAAAGCAAAGACCACCAATTTCAAAGACATTTTAAGAATCTGTCTAATATTCATAATAAGAGTACATTTTCATCTGAAGAACACAATCAAAGATCAGAATCATTAAATATTGAATGTATAGATAAAACATTTACTGTCCCTGAACTATGTCAAACAAATCATAAAAACATAAACAAAAGTTGCGATTATGAAAACAACGTTGTCGACTCATTATCAACTTATGTAATTTCATAGCACCTATAGAGTAAACTTTTCGCCGAAGGTGTTCTTATGGTATAAGATCGATTTTTGGTGCCAGGGCACTGTTAACATTGTGTGATGACGCTGTTGCTAGGAAAAAAATATTGGAATGCTTTGGTAGTTATTGTTAACTTTAATATTAATGTATAAACATCGAGTGTGTGGTTATTCCTCATTTCCGATAAACATTTTTATAAACACTTACACCGCTTTTATATAAAAGACGTCTTAATAATACGCTGAAAATAAAATGGTACTACTTTTGCGCTAAAACTCTACTAATTTTTAAGTGGAAAAAGTATAAATGTATGTTTTATTGATGAAATAAGTTCTATGTGCATATATACAGCATACATCATTCAACATTCACTTATTCTTCATAAACCCACGACTTACAAAGTTTGCAAAACCACCCGGAGTCCTCACTTGAAGTTTTCACATACCATGATTTATACTTAAACAAAGTCATGAAACATTAACTTTATTTTATTATTTTCGTACATGTGTACAGATAGTCCGCGCAAAAACCACAAAAGTCGTCCACAAATGATTAGTTGTAAATTAGCCTTAAAACAGAAGAAAACGAAGAATTAGCTGAACAAAGTATCAACTGAAATATTGTGGTTAATACAGAATGTATTATATACGAAACAAATCCATTGATGTCAGTTTATGGATACTGTCGTCTGCAAGCGTTAGTATACAGTGTAACATGTATGTACAAACTTTAACGAGGACCTCACCTAAATTTGACAGGCACGCGCGGTGTGACGTCGTTCCTTACCATGTATTTTAAAATAGTAACAAAAAATGCTACAAGAACAGCAATAAGAACAACAACACATTTAAAAACAGGGCACTGTTATATTACCAACAGTTTTTACCATTCTTTTGTGTCATTAACCTTGTTTTGTGAGTTTTTTTATATTTATGTGTTTTTACTGTAAAACAAACTTTATTGTACGGACAACACCATGTATTGTTTAAATGTACGTTTGTAATAAGAACAAATGGTTAAAACAGTGCGCACAGTTTCCCGCTGTTACAGCAATCATCAATGTTAAAAACTTCACCATCCTGAAAGATTGTGTATTATTTGATTTCATTACAGCAAGAACTCCTATTAAAAACAACAGAAAATAAAATTCAAGGGTCACTTTATTTCTTATAACAAAACAATAACTCAATAAACTATTTTAGTTTCAAAAATTCAGAATGCAGGAATGCATTTAATATTAAATACTGAACAATGATACACAAATTTGCATATGTTACAAAACTGATGAACATCTAACATCTATTGTTATCTCTAAACACAGCTTAACTTGTAAGATAAACAGAAAAGATCAGGTTAATATTACAGCTATAAAATAAAAATCACTGAACTGATTTTAGATATTTTTTGTATTACAGAACACGACAATATCAAACGGTGCAGGTTCGGGACTCATCAGTAGAATAAAAGAACTTTTCTGGACATTATCATGAATATTGTTCTTACTCGGTTAAACCTGTTATTGTTTACGAAAACATTCGAATAAAGTATAATTTAATATTATTAAGAATAACATCATGTTAACTTTAAACTTAATAAGTGATGTTTAGTGAAAACAATTATTGGATAAATCACTAAAAATAAATAAAAATGAAAATTTTTACATTTCAACAATATTGACCGTGAGTATTCGGTTTTGAGAAGACTTCACAGTGTGTGTATTTTTTTAAGTAGTCAGCTTTCTGTTTTGAAATACAGGTAAGTAGTCCGTGGATAATAAATAAATACAGGTAAGTAGTCCGTGGATAATAAATAAATACAGGTAAGTAGTCCGTGGATAATAAATAAATACAGGTAAGTAGTCCGTGGATAATAAATACAGGTAAGTAGTCCGTGGATAATAAATAAATACAGGTAAGTAGTCCGTGGATAATAAATAAATACAGGTAAGTAGTCCGTGGATAATAAATAAATACAGGTAAGTAGTCCGTGGATAATAACTAAATACAGTCAAACTTCGTTATCTCGAGGAGTCATCGGAACAGACGAAATACTAGAGATGAACAGGTTGCTCGCAAAATGAGGTTTTGTTGATTGATTGACAAAAGTATATCATGTTTGTTAACGAGTGTATTTACAGTAATGTAAATATTACATAATATTGTGAAATGCTAACGTAAAATGTTCTCTTTGAAGTCAGAGAGGAATACACGTTTGTTGAATGTTGAAATATAAGTTGTAGCTTACATACATTTTTTTATCCACGAACATTTAAAAAATGACAGGACTTTAAAACTTCGGGTTCTTGTGATATCGATGTTCGTAATAATGAAGTTCTTTGTGTACTAAATTAGGTATTTGCACATCAATGTTATGAAAATAATCATAGGATGCTAGTACGTTGAAGGGATGGTGTATAATGGTGTATTAGGCCTAAAATGGCCATACGGACTAAAACATCTGTATCATATATATGCATTACACAAGGGTTACAACTGACAGTTTCAGCACCAAGTTTGTTTAGCACTAAGCAGCTCAATCAGAAATCACTCAAATTTCTAATAACCGGTGTCTACAGATAGCTAATACATTATACTAGATATAACCAATAAGCATATAGTCCAATTCAAAACAGTAAAACAGATATTTAGTCTTTTTCCTCCGAAAAATCGTCAATTCCATTTAGTTGAATACAACCTCGCAACACCAAATCACCCAGAATTACCAAAATAAATACACCTTAAAACAACAGGTAGAGGAATGACAACGCATCGTAATTAAAGTTTTATAACAGAAAGACAAAAAGAATGAAGCAGAGCTGAGTGAGAACTTTACTCTGTATTGAACTCTCATTACTCCGTAAATCAAACAAGAAAATTGGTTCAGACTTAATTGTGAAGTTGACAGTTACTTGCGGAGAACAAAGTTAGTTTTTGTACTACAATACTAGTAAGGTTTAATATCATAAAAAAAAACAGAAATATTTTTTTAGAAATATTTTAATACTAGCTTGGTGACGTGTTGTTTTGTAGTCATTCATCTCTGACGTTCATTTCTTGTGATTTCAGGTAAAAAATGGCAATATTTATTCGTCATACCCAATTCTTAAAAAAAATGTTAACCTGACATAGATTAATGTTAAGAACTAGAGATGCAATCGGTTTCGATTTTCGCTTGTCATAAATCGAGCGCACCCCGTCGTCTGCTGGAGATAAACACTGGTCCTCTCACACGTTACCATGGCGACGATCAAGCGACTAACACTTTGACACCCTGGTCCATGTTCTATGCGTGTCAATTAAACTCAGTACATTGTGTTGCACAAACCTTTTGATAAACAACGGACAGTTTTATGATATAAAGGCACCGTAACTTATTTCCTTGCACTAATAAAACTTCGAGCTATTGTGTATGTCTAATTATTTCTATAAATGACTCGTGAAAGTCGGTAATGTTCGCAACAAACTTCGTCGGTGGACGGAAGAACCCTTTTCCATTTCGTGTAAGATCGGTTAACTCGTCCGGTTAACCGTCCGGATACTACTTCCGGTTAACCGGTCACAATTTCAGCAAATGTTTGCATCCCTAGCTAATACATACCGTAATTATCATTATTCTGGAATATTGTTATTTATGCTCATGATCATATCAACTGAGTGAATGTTTTCGATCCGTCCTGGTAATCGTTAATTAAATGATTATCTTCAGACGCATATTTAAAACTGACGTAAAAAGTTTCCCCATACAACTCATCAGTGTTATATGTCTATAATTGGAGGGTCACACGCATCCCCTTTACTTTTGTAAATTTGATTAATTGTCCCAATTGTCCGATCCTTTGGTACAATACTAGAAGTAAAAACAATATTAAACAGTTAGACATACACAGTTTTCATTCATATTAAAGAGGCTTTGATATGTTCATTTTTTACTTTATCAACAGCACATGACACCACATTATTTTTCAGTGCTCTTACCGCTTTTCCAATTTCATAACTCATAATTGGCATATTAATTTCTGTATTTTCTACACCAAACAGATCTCTATCAACATTGATATCTGAAACATTTTCACTGTTTTGACAATTATTCACTGTTTTAAAAATAAGCATATAAATCGCCTAACTCGGATTTTACCATTTTTCTTGTCATTCAAAAATCAAGTTTAAGTTTTAGTCTTTTCTACATTTATAGGGTTAGATACATCAATCTGTAGCGAGATTTCTTCAAATATTTTAGCAACATTCCTAACAATATTGTCTAAACTATCGGGAGTAATAACATCCTCTATTTTATAATTCAGTCATGTAATCGCTTTATTTGAACGATTCGAACATGTTTATGATGTGCTATTTGATTATTTCCGTAGTTGGCGAAATTCTGTTGTAAGCTTCATTTTGCCGATAAATTAAATAGAAGAATATAAATGTACGCACATCTATTTCAATATTGAGCGTATCCAACAACACCACTGCTACAAATTGTGCGTACTAAGTGTTCGTATGAGAGTGTTGAAGCTGGTCGTAAATGGCAATATTCTGCACAGGAATTACGCACGCACGCACACTATCTGGAGCACTGTAGTACCTGCTGATTATGTTATCATTAACAAATCAATATTATCATAATAACTTTATTTTAAACTATTTTTGCCTAAAAATGTTCATTCAGAGTGAATGGTTTTACATCAGTAAAAACGTCCTTAATTGAAATTGATCTGTTTTAACAGCCTAAAATTTGATTTGTGAGTATACAGAATACTCAACAAAATGTTTATGTACATTTGTCGTATTGTACCGCCCCGGTTTGTTGGGTTGGTTTTAGGTGGGAATGGGTCTGGTGGTATTTTGGAGGAGATGGGGTTATGTGTATATGTATGTGTTTTTTCCAACATTTTATCTTTTCAACTCTGTAGATAAAACTTCAACAAGTCATACGTCCAGTCTCAAAACTCTAGGGACCACCCTCGTAGATTCATAATTATTAAAGAATGATTTACGTATGTCAAACACAACATACAATTAATCTAACCTTTTAACACAATTTGTACCCTCAGTTATACGATCACGATCCACAAAATTGTCACATCAAACCAATCAGAATGTACCGATCTTGAAGTAGTCCCCGTGGATGGAATGCGGCGGTCCAGGTTTCTGGAATTGATTTAACAAACCGCCATTTGTATTTCATATTCATATCTTCAAGAGACATCCATTACTGAATGCCGCTGCACATACATACATGTACGTGTTTGTGGAATACTAAATACGCCCATGGCCAAAATTTATAAAACTTGAGATCGGTCTCCAACTCAAATCTTATATTTTGTCCTTCGATATTTCTAACTTAATTATTACTAAACAATGAAGATTTTAACCCTATGTTATTTTGCCAGATAAAATGTATTTAATAATTAAACTACACTATCTTTCAAACCAGAATGCTTCACAGATGAAGTTAAGCTCGGAGATTGCCCTCAAGTTTTATAAGCTCAGGCCCATGATATGCCTCATGTGTAGGTACAACGATAAGTCACAGAAACGGATGAGATACAGTTGTGACAAGGAATTGTTTACTGTATAAAAAGAACAATGGTTTCTCTATATGATACTAGGTAATTACGATAAGAAAATGTCAAATGGAAAGTCTGATGAATTTATAAAGTACACGTAGTTATGACATAAAGAACAGATCAAAGCAAATGAAACAATTTACACTGCAACCTCTCCAGAGCGGCCCTCTCTTGAGCAACAACCTCCCTTCAACAGCAGCATGATTTTTTCCCACTGTGCGATCAAACTATTAATTTAACCTCTCTAGAGCAACAACCTCTCAACAACAGAATAATTTTGCTTCTCCCATAGGGTGCTCCTTTAGAGAGTAAAAATAAAAGTACTTGATTCATAAAACAGTGAACTAAAAGGGAAACTAAAGCGAAGATATATCGAGTAGGAATTTTAACTTTATGCTGATGTATAGATGTCTAGTGTGATTATTTTAACTTTTAAATCAAGCAAAAGTCGTAAGATACCGACATTTATCATAAAACACGGCAAGTCGTTGATGAACACAAGGTGAAAGTTTGCACACTTTAAATCAACAACTATAAACAAAACGATAATTATATATATTGACCATTTCCATCATGTTTTCATTATTCGTATCTTCTAAGAAATGATAGTAACACGAACACTCATAGCGGCATACTTGCGGGTCAGGAGAAGAGAGTATGCATTGATTGTAACCCTGACAGTCCTTGATGGGCATCAGACCAGACAGAGGCACAGTGAGAGAACCCTGATGCAGGAGTTGATGCGAAATTCGCAGCGGTACTTCGAAACCTACCTTAGAATCAAGCCATCCATGTTCTGGGAGATAGTGGACAGAACACATACGCCTGAAGCTATCTCCTAGCTATCACTAGGTAAATCGTCGACTAAAATATCGCACAGTGCGCGGGTCAATGTGAATTAGGCATTAGTTGACGTGTTTTATTTTCAGTGTCGTTCGCTAACAATTAGATCGGCCTTTGTACAATCAAAGGTAGCCGCGACCGTGGTCCAGTGGTTAATGCGCTGGTCTTGTAAACCAGAGATCCGGGTTCAATTCACAGTTCCTCTATATGTAGAGTAGTTGCCGGCTCCTTGTGGAAGGGTAAGTTAGTACTGGTTAGTATACAGTCAAGGAAAAATGGTTAGGTGAACCGGTCGCCGTATATGACTGAAAAATTGTTGAAAAACGGCGTTAAACTCCAGTGAAAAAAGGACAAATAGTGAACTGAAGTAGTTTATAAAATATGGCATACAGCTAACGTTATTTGATTCTACCAGAACTGCATTAAATTATGAGTCATATTTTACAAACGCTGATATTTGTAAAATGTTATACATCAACGTTTGACTGTTTTATGAACTGAATGTTGTAAAATAATTTTCCACTTTGAACTGGTCATGTGTTGTATATTAACATGGTTAATTGAGTGCTGGTTTTATTACATTTTTACTGTTCCTTTCTAATTTATTGCCATCGTGACTATTTGCATTGAATTTAGGTGTCTTGTTTCATGTTGACTTCATAGTCAGTTTCTTATGTTACAATCAATTACATAAAATTGAATTTTGATGTATTATTCTTATACATGTTCATAAGTAATGTAATATATCCTTTGATGTTACCACAAATAATTGAATCTTATTAAAATAAATGAGCAAGTGTGCAGTGTAAAAGTATCTGTATATTATAACCTTACAACCAGGACTAATATTTACTATGCTGTAACATAAATAGGATCAATTTTATGGTTAAAAATGCAGTCTTTTTAAATTATAGTAAGGTGTGTTTCCATGGCAACCATGTTCATTTTAAACATTAATGGGATCAATCTTATAGTTGAAAATGCATTCTTTTCATGAATTACTGTAGTGTGTTTCAAATTCGTTTCCGTGGCAACCATGTTCATTTTACTCATAATTGTTTGATGAGATTTTAATGTACTGATTTTTGTTATTAGTGAAACATTAGTAAATTCCAATATCCAATATTCTAAATTTAAATATCTAACAATATTGAGAAAAATAAATGTTTGGAAAAATACGAAAACATGCTATATTTGCAATACACATATACAATTAACAATATTAATTAAACATATAAAACTCATTTGATTTCAGTCATAAAATTTTCTAGATGATAATTTTCTGTTAGGTATTGAATGCATTGAGGGGAATTTTAGTTGTAAAATCGTTATTTGTTGTTTGATTATGTCCTATAGAATAGTTCTTGTAATACATGCTGTTTTCTGTGTGGGTTTTTTTTTGTAATTTTGTTGCCATGGCAACCATTAAATACGTTTGTATCTTTAAATTGTTCGACCAATTGTTTAATGTATGTTCTGTCTTCATGGATATTTGGTTATTTATAATGTTCAATAATGAACTTGATCGTGACTTTTTTATGCTGCAATAAATTTAATTAAATGCCAGTTTTGTGTATTATTCTTAAACATACACATTTGACTAAAATTGAGTTATTTCCTCTAAAAATGTGATTTCATGGCTGAAACTTCAGATTTGGTTTCCTGATATGTTGTCCTATCAGAAAATGATAATAACTCAATTTTACCTAGAGACCCCCAAATGGCTCACAATATCATCATGGCTTGACACAATTTGACTTCTGCTGACCATAAGTGGTCATGAAATTCCAGGGTTTCAATCAAATGTAACAAAACATATATCACGCTTTTCTCATGATTCCAAATATAACCCGATCAAAACATTGAAAAGTTTAATTGAATATCTGCAGAAAGCCGCTCAGACGGAAAATCGCGTTCACGTACCCAGAACGTAAATATCAAATTAAAAATGGTACAACATAACCCCTGAAAAACGGACTCCCTGAAAACTGGAATTCTCTGAAAATCCGACGATTTTTCAAGTCCTATTTTTCTCTCTCCTATAATCAACAGTTCTCTGAAAACCGGAAATTCTCAGAAAATCGAACTTTTAGTCCAGTCCGGAAGGGGTCCGGTTTTCAGGAGTTTTATCGTATTTTTGTCCTATTGTTTGACAGATAAAATTAGATACCAGACTTAGTATGAGTAGATTAATACGTTTTCTGAACATAAGTAAGGAAAGGATTTCCACAAAAACACCAACAAAAATGTCAACTGCCTTTCCCAAAACACAATCTCGAAATCAACCACGTTTAGATCATTTAGATATCATTTTAGTAAACGCAACAACACCCTTAAAGACACGGGCGTTCATTTCTCCTTTTCGGTAAAAAACGTTAAAATCGATATGGTACAATTGAAAGTTCAGATCGTAAATAAAGCAGAATGATTTAAGCGTGTAGTGACATTGGGCGGTTCTGTAATTTGATTTCCGGTGTGTTTAGTGAATTTAAAAAATAAGAGAAAAAATCTTATCGCCGTGTAATAATGAGAATCATCGTTTTGACTCTAAAACATTGAGATTGACGAAATAATCAAGATGTTCATCAATATTCATATAAAGTGATATGAAAGACTGTCTGATTCTTCTTAAGAGAAAATGGTAACAAATTAAAATCTATTTTGGATATACGAGTATTTTCATCTTATAATACTCCTGTAAACACAATATTGCCGCAGCGCTGGTTGTATGTATACAGTCTAAAGCCCAGTTCACATCAGTCTTGTGTCTGCTGTACACCTATCTGTGACAAACTTTTTTTGAGAAACTCGATGGATGTCGTACCCTGAAGACCTTCGTACAAATTCACAAAACTGCAGGGGTCCGCAACATCGCAAATTAGATCTTTGACATGCACAATTTCCTAGCGATTTGCGGGCGATTTCGAGGGCTGCAAGGTATCTGCCTATTTCACACTCCTGCGTGAAAATATGTCTTAAATCGGTCATAAATAGCGGACAATTGTTGACTACCGACAGCGGACACTGAAAAGGATTTCAGAATCCATATTTATTTTCAAGGAGAATTCGCTAATTTGTTTTTTTTGTTTCCATGCTCTATAGAGAAGATACTTAATGTATCATTTCAAAGGAAACGTTTTTTCCTTCCCGATATGAGAATTATGACTTATGATCTTTTGTATAGTTGTTCATTTTGAAATACATTTAAAATTTTTAAAAATATCTAATTATCGAATGACGTCAACAATTGATTATAACCCATACGACTGAGCAGAAGTTCACGTGTTTTCTCGTGTTCTAAGAAATGCACGAAGTTACATACGTCAATGGCCACGAAGTTTTTTACAAATCTTACATTGTGGTCATTATCGAATAATGACCAATTATTTGATGACGTCAATAAACAACAATAAATACATTGTATAACAACATGTTATTACAATTTGTGTTTATTTACGGTTTAAAGGAAGTTTTTTATCACAGAAGAATTGACAGTTCATGATTTCACTCACGTGAAAACACGCTATGCGTGCCTTGTATTGACGTCAATCACACCGCAAACAGAACAATAATAGGAATTTCATAACAATACTATGTCTAGACATTGTCTGGTATTTACATTGACCAGAAATAAGAGCCATGGCCGTATCTATTTATAGACAAGTGCATTTGTACTTTGAAAAAGATGTCTCGCATCAAAGCACTGCCCTTGACCTATACTTGACAATATTTCGATTTGTTGCCACGTGAAGTGTAGACTATATGATATTTATAATGAAGAGACTTCTGTTTTCTTATACTACTTGTAATGATATACATTACATAAAGGACACTATCATATAATGTTACTAACAAGATTGAATTACAGCAAACACAGATTCTAAATAGAATTTTTACAAATTAAAATAGTTAAGAACCCTTCAAATTCAATCACAAGAATAAGCTTATTCAGAACCCTTTTTTGTTGAGCAAAATATTAGAAATATAATAAAAAGTGGTATATTATCATTGTGTGTTGTGCTAAACCAAACCTAGGACGCATTTATTCAATAACAGCAATTGTGAATAAAATGTGATTAATTTGGAAGAATTGAATATTGATATTAATTATAAATTATTTTGAACCGTTATTAACTGATTTTAGCTACATTTTTTTTATTTATGCTTGCCAGATTTTAGAGGGAACACATGCCAGCTCCGCGCCCCGCTAAAACCGCCCTTGACGGTTACATATTATAAGACAAGGAGATTCCAACATAAACGTCATGCTTTGTTTAGATCTAAATGTAGATTATCCGTAAAGTAATACAATTTGTATGATTTGAAGAATAAATAATTTTGTATTTCATCATTTGAACGCGGATCAGAAGATTCAAAATCTATCGTAAGATCATTTACACCACGGATATTTTTGTATCATTCTTGATTTAAATTATAATTATATACATGTTCTTTTATTTCTTCCAGTTCTGGAGTTCATAGTAACATGAACTCATATGCAGTGATATATGTACATGATAATTCCCATAAATAAACAGGGAACAGAATACACATGCATAAATGGTTTCAGATAACAATCTTACATGCATACATTTACTGATCATAATTATAGAATAAGGTTACAGACGTGTCAAAAGCTTAATTTTATCACATACATGAAACTTTATTAGCCGTTTTACAACCAGTGATGTACTGCCGCATAAGTTAGTGTCCAACCAAAGTACTCACATATGTATGATTAAACAGCACCATATACATCCTTTCTGTATAAAATAAATTTTCCGTGACTTTTAAGCAGCCTTGGATCCCATTTGGCGAGGTCTTTGGGGCAAAATTTACAAAATCGGTACCAGAGGGCAAATATATGATCAGAAATATGTACGCTAGTATAAAGTCTTTTGTTTCAGTGAATGATGAATTTCAAAACAATTGTCCCTTCCTTATTTTCAATGTACATGAATGACATTGAGGCATACACCTTAAGATTGACTGATAGAACTTAGCTGGACATTGATATCAATGACACTGTGTATTTTCTTACATTAATGTTTTTATGGACAAACGACACATTAGTATTCAGCGATAACCAAATTCAATTTCAAACTGTCCGAATGATTTTTTTCGACAATTGTAAACGCTTGAAGTTGAACATTAATTATTAAAAAAACTAAGGAGTCAACAATATGTCTGTTTTTAAATTTGTTATGAACAATCGAGGGATTGAAATACAAATATTTGATATTACAGTTCTTCGGGTAGTTTTCAAGGTGTCGTCTGCACACTATAATTCAAGTCAGTAAAGAAATGTTTCAACTCCTGGTAAGAATAAATAAACTTGACTTACAACTTACTCCATCATACCATTTTACCAATTCTTATTTATGGTTGCGAGGTCTTAGTTTATGAAAACCTGGACTTCCTCGAACAATTACATTCTAATTTTGTAACCCTGAACAACTTGAATTACAAAGGAATTATTGACCGCCGGTCCAAAAATGGGTGGTCGTGATGACAAGGTGGTCGTAATATTGAGGTGGTCGCTATTTGAGGTTTTACTGTAGTATACTTCAAAGGCATTCATTTTCCCGACAAACGTACTGCAAAATCAACATTTTACTTTATACGATAGTATGTTGCTGCCATCCACTTAAAATAATCGCATGATATCTACATGTATACTGGTTAGTATGCTCCGTCACCGGCTATACTACATGTACAAGGGATCATATTAGGGACTACATGTAATTATTTGTTCATTTGTTTAATGCGGTTGCTGTAGATGGGTGGTTTTACAAAGGAATGTACGCGTGATAAAGTAATAGCAGAAGATAATAGAATCAACTTTCAACAAAAGAATAATTCCTCATAACCTACGTTTTGGTAGAGAAAATACACGCGACGACTTTCGTGCAAAATACTCGGAGTAAGCAGCATAAATATGGACTTATAAATGTAGTCTTCGTTTAAATCATTGTTATTTGCAGAATGCTATGTCTTCCGGATGAGTAACTGGCGATTTGAATCAATGAGTATGTGAAATATGCCTCAATTAGGTGATGCCCTAAAATTAGAAGTACCTTCACCACCCGGCGATAAACTGATTTTATCGGAAATTTGGGGTGCCAGTTAGGGGTTATGTCAGATATCTTCTGGACAATAACTTTGACATCTGTCAGAATATATCAACTAATATAGACTGGGTTGCTATACCCAGGTCCATTCCTGTATTATATATTTACAATGTGTATTCTTAAGATTTTTATGTACCCAAATTGATCAGTATACAACACGATACTGAATAGTTCAGACCTTTGAACTCACATCAGCGAGAAGAGATTGTATTCGTCAAAATTTTTAACACAACGTTTTTACGGAGTTTTGTTAGTTCGCTGATATTTTGGTTCTCCTTGTAGAAATAACCAAATCGATTCTTTTCAAAAGCATAAAATTTAGGTAATTCTTCCAAAAAAAAAATATTTCCAAGTGTCCGTGTCAAGTATTGGACGCTCTTCCGCAATGTAGTCATCAAACAATACTTAAGTAAAACAATAAAATATAACAATACGAGCAGGATAAATTGACCGACAAATCTAACCACAACCAGTTGAACATCCGTGTAGTAGGGATGCTATTTCTACATTTTGTAAATGACAAATGATAAATGACACCATTTTACTCACTATGCTGGAGTACTTATAGATTTCGCGGTAGTTTATAAAAATTTAATAACATTTAAGACAATGTTACAACTTGACATTTCTTTGTTCGCTAGTACAGTAAAATTCCACTCTACGGTCGCATCGAAATTACGGTCGTCCGCATATTACGGACACTTTTTCCCGGTCCCGAATTGTTTGTTCTTTAATTATTTAAATAGTTGGCCGTATGTCTCGATATTACGGTCGGCCGTCTCCTAAATACTGCCAATTTATTACGGTCTCGAATCTTAAAATGACGCTGTTTTACGTTCCGTACTACGGTCGGGTACGGATGTTTTAATCTTTAAACCTTACCCGATAACATATCCGATAAACAAACTTGGTCGGACCCGTGAAAGGTGTGAACAACATCGACACACATGCTTTTGATGACAATCGATATTGAGATGTTTTTAATTGAAATTAATCATGAGCTATTGATCAACGGTGGCATCGTTCGCTGGAAGAATGTGCAACAAGTTCAGGGTTTCCCTGACGAACAAAAACGTTTTCACTCAAAAATACATCAGATGGTCTGTTAGAATTTGTCAGTTGCGTCCTTGCTGGTGTACATTTTCAAGTACAAAAATGCGCAGTAAATGTATAATTCATTACAACGATACCGGTAGTCAAACAAGAACAATTCGAAATGTTCCCTAAATGAGGAAACAAACTTTAGACGAAATTTTCGTCCGAAAATAAATACAGTTTTCTGGTTTGAAGAGCTTAATGATGCCATCGCCGTACTCAATGTAATTTACGATCTGTGAAAACTTATGGTTATGTTCTGAAATAAATCTATGCTGTTTTGAGTCTTTAGAGAACTGGAAATCACTAGGACAAAAAATGACTACCTAAAATTGGGCAATTACGGTCAGCTGTCTTCATGTTTCATTATTAACGCCGACTTGCTATTAAGGCCAACTCATGTCGGTCCGGAAGGTGACCTTAATAGCAGAACTTTACTGTACTCATTTTACCTTACACTATCTAAACGTAAGATCATAAATATTAATAGTGTTCTTATGTCTATATTGATAAATAAACATCATCGGTTTGCTTCAAATAACAGCGTGCAATAAAACATCGATATAAAAGTCCCCTTTGTGACAAAACTGGTCTTAATAATGGGATAATCTAATATTGAGGACATCGCTGAGTTTTACTATTTTCTTGTTTCTGAAAATAGAAGCGCTTTTTATCTTATTTCTAACCCAGATTCAACAACTAATAAAGATTACATTAAGTGTACAGTCATCTCTACAATTTTACATGCGCTAATCGCTATATTAAATCACTTCAGCAAAAATATTGCGATTTGAAGTTATAGTTGTATTTCAGGTAGTAAGTGAAATTTATATATTACACTCAATGAAGGAGCCTTGGTAATCGAGTGGTTATTGTTTCAGACTAGTAATCATTAATCCCTCACCGCTATGAGTTTGAACCCCTCCCGGTGCCGGACAATTTTTACGTGTGAGGAACTGTCCCGCTAGTTTACGAAAGGTTGGTGGTTCGACCCAGGCCTGGGTCATCCTCAACAAAAAATGAAACACAACGAGGCTACAGCATGTTGAATATACGTAACATGTGTTTTTTCTTTACAGAATAGAACAGTTTTGTGATGATGATGACCGTCATAATAATTGCAATATTAAAAGTTATGTTGTTGGTGATGATTAGCAGAAGTAGAAGTTTTAACTGAGAAATTACGCAGGCGAATATTTCACATAAGACGTACATGTATATCTTTTCTACGGTCGAGTATGACACACGCGCGTTACATATTCTATTTGTGACACATACGGCTCAACAAATTAGCTTACGGAAGTTATTTTCATTCTCCCGCTGAATCGGATTTTGTCGATAATATTTGGAGACACCATGTTGAACAGACGAGATTTTCACGAACTTTAAGCTGGATCCGGAAGCAGTTGTTACATCCGCCGTAGTTGAGTGCGCGATACAATCCCTACCAAAGGGAATATCAGTCAGCGAGGATACGATGTAATATGAACACATCATCTACGCATAATATCTTGCGCTATAGCAAACTTATTCACCTCTATGTTAAGAAATGACTATATTCCTGATGAACTTAAGTGTAGCTTAATAACAACATTACACACAGACGGAAAAAATCAAAAGACAATCCTAATAATAACAGAGCGATCACCCGTCTTCGACGATTTTGAAACTAAACAAAACCGTCTTGCTTGAAAGATCAAAGGAACGATATAATCAAAGATCAGTAAACAAGAGGGAGGATTCCAGGAACAGCTCGGATGTCTAAGAACTTCATTCATGTTAGGGGAATGCTTGCATTTTTCTCGGGAATATAACTCCATAGTGTACGCGTGTTGTCTGGATGGAAGACAAGTGTTTGACTTTGTTTGACGTGATGACTCGTTTCATAAACTGTACGAAAGTAAAATGTGCTCACCACTCGTTACAGATGACACGGTGTTAGTCGTGTTGTCACAGACTGGAATGGATAAATATTGTCTATATGTTACAAGTAGTCAAACCTGTGTTTCCAGCCACCTGCTCCGAATAAAGACCACCCTGTGAATTAAGGCCACTCTTTGAAAAAATCACCACCGATTAATTAGAACAAACACATTTGTCTTTCCAAAGGATGGCCTTTGTTCGCAGGTTTGACTGTATTCAGGTAAATGGATAAACTTACACAATGTACAGAAATTAGCCGTAATCTCATTTAATGATCCGTGATTAATACTCTGTGAAAAAGACCGTCAATTTAAATTTGGAAACGACATAATAAATAAATAAATATGAGATTTTTTCCCGTATTTATAAAAAAATCTTATCCGCCTGGTTTATAATATAATTTCATATGTCCGTTTTCTTGAAAGGTAAATTTCTTATACGCCAAAGGGGTGATTGATATTATAGAGTTTGGTTTAATAATATTAAATGAGAACGTTTCCGTCACACTCTCTCTCCCTTGCTCCTCCCAAAATATTTTCGTCGTTCTACCTTCAATTACCTGAAATATTTTTGGGTCTTGACGTATTTTGATAACGGCATTTTTATCAATATTGAGCGAAAACAATAAAACGGTCAATTGGTTGCTTTCAATATTTAGTATAATCGATTTTATTTGCCTAATTTTCTCATTTCTTCCCGCGATGACTTCGCCAATATCAGCTTGCATCCTATCGATAATTATCTTTAACGTCTCTTCATCTTTTTCATCTATCAGCTTTACTATATCCTTTTTAAGAATGTTCACCCCCCCCCTTCAATATCACTCATTATTTTCTGCGTAATTTTTTCTTCGGCGATTTTATCATCCAACGCCCATTCCTTCTCGAGTTTATCAATTTTTCTTTATCGATATATTTTTCCAAATTTTTTCTCATCTTTTCCACGATATCTATTTTTACTCGTTTCAACTCTTTTTCGTCCAAACAACTTTTTACTTGTTCTTCCACGCTGTCCAACGTCCGTTTTAAATTATCCAAGTCGTAATCTTTTATAGCTTTATTTATTCTCTTTATCACAAACGATTTAGGCGACGCATCTCCCGCATCCGTAGGAATACCGAGATTCGTAATTTTTTCTCCAAACATGTTAATTCTTCCTCTTTTTAGGAAATTGTTGCTTATATAAGCCAAGGATACGTCCGATTCAGGAGCTTCCGCTTTAGGCATTCGTCCAAATTTATCAACAGGCATTTTATTTCTTCCAACTTTCGTTTAATACGTGTAAACATAAATGCCCGCAAATAACCGACCCCCTCGGCTGCACTTGATCTTTATTGTAAAATATTTTCGGTTTTAAATATATATGGTTAAACGTATAGATAAAATTTTAAAAAGTAAAATAAATACGTTAAATATGGAGGGTATGAAATATCCCGTGCCGGTAAGAGATATACCTAAATTCGAGAAACAAAATCCGGGAATTAGGTTAGTCGTTTTGGGATACGACGACGAAAAGAAAAAAAAAATATCCCCTTTATTTCAATAAGTCTGGCCAAGTTGAAAACCCGATAATTCTTTTCTTGTTTAGCGATGGTGAAAAAAGCCATTATTCTTGGGTAAAAAATCCGAGTAGGTTATTATCCAAGCAAATTTCGAAGGCGCACGGCAAAAAACTTTTTTGTTGGAACTGTTTAAATCCGTTCACCAGACAAACGGCGTTGGACAAACATAAAATATGGTGTTACAAAAAAATACTGTGGCGATTAATATGCCTGAAGAAGGTTCAATCATCGAATTTAAAAAAACACGATAGGAAAATACAACACCCTTTCGCGATTTAGGCCGATTTTGAATCTTTTTTACGGCCGATTCATTCGTGTGCGCCAAATCCCGAAAAAAGTTATACGAAACAATATCATCATCATACCCCAGCTGGATTTTGTCTTTACGTCAAGTGCTTAGTCGACGGTGTATACGAGAGGAAACCTTTTGTCTATACCACGAAAAACGACGAGGAAGACGTCGGCCAAAAATTCGTAAAGGCGTTGTAAACGGTTGTAAAGGAGATTGAAAAAATTCCGTCGAAAAAGATGATATTTGGCGAAGAAGACCGGATAAATTTCGAGCGAGCGACTGAGTGTTGGATCTGCAATGAAGGTTTTGGAAATTACGAAGAGGCATACGAGAAAAAATATAAGAAAACGAATTTTCACACGAAGGCGTTTAAAGAATTTGTCAACGGTCGTAAAAAAGTTCGCGATCACTGTCATTATACGGGAAAATACAGAGGAGCGGCGCATAATTCGTGTAATCTCAAATGTAGAAAGCCGAAATTTATACCCGATTATTTTCATAATTTAGCCGGATATGACAGTCATTTATTCGTCAAAAATTTAGCAAAAACTGAAGGTGATCTCGGGTGTATCGCGAAAACGGAGGAAGAATATATTAGTTTTTCGAAAAAGATACCAACGGGAAGAACTTGGATAAAAAATAAAGGAGAGGATAACGAAGAGGAGGTGGAAATTACCGTAGAAATTAGGTTTATAGACACTTTTAAATTTATGGCTTCTAGTTTGGATAAGCTCGCGGGTAATTTGGAAAAAGATCAATTTTCAACCACGAAAAAATATTTTAAAGATAATCGTCTGCGGGAATTAATTACGAAAAAGGGCGTGTATCCGTACGAATGGGTAGATTCCGCGGAAAAATTTAAAGAAACGTCTTTACCACCGAAAGAAGCCTTTTATTCGAAGTTAAACGAAAAAGGAATTACCGATGAGCAATACGCTCACGCCCGAGAGGTGTGGAAAAAATTTAATTGTAAAACGTTTAAAGATTATCACGATTTATATAACAAAACGGACGTTTTGTTGTTGGTTGACATTTTCGAGAATTTCCGAGATATTTGTTTAAAAAATTACAAGTTAGATCCCGCGTGGTATTATACGGCACCAAGTTTGGCTTACGACGCCATGTTGAAAATTACGGGAGTAAAACTAGATTTGTTGTCGGATCCGGACATGCTACTCATGTTCGAAGAAGGGATGAGAGGAGGGGTTTCTACGATCACAAAGAGATACGCCGAGGCTAATGATAAATACATGGGAGAAAAATTCGATTCGAGTAAACCTTCGAAATATATACAATATTTAGACGCCAATAATTTATATGGTTGGGCAATGTGTAAACCATTGCCAACTGGCAAGTTTAAATGGATGACGAACGCAGAATTAGAAAATATTCCTTGTATTTAAGAAGTTGATTTAGATTATCCCCGCGAATTACACGATCTACACAATGATTACCCTCTTGCCCCTGAGCACTTAAAGAGGGATGGGGTGGAAAAATTAATTCCGAATTTATACGACAAGAAAAATTATGTGCTTCACCGCAGAAATTTAAAACAGTACGAGGAATTAGGATTAAAAATTGTAAAAATTCACAAAGGAATCAAATTCGAGGAATCTGATTTTATGAAGAAATATATCGATCTAAATACGAGTCTGAGAGCTAAAGCGAAAAACGAGTTTGAGAAAGATTTTTTCAAATTGATGAATAAGTCCGTTTTCGGAAAAACGATGGAACATATTAGAAATCATAGAGATATCAAATTAGTTACTAACGAAAGAACGGCAAAAAAGTGGGGAGCGAGACCAAATTTTAATGGAACTACAATTTTTAACGAAAATCTAATAGCCGTACATATGAAAAAGACGCATTTGTTACTTAATAAGCCGGTTTACCTCGGGATGTGTATTTTGGATTTGAGTAAAACTCTCATGTACGACTTTCACTATAATTATATAAAAAAGAAATACGGAGAAAAAACTAAACTCTTATTTACGGATACGGATAGCTTAATGTACGAAATTGAAACGGAAGATTTTTATAAAGATATTGCCTCGGACGTAAAAGAAAATTTTGATACGAGTAATTTTGACCCGAATCACGAATCCGGAATTTTTTCGAACGAAAACAAAAAAGTGATCGGGATGATGAAAGACGAGGCAGGAGGAAAAATTATAGAGGGCTTTGTGGGATTGAGGGCTAAATTATATTCTTATAAAATGTTCGAAGGGCTGGAAGAGAAGAAATGCAAGGGGATGAAATATGATATTTCATACCCTCCATATTTAACGTATTTATTTTACTTTTTAAAATTTTATCTATACGTTTAACCAATTCTATCGCGAAAAATTTTTTACGTTTTTTCCAGAATTTAATCCGCATTCTTTTTTCTAACGAAAATTGTTTTTAATTAACCATAAACTACGCTCATTTTATTTCCGTCGGATTGAAAAGTCATTAATCTATCGCTAATAACCAGGGCGTAGGCCATCGTGTTAGCCGGGACGTTAGCGCTAAATTGCGCTTTGATGGTTATATCCGTGATGGAATGCTTCAATCTCTCGCTTTGTTTGCTCACGTCAAAAACGAATAAAGGGAAAAGAGTTTTGTAATCGTAAAGAGAAATATTAGGATTCGAAATAATTTCGTATGTGCTGTAAAATTTAGATCTAAACGCGGCGGCATCCCCGTAAGCTCTAGAAAATTTATATTTCTCAAAATCCAATTGATAATCCGTTTGGGGATATCTGTCGGAATTTAGCGTAACGTACATGTTGGTTAAATTGACGTGATCGAAAAGAGCGGGATTTTGTTCTTGATTTCCGCCTTTATCGGTTTGAAATCCGATTACGATCCAGCGAGGCTTTTCTGGGCTTGATTTAGTCGATAATCTCCACGAAAAGCTCGTAGATTGCGGGACGCTAATGGAATCACACTGCCGCATGCGATAACCCACGGGAAGATTAGCTTTGGATTCGATCGTTTTGTACAGGGCAGCCTTTTGAGAATCGGCAGGTTCGACGTGAGGTATAAACCAAGACAGCTTGGTGAGATTCACTCGACCAGCATTCGCCGCGTTAGCCCTAAAGATCGCGTTATCGTCCGACTGTCTAACTAGAGTTAAAGTTTGTTTCATCCCGTATAAAACTTTATCGTAATCTTCGCAAAACCCGAAAATATGTTTTAGCTGAATTTTAAAACTAAACGTTCCCTTTCGATCCGGTAAAACGATTAAATAATTTTGACGAATTTCGAACCCGTTGTTATTTCCGCGATTCGCCGCGGGATTCGTATCTTTATACCACAATTGATTTAAACCCTGAGATTTCGAAAAATCGTCGGGATATTTCAAAACTCCGAGCATAGTGGTAGCTTGACCGGGATTAAAAAGAGATTCGACTTCTTGGCTGGAAAGTTGATATCTGATATTGTTGAAAAGATATAAAAGTCCGTTATTCGTTAAAGCGGCGTTATCGTTGTTGGCGTAAGCCGTGCCGTCCGTTTTCGTAAATCGCCCTTCGATCTGTAAAAAACTTTCGCTCGGGTGAGTAAATAAATCTTGAGTTTCGATATTTATTCTAATTTCGCCGGGATTATTTAAATTAGTACCTACGATGGGTTCGTATTCGTGAAATTCGTAACGCTCCGTACTTTCGTCAATCGCGTAAGATTCTGTTAAGCCGTACATTTTTTTAAAAATGCGACGATCTCTTTAAGTTATTCGAGAAAAATTTGGGGATAAGATTTATCGTCTTTAACGAAAATTCGCTTTATTTTTATAAATTCATATTTCGTCGCGTCTTTCCCCACTTTCGGATAAATTTTCCCGTTAAAATAAACGATCCTGGTGGGAGGTAAATCGTTTTCGATTAAAAAACAATTGATATCATCCTCGAGATCGATCAACGCGGCCATTTGTTTATCGTTTAATTTTACGACGGCTTTCCGAAATCCGTACTCCGTATCACAAATTTCCGTGATCTCCGCCCCGTCAAATCTTACATTAGCGGCGTGAATAAAAACGGTAGCGGAATTATATTGTGGAGATTGGCAAATCTTATAATTAGGCATTTTTAAGCGCGATAAAATTCTTTAACTAAATCGTTAATTCCGGAATCGTCGATAAAAGATCCGATAGAAACCGGTTCGACGGGATTTAAATGTTTCGCTAAAATAGCTTTAGATTTCGGGGTTAAAATATTTTTGGCTTTCTCCGTCACCTTTTTACCAACCGCGCTTAAAGCCTTCTTTCCCGCTTCCGTGGCGGCTGACTTACCAGTCTCCAACGCGGCTTGCCCCACTTTTTGCGTGGCAGCCTTCATCATACTCTTGGTAAAGAAGCTAGCTAAAAAATCCAATAAACCGCTACCACCATACGCGTAGCGTCTAACGAAACCTCTATTTTTCGGAACGAGCATTTTTTTAAATTAAAGACGTTAACGTTTTAAATTGATCGCGATTGATTACGTTTCGTTGTAAAAGGTCGTTACACACGGATAATATTTCATCGCGAACTCCCGTATTTCCCGCGGCTTTGCTCGCCATCAAAAGCTCCAGCCTCTCGAGAAGATCATTGGGATTGGTAAGTCCGGAACCTTTCGCTCCGAAAACGTGATTAAAAAATCGCGCAAGCCTTCTTTAATTTCATCCGCGACGCTTTTTTGCGTCTCTATTATATCCTTGGTAGCACTTTTTTGTACGTCCGTGATGGGTTTAAACACTTGAGATAAATCTTCTTGTAAATCGCGCTCCGCGCCGCGTTCTTGGAGAAAATTCTCCTTGAGACGCTGTTTTAAATCGTGAAAATCCCGAACCATCTTATCCCTTTGCTTCGGATTCGTAATTTTTAGAAAAGCCATGTTTTTTCTAAAAATTAAAACGCTTTTAACTCGACTTAAAAGTACATTAGTCACGTGACTTAAAAGTACATTTGTAATTTGATATTTAAACGGGTTTCGTTAGGTGCATTTTGACTTCGTCGTCGAGTTGACTGATGGTCTTTCTACTCGTCCGGCGAATTTCTTCTTTCATGACGAAAAAGTTATCCAATTCGGTTCGAATCATTTGAAATTCTTCGTCCGAAATATGATCGTCATTGAGATCTTTCGAAATTAAAAACGAAACGGTATTTAACTTGCTGGCGGCTAAAATACGAATTCGCTCGTGCTTTCGAAATTTCGTAAACAATCGTTTACCGAGGTATTTTCCCATAGCTGTCAAAGCGCTAAGCCCCGCGGCAGCAACCCCTAGAACTGCCGCTTCGGGTATCGCGACTACCGTAGATAAAAGAACAACGCCGCCCGCGGATAGTCCAGTGGCGGCAAAACTAAAACCCATATCGGCAAAGTCGATAATCTTGTGAAAACGTTTATATTTTGAACTCGTAGCTAATCGTTGCGTTTCTTCTTGAGAAAAAATGGCTTGAATTTCTTTGATTTTCTTCAATCTAAATTCTTGCGACTCCATTTTTTAATCGATCAAAATCGTTTAATTTAAAGAAACATTCCGAGGAGAGGAATATTTTTAAACGGGCTGCTCGGACCGAGTAAAATTCCACGCCCATCGAAAATCTGACCGCCTTTTTTCAAGTAAAGCCCATCACCCGCGGTCTCTAATCCTCTACCCGAAGTCGGGCTTAAATACAAACCCTTGCCGTCGGTTTCAATTTGGCAAATATTCCCGCCTTTTTTGAGATATAAACCGGAACCCATCGCCTTTTGAACCGCCGTGCTGCCGAGCCCGGACAACGCTCCGATTCCCAGCGCGGGTAAAACTTTACCAGCAACCATAGGGAGGGTCCTGGCGGCTAAACCGGCTAAAAGCGGTAAAAATCCGCCTTCCACGCTCAAATTGTGCGCGAGTTGAGTTTTACTCATTCTTAAATCTAAACCAACCCCTTCCGTCATAGCCATTTGGATTCTATCCGCTTGGGTACGAGTTACGGCAATAAGATCATTGCCGACGAGATCGTCCTTACCCAATCGAATAACGGTAGAAGTTCCGTTTTGAGCCGCGCGGAGAATTTTATCTTTTTGCCCCTGCGAAATATTTACGCGAATATGTTCGTACATTTTTTTCTTAAAAATCGAAAACGTTTAAATTTCCGTAATATGGAATCGAATCGTAATATTTTCTCCGCGTAAATTTAACAAATTTCCGTTTTGATCCGTAAGACTGGTTTCCAAATTATTAATCGTTGACGTAATAATCGGTAAATAAACTAAATTTGACGGCGTTTCGACGATTTTGTACCCGGGGCTCACGTTCGGGAAAAAAGTGTAAATCGTATTTTGAGTGACGCCATTGACGTAACTTCCCGAAATTATATTTATATTGACTCTGATAGCATTGATGGATAAAATATCGACGACATTTTCGGATTCGTGAAGACCGGATCGGTACATCGCGGACGCGAAACCAAAAACTCTACCCACGGAATTCGGATGTCTGAAATCGACGATAAATTTATCCGCTATATTAATCCTAGATTTTAACGTATTCGGATTTGCCGTTATGGATAATTTATCGAGGTGATTATTTTCTTTCATTTTCTCTCGAATAACCCGATCGATATCCACGATATCGTAACTTCCATGAAGAGAGGAAAATGCGCAATCTGTGGAACGACTAAAACCCAATTTATAAAAATTGAGGGGGGATCGTTATTGAATAGAGCGATAAATAATTTGCCTTTCGAAATGCATTTACCCGGGCATAATTTCACAGGGCCGGGAACGGAATTAAATAAGAGATTGAACGCGGATCTCACTCAGAGGAAATGGAGTTTGCCTGTGAATAGGATAGATAAGGCGGCGTATCACCACGACGTGTGCTATTTGAAAAATAAAGATACGGAAACGAGAAATAAAGTTTGCGATAAAGATATGTTGGAAGAAATGGAGGGGATTTATAACCCGATATTGAGAGAAAGGGCGGACAGATCTATCGTGCGGAAAATTATCGGTACGAAGATGAGATTCGGGATGGGATTAAAAAAAAAGTTTAAAATGGACTGATGATTTAGCGAAAGAATTACACAAGCCCGTTGTTAAAAAATTTCCCTAAAAGACGCGTGCGCGTAAATAGCATTGATGAAATATGGGCTGCGGATTTGGTAGATATGCAAGCGTTCTCAAAATTTAACCGGGGAATCAAGTACCTGCTTGCTGTTATCGATATTTTTTCCAAATACGGTTGGTTAATTCCGCTAAATGATAAGACTGGGAAATCGGTCGCGACTGCTTTGAAAAAGATATTTAAGGAAAGAAGACCGCAAAAAATATGGGTTGGTAAAGGTAAAGAATTTTACAATAAAGAAGTACAGGGTCTAACGGAATTGTATTCTACCGAAAATGAAGAAAAATCTAGCGTTGTGGAGAGGTGGAATAGAACGATGAAGGAGAAAATGTGGAAATATTTTTCGGCAAATTCTACACGGGTATACATCGACGTGTTGGACGAACTCGTTGATCAATACAATAATACGAGGCACTCGTCAATAAAAATGACACCCGTTGAAGCTAGTAAAGAGAAAAATAAAATTAGAGTTTGGCAAAATCTTTACCCGGATCATTATAAGATAAAAACTTTTAATCCGCAATTTTCAGTGGGTGATAAAGTGAGCATCTCGAAGAAAAAGAAAACGTTTGAAAAAGGGTATACGCCGAGATGGACCGAAGAAATCTTTACCGTGACTGTCGTACAAAAAACTACACCGGTGACGTATAAAATAGCAGACTATAATGGGGAAGAAATACAAGGCACGTTTTACGAACAAGAACTACAAAAAACCGATCAAGAAATATTTAGAATCGAAAAAATAATACGCCGTAAAGGTAAAAAATCGTTAGTAAAGTGGTACGGCTACCCCGCGTCGTTTAATAGCTGGATCGATAACAAAGATCTCGTTTAAAAAAGTTTTTACGCGTGAACCGGAATATACAATACGCTAAAGGGTAAGTAAAATTATATTATAAACCAGGCGGATAAGATTTTTTTATAAATACGGGAAAAAATCTCATATTTATAAATTTTTGAAAAATTTCGAGAGTGGTGATTCCGCGAAGGGCGGAGATGGTGTAGTGTTGAAAATTTTTATATTTTGAAAAATTTGAGAGGTTGGGATGGAATTTGTACCTCGGAGATGGTGTGGTGTTGAAGTTTACCCTTCTGGGAGGGGGGAAGGTTCAAATTGAGGGTTGAACCTTCTTGGTGAGATTTTGAGCTGAAATTCCTAATATCTAACTACTACAATAGAATTTCTTCGAGTTGTCAAATTACTTTCGAAACATGTTAAGAGGAAATTTCAGGTAGCAGTCATGTTTTATTATACATTTTAAGATTTTTTTATTCAATGACGTCTGATAGAGATGCTACTTTCCTAATAAAACTCACGTTGAGAAATGAAGGAACGGAAGGTTCTACACTTTAAACGTATGTCTGTCAATCAATATCAAAGAATTAAGTCATGAGTGTAGGAAATGTGAACATTCCAATTGCATTTCACAAAGTTGTTCATTTCAAAACTGTTCTACATAACAGCAAATGTGCATGAAAAAACAATAGTATGTGTTACAATCATCTTAAACATCTGTGAAAATCCAAATGTTCCATAAAACACCATGAACGATAGGCAGAAACTCACTTTCAACAAATGTCACCTTTCAGAGAATCCATAGATTAATTCTTGCAAATCACATGCATGGCAATTAATAAAACCATGAAGACGACAACAGACGTATACTGGTACGTCAACAACACATTTATCAGTACATTTGTGTATTTAAGAATAACAAATATCCTGCGTTAATGTCACTACTATTCTTGTTTTTGTATCATCACTTTTACATTTGTCGATATTATCCATGTATTACCATTATCATCATCATCATCATCATCATCATGAGTTATCGATACGTTAGTCTGCCGCACGAAACTTTGGACACTCATCTAATATTTCGTCAACGAAACGTCAAATGTACACCAGTCACATTTCACTTCTGAATTCATTATTTAAATATATATCCTCTAAACACAACTCCCAATCAACCATCCGCTTATTCTCCATGTTTACAGTTTACCATCAACACTCAATGTCAAACAGAAATATCTGAACATCAAGTAATAGCTTTTTGTCATATTAATAATATACAGAAAAATACAACATGAATCTTCGAATCCAACCACGTGTACAACTTTATTTCTATGTAAGGATCTTCTTAAATAACAATGGAAAACCTTATTAAAGATAGTACTCGTGATATGAAATGATCATACTGACAACATAAGATATCAATCCCCATTTATATTTTGTTCGATATTTCTTAATTTGATAAAATTCAGACTGTATATTGCTTATAATTTGTATAGTGATTATAAGACATTTCTTTCCTAGTTTGGTATAATTTAAGTGATAGCTTTTCTTGTTTCCCCAAAGAAACTCAATTGTATTCGGTTATTCTTTTCAATGTGGAAATAAACTGAATAATACATCAAGAAAATGAAAACATTTGCGACCACAGTTTCATTGAATAAAACTCTATATTCATTCATACATATCCAATACAAAAAGAAATGTTAATATGACAAAGGTATATTTTTATGTAAATAAATTGACATATTATTCCAATGATGACTTAGTCTAATTTGATTTTTGTGAGCGATTTCGTTTCTTTTTGTATTGAATATACGGTAAAACCTCGATAATGAGGAAAAAACTTTATAAAAATGGAGTGCGAGTGAAATAATATGATCACGTGACTTTATATCGATGTAGTGGTGAAAATATTTCGAAATATGATAACAATAATTCGGAAAGCATTGTAAGAATATAATTATCTTGAACATTTTGACAAACGGATACGTTGTTAGCCTACAGGTAGGGGGACAACTGTGGATTGAATCGGAAATAAAACTAAAATTCCTCAGACAAATGTTCGGATTAGAGAGGTTTCCGGAATACAAAGTTTCTGGAAAAAATCGGGACCAGCTGACGCGTTCGGTTTAGAGAGGATTCCGGATTGGCAAGTTTCAGATTAGAGAGATTCGACTGTATTATCATTATTACAAAAAGAAACCCACATTTGTTGTCATTACATTTTGAATGTACGTATGTACGTAAATCGGTACATTCAACAGTTCATTTAATATCATTAGACAACAAAATGACTGTTTCTCTTTATATTGAATACTTGTACACAGTAAAACTCAAACATTAAGACCATTATCAATTGTCTATTACACGACACCTAGTGGTCTTAATGTTGAAGTAGTATAGATCTAAGAGAGGTTTTACGGTTGTTAATTTAATGTGATAAATAACCATTAACGAGAACAGTGAATGTTACGGTGCAAAGTCGATATTATCCTCGCCTACCTTGAGTTCAGATGTTGATGTTGTATAATAATCCAATTTTATGAATAAAAACACATTATTTCAGCACAATTATGTAGAAACGCACATATTAATTTCAAGGTATATAGAAACACTTTAAGCACATATTTAACACACTTTTAACACTAAAACACAAGTTTTACTCCAAAACAAATAGAAAAACACTGAATTCCTGAACCGGATTCCTAAACCGGACTTCAGAACCGGACTCCTTAGCCGGACATTGCGGGTTCGAATCAAGGCAGCTGCTAACGAGAGTGGTTGATTAAAGTTGTACTTCAATGTCCCAGACTTCGGATCATAAGGTTATTTCTTCGAAAGTGTTAGTCACTTACACACCGGCTAAGACATCCTGGTGTCTGATTCAAGGCTCAGTGTTCCACAGCTCTCCCAGATACCCGCACTGTTGTCGTAGCTTCCATTCCATAATGTGTTACCATGGAAACATGATGTATACGCATAAGGAAATGCTGAATCAGCATTGTTACACCAACTACTGAAAAATACATAAATGTATATAAAAATACATGTATATATTATCGTTCAGACAATTTATTATGTATAGATATATAAAGTTCTGACAAAAAGCAGCCAGTTAGATTGCGAAAACGACCATGATCGTGAAAACCTTGCAACATTACGAGACTCTTCATCCTGTAAGTATGATATGATTGGTTTGAAGACATGAAAACACTACTAGCCATAATTCTATGATAATTACGGAGTACCCTATGTTCGAAAGCTTTTTTTTCATTACACAGGCGAGTTCAAATTTTAGACCGAGCGAGGATTGAGCCCTTAAATCCTTGAAATACGAAGCCGAGCACTTAGTTGATTGAACTATCGAAAGCTACAATTACTAAAAGTCGCGCAAATAATTCAGATTATGCGATTTTTATCAAAAGAGGGGTGGGTCAAAAAGTTCAATCTCTAAGAATATCAAAGGTGTAGATTTAGACTGACAAGAAAATATACTACGAAAATACATTAGTAACACAAGTGTCACGAAACACTTTCTGTCAACTTCACTGATTGACAATGTCAAGGATATCCAAGTATTTTGTTTTCAAAATGTCATACATGTCAAGTATGCACCTACATGTAAAATATTAGTATACAACACGCTGTTTCAAGGTGATACTGATACAGTCATCATGTTTGGACCTGAGTCAGGTATAATTCTGTATTATCAAAGAAGTAGTCGCCAGTCATTTAAATTGTTATACTTTATGTTGATCCTGAAATATAATTAATTATAATAATACATCTATACATATTGTATTACAAATGTAGAAGGTAATAAGAAATGGAACCTCTCTAATTGTTTATTTCATGTATGAAAAGCAATACAAATCAATGGAATAGATTCTCATCCTTTGTTGGATAACATCATGGGGGTTCATTAATCAATTTTATATAAATAATGCTTACAATGAGTGAAAACATTCTAAATTTTCGCTATATGGGAGATTGACAAATTAGTATAGCTTATAATACATTTGTTGCTTGTATGTTCTAAAATAAAGCAGCGTTGTATTAATCACCAGTAAAATAAATGATATGGATTATTTTTGACTGTGAAACACGGACAGATTGACATTTTCAATGGTATCTTCAATGTGTACTTAGATTTCGTGGATTTGACGAGTTGAACATGTGGGTGTAAGGGAGATAATCACTACATTTTATGTTTTTATGTGACTTATTTTCACTGGGGTTTAACGTCGTTTTTCAACAATTTTTCAGTTATATATGGCGACCAGTTCACCTAACCAGTTTTCCTGGACTGTATACAAACCAGTACTAATTTACCCTTCCACAAGGAGCCGACAACTTCTCCACATATGGAGGAAAATCAACATTTTTGTCAAATATTAATAGAACCGTTTTTATAACCGACATACACATACACAAATCTCCGCAGAATACTTTTACTCCATATTCTCATGAACAAGATTTTTTCACATCGTAGAACATGTGTAATCATTTAATGAATGGGACATACACACCGGAAAGTCTTATATCCATTATGAATAAAACACACCCTTATCTGGTTTTGCATGCTAATTATTTCCGGGCTAAATATTTAACAGTCGATTCGAATTTTGAAATTGTCAACGATTTCGGACCAAGTGTTTTAGAATTAAGAACATACTTGACCAAATCAATTCATACTGATCACAAACATTTTTTTTTATTTTAACCCTTTATATTGATTTAGATATGATGACCGCATTATGTACGGTTTCGCTGTATCGTAAAAAATATTTGGGTGAATTTGAATTATCACGGAAAACACTAAAAACGTCCTGTATTGTCCTTTATAGGTTTGAAGCGTGGATATTCTTACAAAGAATATAAAGAGTGTAAAACTTAGCCGGTAGCAGACGAAATGAAACTTAAATTTTAATTAATTTTAAGTGCTTTCTAAAAGAAATACACAACATAATTACGTTTTATTTTTCATCGTTTAAAATGTGTTTGAAAATTCTGTGTAGAAGGTAAATAAGTGATTAGTATTTAAATGGCCAATTGTGTCATTTCTATGGTCGATTTTCTCTTAAGGGCCTGGTAATTTTACATCAGTTATGCTACATTTATTCCAGTAACAAAGAAAGGTATATACAAATCGTCACTTGGTAAAATCTCGATAATGAGACAAACTTCGGGAAATCGGCCGTTACAATGAGATGGCTAATTATTAACTTGAATTATAGGAGAGTTATTGGTTGCCGGTACGAAAAAGTGGTCTTTATAACAAGGTGGTCGTAATACTGAGGTGGTCGCTGTTTGAGGTTTTACTGTAATACTATGTATATGATAATACACATAATATCTAAACACTAACTTGTTTAAGTCACTTATGATAACATCACTCGTAATTTTTATTATACAGTATAACCCCTGAAAACCGGACCTCTTCCGGAATGGGTCAAAAGTTCGGTTTCCAGGGAAATCCGGTTTTTAGGGAGTCAGGTTTTCAGGAGTTTTTCTGTGTATTAATGTACCCCGACTATTACACTAAAAGTACACTATTCAATCAATTTTAATTTCTCTTGCGAATCTGTTGTATGATTCAACATATATGCAACGTTTAATTATATTAGATGTTTATTTGTTTATCCAACGAAAAATGACTCCTACAAAGTGCACTGAGAAGTTCTCCGGTTTTAAATTGAATCTGGACAATAAGATTACATATAACCATTCGTAAATCATTGGTTTATCGTATAATATAATCGAGGTTAACGTAAAGGTTGTGAAATTGAGCCCAGGCTGACTGTTGAGAGAATATTCAGAATAAAAAAAACACAAAACAAAAATAACGCAATATACATCTTAATGCACGCAACATGTTGCTATGATAACATGTTGTAATACAAAGTTGTATTAAAATAAGTTTACCCGTTGATAATTGAAGGATTTTGTGGAATCAAGATTGTTTAAAGAAAGAAAATAAAGTATTAAGCTCGGATTTGAAATTTTGATAGCATACTGTTTTATCGCCTGACGCAACAATTTACGTATAAATATACCTGTATTATCATAACATCTACTTTATACTTTCAGATGACAATTTTCCTTACAAGCAAGTAACGATGGAACCTGTTTTATTCTGCAATGAACCCCTGTGTAGTAACTAGAAATCTGACACATTACGGAATTCATCCCAAGTACAAAAAATAAGGATAATGTCGAGTCAAACATGAGCCGGGGAAAGCCGTTTACGATTTGATTCCTGTTATTTCCTGTGTCAACTACAGTGTAGGCGGAAGTACGAAGACGAAAAATTCATTGTACAAAATAATAGAACAGTTCTAAAATTAATCGAACAAAAGAGTCATAATTACCTCCATTGGCATAATTAACAGAACGCAATAAACTAATAAATATTTCCTAAACAATAAGAACATCAAATAAATCAAAACCAACTGATGAACAGAAATTGGAATCGTGTACTCGAACACAGAATGAATGATGGTAAAAAAGTGAAATAGCTACTAAGTTATTTCATACACGGTCAAGTAATTTGTCGTTGAAATCTAGTTTTGGAAAATCTTGTGATATAATTTCAATAAATATAGAAACAATCACCAAATTGGGTTGTGCTTAAGTTGACTGACTACCTTTTGAAGAGAAAAGTAATAATTGCTGCTTAAAGTGCAGTAAACCCCTGAAAACCGGACCATACGCGGACTGGGCCAAAAGTCCGGTTTTCTGAGAATTCCGGTTTTCAGAGAACAATTGATGATCGATAAGAGAAAATTGTAGAACTTGAAAAAAACGTCCGATTTTCAGAGAATTTCAGAGTTTTACTGTATGTTCATAATGATGAAACATCGGCAAAAATAGTGTAACGGTGCTCGTAAAATACAGATTTACAGTTGTTAGTATGTTTTACGAAACTTAAATAGTTGGTAGTTTTAGCACTGATATATTAATCTATTAGTATGAAAACAAATGAAATAATAAAGTAGCTGTTTCCAAAATAACAACATTCACAACTTATTAGATCGCGCATAGTCAACTTGTACAAGGCAAAGGGCAAGAATTTACGTTTCCGATATGTTAATAAATAAACCTTACTTTATCATTTTTTAAAATAATTATTTGATAGTTTGGGTAAAAAAATGATTACTGCATTGCATGCGTATAAAGATTAACGAAGCATGATTAGATCACAATATATGACTTGTAAAATAGGCCATTCAAATGTACTACAAAACTTCCTTCTTACTGTTAACAATACCCGTTACCCCAGTTACCTCCATTGACGTAATACAGACCAATGTGCGTCATGCAATCGTGGAAATTCGTGTAATTCGAGAAAGACAGTGAACTTGAAATATCACGTATTATACTTTAACAATAATGAATAAAAGGGTGATAATTGTTGTATTTTTTAGTGTTTAAAATTGGGAAAAATACCTTTAACTCAAATTAAATTAATGACGTCATTCAGACCAATGTGCATCACGCAATCTGGGAAATTCGTGTAACTCGAGAAAAAAAGTGAACTCAAATATAACATATTATACATTAACAATGGATGGATTAAAGGGTGATAATTGTTGTATTTTTCAATGTTAGAAAGTTCACTCTTATGACGTCATACAGACAGAGGTCGCTTTATACTAGATAAAATACGCATAAAATACGAGAAAAAATGTGAGTTCGATAATTGCGACTGGTTTTAACAAAAGATAGATTATTAAAGGCAACAAATAGTGTTTTGTTCAATATTGAAGGAAGTCTCAAATATATTAACATAATATTAATTGAATTAAGTTTAACTTAATAACTCTAAAAGTTAAAAATGCCATTCATTACTAATTGTTCATTAAAATCTTTCGTATTAACATCTAAAATATAGTTTATGTAACAAATATAAATGTACACTTTGTTCGGATATTTGACAGTCAATGATTTACACGAGAAAAATCAACGAAAATGCATGTACAGAACAGAACAGAATAAAGACGTGTACATAGTACACATTCGTACAATATAAATAACATAAATTATATAAATAAACATCTAGCTTTTAGAGGTAAACATTTATTAAATATTTGTGTTGACGGAGATACAGTTATCTTAGACGAACCAATATGTAAAAATTGCTGGATATATTAAATAAAAACACTGAAAGTTCCCGAAATCTTTGACTCTTCATACACTATGTTACTAAATTCTTGATAATTTGTTGAATACATTATATGCTTGTCTAGAATTATAAAAAGGTTGTACCCCTGAATTCAGTGAATCATTTAAAATGACTGATAATGTATTTATAATTCAAGACAATTTATGCGTTAATATGATTTGTAACATTCTTTTCGACACTGAGCTATATGTAGCATAAATACTAAGTATTTTTTTATTTTAGTGGCCAGAAAATCGTCCGGTTTCCGGAATTCAGGGAATGTTTTACATTGAATTATTAAGACAGAAAAATAGGACCAAGAAAATCGTTTTCTGAATATTCCGGTTTTTAAAGAGCCCGGTTTTCATGGGTTTTGGTATCTTTGTATCTGTATGCTAATATGCTAACAACATTCTCACTTTACTTCACTTTGCCTCAATACGATTTTTTTACATTACTTTTTTAACTATACAAACATGCATTAAATTATTACATGAATTCATTAATTCATCACACATAACATTAATTAAGTAATCTATTTAACACACATGCACATATAATTGTAAGTATTTATATCTATTTTATGACAAAGAGCTGTTATGCTTAAGTCGAAATAAATTATTTGTCATGTTCTGTTCTGTTCTGTGATATTTAGAGCACAAAAGGCTGATTCCGTTAAACAATACCTGGTTGTACAATGAGTTAGTTACCATTCTAAACAAGGAAATGTAATGTGATGTACACATTTTGCATAATAATGATATATTAGTTTATTTTTTGAAGAAATGCATGTTTTTATTGGCTGTCAAATTATTGCAAAAATCACGATTTAAGCTGAAAGGCTCGCACACACATACACAAAATTCGGACCGTTTTTATAAAAACAAACGTGTTCGATCAGATAAGTCACGTGATTGAACCCTAAATTAATGACTACAGTTTGACCTCGGGTTCATCATACGAATATAATGCCGTCCATTATGCATGAATGGTTTCACTTTTTCTCTGGGGTTTAACGTCGTACCAACAGCCAGGGTCATTTGCCGACTTGTTCAAGCTTTAACAGTGGAGAAAGATCACAGCCGTACACCTGGGCACAACCTTCGACCTTCGAAAGCTAACTGGACAGCTTCTTCGTATGTGGATTTTTCTGGTCAATTTTTATATTGCAACACTCGACTCACAAAATATAACTACTGCAGAGAAATACAGAACTTAAGCTGAAATATTCTTCTCAGATTTTCTAACAGTCCACTCAATGTTGAATATACATACGCAAATTTCGGTCTGAAAACACATTTAAATTAATAACTGTGACTTTAAAAAGTTAAAGTCATTTTAGGTAGTTTGAAATCAATGTGAAGTCACACGTAAAATTGAAATATAAGTTTTAACTCGTAAATTAATTATCAGTGCGGTACTTTCTTGAATTATACATTAAATGAAAAACTCAACACTAAGGTTTATGCCGGTCAAAGATTTAAGGGTAATACATGTATTTTGTAGCATGTCATAGTCGAATCACGTAGAATTGTAGCATGTTCAGAATCAGTGGAATTAATGTAATATTTACATATATATAAAATATATAGCAAATAGAATCAATGAAAATGAAATTTGCATGGAAGCTGTTATTGATGTAATTAAACTAATAGAATATCATTCTCAGTTTAACAATACTTCGAATACTTTGAGATATATCCGGCTGATCGCTGTGCAGGTATGTAAAATTTAGTCCAACTCGAACTATGTCAAAACACAAAATCCTATTTTCAAGTCATTCGTAGTGTACAGGATCTGGATCATAACAGGTTTAAAAAGTATCCTTGAATGCTAGCTGGACAATGAATTTTGTTTTTTCCCGAGAGAACACAATATTCAAACATCATTTTAAGACTGTAAAGGAGGACTGTTTATTACTTTCATTTTGTAAGATAATCATTATTTAACTCTTAAAATATATGTTGCGCATGCGCTATGTTGTCATATTAATGGAGAATCTAAGGAGTGTTTCATTCAATTTCAATTTATACTTTTCTGTTTTTCTTTCCTGCTATGAATCAGTAATCTAGGTATGCGTTCTGAGCGAGAGAGAGCGAGTGTTTAAAGGTAGGTAACTCAAATAGCGACGATGAACAAAATATAGGTTCCTGTGGACGATGCGTGCGCATTAAAATATTGCTGACATCTTGTGTTGCGTTACACAATTTATTCTGGCCAGTATCAATTATTCGCCCAGACAAGGGCGGTGATCTATACAATGTGTACACGCAGGTCACGTGCAACCCACATCAAATACGTTGAACATTACATTTAAATGACAATTAACATGTTTGGATGTCAACTCTACAGACCCTTCGGCATGTTTTGTGACACAACAATCGCTTGTCCGAACCACTGATGGAGCTAAATTTTTAGAAGTCTTGACAAAAAAAGACAACTTATTAAACTTTTGTGCCAAATTATTTTTCAGCAAGGCTGTGATGTTTTTACCAGAAGATTATCAATTGTTTTACCATACAGTAAAACCTATGAACAAAGACCACCATTGAGAAAGGCAAAATGTGACCTTCATTTGCAGATTGTCTTTATTTGGAGGTCAGTTTGTTCTAAATAATCAGTGACGGTTTTCAGAGAATGGCCTTTATTCACAGGGTGGTTTTTATTCGGAGGTGGCCGCAAACGCAGGTTGACTGTATAAGGAGTGTAAAGTTCTTAGTAAACCGTAGTCATGGAAACAAAATATGCCATTAACCCATTTTTATGTAAAATTGCCACTTAGGGTTTAGAAATGTCGAATTTTCAACTTCATCAGACAATATTTTTGTATTCACCATCAACTAATGTTGGACGTCCCTGATCTTTTTTTCCAAAGCAGAAAAAATATAACTTCACTGGAAAGCCGGCATCGATTATTTGAATGTAAGTTGCTACATACTAAAAATCAGACTATTTACAGGAGCTGTGCCCTTTCTTAAGACACTCAAAAGTGCTAGTATTGATCTGTATGCATATAAATTCGACTTTGTTTGTAAGCTTTGATATTAAATTGTATAAATCATACGATTTTGAAAGTAAACTGGCGAATTTGCTCTTGAAATAGTATAAGTCAAACAACGTGTCATAAATTGATTTATTTTGAAGTATTTGCTTCTTATCTTTTAGACAACAAGATAATTGCACGAGCAAAATGCACCAATGACAGGTTAAAAGTATTCCTTTTGTCCATACAATAATCTAACCCAAGTATTTTCCTGTTAAAAGATAATGGAAGAGTTTAATGATGCAAAACAAATTTGTCCCGTAAATTAGTAAGGATTGTCCCGTATATTACATTCTTACCTAAAAGAAAGTTAGACCATTAACTATACATGCAAAAATTGTGTTACCCCGATAAAATGTTGTCTGCATATAGTCAAAATGACTCATATCTTATAAATAAGAACCAGTGTACCAATAATGTTGTTTTTAGGCGACTTATTGATAATACATACACTATTTTGCAGTTTAGAAATAATGATACTGCGCTTAAGGTCACATACATAGCGATATTTAGTTATACGTGTACAACTTAATTTGAAAATTGTTAATGTAATACAACAGTTAACAGGTTAAAAACTCTCAATTATACATTCCAAGTATACAGCCATGGAATGTTGCATCCCGTAAATTAGGAAGTTATGGATATCAACTTCTACAAGTCATTTCTTTCTTCCAATGAACTGCAGGATACCGTCGGGCACAGCAAAGACTCTCCCAGCTATCCTAGTTGCTTTTGGCGCATCAGTCTTTCGCACAACCTCATCTTTTTCAACCCAAATTCGATCTAACCTTGAAGGCCATTAAAATCTTTTTACAGCTTTACCACCTTCAGCAATAAATTCATATACAATGACTCGTCATTATCATCAATTTCTAAAACTTGTGCAACACTTGCCATCATATTCAACAACAACAAAGTCTGACACTTGCGCGCTAATTTAACCTTCACCGCTACGTATAATAATCTAAATATCTACTGGTGCTGGAATAATTGATACATCATACTTATTCTAAGGTTCCCATTCTTCATTTGATTCTGAATCAAATCCTTGTTATGCAAAACACTTTTGACAAGACCAAGACGTTCTCTTTTAAGTAAAGATTTATTATGCAACACATAACCTTATCATTACACACTCAAACGCAATTAAACAGCCTCTAAAATAATATAAAATATATTGATAGGTTACCTCAGTTTATTTTCTTTCTCTCGACAACTTATTTTTTTAAATTATGACTACGTACATGTGACGTACAACTCTGATTGAGTACAGTGTCGCCAGACTTTTAAGACGTATTTCACATTATAAAAACAACTATATATGTATCTGATGTTTCCTATCCGAAATAATGGTCTTTTCGATAAAAAAATACATTTTTAGTACGATGCCTGATATTTAGACGAAAATATGACAACTAGAATAGCACAGGAGGTCCAAAGTTCGCATGTCGCCAGGCATTATTTCATTATGTATCGCATATATAAGTATCGTTTTAAATGTACTTTGAAAGAAATCGAATTACTATTTGAAGGTTTTTGTGGCTTGTTTAAATAAAACTACACAGAGAGTTTCTTTATCTGCTTTTCTGGGTTTTCTTATGTATATTTGTCCTGTCGCCAATTCTCCTATAATTTACGAGTCCAAACTTAAATCTTATACCAGAAATCGCAAATATGATGATATGAGCTGCAATTCGCCTTCTCTAGATACGTTATTTATCATGCAAATAGGAAAACATCAATTTTATAAAATGTTCTTTTTCATAGAGGTATGAAAGAAGTTGATTTTCAGATTTTAGAAACGGAAAACAGCATTATAATTTACGGGACATTTACGATTTAGCCGATGGTGTTTCCATAGAATGTCTAAGTGTAAATATTATTATTAAAAGATGTAACTGCTATATTTAAGCTTCTTTTAAAGACAATTCGATTGTAATTACTTAAGAATTAAAGTCGTGACAGTGATTCAAATGATACTTTATCCTAAAATTTCTAATTTGTGAGACGTATGGGACGAAACCCTTCATATGTTCATTATTTACATGGTATTTGATAGTTATTTGTCGATTTCATACTATTTCGTTATTTAGTACTCAACCAGAGTTGTACGTCACATGTATTGTAATGTTGTTTTTTGATATTCCAATTACAACTCTACAAAACATCGTATTAAAAATTGGTCTATTTGCCTCATACATTTCTTTTAATGTTTGGTAACCTGTCGTAAAAACACCCACAAGACTATTTCTACTATGTAATACATTTATTGTTACATTCTATGCGTATTCCATACACTGTTTCCATGGTGATGCACGTTCATATTGTCAACAAGATCTTTTCGAATATTATGTTAACAGGTGCAATAAATCAGTTTGTTACCATTTTGATGTCGAACTGGTTAATACAATTGTTGTTAAATTACTCCGTAACAAATATAGTTAAAAAGATTCGTATTTATTAATTGCATTTTCAATATAGTTCTAAGAGGAGATACTGTACTACGATAAACCTAGGGTAGTCTAGAAGTTTGTGGACATATGTTTTTACTACTTGTAATGAACATAGCAATTATTTGTACGACATAAATCTGTCCACTGTGAATTCTTATCCTTGTTATAAATAACGCGACATGCGTATCACCTTATTTTAGATGCTTTGGTTGAATCAACGTCTCAACACTAAATATTTAATTAATTATTATTATTTAATTCTGGCAAAATTTTGTTAAAAACAACAACAAAATTATCAATGTATTAGAATGAAATTATCAATATACATGTCGCGGTGTTTTGTTTTGCCTACATGTATTTTATGTACAATATCTAATTTTATATCCATTTAAATAATGAAATTAACTTTCTAGACGGCTAGAAAATATCATGGATTTATTTGTGTACGCTGTTTTGGGTAAATACGACCAAATTGATTAATATATATGACTGAATGCATGGCATTCATGTCGCGGATTATGATCAGACAATGATATTATTGATACATTATTGTGGAGCATAATTGACATGAATTTGTATTTAAACATTAATGATCTATATCTTTTCAGCCATAATACTTTGAGTAGTTACATATTAGGAGTTATGCCATTTTTTTTACATTTTTACCATAAGGAGGTTCAAACCCTCAATTTGTACTATCTCTATAGTTCAAACCCCCAATTTCTAAATTTTTTAGTTTTTTCTAAATTTCTAAATTTTTAAATTTTTTCTAAATTTCTAAATTTTAAAATTTTTCTAAATTTCTAAATTGTACCATCTTTATAGTCCGGCCTCTCAATTTGTACCATCTCTGTAGGTCAAACCCTCAATTTGTACCATCTCTGTAGGTCAACCTCAATTTGAACCTTCTCCCCAGAAGGGGAGGCAAGCTTCGACGTCGCGCTCATCTCCGTGGTTTCTCGAAAATTTTATAAATCCCGTATTTATAAAAAAAATCTTACCCGCCGTTTTAAACGAGATCCTCGTTATCAATCCAGCTATTAAACGACGCGGGATAGCCGTACCATTTTACCAACGATTTATTACCTTTACGGCGTATTATTTTTTCGATTCTAAATATTTCTTGATCGGTTTTTTGTAGTTCTTGTTCGTAAAACGTGCCTCGTATTTCTTCCCCATTATAGTCTGCTATTTTATACGTCACCGGTGTAGTTTTTTGTACGGCAGTCACGGTAAAGATTTCTTCGGTCCATCTCGGCGTATATCCTTTTTCGAACGTTTTCTTTTTCTTCGAGATTCTCACTTTATCACCCGTCGAAAATCGCGGATTAAAAGTTTTTATTTTATAATGATCCGGGTAAAGATTTTGCCAAACTCTAATTTTGTTTTTCTCTTTACTGGCTTTAACGGGCGTCATTTTTATCGACGAGTGCCTCGTATTATTGTATCGATCAACGAGTTCGTCCAACACGTCGATGTATACCCGCGTGGAATTTGCCGAAAATATTTCCACATTTTCTCCTTCATCGTTCTATTCCACCTCTCCACCACGCTAGATTTTTCTTCATTTTCGGTAGAATACAATTCCGTTAGACCCTGTACTTCTTTATTGTAAAATTCTTTACCTTTATCAACCCATATTTTTTGCGGTTTTCTTTCCTTAAATATCTTTTTCATAGCGGCCGCGACCGATTTCCCAGTCATATCTTTTAGTGGAATTAACCAACCGTATTTGGAAAAAATATCTATAACGGCAAGCAGGTACTTGATTCCCCGGTTAAATTTTGAGAATGCCTGCATATCTACCAAATCCGCGGCCCATATTTCATCAATGTTATTTACACGCACGCGTCTTTTAGGAAATTTTTTAACGACGGGCTTGTGTAATTCTTCCGCCAAATTATCGGTCCATTTTAAACTCTTTTTTTTAATCCCATCCCGAATCTCATCTTCGTTCCGATAATTTTTCGCACGATAGATCTGTCCGTCCTTTCTCTCAATGTCGGGTTATAAATCCCTTCCATCTCTTCCAACATGTCTTTGTCGCAAACTTTATTTCTCGTTCCCGTGTCTTTATTTTTCAAATAGCACACGTCATGGTGATACGCGGCCTTGTCTATTCTATTTACGGGCAAACTCCATTTCTTGGGGGTGAAATCCGCGTTCAATCTCTTGTTCAATTTCGTTCCCGGTCCCGTGAAATTATGCCCGGGAAGATGCATTTCGAAAGGTAAATTATTTATCGCTCTATTCAACAGCGAACCGCCTTCAATTTTTATAAATTGAGTTTTAGTCGCCCCGCAGATTACACACTTTCCCCTCTTCATGGGTCTGTTATTTTTAGTAATTATATTTTCCGATCGAGTCGTGTCAGTCTCTTTTTTACATTTTACGCAATACATTTTTATTTAACGAGTTGTTCGATTTAAATAAAAATGGAAATTAAAGATTTATCTTGGACGAATAAAACCAAACGTTTTAATAGCCCCCTTTTACCTAAAAGTATTCGAGGAGTAATAGTCGGCAAATCCGGATGCGGTAAAACGACTCTGTTGTTAAATTTACTATTACAGCCGGATTGGTTAGATTACGATAATCTTCAAGTTTTCGGAAAGAGTTTGTTTCAACCCGAATACGCGTTAATCCATAACGCCTTTAAGAAAAAATTGACCAAGGACGAAATTTTACGGCTTTTTAGTATGCGAGATAAAATCGTAGCCAACGATATCTCTCCTATCCAATTTATCGACGTTTTAACTCGAGATCAAGATCCCGAGCGCGAAGGTCTTACGTGCGAGTTTTCCGAACACGCGTCGGACGTTCCGGATCCCCACGATTTAATTCCTTCCGATAAAAATTTAATGATTTTCGACGATTTGCTTTTGGAAAAACAAAACAAGTGCGAATGCTACTACGCGAGTGGGCGTCACAGCAACGTCGACTGTTTTTATCTCTCCCAAAATTATTTCAAGTTACCCCGGCAGACTATACGAGAAAACGCCAATTTTTTTTGCCTGTTTCCTCAAGATTTAAAAAATATAAACCACATTTACAACGATCATGTGAGTCAAGATATGACCAAAGAACAATTTGGAAAATTGTGCCGCGAAACTTGGGCGAGACCGTATAAATTCGTCGTAATCGATCTAACTTCTAAAAAAGATTCCGGGAAATATAGGCGCGGTCGAAAACTATTTCCCGATACGAAAAATATGGAAAGCTTATTGCGAGATATAGCTAAAAATACGGCGTCTAAAAGTTCGATGCAAGTCGTCGCTTCCGATAATACCACCAGATTTACCACGGGATTTCACCCTCCTTTAGAGCTCGATAGAGACAAACGTTACGAAATTGCGCTCGTTAACCTCGAGACGTATTATTCTTTCCCCAATATCAGTTCCCACAATAACCATTTCGATATTCCCCCAACGACGGGAAAGATTGGGAATTATTTCTCGTTCCGGAAGGAAGTTACGATATGGTGGATATCGATCGGGCTATAATAATTTCCTCGATAAAATATCTATAACGGCGAATCCGAACACGTTAAAATCTAGAATCGACGTAGCCGAAAATTTTATAGTCGATTTCAGACACCCAAATTCTATAGGTCGAGTTTTCGGTTTCGCGTCTTCGGTCTACAGAAGCGGGTTGCACGAATCTGAAAACGTTGTCGATATTTTATCCATCAACGCCATAAGAGTCAATATAAATATAATTTCGGGGAGTTACGTCAACGGTCTCTCGCAAAATACGATTTACACCTTTTTTCCCAACGTGAGCCCCGGATACAAAATCGTGGAAACGCCGCCAAATTTAGTTTATTTGCCGATTATCGTTTCGACGATTAACAATTTGGAAACCAGTCTTACGGATCAAGACGGAAATTTATTAAATTTACGCGGAGAAAATATTACGATTCGATTTCATATTAGGGAAATTTAAACGTTTTTAATTTTTAAGAAAAAAATGTATCAACGTATTCGCGTAAATATTTCGCAAGGACAAAAAGACAAAATTCTTCGAGCGGCTCGAGACGGCACACCCATCATCATCCGTTTGAGCAAGGACGATCTCGTCGGCGACGATTTAATCGCCGTAACTCGCACCCAAGCGGGTAGAATCCACAAAGCTATGACGGACGGCGTTGGTCTAGATTTGAGATTGAGCAAAACTCAACTCGCGCACAATTTAAGCGTAGAAGGCGGATTTTTACCCCTTTTGGCCGGTTTAGCCGCTCGAGTTCTTCCCACGGTTGTCGGCAGAGTTTTACCCGCCTTGGGAATAGGAGCATTGTCCGGTCTAGGCAGTACGGCGGTTAATAAAGCCCTCGGATCCGGTCTATATCTCAAAAAGGGAGGTAATATTTGCCGAATCGAAACCGACGGCGAGGGTCTGTATTTGAGCCCGACTTCGGGCGGGGGATTAGAGACCGCGGGAGACGGCCTTTATTTGAAGAAAGGCGGCCGAGTTTACGAAGGGCGAGGAATTTTACTCGGTCCGAACAGCCCGTTTAAAAATATCCCCCTGCTCGGAATGTTTCTTTGAGTTAAACGATTTAAAGAATTAAAAAATGGAGTCGCACGAATTTAGATTGAAAAAAATTAAAGAAATTCAAACCATTTTTTCGCGAGAAGAAACGCAAAGATTATCTACGAGCTTAAAATATAAACGTTTTTGCAAGGTCGTCGATTTTTTCGGCGTGGGTTTTAGTTTCGCCGCCACCGGCTTATCCGCGGGCGGGGTCGTTCTTTTATCTACGGTAGTAGCGGTACCCGAAGCGGCGGTTCTAGGGGTTGCCTCCGCGGGGCTTAGCGCTCTTACGGCTATGGGAAAATACCTCGGCAAACGGCTGTTTACGAAATTTCGCAAACACGAAAACATTCGTATTTTAGCCGCTAGCAAGCGAAATACCGTCGCGGCGCTTCTTTCTAAAGCGCTCATTGACGAGAATATTTCGGACGAAGAATTCCAAGCGATTCGATCCGAATTGGATAGTTTTTTGGCTCAAAAGGAAGAAATTCGCAAAACGAGTAGGAAAACCGCCGGCTCGATAGACGAGGAAGTTAAGATGCCTCTGACAAAATCCCCCTAAGTATCGAGTTACGAGTGTACTCTTAAGTCGCGCGACGCGCGTCGATTTAAAGGCGTTTTAATTTTTAGAAAAATGGCTTTTCTAAAAATTACGGATCCGAAACAAAGGGATAAGATGGTTAAAGATTTTCACGATTTAAAACGACGTCTCAAGGATAATTTTCTCCAAGAACGCGGCGCGGAGCGCAATTTACGGGAAGACTTGACTCAAGTTTTTAAACCCGTAACGGACGTGCAAAAGAAGGCCACCGAGGATATAATAGAAGCGCAGAAAAGTGCCGCGGAGGAGATTAAAGAAGGGCTGCGCGAAATGCCCGGCGCACCCCCGCCTTATTTCGAACCCGGCGAACCCGTTAATACGGCGCCGCTTTTCGTAAGCGATAGACTGCGCGCTAAAATCCGCGATCGCGATTCCGACAAAAAGTTTGGCGTGAGGGAAGAAGTCTGCGGTTATTTTATGGGCGATAAACCTATCCGTATAACGGAAACTGACGATTTAATCGCGGACGGGGTCGAATACGAGGGCACTCCCGGATTATGGGATCTCGTTACGTCAAAAAACCCGGATCGGCGTAAAAAATATACCGATCAAGATTTGAAAAATTATAAAGATTTGTTGGATCGAACGAACGCCCGCTACGAAAGATACAACCCCGAAGGCAAGCTGGTTACCAATAGATCGTTTAGCAAAGTTCGATTTTTCAATCACCATTTCGGGGCGAAAGGTTCCGGACTTACCAATCTCAACAACCTTCTCGAGAGATTGGAACTTTTGATGGCGAGTCAAGCCGCGGGAAATACCGGTGTACGAGACGAGATATTGGGCGCGTGTAACGATCTTTTACGTCAAAACGTAATCAATTCCAGTCAATTTAAAACGTTGACGTCTCTAATTTAAAAAATGCTCGTTCCGAAAAATAGAGGTTTCGTAAGACGCTACGCGTACGGCGGCAGCGGTTTGTTAGATTTTTTAGCCAGCTTCTTTACCAAGAGTATGATGAAGGCCGCCGCCCAAAAAGTGGGGCAAGCCGCTCTGGAGGCCGGAAAGTCGGCCGCCGCGGAAGCCGGAAAGAAGGCTTTGAGCGCGGTCGGTAAAAAGGTGACGGAGAAAGCCAAAAGCGCTCTTACTCCGAAATCTAAAGCCATTTTGGAAAAACGTTTTAATCCGGTCGAACCGGTTTCTCTCGGTACTCTTATCGACGGAATTTGCGATACCGATTACGGGTTTCGAAAAGCTATCGTAGAATTGACCGAGAGACAAAAGGCCGCGATGATCGATCTCGAGGACGATATAAATTGCTTTTTACACGAAAATAATTTGCCTTCCGTCAGTATCGTTTATCAAGGGAAAATTTATCCCAAAGTGGAAAAAGACTCGCCGAGATTAAAATTTATAAAAATAAAACGAATTTACGTCAAAGTCGGTAAATCTTTCCCCCAAATTTATCTCGAATAAAATTTTCTACTTAAAGAGATCGTCGTATTTTTTTAAAAAATGTACAGTTTAACGGAATCTTACGCGATTGACGAAAACACGGAGCGTTACGAATTTCACGAATACGAACCTATCGTAGGTACGAATTTAAATAATCCCGGCGAAATTAGAATAAATATCGAAACTCAAGATTTATTTACTCGTCCGAGCGAAAGTTTTTTACAGATCGAGGGGCGGTTAGCGAAAGCGGACTGCACGGGGTACGCCAACAACGATAACGTCGCTTTAACGAATAACGGCCTTTTATACCTTTTCAACAATATCCGTTATCAACTTTCCAGCCAAGAAGTCGAATCTCTTTTTAATCCCGGCCAAGCCACCACCATGCTCGGGTGTTTGAAATATCCCGACGATTTTTCGAAATCTCAAGGTTTAAATCAATTGTGGTACAAAGATACGAATCCCGACGCGCATCGCGGAAATAACGCCGGGTTCCAAGTTCGTCAAAATTATTTAATCGTTTTACCCGATCCGAAAGGCACTTTTAGTTTTAGAATCCCTTTGAAGCATATTTTCGGGTTTTGCGAAGATTACGATAAAGTTTTATACGGGATGAAACAAACGCTAACTCTAGTTAGGCAGTCGGACGATAACGCGATCTTTAGGGCTAACGCGGCGAATGCCGGCCGAGTGAATCTCACCAAGCTATCTTGGTACGTGCCTCACGTCGAACCCGCCGATTCTCAAAAGGCCGCCCTGTACAAAACGATCGAATCCAAAGCCAGTCTTCCCGTGGGTTATCGCATGAGGCAGTGCGATTCGATTAGCGTGCCGCGATCTACGAGCTTTTCGTGGAGATTATTGACTAAATCCAGCCCGGAAAACCTCGTTGGATCGTTATCGGTTTTCAAACCGACAAAGAGGGCAATCAAGAAAGGAATCCCGCTCTTTTCGATCACGTCAATTTAACCAACATGTACGTCACGCTCAATTCCGACAGATACCCCCAAACGGATTATCAATTGGATTTCGAACAATATAAATTTTCTAGGGCTTACGGGGACGCCGCCGCGTTTAGATCCCAATTTTACAGCACGGACGAAATTATTTCGAATCCCAACATTTCTCCTTACGATTACAAAACTCTTTTCCCCTTGTTCGTTTTCGACGTGAGCAAACAAAGCGAGAGATTAAAGCATTCCATCACCGACATCACCGTCAAAGCCCAGTTTAGCGCTAACGTCCCGGCCGACGCGATGGCTTACGCGCTAGTCATCAGCGATAGGTTGATGACGTTTCAATCCGACGGAAATAAAATGAGCGTAGTTTACGGATAATTTAAATGAAAGAACGCATTTAAGAAATATTTTTTTTTTAAAAAAAAATGAACGAAAATAAATTTACGATAAAACGAAAGTTGACGACCCCGGGTTTAAACGATTTTAGTATCAATTACGTTATAGAAGGGCAGCTGGGTTACGATCCTCGAGAGTTTTTCCGGGCGGTTAGACCATTAATGACGGATCACTTCAGGGAAAATCGCGATTGTAAAGTTAAAATGACTTTAAAATGTTGGATGGAAAAACCCAACGAAAAAAGAGTAATAAAGTCGTTTTTCGCTTCTCGCAAGGAAATTATTAACGAAGCGACCAACGTCGAAGAATTGTACGACGCTATGACTGAAAGAATATTGGGAAATATGACAACGTCTCACGGCGGTTGGATATTTCATTCTATCGACCGCTTAAGTTACTTAAAAACTTTTATTTTTTTAAAAAAATGAGCAGCGAAGAATTTAGAGGAATTAAACATCCGCAAAAAATGTCTCAACACGAAAAAATTTAAACATTTTTACCGCGCGGTAAAAATGCTTTACGATTATATTCTCGAGTGTAAAAGAATGGGGAAAATGGATTTAATTATCTCGGGCAGGGGTGGGTACTCGAAATGTTTTAAATTTCCGGTCGAAAACGAAATTCCTAAATGGCGAGGAGGTCGCGACGGTCGACTCGTGATATGCTTTGAGAGCGAGCCGGTTTTCGCGCTCGGAGATTTTGCGGAGTTTTGGTTTAAATCGGGAGGCGTGGGTTATTTGAAAATAACGGAAATTGAAGATAATTTCGTGGTCGGTTTGCTAGTTCGCCCTTATAGGGAGAAAACCCCTCGAAACGTCAAATTGATGCGGCTTTCTAAAAAGTGTCTTTCTCGAACGATTGACGATTTATTTCACGCGTTCAAGAAAAACTTTTCTATTTAAGAAATATTTGAAAATATTTTAAAAAAATATTGTTATTATAAAAAATGAACGACCGAAATAAAAAAATAATTGATGATGGTGAAGGGGAATACCCGAGAATCAACGATTTTGAATTTACGTCGTACGACGATATTCCGAAATGGAATAATCGAGACGCGTACGAAAATGATCCGTATTTTTTTGTTCCCGCGGTATACGTTCCTACGAAAGAAAATTTAGATTTTAAAATCGGACACGGGGCGCAATTTTCCTATTCTAACGGTCTTGGGGGTTTTATTAAAATAACCGAAATTGACGGAGATTACATCGTGGGATTGAGTTATCCTTTTTCTTACGGTTACGAGCATGAAGAGGGGGAAGATTGCGGGTTGATACGGCTTTCTAAAAGATGTTTTTTCCAAACGGATGATCCGGAATGTTTTGCGATAAATTAAAAATTCGAAAATTTAAAAAAAATATATATATTTTAAAAAAGTATGTATTATTATCTTCCGAAGCTTAAGCAATTGGCTAAAGAAAATAGAGTTTCCGGGCATTCCTTGTTGAATAAATACGAATTGATACGATTGTTGATCGAAAAAAATATAATTTCCGAACCGGCTAAGCCGGTTAAACCGGTCAAAGAAAAAAACCCGCGCAGATACGATTATTTAAAAACAGTCGACAAAAGACCTATCCCAGTTAACGTAAAAGACGTGGAAACCGACGAAACGAAAACTTTACGCTCCATTCACGCTGCGGGGCAATACATAAAATTAGCTCCAATAAGCGTAAAATGAAAAATATTTAAAAAAATTAAAAATATTAAAAACATGAATTTCCTCGGAAGAATTAGTAACGCGATACAACGTACCGCGTCAAACGTTTTATCAGGCGCTCGCGCTTTAGGCGCGAGAGCGCGAGAAAATATCAATCGTTTTACGAATTGGTTAACCGATACCGTGGACGAAGAACAAATTAATCGAGTGTTGGAGGAGATCTCGGAAGAGACGAGGAGGAGGCGGTCTCCGCCTTTCGCGATGACGGAAAGTCAATCCGCTTTGCGAGGTTTTGCGGTCGTGCACACGATAGAAGGGCGAACGGACTACGATCCTCGAGAGTTTTTAGGGGCGGTTAGACCGCGAGTAATGATCCATCTCGATAACCACCGACGACATAAAATTGTAGCGGTTTTAGAATGTCTGATGAAAAAACCTAACCGCGCGACCGGCGAAGAAAATATTGACAATGCGTTTTTCGTTTCTCACCCGGAAATTATTGACGAGGCGACGAACGTCGAAGAATTGTACGATGATATAGTCGAAAGAATATTGGAAAATATGGCGAGTTTCCAACGCGTGGGCAGCAACTGGAGATTTCATTCTATCGAGCGATTCGAAATTCACTCGACGGTTTACGAACCGTTGAGAGGAAGTTCTTATATTCCGTTGCCAAAAGCTTTAGCGGACAAGAAGGCTATTATCAATATGAAAAATGACGACGACAAATGTTTTCTATGGAGCGTTTTGAGGGCGTTAAATCCTAAAAAAACAAACAATCCTAAAAAAAACAAAAACACACATATTATAGATAAAGATTTAAAGAGCAAAGAGAATACGTTAAACATGGAGGGAATTAAATATCCCGTGTCGATCAAAGATATCCCTAAATTCGAGAGACAAAATCCGGGAATTGGTATAGTCGTTTTGGGATACGACGAAGAGAAAATTATTTATCCCCTTCATTTCAATAAGTCTGGCGAAGTCAAAAACCCGATAATACTTTTCTTGATGAGCGATAACGAAAAAAGTCATTATTCTTGGGTAAAAAATCCAAGCAGATTACTATCTTCGCAGATTTCGAGCGCGCACGGCAAAAAACTTTTTTGTTGGAACTGTTTAAATCCGTTCGGCAGACAAACGGAGTTGGATAAGCATATAAAATGGTGTTATGAAAAAGAAACCATGACGATCGAACTGGCTGAGGACGGCTCTTTCATCGTGTTTAAAAAATATAGTAATAAAATGCGGGTTCCTTTCGTCATTTACGCCGATTTCGAATCTTTTTTACGGTTGATTGATACGAGCTCGCCGAATCCTGAGAAGAGTTATACTAAAAAATATCAACATCACGCCCCGGCTGGGTTTTGTATTTACGTCAAGTGTTTCGACGATAGCGTGTATAAAAAGGATCCTATCGTCTATACCGCGGAAAGCGACGACGAAGACGTAGGTCAAAAATTTGTAGAGACGTTGGAGGAAATCGCGAGAGAGATTTCTAACGTAAAAAAGAAATACATGATATTTGACGAAGAGGATAAAATACATTTCGAACGAGCAACGAGGTGTTGTATCTGCGCTGGAGAGCTCGGAAACGATAAGGTTCGCGATCACTGTCATTTTACCGGAAAATATAGAGGAGCGGCGCATAAGTCGTGCAATCTCGACTATAAAATCCCAAAATTCACGCCCGTGATATTTCACAATCTAGCCGGATACGACAGTCATTTATTCGTCAAAAATTTGGGAAAAACTCACGGAAAACTCGGCTGTATCCCGAAAACGGAGGAAGAATACATTAGTTTTTCGAAAGAGATAACGGTAGGCGAATACGTTGAGAAAAAAGGAAAGACAAAGGAAATAAAACATACGCTTAGGTTCATAGACAGTTTTAAATTTATGGCTTCTAGTTTGGATAAACTCGCGAGTAATTTGGAAAAAGATCAGTTTTCGACGATAAAAACGTATATTCTGAACGAAAAACGACGGAAATTGATCACGAAAAAAGGCATTTATCCTTACGAATGGGTAGATTCCGCGGAAAAATTTAAATCAGCGTCTTTACCGCCGAAAGACGCTTTTTACTCGAGGTTAAACGAAAAGGGAATTACCGACGAACAATACGCCCACGCTCAAGAAGTGTGGAAGGTTTTTAAATGTAAAACGTTTAGAGACTATCACAATTTGTATAATAAAACGGACGTTTTGTTGTTGGCGGACGTGTTTGAGAATTTTCGAGATATTTGTTTAAAACATTACGGGTTGGATCCCGCGTGGTATTATACAGCGCCGGGTTTGGCTTACGACGCGATGTTGAAAATTACGGGAGTAAAACTAGATTTGTTGTCGGATCCGGATATGTTGCTTATGTTCGAAAAAGGTGTGAGGGGAGGGGTCTCTATGATTTCGGAAAGGTATGCAAAGGCGAATAATAAATACATGGGAGAAAAATACGACCCGAGTAAACCTCCTATCCATATACCGTATTTAGACGCCAACAATTTATATGGTTGGGCGATGTCCCAGCCATTACCTACTGGTAATTTTAAATGGATGAGCGAGGAACAATTAGATAATTGGAGAAATACCCCTTGTATCTTGGAAGTCGATTTGGATTACCCGGAAAACTTACACGATTTACACAATTATCCCCTTGCCCCCGAGCATCTAAAGATAAATAGGGTAGAGAAATTAATTCCGAATTTGGACAACAAGAAAAATTACGTGCTTCATTATAGAAATTTAAAACAGTATATAGAGATGGGATTAAAACTCGTAAAAATTCATAAAGGAATCAAATTCGAGGAATCGGATTTTATGAAGAAATATATCGATCTAAATATGAGTCTACGGGCTAAAGCGAAAAACGAGTTTGAGAAAGATTTTTTTAAATCGATGAATAATTCCGTTTTCGGGAAAACGATGGAAAATATTAGAAATCGTAGGGATATCAAATTGGTTACCGACGAAAGAACAGCAAAAAAGTGGGCAGCCAAACCGAATTTTATCAGAAACACGATTTTCGACGAAAATCTGATTGCCATGCACTTAAAAAGGAAGCATTTAAAATTCAATAAGCCGGTTTACCTCGGAATGTGTATTTTGGATTTGAGCAAAACTCTCATGTACGATTTTCACTACAATTATATTAAAAAGAAATACGGGGGAAAAGCTAAATTGTTATTTACGGATACGGATAGTTTGATGTACGAAATTGAAACGGAAGATTTTTACGAGGATATCGCTCCGGATATAAAAGAAAAATTTGACACGAGTAATTTTGACCCTAATCACGAATCTGGGATCTTTTCTAACGTAAACAAAAAATGATTGGTATGATGAAAGACGAGGCAGGGGGGGGAATTATAGACGAGTTTGTTGGGTTGAGGGCGAAATTGTATTCCTATAAAATGTTTGAAGGACCTGAAGAGAAAAAATGCAAGGGGATAAAAAAAGTCGTTGTGGAAAAAAGTATTAGATTCGAAGATTATAAAGATTGTTTATTTATGGGAGAAAAGCAATTGAGAAAGATGAATATTTTGAGAAGCGATAAACAAAACATGTTCACGGTAGAAATAAATAAAGTCGCTTTAAGCGCGGATGATGATAAAAGATACATTTTACCGAAAAAATTAGACACGTTGGCATTTGGGAATTATCGTATTAACGAATTAGAATCGTTTTAAAAAAATGAATATCGGAAATTTATATTTGCCTATTAAACCGCTAACTAATTTCGAGTTGGAAGCCGCGGCTAAAGAGTTAAAAATTCCCCACTTTCGCGGAGTTTTTATGAGAAATCAACTCCCCGCGAACCCGCGAAAGTTGGAATGCGGAATTTTAAATTTGGACGACACGAACCTAAATGATGGGATTGGGTCCCATGACGCTGGGGGCACGCATTGGGCTTGTTGGATCAAAAAGGAAAATGAATATTATTTCGACGGATACGGAATACGCCCGCCGGAAGAGCTGGTAAAATATTTAAAACCGAAAATATTTTACAATAAAGATCGTGTACAACCGATGGGGTCGGTTATTTGCGGGCATTTATGTTTATACGTATTAAACGAAAGTTAGAAGAAATAAAAAAATGCCTGTCGATAAATTTGGACGAATGCCTAAAGCGGAAGCGCCAGAATCGGACGTATCCTTGGCATATATAAACAACAATTTCCTGAAAAGGGGCGAAATAAAAATGTTTGGAGAAAAAATTACGAATCTCGGTACTCCTACGGACGGGGGAGATGCGTCGTCTAAATCGTTTGTGATAAAGAGAGTAAATAAAGCTATAAAAGATTACGACTTGAATAATTTAAAACGGACGTTGGACAGCGTGGAAGAACGAGTAAAAAGTTGTTTGGGCGAAAAAGAGTTGAAACGAGTAAAAATAGATATCGTGGAAAAGATGAGAAAAAATTTGGAAAAATATATCGACGAGGAAAAATTAAAAGTCGAAATAGATAAACTCGAGAAGGAATGGGCGTTGGATGATAAAACTGCCGAAGAAAAAATTACGCGGGAAATAATGAGTAATATCGAAAAGGGGGTAAACGTTCTTAAAAATGATATAGTAAAGCTGATAGATGAAAAAGACGAAGAGACGTTAAAAATAATTATCGATAGGATGCAAGCCGATATCGGCGAAGTCATCGCAGGAAGAAATAGGAAAATTGAGCAACTAAAATGGAGGATAGATTCTCTTGCGCATCATCAAACACCCGTTTTATTGTTTTCGCTCTATATCGATGAAGGTATCGTTATCAATATGAAAAAAGAAAGAAGAAAAGGACTAACATACACTGATGGAAAAGATAATAAACTCGATTATTTCACAGCCCTTTTTAATTTCGTACCGAATAACTTTATTAAACACGATGATATAGTTAAGTATCTGGAGTATAGGAGCTCTGACGGAGAAGAATGGAGGCTCAAACAATCGGGCGTTTACACGTTTGATATTGATTTAACGCGAAAAGAAACCGATTCTATGGGAATAGAAATATCTTTTATTACGATAGGAGGGGAAAGTATAAAAATCTTTATGCAAGATGAGCATCGTATATTAGGCACGCACTCTTTCGAAAGTCCTAATCAACTCCAAGAATTATATGTCAGACCAGACCCAAACTCTTACCAGTGGACGGGTGATCAAAAAAAAATTACCTTTTGGGAAAGGGGGCATATAAAATTATATTATAGGCCGGGGTGGATGAGCGAAAGGCAGAAACTTCTGGAAGGTTCAAATTGAGGTTGACCTACAGAGATGGTACAAATTGAGGGTTTGACCTACAGAGATGGTACAAATTGAGAGGCCGGACTATAAAGATGGTACAATTTAGAAATTTAGAAAAATTTTAAAATTTAGAAATTTAGAAAAAATTAAAAAATTTAGAAATTTAGAAAAAATTAAAAAATTTAGAAATTGGGGGTTTGAACTATAGAGATGGTACAAATTGAGGGTTTGAGCCTTCTTATGGTAAAAATGTAAAAAAATGGCAGAACTCCTAATATGTAACTACTACTTTGAGAACGGAAATTAGATTTGAGTTCAGAGATTGTTCTAAAGTTTATAACCTCGGGGCCAGTTCACTGTTAAAGGCTTCAAGGATCCCAGTGGTTACATACTCGACATCATCAAAATACTAACCAAGAACAAATTAATGAACCACATACAAAACTACACTATCGAAGGAACTTTATCAACATCCCACACTTGGAAATCAATAGTGAACAGAACATTAAACTTTATTATGACTGTGATAAGAAACGGCGAACCAATAACTATGATGGATTTTAACGATTCAGTACCATTCATAGCTCAGCAGTGCCATCAGTGCTTTGGACATCTACGCGAAGTCATGCCTAAATTATATATGCGATGAGCAGTGTTAGACTCTTACCAGAAAGACGATTTAAAAACCAACATGAGTGTAAATTACGCACGACAGTCACATCTGATCTAAACTTGCATATTCTTATCGGATGTATACTTACAGAAATGATGCGCAAAATCTATCTCAAGTCACTATCAAAAGCCTGTGGGAAACGTATATGTGATTTTCTCACATCCGTAAACCAGGAAACATTCTTACGGAGCATACTTGACCCTAAAACTGCTATAGTTTTCTCTCTCTCCCTCTCTCTCTCTCTCTCTCTCTTCAGAGTTATCAGAAACATTCACCAAATTATCGATGACATACAATTACGAGACTGTGAGCTGTTATCAAGGTCACACACACACACACGCTCGCACGCACCCTCGCACGCACACACAACAACTTCTGCTCAAGATTAACAAAAAACACCAGTTTAAATGCACATTTTTCTCAAACAAAATAAACTGAGACGATAATTTTGAAACTCGCTATCGTAAGTTATTCATTTACAGTTCATGAATGATGTCAATACAATATTTGTAAATGTTGTGCATGCGTTATGACACTATTATAGTAAATGTTTGTCATGTAAAACTGTAATATATGTTTATTGTGTTTACAAAACTTGTAACTATGTATCCATCACTGAAAAGTGGATAATAAAGAGTATATATACTACTTTTGCATACAAGATTCCATTGAAAATCATTGCAAACTTTGGAAAATGTATCGGGCGACATCTCTAGTAACATATTTATTGAAATATTTTTGCTGAAAAAAGAACGCCCTTCATCATAAATATCTAAGATAGAACTGAACGCTATTTATATCACCGGCTTTGTTTACATATTCACGGACGACATTTTGTTGAAAACACACTAGATCATCAATACATCAGATTTAAATGAAAGTAAATATGTCGCTTGGCTTGTTTAGTTTTATTAAACAGTCATAAAACAGTTAATGGTTTCACGCAAGTGAAACACGCCATACATGCCTTGTGCTGACGTCGATCACGCCTCATATAAAATAATTTTATAGGAATTTCACAATGCCATTGTCGCAAAAAAGGTCATTACCTTGTCTATTTATGCATAACATAACAGTTCTATTCTGTTCTGTCAATTTATAAAGAATGCTATGATCAAATACCAGCGTTACTTCAGATTCTTCGACCAAAAAGTCGCCTTTAATTAAGTTGTCTGATACCAATATTACACCTATCCTAACTTACTCGTCCGAAATTCGGAGCTATTAAAAGTGTTTAAATTGAACAAGTACATGTACGCTTTTGTAAACGCCTAACATGTCTCAACCAAAACGTTGCAAACTTTTTCGCTTGAAGTGAATGAGGAAAACTAACGTTAAACATCACCTATATGTGTGTCAGAATGTGTTAAGTTTTGGGCAAAATTAGTGACGATTCATTCCGGAAGATTCCCGAAACAATGTTACATCATGCTGAAGGGCCTAGAACGATGCTGGTATAACAACATGGGCGACTCGTATTAAACATTCAAATTCACCTATACGACAAAAGAACTCACAAATAAAACGTGTATGGATAATTAGTCAATTTGATTTAATTTTTTTCTTCATTCTTTCATTTCGTTGTTATTCTTTTGTGAATTCCTATCTAATAAACATTATTTTACTAAGTTTTGAATGCTTAATTCCGCTTTTTGTATTTCGTTTTGACACAAACTTAGAATCTGTTTGACTGTTCTCTGAATGATTTAATTACGTTTATTGTCCCCCATTTTCTGCCCAGAAGTGTACCTGTATTACCTATTTAGTATCGAGTTAGCTTACTTTTTTATGGTGACTAGTGTTTATTCAAGGGGAGGCTATACTTTTAATGGCTTAATATAATACAATACACTAAGCAGTTGTCTCCCTTGTCTAATTGCAAATGGCGATAAATAAAGCGGATGTTATGAATTTCGGCGCAGGGAACAAGGAATACTAATCACTTATTCTGCCATTAATTTTATCAAATAATGTTGCCCAGACAAGTGAAGAGGAAATGATCAGAACAGAATAGAACAGAACTGAAGAATGACAATTTAGCAACTTTGAAGGTTAATAGGAATAAAAGTAAATTACAGTTTATCGTTTCTGGCAAAATGTTTGGTGTAACTATTTAGTTATGAAATAAGCTATAACATACACCCTTTTTGTTCAAATGTCATCCTGACACGACTAACATGAATATATAATTTCACAACTATACGAAAAGTTACTGTAAGAGGTCTTGTATATAACATTTAGGTAATTAGATAGTTTGTGATACAGGGAAACCTGGAAAAAAACGGAATCCTGTCAAAACCTAACGAAATCTATGGTCTCATTTTTTTACCTTCCATAATTTTTGTATTTTTAACCCGGGAATACCGAACCCTGTCGAATATCGAACGACTTTAATATCATTTTTGTGTGTACTTAACGTTAAATCCCTCTAAAAACCGGACCCCCGTAACCATTCAGAAAATATGACTGCAGACGCTTACTTGATAATTGCATGACACTCACGTGCCATAAAACGTGACCTCCTCTAGGGTTCAATACACATGTTGTCATAAGTGTAGACGTTAATTGACAGTTTATAGTACAGCCTACATTTATTTATTTGTTATTTGGCATCAACATACATTTGCTATTCCATTGCTAATCCATTCGAAGGAGAAAAACATGAAAACACAATATAAATTTACTTATTTCATATCAAATGACATTGCGCCGGAAAAGAAAACTATGAAATAAAACATTAATTCAGACATTACAAATTTAGTAGAAGCTCCATATGTTAACATTTAAACAAGATTCCATATCTGTAAACAAAATCAAATCTTTAATCGTTTATTATTGAGTGAGTGCCTTGCGTTTTGCAAAACGCTATTTACGAAGTTGAGCTATTAGTTATTTTCTACGATTATTGTCAGTTCTACATTTCCTATACAGTTTATTAATAGAGCGGAGCTCACGTCTTAATATTGCATTAATACAATCTTCTGAAAATCGAGGACTTTCAAAGACTCAAACCAACAACCCGTAAGTAGAACAAAACTCCACTTCCGCTTTTTCTAACACTGCGCAATACCAACTTCCGATTAATATCAAGGTTGTATCCAATCAATAATAAAATATACAGATACCCGTTTTACAATTATTTTCGATCAAACATTTAACGATAATTTGCAAATTTATGTAGTTTCGTTACATCAGTTTTGTACACCTTACCAGCATTTTTATCACTGGTAAACTTGATAGCTTAAACGCTATCAACGCGCCACATAATTAAGAAATTCAATGTAGCACATTTGTAATATAACTATAAATTATAAATCAATTAAAACGCTTGCTGAGTAGCTTTACAACCACTATTATTACTAATACGATATACAGTGGAACATCTCCAAAGCAACACCCGTTGGGAAAGTAAACTCATGTTGTTCCTGAGAGGTTGTTGCTCAGAGTGGTTAAATTAATAGTTAAATCGTAAAGTGGGAAAAATCAGACCGTTGTTGAAGGGAGGTTGTTGTTCAAGAGAGGGCCGCTCTGAAGAGGTTGCATTGTTCTACCATTCTACCGAGTGATGACGGAAGAAAGTTAAACAATGCATACATTCATAAATAAATAAATAGATAAATAACTCACAAGTTCTAGTTTCAAACTGACCTAACGACAAACCCTCGAATCCTGAATGTCTGTGAAGTTATCGGTTTTGTAACAATAAACCTAGCTACCTATCTAGGGCCCCAAAACGCAACTTATTCCGGAATATAAAATAAACACAATAATCAAATACTGGGTACCGTGTCTAACACTGCAATGTGTACAAACTTTACAGATGTGTCGCAACCGTAAGGCCTAAAAAATAGCTTTTTTCCGCTACCGGCTCTGAAAAATAGGGTCAGTAGGAAGGGATTTATTTTTATTTTTTCATTTTTTTTTATTTCAGAATATGACTGACATTATTTTTATTTTGCAAAACTATAACTTGACAAATAAATCATAGGGTCGGCGGCAAAAAATAAGGACGGTCTGGGGGGCGGAAACAAGCAATTTTTAGGCCGAACAGTTCATGACTCAAAATTCACGTGCTGAAAACGTTTGGCGCTAGAATAACTTGTCAGTGTTATTCTGCACAGATTTCTGCTTTCTACCACCTGCACGACATGACACAGTTCATTACATGCTTCGGTGGTTTTAATTACCGTGCTTTGTACAAAGTGACCCTGATAATCATCTGACCAACAACTAGTTTTAGGCTTACGAGCTTCCATGTACGATGTTGGCATTCGGAAAGTACTAACTCTTGTTGATATTTCAGCTGCCCGGAAAATTATTATTGTACTTCATACAAAATATTCTATTTCAAAATATATCAATATTTATTTGACCAATTACACATATACATGCACCAGGTTAACAAATTTGTCGAGTTTCAACTCAGACATGTTATACAACTTACTTAGTGTTGCTTCATTCATATATGTTCTCAAAATATGAAAAAAGAAGAGCGATACGACTAATATTATACCAAATCGTAAGTCACTTTTTATATTGAATGTCATGAATCATCGGAATACCATTGGAGTCTGAGAAAGTCGGGAAGAGAGGACATTTTCATTATTCAATCGATTCAGGCGATACATTTAATCTATCCAGGCGATACTGGTACTTCTTGGTGATGAGGATCCCGTGTCCCTCATTATGAAATCAGGACCTACAGCGTCAGTTTTCGGACGAACAAAAATATATTGAACGTCATTGTCTTATCGCTTTGCAGCCAACGAGTCTTCTCTACCTTATTTAGATCTGTTTTCCATAATGTGATAACCAATATAGTGCAAATCTTTTTTAGGACGTCATTCATGTCCCAGCTTCATAAAATCTGTTCACATCTGTGAATGATACTGGACTCTAGTTTTTATTGTCCATGCCGCAGAATTATGAGGTGCATTATACGACATGTACATGCACAGTAAAACCCCTGAAAACCGGACCCCTTCCGGACTAGGCCAAAAGTCTGGTTTTCTGAGAATTCCGGTTTTCAGAGAATTACTGATTATAGAACAGATTGAAAAATCATCCGATTTTCGGATAATTCCGGTTTTCAGGGTTTCACTGTAAAGTGTTAATATAAATAGAACGTAAATTTAATAATTACCGTTTATCCGTTGTGGTATTTGTCTATATTTTATGAACATCAAGTGCTTATCGATTTTCCAGTTTTTTTTATTTAAGAGTATGAAATTAGCATTGTAAATATGACAAATATTAATAAAAATAACGAATGAATTAGATGTAGCAGGCTATATACAAACATCTCAGTATTACACGCACAATCTATCCAACTGCAGCCACGTCTTTTCCCGTCATACAACATCTTGCAAGTTTTGTTGAATCAAATTTGAACAGAACCTAACCAGTAATCTTCAGGCCCGTCATCCAGATAATTTAATGATTAATGATCAAATGGCAGATTTTTACTACTGATAATACAGTCAAACTAAAGTATACAAGAGAGAAAAGACATTAGTTTCTTTTATTGTCCTTTTGTATGTGTATTTAGCTTAATATATCAATAAGAGCTGATGAGATGTCAGTGATACATTATTTATTTACTACTTTATACCACACTGGAGCAATTAATCTATATACAGTCAAACATGTGTTTGTAGCCACCTCTGAATATAGACCACCCTGAGAATAAAGGTCATTCTTTGGAAAAGAAACCTTTACGTTTTTAACAAACCAACTCCTAATAAAGGCCATCTGTCAATAAAGGCCACATTTTGTCTTACCCAAGAGCGGCCTATGTTCACAGGTTTGAATGTATTGAAGTGTTACAATGACATTTAAAGTCTGTTACAACATTAACCTGTTTATAAAGTTGTGTTAATGAGAGAGATTTTCCCATATGGCCATTTTCCCTGTTCTCTTATAGCTTGAGAAACTAGAAAAACACACCATATTAAAATCACCAAACACAAATTAATATTACCTTTTGTATGTAGCTCATGTTCTAAAATAGGATCTTATTTTAATGTTAGCACGCCAGGGTTACCAACCAGTGCTGATCGCAGCATTCAAATAACAAATTCAACATTTTCTGTAATGAAGTTTTTTTTAACTCACTATCAGTAGGTTTAATACTGGCATTCCTTGAAAAATAAAGCTGACAGGCTAGAGTCTCATGTAGCAAATATAACAAGTAACAAACTAGAAGTCAGCCACATCATATACCTTTCATAACAGGTCTATGACACAGTATTTTGGTCAGCAGATGAGTATATGCCTTCTTTGTTTTCTCCAAAGCTAAGCACAACTTGAATTCCAACACAGAATCAAAGTTGGGCATTTTCCCAGCAACAGCCTCATCTACCAATCCTGTGAAGTGTACAAACAAGCTTTAAGTCAAAATTATGAGATTAATCTGATAATTAGACTCCACAATAATTGAGGTCAGAACTTAAAAACATGACATGAATACTAATGTACTAGAATACACAATAGTGCATGTAAATATATGTAATTTTAGTGCAGAAATCACAGACATTTAATTCTTATTGAGCAAACAAATGTTAACATAAAACAAAGTGGTGACTGTAAAACAGAAAGAAATAAGAACTTGTTTACTCGTGGCCAAAAAAAATAATACATGATGTAAAAACTAAATAATAATAGCGATTTTGTCACGTGTAATGATATTGTTAAAGTCCAGGGTGAGGCCCTCTCTATGATTGATTTAAGCTTGATATGATACTACTCTACACAGCTTCAGACCTAAACTAACTCTCTCAATCATTTGGTAGCTGGCTATTTAAGTCGCTTCAATGCAGTCAACTTTTATAATACGAGTGCCAGAAAAATGTCTGACATACATACAGACAGACGGACTGACGGACAAACTGACAGATAAACAAATCGACGCAAGGACACCACAAGTGTTGGATAATAAGCACAAAATATGTTGATTTTTAAATCCTACGTGGTTTATTTAATGATAAATTCATTACATACCTATAAACACCTAACTGCAAAAATATATCGCACCTGTGAGCAATAACAATTAGGCTAGTAAGCAAATGTATCACTTTCCTATCAAGTAGGCTTAAATGACGTAGAATTTTAATATTACAACTTAAAAATCTAAGACACTCTGTTGTAAACATAAAATAAAATGAAAAGCAAAGTTCAGAACATATAACCAATAATAAAGGCTAGTAACATATATTGGAAGAATTCAAAGTTATGGAGCTTCATAATATTTAATGCGTTCCTAAAATACTATGACATAAACAATGCTTATGTCCGACACAACTGCAAAGTAGACACTGTTTAGCCTAATAAATGGATATAACATAAGGGTCTACCTCAAAAATGTGTCAGCCACACTGGACTTGTAACAAATATCTCAGTGATCGATCACGAAATCGTATGACACAACTGAAAGTTTAGTCGGGTAAGAAGTTTAAGCTATATGCAAGTGTCCGCGGGTAAACACAAAACTAATACCCAGGATGTTACAATGCTACTTATATACTTATAAATAAGGCTTAAATTAAAATTAAGTTTGTTTGCCCTTAATGGACCGACCGTAAAAAAACCGCCGACTCAAAAAATGTTATTGCCAAAATCTAAAGCATATTTTTTTTATTTTCATAAGTTTCGCCAATAAGGTATTTCTGTGATTTATCTCACTTAAGATTAAAAAATGATCTCTGACAAAAAATAAAAGATTTTTCCGACCGACCCTCTCTTAAAATCTAAAGTTGGAATAAGCCAAACAAAATATTGTTTTTATTTCAGCCTAATATCAAACTTCTAAAATATCAGAGTAATAAATTATATTCACTTATAATGCTTTATCAGCTTAACAACATTTTATATTTAAAGCGGAGGTACCTCTGTGATTGAATGTTTACAATCCCTGACTAGTGATCACTAGCTACTTTTCGCTATGAATTCGAATCCCACCCAAGACCAAACAAATTTCATTTGAGGCACTGTCCAGCTAGTTTACGGAAAGTCGGTATTTTTGCCCAATCTATCTAATCTGCAAATTCTTATACCGTGATTCAAAAAAGAATGAAAGAAGTCGCTACAAAAAAAAGAAATTTCACAAAATAATGACTATTCAGTCTCTTTGTATTGATAATATGCTTACAGTGAAACTTCAATATTAAGACCATAATCAATTATCTATTACACGAGGTAGTCCTAATGTTGAAGTTCTATAGACCTAAGTGAAGTTTTGCTGTTGTTAATATAATGTGATAAATAACCATTTAACAAGGATAGTGAATATTACTGTGCAAGTGCGATATTATGCTCGCCTACCTTGCGTTCAGATGGTTGATGCATAATAATCCAGTTGTATGAATAAAAACACATTATTCCGGCACAATTATGTAGAAACGCGCATATCAACTCAAAGCATGACGAATACAAACATATAATTATCAAGTAGGGGTGTAAAAGCGTCTTAAAAGGATCAATATTATATAAATATTTATACATGAAATTCATATGCAGTTTCAAATGATCTCCTATACAACTGTTTGAATGCTTTTTGTAAATTGAACTATCTGCCAAAACAAATATTTTGAACCAGAATTCAGAAGAGATTCACCCTCTCATTTGATGAAGCGTTTAAACTTACTGAACCATAAGTTTATAATCGGCTTCGCCTGCCACAGTTCTTCAACATAAGCATAAGTCCGATGCACTCAGACGCTTTCTAATTGACATAGATAAACCCCGTTCGTACTGTGTCATAACCGAATTCGAATATATATATAACAACTAGTGTCACAAATCAAACATGAGTAGGAATAAAGGTCGCATCTTCCGGCATTTACGAAAATGTAGCCATGAATTCGTTTGCTTGATAAATTGTCAGAATCCGTATTGCAATATTAACCGGTATATCGGTTAACCGTTACACCACTAATATTAAGCACATACATTATTTAACACGCTTTTAACACTAAAACACTACATTTACTCCCAAACGAATATAAAAATACTGTATTCCTGAACCGGACACCAGGACCGGACTCATGAACCGGACTCCTTAACCGGATGTTGTGGATTCAAATCAAGGCAGAAGCTACCGAGGGAAGTCAATTTAAGTTGTTTTTCACTTTTATTGCTCAGCTAATCTACTTATGTGGCATACGTCCGTCAAATTTGTATTTCTTCTATCGAAAGGGTCCTGAATAACATCTATTTTAAGCAGAAAAAACAAGTTCTAGTTCTATCAATGGTTTATATGGTTGTTTCTTCATTATTGTTAGTCTCTTACACGAGGGCTAAGACAACCTGGTATCCTGTAAGTCTTCATGTTTCACAGCTTTCCCGGATACCCGGCCTGTTGTATCAATCAACGAATCCATTCCATAATGCATTGTCATGGCAACGATATATACACGCACGAAGAACTGTTGAATCAGTAGAGTGGTACCAACAACTGAAAATTACATAAAATGTATTACATTCATAATATTGTTTAGACTATTTATTATATATATGAATATAAAGTTGTGACATGTTCTGGCTAATCAGATTACGAAAATGAATATGAAACACTATTCTACTACATTACAAAACTATGTATCTCACAAAAATGATATATATGATTGCTTTTCAGACATTGAAACACTGTTAGCAATGATTTGGTGATAATCATGAAATATTCATTGTCTGAAGTCAGCCGTTCATTACTCAGGCGAGTTTGAATTTTAGACTAACTGAGGATTGAACCCACACTGCTATGATGGCAGTGCCATGCATTACGACCACTTAATTGATGGAGCTATCGATAGCTATAATGACTTAAAATGCTACGCCAATTATGTAGATTATGGTGATTTTCATCACGGTATAAGAATAGAAGGATATAAAATTTAATCTTTAGGTATATTAGAAGTTGATTTAAAGTTGGACTGACTAGACATACGACAACTGTAGTTAGTTTGGAGTCAGGAAACTCTTACTCTTTATTTCACTAATTGATAAACATGTGACAAGAATCTCCGAGTCTTTTGTTATCTATCTGTCGTATGAATATGCAGTAAAACCTCGATATTAAGGGAAATGTAAATTGAAACTTGAAAATGATATAATCACATACTAATAATTATGACTTAAATTAGTACGCACGTATATGCAAAATATACCGTGTGTTTATTCTTGGTGATACTGACATAATCATGGTGGTTTGACTTGAGTATGTGTGATGCTGTATTATCAATGCAGTAATCTTCAATCATTAGATATGTACTGCCTTATGTTGATCGTGTGTTATAGTGATTTATATTAGTACATGCACATATTTGTAACAATTGTGGAATGTAATAAATAACAGAACCCCCTTGTAAGGCAAGACAAATCAATGAAATAAATTATCATCCTGGATAATTAGCTTACGGTAGGTCGGTGGTTTTTCCCAGGACTACCTCCATTGTTAAAGCTGGAAAACCCTGGCTGTTGGTGCGACGTTAAACAACGGAGAAAATATTGTTGCATATAGCATTAATTTTATGTACAGAATGCTTAAAATGTGAGAAAACATTCCAAATTTCACCAATTTTCAACGCATGGTTGATAGACAAACTATTATAATTGAACAGCTTAAAATACAATTATTGTTTGTATGTTCTAGATAAAGAAACGGTTTGTTAATTACCAATGAAATGAATGAGACGCATTGTTTAGACAAGGAAACACGGGCGCATCGATATTTTAGCGGTATCTTAATAGTGTAATGTTTTCACCTCAGCTCCGGGTACTGGAGTTTGGTTAGGGGAGGGGCCATAAAGTCTAGATTTTTTTATTTATGCATGCCAGATGGTGAGCACGCCGGTTCCGCCCCCAAAACCCTCGCTTGCTCCTGGTATGATGACTTGAATGGTAGAAGGGAGATAATGACTATATTTTATGTATAATAGCAGGGGCGTAACCAGGATTTTGAAAGTGTTACGCAGATCTCGACAAAAAGTGCCGGGAGAGTATGGGAGGGGGTATCCCCCATGGTGCGAAAAAAAATGAAGAAAAGGGACACGAAAAGACGCATTATGGTGCATTTTAAGACACGCGTATAGTGAGATATAATGTTATAAAAAAGGGAAATTAATCAGTACAATTGTAGGAATAAAACTTTTCGACCTCTCCAATAGGTCTCATCAGGCGGTGATGATTATATAATTTGATGTCATAGATTTCCCCTGACGTTTTTTTTTGTTTTTGTTTTTAGTGTTTGTATTTTATTTTATCCTTTTTGTATATTTATTTAACTTTTTTATTCAGACCGATATATATGTTTCGTTGCTTTCGCTGAATGCTTTTGATTTCGTCGTTTCCTCATTTATCAAACACAAGTGCGATTCGTCGATGCCCAGACGCATCGAAATCACGTAAAACCCGGTCGATATCGATCTCGTGATTGCGATGAATATGCATCAGAGCTAGTCCAGTCAGCCGTTCCTCGGTCTTCGTATTTCTTAGATACGTTTAAAGGCGGCGAACGCTACTAAATTACCTTTCAGCAGAGGCCGTGGACACTGGCATAGTCAGAAGGATCTTCAGCACAACATGTATGTTTGGATATAGTTGAAATGTTTCATCAACTGCCTTTGCCAGACCTTGAATGGGCGAATCGGCTGCAAATCTCTTCCAGACGTCAAGTTCAGCATCTATTGTCTGGCAATCTATGAACGGAGAATACTCCTGCTTAATATCTGCCCACATTTCGGGTGAAAGCTGCTGGAGTTTTGTTGGCAAAAGATACTGAGCGTCCAGTCTTGCAGTCGAGAGACACAATCTGTCATGCAGTTGGGACAAAAGGTGATCCATGAATGGTACAAACATATTCAACCTCCAATATTCCTTTGGGGTTTCTGCGGCTATGTTATTTCTGCGTTTTTGCCTTGCAGCAACACGAGGCTGACAGACATTGATGTCATGCTCAGTTGCCAAGGCGACAGCCTTCTGCGAAAGTCCTCCAAAATACCCAATGTCATTGCGTCTCTCGACCAGCAACCCATAAAGAACTTTTGCATGCTGTGCTGCTTTGACCAAGTCACATTGAGGATCTTGCATTGAATCCGTCAAAGGATTCAGTGCGTCTAAGGGACCGCTGACGCAACACAAAGCGACAACAAAGTCAAAAGACAGGACAGCCTTTTGAAGGCTTGACGCTGTGGACATAGTTTTGGTGTCCATGCCAACTTGAAGGTCAGTAAGTGTTTCTTTAATTGGTTTGAAGTGTGTATAGAAAGCAGTGATGCTTTCCGAGTGCTGAGACCACCATGTTGGGCAGAACTTCTTCAAGGCTTCTCCGTCGTCGTTATGAGAGCTGTAAACTCCGAGACGTTCCGGAGAACTTGTTATAAAAAACAATACATCCCCAACAACGGGAAACATCGACTGCACAAACGGTACCCTGCAAGCATTACATATTGCTAAGTTTAAACGGTGGTTGCGACAGAGAATATACTTTGCGTTTGGAAATCCTGCAGTAAATCTTGCTTGCACTCCACGGTGACAACCGGACATATTCCCAGCACCGTCGTACCCTTGTCCAACGATAAAGTTTGGGTTCAGATTGTGTTTGTGTATTTCATCTAGAAGCAACTGGTGAAGTGTTTCACCTGTTGTTTCTGTTGTCTGAACAAACGAAAGGAAATCCTCATGGAGCACATGTTCCACAGAACAAAAAGCAAACTGTTCAGTATTGCTGACATCAGCAGATTCATCTGCAAGAATTGAGAAGTACCTAGCATCTTGGCAACGGTGCACGATACAGTCTGAAATTTGATTGCCACATATATATATATATATATGAACTCGTTTTGAATAGCGGGGCTTAAATACTGTGCATGTTTGGGAGAATTTTCTAGATGGTTGTGCAAATCACTGTCTACTTCAGCGCGATAATTCATCAAAACTCTGAAGTTACTGTGTTCTTCCGTTTTGCCACGAAAAGCAATGTTTTGTTTTCCCAGCAAAACTATTGTTTTAACAATAGATGTCAATGCGTTCTTATTTTTCTCGACTTTGTTTCTGTAAGCGTTTGAGCCAAACTCAACGACACTTTTTTCTTGATTTTGACATATTTTTATGCATTTGTCAGCTTTAGTCATTGCATTATTATGATCTAGTGTTTTTTATGCATCCATATAATTCTAGACACATTGCTCCAGTCTACAAGGGGCTTAGCAACAAGAGTGTTTTCGGATGAATTAAAGACAAAACACGGTGCACAAAAAACTCCATTGACTGAAGGACTATACCTTCAATACGGGTAGTTTTCAGTATCAAACACTAGGTCAGGTACACGCCTAGCTGCCCCGCTTTTGCCGTGAGTGCTTTTAGGCTTTACCGCGAAGGTTCAAATCTTGTTATTAAAGTCGACATTTTCATGGAATCAGACATTCGGAGTCTTCTTGTGACATCAATGGTTCCAATGTCTAGAAACCGCGCACCCATAGAGCAACCTGCTGAATACCCATCACTCTGGCAGTTGTCTGCCTGATATTGTTTTATGTAAGATGTGGACTCTTCGGGAAAAGATTTTGTGTTGTCATCCAATAATGACTGAGAGTTATCAGCAGGAAGAGGTGATGAGCTTTCACTGGTATTTTGGAGTTTAAAACACTGAAAAAATGGACTTTTGTCCATGAAGAGGTCGAGGAAGTTTTCTGGAGCTCATCTCTATTCAGTACATAGACTAAGAGAGATATATTTAAAGCTCATAGAGAGAAGTAGATCTAGAAACTATATGTGCAAATCTATCACATAAATAAACTGAATATGTTTACAGGAAATTACAAAGTATGAACAAATTTAGTTAGATAGCTGTGTACTCGTACACCAGTTCTAGATAACCAAAAAAGTATTACGCAGTTGCGTAAACTGCGTAATGGGCGCTACGTCCTTGAATAGTCAATATATATTAGACTGGGCGTGGTATCATGTCACGTGTTTACTGCGTAACATCCCAGCTTGACTTGGTTATATCTACAAAAACCCAAAATCTCAACACAATTGAACATTGACCTGTGTTGCGTAAAATCGAATATAAAGATCCTTTGGATTTCTGTTGCTCGGACTGCACTTGAAGTGTCATATAACATTTTCTTAAGCAGATTTTGTACAAAGACGCGATTACATTTTCCCAAAGTAAACTCCTCTGGATTCAATGCACTCTTTCAAGCGTGATTCCCATTTGTGGAACCCATGCATGAGCCCGTCACGTGACTTACTAGCCAGTGACTATGGCTGCAACGAATCCAATGGACAGGATACAATGGAATCTAAATAGTGAATTTCGAATACTTCGGATCGGACATTATACATTTCATTGCTAATTAGAGATAGTTGAATAATTCACCTCTTCAATTTTATGCGCTTCATAAAAATCAACCATACAAAGTTTTTGATCTTAAATTCCAGAAACATGGCATTTGGTTATGAAAATGAATAAGTCAACAACCATGTAGCGCTGCTAATCGTCGCAATTGACGCTAAATGTCGCAACGCTGACGCTATACGTCGCACAAAAATCGACTGACGCTAAATGCCGCAACCTTGACGCTAAATGTCGCACATGGTCGGAAGGTTTAGTATCGAAACAAGACACAAGTATTACATAGGACAAATATGCCTTCATAGCAACCACCCTTTGATCCATAGCAACCATCCACATATCCATAGCAACCACTATCGTGCCCTTACCAACCGCCTTAAGATCCATAGCAACCACTCTAGCGCCCCTAACAATCGCTTTTAGGCCTATAGCAACCAGTCTCACATCCCTAGCAACCACCTGAATGAACCACAAGGCACAGACACTTAGTCACAATGTTTATCTTGATGATCTTCAGACCAAGTTTGAGACTGGGTTAGGAGATCAAACAGAATTTGACAAGTTTAGAGTTACCAGTTTAGATACCACTTGTTTGCCTCAATCTTCACGAAACTTTGTTACAATGGTCATATTGATTAAGTATGAACCCTGGTCACATTGAATATTAAGCTAGGTCAGTGGGTCAGACAGTAAGAGAAACTTGATTAGAATGTTTATCTTGATGGTCGCCAAGCTAAGTTTGATTTATTTTGGATTAGGTTAGATGAAAATCTAGGTCAGAAGGTCAAATAATAGGAAAAGCTTGGCACATTTTTGCTTCAATCTTCACGGAACTTGATCATAATGTTTTTTTATCATCTTCAGACCAGTTTCGAACTGGGTCTAGTTGGGTAAAAACTAGGTCAGTAGGTAAAAAAATAGAAAGAGCTTGTTAACACTCTAGAGGCCTTATTCTTGCTTCAGACTTCATGAAAGTTGTGCAAAGTGTTTATTTTTGTGAACTCCAGACCATCATTTGAAACTGGGCCATGTAAGGTAAAAACTAGGTCAATAGGTCAAATAATATTTGTGAAGCTACTGACTTCAAATTCGGAGCACATGTAGAGTTTTGCATGGAGATTTGACCTTTGACTTTGAATTTGGCCTAGTTGGCTTACTTTTACATTTGGACCACATTTTATGCAAAATGCAAGAAACCTTTATACAGTTTGTGCTATATGGCAATTTTTTTTGAAAAAGAAAAGAGTCATAAAAAGCTAAGTAGAAACAGTACAATTTATTTCTATTAAAAATTATTTTCTGGAACAAATGCCAATTTGTGTCAACCAAATATGTAACATATATGCACATATATTCCGCAAAATGATGATAATGATCAAACAAATCTCGTAAGAACACATAGAGTATTATGTATGTATATAATAATTAAACTTTATGTTCAACACACTATAACAAAACAAATTGCAAATATTTACATGGCAAAAATGTCCTATTTGTTGTTTTAATCGAAATTAAACGGTTAATTAAACAAAAAGTTCATTACCAAAAATAAACAATAACACACTGATTAAAAAAACCCGTACGGTTCATTCGAAAATTAAAAAACGGAACTACTGTTTTTTGTTATATTAGCACGCGCCATTCAATTTAAGGACGTTTTCCGTGGTTTCACGAACATTAAAATCTAATTCTTTCATGTTTTCATGCTTTTATATTGTATATAAAATTCAATACCCAATTCAAAAATGAAATAAAAAAACATAGGTCACCAGGTTAATGTTTTGTAAAAGGGCAGTTTCCATGGTAACCATATACGACAAAACTATCAGAATGACTACACTTTATAAAATGGAATAAAACAGAACCAGAAAGCTCTATAAACACAACAAACATGATTTTTCACATTTGTCCTTACTTAGACATATCTTTTGTATATCTACCCGTGCCAAAAAGTGGAAAAATAAACATGTATTATGCAAATAAATTAATACATTGAAAAATTCCTTTCATGGAATTTTTTTTATTTATTTTGATATTCAGTATGTAAAATTTTATTAAAAATCGAAAAATTAAATAAAAAACATAGGTCACCGGGTTAGTTTTTAAAGTTAGGAAAAGCTTTAAAAAACATTTAATATTATTTTACACAAAAAATTAATTTTCAAAATAAAGACAAGTTTTTTGGAACAATTGTTCTTTAAAAAAAAATAGATTTCTTTATCTATTAATTTAATCGACAAAATGAAGAAAATAAGCATGCGTCCTCTAAATACACGAATATATTTTGAAATTCCATTCATACTTTTTGATATTTTTTTTAATTCAACACCCTTCAAATGTATTTTAAACGGCTATACACATATTATCTCCCTTCGATGCACATAACGATGCAGACGTTACTACCAAAAACGTCTTTAAGAACGCTATTCTTAATTGATAGAAATAATAAAACTATCATTTTTTAAAGACGGCGACGGCGAAGCAAATAATAAATGTGTTTTCAGTTTTAGCCTGCAACAGAATAAGATTAATATTCAAAAATACAATCATTTCAATACAATATTCAATACCTCATTTACATAGTTTTCGCTAATACTTTTTCTAAGACTAATTTGTACATCACACAACTGAAAAAAATACTATTTTAAAGGGACTATCCGCAAGATGATGAATCGGCAAAAAAAAGAAAAATGTCAAATATTCAGTATACCGGGTAGCTGCATTTTCGACCCGACGATATCCAAATTTGCCGTTTCACGACCATACTCAATATTTTTACTGAATAATGAAATCAATAAATTAAGCAAATAAATTCATCAGCACAATTAGCTCAATCGGTAACGTGTCAGTCCTTACACGTCGTTTTTTTCTTCCAGCTATGACCTCGCTGGTTCGAGTCCTACCGGAGGCATTATTTATTTCTTATTACTACTATTTAGGCATGATCTAAGTGAAAGTCTGGGACATAATATGCTGTTAAGATGATAATGAAAAATAGAAAAATCTGCAGGAAAGTCCCTTTAAATAGGGAATCTACATAGACAAATGCTTGGTTATACTCTTCTGTACCATATGTCCACAATTTTGAACCAGCTTATGGCATCATCACACAGCCGAAGATGCAACCAAGCATTTGCCCATCGTGATTCCCTGATGATATTTCTTATTTCAAGAACAAGGCCACAGTATCTTCCAAATTTCAAAATTAATCTCCTGACACTGGCCATGTTCGGTACACCCTGCATTATATCCGATGAAATATATATTCGCAGTAGGGGCACATCACATAAACGCACAACATTACTTAAATGGCATCGATTAAGAACATGCCTACAAGCAGGGTTGTCATTTAAACAATGTCTAACAATCTATACTTGAATTATAAGTGGAAGATTTTGAAAAATGAATGATTTCAAGGACGTAGCGCCCGTTACGCAGTTTACGCAACTGCGTAATACTTTTTTGACTGACTTTTTGAAATATAAAATATTGAAGAGCATCCTCTTTGTTAAAATCAAGATCAAATCCAATGTATTTTATTTACTACACACGAGTATAGCGAGTATAGTTTACACATATTACCAGAGTAATGGACAGACTAGCGAAAGCAACCTAAATCAATAATCATTCAAAGTCAGTTTTGACACCTGCCAAAATGTCACCGATGACGTCATTCCTATGTAACACTTTAACTTCTCGTTTACATGTATGTGTAGCGATTTGGTTATCTAGAACTGGTGTACGAGTACACAGCTATCTAACTAAATTTGTTCATACTTTGTAATTTCCTGTAAACATATTCAGTTTATTTATGTGATAGATTTGCACATACAGTTTCTAGATCTACTTCTCTCTATGAGCTTTAAATATATCTCTCTTAGTCTATGTACTGAATAGAGATGAGCTCCAGAAAACTTCCTCGACCTCTTCATGGACAAAAGTCCATTTTTCAGTGTTTTAAACTCCAAAATACCAGTGAAAGCTCATCACCTCTTCCTGCTGATAACTCTCAGTCATTATTGGATGACAACACAAAATCTTTTTCCGAAGAGTCCACATCTTACATAAAACAATATCAGGCAGACAACTGCCAGAGTGATGGGTATTCAGCAGGTTGCTCTATGGGTGCGCGGTTTCTAGACATTGGAACCATTGATGTCACAAGAAGACTCCGAATGTCTGATTCCATGAAAATGCCGACTTTAATGTCAAGATTTGAACCTTCGCGGTAAAGCCTAAAAGCACTCACGGCAAAAGCGGGGCAGCTAGGCGTGTACCTGACCTAGTGTTTGATACTGAAAACTACCCGTATTGAAGGTATAGTCCTTCAGTCAATGGAGTTTTTTGTGCACCGTGTTTTGTCTTTAATTCATCCGAAAACACTCTTGTTGCTAAGCCCCTTGTAGACTGGAGCAATGTGTCTAGAATTATAGGGATGCATAAAAAACACTAGATCATAATAATGCAATGACTAAAGCTGACAAATGCATAAAAATATGTCAAAATCAAGAAAAAAGTGTCGTTGAGTTTGGCTCAAACGCTTACAGAAACAAAGTCGAGAAAAATAAGAACGCATTGACATCTATTGTTAAAACAATAGTTTTGCTGGGAAAACAAAACATTGCTTTTCGTGGCAAAACGGAAGAACACAGTAACTTCAGAGTTTTGATGAATTATCGCGCTGAAGTAGACAGTGATTTGCACAACCATCTAGAAAATTCTCCCAAACATGCACAGTATTTAAGCCCCGCTATTCAAAACGAGTTCATATATATATGTGGCAATCAAATTTCAGACTGTATCGTGCACCGTTGCCAAAATGCTAGGTACTTCTCAATTCTTGCAGATGAATCTGCTGATGTCAGCAATACTGAACAGTTTGCTTTTTGTTCTGTGGAACATGTGCTCCATGAGGATTTCCTTTCGTTTGTTAAGACAACAGAAACAACAGGTGAAACACTTCACCAGTTGCTTCTAGATGAAATACACAAACACAATCTGAACCACAACTTTATCGTTGGACAAGGGTACGACGGTGCTGGGAATATGTCCGGTTGTCACCGTGGAGTGCAAGCAAGATTTACTGCAGAATTTCCAAACGCAAAGTATATTCACTGTCGCAACCACCGTTTAAACTTAGCAATATGTAATGCTTGCAGGGTACCGTTTGTGCAGTCTATGTTTACCGTTGTTGGGGATGTATTGTTTTTTATAACAAGTTCTCCGAAACGTCTCGGAGTTTATAGCTCTTATAACGACGACGGAGAAGCCTTGAAGAAGTTCTGCCCAACATGGTGGTCTCAGCACTCGGAAAGCATCACTGCTTTCTATACACACTTCAAACCAATTAAAGAAACACTTACTGACCTTCAAGTTGGCATGGACACCAAAACTATGTCCACGGCGTCAAGCCTTCAAAAGGCTGTCCTGTCTTTTGATTTGTTGTCGCTTTGTGTTGCGTCAGCGGTCCCTTAGACCCACTGAATCCTTTGACGGATTCAATGCAAGATCCTCAATGTGACTTGGTCAAAGCAGCACAGCATGCAAAAGTTCTTTATGGGTTGCTGGTCGAGAGACGCAATGACATTGGGTATTTTGGAGGACTTTCGCAGAAGGCTGTCGCCTTGGCAATTGAGCATGACATCAATGTCTGTCAGCCTCGTGTTGCTGCAAGGCAAAAACGCAGAAATAACATAGCCGCAGAAACCCCAAATGAATATTGGAGGTTGAATATGTTTGTACCATTCATGGATCACCTTTTGTCCCAACTGCATGACATGACATGTGTCTCTCGACTGCAAGACTGGACGCTCAGTATCTTTTGCCAACAAAACTCCAGCAGCTTTCACCCGAAATATGGGCCGATATTAAGCAGGAGTATTCTCCGTTCATAGATTGCCAGGCAATAGATGCTGAACTTGACTTATGGAAGAGATTTGCAGCCGATTCGCCCATGCAAGGTCTGATGCATATTCATCGCAATCACGAGATCGATATCGACCGGGTTTTACGTGATTTCGATGCGTCTGGGCATCGACGAATCGCACTTGTGTTTGATAAATGAGGAAACGACGAAATCAAAAGCATTCAGCGAAAGCAACGAAACATATATATCGGTCTGAATAAAAAAGTTAAATAAATATACAAAAAGGATAAAAAAAATAAAAACACTAAAAACAAAAACAAAAACGTCAGGGGAAATCTATGACATCAAATTATATAATCATCACCGCCTGATGAGACCTATTGGAGAGGTCGGAACGTTTTATTCTTACAATTGTACTGATTAATTTCCCTTTTTTATAACATTATATCTCACTATATGCGTGTCTTAAAATGCACCATAATGCGTCTTTTCGTGTCCCTTTTTTCATTTTTTTGCACCATGGGAGGGGGTATACTCTCCCCCATCGGCACTTTGTGCCGAGATCTGCATAACACTTTCAAGATCCTGGTTACGCCCCCGGATTTGTTTCGCCGTCGCCGTCTAGATTCTACAAGGGATCGAAGATATATCACTTCATTATCCACATTCAAATCTCTAGATTCATTATCTACATTCAAATATCTATGTACATTACCTACATTCAAGTTTCTAGGTTCATTATCCGTGTTCATACCTCTAAATTCATTATCCACATTCAAGTCTCTACTTTCATTATCCACATGGTTAAGTCTTTAAGTTCATTGGATACATTCAAGTCTCTAAGTTCGTTATCCACTTTATCGTCTCTAAGTTCATTATCCACGTTCATTATCCACGTTCAAGTCCCTAAGTTCATTATCCACATTATTGTCTATCGGTTCATTATCCTCATTCAAGTCTACAAGTTCATTATCCACATTATCATCTCTAAGTTCATTACCCACATTATCGTTAGTAAGTTCATTATCAACATTATCGTCAGTAAACTCATTATCCACATTAACGTCTCCGAGTTTGATTTCCACTGACTCATCATCACTTAATTTGTTTTCTAAATGGATTTGTGTGCATTCTTTAATAATATTTCTAATGATATTTCTGTTATATTCTAGAGCAACATAATGCTCCCCAGCTCCCTCGGGATAATGTCCTAAAGTTATAACCGGAATATCGCATGTCAATGTGGAGCTGCCATTAGGTCTTATGAAAGTCATTCCGTGATTCATAGTTGAAACTATCAATATCTATACGTTATATAACTGGGAAACAGCTTGTAGGGTGATTTGGTCCCCGTACTCGTAATCCTTGGACACTCGATGCAAATATTCCTCTCGACTTTCTGTTAATGAATTCCACCGGTCTGAACGGCCATTATTAGTAATGCCCAGTACATCTAATTGAGTCAAATATTGTATAACGTCTCGTCTAAGAGTTTCTTCTGATCAGCAAATTCCTATGGTTTGTAATTGAAAAGAAATCGCCAAAAATTTGCATTTTCCATTGCCTAATGGATTCATAGATATTCTAAGTCCAAATTCACTTTTGAGATTTTGTAATTTGGAGGATACGGTGTTTGGTATGTAATATTTATCTCTGTTCATGCAGTGAGTTTTTTCCTCACTTAACACTTCTTCCGGATATTTTGTAACGTTTGAAATATGGAACCAATTTACTTGTTTTTCTTTATTACGACTTTTAGGAATATTAAACTCAACTTTGTACATGTTCGTGCTTAATGTTCGTTTTTGCATGACACCATCAATAACCAAAATTTATCTATTCAATGCTCCCTTCTTCTTGTATTTTATAAGAACTCGGTCATCAATGTTGAATACTGGAATCTTGCATGCAGTCGAGAACCTTATATCATTTCGCTTGTTACATTTGATTGTTGCGGGGTTTGCCTCATCTCGTTAATTTGAGTATCAGCATCTCTTCCATAATATATTTCGTGCGGTGTTTTCCAGCCTAAACATTCCTTAGGGTCATTGTTCAATATACGCTGATATTCACTTAACTGTTTAGCCCGGTTCACGCCACACGGGTTTTCACGCAAAAAGTCATAGGCAATTTTCTCTTTAGGGGTCTTGTGCATTCGTTCCACCTTTCATTGACTCTGAGGGTGATAAGGTCGATTTTTATGTTTTTGATATCTAGATTTGTCAGTAAACGCTTGACATCACCATCGAACTCCCGACCTCTATCATGTTGAATAATCTTCGGAGTACCGAATTCTAAGAAAATATTATAAATGCAACTACTTCAGCAGATTTACTCTCAATTGCTCTTAGCCAAACAAGTTAAAGTTTTTGTAAGAATCTTTTAAACGCTGAGAGCGTCTCAGCGTTGCTCTTTCCGATTGTGTCCTTTCAGTCACGGGTACATCGTATGATCCTGTCACTGTGAGTTGAATCATTATTCTGTACTCTTCTTCTGTAAGTACCCTACAGTTCCTTATTGCTGCTACAATGCCAATAAGACATATTAACCTGAAACAAATGTATACCCGCGTAGAATTAGCCGAAAAATATTTGCACATTTTCTCCTTTGTCGTTCTATTCCATCTCTCTACTACGATAATTTTTTTTTCATTTTCGGTAGAATATAATTCCGTTAGGTCCCGTACTTCTTTATTGTAAAATTCTTTACCTTTATCGACCCATATTTTTGCGGTCTTCTTTCCTTAAATATTTTTTTAACGCAGTCGTGACTGATTTTCCGGTCTTATCTTTTAACGGAATTAACTAACCGTATTTGGCAAAAATATCGATAACGGCCAGCAGGCACTCGATTCCGCGGTAAATTTTGAGAACTCTCGCATATCTACCAAATCTGCGGCCAATATTTCGTCAATGCCATTTACGCGTATGCTTCTTTTAAGAAATTTCTTAACGACGGGCTTGTGTAATTCTTCCGCTAAATCGTCAGTCCATTTTAACTTTTTTTTAAGCCCCATCCCGAATCTCATTTTTGTACCAATATTTTTTTTTTAACGATCGATCTATCCATTTTTCTCGCAGAGTGGGATTATAAATATTTTCATCTCCTCCAACATATTTCTATCGCAGACTTTATTTCTCGTCGCCGTATCTTTATTTTTCAGATAGCACGCGTCGTGATGATACGCCGCCTTGTCGATCCTATTTACGGGCATACTCCATTTTTAGGAGTAAGATCCGGATTTAATCTTTTTTTTTTAATTTCGTGCCCGGACCGGTAAAATTATGGCCAGGCAAATGCATTTCAAAAGGCAAATTATTTATGGCGCTATTTAATAGCGAACCACCCTTTATTTTATTAAATTGAGTTCCGCTTATTACGGATTTTCCCCGTTTCAGTGGTCTTTTATTTTTCGTAATTGTATTTTCCACGTTGGCCGTTTCCGTATTTTTTTTACATTTTTATTTAATGCGTTTCTTCGATTTAAATAAAAAATGCAAGTGAAAGATTTATCTTGGACTACAAAAACCAAACGCTACAATAATCCCCCTTTTACTAAAGAGTATTCGGGGAGTCATCGTGGGTAAACTTGTTGTTGCAACTGAGGTGGCTCTATTACGATAAACTCAAAGTTTTCAGCCCGAGTACCGCCTTATTTATAAAGCTTTTCAAATAAATTGACAAAACCCGAAATATTACAACTTTTCGAAATGTGCGAGGAATTTACGGCCCGGTATGTGTCCCCGGATCAATTTATCGACACTCTAACGCGCAAGACCCCGAGCGTCAGGGATTAAAATACGAATTTTACGAAAACGCTCACGACGTACCCGATCCCCGCGAATTGGAGCCGAGTGAAAAAAATTTAATGATTTTTGACGATTCACTTTTGGAAAAGCAAAACAAGTGCGAGTGCTATTACGTGCGATTCGTAATGGCACGTCGACCGTTATTCGCTTGGGTAAAGACGACTTTCGGGTAATGATCTTACAGCGGTGACTCCTACTCAAGCGAAAAGGATACAGCTCGCGCTGGGAGAAGGCGTCGGTCTCGATTTAAAAATGAGCCGCGCGCAATTGGCCTACAATTTAAAAATTGAAGGTGTTTTTTTTAGGTTTGTTGGCGGGATTAGCTTCGAGAGCTTTGCCAATGATCGCGGGTAAAGTTTTGCCGGCTCTCGGTATAGGCGCTTTATCCGGGTTGGCTGGTACGGTCGTCCAAAAAACTCTCGCGTCAGGATTATACCTGAATAAGGGTGGCAACGTATGCCGATTGGAAACTGACGGCGGGGGACTTTATTTATAACCAACCTCGGGCATGGGATTCGAAGTAGTCGGCGACGGTTTATATTTGAAAAAGAAGGCACTCTTTATACGACGGGCGGGGTATTCTTTCAGGGCCCAACAGTCCTTTTAAAAATATTCCGCTTCTCGGAATGTTTCTTTAATCTAAAAATATTGCCGTCTATTTAAATAGGGGAGTAGAATGGAATCGCAAGAAATTAGGTTTAAAAAATTAACAAAGTTCAAGCCATTTTTACGTCTGAGGAGGCGCAACGCGTAGCTCTGAGTAAAAATATAAATACGTTGTCGATATGGTTTTTAATTTCGCTTCAATCGGGTTGACGGCTGGCGGAGCCGTTCTTTTGTCCACGATTGTGGTAATTCCCGAAGCTGTCCTTATGGGTAGTGTCGCGGCGGGCCCCGGTGCCATGAGTAACGTGGGAAAATATCTCGGCAAAAGATTTTCGGCTAAAGCCGAAAAACCACGAAAAAAAATAAAAATTTTAGCTTCGACAAAGCTAAATACAATTTTGTCTTTTATTTCCAAGGCACTCAATGACAATAAAATTTCCGACGAAGGGTTTCAGTTGATTTTTTCGGAATTGGAAAAATGTTATATTATGAAAGAAGAAATTCGTAAAACGAGTCGGAAAAACGTGAGTAAAACTGATACCGATTTTCGAGATCCAAAACCGAGTTAAAAATTAAGCTAAAATTAAGTTAAAAACCCTGAGTTTTTAACTTAATTTTTGCTCGCGTTAAACCTTTGTTTTTTTTTAAAAATGGCGTTTCTAAAAATTACGGATCCAGCGAAAAGGGACGCCATGGTCAAATATTATCTCGCGACGAAGCAGCGAGTAAAAGACAACTTTCTCGAGGAGAGAATGATGGAGCGCGGTTTACAAGAAGATTTGTCTACAGTTTTAAGCCAATCACGAACGTACAAAAAAGTGCCCGTTGTGGAGCCTTTTTTTGTAGGTGAGATTGCGAGCGAGTATCTAAAAAATATTTGGGGAAAACTGAAGGCGATAAAACATTCGGTTTGTACGCGAAAAAGGACGGAAATTTGTATATAGGTGATAAACCCATTACCATCAAAGAGAATAACCTAATAGTTGATGGTGAGGAATACGAAGGTACTCCAGGACTGTGGGAACTTATCATATCTAAAAGACCAGGCAAATTTGACGACAGGGATTTTTGCTAATTATGGTGAGTTATTGTTTAAAACAAACGCCATTTACCAAGATCATAAGCCCACTTCCAGGAAGCTAAAAGCCAGCAGGTCGTACAAGTATAAGAATATAGTCGGCCCTATTTGGAATAGTAAAAAAATAGGTTCCGGTCTTTCTGATCCGAACGAGCTCCTTGAGAAGTTGGATTTATTGGCAGCGAGTCAGGAGGCTGGAGTTGGGGATGAACTAGTAGCTAACTGTAACGAACTCGCGAATCGGGAAATATTGGATTCGAACCAATATAAGAAAATGTTGGTAAAATTTAAAAAATGTTAATTACGAAAAATCGAGGTTTTACGAGGCATTATCAATACGGCGGAAGAGGTATATTTGACTTTATCGCCAGCTTGTTTACCCGTAGTATGATGAAGGCCGCCGCCCAAAAAGTCGGGCAAGCGGCGCTTGAGGCGGGAAAGTCAGCGGCGAAGGAAACTGGGAAAAAAGTCTTCGACGTTGCTGAAAAAAAGGCGATTGAAAAAGTCAAAAACGTCCTCACCCCAAAATCCAACGCAATTTTAGAAAAACATTTAGGCGACGCCCCCATTCAGCCAGTTTCTCTAGGCGCGTTAATCGACGGAAACGGAGTTGATGATTTAGTTAAAAAGTTGTACTTACAATTAAAATAATGTCATTTATTTATATTAAAAACGAAAATTTAAAGTTTCAAGGCGCCGAAATTTTAGAAGTTCGAGATTCGAAATACGGTTACCAAAAAGCAGTCTTAAAATTTTGGGAAGGTTGATGAAAGCCGATGGAACGGCTTACGCGAATGGAGACAATGTCGCTATGACGAATAACGGCCTCATGTTCCTTTTCAGAAATATAAAATATCAACTTTCCGGTCAGAGGAAGATCGAATCCGTTTTTCACCCCAGTCAAGCTAGTACTATGTTGGGAGTGTTGAAATATCCCGACGATTTCTCCAAATCGCAAGGTTTAAATCAGGTGTGGTACAAAGATACTATCCCGGAGGCACATAGAGGTAACAATACCGGATTTAACGTTCGGCAAGATTATCCAATTGTTCAACCGGATCCGACAGGCTCGTTTAGTTTCCGAATTCCGCTAAAACACATTTTCGGATTTTGCGAAGATTACGATAAAATTTTGTACGGGATGAAACAAACCCTCACTTTGGTGAGGAAATCCAACGACAATGCCATCTTTAGGGCTAACGCGATGGATCGGGGGCAAGTAAACCTCAACAAGTTATCTTGGTTTATTCCGCACGTCCATCCAGCCGACGCTCAAAAGGCGAGATTGTACAAGACAATCGAAGAAAAGGCCTGCCTCCCCGTAGGTTACCGAATGAGGCAATGCGACTCCATCTCGGTTCCACAATCTACGAGTTTTACGTGGAGATTTTCCGTCAAGTCGAGTCCCGAAAAACCTCGTTGGATTATAGTCGGGTTTCAAACTGAGAAAGACGGCAGTCAGGAAAGGAACCCCGCCTTCTTTGATCACGACGACTTGAAAAATTTGTACGTCATGTTAAATTCGGATAGATATCCCGAAGTGGATTATCAATTGAATTTTAATCAACATAAATTTGCTCGCGCGTACGGAGATGCCGCCTTATTCAGGTCGAGATTTTACGGGATGGACGAATTAATATCCAATCCCAACATTTCTCCGTACGAGTTTTTCCTTGTTCGTGTTTGACGTGAGCAAACAGAGCGAAAGGATGAAATATTCTGTCACAGACATGCAAATCAAGGAGCAATTTAACGTCAACGTCCCTGCCAATACGGAAGCTTTTGCCGTAGTAATCAGTGATTGTTGGAATTTAGGTCCGACGGAAATAAAATGAGTGTGATTTTTGGATAATGTTTTCTAATTAAAAAATGTCTGAAGCTAAAAATCCGAGCTTTGCTGGTATTAAACATCCGCGGAACCCGGCGTTCGATAACCCTCCCGCGAGTGATCTCGAGCAACGACCGCGAGCGAAAATTATCCTCGATGATTCGAACGCGAGATATTACGGGATTAAACATCCCCGAAATACCGCGTTTGATAAGTAACACACGAGCGATTTCGAGCAGAGAAAAATAGATTAAAAAATTGATCTAAAAATAATTTCTCATTTTTAAATATAAAAAATGAGAGAAAATAATTGTGTTAAAACAAACAAAATCCGCTTTGGGGGGTTTTGTGATCGCGAGTGAGACAGAAGGGAGGAAAGGACATGATCCGCCAAGATTTCTCGTCGCGGTTCGAAGGGAAATAACCAACTTTTTTCGGAAGAAACCTGAAACCAAGATTAAAATGTATCTGAAGTGTAAAATAGAGGGGAAAATTCGTCCTATGATTTTTTATTCTGATATTGGGTTCAACCACGAGGCAACGGATAAGGATGAATTGTACGACGAAATGGTTGAAACAATCTTTGAAGATATAATGCAAAATATATACTTCAGACCCGAGAGATTCGTTTCGATCATTTTCCTCGAGATTATCACGATCGGCCACCCGAGTGATTTAGAGGAAGACTCAGACTCGTCCGACGACAAGGGAGGCTTGGGAGACCCGAGTGATTTAGAGGAAGACTCTGACTCGTCCGACGACGAGGAAGGCTTGGAAGATTTGAGAGGTTTGGTCGATTTAGGAGGAGACGATACTCCCGCAGCCGCTTAAAAAATTTTAGCAACGGAAGATTGATTAAGACTCTAAGAATTGAAAGTGTTTTATTTTTTTTCTAATAAAAATATGTTTTATTCTTTACCGGAAGTCAAAGAATTGGCCAAGGAAAATAAAATCCACGGTCGTTCGATGTTGAATAAATCCGCATTGACGGACTTGCTCGTCGAGAAAGGCATAATCCCGAAACCGGAGGAACGAAAAGTTAAAGAAAAATCGTCTGACCCGAAATACGATCGTTTGAAAACAATAAGGAAAATAAGGAAAACCCCGATTCCCGTCACCGTGAAAGACGCGGAAACTGGGGATGAGATAAATTTTCCGTCTTTACACGCCACGGGCAGTACATAAAGTTGGGTTCGGGGTATATAAGAGCCTACGACGGAAAAGTCTTTAAAAATAAATACGAGATCAACGTAGGTCGAAAAATTTGATTTTTTTTGTGAAAATATTTTCATATACAAAAAATGGAAAAATATAACGACGAACTTTTAGAAAATCTTCCCGCGATCGAGTTTGACGAGGAACGTGATGAATATGCGAGGCTTCTGGACAACCTTTCGTTCGAAAAAGTCGAATACCGTGTCGGCGACCGCGTGAAACTTTATACCCTACCCTATACCTCGTATTGCCCTCCTTCGGATGGTAGGGTGGGGTTAGAAGCGGAAATTATCGAAATAAACGGAGGTTATCTCGCGGGATGGATTCGGAGAGTGGCGTGTCGTTGTTGCAATCTCGATTTCGCCCGCAGGTCCGAGGATTGTGACTGTTACGGGAATATGATAGAGTTTAAGAAAAAAAATATCGCCCCGGACGTTGACACGTTACCCGAAACCACGGCTGAGATGAATGAGAACATGTACGCTAACATGACTGATGTACAATGCCTCGACTCGACCAAACAAGTCCTTAAAAGCTGATCTGAACGTTTCTGATATATCGATTCGCTCGAGATTTAAAGAAAATTTTACGTTAGATTTATTATTAGATTTAATAAATTTATTAAATGCCCCGCGTGGAGGGGCGAACGAGACACCATCCCCACCCACGAGCCCTAGACGAATACCACCCCTACCAACAAGGCCGGCACCAACCCCACGAGCCGTGTTGAATAATATTGAAACGTACGCGAGACCCGCGCTTACCGCGGTAAAAAGGGCTTTCGACTGGACCAAATCTAAAGCTACGGATCTAACGAACTTTATCAGTAAAAATCTTAATGAACTGGTCGATTGGGCTAAAACCCCGGTGGCGCAAGGCCGAGGCGGAGACCCACCCCGAGATTATCAGACCTCGTCAAACAAGAACTGAGGGAACGAGAACCGTCTTTCGAGTTAGGAGAAAGTCGTTCCGCTTTGAAGAAATTCGTAACCGCTTACGAAATAAAAGGACGACCGGGTTATGATCCGGAATCGTTTTTCGACGCGGTTCGGCGGCACGTAATAAACATTTTCGAGAAAAATACCCAACACAAAATTAAATTAATTTTAAAATGTTATATGGAAAGACTCAACGCCACGAGCGGTGAAACTCAACTCGTAGACCGACCTTTCCACTCTGATATCGAGGTCGTCCTCGAGGGAACGGATAAAGATGACTTGTTTAATACGGCGAGAAGCAAAATTTTGGAAGATATGGCCACGTATCAAAGCGGAGGTAGCGGTTGGACGTTTGTTTCGATCATTTCGCTCGAAATGCACACAACCGCTTATAATCCGTTGGGAGGAAATTCTTATATTCCGTTGCCGGATGTATTGGCGAACAAGAAGGCTATTATCAATATGAAAAACCGGGATGATAAATCTTTTCTATGGAGCGTCTTTTGGACTTTGAATCCGAAAGAACGACACTCGGAGCGTATAGACAGAAACCTACGAGGTAAAGAAGACGACTTGAATATGAGGGGTATTGTTTACCCCGTGTCGTTAAAAGATATAGACAAGTTCGAAAAACAAAATCCGAGTATCAAGAAAACCGGGGAAGACTACATCAGTCTTACGAAAACGATACAATTGGGTAGTTATACCGCTAATAAAGGAACGGACCAAGAAGAAGAAAAACCGATAAATCACCAAATTAGGTTTATCGACAGCTTTAAATTTATGGCTTCCAGTATGGACAAACTCGCGAGTGATTTGGAAGAAGGCCAATTGGCGACAATTAAAAAATATTTTCCCGACAAAGAGTTAAGAGAGTTCGTTTTGAAATATATCGATTCCGCGAAAAATTTACGGGAACCCCGACTGCCTCCGAAGGAAGCGTTTTATTCGAGGTTAAACGACGAAGGAATCAGCGCCAAAAAATATAAACAAGCAAAAAAAAGTGTGGGACGCCTTCGGGTGTAGATGTTTAGAGATTACCACAATGTGTATAATTTAACTGACGTCTTGTTGCTGGCTGACATTTTCGATAATTTAAGAAACGTCTGCGAAAAAAATTACGGGTTGGATCTCGCGTGGTATTATACTTCGCCGGTATTGGCTTACGACGCCATGTTTAAAAAGACGGCAGTAAAACTAGAGTTACTGACGGATTCCGACATGCTACTCATGTTTGAAAGAGGGATAAGAGGCTGAGTCTCTATGATTTCAACGAGATATTCCAAGGCTAATAATAAATACATGGATAAAAAAGAAAATAGAGACCTTTGGAAAATAATTCGCATAAATCTTCGGGAAATACGTCGGATGGGCGAAACGAAATATTCGAGCAAATTTCCGAAAGACCCTCATAAATACTACGACCCGGAAAAACCTAGTAAATTTATAACGTATTTGGACGCCAACAATTTATACGGGTGGGCAACGTGTCAACCTTTGCCGACTCGCGGATTTAAATGAATGGATGAGCGGGAATAGAACGATTGGAAAAATATGCCTTGTATTTTAGACGTCGATTTAAAATATCCGGACGAATTACATAATTAAGACAAGGATTATCCTCTAGCCCCCGAACGTTACGATCCGAATAAATGCAGAGTAGAGAAATTAATCCCGAATTTGTGGGATCAGAAAAATTACGTGCTTCATTATAAAAAATTAAAACAGTACGAGGAGATGGGATTAAAAATTACTAAAATTCATCGAGGAATTAAATTTGACGAATTGCCCTTTATGAAGTCGTATATCGATCTAAATACGAATCTGAGGGCTAAAGCGGTTAACAAATTCGAGAAGGAATTTTTTAAATTGATGAACAACTCTGTCTTTGGGAAGCCGTTGGAAAATATTAGAAATAGAACGGATATTAAATTGGTTAACGGTAAAGCGAAAGCGGATGAATCGACGGCGAAACCGAATTACAACGAATACAATACAATTTTCGACGAAAATCTTATCGCGGTACTCATGAAAAAGACCTGCTTGTTGTTTAACAAACCGGTTTTCCTCGGGATGTGTATTTTGGATCTGAGTAAAACCCTCATGTACGATACCCACTACAATTATATTAAAGCTAAATATGGAGAAAAGGCGAAGCTGTTGTTTACGGATACGGATAGTTTAATGTACGAGATCGAGACGGAAGATTTTTATAAAGACATTTCCAGGGACGTAGAAGCTAAATTTGACACGAGTAATTTCCCCAAGAATTTCTCGAAGGGGCACAAATCTGGAATTAAGATGGGAGTGAACAAAAAGGTGATTGGCAAGCTTAAAGAAGAAGCGGGCGGGAAGATTATAGGGGGATTCACGGGGGTAAGGGCTAAATTGTACTCGTACGAGATGTCTTAAACATGGAAAGAAATAGAAAAGGAGGAAAACGAAAAGAAGAAAAAAGAAAGGGAGGAAAAAGAAAAGAAGAAAAAGGAGGAAAACTCTGACGAAAAGGAGGATAACTCTGACGAAGAGGAGGAGGAAAACTCTAACGATGTGAAAAAAATGTAAAAAGATGAAAAAAGTTGTTATAAAAAAGAAGATCCGATTCGAAGATTATAAAAATTGCCTGGAAACGAGAAACAAACAATTACGACAGATGAGCATTTTGAGAAGTCTGAAACACGAAATATTTACGGAAGGAATAAACAAAGTCCCGTTAAGTTGCGAAGATGACAAGAGACACATTTTGTCGGATGGAATTCAAACTCTGCCGCTCGGCCATAAAGATATTAGAGAAAGAATTATTTTTTTAAAATGAACGTTGGAAATTTAATTTTGCCAAACGAGCCGCTCAGCAATTTCGAGTTGATGAAAGCAGAATTTTCGTGGTGTATTTATGCGCGATCAACTGCCGAAACGCCCTCGGAAAAGGGAATGCGGAATATTAAATTTAGCCGACTCGAATCCGGACGATGGCATCGGATACTCTAACGCCGGAGGGACGCATTGGGTTTGTTGGATTAAAAAGGGAGAAAAAAATATTATTTCGACGGCTACGGTATACAACCGCCCGAAGAACTAGTAAAATATTTAAAACAGAAAATATTTTATAACGACGACCGAGTGCAACCGAAATGGACAGTCATTTGCGGGCATTTGTGTTTATACGTTTTAAACAAAAGTCTACGAAAATAAAAAAAATGTCAGTCGATAAATTTGGTCGAATGCCTAAAACTCGAGTTTCGGATTATATAAGTAACAATTTCCTGAAAAGAGGAAGAATTAATATGCTCGGGGAAAAGATTACGAATCTGGGTACGCCGATGGATAGTGGTGACGCGGCGAACAAGGCGTACGTCTTGAAGCGAATAAACAAGTCGGCTCGGGATTACGGCTTGGATAATTTAAAAGAGACGTTGGGTAGCGTCGAACAACGGGTAGAAAATTGCCTAAACGAAAAAGAGTGGAGAGGAGTAAAGAACATTATAGAAAAGATAAGAATAAGTTTGGAAAAATATATCGAAAAGGATAAATTGGAAGCCAAACTAGACAAACTAAAGAAGGAATGGGCGATAGACGATAAAACCACCGAAGAAAAAATTACTGGTAAAATAATGGATAACGTTGAAAAAGGGGTAGAAATTCTTAAAAAAGAATTGGTAAAAGATGAAGATCAAAAGAGTTTAGATAAAAGTTTTGATAGAATATATAATAACCTTGAAGCCATCATTGAGAGAAGAGGTGGTAACATTAGTGCCCCAGCAACGAAAATAGAAGATTTCCACAATATCCAAGAGCCCGTTCTCTTGTTTACGCTCACACTTAAAGGGTCAGTCGCTGGGGGTAATTTCGTCATTCAACACGAAAGAAGTGATGGTAATAATCTGGGAATTTGGGATATCGATTACGGCTTTAAGTACCTAGGATACAGGCGTTTCGATACTCTCTTTGATATGACGAAAACCCCTAATATTTATTCCACCAATATATACCATTGGTTTCCGCGTAAGGATGAAGAACCTGGTAGTGTTTTGTGGCTTGAACGTCTGGGCATTTACATTATCGAAGTTAATATATCTTGCGCGACAAATGTAAACGAGCGGAAGGGAGTTTTACTAAAATCAGGCTTTTCTCCAATTTACTCACTTTATTTTGATAAACCTAACGCCCCACCCAGTGATATAGTGGTTGAGGACCCCGTCCATCTGTTCATGTATATCATATCAAATACAGAATTTACCAAAATCAACCGAGGGGTTATAAAAATATATTATCGTCCGGGAATGCCAGTAATATAGAGAAAAAATAAAAACTTTTTTTGGACTTAAAAATGTTTTTAAATTTTTTTAAAAAATGCCTGTCGATAAATTTGATCGAATGCCTAAAACTCACGTTTCGGATTCGGACGTGTCTCTGGCTTATATAAGTAACAATTTCCTGAAAAGAGGGAGAATCGATATGTTTGGAAACAAGATTACGAATCTCGGCACTTCCACAGACGGGGGTGATGCAGCTAGCAAGGCATTTGTGATAAAACGGGGAAGCAAGATGGTGCGTGATTACGGTCTAGATAAACAAAAACGCGAATTAAGAGATATAAAAGATTCGTTGACTGATATAGAAGATAAAATAGAAGAGAAATTGAGGAACGATATCGAAAAAGGGGTAGAAAGTCTTAAAAAAGAATTGGAGAAATACGTAGACGAAAATGAGTTGGAACGAGCAAAGACGGAAATTGGGCGAGTTTTTGTCGACAAAAAATAAAGAATACTTGAGGGAATATATCGACGAAAGAAATTTGGAAACCAAACTGGAAAACCTAAAGAAAGAATGGACGTTGGACAACGAAACCATCGAGGACAGAATCGAACGGAAATTACAGGGAGATATAAAAAAGGGAGTGGAAAATTTAAAAAAAAAGAATTGGAAACGCACGTAGATGAGAATGAATTGGAGCGGGCAAAAGTGGAAGTTGGTACAACCTTGGTTAATAGAAGGAACAAAAATTTAAGAGATTACATCAACGATCGAAAATTGGAAGCCAAACTAAATAAACTAAAAAAAGAGTTGGCGAAGAATGATGAAACCATCGAAAATAAGGTTGAACAAGACGTAAAATGGGGGGGTGGAAAGTCTTAAAAAAGAATTGGAAACGTACGTGGACGATAATGAGTTGGAACGAGCAAAGCCGGAAGTTGGTAAAACCTTTGTAACGACGGTAAAGGAACATTTGAAGGGATACGTCGACGAACAAAAAATGGAAACTGATCTGAATAAACTTAAAAGAGAATGGGCGTTGGATAGCGAAACCATTGAGGATAAAATCGAACGAAAATTGCAGGGGAACATCGAGAAGGGTGTAGAAAATTTAAAACAAGAATTGGAAACGTTCGTAGACAAGAAAGACCTAGATCCGATCATCGGAAGAATAAAGATGGGTGTGGAAAAGGCCATCGTGGGAAACAATACCAAAATTTTACAATTAGAATCGGATATGAAAATTCTTAGAGAAAATTTATTAGATACTCTTTTATTTTCGCTCGACATTAGCGCGGATACTATAATTAATATAAAACAAAAAAGAAGATAATCGGATTGTTATGACTAATAATAAAAATAAACCCTACAACTTTTTCACATCGGCCTTCGTTAAAACGCCGAATGAGAATATTATTTATAACGATATAGTAGAATACCTCGTTAATGTAGGCGATGAACATTTGTACGGCACGGAACACTGGCTCCTTAAAATGACGGGGGTTTACATCCTCAGCGTTAATTTGACGTATACGAGAAAAAATAATCCGGCGGGGAGACAACGATTATTACATGTGGTCTTGGATGATGAAAAAACGCAAATATTTTGGGACCGGCTCGAAAATCGAAAAAGAATAATTGATAAACTGGGGTCATTCGATATTAATTCACCGTACACGAGAATCGCAATATACCCCTTTACGTACAACGAATACAAGTTTACCGCTAAAGGTCACGTGGAATTATATTATAAACCGTTTTAATACGTGATTTTTCTTTTCTTATAAATACGGGGACTCCTCGTATTTATAAAAAAAAATTCTCAAATTTTGAAATTGGGGGAATTCCCATCTATTTTTAGATTTTGGGAATTCCGTAAGTATGCGTGAGTGAAAAAATGCGCCAAGTCCGATAATATCTATCTACTAACTCGCATTTTATTGTATTCCTATAACATTTAAACCCCAGGAAATAGAGGAATCAGGAATTTCGCTAATCCGTATAAGGTAAGTGGCCCAGAAGGTGTCCGGTTTTTGGAGTTTTGAATTCCCTGTATTTTCACATTTCAATTTCAAATGTCTTAAGATGGTTGCCAGGGTTGCTATGGTCCTAAATGTGGTTGCTATGGGCATTCAGGCGGTTGCTAGGAGGGCGAGACTGGTTCCTATGGACCTAAAAGTAGTTGCTAGGGGCGCTAGAGTGGTTGCTGTAGATCTTAAGTTGGTTGCTAGGGGCACAAGAGTGGTTGCTGTGGACCTTAAGGCAGTTGCTAAGGGCGCGAGAGTGGTTGTAATGGCCCTTAAGGCGGTTCAAGTGGCACAAGAGTGGTTGCTAGGGCATTCAGGCGGTTGCTATGGGTGCAAGACTGGTTGCTATAGACCCTAAAGGAGTTTCTACGGGCGCGAGAGTGGTTGCTATGGATATGTTGATGGTTGCTATAGGTCAAAGGGTAGTTGCTTTGAAGTCATATTTGTCCTAAGTAATACTTGTGTCTTGTTTAGGTTCGATACTAAACCTTCCGACCATGTGCGACGTTTAGCGTCAAGGCTGCGACCTTAAGCGTTAGTCGATTTTTTAGTCGAAATTGCGACGTTTAGCTTTGGTTGCGATATACAAACCATACATACAAGATAACTTAAACCGTAATGCTTTATGTGTTCAAATTAAAGGGGAACTTTGTTAAGCCATGCAACAATGCAAAATATGACTGCTTTCTCTTTCAACATTATAGCACTACAAAACACAAAAAGAGCGAATTACAGTTTTAGTCACAAATATCAAAAGTTTCAAAAGTAAATACTCAATTATTAGTGATTGATAATTGATAAAATAAGAAACAGCAATTAGTGTACATCAAATGCATCACTGTGCTAATGGCCTATATTGTTTTCATGTCTAAAATCATACTGACGTGTTTCATCATGATTTTCCTTTATCTTTCATTAAAACAAATGAAAAACATATTTCAACCGAGAGCTATCGTTCTTGTTACTATCCAATCAGGAACCGAAATTGCATAATATGGATCCTTACCCGAGAATGTTATGTTTAATGCTGATTCATAAAGTTTCGACAACTAGCGGTGATGTATCTCGCGGATATCAAGATGGATTCGAGTACAGGCAAACCTGTGTTTGCAGCCACCTCCGAATAAAGGCCATTTTTTGAAACACTAGTACTGATTAGTTAGAACAAACTGGCCTCCGTATAAAGGCCACCTGTCAATAAAGGCTTTGTCTTTCACAAGGGTGGCATCTGTTCATAGGTGTGACAGTAATTCGGATATTTTGTGTATCCGTTGCAGCCCTACCAGCGGCCCGGTTATTGCACTTATCTCGGCTCGTACTTATCTCACCAATATATAAGAATATTATTATCGTATTATTCGTTTACGTATTTATGACACTTATAAACGTACACACCTCTGTAGAATACTTACTCCATACTCTGTTTTACAAGATTTTGTCGCATTGAAAAACATGTGTAATCATTTAGTATTAGAAACTTATCAATCGGAAATTATTACATCCATAACGATGAACATAATACATCCTTATCTGATCAATAGGTGCAGGCTCCATATTTGACTGTCGGCTTGAAATTAGACATTCTGAGGTCCCATTATTGAATTTTGAAATTATGTACGTTTCTACTGTATCGTAATAAAAACTTTACTTTGGTTATTTTGAATTGCCACGGAAAACATGAGATATACGTGGTGTATTTGTCCTTGCTACGTTTTAAGCATGGACTTTCGTTAATCATTTTATAGAGCGTAATACTACACAATTTAGTAAATAGCAGACGAAATTGAATTTTTTCATCAATTCAAATTCTGACATATATGTACAACATGAATACACCGTTTCTTTCATCACTTTAAATGTGTTTAAAAGTCTGTATGTAATGTATGTAAGTGATCAGTATTTAATGACCAGTAACCCGTCGATCCGAGTTTAAATCCCGGTCGAGGCAAAATTTTACAAAATGTCGATTTTCCTCCATTTGTGGAGAAGTTGCCAGCTCTTAGTGGAAGGGTGAGTTAGTACTGGTTATAATACAGTCAGTCCAAGAAAATTGGTTAGGTGACCCGGTCGCCGTATATAACGGCGTTAAACCATGCGAAAATGTTACATAAAACAAACAAACCAAGAAAAAACGAAAATTAACAGCTGACTTACGGAAGGTCAATGGTTGTATCCAGGTGTATGCCTCAACTGTTAAAGCTCGAAAGTCGCCAAATAAATGGTCGTTGGTGCGACGTTAATTCCAAGTGAAAAAAAACAGTTCACAATATTTTGGTTGAGTTGTGATTGTAATCACGAGAGAAGCGTGGTAAATGTTTATGAAAATTCGTTTGTAACACTGGAATTTCATGGACGACCCAGGTGTGCAGTAGAATATTGTGTAAGCACGTTATGTATAAAAAAAACACCGTTAAACCTTGGTGCATGACAGCTTTGTACCAATATCAGTATTTGTAAAATATGCCCCACAATCTAGCGTATTTTTGGTACGATCAAATAACGGAGGTTGTACATGTATGTCATATTTTATAAATAAATTCACGGTCCTTTGATTAATTGTTCTAGTACAAGGACCGACTCAGTTGTTCGTAGATGACACTGTAATTAACATCACGTCAATTCAGCAATGTTTTAAGATACAGCATGAATGTCAAGGCCAATAATTTTGCCAATAATATATACGCTACATTTACCTATCACTAAATCTATCACCTGAAGACGATTTTCGCGACGTGAGGCTGAACTTGCTGTTCAATGATTTATAAGATAAATAACATTGATGATATAGCTTGATAGATTAGGATTAAAAACATGTTACAAATATTTTGATAGGCTTGAAAACAAGATACATGATGAATTACAAACATATTTCAATAATATGTATTAATACATATGTATATGCTATTAATTTCATGCAAGATTTGCACAGTCAATACATTTAGACAAATTTAAGATGTTTGATCTTCAAACAAATATGTACAAGTGTTTATCAAATATTTTGTCCAACTTGTACGTTGATGAATAAATAGTCTTCAGTCCAATAACAAGGTCGTTACGAAAACACTTAATTTCAGTCAAACCTGTGTTTGCGGCCACCTCCGAATAAAGATCACCCTGTGAATAAAGGCCATTCGTTGAAAAATTATCTTTGATTATTTAGAACAAACCTACCTCCGAATAAAGGACATCTGCCAACGAAGGCATTATTTTGTCTTTCCTAAGAGTGGCCTATGTTCATAGATTTTTCGGCATTAATCTTTTAATACCTAAGTATTGTCTATTTGCTACAATGCTTATTTACAAAAACCAGAAATCGTTTATACATATCTAATCCAGTTTTTATAATAGTAATATGACACGAGTGTACTTTTGAAATACTGCGGTTCAATAATTTTGTTGGACATTAGGGTCCGGTTCTTTCAAAGTACTTATACTACAAATATACTACAAAGTACTTATAGTACTTACGCATTAAATATATAGAACTGGGGTCCAGGTCTGGGTACATATGTACTTAGCTTGTACTATATTAAGAGTTTTATCTATCAGTTGCTGGTTACCGTTTCAAAGGCTCAGCGAGTTTGCTTGAAACATAATCACGACACTAGTTTATGTTTCTTTCTGAATCAAACACAGTTACAGTAAAGCCTCGATGATACGGCGACCTGAAATATTGGTCGTAATAATGAGGTGGTTTTATTAGTAAGTTAAATTATAGAGGAATTATTGAAAGGCGGTCCGAAAATAAGCAGTCGTTATAACAACGTGATGGTAATATTGAGGCGGTCGCTAATTAAGGTTTTACTGTTACAGTGGTTTAAATATAGTTTATTTCGAATAAGTTAGAAACATGTTCATTTTTACATGCAAATAAAGACAAAATCAAAAGAAGATACCATATTGTCTTTTCCTTGAAATTGTAGCAGTAGTAAACTATTTTAGCGTCAATCACGCAATGGACGCGTACTTTCGTGAAATCTAGTTCCGGTTAAACGGTGCATTTTTATTCAAATTATTACGACAAAATTAATGATTGAAAGTGATACTAACCAGGTTGTGAATACAGTAAAGGACGATTACAGTGAGGGGGGGATAACTATTGCATTATGTCCATATTTCACATTACAGTAAAACCTCACAATGCGACCACTTCACCCAGGTAGTAGTTTCTTTATTTTCTGTTCGGTAATAGTGAAAGTCCGCATGTGAGTTAGGACGATGAATGGAAAGCGTATGAAGTGCCGTTAGGTCCTAATATTTGCGATACAAATACACGTTGGGGTATCCAGAATCCTTAGATAGACAACTAGACATTGCCTGAGAATATGACTTGGCTCTAACTAATTATAACTGGAAGGCATTAATTTGTGTTGAGCCAGTCAATATTTCTATTATTTTTCAAATGACTTGGTTCATGTCATGTGTTGCTATTATATTATGTAATCAACTAAAGGAAAACCGAGTAACATGTATGGAATTGTACGGTATTCCTAAGTAATTACTAATTGTTAATATCCTAAATGGTGAGACTTCAAGGTCATTCTCAGCATAGCCAAAATATTCAAAATTTATGTACGATGAATAGTTACTCGAGAAAATGGTGATGTTAGTAATGTTTATGGAAAACATACAAAATGGCATCAAAAAGTTAATCTGGTGGCACATTTCTGCATAAGATAATCAGAATATTGTCGCGAAAATCTAACAGATTTACATAAAAAGACAAAGACATTTTCATGAAAATTCAAAAACTTTCCATGATAAGATTTCTTCACTAGATAATAAATGTCCTTATTAAGTGGACGATAAAATATTTTCATGAAAATAATACATTTTTTCACAAAAACTTTCGCAAAAATTAACTGCATGCAGAAATATGCCACCGTTTGTCTTTATTTTCATCGATTTAGTTAAGCAAGTCAACTACGAGTTTATCAAGTACAGTAAAACATGGTTATAGTGAACTCGAACATAGTGATGAAACAGATACAGTGAGCAATTTATTTGTTCCGCATACGTCCTGCTTTATTTCATTGTAATGAATATAGTGAAATACGGATGTGGTGTAATCTGTCTTGGATAGAATCGGTAGGTACTGTGATAGTCATATACGTGGGGTGTATCAAAATCATATCTAAAAAATAAATATTATGCGCTTCTTAGATGAATAAAAACGTTGCGGTTTTATATAATTGTTTCTGAAATTGGCCATATCATAGCCGAAATTCGGCCCGATTCCTCTTTCCAAAAAGTATATATTTTCCACCTATTTTAGGAAAACACCCCTCTGTCAGTCAAAATAAAAGTAATGACAGATGAGGGTGAATTGCATGAAGGATGTGGCCATAACTGAGCTGGTCATTAATGCTTTCATTGACATATTGAAACTGAAAGAGATGATATTAAATATTCTTTGTAATATTTATAAAGAGGGTGTTACACAATATAAGCATAAATTAAAGTTCACTGTTTCTAATTTCCCCTAATTCACCCTGCATAATGTTAACGATTAGAAAATGGCAACAATTAAATTTGAAAAGAAAGTTTGATTTTCAGTTCTGCACAAGAAGTCTGTTGAGATGATACATGAACAAAAAAAACAAAAATGGAATAGGTACCACGTAATGACTCCAACCAAAGATCAGGATGCCGTCCCTTTCTCGAATCAAGTTTTCAATTTGAAATTCTGCATTTGGATATGTTTGGGGAGTTGAATTGTAACTGTAACTTGGTGATTTAATTATAACGATAATACATACATCGATCTATCAGTAATACACAGTATTGGTACTGAAGATGACAGTTACAGCAAAGACTGAGTGGATATTATCTTCGTGTTCATCAGTATTATGGTAGATAAAAACGGCAGATGAATATTTTCGCCTCGTAAGAAATCCGTGATGAGTGTATGGGATAAAATCTGTATTCTTCGTGTGTGTAATTTATATAGATCAGTAACTAATATTCATGTCATAATTAAAACAACACAGCTTTGTACATGAAATTTCTCTACGAGTAAATCAAAACAAAAATGGTATTTAAAGTCTTTATTTGACGAGAAATAAATAAGAAATCGTATTTTGACGAACGTATCCATGACAACATGTTTACAACTGATTTATGGCTTCAAATTGTTTTGAAATTACACAAATCAAATATTAGTATGATCTAATGATTGAAGATAGACATTATGAAACAGGTGAAAGTTGCTAAGTCTCTTATCATTCTTAAATTTAACACATCTACTAAAGTTTATATATATTGTAGTGTTAGTTGAATACATGAGCGGATCTTTGGGAAGCATAATAAAATCTGAAGCAGACACTTCCATCTGAAGTAGCGGACTAGTTTACTATCATGGGAATCAAGTCGGCCATTGGAAGACTGAGTGTCGTGTAATATAAATATAAAAAGTCCATATATATGTATATATATGTGTGTGAGGGTGTGTATGTGTGTGCGAGGGTGCGTGGGTGTGTGCGATGGTGTGTGTGTTGGTGTGTGTGTGTGTGTTGGTATGTGTGCGTGAATCTGTTTTTTTCATTATACTGTACAAAATGAACTTTTTATCTGTAAAAAGGTAAGCCTCTGTGGGTGTACTTCAACACACGAATATAATTTATTACTCAAGTATTATCCTACTAGAGTGAATCTATCGCCAGAGATGAATAACTTATGGTGAAGATTGTTAGAAAACTTATTTTTATGCTATTACAGTGCTCCCTCTCGTAACGTCACCTCCAAAGACCGATTCCCTCCAAGAAACGACAGTAAAAGGCACATATACACATAATAAAAACACCTATCGTGAATGTATCAATACCCTCCGAATAACAACTCCCTCCGAACAACACTTTTTGCGACTCCGCCATTGTTACCCTTCGGGGGGGTGGAGCACTGTTCAATCTGTTTAAGAAAGCGTTGAATTTCACGTTCAACAACCGATCCCTTAAACTACTTGTTGATGTAGACGTCCGTAGTTGAGTTGTCATGGTCACTAACTATTATCAGTAGCCTTACACTGCTGCGAGTTCGAAAGCTATCCGGGACCAGAAAAATTTCAAATGTTAGCAAGCTGACCAGCGAGCTTACAGAAGGTCAGTGGTTCAACTCAGGTGTACGTTTCGGGTCTTCCTCCGACATTAAATCTGGAAGTCACCAAATAACCCGGGCTGTCCGTGCGACGTTAATCTATAGTGAAATAAAAATACCTGTCAGAATTTAATGCAACTTCACATTCATTAGTATTTCCGATTTTAACTACAGTCAAATCTGTGGACAAGGGCAACCTTGGGAAAGACAATATATGCCCCTTAGTGACAGATGTCAGTTTGTTCTTAATAATCAGTGACGGGTTTTTAAAGAATGACCTTTATTCACGAAGTGGTCTTTATTCAGAGATGGCCGCAAACACTAGTTTAACTGTATATATTTTTATCTATATATTAAATTTCTGATAATCTTATTCAAACAATCACTTTTGTTCACTACTAATATGAACTACCCACTTCAACAAATTTTACAATATAAAATAGATACATTTGTTTTATTTGGTGTTTATGGCTGTGTTTTATATAAATGTAAGATTTATGTTTTATAATTTATATTTACAGCTCTATAAAGTAGCGTCATAACTCTTCGACATGACTGAATGACGAGGTGCTTCTTAGTGTGAGATGTACTTATCTAAATGTCTTTGATACGACGTGCATTTGTACTGACAACAAACGAGTCATGAACACGAACTAATTTTTAATACAATTCTTTAATACTTATTTAAATACTGAACAAAACGTCACATCTAAACACTTAGTTTGCGCACATTAAAACCTCAAATAGCGTCCATCTCAATATTACGACTACCTTATTATAACGACAACTTATTTTCGGATTGGCTTCTAATAACTCTATTACAACCGAATTTGTGTTCCTAAGATGGTATCATAATCGAGGTTTTACTGTACTGATAAAATACATGTATCGCAAATACCGAGCAAGTTCATTTTCTTCTCTTTTTGAGTTACATGATTTACTATGATTTATGACAGGTCTGTGTGACGTCATAGAAAGTAATTTGAGTGACACAACAGTAAGCCAAAGAAGGCTGTGTAATGTATTTGTGTGAGCCATTATGTTATCAACAACATCCATTTTCTATCGACACATTTTGTGAACTCGGGATAAAAACGTTCTTCACGAATCTTTGTGTATTTATTAAAGCAGACACTTTAACTCTAAATATCGTACGTTCTTTCTTTTGTTCTGTTTTTATACCTTGAATAAACCAAATTAAAAATAGCCCCACGTACATAATTTGTAAACATTGATATAATAATAATACAGTTCTGAATCAAGGGAAGTAACTAGAACATTTTGTATAAAGTGCCTGTTTGGATAGTCGCCCTTCAAAGATTTACAGGCGATCCCCGTTATGGGGAACTCGCTTAAGATGAATCTTTATTATGTCGAAAAATATACAAATCCCGATTTTTCTGCTTGTTTGTACAATTCAATTTCGGTTTTCGTTGTGTTGGATTTTTCCGAAGTCTCAAGCAACAATTTGGCATCTTAAATCTGCTGTTTATCAGGAAGTTTGTTCAGACGAACATTTTTTTCGAATCGCTCAAAACTCTTCACAATCATAATCATGATTACTCATACATTAAATGAATCTGTGCAATAAGCTTTTCTGAGCTTATACTATTCCATTGAATGTTTGTTATTACAAGTACCAGTATATCAATATACATGTTTAGTATTACATAATATATATATTAGTACACAGTCCATGAAAACTGGTTATGTGAACCGGTCGCCGTATATAACTGAAAAATTGTTGAAAAAACTGCGTTAAAACCCAGTGATAAAAAGTCACATAAAAACAAAAAAAAAATAAATCAACGCAGATTTTTTCTTTGTATAATAATTATATCATTATCATTGGTATCTGTAATAGTCACAAATAAGAACCCTGTAGCAAAAATAACATACATATACACGAAGGGAATAAAACAATGCGACCACTTTTGTTCTTCCCCAATAGAACCAGATATAACAGGCATCGGAATATGCAAGAACTACAACCATATTGTTCGAATCACGTGCAATCATCCATTCGAATGTACCTCTGCTAATGCGTAAACTAACTGATAACTAAATCCTGTAAAATGCGGATAAATACAGTTTATTACTCATTGCATTCCAACATGGGAAATGTGTTATATGTACCATAGTAGTAGAAGAGAAATGTGATTATGTTTCTTTGTTTTTTTTATGTGACTTATTGTCACCGGGGTTTAACGCCGTTTTTCAACAATTTTTCAGTTATATACGGCGACCTGTTCACCAAACCAGCTTTCCTGGACTATATACTAACCAGTACTAATTTACCCTTCCAACTTCTCCACATGTGGAGGAAAATCGACATTTTTGTCAAATTTTCTTAGAATGTGTATGACCTGCCGCGACCGGGATTCGAACCCGGATCTCCCGGTTACAAGTCCAGAGCACTAACCACTGGACCACGGCCGTGGCTGAATGTGATTATGTATGGAAGAGTTCGGTCATAAAGGTTTCTATATAATTATGCATTCTTATAGCATATTGAAGTGAGATTCTTCCGATAGTAAGGATCAATCACCCAGGAGACATGTTTATAGACCATTTCCTGTTGAGTTCCTTGTATATAAGTTGAGGATAACAAATGATGGATTCCGTATCGATCAGAATTATTGTTACAATATTTGTGTCGATAAAAATACAAATGATATGTTGAAAATTAACCAAATGTACGTCTCAGGATACAAAAACTGATTTAATTTAGTCTGGAATCATTCCAAAAGTTGACTAATCATGTTGGGAACCAGTACAATGTCTTCAGTGGTTGGGCACAATTTTAGATTGGCACCAGAATTCCGTGTGTAGATGAATAGAATAAAAGATTATTTAGCAATAATTCCATGCAAGTTCGTAAAGTAGCGAGTTTTGTAGGGCAGATTATTTCAATGACTGTTGTTTTATGTAGCAGGCGCAAATTATGACACGGTCTCTTAGTATTGACGTTGTTACAGCCAAAACTTGGAATTCGTGCATTGAGTTGTCGGAAAAGAGAAAAATAAAACTTTTATTCTTGGAGAAGAATTTATGTAAGCTAAATAATAAGAGATTGCCAGTCTCTCATGAATGTAGCCGCATAGTGTACTCTGATGCGAGCATTTCTGGTTTTGCCTGATATGAAATTCAAACCTATACTGAGGAACTGCACGGAACTTGGGGACCTCGCGAAGGGGTTAAATTGTCAACTTGGCGGGAACTTTGTTCGGTTTATCGTGTGTTAGATTCTTTGGTAAATCCTTTAAGAAATCAAAGGTTAAATGATTTAGTAACAATGTAGGTGTTTGCAGCATAGTATCTAAAGGCTCAATGAACACAGAACTACAGAATATAGCTATAAAGATATTTAATATAAGCCTTGAAAATTCTATTCATTTATCAACTGAATGGTTACCTCGAGAGAAAAACTCCTTAGCTGATTAGTTCTAAAAATGTGGAAAAAGATGATTGGGGCATTTCATTTTGTGCACCAACATTGCTTACATGTGCGGTTTTAACAGGTCGTATTATTGATAAATTCTAATGGGCTTCAGAGCGAGAACGCTTAGTTTGCCAAGCCGTTTTACGTTGCACCTTATCTAGCCTCTTTGATACAAACTGCTAATAGTCCAAGTCCAGTAAGCATTAAGTATTTTCATGATTTATTTGAACTACAGACACCTACTGATTCTTGTTTAGTATGTATTGTGTTAATTGCTGCAAGAAGGAAAACTTGCTTAACTTATTAAGCGAGTTGAGCCTCTGCAGTATTTCTGTCAGGTCCACGCGCATATTTTTTCAGCCATGCGCTTAAAGAGTGCAATCACGCTGCACAAATGAGAAAACCACCCTCTTTAGAGCCACAAATCTCTAAAGAGACTTCTACTTCTGCTGTCTATCAGTCACGTAAATCCAATCCCACCCCCCAAAATACTATTACAAAATATTATGTCCGGCAGAGAGGCTTAAAGTGTTTTCATTTCTCAGGCTTTGATACACTTAAGGACCGTTCTCTTAATTCAGTCAGTACGTCCCTCTGCTATACCAATAAATAAATAGTGCTTCCTTAATTGTCAATGATTGCACTAGAATTCCATGAAATTTCATATCTGATCCACATACAACAATGCCAGTCACTTGTTGAGCAGTTGCTCTTATTGGCATCTTTGGTATCACCAGTGTTGTAGCCTACAGCTGAAATCTGCGTTATGTGAGGAATGGTACTACCGCGAACTGAAAATAGATGAAATATGATAGAAAATAGGTAAATGACAAATGGACATAAATATTATGAAAGACAGTCAAAGTAAAATAAAGTTTATTTTGTTAGAACAGAAATTCTATTGTCTAAAGTGTAACCTCTATAGAGTGGGATCTACAGGTTGAAAGGTCGTGAGTTCGAGCCCTGGACGCAGCATATGTTCTCCGTGATGATTTGATAGATTATATCACATTTGACATCATTCATCCTGCACCTCTGCCTCATGTGGGGAAGTTGACAGTTACTTGTAGAGAATCCAAGACCGCCATTACATGACTGAAATACTGTTGATAAACAGCACTAAACCCAAAAAACAAACAAACAAACAAATAAATCTATAAAGAGGTCCTCTAAAGAGAAAAACCACTTTACAACGAAAGTAACACAAACCGAAAATGGTGTTTCTCTGCAGATGTTGTACATTTTAGGACTAGACTTCTAACATTCTTGTGCTCTTTACAGTGATACATGACCTGTCATAGTAGTTCATCAAATCATTGTAATAAAATAAAAGCAATAATTACTTAGGTCAGTGGTTTCCAAGTCGAACATAACTAGAGAGGCTTGGTCTGATGGTTTATATGTCACAGGTCTGAAGTCTCCTCGAGGAATGGCATCAGGGAGTTTCACCACATCAACATCTTGTTTATGACCAATACCTAAAACAGAAATTAAAAAAATACACTGATTATTTGTTAAGATCAACAAAATAACAGCTTCCTTTTTTATTATTATAATCTTGCATCCCTGCAAGTACTGAGGTGCATATTATGTCAAACAAAACTAAAAGAATTTGGTTTGGTCTTTCAAAATAATCGTTGTTACTGCAGTGGCAGCTGTATATGGCCACATTTAGTTTCAAAAGTTTATGATTAGGGGAGCAGTGGCTTAGCGGTTAATGTATCTGCCACTCTACCCATGAATTGTGAGTTTGAGCTACCATGTTTTAACATAAGACACCAGTACTGGTTAAACCAGGAAACTGAGACAGATTTACATATGCCCATAGCTTTCATTATAATTGAGTCAGAATAAATCAGTTAATTCTTAAGTTTATAACAAAAGTAAATGAGTTGGTAGGAACCTGATTGATATGAAGTTCCCTCAAAACTTCATGAACACCCTGGGTGATTGCTTGATCCTGCTAAGTATAAGACATCTACGCTTTGATGAAGGTAACTGCGACCTATCTGATGACATCTTTCCCTTTTGGGTAGAGTTTTCAGCATATCCGTATATATGTATGTATTCTGGGAGACAATCCAGCTGTTTTGTTTGCCTACAAAAATTGTAATGTGTATACTTACATAGCAAGTAAAACAAGATGTCACATGGAGCAGTTTGTTTAAGAAATCTTTAAAATGCTATTTTGACCAAATACAAATTAACTTGTTCAAGTACTGCGCTGTTATTCAACTTTTAACTATATTTTTTATATTTTTAAGTAAAACATCATGTATTTAATGTAATAATATGACATGATCTATAATTATTTGTAATCATAACTTACATCCAAATTTGAACTTAAAACAGTGGATCACCAGGAATAGCTAAACAGGAACATTTGTTTAATGGAAAAAACACTGTAGTGAACTTGGACACTGCAACAACTGAACTCCGTCTATAACAAGTAAAGGTGCAAGCTCAAAACAACTGAACTAAAACAAAACAACAAACATTATAGAAAATAACATGAATAATTCATTAATCAAAACATAAATAAATCATTAATCAAAACATAAATAAAACATTAATTTAATGTACTTTTTGATTCCTTCAGTATATGATCGAAATAGTCAATTTCAAGTAAACACGAAATTTTCAAGTTTGGTATACAGCCTATTGTGAAATAAAAAAATATTGTGTTCTGCCAAATTACCTCACACATTTTTTGCATCATACTTTCATTTCATAATAATCTTAATTATAATAATCTTGATAAAAAGTATAAAAAAATCAACAGAATAACTACAAAAAAGTAACACAACAGAATAAAGTGACAAGTCATTTTGTTGGCAATTTTTGTAAGTTGTAAAAAAAATCATTTTGTAACGCTTTGTGCTCTAGAAATATGAACTGTCACTTTTAAAGAAACATGCAAAGTTCTGTGTACATACCTGAACAATGTAGTTTCTCCCCTCATTGATGAAAGCAGATGTGGCATGTACCTGGTGGTCGAAGGATTCTGAGTTACCATAATGTAGTGATGTTGGTGCCCAAAGTGCTACTTCTCTGCCACACTGCTGGCTCGAACCAAGGTCAGCATACTGTACAGCATTTGATATTAGGGGTTGAAAAATGTCCTCAAGTCTGAATCATAGGTGATCATCTTTCAGAGGACCCTTATCAAATCGTTTTTTCAGTGTTAAATTTAGGTTTCCTTTCAGTCCAGCTAAAAGGGTATTGTCCCCATCGCCTTCTATATACTCAATTGGTGTCCCTTCTTCTAATAGCTCCTTAATCCCCTGCTCATCACTGACACTTTCCATAAGTTTCTCACTTCCACTGTGCGTATGAACACACCTATGTTTCCTATCCTGTTGACCTGGTCTATTACGCTTCCACCATTTACATGTCCCGCATGTTCGGTGGCTTTTTACAATCTTTAATACTTTCATTCCATACTTGGCTTTTCCCATGAAGAATGTGTGAGCTGTAGAAAAATAATGCAACAATTTGTGTTTAAAGGTAAATTAGTCATGTAAAATTAGCAGTTATGAGTTACAAATAAAAAAACAATAATGTCACAGAGTGAAAAAAATCACAACAAGATTGGGGTTCGAACTTGGACCTTCATATTACTGTTTAAGTCCTCTACCAACTGAGTTATAGGGCTTCCAATTTATTTTCTCATCCTTTAAGTAATCAAGCCTGTACCATGACATACTTATCCAATATATTGATATCTTCCAGTTTCTTGCTGGATAGAGGATTAATGTAAATTGTCTCAGAGCTATTCAGTCAGAATCACATGTTTGGTCCAAAATGTCACAGTGTTAGACAAGTGCACAGCCAGACCAAAGATCTAACCTCAAATTATTGTGCTTATGCCCAACCAATTGAGGTATCTAGCATCCTTCCTGATAAATCATAAATTTTAGTTTTAAACATACAAGTATTAATTTGCTAGCATTATCTCAAATATATATATGAAGGTACTGAGGAAATAAATCATTTTCACTTACAAGTTAAGCTGTCAAATCCTCTTTTGTGCCATGATGTGTCTACTGCACAGGACATATCACTAAGATTCTGACAGGGAAATTTTGGATAGAGCAGTAATCTACTTTGAGGTTTCACAAGTAGGCGTGGCGTGGACCACTTCTCAGCTTGCTTTCAACTTCTGTCTGCCTTTGAGTACTGTGAAAATAAAAGTGTATCTCAATAACATCTTCAGGATTTTTTTATGATTTATCATTTATTTTATATACTGTATTCTCATGTGAAACTGATCTCATATGACAAAAAAAACATTTCAACCAGACTATAAAACAGCTATGGTCAAATTTTCTATAAATTAAAAAGACACAACTATCAGCTAAAAACAATTATAAAAAATTGCAGTTTTCATCTACACAAACACTTACTGTTTTTTTATACATCTTTGTTTAATGCAGACTCATAACTTTTGAGGGGGGTTCATCAGAATCTTCTGTATTTGACCAATCACTGTCCTTAACAGCATTCGACTGAAGAATTGACCTTGAATAAAAATATATATACATTGTTATAACAAGACATTCATATAAAAGCAGCAATCCAAAAATGCCAATAATTCACCAACAAAAAAAGTCAATTTTAGAATAAATTCACTATGAGGAATGAAATGGTGTAAAGAAAATGTTGTTTGAAATGGTGTTTAGAAAATTCCAGACTCAAGATATTTTGAGGTTGCAGGTTATAATCCAGGGGAAACAAGAAAAGTGCATTCAACAAACTACTTACTTAACAGCTGGCGAGGCATCTGGCAAAGGACATACTCCTAGTTCTTCAATAAGGCCTTCCATGTTCTGTTTTGAAAGTAGAGACTCTTCGTGCCTCAGATTCCTTAAAAAGAATTTTTTACATATAAGCCCATAATTTATTTAATGCAGTATTTATTTAAGCCAAAAATTTATGCATATCCCGTCTCTTTGCCAAAATATAAGGGTAGTCAGGTAGGCTGGACCTTAAAATAAAACCAAAGAAAAACATAGTCTCTAAGGTCAGCCAGGAGACATAATCACATATAAGCTCTACATAAAACATAAATAATAAGGAATTTTTTCATGATAACTCATTTCTCATGAGTGGATAGCATAGTCTTATCAACAAACTGTGAGTGTGACCGTGTTTGTCAACTGTACTGTGACACAGCCACTAACAAAATATGCAGCAAAGCCTAATGATTATGCAAAAAAAATACAAATTTGTTCTGCACAAAATGACATATTTTAGTCTTACTCCATTTTCTTGTTGAATATTTCCTTGGCAGATGATTTTGTAGATACTGAAGCCACAGTCTGGTATTATGATATTAATATCTCCATAGTTATAATATCTATGTCATGTAAGAGTTAGACAATCAACATGAGAGTAAGAAAGTGAGAGTGTGTGTGAGTGAGCAAGAGTGTGTGTGTGAGCAAGCAAGAGTGAGTGAGCAAGCATGAATGAGTTAACAAGCATGATTATTGTAAATGATTGAGCAAGAGTGTGAGTGAGCAAGCAAGTGTGTGAGTGGGTGAACAAGAGTGTGAGTGAGCAAGCATGAGTGAGTAACAAGCATTATTAGTGTGAGAGGGTGAACAAGAGAGTGAGTGAGCAAGCATGAATAAGTAAACAAGCATTATTAGAGTGAGTGAGTGAGCAAGAGTGTGAGTGAGTGAGCATGAGTGAGTAAACAAGCATTATTAGTGTGAGTGGGTGAACAAGAGAGTGAGTGAGCAAGCATGAATGAGTAAACAAGCATGATTAGAGTGAGCAAGTGAGCAAGAGTGTTGGTAGTCGAGCAAATGTGAGTAAGCAAGCACGAGTGTGAGTGAGCAGGCAAGAGTGTGAGCGGGTGAACAAGAGTGTAAGTGAGCAAGCATGAGAGTGAGTGAGCCAGCATGAGTAAGAGTTAGCTAGCATGAGTGTGAGTGAGCAATCATTAGTGTGAGTGAGCAATTATTAGTGTGCGTGAGCAATCATTAGTGTGAGTGAGCAAGGAAGATATAGTGAGCAATCATTAGCGTGAGTGAGCGAGCAAGAGTATAAGTGAGCAAGGGTGTGAGTGCTTGAATAAAAGAGTGTGAGGGAGCAAGAGTGTGAGAGAGTGAGAGAGCTAGTGAGAATGTGAGTCAATATTAAGAAATACTGACACAGAATCTCTTGGGAATCTTTCTTCTATTTCTTGTATCATTGGTTCGTAACATCGTTTTCACTCCAGTTCATCAGCAGTACTCCAGGCTCATACGAACTGTTTCAATGTAGTTTTAACCTTCTCCATGTTGGACACAAGGGGTAGCATGAATTTGGTCTCCTAACCATTCTAAAAAGTGCTTTATATATGTAAAGTTCCATATACAGTCATGTCTATGATCTAAAAGTCTTATGCATGTATATAGTACAATCATAATCCGGTTTATATACATGTATTTTGATCTTTTCATATCATGTACAGGATGTTTTGTAAGAACAGTGTTACAGTAGCACCCTGCTAATAGGAACACCGTAAGTACTTTTGAAAAGTGTCCCCATTGGTCCTATTTAAGGGGTTGACCATCCAGCTGATATTTGTGTAAATTCTGTTGTGTGCAAGTTGGAACAAATATATATATTGGCAGTGTCCAACAAATTCAGTTTTTCCCAGTAGCCCACTGGGTACCAAATTTTTTAACTAGTTTCCCAGCATTTTATTAAAGCCTGGCATTTGCGAGTCAACTTATTGTATATTTAGTGACCTTTGATCTCCTTAACAGCAGTGTCCAACCAATGGTTTCATCATAACTTATATCATTAAATATAAACAAAACAAGCATGCATACTTCATAAAAACACAGTTCACAAAATAAAACTCTTAAGTAAAATTAAAATTTAACCTGAGTTAATTACAATTTTATTAACAGAATTACAAGAATATGCCTGATAACATATCTATGCACTAATGGTCTTCTGCACAAAGCGTATCCGAATTCAGTTCATGTCCGAAATAGGTAAAACTAGACCCATAATAAAGTCTGCAGAGATCGATTTCACAAAATGATTTAGCAACAGTTAAGTCGAAGCCTGAGGCCACAAAAAAATGACCCAGACAATAAAATCTTCATAACATGCAGTCCAGTTAATTCTGAGGAACCATATAACTGGGGAACCGATTTTCCATTGTTACTAGATATATATTATTTGCAAAGGCATGTAGGAATATAATAGTCATGTGACCATGAAACTCATCATTAATTCCTTGTGTTACGTCATCAACAATGAATTTCATTTCAAAAAGTTGTACTCGGCTGAATGACACGCCGGAATGACGTCACAAATTGTGGCATGTGTCGATACTGAGGTTTTCCAGAAACAAATTTAAAAACCTACTTCATGCATGTTTTAAAACAAATAATCCATGTTTTAAACAAACAAAAATGTAGTCAGTTACGATAATTTAATCAAGACATGGATTTTATGCTGATCAATAAATGCAGCTTACTTTCTCTAATTGTTGGATCTGACTTAAAATTGAAATGCTGACATACGTCTCTGTATAGGTATCGCTCCGCCCATTACGTGAAAAGCGCATGCCAAATGGTTGAGCGTTTGGAATATGTGAGTTTGTTTACTTCACCTACGGTGTGCAGAATATTGGCATTTTTATAGAAACCTGTAGAACTGTATTGATATGCATGAGCGGAAAATGCCACAGGTCAATATGCATTTGACTCCCCTCAGTGATGATTAGATGGGAGGTATATGTGTGTCAGTTTGTCTGTGCCTGTTTACAATATACATGATGATTTGGGCCGTGGTCCAGTGGTTAGTGGGCCATATATAACCGGTCGTCGTAACTGAAAAATTGTTGAAAAATGGCGTTAAAACCCAGTGACAATAAGTCACATAAAAACAAACAAACAAATACACAATGATTTAAATAACTGCACATTGCAATGCAGATATTTGTTATAACCTGATCCGGGCTACTGATCTTGAATTTACAGGTAGCCTGGAGGGCTTACGTCAATATTTTTTGGTAGCCCAGCGGAAAGCCTGCAATGAATTTGTCCAACACTGATAGTGGTATATACTGTAACATGCATTAGTCATTTTGATTTGCTTTCATTAAATATCTTCGCAAGGTCTAGTTGATTTTTAAATTTGCTCTCAATAATTAGCTTTATTTTAAGTCTTTTAAACTGAGCTCATTATGTCTCGGAGAATCCATTGTGGTTAAAATGAAGGCTGTAATATCAACAACTTGATTAAAAGATACAAGGTAAATGACGGCATAACAAACATTAAGTGATTCTTCAAGTAATTTTTTCACACAATTTTTTGAGTTGTCTCCCTTGTGTAGAAAAAAATACATCCCAAAGTTAGCCTCAAATTTGGAAATTCTATAACTATGTATTATCAGTAAGTATCTTCAATAGCATTTCATTTATATATACCTGGACAATTTTATCCGAAGTTGGGCCAGAAAAATAGCCCTGTTTATGATTACTCATCCAACAATTCTTTTGTATCGATCCTAAAGTTTTTAACAGTAAAATTCAAAGTACAAGTACATGGGAATGTCTATCTTGTCTTTTTCAATGGTGCTGAGAGAAAAGTTTGTCAACCTACTTTCCTTTATTTGTTTGATCAAGTAACCCTAAACATGACATATTTATTTCTAGCCTAGCAAATATGTTTATTTATCTCCCTTGGGTACTATGTAGCTTCAATTATACAGGAGGAAACTCAGTGCATATCTACACAGTGTCCAAACTAATTATTGTTAAAATGTTATCCCAAACTACATGTGAAACATTGAAATTAAATAATAAACCACTAGCCTGATTCAGTGATTAAAGACAATTTAATTGAATTTAATTAGACGAAAAACACGGCAGTGATTGTAGGGATATTAGCCACTTCCAACAGCATCTCTGTTGAGCTAACTCTTTAACGATGTGGTTAAGTGTCTGCTTACATAGTTAAGGGTTCTGAGTTCAATCCTAGTCAGGACCAGTGATCTGTCTAAATTATAATTTATACTATAAGACATTGATCATTTAAATTTTGCAATACTTATTTCTTGAACATGTCAGATAGCAACATAAAGTGACTTTCTAATGATCTTTCGCATCTTGATGTTGCTTAAATGTGGTTAGAGGAAACAATCGTCAAACTGGACCTGTTGCGGTATCAGCCAAGAGATGGACAAATACAAAACATTTTGATGACGAAAGTAAAATATGTTTCGTTGTACACTAGATCGGATATTCATGGCGAGAAAATTCACCTGTAGTACACGAAGACATTGCTTATTCTAGAGAAACATGTTCTCTCTCCTTTCTTCTGCTTCAGACTCGATAATTTCAGCATTGCTTTCAATTTCCACACTGGACGCATCCATCTTTATAATTTTTTGAGCGAAAGACTGATTATATAACGAAAAGATAAACTGGTCCCCGTTCCATCGTGCAGTGCACCAGATTCAGCGGGAACCAGTTAAATCGAAAAGACGCCCAAAGGATTATCTCCCCTGTATTCGCTATCTACCACTCGATTTAAACTGATTCACGTTGACTCTGTCTGGCACATTCACATTCTGTTTGATTCTAGATTAATATAGTAAAACATTTATTGGTATTTCATAGACTCCGTTTAAATCTCAATGTCAAAACATGTGATAACATAATTGACCTAGTGTTGCTGTGGATTACGGGCCTGTGTGATGAAAAACGGCTCTCGTATGCAGACATTGCCTTTTCTCTGCTTCAAGATAAAGATACATTACAATCCAATTTAGGATTTTTATTTACACTTGGGCGGCGAAAAGTTGGAGGAAAGGGTGCCGCTTAGCACTGATTTAAAATACTGCCCCAACTCTCGGATTTGACCAACGTTTAAACATGAACAAATTGAGCGCATAAAACTAACATTGCCAAGTAAAGATTTTCTAGCCATTCTTATCACAATAGGTGTCAGATCTTTCAGCTTGCCACGCATGTTCCACAGAATGAAGGTATCCACGCACACAGTATGAATATACAATATGCAGTGTTGATTATCAAGTCGTTAAAAAATATCATGATAGACCGGATACAGTCTCAGCACCCTACAAGCACTGATTGTTGGGGACCATTAATTATGTGCATAGTAGATTATCATAGTTCATTATTATTGACTATGTGACTTGGTATAAACATGGGGGTCAAATAGTTCCTTTCCAACATTCAATGCGCGATGTTACGCAGAGTACCATGTGACCTGGAGTACGAATTGGATCGTTAAGTTGTTCAATCTCTACCCAGAGTTGTCGTTCGTTATCCATCACATACATCTCTGTCAACGTCTGGAAAGTAGTTCAAAAACGTGTGTCCGAGTCTCCTTTAGTTTTCATATGACACACAAAATCAAGCTTTTGATTTCTGTCAATGTACATTTGTTGTCATAATTTTACAAGTTATCTACTACTTCTGCGTTTTGTTTCCATTTAAGAGATCTAATTTTGTGACCTAATTACCGAAAGTAAACAAACACTATCCGTCAGGAAAGAGTGCGTTTGATAAATACAATATTTTTCTGATTTTCAGGCGAATTATAATATCTTTTGTCTCGAATGTATTGTGCAAAAGAAATTTATTCACTTAGTTGTAAATTGTATACACTCTGTGGTTTTATTTCTTGTTTTACAAAAATCTTGTAAAACGCTGAGACGTTGACAGAGATGTATGGGAGAGGTAACGAACGACAACTCTGGATAGAGATTGTTAGTTGTTAGCACGTGACAATTAGAAATTGTGCGAAACGCTCACTGATTGGTCGTCCGAATCACGGGATTTTTATTGTGCGAGAATCACTGACCCAGTCGAGTGGACGCCGAATGAGCAGGTATTTTTAAATTATTTTTCCTTCGTATTGGTTTGATTTTAGGTGACTTTCTTAACTTTCTGCGAGCGTTTGATCTAGCGAAGTTAAAGAATTCATGTCGCAAGGAACTGTTAGTCTGAATTAAGTTTCAAATTGTTTTTTTCGTCCATTTTTTTTTTGTTGGCGCCATTTTGATTTTTTTTATTGAAGTTTTGTGTATCTATTCTACTTAAAGTCCATTGCAGTTTGTACTCAAGTTTGAATTTCACCGAACTAAATTCATTATTTATTTGCGCATTTGGACACACTTTGTTCTAATCTAATTTAATACAATGTGAGTTTTTTTTTTCACAGACAAACCCTACCAACAAAATTTACTATACGAAGAAGCCATAAGTTGTCTATGCACCCCAGGGAATTCAGTCAAGATGGACGCTGAATGAACAGGTATTTTTGAATTCATTTTTATTTGTATTGATTTGATTTTGGGTGACTTTCTGCGAACGTTTGACCTTGCGATTTATATATTGGAGGGAACTAATAGTCTAAGTTTATTTTTTTTTCAATTTTACTGCTGGCTCCATTTTGATTTGTAACAGTGTTGTATATATATGTGTGTGTGTGTGTTAATAGTAGTTTGTATGCCAGTCTACCCAATTACTGTAGCTCAGTTGGTAGAGCAGCTGACTTGAGTATAAATACGGCAACCAGTTCACCTAACCAGTTTTCCTGGACTGTATACTAGCCAGTACTAACTTACCTGTCGACAAGGAGCGGGCAACTTCTCCACATCAGGAGGAAAATCAATCAACTTTTTTGTCAAAAATAATTCATATAAAGAATGATCAATTTAAGTTGTAGGCTGTTTTGTTATATTTTTAATTAATTTCTTACTTTTTTGATAGGATAATTTTTGTTATTGTCTTTTAATATAATCAGTAAATATTTTTTACAGTTTATTATCACTTAAATAAATAAGAATACATTTTATGTAGAAATTGTACGATGATCAGTAGCGCCCGCTGGTCAATGTTCAGTATCTACATATTGTTTCCTAATGTATTATTTTTTAATCTTATAAGTCAATATTTTTTTACAGTTTAATTATCAATTAAGTAAATTAGAATACAATATTTTTTACAGTTTATTATCACTAAAGTAAATTAGAATACATTTTAGGTGTAGGTTATTTTGTTATATTTTTTAATTAATATCTTACTTTTTTTGGATAGGAGAATTTCTTATTTATTTCAGTTGTTAATGACTTATGTAATTTGTTTGTTTTTATGTGACATTTTGTCTCTGGGGTTTAACGCCAGTTCACCTTACCAGTTTTCCTGGACTGTATACCAACCAGTACTAACTTACCTTTCGACAAGGTGCAGGCAACTTCTCCTCAGATGGAGTAAAATAGACTTTTTGTCAAAAATAACTTATGTAATGAATAGTACATTTTAGATGTAGGTTATTTTGTATTTTTTTGAATAATTGTTTAACTTAATTTTGTTAATTTTTTGATAATTTTAGTTTCCTGATTTTTTAATTTGTTTTATTTTTTTTTAGGATCATCGTTTCCCTGATTGATAATGCAGTGCAATGGGCTATCATCAAATTGAAACCATTCTTTTTTAGTAGAATGTATTTAAGGTGAGTGTCATAATCATATTTTACAAAAGTACATTGTTAATCAATACATTTTAGGTGTAGGCTATTTTGTTATATTTAATATCTTACTTTTTTGATAGGATAATTTTTGTTACTGTCTCTTAATTTTATCAGTCAATATTTTTTTACAGTTTATTATTTCTCCATTAAGTAAATTAGAATACATTATAGGTAGAAATTGTACGATGATCAGTAGCGCCCGCTGGTCAATGTGCAGTATCTACATATTGTTTCTTAATGTATTATTTTTTAATTTATCAGTCAATATTTTTTTACAGTTTAATTATCACTTAAGTAAATTAGAATACATTTTAGGTGTAGGTTATTTTGTTATATTTTTTATTTACATCTTATTTTTTTGATAGGATAATTTTTGTGATTATTTTTTAATCTTATCAGCCTATAGTTTTTTTACAGTTAATTATCACTTAGGTAATTAAGAATACATTTTATGTAGAAATTGTACGATGATCAGTAGCGCCCGCTGGTCAATGTGCAGTATCTACATATTGTTTCTTAATGTATTATTTTTTAATTTATCAGTCAATATTTTTTTACAGTTTAATTATCACTTAAGTAAATTAGAATACATTTTAGGTATAGGTTATTTTGTTATATTTTTTATTAATATCTTACTTTTTTGATAGGATAATTTTTGTTATTGTCTTTTAATATAATCAGTAAATATTTTTTTCCAGTTTATTATCACTTAAATAAATAAGAATACATTTTATGTAGAAATTGTACGATGATCAGTAGCGCCCGCTGGTCAATGTGCAGTATCTACATATTGTTTCTTAATGTGTTATTTTTTAATCCTATAAGTCAATATTTTTTTACAGTTTAATTATCAATTAAGTAAATTAGAATACAATATTTTTACAGTTTATTATCACTAAAGTAAATTAGAATACATTTTAGGTGTAGGTTATTTTGTTATATTTTTTAATTAATATCTTACTTTTTTTGGATAGGAGAATTTCTTATTATTTCTTATTTATTTCAGTTGTTGATGACTTATGTAATTTGTTTGTTTTTTTGTTTTTATGTGACATATTGTCACTGGGGTTTAACGCCAGTTCACCTTACCAGTTTTCCTGGACTGTATACCAACCAGTACTAACTTACCTTTCGACAAGGAGCTGGCAACTTCTCCACACAAGGAGGAAGATCAATCAACATTTTTATTGTAGGATAATTTCTGTTATTGTATTTTTATCTTATCCGTCAATATTTTTTTACAGTAAATTATCACTTAAGTAAATTAGAATACATTTTAGGTGTAGGTTATTTTGTTATATTTTTTATTAATATCTTACTTTTTTGATAGGATAATTTTTGGTATTGTCTTTTTAATCTTATGAGTCAATATTTTTTTTTACAGTTTATTATCACTTAAGTAAATTAGAGTACATTTATGTAGAAATTGTACGATGATCAGTAGCGCCCGCTGGTCAAAGTGCAGTATCTACATATTGTTTCCTAATGTATTATTTTCTAATCTTATCAGTCAATATTTTTTTTACAGTTGAACATCACTGAAGTGAATTAGAATGCATTTTAGGTGTAGGTTATTTTGTTATATTTTTGATTGATATCTTACTTCTTAGATAGGATAATTTTTGTTATTGCTTTTTAATCTTATCAGTCAATATTTTTTTTCAATTTATTATCGCTTAAGTAAATTAGAATACATTTTAGGTGTAGGTTATTTTGTTATATTTTTTAATTAATATCATACTTTTTTGGATAGGATAATTTCTTATTATTTCTTATTTATTGCAGTTGTTAATGACTTATGTAATTTGTTTGTTTTTATGTGACATTTTGTCTCTGGGGTTTAACGCCAGTTCACCTTACCAGTTTTCCTGGACTGTATACCAACCAGTACTAACTTACCTTTCGACAAGGTGCAGGCAACTTCTCCTCAGATGGAGTAAAATAGACTTTTTGTCAAAAATAACTTATGTAATGAATAGTACATTTTAGATGTAGGTTATTTTGTATTTTTTTGAATAATTGTTTAACTTAATTTTGTTAATTTTTTGATAATTTTAGTTTCCTGATTTTTTAATTTGTTTTATTTTTTTTTAGGATCATCGTTTCCCTGATTGATAATGCAGTGCAATGGGCTATCATCAAATTGAAACCATTCTTTTTTAGTAGAATGTATTTAAGGTGAGTGTCATAATCATATTTTACAAAAGTACATTGTTAATCAATACATTTTAGGTGTAGGCTATTTTGTTATATTTAATATCTTACTTTTTTGATAGGATAATTTTTGTTACTGTCTCTTAATTTTATCAGTCAATATTTTTTTACAGTTTATTATTTCTCCATTAAGTAAATTAGAATACATTATAGGTAGAAATTGTACGATGATCAGTAGCGCCCGCTGGTCAATGTGCAGTATCTACATATTGTTTCTTAATGTATTATTTTTTAATTTATCAGTCAATATTTTTTTACAGTTTAATTATCACTTAAGTAAATTAGAATACATTTTAGGTGTAGGTTATTTTGTTATATTTTTTATTTACATCTTATTTTTTTGATAGGATAATTTTTGTGATTATTTTTTAATCTTATCAGCCTATAGTTTTTTTACAGTTAATTATCACTTAGGTAATTAAGAATACATTTTATGTAGAAATTGTACGATGATCAGTAGCGCCCGCTGGTCAATGTGCAGTATCTACATATTGTTTCTTAATGTATTATTTTTTAATTTATCAGTCAATATTTTTTTACAGTTTAATTATCACTTAAGTAAATTAGAATACATTTTAGGTATAGGTTATTTTGTTATATTTTTTATTAATATCTTACTTTTTTGATAGGATAATTTTTGTTATTGTCTTTTAATATAATCAGTAAATATTTTTTTCCAGTTTATTATCACTTAAATAAATAAGAATACATTTTATGTAGAAATTGTACGATGATCAGTAGCGCCCGCTGGTCAATGTGCAGTATCTACATATTGTTTCTTAATGTGTTATTTTTTAATCCTATAAGTCAATATTTTTTTACAGTTTAATTATCAATTAAGTAAATTAGAATACAATATTTTTTACAGTTTATTATCACTAAAGTAAATTAGAATACATTTTAGGTGTAGGTTATTTTGTTATATTTTTTAATTAATATCTTACTTTTTTTGGATAGGAGAATTTCTTATTATTTCTTATTTATTTCAGTTGTTAATGACTTATGTAATTTGTTTGTTTTTTTGTTTTTATGTGACATATTGTCACTGGGGTCTAACGCCAGTTCACCTTACCAGTTTTCCTGGACTGTATACCAACCAGTACTAACTTACCTTTCGACAAGGAGCTGGCAACTTCTCCACACAAGGAGGAAGATCAATCAACATTTTTATTGTAGGATAATTTCTGTTATTGTATTTTTATCTTATCCGTCAATATTTTTTTACAGTAAATTATCACTTAAGTAAATTAGAATACATTTTAGGTGTAGGTTATTTTGTTATATTTTTTATTAATATCTTACTTTTTTGATAGGATAATTTTTGGTATTGTCTTTTTAATCTTATGAGTCAATATTTTTTTTTACAGTTTATTATCACTTAAGTAAATTAGAGTACATTTATGTAGAAATTGTACGATGATCAGTAGCGCCCGCTGGTCAAAGTGCAGTATCTACATATTGTTTCCTAATGTATTATTTTCTAATCTTATCAGTCAATATTTTTTTTACAGTTGAACATCACTGAAGTGAATTAGAATGCATTTTAGGTGTAGGTTATTTTGTTATATTTTTGATTGATATCTTACTTCTTAGATAGGATAATTTTTGTTATTGCTTTTTAATCTTATCAGTCAATATTTTTTTTCAATTTATTATCGCTTAAGTAAATTAGAATACATTTTAGGTGTAGGTTATTTTGTTATATTTTTTAATTAATATCATACTTTTTTGGATAGGATAATTTCTTATTATTTCTTATTTATTGCAGTTGTTAATGACTTATGTAATTTGTTTGTTTTTATGTGACATTTTGTCTCTGGGGTTTAACGCCAGTTCACCTTACCAGTTTTCCTGGACTGTATACCAACCAGTACTAACTTACCTTTCGACAAGGTGCAGGCAACTTCTCCTCAGATGGAGTAAAATAGACTTTTTGTCAAAAATAACTTATGTAATGAATAGTACATTTTAGATGTAGGTTATTTTGTATTTTTTTGAATAATCGTTTAACTTAATTTTGTTAATTTTTTGATAATTTTAGTTTCCTGATTTTTTAATTTGTTTTATTTTTTTTTAGGATCATCGTTTCCCTGATTGATAATGCAGTGCAATGGGCTATCATCAAATTGAAACCATTCTTTTTTAGTAGAATGTATTTAAGGTGAGTGTCATAATCATATTTTACAAAAGTACATTGTTAATCAATACATTTTAGGTGTAGGCTATTTTGTTATATTTAATATCTTACTTTTTTGATAGGATAATTTTTGTTACTGTCTCTTAATTTTATCAGTCAATATTTTTTTACAGTTTATTATTTCTCCATTAAGTAAATTAGAATACATTATAGGTAGAAATTGTACGATGATCAGTAGCGCCCGCTGGTCAATGTGCAGTATCTACATATTGTTTCTTAATGTATTATTTTTTAATTTATCAGTCAATATTTTTTTACAGTTTAATTATCACTTAAGTAAATTAGAATACATTTTAGGTGTAGGTTATTTTGTTATATTTTTTATTTACATCTTACTTTTTTGATAGGATAATTTTTGTGATTATTTTTTAATCTTATCAGCCTATAGTTTTTTTACAGTTAATTATCACTTAGGTAATTAAGAATACATTTTATGTAGAAATTGTACGATGATCAGTAGCGCCCGCTGGTCAATGTGCAGTATCTACATATTGTTTCTTAATGTATTATTTTTTAATCCTATAAGTCAATATTTTTTTACAGTTTAATTTTCACTTAAGTAAATTAGAATACATTTTAGGTATAGGTTATTTTGTTATATTTTTTATTAATATCTTACTTTTTTGATAGGATAATTTTTGTTATTGTCTTTTAATATAATCAGTAAATATTTTTTTCCAGTTTATTATCACTTAAATAAATAAGAATACATTTTATGTAGAAATTGTACGATGATCAGTAGCGCCCGCTGGTCAATGTGCAGTATCTACATATTGTTTCTTAATGTGTTATTTTTTAATCCTATAAGTCAATATTTTTTTACAGTTTAATTATCAATTAAGTAAATTAGAATACAATATTTTTACAGTTTATTATCACTAAAGTAAATTAGAATACATTTTAGGTGTAGGTTATTTTGTTATATTTTTTAATTAATATCTTACTTTTTTTGGATAGGAGAATTTCTTATTATTTCTTATTTATTTCAGTTGTTAATGACTTATGTAATTTGTTTGTTTTTTTGTTTTTATGTGACATATTGTCACTGGGGTCTAACGCCAGTTCACCTTACCAGTTTTCCTGGACTGTATACCAACCAGTACTAACTTACCTTTCGACAAGGAGCTGGCAACTTCTCCACACAAGGAGGAAGATCAATCAACATTTTTATTGTAGGATAATTTCTGTTATTGTATTTTTATCTTATCCGTCAATATTTTTTTACAGTAAATTATCACTTAAGTAAATTAGAATACATTTTAGGTGTAGGTTATTTTGTTATATTTTTTATTAATATCTTACTTTTTTGATAGGATAATTTTTGGTATTGTCTTTTTAATCTTATGAGTCAATATTTTTTTTACAGTTTATTATCACTTAAGTAAATTAGAGTACATTTATGTAGAAATTGTACGATGATCAGTAGCGCCCGCTGGTCAAAGTGCAGTATCTACATATTGTTTCCTAATGTATTATTTTCTAATCTTATCAGTCAATATTTTTTTTACAGTTGAACATCACTGAAGTGAATTAGAATGCATTTTAGGTGTAGGTTATTTTGTTATATTTTTGATTGATATCTTACTTCTTAGATAGGATAATTTTTGTTATTGCTTTTTAATCTTATCAGTCAATATTTTTTTTCAATTTATTATCGCTTAAGTAAATTAGAATACATTTTAGGTGTAGGTTATTTTGTTATATTTTTTAATTAATATCATACTTTTTTGGATAGGATAATTTCTTATTATTTCTTATTTATTGCAGTTGTTAATGACTTATGTAATTTGTTTGTTTTTATGTGACATTTTGTCTCTGGGGTTTAACGCCAGTTCACCTTACCAGTTTTCCTGGACTGTATACCAACCAGTACTAACTTACCTTTCGACAAGGTGCAGGCAACTTCTCCTCAGATGGAGTAAAATAGACTTTTTGTCAAAAATAACTTATGTAATGAATAGTACATTTTAGATGTAGGTTATTTTGTATTTTTTTGAATAATCGTTTAACTTAATTTTGTTAATTTTTTGATAATTTTAGTTTCCTGATTTTTTAATTTGTTTTATTTTTTTTTAGGATCATCGTTTCCCTGATTGATAATGCAGTGCAATGGGCTATCATCAAATTGAAACCATTCTTTTTTAGTAGAATGTATTTAAGGTGAGTGTCATAATCATATTTTACAAAAGTACATTGTTAATCAATACATTTTAGGTGTAGGCTATTTTGTTATATTTAATATCTTACTTTTTTGATAGGATAATTTTTGTTACTGTCTCTTAATTTTATCAGTCAATATTTTTTTACAGTTTATTATTTCTCCATTAAGTAAATTAGAATACATTATAGGTAGAAATTGTACGATGATCAGTAGCGCCCGCTGGTCAATGTGCAGTATCTACATATTGTTTCTTAATGTATTATTTTTTGATTTATCAGTCAATATTTTTTTACAGTTTAATTATCACTTAAGTAAATTAGAATACATTTTAGGTGTAGGTTATTTTGTTATATTTTTTATTTACATCTTACTTTTTTGATAGGATAATTTTTGTGATTATTTTTTAATCTTATCAGCCTATAGTTTTTTACAGTTAATTATCACTTAGGTAATTAAGAATACATTTTATGTAGAAATTGTACGATGATCAGTAGCGCCCGCTGGTCAATGTGCAGTATCTACATATTGTTTCTTAATGTATTATTTTTTAATCCTATAAGTCAATATTTTTTTACAGTTTAATTTTCACTTAAGTAAATTAGAATACATTTTAGGTATAGGTTATTTTGTTATATTTTTTATTAATATCTTACTTTTTTGATAGGATAATTTTTGTTATTGTCTTTTAATATAATCAGTAAATATTTTTTTCCAGTTTATTATCACTTAAATAAATAAGAATACATTTTATGTAGAAATTGTACGATGATCAGTAGCGCCCGCTGGTCAATGTGCAGTATCTACATATTGTTTCTTAATGTGTTATTTTTTAATCCTATAAGTCAATATTTTTTTACAGTTTAATTATCAATTAAGTAAATTAGAATACAATATTTTTACAGTTTATTATCACTAAAGTAAATTAGAATACATTTTAGGTGTAGGTTATTTTGTTATATTTTTTAATTAATATCTTACTTTTTTTGGATAGGAGAATTTCTTATTATTTCTTATTTATTTCAGTTGTTGATGACTTATGTAATTTGTTTGTTTTTTTGTTTTTATGTGACATATTGTCACTGGGGTCTAACGCCAGTTCACCTTACCAGTTTTCCTGGACTGTATACCAACCAGTACTAACTTACCTTTCGACAAGGAGCTGGCAACTTCTCCACACAAGGAGGAAGATCAATCAACATTTTTATTGTAGGATAATTTCTGTTATTGTATTTTTATCTTATCCGTCAATATTTTTTTACAGTAAATTATCACTTAAGTAAATTAGAATACATTTTAGGTGTAGGTTATTTTGTTATATTTTTTATTAATATCTTACTTTTTTGATAGGATAATTTTTGGTATTGTCTTTTTAATCTTATGAGTCAATATTTTTTTTTACAGTTTATTATCACTTAAGTAAATTAGAGTACATTTATGTAGAAATTGTACGATGATCAGTAGCGCCCGCTGGTCAAAGTGCAGTATCTACATATTGTTTCCTAATGTATTATTTTTTAATCTTATCAGTCAATATTTTTTTTACAGTTGAACATCACTGAAGTGAATTAGAATGCATTTTAGGTGTAGGTTATTTTGTTATATTTTTGATTGATATCTTACTTCTTAGATAGGATAATTTTTGTTATTGCTTTTTAATCTTATCAGTCAATATTTTTTTTCAATTTATTATCGCTTAAGTAAATTAGAATACATTTTAGGTGTAGGTTATTTTGTTATATTTTTTAATTAATATCATACTTTTTTGGATAGGATAATTTCTTATTATTTCTTATTTATTGCAGTTGTTAATGACTTATGTAATTTGTTTGTTTTTATGTGACATTTTGTCTCTGGGGTTTAACGCCAGTTCACCTTACCAGTTTTCCTGGACTGTATACCAACCAGTACTAACTTACCTTTCGACAAGGTGCAGGCAACTTCTCCTCAGATGGAGTAAAATAGACTTTTTGTCAAAAATAACTTATGTAATGAATAGTACATTTTAGATGTAGGTTATTTTGTATTTTTTTGAATAATTGTTTAACTTAATTTTGTTAATTTTTTGATAATTTTAGTTTCCTGATTTTTTAATTTGTTTTATTTTTTTTTAGGATCATCGTTTCCCTGATTGATAATGCAGTGCAATGGGCTATCATCAAATTGAAACCATTCTTTTTTAGTAGAATGTATTTAAGGTGAGTGTCATAATCATATTTTACAAAAGTACATTGTTAATCAATACATTTTAGGTGTAGGCTATTTTGTTATATTTAATATCTTACTTTTTTGATAGGATAATTTTTGTTACTGTCTCTTAATTTTATCAGTCAATATTTTTTTACAGTTTATTATTTCTCCATTAAGTAAATTAGAATACATTATAGGTAGAAATTGTACGATGATCAGTAGCGCCCGCTGGTCAATGTGCAGTATCTACATATTGTTTCTTAATGTATTATTTTTTAATTTATCAGTCAATATTTTTTTACAGTTTAATTATCACTTAAGTAAATTAGAATACATTTTAGGTGTAGGTTATTTTGTTATATTTTTTATTTACATCTTACTTTTTTGATAGGATAATTTTTGTGATTATTTTTTAATCTTATCAGCCTATAGTTTTTTACAGTTAATTATCACTTAGGTAATTAAGAATACATTTTATGTAGAAATTGTACGATGATCAGTAGCGCCCGCTGGTCAATGTGCAGTATCTACATATTGTTTCTTAATGTATTATTTTTTAATCCTATAAGTCAATATTTTTTTACAGTTTAATTTTCACTTAAGTAAATTAGAATACATTTTAGGTGTAGGTTATTTTGTTATATTTTTTATTAATATCTTACTTTTTTGATAGGATAATTTTTGTTATTGTCTTTTAATATAATCAGTAAATATTTTTTTCCAGTTTATTATCACTTAAATAAATAAGAATACATTTTATGTAGAAATTGTACGATGATCAGTAGCGCCCGCTGGTCAATGTGCAGTATCTACATATTGTTTCTTAATGTGTTATTTTTTAATCCTATAAGTCAATATTTTTTTACAGTTTAATTATCAATTAAGTAAATTAGAATACAATATTTTTACAGTTTATTATCACTAAAGTAAATTAGAATACATTTTAGGTGTAGGTTATTTTGTTATATTTTTTAATTAATATCTTACTTTTTTTGGATAGGAGAATTTCTTATTATTTCTTATTTATTTCAGTTGTTGATGACTTATGTAATTTGTTTGTTTTTTTGTTTTTATGTGACATATTGTCACTGGGGTTTAACGCCAGTTCACCTTACCAGTTTTCCTGGACTGTATACCAACCAGTACTAACTTACCTTTCGACAAGGAGCTGGCAACTTCTCCACACAAGGAGGAAGATCAATCAACATTTTTATTGTAGGATAATTTCTGTTATTGTATTTTTATCTTATCCGTCAATATTTTTTTACAGTAAATTATCACTTAAGTAAATTAGAATACATTTTAGGTGTAGGTTATTTTGTTATATTTTTTATTAATATCTTACTTTTTTGATAGGATAATTTTTGGTATTGTCTTTTTAATCTTATGAGTCAATATTTTTTTTACAGTTTATTATCACTTAAGTAAATTAGAGTACATTTATGTAGAAATTGTACGATGATCAGTAGCGCCCGCTGGTCAAAGTGCAGTATCTACATATTGTTTCCTAATGTATTATTTTCTAATCTTATCAGTCAATATTTTTTTTACAGTTGAACATCACTGAAGTGAATTAGAATGCATTTTAGGTGTAGGTTATTTTGTTATATTTTTGATTGATATCTTACTTCTTAGATAGGATAATTTTTGTTATTGCTTTTTAATCTTATCAGTCAATATTTTTTTTCAATTTATTATCGCTTAAGTAAATTAGAATACATTTTAGGTGTAGGTTATTTTGTTATATTTTTTAATTAATATCATACTTTTTTGGATAGGATAATTTCTTATTATTTCTTATTTATTGCAGTTGTTAATGACTTATGTAATTTGTTTGTTTTTATGTGACATTTTGTCTCTGGGGTTTAACGCCAGTTCACCTTACCAGTTTTCCTGGACTGTATACCAACCAGTACTAACTTACCTTTCGACAAGGTGCAGGCAACTTCTCCTCAGATGGAGTAAAATAGACTTTTTGTCAAAAATAACTTATGTAATGAATAGTACATTTTAGATGTAGGTTATTTTGTATTTTTTTGAATAATTGTTTAACTTAATTTTGTTAATTTTTTGATAATTTTAGTTTCCTGATTTTTTAATTTGTTTTATTTTTTTTTAGGATCATCGTTTCCCTGATTGATAATGCAGTGCAATGGGCTATCATCAAATTGAAACCATTCTTTTTTAGTAGAATGTATTTAAGGTGAGTGTCATAATCATATTTTACAAAAGTACATTGTTAATCAATACATTTTAGGTGTAGGCTATTTTGTTATATTTAATATCTTACTTTTTTGATAGGATAATTTTTGTTACTGTCTCTTAATTTTATCAGTCAATATTTTTTTACAGTTTATTATTTCTCCATTAAGTAAATTAGAATACATTATAGGTAGAAATTGTACGATGATCAGTAGCGCCCGCTGGTCAATGTGCAGTATCTACATATTGTTTCTTAATGTATTATTTTTTAATTTATCAGTCAATATTTTTTTACAGTTTAATTATCACTTAAGTAAATTAGAATACATTTTAGGTGTAGGTTATTTTGTTATATTTTTTATTTACATCTTATTTTTTTGATAGGATAATTTTTGTGATTATTTTTTAATCTTATCAGCCTATAGTTTTTTTACAGTTAATTATCACTTAGGTAATTAAGAATACATTTTATGTAGAAATTGTACGATGATCAGTAGCGCCCGCTGGTCAATGTGCAGTATCTACATATTGTTTCTTAATGTATTATTTTTTAATCCTATAAGTCAATATTTTTTTACAGTTTAATTTTCACTTAAGTAAATTAGAATACATTTTAGGTGTAGGTTATTTTGTTATATTTTTTATTAATATCTTACTTTTTTGATAGGATAATTTTTGTTATTGTCTTTTAATATAATCAGTAAATATTTTTTTCCAGTTTATTATCACTTAAATAAATAAGAATACATTTTATGTAGAAATTGTACGATGATCAGTAGCGCCCGCTGGTCAATGTGCAGTATCTACATATTGTTTCTTAATGTGTTATTTTTTAATCCTATAAGTCAATATTTTTTTACAGTTTAATTATCAATTAAGTAAATTAGAATACAATATTTTTACAGTTTATTATCACTAAAGTAAATTAGAATACATTTTAGGTGTAGGTTATTTTGTTATATTTTTTAATTAATATCTTACTTTTTTTGGATAGGAGAATTTCTTATTATTTCTTATTTATTTCAGTTGTTAATGACTTATGTAATTTGTTTGTTTTTTTGTTTTTATGTGACATATTGTCACTGGGGTCTAACGCCAGTTCACCTTACCAGTTTTCCTGGACTGTATACCAACCAGTACTAACTTACCTTTCGACAAGGAGCTGGCAACTTCTCCACACAAGGAGGAAGATCAATCAACATTTTTATTGTAGGATAATTTCTGTTATTGTATTTTTATCTTATCCGTCAATATTTTTTTACAGTAAATTATCACTTAAGTAAATTAGAATACATTTTAGGTGTAGGTTATTTTGTTATATTTTTTATTAATATCTTACTTTTTTGATAGGATAATTTTTGGTATTGTCTTTTTAATCTTATGAGTCAATATTTTTTTTTACAGTTTATTATCACTTAAGTAAATTAGAGTACATTTATGTAGAAATTGTACGATGATCAGTAGCGCCCGCTGGTCAAAGTGCAGTATCTACATATTGTTTCCTAATGTATTATTTTCTAATCTTATCAGTCAATATTTTTTTTACAGTTGAACATCACTGAAGTGAATTAGAATGCATTTTAGGTGTAGGTTATTTTGTTATATTTTTGATTGATATCTTACTTCTTAGATAGGATAATTTTTGTTATTGCTTTTTAATCTTATCAGTCAATATTTTTTTTCAATTTATTATCGCTTAAGTAAATTAGAATACATTTTAGGTGTAGGTTATTTTGTTATATTTTTTAATTAATATCATACTTTTTTGGATAGGATAATTTCTTATTATTTCTTATTTATTGCAGTTGTTAATGACTTATGTAATTTGTTTGTTTTTATGTGACATTTTGTCTCTGGGGTTTAACGCCAGTTCACCTTACCAGTTTTCCTGGACTGTATACCAACCAGTACTAACTTACCTTTCGACAAGGTGCAGGCAACTTCTCCTCAGATGGAGTAAAATAGACTTTTTGTCAAAAATAACTTATGTAATGAATAGTACATTTTAGATGTAGGTTATTTTGTATTTTTTTGAATAATTGTTTAACTTAATTTTGTTAATTTTTTGATAATTTTAGTTTCCTGATTTTTTAATTTGTTTTATTTTTTTTTAGGATCATCGTTTCCCTGATTGATAATGCAGTGCAATGGGCTATCATCAAATTGAAACCATTCTTTTTTAGTAGAATGTATTTAAGGTGAGTGTCATAATCATATTTTACAAAAGTACATTGTTACAACAGATGACATACTAGATATGTGTACAAGAATTTTTGTAATGACTTATACAAAAATCAAATCAGAGAAAGTCTCAGAAAATATATGCACTTGTGATGTTTGTGTTGCATTCTTAGCTTGATTTAAACGGACAGAAGTTTATTGATTGCTACTGAATTTATTTTGCCGTACTTTGTATGAACCTCATAGAAAAACCCATTGATTCCTACACTTAGTCCATACAAACTTCTTTTAACAAGTCCTTTGTTTAGTGAGACACTGTTAAAGTTTTCCTGAATGTCTTAACATACAGGTGTCACTGATTGGTAGGTGGCACTTATGTCTTTCTCTTGTTGTTTTGAACAATTTAACATTTCTGAAAAGTCGTTTCGTCTTACTGCAATTTGAATGTAGCCTCCCTTTAAGATTCTCGATTGGATTGTTTCCCTTTAATTCACCATATCTATTAAACTGGTTCCCATTGATTCTCTGTACATTGGTTCACTGCAACATGAATTGGGAACCAGTTTAATGCTCAATTTTATGTATATCAGTTATCAGCCATTCAGTGTGGCTTGTGAAGTTATCCTTGTCTAACTTAATTTGATGTTCAGCGTTCAACGACACTGGGTTCAAGAGCCTGACAAAGTAAATTGTTGCCATATATACTTGGCCATAAGGACTAAAAGTTGTAGAAGTTTTGTCTCTGGTTACCCAACTGACCTAATATTTTACCTGCTGACTCATTAAGTTTTTACTGCATCCGAATTGCAATGCAATATTGTAATTTTCACTACTCATTAATATTACTGGCAAATATTCCCATACAGTGTTTCTGATATATGTAAGAAATAAAATAAAACAAAAAAATCCCTACCTACCGGCCCTAATTTCTTTGGGCATGTAACCAGAAACATACCTTTTATTTTTTAGGCCTTTTAATCATAATTAAAACATTTTGATTGTCACGATAGTACCTTTTATTTTCTTAGGCCTTTTAATCATAATTTAAACATTTTGATTGTCACGATAGTTACATGATCTTTCAAAAAATAGCTTATGAGAGGAGTTGACTTATTGTCTAGTATTTACTGCCGGTTTCAATGTTTTTTTTCATAGTATCAATGTTTTGTAATGTAAGGTTGTAGAAATGTTTTACATGTAGCTGGTAAGCTAAGGGGGTCTGAGGGTTCCTCCAATAGCAGGCAAAGGGCCAATGTACCCAGTGGGCAGCGTTCCTGCTCACTTCTGAAATTTGGTGTATGCTTACCCCTTAGGTCTGAAATCTGGGCTTTACAAGAGAAGTATTTTGGGGCTATGAATTTTAAAAAAAAGAATGAACATATAATACCAGGCCTTTTTCCTTGCATTCCACGGGTCCGACCATCGGCCGTATTCCCTAAGGCAAAAATAGGTTATTTTTCCCAATCCCACTAAAAAAATTTCACATCTCATTTTTTTTTTAAATTTATTTCCCAAAATGACTAGAAAAAGGCCTGCATGTTTTAACTGATTATATACATATGTATTTCAGGATGTTCAAAAGTTGTGTCACATCAAGCAGCATCTACATTTACAGAAGATAAATATTTGTTTGAGCTGAATAAATCTATATAACAGTATTTGACTTTAGTGTGTTGAAGTGTGAACAAACATTCAAGTTGTTGAAATAAATTCTTCTTATTGAGAACCAATTCCATCATCAACAGAATGATGAGGTTAGATACATTTATAGTGTGTTATTTGTGCAATTATTCATTCATAATTGATTTATTGAATTTTGTGTTCATTTCAAAGTTGTTTTTTTGTGAAGTTTCAAGTAAAAGTCAATGATCATATTGTGAACCACTGATTTTCATGACTTGTTTAACTGTCTTAGAATTACATAAATATGATAAATATGACCATTATTTTGCTTTTTCAACGAAACTATTTCTGCATGTTCCAATGTGAGCTATTATGATCCCCAATGGTTTATTTATAGTATTCTTAAAATTCAATATGTTAAAATTTATTTCAATCAAAATACTATAATGTCTTGTCCTATATTTGCTGATCTTGGATATAAAATTTGGTAATTCAGAGAAAAATTGTTTTTTATTTACCATACAGCTTACTTTGCTCATCACAAAACTACTGTCTACTTTATTAGCTTGATTACATTCTTCTGTAAGTCTTGCTAGGTTATTTTTATATAAGTTAAATGGTTGAGTTGTTGTAAATGCATCAATTATCTTATCATTTTCAATTTTTATGAAATCACGGAATTAATTGAAATAAGTTTATGCATTTGTTTATTACATATAATTATTTAATAAAGTTTATAGATTTTTGTATGTGTTTGTATTTTATATATTTGTTATAAATTGAACTAATTCAAGTCCAATGCCTAATAACAATGAAAAGCATAAATTTGTATTCTGACCAGCTGACTAATTACTTGGTTCACCTTATGTTTTTATTGGCATTATTTAGGCAAGATGCATATTGCATACATGTTAAAGATTTTTTATCACAATTTATTGCTATTACAGTAACAAGGTAATCTATTATCTGTGAGGCAGCACACAAACATTGTTTATGTGGTCCTAGATACTGAGATGAATTCATTAGGGAATCATTTTGGATATGCTTAGATGAATTATTGCGAAAACAATGTGATACACGGACGTGGCCAAAACACTATTAACATGCATGATGAATGGGAAACACTTCTCACAAATTTGATCATACATTGATCTATATTGATATTGGATGGTAATTTCCGCCGCTAGATTGAAAAGATCAGGCCCCAAGGTTATAAAACTTGATAATAATGTCCAAACTCAAATCTCAATTTAGTAAGTGAAGCATTTTGGTATGAAAGATATTGCAGTATAATGATCTCATGCATTTTCAGATCATTTTAGTTGGCAGAATAACAAAGGATTGAATCTTTGTTTAGTTATAATTAAGCCAGAAACATCGCAGGACAAAATTTGAGACTGATCTCAGGGTTTTTTATAATTTTGGATCATGGTCTCAGTTGCACAATGTTCAGCTACAGTAGCAATTTTTCATTGACTCACTGTTTGACAAGTTACAAAGACCAAACATCATGATATGATTTGATTTTACTCAAATTTCTTATCCATACTTCATACATTGACGTTATTAGACACAAGGGGTGTAATCGATTCCGCCAATATTGATATATCAATGATCTTTGTAATCCGATTCAATATCGATTCCAATTTCAAACTATCAAGTATCGAATCACATTTCATACGAATGAAAACGGAAATCAAACCAGAATTATCTCCCTGATGCCTCGTTTCTCTAATGGATGCTACTAAATCTAAGACTTAAACTTGAATCTGTTAGTCTGTGAGAACACTGAAAAGTTTTCACCTCTTCTGTTTGAATTAGCAGTTCTTTGTTTACTGTTTGACTGTTCATCATGCTATAGACTGCAAGTCATTTAAGTCAAAGACTGAAAGTGAAGTATCAGCCCAGCTGTAATGTGTATAAGTGTATATTCCTATATTCTATAATGCCATTGGTACACTGTTAAGTTTATGAGATAAATTGCAACGTTCCACTGACATTTAAACAGTTGTTTCAAGTTTGAGTTAACAGTACTGTTTTGTTATCTGAAAGTGATGCCAATAGTTGTTAAGCTGTTTAAAATTTATAGAGAAGTTTCTAGTCATTAACTCGTTTACAGTTCTACTAATAATATGAAACAAGTAATTCAGTTTCGACTTTTTATTTATCCTTTATCTTTGATCATTTTTACACTATGCATATGATCAAATATTACTGTATTTGGTAAATACCCTCTTATAACTAAAAAAAGACCTGTAAGCTGAAATTCTGATGGTAAATGTTAGAGTTTTTGCCATATATGCCTGCTAATCGATATATCGATGTATCATCGATAATTCTATACTGATTTATCGATACAAAAATCCTTATCAATGACACCTCTATCATACATAACCAATGTAGTCCGCGGCCAAGGTCCAGTGGTTAGTGCTCTGACCTTGTAACTTGGAGACTTGGGCTCGAATCCCGGTTGCGGCAGGTCATGCCCTTCTAAGAAAATTTGACAAAATTGTTAATTTTCCTCCATATGTGGAGAGGTTGCCGGCTCCTTGTGGAAGGGTAAGTTAGTACTGGTTAGTATACAGTCCATGAAAACTGGTTAGGTGAACCTGTTGTTGTATATAACTGAAAAATTGTTGAAAAACGGCGTTAAACCCCATGACAATAAGTCACATGAAACAAAACATAACCAATGTCATCACAAATAAAACTTATGTGTAAAATTCCATAATTAACACAAAGGATTGATTAATGTTCATGAAATTGGACCCTATGTGTCCTGTAAAGTTGATGTTATTCCTTAGTACAGGTGATATACAGCCTAATCTGTGAACAAAGGTCACCCTTCAGGAAAGACAAAATGTGGCCTTTATTTGGAGGTCAGTTTGTTCTAAATAATCAGTGATGGTTTTTCAAAGAATAGCCTTTATTCACAAGATGGTCTTTATTCGTAGGTGGCTGCAAATACAAGTTTGACTGCATTTGTCTTGCCTTATGTATAAGCATCACATGCTGTTTTGGCATACAATAAAATTGAAATATAGCAATTAAAACAATTAATAAAATATAACAATTAAAATAACTTATATTTACATTAAAGAACATATTAAAAATGTTTATTACGCATTTTTATGTCATTTATTACAGGTTAGTTTTAAATTACTATGTGCTCAAATCTCAACTTCTCTCTTGTTTGTGATGCTATGTAAACTAGTACAATTACAGAACAGAAAAATGATTAATATCTTCATTTTTATTATTGAGAATTTGATACATTATCAAAAAGTGATATCTAAGTGACCAATCTTAAATTTTATAACTTTGAATGTCAAGGTCATTTGTCTTCCACCTCTGATTATCACATCATGTGGGAAGTTATCAGTCACTTACAGAATGAGAGAAATCCAGAAACATGGCTTTCAGAGATTCTAAGCCAACAGTAGTATTACAATATTACATACATGTACTTATAAACATGAAGAAATAGAAGAGCAAAACATTTCCAGTTACTTTTTAAGTTTATTTGAAATAGATTAGTTGATTGTCCATCTGAACTGATTTATACTGAAGGCCTGAAACACTTGCTGTGAAAGTCATGTTCTGTATTTCACAGTAGTGACAGTTGACAATGTATAAAATGATACCAAGATCAGGCTTTGAGGTTGTAAAACTTGAGGTCAGCCTTCAAGCCCAAATCTCATATTTTGTCTTTTAGTGTTTCTAAGTCAATTATGATCAGACAATAATGATACATTATTCTGACAGTATAATTGACCTGATTATGTATTTAAACATTAAACATCTCTATCCTTTTAACCATAATACTTTAAGAATGGAATTAAAATTTGAGCTGAGACTGTTCTCAAGTTTTATAACCTTGGAGCCTGGTCTCTGTGTTTGTGGAATGTTACTGTAGGTGCTTCATACGTTCTAATATGTAGAAAATGTTGATTAAAATGGATTTTTGGTCATTTATACATAAATTCCTTACACTCTAGGAGACCCAGGGCATGATAATTACTATGATTATATATATATATATGCATATAGTTGTGTAGATATCAACATTAGCTATGCAAGGAGTACTGGTTCTATGATTGGAACTAGGGTAAATTTCTTTCCCTTATAGCAGTGGTTCCAGGATTCCAATAAGGTTTTTTCAAAATTTGCGCGGTTATAGCCTTGAAGCAAGTCTACAAGGAAAGGTTGTAGTTTAGTATTAATGAAATAGCTGCTCACCTACATTTATGTTTTATTGTTCTTTCATTTGATCAAAAAAATTGAATTAGGGAGGCATTGTGTCCTAGAGGTGGAGCGACCAACCTCTGATCCATAGGTCCTGAGTTCAAATCCCAGCTTTGACGGGTTTTGTTCATGAATGTCACAATACCATTTTTCAGACACAGTACTGGTTTAGTGTCCTGGAAGCAGACTCAAGCGGGATATATATAAGCATAACAATCGAGCTAAAATAAATTAGTATAAACTAAGAGATTTTATTTTTTTTGTGCATCATATAGATAAGTTAAGTATATATTTAGATTTTCCTATCCACTTTTTATTGACATAGTTTTACCACCAATTTTCATATCACTGTAATTGCATATAGTTTTCAATATTTTTGCTTCTATTTGAGTAATTGATCTGACACCAGGCTGTGATAACATCGTGTAAAAATTTGCTTTTAATTCCTAATTTTGGTACATCTTTTTCATGTAAATTACTTTTTAATAAAATCTCTGTTCCTAATGGTTTTACTTCAATCAGGCCTGAACAAAAAAAAGTTTGTTTCTGGTTACATGCCCAAAATAGTATGGGTCAGTAGGTTGGGATTTTTTATTTTATGTTTTTCTTTTAAATATATTGGCAACACCGCATGGGAATATGTGTGCTGTAATATTAATGAGTTGGGAAAATTACAATATGGCAATAAGATTTGGATGCCGTAAAAACTTATTGGTTAGCAGGTAAAATATTGGGTTGGATGGGTCACCGGAAACAAACCTTTTTCTTTTTTTAGGGCTCATGAATGTAATTTCCAATCTCCATGTTTTCTGTACTAATATTTTTTTACCCATGATGCTTTCAGGGAGTTTATATATACTATACATCAATATCTATCACTTTCAATTCACCATGCTAATAACTTCTTGTTATAGTTCACTTTTTTATCTTATCCTGTTTATATCCCCATATGGTGTGTTTTGAACCAAAAATTACCTTGTGAAATATGCAAAACAAAGCCTGCGACATAAATAGTATTCTACTTGATCTTAGATATTCATTATGTAGCGCGTGCATTTCAACAAAATCGTCTGAAAGTAAATAAAGTCACATGTCGCCGGATACATGAACTGTAGGTGAACTTCGTGAATGCCTAAATTTCTATTGTTTTGCACTAAAGTCGTGTATATAGGATAAAAAGCACGTCACTCGCGACTAGGGCACATTCCTTTTAAATATGCACAAACGTATCGTGCATTGTTTCCCATTGATTAACGTCTATAAATTAGGATGTTTGCGTGAAAGACATGTTCAACAGATAATGTGCATAGGACGCTTGTTGTGTACAATTATTCCCATCACATCAGCTCACTAATTAGAGTATGTTCTGAAGCTATTGTACATGAAGAAAGTAAACATAATCCGCGACTTTATACAGTTGATTTTAGTCGCAGATTTTGATCATTTTGGCGGTTTTTTAACTAAATATCACAATGATGATTGAATACACAGAGTATCTGTGATATTTACTAGCCGTGTATAAGGTTAATTTCATCATTTTGAGCTGTATAAAATAAGATCTTGTACATAAAATAAGTACAGGTGAGCCGCAACTACATGTATATTGTTCATTTCAATCTGATCTATCTATAATTCAATGTGTTTTCAACCCGATAATTACAGATAAATATGTAAACAAATCTCGTGACCTGCATACCATTGAAATTGATCTTAGGTATTTATAATGCAGTGTGTTTTGTCAACAAAATTATCTCAAAAAATAGATTGTTACATGTCGCGCGACATGTATACTGATGTTGAACAAATTTAATTCCAAAATTTGGATTGTTTTTCAATGAAGTCTTGTATATAACATCAATACACAGCACGCGCGGCTTATACACATTCGTATGAAATAAACACCATCATATCACGCATGGTAACGCATTCATCATTGTGTCAGATCTATGAATATAGATAAGAAAAGGATTCCTTTGAAAATAATACATGCAAGACATCCCACCTTCATCACAATACTACAAAATGTGTATCACGTTTTATGTCATGAATAAATACTAATGTAAACATATGTACTTCTACTTTAGTTAAATGTAGAGAGTTGTATGTAGAACATTCACAATGCAAAACATCATATAGTAGTTTAGGTTATTAACTTAATCTAATCCCCGCATAATGAAAGAACATGTTTCGATGTATACTTCTTAGCAGTGTTAATGTGTTGTGTCTTTGGGGTCTTGCTCGATTGCACCCAGTTGATATTCTACACCTCCCTGTAAAAATGGTAATTAATGAAAACTTGTGACTGAATGTGGTTGATTTATCTATGATTTTATTTTAATATGATAAAATAGTGGTTTGTTTGTGCCATTCTTTAATGTTATCAAGTAATACCAACTGGACGGAACTTGTTTAAAGTTCTAAAAATAGACTCTACAAATAACGCAAAAAGACTGCAATCATGTTGCTTGTTGCCAAGTGTATTCGTAAAGGAAGGAAATACAAAGATCTACCGGTATACAGTATATTTATTTTTAAATGAAATTATTTGTAAGTTTATTTTAATTATTCTGAAGACATTCAAAATTTCACCTGGCCATTAGAACACTTGAAATAATTTGGTCAAATTTCGTTTGCATTCTACCATTGGTACTGTATATTGTATCACGTTTTATACTATATGTAGATCTATATGTTCACAAATGTTCCTTACAGTCTGGTTCATATCTGATTTTTATATTTATCTTGTTTATACCTTACATCACATATATAACATGTGCTAAGCGTAAATATTCTGTAAACTGTGATGATTGTCGTATTGAGTTTGTTTACCCTGGGATAATGAGCGAGCACATTGTATTCAATATAACTTTTATGAGGATGGAGTATTTTTATGAAAACAAAATTTAACTCATCATGATAAGGGTAGGATATTTTGATTAATGTGTGTATGTCAGTCATTCTATTTTTTATGTGCATCTGATTTGTTGACAAACTTGCGAAAAAAAAATAGTGAAGAACTGTCGTAAAAAAAATTTATTTCAATTCCAAGTTTATTGAACAAACTTATTTGGCTATTTTCCCAACTTGAGTCAGAAGAAATAACGTTTTACTGAAATTAAGAAGATTAGTGACGGTCAAAAATATCATTTCCGTGGCAAAAACTAAATGGAAAAAGTATTCAGAATTAACAACGTTTTGTGAAAAAAGTCGGTAAGTTGTTCAACTTAACCGTCTTAATTATTCAAGCGACCCCAAAATGTTGAAAAATAATGAGTCTACGGTAGGGGAGATATCAGTCATACATATATATTATTTTAATCTTCCGATTTTGACGATTTGTTTATTTGATTAAAATATGATTAAAATTTGATTAAGATCACGTACGGGTCCAGATGTTGGTGGAAGTTTGCAGCGTTTTTCTAGCCTTTTTATGTAATACAGGGTTCTCTGGAACCAGGAAATCGGGAAAAGCCGGGAATTTGATAAAGTCCGCTCCCAGCCATGAAAATAGTTTATATTTAGCGAAAACTGGTCAAAATTGGGGAAAACGGAAAAGTACGAAAATGTCTGAGTACGAATTAAGTAATAAAACTCATGATGAATAATTATTACGGGACGCCGCTTTGCAAGCGTTTAGTGATCGTAATTAACATGTCGTCTACATCATGTCAAGTATTGTAGCTGCCCGGATTCTAGGCATCAGCCAAGATTATCAGCCATGGCAATATTTTTGCTATCAACTTGCTGTAAAATAATTGTTGGCTAAAGTAACAATTGTTATAGTGTTGGGAACTCGGGAAAGTAATAATTGTTGTGTTTAATCCTGTATGGTCGAGTAACAGGTTTTCGTGCTATTCTATGTATGCCTCGTCCCTGTTTGCGCATGCACATTTTTCCAGAAAATTTGTCAACAGATCGTCTGACAGTTTTGTTAGCTTGCCGATTTTTTGCCAGCAATGCACCACGGACAGGTTATTATAAACAGATTTTGTTATTTTTGTGACAGCGTAAAGTCAGGCAGTACCGGATTGCTAACGAAACTCACTGCATACGCCGTCGATAGAGCGCGCGAATTATTGTAATATATACCGATTAAAAGCAAATTTTGTGACCTTTCCAATGGAGTAAATTAAATTTTTCTACTCCTTCATCTTCATGGTTTAAATGCCGAATTTCGTAAGTTACTCATTACGGCAGTAGCGAATTGATTCAGGCAGTATCGGATTACACACTGTGACACGGTGTGTCAGAGGTCAAACTTCAAACGGGGGGCATCTCAAAGCTGGTTAAGTTACCATTAAGTCTTAGATAAGCTACTAACGCAATGTTAATATCATTGTACGCCATTCTTTGGAAAGCAATGTATCATCACTTTCCTATGTAATCGTTTCTCTGTGCATGGGCCCGAGAACAGCAAATACATGTTATACGCATATCAATATAGTTCAATGAAGCTCAAGTAAAGCAGACTAAAATATTCTAGGTTGTATAAGAAAAGAAATTGAAACAAAAATCTGCAAAACTTTAATCAGAATAATCAATATTTCGAAAAAATATCATTGTTTTGACGTTTCATATTGCTTGTGTTGCCACTCATGTGAACCTGTTTTTTCAGGAGTGGTATTCTCTAAAACATCTCAAAGATTATAGATATTCCTAATTTAATCGATCTATCTATCCTTTTGGCTCACTGCCTTTTCATGTGTAATGGACATGAGTGGACCAATTTAGGAAATTTTTATCTCAAGGATGTTTCGTGAATACCACCCATGATCTTCAGAACTGCTGGTCTAGTCAGCTGCTTGGGATGCAGATAAATTTGATAGTGTGATTGTGTATATACAGATTGCAATTTTATTTGACTTTTTATTTGAGTCTATTGCCTGTTCTGTATGGCTTGAACAGTCCAACTTGTGGCTTGCTTCAGGTCCCTGTCACAATTTGCAATGAATATTGTAATCTAATCAGAGCAAGACATACCATCCATCCCATGATTGAAGTATTAACTACATTGCATCGGATTGTCACAAGTCATAATGGTTTGATGATGACGTAATAAATTTATCTCTTACACATTTTTCACGATTTCAGAATATACTGAATGTATTAATTGCAATAGAATAGAAAAGAACAGTTCGATGGTGAGAAAATGAGCATGCGATCATCTCAATGTAATATGGCATTACAACCAATTTTCCGACAGGTTAGGACATGATCTTATGCAATCAGGAATGTAAATCTAAGTTTAACATTTTTATTACATAGAAATGCGTTTACCACTCATCAGCATCAAAACTCGCCCATTTCTAGAGTGATATTTGATTTGACGCAGTCCCCCAAATCGTCAATCCGCTACTACCCGAATCGCTGACCTCGCATTTTTCACTTAAATCGGACAGATTAATGAATGATATGCAAATTAATTGTGTTGGATGATGGAATGGGATATTTATACTCAATATGGTGCCAAATTGAGGATAATTTAAATGTTAAGTTTGATGACATTCGCATTTCAGTTTTAACGACATGTTATTGCGCGCATAAAATACGTAAACATCTGGTGACCTCATTTGGGGCTACACGGTTTTGTAGACTTACCCAGAATCACGACATTTTCAAATATACGTGAATTTGTGTGGAATGGAACCAGGTTGATGACTGAATATTTCTTTTATTAATATATCATTAACAGACTAGCAAGGTTTTAAAAGACCAAGCGCGTAATCCATTAGAGCCCGAAATCCGCTACTGCCTAACTGACTGTAGTTCACACACTTTAAATTGTTCAATGAATTCTTATTCTTAGGCAACGCTTTTAATTGTGTACTGGATATTCAGTAGTCTTAGTAGATACGCGGAGCAACCGCAGGATTCCTTGTCTATGGGACTGTTTCAAACATATCGTCTATTGAAAGCCAGAACCTGGTATATTCATTTTTTTTCAAAAATGAGTTTTTATCACTTATATGTCAATGCCATTCAAATACATATTGTCTCAAAATTTCATAGCTATATCTCAATTAGTTTTAAAGATATTGATAAAAGATCAAATATCTTATCTCATATTACCTAATGTTTCCAATACCAAACTGTTGTATATGCATATAAAATGCTAAAATGTAGCATATTTTCATATAAACAAAAGCTATCATATGAATATAATATGTTCTGGGCTTTCATATAATCAGTTAAAACTGTGAAATTGTAGAGCCAAAACAAAACTGCCTATATTTGGCGAAATTAATGATGTTACACATATATTATTTTACCAATGTGTAGAGGAAGTTGTTTCATCACTATATTCACGAAATCATACACATAAACTCATTATCTCACAGTTGATGTAGTTTTATTGTGTTCCTGAAAAATTTGATTTTTTGGAGATACTAGGGTTTGGCTTTTAATAGACGATATCATGATAAGCACATAATAAGGCCAAAAAAATCATTGAGTGATAGCAGTAAATTTGGGGTAGTTTGAGGCAACCCACGAAAACATAAGCCCGAACTTTTTACGTGTACACCATTGATTTAGTTAACTTAAAATGCTCAAATGAGTATATCGGAGGGAATTCTTTTTTAATAAACAGATGAGATTTTTATAATAATGAATTTCGATGATGATCATTTGCAAAATATCCTGAAATAACTAACACTTAGCATAAAATACGGCAATGTTTTTTTAATACCACGAAAACTTGTTACACCATCATATTATTTATTTTTATTTTATTTTTTATTTCAATGTTTACATTTGGGGGATTGGTTATCAAGAAAATACATATTCATGCCCTACAATGGCCTTGGTTTTCTTTTTTCTGCAGATGTTTTGGATGAGGGTTTATTACTATGTATTTAATGTATTTAAAAAAGTAATTTTCAGTTTGCTAATATAATTTAACCTGTTTAGACTCTAATATGTGTGATATTGATAGAGTGTATTTGGTTACTCTGGACAACATCTGGTTGTCACTCTAGGGTTACACAAATCTACTATACTTATTACTTCTGGGGATAAATTCAGTCAGTAATGTTCATTCTTCATAGACAAACTCTGTTACCTTTGGTGATTTCTGGACAAATTGGCAATTTCTGATACATGTGTTGGGTGCAGAGTGTGTGGTATAGGATTATAGACTTAGTCCTATGTGGACTGCAGTATTGATTTTAGTTGCGAAAGTAGATTGAAATTTTTAACTATATATGGTCTATATGAAAGTTCTGTTTATATAGGAGAATTCTCATGTCCCAGCTTTAAAACTACAACATTAACAGACTGGGGGAATATCAGTGGTGTGATTACTCATTTCCTGTACTATTGTGACTTATTGTCGCAGATTGCACTCTTAAATGGGTATACATAATTTTTTTCTGGACAATTTGTATTTGTTGCCAGGTAAAGCAGTCTTTCAGTAACTGAAGACAGGTCTCAGATTGAAATCTTGCTATTGTCCTGTTTTGAACTTGTAATCATAGGCAGCAAATCATAAGGTTGAATTTTGTTACTGCCTTGTTATTAAAAGTAAATACATAAATAAAATTATGTTTTAACCCCAGACTTTGTATGTTATACAGTTACATAAGTTGAATCTATGCTTACTTAATGATTTTTTTGAGTGTTTTGATCCATTTAGTGATTATGATATTATACTGATCAAACAAGATCACCATGTGGTTTCTATGTATCTAATGATTTTTTTGACAATTTTTCATTGCTTGTGTCAAATCAATAAAAATATCACAACTAGAAAGCCATTAAGCTAATTTTTGTTCAATGATTTAGAATGCCTTGTTATGCTTATATGAAGATAATGTCTATGTAACTCATATCAACATTCCATAAAACTTTGTAATCTTGAGAGGCCATTGGGTCTGACAATTGCTCAATATAAATTGAGTGTTCTTAATGTGCTTTGTTACAAAGTTTCTATGTATGTATCATATATAAATTTAGTGTTCTTAATGTGCTTTGTTACAAAGTTTCTATGTATGTATCATGTATAAATTGAGTGTTCTTAATGTGCTTTGTTACAAAGTTTCACTGTATGTATCAAGTATTCGTTTGAATTTTACTACTATAGATTGAAGAAGGGAAGTATTGCTAAATTACTTGGACAGTTAGAACAAAGTTGTGTTTGGTGAGAATACTTGGGATCATAACAATAGCTATAGAATAAAAAGATTGATGAAGATTTTTGAAGAGGAAAGGACTGGGTATGATTTTCATTCAATGTTGTTATATTATTGTTAATGTCTTACATGGATGTATGGTAATACAGTAAAACCCCTGAAAACCAGACTCCATGATAACTGGAATTCTCTGAAAATTGGACAATTTTTCAAGCCCCATTTTTTCTCTTCTATAAGCAATAGTTCTCGGAAAATCAGAAGCCGCTGCCGTGGTCCAGTGGTTAGTGCGCTGGACTTGTAACCCAGAGATCTGGGTTCAAATCCCAGTCACAGCAGGTCATACCCTTCTACGAAAATTTGACAAAAATGTCGATTTTCCTCCTCATGTGGAGATGTTGCCGGGTCCTTGTGGAAGGGTAAGTTAGTACTGGTTAGTATACAGTCCTGGAAAACTGGTTCGATGAACCGGTCGCTGTATATAACTGAAAAATTGTTGAGAAACGGCGTTAAACAGTGACAATAAGTCACATAAAAACAAACAAACAGAAAACTTTTAGAAGACTTTTAGATAAGTCCATAAGGGGTCTGATATTCAGGATTATATTGTAATTGAACAGATCAGTATACTCTTATCTTTCATAAACTACCCAGAGTTTTCACTAGACATCAAAATTGAGAATCAAAAATAACCTATGGCTGATAATAATTTGAAGAGTCAACAAAATTTTCTTATGAAAATTTTCTTTATAAAGAATGTATTGCAATTTTACTATCACAGGTCTGTAACTGATGTCTGTGTACTCATAAGGTCAACACAATTTTCTTCTAATTCTATTGTAAATTTGATCCTTTGGTACAAATTCTCAAGAATCAAAAGTGTTTTTTCACTAATTTCAGGTGTCAGAATGCTAATTTAAAAATAAAATGAAAGCCCCATCTACTGGTATTTAACTGTTCTATCAGAAATAACTGGATCTGTGGTGTTCTAAAACTCCAAACTTTTGTTTTGTCTTCAATTTTTCTTAGTTAGTTTTGACAAAACAATGATGATACTAATCCTATATTATTCTATCTGCAAAATTGACGTGAATTTTTATTTAAACACAGACCTTTTCAACTAAAATACTTTCAGAATGAAATTGTGCTTATAGGGGACTAGCTTGTTGTGGGGACAGTGTATGATAAATGTGTTTTGTGTAGGCTTCATTGCCATTATGTAACTTCCCCACTTCATACTATCCCCTGTAATATTGAGATTTGAGAAGAGATTCTGTTCTCAAGTTTATGACATTGGGGCTAAGCATTGAATCTGCTGTGAATTACAAATTATAGTATGTTTCAGGGTAAAGTTAATCTGTTGCACCAGTAATGATGTGTTCTAAATTGTTGTAGACTGAATTTTACTGAGATATGAGAGCTTGATTATAATTGCATTTGGCTAGAAAAAAACTAGTCTTTGTTTACAGTTACTTGACCAAAACAAAATAGGATTGTAAGGTCACCGAACATATAGATCTAATCTATTTGTCTAAATATACATTTCATACTTTGGACTATGACTCATCCCCAAATATTTTTGTATTTTGGAATTTGTTGTTATAAACTTAATTGTCAGTGCCAAAAAATGTGGATTGTCATGTGACTGTAAAAATGATGACTTATAATGTGATATGTTTGATAAAATGTTAAGACATTAAACCTTGTTTCAGGTTCCCTAATGAACAGATGAGAAGAAAAGAAAGAAGAACTCCAGAGAACTAGCTTTTAATTTCATTAGTAGTGATTCTAGTACATCTACTGCTCAACTCACAAGCTCTGCTCTTGTTTATCATGACAGGTGACATCAACCTGTGGGTGGAGGTACACTTTATCTAGATGGGCGTCAAGGTCCAGCATCAGAATCTGAATTAGATACACTGGTTGAATTACAGGGTATAACCATGCAACTGTTGGATCAACAAAGCCTGGACACAGATAAACTTCTAGCTTGTCACCTGTCAGGTTAAGAAATGAACCTATGACATCAAAGACTCCATCGAGACAAGGTAAGTCACGAGATATTGGTAATATCCAGTCTGACTGGAAAACAAGATATGGTCAACAAATGTGATGAAATACAAGAGTTGTCTCCTTCTAGAAGACGTACCCAATCTCCACATAGAAGAGGACCATTGAGTAGGAAAATGCTACCTCTAAAAGAAGAGTTCCAGCATTAAGTACCAAAAGTACTTATTACCAAATTGGTCAATGTTGATGGTATAATACTCTTTGTGCAATCTAGATGTTAATGCTGAAACTGATAGGATAGGATCACTATAATCAATTGAGTTGAAAAGATCTCAGGTTATTTATGGATACAACTCTCTAGAATTTGGTTATTCTGATTAATCGTACCACTAAAATTGTTCCAATATTTGGTTATTCTAATCAATCATACCACTAAAATTGTTCCAATATTTGGTTATTCTAATCAATCATACCACTAAAATTGTTCCCATATGTTTTCGTCAAAGTACAGTTGATATTCAGTATGGGAATTTGTCATGCACATTGAACCTTATTTTGGTTATTTACATTGCCTTATTGTTAACAATCTATCTATAGGAATTATCAAACCACTTGGCTGATTTATAAGATGAGAACAGTTCTTGGTGTATGGTTTAATGTTGCTTCATGTAATGATATGTGACATCAGTCCACGTTAAGTTAGCCCAACCACTGCTTTGACTGGTAAAAATCATAGCTGGTAAAATGTTTGACAGAGGGGGGGTATTCTACATTCAACAAGAAGTTTATTTGTCTGTCTGGTATAAGTTGACAATCTTTTGCTTAGATAGACTTTTTTCAATATGTTGTCTTGTGTAAAATATTCATAAATCAGGGTCTTTATTCTATAAGGCTTAATGACTTTTTGCTTCTGTTTGTGGTCCATATATGATATGTTGACGTGTTGAAGTGTGTTCAATTTAAATGAATATTTGACTGTAGAATTCTTATTCTATGTTTGTCATTTTTTTAAGTCTGTATTTTAATCCAATCAATTTTTATTGTGATTTAACTTCATGTATCTATTTCAAACATTTTTACAAAGTGGATACTTTCATTGTGGATTTTAGTTGTTTCTTTATGATTTGTAGCTTAACTATTGGTATAGGGGGTTATGAATTAAGGTCACAGTGAAGTGTCAGGAATGTTAATTGATTATTTAGGTAGAAGAGTTAATTTTTAAACCTAATTTTGTTCTTGTGTGCTGTGTGTTTGTAAAAGACCTGATATATCTGAGAGGAGATTTATAGTATTTTTGTAAATCAAAATCTTACCACAGTGATAAATAAATGTGATCAAAACAGTGTGTTTGAATTTAAATTGCCCAGTGGTTATCTCCCATTTTTGAAATAACTTAAAGTAAAATCTCACTTAGGGACCACCTCAGTATTATGACCACCTTATTATAACAACCACATAATTTCAATAACTCCCCTATAATTTAACTTGATATTGAGACCACCTTATTATTATGCCAAATTTTTCGTGTTGTGAAGGTAGTTTTAATGTCAAGGTTTTACAATATATCATTCTATGTGTTTCAGGACAATGTTGACGCTTTCAGTGGACAGAAGTTGAGTGCTTGTTAGCCACATAGTTACGCCATCGCTGAAGCAGCATTCCAGAAACTTAATGACAACAACAATGGTGCTGATGGAAAAAATAACCAGTCATGATTCATCAGTGGAGAAAGTGGGGCCAGAAAGGTATGCAGAAATCAGGGGTTTTGTCACTCAAATTTTACACACAAATTAAGCATTAATCCAGAACCGTAGTTGTCATTAATAGGAAGATTTCCATTTTAAGATCTATGTACACTTGAATGCTGAAAATCTAGTCATTATTATTCACCTTTCTTCAATAATTTTTTTTGTAATAATTCTACTCGAGTTTGCTTTGTTTGTTATCTAATATATCTTAAAAATTAAATCCTGGTTCAAGCGTCAAATTTAAAATTGGAGGCCGACTCCTATAACAGTATTATTTGTTGTAAATTCTAAGTGTAAACATTGAAGTGTTTATGAAATATTGATGATGCTGAAATGAACTTTAACTGTGTTTAATTGCATCATTTAGTACGTTCAGATGGATGTCATTTTCTGCATGATGTATCTTGATTGAAGACAGTAGATTTACTATTATGTAGAATAGAATTATGTCCCAACTAGTTTGACAAAATATATATTCAGTGCTGTTTATTTCTTGATAGAAATAAATGTTCTTATTTCCAGTTTCAATGTACTATATGACTGATAAGTTTATTTCACTTGCAAAACATGTCTGGGTACATAATGATAAAGTGCTTTAAGAATTGAACCTCTAATTATGAGCAGCTAATTGGTTAATCTTGTACACTAATTCTGGAATAACCAACGAGAAAGCTGCATTCTAAGACTGGTCTCATCTTTTCTAACTTTGGCAGTCTGATGTAGAGTTGGCCAAATTAAACCAGTCTGGAATGTGTTCATTAATTGTTTATTAGATTTATTTTAAATGTTTACATGAAGTTTCACTGTTAAATTAGCTGCTTTTTAAATAGATGGATGGATCTCACACAGAGTCAGTAGAGCTTAATGCATGCACGGCTGTCTCATGTTGTCTTGTGTATGTCCCTGGTCCATACCTAGAAACACAGATGACAAAATAATATAATTTGTCTATAAATTTTATCATCAGAAATCCAATATACAAGTGATACCTGGAAATCAGAATTCAGAGTTTATAAAGGTTTTTGTGATCTCGATTTTAATTTGTCAAAATAACTCTTGAGCAGACATTGAGACTTAAGCTCATCCTGTCAGCTTGGCATTACTTTTGTTACGGCCCTTGGGGTGGTTAACTAGTAATAAATTGTCAATAATTTTATTAATTAAGGAAGCTAGACCTCTAAAATGTTGATAAAAGAAAATGCCTTACTGTTATGAATTATTAGTCTAAGCTGTTTTTTCCCTAATTATGCAATAAGTTTAACAAAGCAAGTGTTTATTGAATGTCATAAAATATTTCTGATGCATAATAATGTTTTGGTAGTATACTTCATTTGAAAACAAGATTCAAAAAAGGATAAATTTCCTTAAATGTGGTTATTATTTAAAAGATACAATGTTCACATTGCTGTATTAAAAATCCTTATTTAAAGACGAAACTTTACTTATGTAACATTTACATAATTATTTGAACATTTGACAGAAGTGTCATATAATAAAAAAAATACTAAACAGTATAATATTATGCGATATTTCATGAGCAAAAATAGGCATCATGATCACTGTAACAGTTTCATAGTCTTACAATACTGGCATTATGAATGTATTTTCTGCCATGAATTTTAGCTCTTACCTGTGAAAACATTAATAATATCCAGTATTAGTTTGATAAAGTAGATTAACATCTTAAAGCTGCATCTGTCGCAGATTTCCTGTGTGCTTAATTAGTGGATAATCGGAACTGGCAAGTGCTTTTTTTTATTGGGAGTAATCCAGAAATCCGTACTGTATTTATTTCCATTCTTCAGAAGTTTTTTCATTATCCTCTTTTTTGACTGGCTGTATGCAATGTACTTAAAGTTTATAGTTATAGTTAATTGTCTCTCAGAGAAAGAACACACAGCTTATCGAAGACGGAATGTATTGAACCTGATTTCCCACAGGGAGAATGAATTGGGTTCCTCTTTTATGGGCCATATAGAAAAGAAAGTTGCTCTGTATAATAATAAGGCACATGCAGGTGTTTGCTTGGAATGTATAATCATGTAAGTAGTTAAATGTTTATGATGCTGATATATCAACAAACAGTCTGCCTTTATGTTACTGCACAGTACATTTATTTCCATGTACCCTGTACTTACAGGCTAACAGTAATGTCATCACACCCTGTACTTACAGGCTTACCAATATGTCACTTTCCTCCAATTTACTTACCTTGGCTTTCAAATGCCATCAAATTTTACTGTAGGTCTGATATGTGTTGGTAAATATTTTAGTAATAATATAAATTTACTATGTGCTACCTACATAGTCTAAATTCTTGTTTTCCTTTTATGAGAAATCTCATTAATTTAATGATTCAATGAGATATGAAGAATTGTAATAAATATCTAGTGAGGTAAAGATTTGAACAGAAAAATAACTTACTCGCTTTTTAGAAATGTATTCTAAAAAAGAATTCTACTGTTAATCTTTTTTGTACAATGTATGGAGTATAATTTTCACTATGTAACTTCTCATTTTGATCAAAGTATGAAAAGCTGAGAATTGGTTGAATAAATAATGTCTTCTCGACTTTTTTAAAAAAATACTGTATACCCTAGATACCTAAGCTTTAATTCTGTTCATAGTCGGAGTTTTTTTCACAGGTAGGGAAGGGGTGTTTTCCTTAAATTTAGGGGAAAATGACATGGTATGTTTGCAAAAAAGGAGAGAAAAGAAATTGATGTAAACTGAATTTTAGGGGAAAACTGCATGATTTTAAAGATTTTTCCTGAGGGAAAGATGCTTATAAACGGCCCCTGCTATAGAAGGAATAAATCCAGAACACTGTTTGCTTGTAGTACTTATTTATCATTACAATCTGTCAAGGTTCCCTCATTGAGGATTGTGTATTTATCATTACAATCTGTCAAGGTTCCCTCATTGAGGATTGTGTATTTATCATTGCAATCTGTCAAGGTTCCCTCATTGAGGATTGTGTATTTATCATTACAATCTGTCAAGGTTCCCTCATTGAGGATTGTGTATTTATAGCTTGTCTCACTGTATTTCACTTGTCATGTGTTTGTGACTGATGGTTATATGAATACTATTAGAAACATACAAGAAGCTTTTTTAGAAAACTGAGGTACAACAGTAAATGTCCCTTCATTTATTGATATATTTTTACATGTCTTATTTCAGTCTGAGAATACCAAATTCGTTTGACAATATTTGTGGTTTGTGATAAATCGTACATCATTCTGTGTAGAACAAAAGATTCTTGAAGCCAACACAGTTCTTGAAACTTTTAGTAAGAGTTGAAATATAAGAATCATTATTTTAGAGTTATAACCAATGACAGCCATTAGACATTTACTGGACCTAAATGAATAAAATTTATTCATATTTTTGTCAGATTGACGTTCAGCTAACGTGCTGATAGTCACTCATAGATTTAGTATACTCTGTCTTCCTGAACATTGATATACTTTAACTGAAAGCTAACATTTGGTTGTAATATTCAATTTTCTTCCTTTCTGAAACAATTATATACCATGTCCTTCCTTGGTTACATACCAGAACTTGTACCTAATTGAAGGACCATAAAAATCACATAACTTTAAGCCCTTGACCCTTCGATTAGGATTTCTGTACTGTGGTGATTTTTCTGCATGATCTGTTGAAATTGAACATTTATGTGAAAACTGATCAAGCAGTGATGAAAACCTGTCCGATGCGGATGTCTGTTAATGCTATCTTGCTGTTGCTTTACCATTAAGTACATTGTGATGTATTGGCACAAACTATATACCATGGTGTCTTAGCTTAGGCCTATAACAAATTGCAGTAGTCTTGCAGTAAACATGATATTTCCCAAGGGTGGCCTTTGTTTAGAAGTTTGACTGTGTTATTCTTGGGGGTGCCATGCAAAAGTCAGGGTTTTATAATTTTGTTGGCAGTGCTAGCCCTATTTCCAGCCAGATATCCAAGCCAACGAAACACGCTGACAGCGGTAACATTGATAGGTTACTAGGGATACAAGCTTTCATAACTCTCTCAGAAAAATTAATCAGTAGTTGCATGGTTAAGGTACATGTTTTTCATGTTTTTCATTGGCATAGTAGCATCAGATATGCATATTTATTCTTATATGTATAAATGTTACACTTGTTTTTCAGGCCATTTGTTAACATAACCCCAACGAAAGGACCAGACAGTTTCCCTGTGGCCAATGTCGCTGAACTTAAAAAGCTGAAACCAGTCAGTAAATCATATGCTAGTAATGGCCATGAATCGAGGCATGAAAGATGTGGCCATACTACATTTACATTTGACTTTATTAGCATTCTAGAAATGACTGTTTGCTACAGAATTTGCCCGTGTCAGCATTTTGTGACAAATGTCTTCCCGAAGCGTTAATACTACAGGTCTGAAACATTACTGACAAGTAGTTGGCATGGACAGAAACCAGTGGCTGGGTCGATTTCGACATTGCAAGGCTAGTTTTGACTGTATTGAGATTCTAGAAATGAGCGCATGTGAAGAAAACTCCGTGAGTTGGGGAAAATTTTTGCAGTCTGCTGCAGAATTTGCCCACATCAGCATTTTCCGACAAATGTTAGTTTTTTATTTCTTCCTTAAGCATTAATAGTACAGGTCTGAAACATTACTGACAAGTAGAAGGTATGGATAGAAACCAGTGGCCAGGTCGATTTTGGCATTGCATGGCTAGTTTTGTCTGTATTGAGATTCTAGAAATGAGCGCTTGTGAAAAAAATCTCTGTGAGTTGCAGAAAATTTTTGATTTTTAATATCTCTGCCATTATTCATAGTATAAGGTTGAAATTGCACGTGCTAGTAATGGACATGCATAGAAATCAGAGGCACGAAAGATGTGGCCATGCTACGTTTACATTCGACTTTATTAGCATTCTAGAAATGACAGTTTGCGAGAAAATTTCCTTGTGCCTACACTTTTCGAGCAATCTTTATCTTTCACTTACTCTTTAATCGTAGATAGTACAGCATTAGGATTTTACAGACTAGTAATTGGCAAGAAGAGAAGTCAGTGGTTAGGATGGATTTGGTATGGTATGGTTGCTTTTGGCTTTATTAAGGTTCAAGAAATGACTGTTTGCTGCAGAATTTGCCCCGTCAGCATTTTGCGACAAATGTTTGTTTTTTATTTCTTCCTTAAGCGTTAATAGTACAGGTCTGAAACATTACTGACAAGTAGTTGGCATAGATAGAAACCAGTGGCCAGGTCGATTTTGGCATTGCGTGGCTAGTTTTATCTGTATTGAGATTCTAGAAATGAGCGCTTGTGAAAAAAATCTCTGTGAGTTGCAGAAAATTTTTGATTTTTAATATCTCTGCCATTATTCATAGTATAGCGTTGAAATTGCACATGCTAGTAATGGACATGCATAGAAATCAGAGGCACGAAAGATGTGGCCATGCTACGTTTACATTCGACTTTATTAGCATTCTAGAAATGACAGTTTGCGAGAAATTTTCCTTGTGCCTACACTTTTCGAGCCATCTTTATCTTTCACTTACTCTTTAATCGTAGATAGTACAGCATTGGAACTTAACAGACTAGTAATTGGCAAGACCGACCGACCGACTCAATGATTGAAATGAAATTCATTGCTGATGATGTATCACATGTCATTGATGACGCATTTCTTGGTCACATGACTTCTATATTTTCATGCTCTTCTGTGAAAGTTTTATATTAAGCAACAATGAAAAATCTAGTTTCATGGTTTCCTAGATTTTGTAGTCCAATTGGACTAAACATGAGGATTTTATAGTCCTGGCCATTTTTATAGCTTGGGGCTCAGACTATTTGTTTGCGGACTGCTATGATGACCTTTATTTGAAGGTGGCTGCATACACAGGTTTGACTGTAATAAGAATACGAATTAAGGTTTGTCCCTGTTCTGTTAAAGATTCTTTCTTTCTTCTTTATTGATGCAAAATATAGTTTTCTGAAGTACTAACAAGTTCAGAATAATTATCTGTTGTTTATATAGTTCATTGTATTTTATGGTGTGTGGCTGCTGGAAAGGAGTATCCATTGTTTTGTTGCCATATTCCTGCATGTAGATTATACACATTTTGAGGTTTATATTTTCATGTTTAAGTTCATTTTGAGGTTGGGTTGCAAAATCACTTTTGTCAAGAAATGAAGTAGATTATTTTTTATAATTTTAGAATCGTCCTGTAGAAGTCAGATGTCAGATTTACTTGAATGTGTGCCAGCTTTAGAAGGTGTATATCTACTGAATACAATGACCAATATGACAGAAAGTTGTATACCTGCTGACCTTGACTTTATAGAAAGTGTCACCATGGCAGTATTTGAGGTTTGTGTTATTGGTACAGTGCTCCCTCCCAAAACGTCACCTCCAAAGACCCATTCTCTCCAAGAAACCACAGTAAAGGGCACACATACACATAATAAAAAAACACCTTCGGAAATGCATCAATTTCCTCTGAACAACAACTCCCTCCAAAGAACAACACTTTTTTGCAACTCTGAGAAGTGTTGCTCTTCAGAGGGAGCACTGTAGTTTTTATTTAATATGAATTCAACTAGAGGTCTTTTAGACCAACTAACTGAGGTGTTTGATGTTCAAATTTCTTATTTTTCTGTTTGGATCTTCTTACTGATCAGAATGTTGAACATTATAAGAAGATATCTTATTTACCTCGACTGCCATTAAAACTCTGCTGGTACTTGTATATTGATTAAATTATACCATTTCACTAACAGACACTGCTCAAAGCAATTCATTTTCAACTTTTTGACATTTCTGTTATTAGTTTTTTTGTTCTTTAGTCCTTTCAGTAAATGTAATGTTTTATAAAAAGAACGGTATAAAATACCTTACTGCTGTGATGTGGCAGTGCACACATCATGAACGTTTTAAGGATTTCTCTTGTGTCTATGTACTAATAGTTGATAAAACTATGTTATTATGTATATTTTGTATTACAGGTGTCATACATACGCCCTGAAACAAGACATGTTTGTTCTAAGATTCGAAAAGAATTGTTATCTGCTGTAATAACTTGTCATTTATTTATGATGTCTGTACTCATACAGAAGGTCAATGAATTCATGGTGAAATTAGGACAGGTATATGGATGTTTATAACATAATTTCGGGCTTCAAATTATGACACAAATTCTTACAACACTGGTTTTATGCCTCATATTTAAGGGATTATGAAGAATTCGGTATCTAGCTGCTAATCTGACTGCAATCCACAACCTGATATGGAGGAAGGGCTTAGCTTCATTTCATACAAGATTTCATTGAAAAACAGTATTTTACATTTTTTCACCAATTATATATATTGTACGATATGTTTGAAATTGTTTATGTATTTACCTACATGTTGGTTGTTATGGTAGGTTTCTGCTGCTGTTCAGCAATCATTGACAGCCGAACAGGGGTTCTACACATGGTGCTGGCATTTGTTACAAAAGTTATTTCTACATCGTGGTAGTTTGCCTTGTGATGATAGATTATCAGCTGTTGGTGCTCATGATGTACCTAATGTCAATACAGATGATTCTATTCTACCATTGTGTAAGGCTATTAAAGAGAAGAACCCCACTGCTCGCTATATCACTTTACTCCTTTCCATGTATGGTCATAGGTATGTTTTAAAGTCATATATTTTCCTGTCATTCTCTGACATCAGAGCCTTGCACATGTGTTTGATTAATGCGAAGTTCCTTATATGTAAGGCATGCTGAGTTTAAATGGAAGTGTTTGGGGTTTTGTTTTGCAGTAAATGAGGCTAAATATGATTGATGTAGGTTTATATTCCTCAATAAGCTGGCAAAAGCCTACCTGTTTTCAACCTACCCTTTGAATGTTACTGTAGTCCATAAATTAATTTCATGTTCAGATGCCCTCTTTCTTCTTTTATCTTCAGTATTATCCTTATAAAATAAGCAATTTTTTCATTTTTTTACAGCATTCAAGACTTCCTGTCAGAAGGTATACCATTGCTGGAGATACTATCCGCTCAGGGGAAATTCAAACCAATGATTAGTGCCATATTTTACAACATTTCCATATTATAGAGAATCAGAAGCATACTATAGATAGCATGAGGCATGTGACCTTTCATCCAACGAATGCATTGGAAACAATGTATTCAGTATTCAATACTATTGTTGTTCTATCATAATATCCAGGATTTACCAAAAATATGATGTACCTGTTACTGTTATGTTAGTATAAAGTTTAATCTACATTTCATAGATTCTGATTTTTATGTGTCATAATTAATAATACAGAACATATAGTGTTACCTAAATCCATGTATGTGTATCTGTCTCATAATTAATAATACAGCATATATTATAGTGTTATCTAAATCCATGTATGTGTGTCTATCTCATAATGTTGTCATCAATAATTGGTTTAAGAAAAAAATATGCACTTATGACATGAATGTAAGAACCATATTGTTTGTGCAAAGGTCAAGTCATGGTTCACAAATACCAGCATCCATACATTACATTTTCTGTGTCATCCCATTACATAGTGGGGGCAATTATTTCATAGTTTACAAATACCAGCATCCATATTTCACATTTTCTGTGTCATCCCATTACATAGTGGGGGCAATTATTCCATATTTCTAGTGTTTCTCTAATTTCGTCTCAGTTCTTGCATAAATGTGATGATACATACTGTTTTTATCAATACTAACAGATCTATTTTGAATGTGTACAGTATTCTAAAGAAGGTAATGCTTATAATATCAATGATACTTGTATACTATTAATTGTTGTTCTGTTTTAGATTGGAGTGTTGATGGCCATTCTACAAGCAGATGAATCATACTTCATAGCTGTAAAAAGGTTATTGTCATACAACTTTCTCGGACCAATTACAAAACTCTTAATATCCATGATTCAGTTATAGAACTGTCTCATCATTTTTATATTCTTAGATCAATCTATCAAGTTTTCATTAAGTCATACAGGGAGCTGGCTCTTCATTTTTGTTGTACAGAGAATATTTCTGTTTTCCATCTATTCTTTTACAATTGTAATGTTAGGAATTAGTGTTCAACTGATTTTAATGTTGTTATAACATTGAAAAAGTAAAATTTGTATATTTTTATTGTTGTCAGAAACTTTTTGCCGACAACCAATTAGCTTACATTACATGAGCAAATTCTTTCATTAAATGTAAATGTTACCTCATGTTAATTGACAAATCAGTAAACATTTGACCAAATTTAGTTAAATTTAGACCAATGTTTGATTTTATTGCTTATGATCATGTTTTGCTGGATTTGTTTAAATGAAAAGTGGACTTACATTGTACCAATGTGCACACTGGATATGTATATTTGGTAACCATGTTGAATTTAGAGTCAGATTGAAGTTACAAGTGGAACATCTGATGAAGCCATGTGTATGATTGTAGAACTATGTGTACAAATACTGTTAAAGATTCCAAAATGGTACCAAGATAGGTAATATTGTGACCATCGTTCTGTTATTTCTTGTTTATGAAATGCTGATTCGGTAGATGATTGATTAAGCTGAGTTTTATAGCACTATTACTCTGTTATGTCATTGATTGTCAGGTTGATAGGTTAATGTAATGCTATCAGTCTACTTGTGGGAAAATTTGTGAAAAAAAAAACACACTGCTTACATGTAACATTTCTTTGAAGGTTAAACATGTAGTTATTCCTGTATAGAAGTTATTAGACAATGAAATGATTTACCCTTTGTTTATCTGTTGTTTAACAGCCCATTCAACAGCTATGGTCATTTCAGAGTCGCCTCAGAGAGAGGGGAGAAGATACAGGAGAACGGGACATGTTCCCCTACTCTTCTAATAGACCTCCTGGTTCTTTATTGTGCCTGATGTAAAGCACTGAATCATGCCTCACCCATTTCCTGTGATTTTCTAAACACAGTACTGGGCTCAGTAGTAGAATGGGGGACAATGAAAAACATCCGTGAAAAATCAGAAGCCAGAGCTGAGATTCAAACCCACAACCTTTCAATTGGTAGTCAAGCGCTTTACCATTAGGCCACCCCTGGTTTACCTTTTGATTATTTATTTATTGGTGTCCTTATATTTCAGAAACTGTTGTTGTTTTCTTGATAATCTGATTAAAGTGGCACCAAACAACCTGTTTATCATTCAATGATGGAAATATTTACGGTGAAGTATAAGGTACATATATTGAAATTTTTTAGGCAGTATTGACTAAGTTAGAACAATCAACTTTTTATCAGCTCATGACTCTGTATTGCTTAATACAGTGGAACCTCACTAAACCGGACAGGTCTGGACCAATAAAAAATTCATGGTTTAGCGAGGATTCTGGTTTAAGAGGGGTTTTTGTATTTGGAACAGGTTTTCTCATTATATAGATGGTCTTAGTGTTGAATATGACTGTATTTGGCCAATTACCCTGGTCAAAGGGGTGGTAAGGAAAACAACATAAAAGTAACATTTATTTGCATGGACATCAATGATGGTTTAAAAGTAATGCATATAAAATATGATTTTACGAGTTCATTTAATATAGTTTTAATGCAATAAATATAACACATGTACACTGTAATGAGATCAATGGAAAAATAATGTAAATGTATGTAATAATAAGAACAACTGAGTTTGTTCTCAAAATATTCCGTTATGACTAGAATATTGATTGTTTCCTCATTGTTGGGAGGCACTAGTTCTGACTGATTTTGCATGTTCTCAAAATATTCCCTTATTACTAGAATAGTGATTGTTTCCTCAATTTTGAAGGCACTAGTTCTGACTGATTTTGGAAGAATTCAGCTGTTTTGCTCTGAAATTGGGGAATTTTTACATTTTCACAGTTTTGTGCGATTCTTTGTTGCATTAATTCACAAATGTGTGACCAAGGAAAGAAAAATTAGACATTTAACATCGTTAGAGAACAGTTTCTCTATGTAGAAAAGGTTGTAAAAATTCATCGGACCTATTCATGTTGCACACATAGGAACTGTCAGGAGAAAGTATTCATAAATCCATGTATTATCTGATTTTGACTTAGATCAGTATGCTAGAAAGTCTTTTGGATTTTTTTTAAAATGTTAGCACTGTGCTGATCCAAATTTATTATTTCCATATGTGTTGGATTTATTGTGAGAGTTTGGTAATACTACAGTAATACTTTCTCATGGAAGGTTTTGTTTCTGTAAGTGTTGTTTGTTGACTGATTTGTTTTCTAGTTTATTTGAATGATTTGTGTTTCCATCAGTTTCCTAGGACCTCAGCAATTTGTCCATATTATTTCGTATGAAATGTATACCAGTGGTTTCTATTATGTCTATGCTTATATACAATGTTGTTGCTCTATGTGAATTCATAATATGAAATAAAATAACAACAATGAGCAAAAAGAGCAACATAACACTCATAAAGATGGTATAATATTTTTTAAAAAATGGCGCAAAATAATACAAAGATGAAGCAGCAGATTCATTTTATGCTTGCAGGAATATCGACAAGAGCAGATAGGTCAAGGTTAAATGTCTTCCATAGTGAACAGGGTGACCTCTGGTGTCACCTTGACAAATCATACTGCGGAGAATTTTCCTGGTTAACATATGTGATATTGACTTTGGAAGGAAACTATGAGACTGATTCTACATTGCGGTCAAGTTTACAAGAGGAGATGCTGATGAATGAAAGACAGGGAGCTGATTCTTGTTTGAAGGTGGGCAGATATTTTCTTTACTACACTCTACAAAATAGTTCACATTTAAACTTCATAGTATATATTGAATATATATTTAAGCCATATCACTTTGTTTTAGCTGATGAAACAAGTTTCTGCTGACATTTTCTGAGCACTTGTTAACAGATTTTGAGAGTTTCAGAAGAAACAAAAGCGCATTACTTCTCTCAAGAATGAAGCTATGGTTATTTATTTGATTTCAGAGAATGTTTGTGGCTGCCATGTTTTACCTCAATTTTCATACTGTAGTGGAAACAATCAATTAGATATTTGATTTAAAAGCTGATCTCTTTGATCAGAATTTATCACCTGAGAGCCACATTAAATCATAATACTGGCCATTATTCGAACTTTGTACAAATGTATAACATATTATTCTTTTATTACAGAATTGTATAATGAATTTAAAACTTGACCAAGCACCAACTTTTGCTCGACTGAACATCTTCAGATAGGGTCAGCAAGCTATGGATATGTCAATGGATCATCCTGATCACAGCATTGACATGGCAACAATTCTTTGTTCTGTTTCTAGGAAGATTACACGTTATCCAATCAAAGGAAGCTGTTACAACAGTGATAAAATTTCTTTCTCAATAGCAAAATTGTTTATTAGGAAGTCAAATATGAAAATTTGTGGACATGTTAATCACTAACATACTTGTTATCACATTTTCACTCCTACAAGTTTCAGTTGTTGTCATGCACTCTTAGACTGAAAAATACTAAATACATATCAATTACTATGTTTTTTATTTATTTTTGCTGTTATATCAGTATCTGTACACTCAAAAGGATAAACTGAAGGTAACAGAACCATTCTTATTACTTTCATGAGAAATATGGAGCCCTTTATGTATTTATTTTATTATTTTTGTGTTTTATTATTATTTTTATAGTCAGGTAAATAAACAAATTAAATTGATTATGACTGATCTCCATTTATGTTGTTGCATCAAGTTGACTACAAAATTTAAAATAATATGTACATTTTCACAGATTGTATTTTTTATATTGCAGTATTCCACTGAGAGCTAGTGTAGGTGAGAGGTTCTTCTTAGGGTTTGGTTACTGAAAAGATGAAAAAAACTGGGTCAGACAGCTGATTATTTCACTGAACAGTGTGGAAAAGCGACAGACGGTATGTTACTTTGATACTTTTTTTATAATTACTAAATAACATGATTTGTTAAGAACAAATAAAGCTTTTGGGCATTTACCACGCTATACATTTTGCTTAGGTTAGTTTTATGTTCGAGAGCATAAGTGTTGAAAGAAATTCATTTTTGATGTAACCTTGTTCCCTTTGAATGTCTGTCTAAATATTTACATGGTGTTACTACAAACATTTACAAAACACAACATGGAGCACTGATTTGTAAATAGCTGTATACAAAAACCTGTTCATTAGTGTCAATGGTTTAGTGTGCTTTAAGTATATACTTTCTAATGTAAGGCATGGAAATTAAGTTATTCTTTGTATTCATATTCAGTAGATCAAATAGATGACAGTGATAATAGCGGATCTAGGAAGGAATTGTGTTACAAACTAGCTAGATTATACCAGACCATGCAGTGGAGGAACCGTTACTTCATGATGCTAAGTTATACTTTCCATCATTACCTTCACAATATCTGTCTGATAGATTGTTGGCAATCTTACATAATAGGAAGGTTAGTATTAAGTTTTGTGTTTTATGAATCTTTCAATCACACTCTGTAAATGCCTAAAACTTAATATTTACAGTAATTACAAATTCCTGTCTGTTTGAGTGGATGTGTGAATGAAAGTCATTCAGTCATAAATTCTTTTTATACTGAAGGGAACAAGTTTTAGATTGACAGGGCAAGTGTCATTCATTTTTTTTTCACTAGGTTTAACTTTTTCAACAATTTTTCACTTACATATGGCAGCAGGTTCACCTAACCAGTTTTCCTGGATTCTAACCAGTACTAACTTACTTTCCACTAGGAACCAGCAACTTCTCAACATTTTTGTCGAATAGAAGAATATGACCTGCCTTGACTGGAATTTGAACCCAGATGACCGAGTTACAAGTCCAGTACACTAACCACTGGACCATGGGCACAGCTCTGGCATTCATTAATGATCATTTTGTTGATCATTTGTATGTGTACAAATTAGGTACAGCTACATTGAAACTTGTTTATTTCTACTGCATGACTGATGATATTGATACTCTACCATATACATTGTATTAGATACCCCACCATATACATTGTATTAGATACTCTACCATATACATTGTATTAGATAGTCTACCATATACATTGTATTTGATACTCTACCACACACATTGTATTAGATAGTCTACCATATACATTGTATTAGATACTCTACCGTATACATTGTATTTGATACTCTACCATATACATTGTATTAGATACTCTACTGTATACATTGTATTAGATATTCTACCATATACATTGTATTAGATACTCTACCGTATACATTGTATTAGATACTCTACCATATACATTGTATTAGATACTCTACCACACACATTGTATTAGATAGTCTACCATATGCATTGTATTTGATACTCTACCATATACATTGTATTAGATAGTCTACCATATACATTGTATTAGATACTCTACCACACACATTGTATTAGATGGTCTACCATATACATTGTATTAGATACTCTACCATATACATTGTATTAGATACTCTACCACACACATTGTATACTCTACCATATACATTGTATTAGATACTCTACCACTCACATTGTGTTAGATACTCTACCACGCACATTGTATTAGATAGTCTACCATATACATTATATTAGATACTCTACCACACACATTGTATTAGATACTCTACCGTATACATGTAATAAATTAGATGATGAGTATCACTTTGTAATTGAATGTGAACTTTTTAATGAATTAAGAAAACAATACATAAATAAATATTATTGGAAGAGGCCTTGCATGGGAAAATTTTTAGAACTTTTAACAAGTCAAAATGAAACGGTTTTGGGGAAACTTGCATGTTACGTACATAAATGTTTTTGTTTAAAAAATAATAATTAAGTCCTCGTATTGATATATTTAATATAATATTGTTTAATAAATCCGTTCATAACGGCACTTAGCCCGGAGTCTATATATACATGTACTACTCTTATTATTGAAAATTGTCTCACTTGTAATTGATCTTACTCAGTAAAACAAATGTTTCTGTTTTATTAAGTTCGAATGATGAACATTTTATCCATTCTTTAGAATTTCGTTGTATTATTGTTAAAATAATGTCATATATATTGTACTTGCATAGTATAATTATGTATTCTCATTGAACAAAATTTACAATGGCTTATTTCGAAAAATGTTTTGAAATTATTTTTCTTTCTATGATATCTCTACTTTGTATACAAAGCATAATTACCTAATAATTATATACTTGTACTATTAGTCATATGATTCTTACCACCTTGATGTTAAGTGTCCTGTATATAATTGACTGTTATATAGGTGTTATTATTTAGTTTAGTTAATTTTCTTTTCTCATCCATAGATTTTTTTTTTTTCATTATTCTTAAAAGTGATTAATAAAACCGGTGATATTCTACATTTCGTTTTTCGGTGGAACATTATATCCGGTGGATATTTATGATACTAATATTTTGGAAATTATATGTCTGTAAATAGTTTATTGGTGAATGTGCCGGTCTTAATTAATTTTCAATAATTACAAAACCAATCATTATTGATGATGGAATTTTGTGATGTAAATAATTATTGCCTTCTCCGATGAATATATTTATTATTATTATCTATTATGTACGTATGTATGTTTACGTGTTGTATATATGTTGAATAAATGTAAATATGTTGTCCTCATGGGCCAATTGGCCTAATGGATTTGAAAATAAACGTATCCATGTATATACATTGTATTAGATACTCTACCACACACATTGTATTTGATAATCTAAGTCCATGTTGCATTACATATTTATTGCACTGAAATCCATTACACAGCTAAATTTTACTTTTTATTGTAATCATTATCAAATGAAAATAGTTTGCAGGTTACAAAAATAAATAATAAATCTTAGCTATGTCTTTTCAGCAGCTTCTTAAATAAAATCAGTGTTACTGTAATTTTTGTATGGCAGAGTGTTAGTTGTGTGGTTTAATACTGTGTAAAGGAAGTTTTTTTACTCATTGAAGAAAGGTTACAGTAATGTTTTCGGAACTCTGTCCGTTTTACCTATTAATTAACCTTGTTTTCACTTGTCTGTGAATTTAATTTGTCTTTTATTTATGTATAGGAACCTTGGTTTGAATTTGTTGATTTCTACACAGTGAAGACTGGTATACAATCTGCTGTCTCAGACTGGTTACAGAGCTCTACATTGGACCAGAAATTGAAAATATCAAATATCAAAAGAAACCAAAACAGCTCCATCTACAGGTAAGATTGCATCCTCTGGTTGACTTAACATTTGCATTTTTGTGTAGTTATTAGTGCTTTCTGATCTAGTTGAAACCAATTGAAAACTATTGAAAGAAGTTCTTTCACACTTTAATGTCATGTTTCAAGTCGAATTATATGACTCAGATGAATTCTATTTCGTGTCTTTAATTTATTTCTGTAATCAGATGAAAACATCATTATTTAATATGCTCATGTTTATATGGACTCATTGTGCTTCTTCACAGGAGCTGATCGTATACTGACACAATTGTTGAGATGGGAGACTCAGTTACCACCACCACCTTATCCTATGAAGGCTTCTGTATCTGAGATAAGTTTTGTTATTTTAGAAGACCAGGGTGCCATCTTGCATATGTTGCAGTCAGATCTAAATACATGTATACTCAAAGATTATGCTGGGTAAGTGGAGATCCAAGTATTTTGATGTTTTACAGCTACATGTAAAAATTTAATTTCCTCTTTTTTAGGGAAAAATATTACTTTCTAAATCAAGAAAAACTACAGTGTGCATAAAATGTATATGTATTACCTATTATGGATCACCATGAATTTTCAATGTGCTTGTATAAATGTATTATTCCTTGAGTAACTTATGTCAAATAGGTTTAATTTAGATGTAGATGTAGATGTCAAATAGAAATGACGTAATTATCATTGAGCTGAACATGTTTGTTTGTATTTGTCTGACATTCTTCGTATATATAGTATTTATATTTTGTGTTATTCAAATGGATCTATCCACCAGTGACCCAACATGTTACATGATGTTAGTAGTAATATAAATATTTGAAAATGGAGACAGAGGTAAAAAACAAATGTGTGTTCATTTTAAGTATTTGTCAATCTGATGCTAATCAATTCATGCCTTAATTATTTTATTTCAGAAAATTTTGTACAAGACTTCAACATCATAAAACAGTGGATGATGATTTTATTGAACTTGTTCCAAAGTTGTATAGGAATGTTAGTCAACAAGTAAGACACATTTGCCTTGTACTTAATTATTTTTTATAATTACATTATTTGGCATCATGATTAGAGACACCTTTTGTAATTTTTTTTCAAATTATATATGTTCTTTAAAAGAAGTACAGAGTCATTATTAAATTTTTAATAATTTCGTTTCTAGCAATAGAGTGATTACTTTCATTGTCTAACATAATTCAATGCTTTACCTGGAAACAGTTTGCTCCATACTTTGTATTGAATTATGGGTAAATTTAATGAGCACGTGAGTTTTAGGTAGAATTTACCTTGTATTGAATTATGGGTAAATTTGATGAACATGTGACTTTTAGGTAGAATTTACCATGTATTGAATTATGGGTAAATTTAATGAACATGTAATGTTTAGGTAGAATTTATATTTTCTTTCCTGGTGTTAACTTTTTATTCATTATTTGTCTTTATTGATTAGTACAATATAACCTATAAACTTCTATTTTTCAGGTAAATGTATAGTTGAAATGTACGAGCATGGTGAATTCATCCCATGAGTGTTCCAAACCTACTTCACAAACCATACGTGTAAAGTTGATTTATCAACTAGTATATTTATACCACTGCAAACCATGCTTGTTGGTTGATTGAATGGTCAGTTTGTTGGTCGGTTGTGCAATCTGTCCCCATTTTGGGGGGTATTTTATCACAATTCAGTGATAGGTCTAGTTATGTTTGATTTTTTACATGGTATATTTCTGCCCCTGTCTATCATTGTCGCAGAACAGTGAATTAAAACATGGTTCTCTTTCAGTTGTATTTATTACTCTGTTTATCAAGTCAGAGATGCTGAGTGATTCTATTGAACTACAAGTTATAAGGAAGCCTATGAAATCAGTGGCATTTTTGTAGAATGAAAAAAAAATAAAATAAACTCTGTGTGCATATTCAAACACTGCCCTGATAGTTAATTATCCTTAATATTAAAATTTGAAAGAAACAGTTGAGGTTGTATTCATCTTTATGGTATACCATGTAGTGATAAAGTTGTTTGGCACGAGTTGTTAGACTATCATCAGTTAACCATGTAATGATAAAATTGTTTGGTACAAGTTATTACACTATCGTCAGTAAACCATGTAGTGATAAAGTTGTTTGGTACGAGGTGTTACACTATCGTCAGTAAACGATGGTAGTGATAAAGTTGTTTGGTACGAGTTATTAGATTATCGTCAGTAAACGATGGTAGTGATAAAGTTGTTTGGTAGTGAAAAGATTTGGAATTATTACAGTTGTATGTGCTTACCCTAAATTATATCAGAGTGATAAAAATTGTTTTATTTCTATTTTCAGTTTATTGTTGTTGTTGTTGTTGTTGTTGTGGTAGTAGTATCGTGGTTGTTGTTCAGCTGAATAAATGTACGAAATAACTCAAGCCATGTGACAAAGTACAATGGTTTTGCAGCAAGATATTCAGCATGTGGTATGATCTTGAATTTCAGTACTCAAATCCTAGCCATCAAATTAAAGTACTCAAAATCTGGCTATCAAATTTATGTACTCAAAACCTGGCTATCAAATTTAAGTACTCAAATCCTGGCTATCAAATTTAAGTACTCAAATCCTAGATCTTGAATTTCAGTACTCAAATCCTGGCTATCAAATTTAAGTACTCAAATCTTATCTTTCAAATCTCAGTACTCAAATCCTGGTTCTCAAATATCAGCACTCAAATTCTAGCTCTTAAATTTTATCACTTTAGAACTTTTGGTCTTATGTAAATGCATTAATTTGAATTCAAAGAATTGTCAGTTTATTAGAAAGACAAAACTGAAAAAATATATGTAACGATGATCTGAAAATAACTATAATTATATTTTACTTGCACAAATTGGAATCAGCTGAAATATTTAGGCACATATGTATATCTCTTTTCTATGCAATGCAACATATCATCAGAACTTCAATAAACATTATGTATCAGTGTCGGAACCGGTATCATTTTCCAGTGTCAGGTCTTAAGCTGACTTTTTATTTTAGATCGGGTCTTACATTGATCTTGTTTCTGAGGATGAGTTTTTTTTCCACTCATGTTTTAGATCTTATCTTATCTTAGCTTGGGCCTTGATTACATTTAAGTCCCATAAATGTTGGATCTAACACTTTCCATGTGTCTCAGATCGGGCCTTACTCTTAATTTATGAATTAGGTCCTGTTTAACTCAAAACACACGACTCAGGTCAGGTCTTACAATCAGCGCATGTCTTGCACTTAACTTGTGCCTAAGGTAGGGTCTTACACTTCTGCACTTCCTGTTGAACAAGTCTGTATTGTAATAAGGTAGTTTGTGGGTATAAATATTTGTCCAATATCTGAATAGACAAATCGTCTAACACTTAGTAAGAAACGTAATGGTTCTTAATCAGTGAAATGTATGTTAGAATCTTCAGTTATTTCTATAATGTCTATACTTGATAATGTATCACAAAAAACATCACACTGACACAGTGGGACATGACTGTTTGATGTATATTGTATTTTTACCTAAAATTTATCATGAATTGATGAAATAAGTACATTATCATAAAGATATTACAAGCTGATTCTACTTTTTAGGTATTGTCAAGCACTAACCACCATATAAAATGACAAGAATGGACATAAATACCAAGCCAGCGTAAGGTTAGTGATTTTTTTTCTTCCAATATACAGTAAAATAATTCTGGTATTTACTCTTGATATTCTAGCAGGATGAAATTTTTTGCATGAATGAAATAGATATAACAATACAGTGCAACCTCTCCAAAGCAGCAGCCTCTGGGAGACGCATCAATATGTCGTTGTTGAGAGGGCGCTGCTCTAGAGAGGTTGAATAAATTGTCAAATTGTACAGTGGGGAAAAAAGCATACTGTTGTTGAAGGGAGGTTGTTGCTTGTGACCAACTTAATTACAATGATTATAAATTTCATTTTATAAATTTTTGACATGCAGGTTTGGAAAACTGTTCAATTTAAAAAAATTGAAACACTACTGAGGACATAATCTAAAATTCAAGTGAATAAATTGCATATGTCCAAATTTTGCAGTTATCTTTTTTTTTTTAAATTGCTAAAATGAAAATTTTAAATGCATAGTTCTTGTTTGTATATCATAATTGGTTATTATACATACATACATTTTAAACAATTCATATAAATAATTTCCCTCAGTGGGGCTTGAACTCACGACCTTCAGGTTATCAGTCAGGCACCTTATCCACTACACCACAAGTTCTCACATCCAACCTTACAAAAGATTTCATATATAAATTTACTATTGACTGTCACATGTCATGTCACATGACCTCTGATATGTAAAAGCTATTTTGATTGGCTGAGTAATTTTTCCAAAACAAATATGGCTGATCAGAGTTTACATGTAACATGTGCTGGATTACTGCTAGATTAATATCTTGTAAGTAGATTTTATGTGACTTAAATTCATTTTTGATGTTTTTTTGTGCAACTGACTAGATAGTGTATGCTGTCTGCAAGTTGGTCAGTGCCTGGGCCACTTTGTTCAAATAATAACAATGAAATTATGCTATTGATTTCTTCATGTCTGAAAATTTCATTACTGGTCAGACTGGCCTGAATGTCAAGGACATTTGTTTGAGTTTCAGATTTTATTGGCACAGCTCTCCTTGAACATTTTCCAGTGTTGTAAATTTGAACATTTTGTAAATGAAGGTCTATTTCATTAAAAATTGCATTTTTTATATATTTTCATGTCACAATTTTTAACATTTTTTATTTATTTTTTAAACACCAGTATTTTTTACTTAGACTGTGATCTGTAAAACTTACCTTTATTTGGAAAAAAAACTTCAGAAATGTACCAGTAGTTCTCTTTTTTACTGTTACCATTGCAAATGAAAAAATATTGTGTACAATATAAATATTTTTTTCTCAGGATTTTTTTTTATTTATGAAATGGATAAAATCAATCCCAGATGGCCTTTAATAAGAGGTTTTAGATAAAATAGGCCAAATAAACTCCAAATGGCCCGTTCTTTAAAGGCCAACTTTGTGTAATGGCCTTTTTCACAAAACCAAAGAATGATTTTTTGGACAATGTTAGATTTTTATTTATTTTTTTTCTATTCTTTAATTTCATTTTTTTTGGAAATGTGCTTGTGGTTCTCTTATACTGTTACCATAGCAATCAGAATAAAGTTTGGAAAAAAATGCAAAAAAAATGTATCTTATTGTCAAAGGGAGGTAATAATTGTGCATAGTTAGTTACCTCCCTTTGGCCATAAGGTACATTTTTTTTTTTTCATTTTTTTACCAAACTGTCTTCTGATTGTTATGGTAACAGTACAGAAGAACAACAAGCGCATTTCACGAAAAAAAAATTAAATGAAAAAAAAAATGAAAAAAAAAATTTTTAAGAATTGATTTTTTTTCTGTTAAATTGTAATTTCTGATTTTGTTCCTTGCTTTGTTTTGTTACGGTGTGAGTGGTGTACATGTTATGTTGTGAGTCAGGTTAGGGTCTTACTAGTGCTCCTGACCACCCTGTGAATAAAGGCCATTCTTTAAAAACCATCACTGGTTATTTAAAAACTGTCCTCTAAGTAAAGGCCATCTGTCAATAAAGGCCACATTTTATCTTTCCTGAGGGTGGCCTTTGTCCACAGGTTCGACTGTATTTTGTGAACATGTTACTGACATTTGTTTCCTGAGGGTGGCCTTTGTTCACAGGTTCGACTGTATTTTGTGAACATGTTACTGACATGTTGTTTCCTGAGGGTGGCCTTTGTTCACAGGTTCGACTGTATTTTGTGAACATGTTACTGACATGTTGTTCATAGTGTATTTCAGATATGGGAAGCTGGATACCTGGATACCATACCTTTGATTTACCTTGTAGGAAGAATCAAGAGATTTGATGATTGAACACAGTATACAGTAAAACATGGTTATAGAGAACTTCAGTAAAGAATCAGACAAAATGAAGTATTCATAAACATGGATTTATTTAGGTTCCAAAAGTCACTGTTACCACGTTTTAATGTAAACATTTATTTTTAAAATCCTTAACTACAACCAATGGCATTAATTTTATTGTGAGAAGCATGTACATAAAACAATTATAATACATTGTCTCCACTTTCAAAACAAGACACTGATCTCTTTACTGAATACTTGTTTTTTGTTATTCTTTGCAATTTAATGAGAAAGAATTGAAAATAAAAGTTGTCAAGTTCAAACAGTCAATGTAAAACCATTAAAGAAATAACTGCTGCATTGTCACCAAATCAGGTTTTGATCAATTTTCTTTTTTGTACAGGTGACCGTGACCCACAGAACTCAAATCCCAAGCCAGGCCATACACAAGTATACAGTTACAAAGATCAGATTCTGGCTGGTAATGGAAAATACACATTAAAAACACAATAAAACACATGAAAACAATTCTTTACATCGTTAAAAAAATATAAATACCCTGAAGATGTGTAGTACACATTTCAAATTTCATTTGCCTTATTTTACGTAAGGATTCAAGACTTGAACTTGCATAAAAAAAGACTTCATAGATCATACTAAAATTTTTTGTTACTTTACAAACTAAATTCTCACTTTAAACTGAACGTCAAACATTAACAGTAGTTGAAGTCAAAATAAATATATTATCAAATCAGTAAATATTTTTCAGTATGTCATCAATTCACTTTAGAAAATTTGGGTCTGATATACCTATTAATATTAACAATGAATCAATTACACATTAAAATAACAATTAATCAAAATAGCAAACATACAAAGGTCCCTAACACAATCAATTTATGAAAGATAGTAATTTCCAGTTGTCTCCCCTGATAATTAAAAAAAATACAAATGGTGGACAAAACTGACAGCACAAAGAAATTGTTCTTAAAATATAACACAGAAGCATTGAGGAAAAAACAGCACAGTCCAGCATATATGTATGAGTACTTCATGTTGTATAAAAAATCAATCCATCATTACAGCATATTACAACTCATGAATATTTTGATTTGCAAATTTCAAAAACTAGGAGAAAAAAATATCTTTAAAAGTCACTTTGACAAAAAATTTTCATGATGCACAGACTAAAGGACAGAAATACACAAAACGTTCTAAATCGATGATATTTAATAAACCAAAGGAAGCAAGAAAAATGAATGAAAAACAGCAGGAAGTGTTTACGTGATCATTTTAAGTTACCATGGTAACAAACTTATCTAACAAGTAAAAACAACATTATAAACCAAACAAGGAGCAGTCAGCAGTCTTACTAAAAAAAATCAAGATTACAACATATGTGGTAAGTACAAAATAAAGATATGCATAATTATAATAATAGTAATATGGAGAGTACAATATAAAAATCTTATCTAGTACATCATAAATGAATACAACTTCAAGACATATCTGGTTCATATTTGACATCAAAAATCATCAGATAACACATAAATGACAATACAATTTCTGGGTACGTATATGAAAAAGAAATTTAAACAGCTGTAATCTTAAAGGATTTTTTAAGAAGCTAAGATCACAGACATTAAGCAAAGAAAATTCAAACTATATGGCAGGAATAGGAATTAAACAAAAAATTAAAGCTTGGAGAATGACTGCTTGTTAACAAAGCAGAAACTTGTGTACAATAAGTTCAAATGTGCCAGATAATATAGTCATGAAATGTTCAATACATGGCGTTAGGATGTCATTTCATAGACATATTTGAGCTTAGTTGATCTTTTTGAACTTAAAGAATGATGCCACCTCTCATTTCTGACGATATTACCCATTAAATGTTCTAAAGTTTTCTAGCAAAATTGTTGATTATCTGTGTTACACACAGTAAAACTAAGAACAAAAGGAGGGAAGCAATGTGGACTTAATACTCAGGTGTTCTTTATGTAGAAGTTTATTTAGTCAAGTCAAAAATGTGTGTACTGTAGAAATTGCAGCCTGAATTCATAGGTGGCTGTTAATTGAGTTTAAATGGCATAATTCAGAAATTAAAAAGTCATAGTTCTGATGAACCTATGAAATGACAGCCTGGTGTGTATATGCATATAAACAAATATCAGACTGTATCTTCTAAATGACTGAGTTGGAAGTGATCTTTCAACATAACGTATGACTGGTTTTGATGAACACTTGAAACAGATGTCCAAAATGATGCCTGCAAATATGAAACAATGTATGTGTTATCAATGACACTGAATGAGTATAAAAATAAGTACAAATAAACTTTCTCTTTGCACAAAAATAATACTAAAGACAAGTTAGATATAGACTATTGCCTCATCACAATGTCTGAATTACTGGCGTTTTCTACATAAACAAGTAAGTCTTGATGTAAGCCCTATAGTACTTATCTGAATGACCAATGAAATAAACTGAACTTGATAAACAAGTGACTAAAGGGACAGAACCAATTTCAACCCAGCAAGCATTATTTGAACAATCCTAGTAGAGGACAACAAGACAATGCTGTGCACCAATTATCAAAACCTTAAAGCATGCAGTTTGTTTTTTGTTCTTGAGTTTTAAAACCTTGGGACCTGTACTGTAATAGCCCAAGTCTTAAATTGGACCAGTATTTAATGTATCAGTATATTATAATTATATATTAATTAATATTTTATTAATTATTAATAGTCCCAAGTTTAAGTAACTGACTTATAATAAATTGAGAACTTACTTGTCAAGTTCACTACATTCTGTGAGTAGTATCCCAATACTGTTTCAATCAACTTTCTTCACAGCTAAAATAAAAATAAACCAAAAATCAGTATTTACTTGCCAGTCCAGTATGATATACAATGTAAACATAAGAAAATTGGAGACAGAAGAAAAAGCCATAAATTTGATGATAATTTCAAAATATTAAAATAATATTTGTAGGATGATTATGGTTGTGTAAACTGGATATTTCTGTTTGATGTCCTGAAAGAACATGAAAGAAAGAGACAACATAGTTAAGATAAAGACACAAACAGACAATATGCTGTTGAAAAAATAATCATACTTATTGTTTTCCTTTAAAGGGGGATTTCATCTACGGTCATAGACTACTTAAAATTAATTTAAAGTCTCAAAATTATATTGTACATGGTGTTTGAAAGATAATCTGTTCTTTATTTTCACATTTATTGTTTTCTTTTAGCTGAGTCTAAGGTCATAGACTGCTTAAAATAAATTGTCTTGAAATTACATCTTACATGCATGTTTTTAGACTAAAAGTAGCATATATAGATTTTCAGACTATGAACAGAACAAAGTAAATGAATATCATAAATAGTGTACTCACTTTGTACAGACAGCTTCAGCTTAATACTAGATTCTCTAAGTAACACCTGAAAATTACAGTCTTCTCTGCCATTTGTAGAGCTGAAATTAACAAACAATGTCTGATTTTACAAGTAAGACTAATATACTACAAATATTATGAAACTTGATTATAGGATAAAAATATCAAAACTTCAATACATTAAAATAATAAAAGTGTGCTGATTCCCTATGATTTTTCCCTTCAATGTGCTGAAAAAAATATGACAGAAAGAGAAACTATGGTTAACATGATTTTAAAATATAGAAACTTACAGGAAAAGTGAGAGAAGAGAGAATCGGAACTACAACTTAAAACTAATAGAAGATACATTGTTGAACATTACACTCATTTTCTACTTTTAGTATGTAGCTTTATCTAAGGTCATGAATTACTTAAATGAATTCTAATTTTCAAAATCACATCAGATAAGTATATGCCAATGTTTTTAAAAAACAAAATAGCATACATTTTCAAAATCTGAACAGTAAAAGCAAATAAGTTATCATAAACTTATACAGTACTTACATTGAAATGAATTAATCATTTTTACAAGGTTCTGTAAATAGCATCTAACACAGTTTAAAGTACAATTCTTGCCACATGTACTGCTGAAATTTAAAAAAAAACCTGTCAATACCACATTCAATATGTAATGGATATATTATACATAGAGACTTGTCTAACGGTCACCTGGGATAGACAGATTACATATGAAAATCAAGATGGCATAATATACAAATCCAAATGAGATAAGCATGAGAAATATTAACATTCAAATGCATATTACTTATCATTGGTACCAACATCTTATTGTTGAATCCCGGAATGGGTAGCACTAATTGGATTATTGAAGTGTGACAGGTTCTGCATAGGAGTGATCAATTAACATCAATAATAATGATAATTGATTCTTTAATCTTGTTGTCGCATCTTTAAATCAGTCTGTCCTTTGAAGTAGTCACATAAGAAAAATACTGACCATTTGATGTTGGTTATGATTGCAAGATACATTTTCACCTTTATCTATCATTTAGTTTAACCTGTCAAAATATTTACTCATTGTCTCAAAAAAGGAGAAATACAGAAAAAGTTGTAACATGATCATAATAACAAATTAGCTTCAACTTGTATGTACATTACAACCTCTTTAAAAGAAAAGCATTACTTGTGTGTCTTTTTTTCTGTTTATAATTAGTGTATAGTTGGGGCACTTTATAGTTCGTGTTTGTTTGTGAATTGAATTGTGTCAAAATGGTTCTCATTGCCAGACATAGTCAGGTGAAATATCTTCGTAAGTACATAAGTGATCCTCGTGTGTTCACACAGTGTTTTAGAGGATACCGTGTTAAATATCTTCCACAGCTTTTCATACAATTATAGAGTAGTCATATTTTTCACTCAGTTTATGACAACCTTAAAGCAACTGTCCTTCATATCTGGATTTTTAAATTTTGTAGTACTAGTTGGTCTATAAGTAAAATCTTAATTGAAAGTATTGAGAAGAAAATCAATGTAATTATTGTGACACTAGACTACCATAAGAAAACTTATGACACATTAAGAATACTAGTAATGAATGAGTTTACTGCCATGAAAGAATAGATATAATGTTGGCGTCTTTCTGAATTATTTATTTGACATTCTCAATACTTTATATGAATGGTATAAAAACAAAAGATAAAATGGAACAAGTAAAGAATCTCTTTAGATAAGACCATTTCCAGTTTATTGGAATCAAAATTGAAATTGTATGTAAAATTTCGAAGTCCAACTTTGAGTAAAAATTGCAAACATGGGCCCCATTCAAATTTGATCGATTTTGGGTCTAAAATGCAAAATGGACTCAGACAAATAAATGTGAAAAAATCTCAGTTTGGCCCAACAATCGAAGTCCAACTTTGAGTAAAAATTGCAAAAATGGGCCCCATTCAAATTTGATTGAGTTTGGGTCTAAAATGCTAAACAGATTCAGACAAATTAAAGTGGAAAATCTCAGTTTGGCCCAACATTCAAAGTCCAACTTTGAGTAGAAATTGCAAAAATGGGCCCCATTCAAATTTGATTGACTTTGGGTCCAAAATGCAAAACAGATTCAGACAAATAAATGTGGAAAATCTCAGTTTGGCCCAACAATTGAAGTCCAACTTTGAGTAAAAATTGCAAAAATGGGCCCCATTCATATTTGATTCATTTTGGGTCTAAAATGCAAAACAGATTCAGACAAATAAATGTGGAAAATCTCAGTTTGGCCCAACAATTACAAATTGTAGATTTCACACATTTTCCAAACAAAGTATATATTACTAGTCATTTAATAAAATAACTGATTTGACAACTTCACTGCGACATATACACAAAATCTTATGAGATCACTACACGTTTTATTTGAAATAGCATAAATATGTCGCAGAGATAAAGAAAATATGTAGATGTACAGGTGCTTAAATCATGTAACATTAACAAACTGCTCATCAATCAAGTGCACCAACTGTCATGAGACAAACGCCGTAAATTGTCTACAATGATTGTGCTTATACTAAATGTGTTTTCTTTATTTAAATTCACAATTCAGATTAGAGTGGATTAAAATAAATGTAAGAATGTGTTTTAGATGTCTTGTTGCTTATTCAGTTGTTATTACTACCTGTATTTTGTATAAATATGTGGTGATGCACATTTACTATGCAGATGTGCCTCAACTTCGGATGTAACAACAATCTGATATAGCGATATAATTTTCAGTCCCTACAACATCGTTAAAAGTGGAGTTTACTGTATTGTTAACTCAGATGTTGGGTTGTTGTGGAGAAAATCAGACCCTATTGAAATGTTTTCAACTGCTCTTCGATTTAGTAATGCCGTATGGTATGTTGTTTTCACGATTCTGGTCAGGACTGATCTTAATAACAACACAGAAAAAATGTTGTGAATGCTTTCAATGTTTTACTACAGAGGGTCCAGATTTCAGTAGTTACACTGAGTTTTGATATATTACAAAGCATTATACGGTGAATTAAAGGGAAACAATCCAAAAGAGAATCTTAAAGGGAGGCTACTTTCAAATTGCAGTAAGACTAAATGAGTTTTCAGAAATGTTAAATTTTTCAAAACAACAACAGAAAGACATAAGTGCAGCCTACCAATCAGTGACACTTGTATGTTAAAGACATTCGGGAAAACTTGAACAGTGTCTCACTAAACAAAGGACTTGTTAAAAGAAGTTTGTACGGACTAAGTATCTGAACCAAGATACAAACTACCGCACCAAGAATGAATGGGTGTTTCTATGAGGTTCATACAAAGTACAGCAAAAAAAATTCAGTAGCAATCAACAAGCTTCAGTCATTTTAAATCCAGCTAAGAATGCAACACAAACATATCACTAGTACATATATTTTCTGAGACATTCTGATTTGATTTTTGTATAAGTCATTACAAAATTCTTGTACTCATATCTAGTATCTGTTATCTGTTGTAACAATGTACTTTTGTAAAAATGATTATGACACTCACCTTTTATACATTTTACTAAAAAAGAATGGTTCCAATTTGATGATAGCTCATTGCACTGCATTATCAATCAGGGAAACGATGATCCTAAAAAAAAAATAAAAAAATTCAGGAAACTAAAATTATCAAAAAATATAACAAAATAAAGTTAAACAATTATTCAAAAAATTACAATATAACCTACATCTAAAATGTACTATTCTTTACATAAGTTATTTTTGACAAAAATGTCGCTTTTACTCCATATGAGGAGAAGTTGCCAGCTCCTTGTAGAAGGGTAAATTAGTACTGGTTGGTATACAGTCCAGGAAAACTGGTTAGGTGAAATGGTGTTAAACCCCAATGACAATATGTCACATAAAAACAAACAAATTACTTAAGTCATTAACAACTGTAATAAATAAGAAATAATAAGAAATTATCCTATCCAAAAAAGTAAGATATTGATCAGAAATATAACAAAATAACCCACATCTAAAATGTATTCTCATTAAGTGATAATAAACTATAAAAAAATATTAACTGATAAGATTAAAAAACAATAACAAAAATTATCCTATCAAAAAAGTAAGATATTAATAAAAAAAACATAACAAAATAACCTACACCTAAAATGTATTTTAATTTACTTAAGTGATAATAAACTGAAAAAAAATATTGACTGATAAGATTAAAAAATAATAACAAAAATTATCCTATCAAAAAAGGAAGATATTGATAAAAAATATAACAAAATAACCTACACCTAAAATGTATTCTAATTTACTTCAGTGATAATAAACTGTAAAAAAATATTGACTGATAAGATTAAAAAATAATACATTAAGACACAATATGTAGATACCGCACTTTGACCAGCGGGCGCAACTGATCATCGTACAATTTCTACATAAGGTTTCAATGACAAACTCAGATCCTCCATCATCCAGCGTGTACACACTGGTACTTTGAAGGATTTTCAGACAGGACGCCATTCTGCCATTAGAGTTTCGGATAATAAGGAAGTCATTAACAACTGTAATAAATAAGAAATAATAAGAAATTATCCTATCCAAAAAAGTAAGATATTAATTAAAAATATAACAAAATAACCTATACCTAAAATGTATTCTAATTTACTTAAGTGATAATAAACTGTAAAAAAATATTGACTGATAAAAAAACAATAACAAAAATTATCCTTTAAAAAAAAGTAAGATATCAATTAAAAATATAACAAAATAGCCTACAACTTAAATGGATCATCTTTTATATAAATTATGTTTGACAAAAATGCTGATTGATTTTCCTCCTAATGTGGAGAAGTTGCCAGCTCCTTGTCGACAGGTAAGTTAGTACTGGCTAGTATACAGTCCAGGAAAACTGGTTAGGTGAATCGGCGTTAAACCCTAGTGACAATATGTCACATAAAAACAAACAAATTACTTAATTCATTAACAACTGTAATAAAAATAGACTCATAAAATTAAAAAAAAAATAATAAGAATGTCGATTTTCCTCCATATGTGGAGAAGTTGCCAGCTCCTTGTGGAAGGGTAAGTTAGTACTGGCTAGTATACAGTCCAGGAAAACTGGTTAGGTGAACTGGTTGCCGTATATAACTGAAAAACAGCGTTAAACCCCAGTGACAATATGTCACACTGTAATAAATATAAAACAAATTAAAAAATACAATGCCTTAGGAATAAAAAAAAAAACACCCACATCCCACACCAAGGTACCCCTACCTCACACCACGGCTCCCCTCACTCACACCCAGGCTCCCACGCCTCACACCAAGGTTCCCCCAACTCACACCAAGGTCCCCCTACCTCACACCATGGCTCCCCTCACTCACACCCAGACTCCCATAAATCACACCAAGGTTCCCCCAACTCACACCATGGCCCCCCTACCTCACATCCAGGCCCCCCAACTCACACAATGGCTCTCCCAACTCACATTCAGCCTCCTCCAACCCACATCAACGCTCCTGCAACTCTCAACAATGCTCCTGTATCTTGCACCCAGACCCTCCCAACTCACACCAAGGCTCCCCCTACCCAAACTCAGTGCCCCCCAACTCTCTCCAAGGCTCCCCCAACTCACATCCAGGCTCCCCCAAACCACACGAAAGTTCCCATGACCTGCATTAGGGTTCCCACAACTCACACCAACGTTCCTGTGTCTCACATTAAGTCCTCCCAAACAAACACTTAGATTCCACCAACTCGCATTCAGGATACACTTGCCCTCTTCCAGATTCCCCCAACTCACATTCAGGCTACCCTAACTCACAAAAGCGACCCTGCCACTCACACTAAAGTCCAAACAACTCACACTTAAGTCACTCTAACTCACACTCAGATCATCTCAAGTCACACTCAGGTACCCATCACTCACATCAAGGTTCACACACCTCACATCAATGTAACCCAAAACTCTTAGGCTTTCTATACACTGCATTCCGATCAGGGGCACAACTGATCGACTCACAATGCTTTTGAGAATGGCATTAAGACACAATACGTAGATACTGCACTTTGACCTGCGGGCGCAACAGATCATCGTACAATTTCTACACAAGGTTTCAATGCCAAACTCAGATCCTCAATCCTCCAGTGTGTACACACTGGAAATTTTGAGGATTTTCAGACTGGATGCCATTCTGCCATTAGAGTTTCGGATAACATCAATAAGAGATATGGGAACCTTAATGTAAGTTAGGGGTACCTGAATGCAATCTGAGAGAACCTAAGTGCAAGTGAAAGCAACCTAAGTGCAAGCTATGTGAACCTTGATGTAAGTAACAGGATCCTTCCTGCGAGTTAGGGCAACCCAAATGTGAATTAGGACAACCCAAAAGAAAGTTCGTGTACCCTGGATGCCAGTTAGGGGAACCTAAGCGTGAGCTTGGGAAGCCTCAGTGTAAAATACGAGAACATCAGTGTAAGCTACGGGAACCTCAATGCCAGCCATGTGAACCTTCATGTGATCCAGGGGAACCCAAATATGAGCAGGAGAAACTTTGAGGAGAGTTAGAGGACACCGAGTCTGAGTGAGGGGAACCTTAGTATGAACTGAGATAGTCTAAGTGCGAAATACAGGAACATTGGTGAAACTTACAGGAACGTTAGTGTGGATAAGAGGAAACTGAATGTGGGCTAGGGGAACCTTTGCATGAGTCAGAGGAACCTGAATGTGAGTTAGGGGGGCCGTAGTGCAAGCTGGGGGAACCTTAGTGCCAGATACAGAAATCCAAGTGCAAGTAAGGGGAACCTTAGTGTGAGATAGGGGGGCCTCAGTGCAAGTTGGGGGAATCTTAGTGCGAGATGAGGGGACTTAAGTATGAGTGAGGGAAATCTTAGTGCAAATAAGGAGAACTTTAGTTGGAGATGTGGGAACAAAAAATACAAACACCTACCATCCACCTGGTGCTTTTGAGAATAACATAAAACACAATACTTAGATATTGTATTTTGATCAGTGGACACTACTGATCATCGTACAATTGCTAAATATGGTTTCAATGCCAAACTCAGATCCTCTCCATCCTCCAGTGTGTACACACTGGTGCTTTTGAGGATTTTCAGACAGGAAGCCATTCTGCACCAAGTGAACCCTTAATATATACATAAGAAATGAAAACAAAACAAAACAAAAAATTAAAACACCTACCATCCACCTGTTTCTGATAACCATCCATTAATGCTGCTTTCCCGCAGTATGATCTTCAATGATCCACATTAATGTTGTAAGTAACTTCATGGATAATAGTTGAAGCTGTCTGATCTCAATGTGGCTACTCCTGTAAATTAAAAGTTAAAATAGAAATGAATATTTATTCATAAACAAAATAAAAATAAAAACAAGACATGAATTTGACCAAAAGAATCAATATGTGACAAAAGGTTACCAGAATGCAGTAGACAGATTATTTAGGAGGTTCATGGAAAACAGGAACCCTAACTTATTTAGAGTTTGCAGAACAAAGCTGAGGCTAAAGGTTTGTTGGATGAAAAAAAAAGAAAGTTTATTTGAATAAATGTGTATATATATCTATGTGCTTCATCTTGATTGTTCTCTTTCCCACGAAATCGGTTACTGTTTTTCCGAATAAATTTCCTTCTCATCTTAAGCCAATATATTACTTTTAATGCCGTCAAATTATCAAAATCACAATCAGTGTGAAAGATTCTTACTGATAGCGATCAATTGATAAAATTGAACCGGGGAAAAACAGTTAGGGGTAGTATATCACCCGTTATTTTATTGATCTACATTGTTTTCAGACCTGTTTGGGGGCCAATCATATTCGTTTAAATATATCAATCAGTCACGGACTATCCATCAAAATCAGCAAGGATTAAACAATAAAATTAAGTCAAATTAATGCCAATTTAACACATCCACACTGCGTTGATTTAATTAATAACTTATTGTTAGCAATGCCTGTTGAGAAACTTACGCTCACATGCTGTCACATGTTAATCCATTAAAATGCCTTGTGGCTAGGATGATTTCATTGACTTTAGTGATTGGAATTTAGATGAAATTCTAAGTGAATGCACATGTAGCAAAATTGAATCTGATGATGAATATGTCACTAGGAATGCCTGTGAAAATGTCAAGATAAATACTACGAGTAATGGAGATCAAAAGTGTAAAAAATGTAATAAGACTTAACAGTGCAACAAGTGTCAAAATATGTATGCGACTTATGATATCCTTAATTTCATACATAAAATATAATATAAGTTTTCAAACCATTATTAAGTTCCAACCTTGCACAACTTATGGAAAAATACTGAACATGTATGTATAATGATGATAGTAGTAGGGGATACTGGTACCTGAGGATACCAGCGTTTAGTACCCACCGTCGTACCAGGCCGTCATCAAGGAATTGTAAAAATGGGTCATTATCGATAGGAAAATAAACCACTAAAACAAAGTCATTCATAGAAAATAAGTTCAACTGTCGATTATAGAAATATTTAAGCCTCAAACGATTAAAGAAAAAACTGATCTATAATACATTTTCATGTCCTATTGTGGTCGAAAAAAATGTCTTTTTCTCCCATCGTACCAGGCCGTCATTAAGGAATTGTATAAAGGGGTCATTATCGAGAGCAAAATAAACCACTAAAACAAAATTATTCTTAAAAAATAAATTCAGCTGTTGATTATAGAAATATTCCAGCCTCAAATGATTGAAGAAAAATCTTATCTAGAATACGTTTTAACGTCCTATGGTCCAAAAAAGTCGTCATCTTTCAACTTCATGACTGCTCCAGTCAATTATCGTTTCAATTTCATTTTCGGTCTGTCACAAAAAAATGGAAAATTTACAACACAAGTACGTCTAGGATACAACATAGAACATGTGTAAAATACTTAACCCTTTAACTTCAATAAGCAAAAAAGACATGTAAAACATCATTAATTTCAGTAGATTGAAGAGGTTATTTGGACCAGCCTCTTGGCTATTCTTTCGAGTGCAAACTACGACATTTTGAAATTGACGCTCTCGCGTTATCTCGCGAAAGCCCAGACTTACCGCGAGACTTGCGAGTTGCATATCCCTGTAATGTAGGATCCCTGGATGGGAGTAATATTGAATACATGAATATACACACAAAAAAAACTTTTTAAAATTTCCTTAGAAGGACCTGAACTCATATTTGCTGCCAAAGACACAGCATACTTACGATGCAATTAAAACTCGTAATGGCTGCCATCTTTTTCAGTCTCACGTGGTCCACTTCAGCAAATTATGGCGCCAGCAGTTCGTTTCATAGCTTTCAAACGTCTGCTCTGCTTTTGCGTACACCTGGTCATTATTTTCGCGGTATTCAACAAAATTCTCCCCAAATCTATCTTCTTGTTCACGTTAATTTACATCTGTCTTAATTTACTGAAAAGCTCGTGCTGTCACGCCATAATAGGCGCCGTAACAATTATAAGTTGTGATAATCACTACGGCATTGTGTAAAACACGGTCACCGGATCCGGTACGCCCAAGGGGTAGGACGGACAACGAGTTTTTGTTTTACAAAATATACAATTTATTGAAGTTCAAATATTCAAACCCTGTGCAAACCCAGTCAACGAAGTATAAACGAAGTATTGAATAAACACTATTTCTTTGGAAAAATATAGATGTTGCGAACAACTAGATCCATTCATTAATACTTAGATTTATTGTACCACACACTTATCACTAAACATCATGTTGCATTATGGACAAAGTATTAGGCTGGTATTCTATTTCTGTTGTCTGTCTTTTGGTTTACCTAAGTTACGTAGAGCCGTTGATGAAAACAATGAATCTATAGCTTGCTTCCTTATAAGAAGGAACAGTAAACTTTTGTATTTATGTGGTGGTGTTCTGCTTATTGAAGATCATCCTTCGTTTGAAACTTTCATGGTTCAGCCAAACTGTACATGTGTTACACCTGGGGCTGTCCACCATTACAGGATTAAACTGGGATTCTGTCATCAATTTGTTGTAATTATTGGTCAAATGATAAGTGTGATGTAACATGTGAACTTAAATTTCCAGTCACTATATATCATGTATCATGCATGGAAATTCTGTTACGAGGAGAACTGTTGAACCTAATCACAGTTAAAAATAATTATAAGGAGAAAAGTCAGATTCTTCAGAGATTTTAGTGTTTATGTTTCTTTTACTATCACATCTCAGTTATGATATGTCATATGAGTTCAAACAAGATTGGACATTGCCATTGTGTATTGTTTTTTGGTCAGTTAATGCTATTGTATGTTTTTTTGCCACTGGGTTTCATGCCATTTTTCAACAATTTTTCAGTTATATATGACGGCTGGTTCACCTAACCAGTTTTCCTAGATTATATTCCAACCAATATTAACTTACCTTCCACAAGGAACCGGAAACTTCTCCACATATGGAGGAAAATTAATACTCTTGTCAAATTTTCATAGAAAATTTTCACAAAAGATGTTTAGAAAAAATAGAAGCTTTTTTTACCTATCTACTTGATTTTTTGGTCATGAAGTTTTAAACATGACTGCTTTTTTCTAACCTAATGACTTTTCATATTTTTATATTCTTCAATTGAAAATTACTATTTCTATTACAAAAAAGCTACACTGAAGTACATGTACAGGTCTTTGATTACACCAAAGCATTTTCTCCTTTCTTTACTCAGTGAAGTGAAGAGTCCCCGGTCTTACTTGTTTTACAAACACAGCTTCAACACAAAATGGTGTAAAAACAACCACAACAACAAAAAAAAAACGGAACTAAACTTATTTCATCATTTATTTGTGTACATAAATACTCATCTACATCTACATCTTGAACGCTTACATTCAACACAACACTGTATTGTGAATTCATCAGCAGTAATATTCTACATTCAAAGGGGAACAACCCCATATTTAGAGAGTTTCAGCAAGTCAGTGTCTAACTAAAAGCTAAATATATATAGTAAGATTAACATAAGTTTTATATAGTACAGATAATGGAAATGAGGTACTGTAAAGGTAAACGTAAGTTTTATATAGTAAAGATAAGGAAATGAGGTACTATAAAGATTAACATAAGTTTTATATAGTAAAGATAAGGAAATGAGGTACCATAAAGGTTAACATAAGTTTTATATAGTAAAGATAAAGAAATGAGGTACTATAAAGATTAACATAAGTTTTATATAGTAAAGATAATGGAAATGAGGTACTATAAAGGTTAACATAAGTTTTATATAGTAAAGATAAGGAAATGAGGTACCATAAAGGTTAACATAAGTTTTATATAGTAAAGATAATGAAAATGTGGTATTCTTGTTAATACTATAAATAGTAACACTACAAAGGAGTTAGAAGGATGAACAAGAAGGCTTTGGATCTACATTTAGAACAGGAAGTACAAGTCAGCTCTGAATAAAAAAAATGTAGGATATATAACTTTAAACAAGATAATTATGCAGCAGTATTAAAGTAAAAGATTTAAACAAAATGGCAACTGAAGTTAAAATGTAATTCACTACAATATAAATTTAACAAAATTATTCATTTTGAAATAAATTCAACTATGTATAGATAAATAATTATTTGTAACAATATCCTACAAAAACAAGTCAACAGGAAATAATACCACAATTAGAAACACCATTGTACAATAAAACACAGTTTTAATAAATTAAGAATAGACATACAAAAATAAATACATCATTATTTTTAACAACTAATAAAAAATAAATATTGCAATATGCCATAATTTTAGTACAAAATGCAATATTATTTTTTATAAATTTCATTCTAAATTTTGCATCATGAGAACTTAAACTAATGCGCTGGGAGACTATATGACAAACATTGCAACTCAGTTCTAACGCTGTTCCTGTTCTCACTATATGTAAAACACAAAAATGTTTTATGACCTGACATTTAGCAAAAGCCAAAGCTAGTTTTAGCAAACTTAAATGAGTACAACATTGATCTTGTAGAAGCCAAATACTTGCTTCAGTCTGAGACCATATCTTTATCTTAGGGTCAGTGTCAGAAACACATTGTTAGATAGTCAACAGCAAGTTTTTGAATACCAATTTAAACTCACAGACCTCAAATAGACATTTTTATCTAAGTTTCAACTTTGTGCTCAGGTGAGCTAAAACCTATCAAAAAATCACTTAAAATGCACAAGTTTATAGTATATTGCATATCAATTAAATTAAAACTTTAAACACATTAAATTATATCTATAAACAGACTAAAAACTCTCCAATAATGATATATGTACACAAGAAAGCAGATTATGTCACCATAGTAACCACAATTTCAAAACTACAAAATATATGTAAAGTATATTGCATGGTGTAAGAAATTTTAAGGTGCAGATTTTAATTTCAATATGAACAAATAAGGTAACAATGTATAGACACATAGTTAGCATTTACAAAGTATTATCAAACATCTAGAATACAAAAATACTCTCAACATTTCATATAAAAAATTACTAAGGAATATAATTAAAATCCAATTAATATATTATCAGAATAAAATAGCATATTAACACGTATGCTTTCCTGCTGTAAGTTACAAAGCACACATTGAATAAAAAATAAACATCTTATAAATTTAACATCACTGTTCAATGACTTAAAGAATGATTGGAGGATAATTCTGCCTCATACTTGTTCAGTAGATTCTAGCGTAGACAAATTCAACTTAATACACACATAATACAAAAAAAACAAACACTATCTTAATGGTGCACACTGACAAAAATCAGAAGATTAAATGTCTCATAACATGATATATATCATATGAGAACACATTTTAAAACGCATGCTTAATACAAGAGCACCATATTTTCTGAACATCAGTTTAAGCTACATGGGTACAATTTGATCTACAGAGTAAATGCTTTGAATATTAATAAAGGTGGTTATTTTGATGTGACCAATTTTTAATAAAAATGATTTTCTATGATAAATTATGAGAAGACATTCATGATCTAGTTATTTTTAAAAATAAATATACAGAGTTGATCTTCTGAGTTCATTTTTTTACACTTATACTTGGCAACCAGCAACATGATTGCAGTCTTTTTTGTGTCACAATTGGAGTTTATTTTTAGAAATTTGAACAAGTCAAATGATCGTCTTCTGTTCCCAACATTTTTAACACATAAACTTATTTCTTTCATGTTTACACAACTTTCTGTGGAAACTTTAAAAAAAAATGTGAATACACACTTCCAATCTGGTTTCTGCATGCATGCATATCTCCAACATCTAACAATAGTGCAATATCTGCATATTTTCTGAAATAAAATAGGCAACAATTGTAGTAAAATTTCAAATAAATCTTGGACAGCTCATCAATGTCTGAAAGTGTTCTGTGACTTTCAGAGAGTAATTTTGCTTAGAGAAGACACAGATACGCAGAAACTTTTGAATGAAAGTAAATCCATTATTCTCAGTGTGTTTTTATTTTCGTTAATTTTTGCGAATCGATTGCATCATAATTCATAAATCCATGTAAAACTTCCATAACAAACAGAAATGTTAAAAAATAATAGTCCGAAATACGGTCAATTTCAATGTATACAACATGTAAATTATGTCTGATCAGGGTACGGAGAGCTTCTCCTTGATGCACTTAATATACATCAAACAGAGTGTATGATGCCTAAGGTGAATATACATCAAACAGAGTATATGATGCCTAAGGTGAATATCCATCTCATCCTTTATCTTCTCAACAAACCTGCATTTAGTTTTCCCAAGCAAATAACTGTTAGCACATATACACACTGCATTACATTACACATTACATTACATTACACACTACATTACATTACACATTACATTACACTACACATTACATTACACTACACACTACATTACACTACACACTACATTACACTACACACTACATTAAACTACACACTACATTACACTGCACACTATATTACACTACACACTACATTACATTACATTACACACAACATTACATTACACACTACATTACATAACACACCACATTTCATTACACACTACAATACATTACACACTATATCACATTACACACTACATTACATTACACATCACATTTCATTACATTACACACCACATCACATTACACACCACACTACATTACTATGCACTATGATACAAAATTATCCAATTACTTTTATATAAATAAAGTTTAGTTACCTTGGATTCATGGACTGTTCTTCACAGCATAAAGCCTGCAAATCACAGAGAATACTAGCCACATTCCTCACTAGTGTCTTTGAACCGTATCATTACAGCTTCCATCTGTAAAATCAATTAATGTAGTACAGTCTATATCAGACGCAGTTTATGCACATATGACTTACATATTCTACAGAAAATTCTTATTTTGATACAGCAACTACTCTTCAAGATACTTATAAAAGAAAGCCTTTAAGCTTCACATTATTTGTATATACTGAGTTCCTTGATCATAAATAATTTTATTTCAACATGTCTGTATTATTTCAATGCTACATATTATGATTGTGTCATTAAAAATGTATATTCCATTAAAACAAATTATTTCCTCATAATTTTCCTTAATGGTTATATTTTTCCAATTACATTTACAGTAAAACCTCAATATTTTACCATCTTACCAAAATGGCCTTAAGATTAAGAGAAATTCTGCCAAACAATTATTGGTCCTGATAATGAGGGGGTCTTAATATCTAGGAGATCACTAACTTAGGTTGACTACATACCATATTTAATATTATTTGTGGTTTTAATACCAGACGATTGAAGTATCTTGTTGATATTGAAGTTTCAGTTTTACATAAAAATCCCCCAAAATATATGGGATGTGTTGTTCCATGTATATGAAAAAACAACTTTCACTTTTTTTAATCAACTTAAATTTAAACAATCCCTCCTAGGCATAGAAAATCAGGGATAATTTGACATTTTCATGACATAAATTATCCACTTTGCTTTGAAGAACATAATTTATATAACAAAGTACTTCTTTATCAAGCAGATAAATTCTGGTATATCAAATCTTGCTGTAAGTCAAATGCATTTACAGACCTTGTCATTGTGAAAGTTTTTCCAAAATGTCTGTTGGCTCTTTATAGGTATTCCATGTAGTCAGTGCACATCAGTAAATAAACATTATTCATACTTGTCCGCATCAGAAGTAATACTGAATGAAAGAAGTATTCAGGTCTATAACATGCTTTATTAACAAACTTTGTGCATGCAACAAAACACTTCCCAAAACATATGCCAAGATGAATATTAAGATTCATTTTCAAGTACTATATCAGTACAATTATCATTTTAAAGTTTCTAGGTAACAAATGAAGATCAAATTATTACCTTATCATTATTTGACTTTGCTATCTGTTTTTCAATACTGGAGAACATTAAGACAGGCCTCTGTCACATCTTCTCTGACTGAAAGGCAATAGAGAGATCAATATATTGAGTCTAGTTTGATTTTACCATTTCAGTTCTTCATCGTGTTGGATTTCCCTGATGCAGGTTTCTTGCTTCCCTGACGCTATATTCAGTCGAGGGACTCGCATTGAGAGTGACCACTGCATCCTCAGGACCCTACCTGACTCGGAATTTGTCAGTTGTCAAAATTAGACCTCATCACTTTGTTTGCTCGAAGGTGAGAACATCTATCTTTAGATGTTTACATGTATCTTTATTACGAAATACTTTCTCTAGAAGTATGAATATAGGGGGCTGTTTTGCATATCTATAAAGTTGATTATTGTTTAAAACGGACCGTGTACAAAACTATTGCGCAAGTGAAAATACTCTCTGTCACGACACACACGCATGTAACCGTATGTAATTAGCAAAGGAAAAACGGTTTTATTAAACTAAATTGTCTATATAAACATGAACACTAAACCTAATAGAGATACTAAGAATATACACAGAAATGCGTGTACAGTACATGCATACTTGTAGTGATAATGTCTGTCTATTAAAACATTTCGCCTGACCAAAAATATGTAAGCATTACTCTACATGTATATACTTGGATAATTTGTGCAGTTTTAAGTATCTATATGACTAGCATCTAATATTGTTACTGTAACTAATTTTTAGTACAAAAACATGTAAATCAAATGTAAAGATATATATGCCCTGTTCTCTCGTATCTTCCCCCATTCTCTGTGGCAGCTCTGAAATGACCACAGCTGTCAAATGTTGACCAGATAAACAAACCAACACTGAACAGAAAGGTATGTAATTCTGCAGAAAACTTTAGACTGTATTTTGCATCCACAAAACTGAAAAAAATGATTTTGTTGATAAGAATGATTTTTTAGACAAATTGGAAGGTTTAAAGAGAACATCTAACTTAAATAAACAAGTGCTCCCACATAGCTCTATGCAGAGAGCCTAAGGTCCAGGCCCCGAAGTTATAAAACTTGAAAATAGTCAACCTCTTCATTGTCTGTCCACTCTCACAATTTGTCCAACAAACACTTGAAATCCAACACTATTGGCATAGATCTGAACTTTGACATAATCGTCTTCCTGGTAAACTGGACTTCTGAAGTTAAAAATAGAGATTGCACGCTAACACCTCTTACACTCTTACAGTAGTAGTTAATTTTACATGATGTTGTGTTAACAAACTAACATTACTAACATGATTGGGGACAAGGGTTCTAAGCAATCTATAGCTTCGGCTGTATAGATGCACCCTGCAAAAGGTCTTGTCTCTTGGCTTGTATTGTTTAGTTTGTTGCATAACATTACTAACCCTATAACAATATACTTTTGTTTCAATAAAGGTTTGATTAACAGATGTATAGTCTTTAACAGCTTTATTTTCCAATAATAAAAAAAATGCTAGTAAATCTAAAAAGAATACTAACATCATTGGCAAAAAACCGACAATTTATGATAGAAATATTACTGTGTGTTTTTCTCTTCATCAGAATCAGGAGCATCACCAACACAACATACATTCCTAGCATTATTAAAATGTATACCATGGTTATCATAGTGTTTCATTGTTTTTGATATCTGAACATGTTATTTCATGGTTGTCACCAAAAAGCCATCGAACACCATGGTTACACCATGGTCAATTTTATGAGTATGACCATGTTAGATCATGGTCATGCAGACTAACAGTAAAATACCATGAAATACCATGGTCTACTATGAAACAAAATTTCAAACCATGGTCAAATGCTTGGTCACATTAAGTAACCATGAAATATCATGGTCAGCTAACCATGGTAAAAAACAACTAACTAACATGGTCATATGTCTAAATGGGATCTAACATATTCAACCATACAGGCTTATGCTTAGACAAATTAGACAAACAGGAAAAATGGATAAAATGAGTAAAACTGTTTTCAATCAAATACCTAAGTAATCATTGTATTATGAGTAAATAAGCTGCAAAAAAGAGAATGCGACCCTTCAAATTGAAATGACAATCATGTTGTTATCATGAGCAACATTTAATCAGAATCATAGAGTCTTTTGCTACTTTAAGTTACTTGAAAATACTGTGACCAATTAAATTAGGTAAATAGGCAATATAAGAGATATCATTCAAGGTCAAGAAAAAAAAACTTTGTCATAAATGCTGGTGACTGGAAAAACAAGATGTTTTCATTGGTTTCTTCAATGATTTCTTGGACAAGTTCGAACTTGGGTCATTTTGAATGGAAATCTTGTTAACACTCAAGAAGTCACAGTTTTGATTGAATCTTTGCCAAACCTTGCCAAAATGTTTTAACACTGGTCACCTGGGGACAACAATTAGGGCATCAGGTCAAATCAGTTGTGATCTTTACTCAGGTGAGTTGAAAAGGGCCATCATGGCCTTCTTGTTTTAAGTATGTGGTTGGAAAGGCTGCCGGACAGATTTTGAGAATATTGTTTCTTGTGTAACTATGGCTGGTCATGTTAATGCATGGTTCGTTGAGTATGGTTTGTTTCTTTATTTTTACTTAATCATGTTTGCATCATGTTTAACCATGGCTTACCATATTATTTTAAACTGTCATTTTCATGGTAGACCATGGTTAGAGACCATGGAAAAACATAGTTATAACATGGTTAGAGACCATATTAGCAGCCATTTAACAAAACATGGTCAACCATGGCTAACCATGATCTGTGGGGCTTGGTAGTACATGGTATTTCATGAAAAAACATGATCCATTTCACCTGGGGACAGTCAGCTACTTTATGGTATGTTAAAATTATTAATACGAATATGTTATATCCCTTGTAACCCAATTATCGGTGAATACTAAATACCGGTGATTCTATAAATAGCCATAACATACAAGCATGCGAAACTGACCGTTGTCAACAAACGCTGCGCTTGGTTTATCTTGGTTCGCGCCATCTGTCGGCGCCGAAACAGAGTTATAATGTCATTTTTGAGGGTGAATAAGCATTAAAATTAGTTTAATTTAAAGAAAATGATAAAAAATATTCATGATTCAATCAAAAGATTTCAAATTTTGTTGTTTTTCTTAGAAAAAAAATGGATTTGTTTCACAGCCATCTGCAGGTGCTCGCTTCCGTTATAAAGATACTATGTTGAACTTCCTACCGATAGTTTTTCCTATCCATAATGTAACTTAATAGAAAACTATGCATGGAAACAAAACAGGAAGTTGACAGAACACTATAAAAAGTGCCCAGTTGTTGTTTTTGAAACATTTAAGTTGAAAGTTTCACATTTGAAACTGTTACCTTATATATAGCTCATTTGTATAGTTTGGAAGTTTAACCTAGTACAGTAAAATGGGTGCTACATGATGACGTCATGTGACATTGAGAGATTTTTACTTGATCACCGGTATTTAGTATATTCAAGGAAATAGTGATGTCACTCTACAGCTTTGTACTCATTGGGTTGCATGCACTAGATTAATGGAGATTTTGTACATTTGGCTGTTGACATCTGCAAAAGAGATATGAACTGATAAATCACTATATTTATTTATGGGGAGTGATTTGTTTTCTTTTTTCAATTTCCGGTCTAAATTTAGCATCACCGGTATTTAGTATCACCAGTATACATAAATATATTAATAGCACTACAAAGAGAATAAGACAAAAAGCTACTGATTAATGTAATGCAAACAGGTGATGCTACACTATAAGGATACCAGTAGATGTAGCTTTACCTGCAGCCTTCCTGGTCTACTTAGTAGCATTTTGTCTCACTGCATTTGCTGCTTATCAGTCACAGAATAAAATACACTATGCATTATTCTCACTAAACATTTTGTTTTATATTTATTAAATACTTCTATAAGCTTTCCAATGTAAATTATCTTTTACATTATTTTATTCATTTTTTTATAATTGAAACAAGATTTTATAAATCTGCAATTATAATCTAAGGTTCACATAAAAATTTAGTTTGTTCAAAAGTATATGATTCAGGTCTGATAGCATCCACTTGTCAATAAAAAAGCAGACTGTTTTCACATGCAGTTCTTATGAGGTTTCTGCTCTCAACAACTAGTGGATTATTTGTACTTCTAATAGCATGAACTTTACAAGTTCCTGTATGGGTTTTCACAGCAGGGATATTTTCATGATCTACCTCATTTCTATCAATGTATATAAACTGTCTTATTGTCACTATTCTATCTTTTTCATTGACTTTAGGTCAGTGTGAAAGTACTTCACAACCATGCAAATACATTATACACATCATCAACCCTGCCTATAACCTTTCCTGTCAACATGGCCCTATAACATGTGTTCTTCACAATGATCCCCATGACCGTCACATACATTTTTTCCATGGTCTCAAAGTACTGTCATAACATATCAGTCCAGGAAGAAGACTAATATACATCTCATGTCAGCTTAAGGAATGATCATATCATAATATTGGTGAACTTTAAGCTAGTCATTACATGAAAAGATTCATTTTGATTTCAAGTCAGCTTAAAACATAATGAATATTATACTAAACATAATGATACAACATTAGTAGAAAATACAAACTAAAACACATTGACTGTAGACAGCCAGACAAGCAACTTCTGTTTGTTTTATGTGATATAGTCACTGGGCTAAATAATGTTCAGAATAAAGCAACAATAAGTGTACATATGTCAAACCACAGGGGAGTAGCACGTTGAAGGGATGGAATATAATGGCGTATTAGGCCTAAAATGGCCACATGGACCCAAAACACGTATATCATATGTATACATATACAAGGGTTACAACTTCCAAAATGATAGTTTCTGCACCAAATTTGTTTAAAACTACGTAACTTTTTAAGGAATCGCTCAAATTTCCAATAACTGGTGTCTACAGATAGCTAATACATTATACTACACATAACCAGTAAGCACTTTGTCCAATTCAAAACATTGAAGCAGATATTTATTCTTTTTTCTCCGAAAAATCGTCAATTTCGTTTAGTCCAACGCGACCTCGCAACACCAAATTGATCAGAATTACCATACTAAATACAGCTTAAAACAACAGGTAGAGTAATGACAACGCGTGCTTACCATAAGTATCTCTAAAATACACAGATCCGGCGCAAGATGATAATCCAGGAATGTTCTACTCACGTAAAATTAACAAAATCGTCGACTCCGTCATAGATTTCCACCTCGCTACGCCATTATGATTCAGCCAATGAAACGTCCGCTTACAAACAAATTACGGGGCAAAGGTCACTGCATTGTAATGTTTGAAGTTTCAATCATGCGGCGATTTTTGTGAATTGAACGTGGAATAGAACGTTCCTGGATTACATTTTTGCGCTGAATCAGCGTATTTTAGTAATATTTATAGTAAGCATGCGTTGTCATTACTGTACCTCCAACTGAAGTCTGCTTAATTCAAAATGACTGCAAAGATCCATAATTGTTTGAAATGATCATTTATGATCTGATTAATCTGATCATACTGATTAATCACTGTCATCAATATAGGTAATGAGTAGTATAAAAACAGTATTCTCGCGGCCATCTTGTTAGGTGGGATAGGTGGGATAGACCACTATCCAACGTTTTGATTGGTTAATGACCTCGCGGCCATGTTTGTTGGGTGGGTGGCTGCAGGTGGGTGCTATCATTATGGATCCGCCATTTTTAGCAGATGGTCTTTAGCGGCAATTTTGTTTGAAAGCAGGTGATCTTTTTAAAACCAATCGATAATGAATTTGTGATTCAATAGTTGATTTGCAGCATTTGTCTTAATGACAATATTTAATGGATATTTCAATATCCGAGGATTTACCCCTTGTTGCTGATAGATTTTAGAACATTGATGGACTGAGTTGTGTAATTTTACATTGAATTTAATGGTTGATCAAACGTCGGAAGAAAACATGTTAAGAGAGGAGTAAGATTCTTTTTTTCATTTTTGTAGTAGTGTTTTCCCCTTATGAAAATAATCATTTGAATATGGCACAGGCTCAGTTGATGTTCACCAAGGAAACTCTGCAATATTTCGAGCAAAGTGGCTTTAAAAATGTCAGTTGGTCTCCACTACGAAAAGAAATCCATTGTGTTATTTCTAATGACTGTGTTTTAGTGTTAAAAAAAAGACAACGACAAATCAAAATTTGTCTATATGTTGGGAAAAGCAAGATAGTTTTACCTTCAGACATATTTGTAACATTAAGTGATGTAAAAGAAAGTGTTCAATTGATATCCTCATTTTTACAAGGACAACCATGATGGCAACAACCAATTTTAACAAACTTCAGCATAAATCACCAGACTTTTTACTTTATGAAGAAAGACTTAAAACATTTCATTTGTGGTCTTCTCAAATTCAACCCAACAAGTTTCAGTTATCATCAGCAGGGTTTTATTATACTGGAAAAAATGATACTGTGGAATGTTTTTCATGTGCAGTTCGATTACGGGAGTGGCAAAAAGAGGATGACCCACTAACAGAACACAGATTACATTCTCAAAATTGTTTATTTTTAAAAATTATTGGACAATTAAAAACCGATAATTCTTGCATCAGCCCATCATGGAATCCATGGAAATCATCAGATTTTCAATTTGGTGACTTTGACGACATTCTTGGAGGTGGGTTAGATCAAATTGATTTCAACATGGCGACATCGATTTAACGACCTGAAAAATTCAAATTTAAATATTTAAATGCAACCGTTAGAACAAACAAAGTCAGTATAAAAGATAGATTGGAACATTATTTTCACCACTACGTCCTCACCAAGCAAAGTGAATACATCACATAATGGATTGTATTAACTCTTCTCAGGATTCATTTGAAGATGATCAATGTAACTCAATGACAGTCAATACAGACGAGTCGGAATTTACAACACCTCCAATAGATCATGCAACTTCACCATCAACAAGTGTTATGTTGATGAACTCTTACTTCGACTTTATCCATGCAAAAGCCTTAAGTGAAGTAAAAGGCTTAACTGTGAGGAAATATTGCTACGGCTGTCAAACAAATCATCCTTCACAAAAAGAACATGACTGCATCATGGAAACTGATGATGACGAATATCAAATTAGGTTTTATTTTGAGGAGATGTTGAAAGAAGTGAATGAACAAGACATTATTCAATCCTGGGAGGACGTAATACAAATTTCAAACATTTCCCCTGAAATGATCTGCCTACATAAGCGTGTGATTACCAGTAAGGACTTTTTGGATGTAATGAAAACTGAACAGTGGAAATCCAAAATGATGAGAATGGTGTTAACAATTGAACGTTTGGAAGATCGACTATTTCCCTCTTCACTTTAACTAAAAATGGATTTCAAAGACAATGATTGTCGTAAATTTAAATATATTTGATTTCAATGTTTTTTCTCATTTTTGTTACAAGAAGTAGAATTTCATTTTAAAAATGTCATAAATAGCTATTTTACTTGTATGTGTGTTTGTATTAAAAATTGTTGTTAATCAAGCTTTTGTTATGTTTTGTTAAATAAAAGGTTGTCAAAACTTCAGACATCATTAATCATGAACAAAACACAGAAGGAAAACGTTCTCAACGAATATTATTTTAATGCAAAACAACCAGGGAGTTATTTAGGTGCTACAAAGTTACATAAAATATTAAATAAAAAATATCCAGGAATATTTACTGTAAACTTTATTAACAAATGGCTAAACAATCAAGACTCATATGCAGTGCAAAAACAGGTGAGGCATTCCTACAAAACACCCAGAGTGCAGGTAGCTGGTTTAGATGATCAAGCAGACATGGATCTAATGTCAGTTGAAAACATTTCAAAACACAATGAGGGAGTCAAGTATTTACTCATTACTATAGACATATTTTCACGTTATCTTTTAGTAAGACCTCTTCTAAATAAAAAGACACAAACAGTTTTATCTGCAATCAAAGATGTTCTCCGTACAAGAAAATTTACAAAAATAAGAACAGACAAAGGTTCTGAATTTATCAATCATGACATAAAAAAGTTCATGAAAAAACAGGGGATCTATTTATTTAACACACAAAGTAACAATAAAGCGAACTATGCAGAAAGGGTCATTCGTACATTGCGAAGCATGATGTTCAGAATGTTAAGACATCAACGAAATTACAGATATATTGAAAATCTTCAAGATCTTGTCAACAACTACAATAATAGTCCACATCGTAGTCTTGGAGGTTTATCCCCGAGTGAAATAACAAAAAAGAACGAGACTCAAGTTTGGGGCAAACAGTACTTGAAACCCAAAAATGTTTCTAAAATAAAACCCAAGTTTAAATTTGAAATTGGTAGTTTGGTTCGATTGAGTTATACAAAACATCCTTTTAGACGAGCATATCAACAACAATATACCACAGAAGTATTTAAAATTAAAAGCAGGGTGTTTCAACAAGGAATACCACTGTACAAAATTGTCGACTTAAATAATGACCCAATTAAAGGTTATGTGAAGGAGCAGGAAATGGTTCCAGTTGATAAAAATGAAGAAAGTCTATGGTATGTTGAGAAAATTTTAAAAAAAAGAAAGGTGAAGGGAAAACTTCAGTATTTTGTGCGATGGGAAGGCTTCCCAAAATCATTCGATAGTTGGATTGATGCGGATCAAGTTCAAGAAAAATAATATGGAGCGATATGTTTTTATTTCTGACAGCGAAAGTCACCATATTTTCAGTGATAACACACCTTATAACTTTAAAGTACAGCTAAAGCAACCACTTCATTTTGATGGGTATTGGAAAGTAGCTTTATGTGAACTCAGTTTACAAACCAAGAATAAAAGACGTGGTAAAACTTCAGAAAATACCCTATTCATCTATTCTAATATATGTCAGGAAAGCATTGTCAATGGTAGTGAGCATACACTGCTACGAAGAATTGAAAAAAATGATATGAATAATTGGAATTATGTGTTTGATTCTCCATTTTATTTTCCCATAAAAAATCTGAAGTTCAAGAACTTGACTTTGTTATAAAAACAGTAAACGGCGAGTTTGCTTCATTTGTAACTTCACCAGTCTACTTAACACTTCACTTTAAACGTTATCCGTTTTACCCCAATTATGAATCGATCTAAATTATATGTTCCAAATCCACAAAAATGGATACAATTTTTAAAGAAAAGCCAAGTTGGAAAAGGACTGGTCATACCTTCAAGAACTTCTGTAGAAAGTAACAACATGACTTTCAAGACAGTTTCTCCCGCAAAACAGACAGTAGAACAGGCCGAAAGCGAGCTGAAACGAGATAGTATAAATACTTCAGAGATGCCATTGTTTGCGCATAAAGCAGAACCATCTCAAATAGTGAACAGTCTGAAAGTAGGAAAGAAAAAATCTAAACTACAAAAACGTGTTGAGAAAAAAGTATCCAAATTGAACAAAAAACGGCAGAAAACTGTAAAAAAAGCTGTGAAAACAAGAAAAAGTGTCACAAAAAACACACAAAAAGTGAATAAAAAAGGAGATAAAACAAGGAAAAACAAAAAACAGAAACCTGTTACAACCTGGGACATATTTGGAAATTGAAAATGTCATATTTCACAGAAGATAGTTTTACAGAAGGTGTACCTGATGAGTTGTTATTGTTTGATTTACCACCAACTCAAGTAGCTGTTAATGATGTTTACTATCAAGAGACACGACCATTATCCCAAGTATCAGATGACACTCCTATTGAGTTTCAAATTAGTGGTCAGAATTCTATGGACTATCTTGATCTCAGAGGAACACAATTATGTGTAAAATTAAAAATAACAAACCCAGATGGAACCGATATTACAAGTAAAAAAGTGGGTCCAATCAATTTGTTTTTACAAGCATTATTTTCTGCTACAGAGGTGACATTACAAAACAAAGCGGTCATTTCATCCAATTATAACCCATATATCTCTATGATTCAAACTTTACTCAATAACGGACAAGATGCTACATCCTCTCAGTTATTATCTCAACTGTTTATCAAAGATGACAATGATCATCCTGAAGATTGTGATCCTGAAGGGGGTAACAATGGTTTGTTTCGAAGAGCAAAGTACATCAGTGAATCTAAAACATTAGACTTACAAGGACCTATCAATCACAGTCTATTCACAATCAAGAGATACCTGTTAAATCAGGTGGATGTTAAATTAAAGTTGTATCGGAGTTCACCAGCATTTTGTCTATCATCGGGGGACTTATCCCCAAACTATAAAGTAAAAATAATGGATATTTACTTATTAGCTAAAAAAATCAGGGTTAACCCTGCCCTCATTGTTGCACATTCAGAGATGTTGAAGACCAGCACTGCTAAATATCCATTTGATAGAGTGGAGTGCCGTTCACAAACTATAGCATCTGGAAGCACAGTTTTTACATGGGATAATTTATTTCAGGGACAAAAACCTAACAAAGTAGTTGTGGCATTCGTTAAATCAAATGCTTTATCTGGGGACTATACATCAAATCCCTTTCACTTTTTGAATTGTGATATTCAAAGTATATGTTTGTATGCTGATGGTGTTCCTGTGTGGGGAAATCCACTAAAATTAAACTTTAACAAAACTGAAGGAGGAAGTTTTATGAGAGCCTACACAAATATATTTCTAACTAATGGTACATGGAATAAAGATAGAGGACCTAATATAAATAGAGAAGATTTTGCTAATACATCCACACTATTCACATTTCAGTTAGAACCCATCTTTGATGCTGACCTTTTATCTTTAGTAAAAACTGGTAATGTGCGATTAGAAGTGCAGTTTAAGACAGCTCTAACAGCAGCAACTAGTTGTATAGTATACAGTAATTCACCAGGCTTTTTCCAAATCAACTCCCAAAGAGACATTATAACAGAATGAATACATCTCAACTTCAATGTTGTATAGATTGCAAAAAATCAACTTTGGGAGTGTTTGCAGCAGATTGATTACCCAAAAATTTGAATTTTCCATATGGATTTATACCAAACACTGATGATCATTTAAAGGAAGGAACACATTGGTGCGCATTTTTCTTTCCAAATCCAACCACAGTGGAGTACTTTGATAGCTACGGAAAGTCTGTAGATTACTTCAACTCATTTTTTTCTGTATATGTTTCCAACTTTCCAAATATAAATGTAAATTCTAGACAATTACAAAGTAGGTACAGTGATGTATGTGGAATGTATTGTTTATTTTTCTTACTGCAACGATTGAGTGGAATGTCTTTTTATGATATTGTACATAGTTTTTCTTTTGATAATGAATGTAATGACATATTTGTATATAACTTAGTCAGTAATAAATTTCCACTTTGTATTCAAAATATCTGTATCAATAACCATGTATGTAAACCTCTAATAAAACATGATGTATTTTAATTGTAGTTGGTTATGTATGTCTATTTATTGTGTTGTTTACCATCATTGAGTGAACATCATGACAGAGGCTCTCATTAAATTTGAGTGTCCAGCTACATGTATTGTAGCTGGGGCGAGTGGCAGTGGAAAGTCAACCTTTCTTTTGAAATGTTTAAAAATGCAAAGTCTATGTTTACTCAAGTTCCAAAGAAGATCATATATTGCTATTCTACTTATCAAACATTATATGATGACATGAAAAGACAAGTGGAGAATATAGAATTTTTTGAGGGTCTTCCATGCAAAGAAGATATGGAAACATGGTCATTTGAATCAGAATTCAAGGTCTTGGTAATTGATGATCTTGCTCAAAAGGCTTCAGAAAGTGTAGATATAGTCAATTTATTCACCATTTACAGTCACCATCATAACTTTTCTGTATTCTTTGTGGTTCAGAATTTATTTTTGGGAGGGAAATATTTTCGAACCATCAGTTTAAACAGCCACTACTTTGTGTTGTTTAATAACCAAAGAGATCAACTACAAATTCAAACATTAGCAAGACAAATGTTTCCAGGTGAAGCAAAATACTTTATGGATGCTTACAAGAAAGCTATAAGAAAAAAATACAGTTACTTACTAGTGGATATAAGCCCACATTCAAATCCACTATAAAAACTTCGTACAGACATATTTCCTTATCAAACATTGATTGTGTTCCGTCCTGAAAAGGAAAAATATGAGTGAAAAAGTGCAAAAAGAAGGTTACTTTTTAAGATTTTTGTTAAAAACGAATGAAAATCAACAAAAATTGTTGATGAATAATTTAACTAAATCACAAATGGATGTAATAATTGAGGTGATTTATAATTCTCTGGCAGGAAATTTAGCAATATCTGACAAGGATAAAAAAAAGCTGAGACGATACAGGAACGTCATTCATAAACTAGTGTCTAAAAGATTATCAAGTAGAAAGAGAAAATCACTTCTCGTAAAATATTTCAAGCAAATTATACTATTGATAAAACATTGTGAAGTATGGCTCAGGAATTAGTATTAATTCCTAAAATGAAGTATGAACATTTACTTTTGAAATCTAAAGAAAATTGTCAAGAACAAGATGAAAAACAAATCTTGGATAAAAATCAACAAAAGGATTCCTCTATAGAAGAAAATTTAGAACAAAATGGAGGAAAATTAGTGAAAAGATTATTTGTGAAATGTTCAAGGGGTGAATTTAAGGGGAAAAAACCTCACAAAACTTTAAACAAACTGTCAAAAAATGGTGTGAAGAAAACTACTCAAAAGACCAAATGGATATCCTATCATGTGTAACATACTTGGCTTTTGCAACAATTACTGAATTTTGGCGAACATTTTTGGCGAACATTTTTCGGCGAACATTTTTTTTTTTTTTTTTTTTTTTGGCAGAACTTTGGCATTATGTTATGAAACTCATTTGATATTCGAATCACTCTCAGTGTGTTAGAAACACTTCAACATGGAGGACATAAATTTTGAAGAGTTAGAGAAAAAATATCCGGATAGTAGTGATGTGTTTCAAAAGGAGATAAATTATTTGAAAAGAAAATTATGTAATGAGGAGGACAAAGAAAATAAAGTGTTAAAAACAGAAAAATATCAATGTGATATTTGTTTGAAAGCATATAAGCATAAACATCATTTAAAAAGGCACATGTTGTCACATGGCGTATTTTTCCCATGTACATTTTGTGAAAGGAAATTTAGAAGGCAGGATGTGTTGAAGAAACACATAAAACATCAACATGGTGGAAAGATTAAAAACCTAAAACAGGTGGACGTACCATCGAATGTGATTCCATCAGAATCCACCACAAGAGCAGATATTAATCCATTTCCACCCCCCTCACAAGATGGAACTCTACCATTAAATCAGGATCATGACTATGCAATGAGTTCATCGACAAACACAACAACTCCATCTGATGATCATGACTATGCAATGAGTTCATCAACAAACACAGCAACTCCATCTGATGATCATGACTATGCAATGAGTTCATCGACAAACACAACAACTCCATCTGATGATCATGACTATGCAATGAGTTCATCGACAAACACAACAACTCCATCTGATGATCATGACTATGCAATGAGTTCATCAACAAACACAGCAACTCCATCCTCACCTTCAAGACCTACTTCTCCATCTGAAAATGTACATCATAACAATGCACTGAACAATAATATACAGGACTTCACTATTAAACCTAACAACTATGAACAATATGATATGCTAACATTTTTTGCCAATGCAAATCAACAAATTCAAACTCTGTTAAAATCAAGGCTTCAAAATCATGCAATCAAGTGGTATTTATCAGTACAGATTGAGTTAGTTAAGGAAGATGATAATACAACTTCAATTCCTCACTTTAGGTCAAGGACATACACTGCTTTAAACTTGATAACATTAGATGAAGGGGATGTAAATGAAAGTTTTCAAAAAATGTTTGAAAGTTTCCAAAAATATGTGAGAGAAAGCTCTGGGTGGGTTCTTAAAAGAGTAATCAATTTGAAAGTTCATACTGTGAACTATCTACCTTTAAAAGGATCTAGCTACATGGAATTACCAAAAAAATTACGTCGTTTTCAGTCTTTATTGAATATTAGAAATGTAGACCAAAAATGTTTTCTTTGGTGTTGTCTGGCTTCCATCCATCCCTTGGATTCTACTTGGGTGAGTACTTATGAACCTTTTGAGCATGAACTGAACATGAAAGATTTGAATTATCCAATAACCATTAACCAAATTACTAAATTCGAAAAGCAGAACCCTTCTATATCCATCAATGTTTATTCATTTGAGGAGAAAGATATTGTACCCATTAGAATTACAAAGTGTATGCATAGACTTCATCACATTGATTTGTTACTCTTGCAATCAGAAACTAATGCTCATTATGTTCTCATTCAAAACATACACAGGTTTTTAAGCAATTTCAGAAAAGGCAATACCTCATATTATTTTTGTCGATATTGTCTTCATGGATTTATCAATCAAAAGTTGCTAGATGATCATATTGAATATTGTCAAGTTCATGATGCTCAAAAATTGAATTACCTTCAAACAAAGACTGCTTTTTGGAATTTAGAGATTTTGAAAAAACATTAAGGGTCCCCTATGTCATCTATGCAGATTTTGAAACTTTAAATAAGCCATTAGATACATCTACTCAAACAAATTCTACTGTAAAATCACAATTACTAGAACCATGTTCATTTGGGTATAAAGTAGTCTCCACCGATTCTAATTTCACTAAGGATGTAGTTTTGTATAGAGGTCCTAATGCTCCCCAAAAACTTTTAGAATGTCTTTTGAGGGAGGGTGAGGTAATTAAGCAGCGTTTAAAAGACATACAACCTCTTAATTTGAGTGTGACTGAGGAAAATGATTTTCTTTTATCAGATAGATGTTGTATATGTAGCAAAATATTTGGAGATAAAGAAATTAAGGTGAGACATCATGATCATACCACAGGGAATTTTATTGGTGCAGCCCACAAGAATTGTAATTTGCAATGCAAACAAGTCAATTTTATCCCAGTCATTTTCCACAATCTAAAAAATTTTGATGCTCATTTGTTATGTCAAAGTATTGGATTATTTAAAAATCATAAAATAAAGTGTATACCTCAAACCATAGAAAAATATATTAGTTTTAGCATTGATAATCTCAGATTCATAGATTCTTTAGGATTTCTACCCTCCTCTTTAGAAACTCTGGTAGACAATCTATCTCAAGACAGTATGCAACCATTCAAATATTTTCAAAGTGAAATACATCAACATGTTGATCTTTTGTTAAGAAAAGGTGTCTATCCCTATGAATATATGACCTCTTGGGAAAAATTTGATGAATATCAACTTCCTTCAATTAACAATTTTTACTCCTCATTAACAAATGAAAGTATCTCCGAGAAAGATTATAACCATGCCAAACATGTGTTTCACACTTTAAATTTGAAAAATTTAGGTGATTATCATGACCTTTACTTAAAAACTGATGTCCTACTTCTAGCAGATGTGTTTGAAAATTTCCGTGATATGTCTCAAAAATGCTATGATCTGGACCCCTGTCACTTTTATACAAGTCCAGGACTCAGTTGGCAGGCCATGTTAAAAATGACCAAAGTCACATTAGAACTAATGACAGATATAGATCAGGTTCTATTCATAGAAAAAGGGATTCGTGGGGGTATTAGTCAGATATCAAATAGATATAAAAAAGTCAATAACCCCTATTTACCAGATTATGATTCCTCCCAACCATCATCCTACCTTGCATATTATGACGTTAATAATTTGTATGGTTATAGTATGTCACAAAAGTTACCAACAGGTTTCTTTTGTTTTCTAACACAAGATGAAATCGATTGTTTCGATGTACAAAACATACCAAAGGATGGATGCAAGGGATATATTTTGGAAGTAGATTTAGAATATCCCAAAGAATTACATGAAAGTCATAACGATTTCCCTTTGGCACCTGAAAGAAAATTTGTGTCCAATGAAAAGCTCTCACCTTATGCAAACAGAGTGCTTAAAAAATTGCATAATTCAGACAAATTACCACCCAGAGCAAAGGTCGAAAAATTACTCACCACTCTTGAAGATAAAAACAACTATGTTCTACACTACCAGAATCTGCAGTTGTACCTTGAATTGGGTCTGAAATTGAAAAAAATTCATAGAATATTGGAATTTGAGCAAGAAGCCTTCATGAAACCCTATGTACAACTCAACACAGAAATGAGACAAAGAGCTAGATCTACATTTGAGAAAAACTTCTTCAAATTGATGAACAATTCAGTGTTTGGTAAGTAAATACAGTAATTGAATTTCCACTCTGTCGATTGACATTTCTCTCGTAATTTGATTCATAAATTGTGTCAGTTCATAGAAATTGTATAACTAAATCAAACGTTATACATAAAGAATAGATGTACGTGCATTGATTTACATCAACAATATTAAATAAAAATCACCATAATCCATGTTTTTGACATTTAATAAAGATTTAAACAACGATTCCATATTGAAACTCTCTTCATATAGGAGGTAGTATAAGTAGGTAAACTTGAAAATATTCGTACCATTACCTTTCGACATCATATTATTCGCCTCAATCATACATTTCCGCATCAATGAAATTAATAAAGAAATTAATACACTTACTCATGAATCACTTTTTTTCAGGAAAAACAATGGAAAATCTCCGAAAACATCGATCTGTAGAGTTGGTGCATACGGAAATGCGAATTACAAAATTATCAAGCAAATCGACTTACAAACTACATAGGATATTTTCTGAAGATCTTGTTGGTGTAGAACTCAACAGAGCGAAAGTGAAATTAAATAAACCTATCTATATTGGTATGACTGTATTAGATTTATCGAAACATACCATGTATGATTTTTATTACCATCATTTGAAAGAACTTTATGGTTCAGAGGTGCAGTTGCAGATGACCGACACAGATTCGTTTTTGTTTTATTGTGAAACAGATGATTTATTTCGTGATATGTTACAATATTCACATTTGTTTGACACTTCAGATTTCCCCAAGGATCACTACCTCTATAGTGATTCTAACAAAAAAGTCATGGGGAAAATGAAGAGTGAAACTAATGAGAAATGCATATCTGAATATTGCGGTTTAAGATCCAAAATGTATGCCTTCATATGTGATGATAAAGAGGATAAACGCGCAAAAGGCATTTCAAAAAATGTTGTTAAAAAAGAAATAACATTACAGGATTATAAAAATGTTTTATTTGATGAATCCTCTTTATCGTCACAAATGTATTCTTTAAGAAGTCATAACCATAAAATCTATCTTGAAAAAATTAAAAAAGTAGGTTTATCATGTTTTGATGATAAACGCTATTTGCACGATGACGGTATTTCTAGCTACGCCTATGGTCATTACAAGATACCAAAGAATTGATTTTGATTCATTTTATTTCAGTTTATTTCATTTTATTTCATTACATTATGCCAAAATTTTATTGTGGAAGTGTCACCTGCAAAAGAAAAAAATGGTTGTTTAGACTTTTTTTCAGAAAAAATGCTTCATATGCTTATGTTATTATGGTTTATCAATAATTTACATGTACATAGAATTCCAATATATGTATATTGTCTTATGTTGCATTTGATCTGTATAATAAATAATAGTGTAAATAATATTGGTTGTTGTTATGACTCACTGGAACAGCATAATACCATTGGCAATTCCTTTTCACCACAAACATTTTAAATGAAATTAAGATTACCAGTTATATTGATCATGGTGGCTCATACAATCAACTGTCCCAACCAACCAATGATGTACATGAATGAAGTTGATTGACGTACATTTTTCTTACAGCTTTTAACGAGTTTGATACGATTGGCCTGATTTTACTCATTGTATATGCTCTCTATGTGTAACCCTTACTGCATGGATGAAGTTGATTGACATACATTTTTCTTACAACTGTTAAAGAGTTTGATACGATTGGCCTGATTTTATTCATTGTATATGTTCACTATGTGTAACCCTTACTGTATACGTCCCTTAAACTCAAGTATTATGAAGTTCACTCTCAGAAATAGTAGTTTTGATGGTGTTTTCATCATCATCTGCATACATTGTTTTTGACCGCAGAGATATTTGCGGGGAGTTGGGACAGGTGTGTTGGTTTGTCACGGGGAAGGCGTGGATTGGTACATTTTCTCCAATCGTATTGATGTATCTAATCTTCTAAGGAAACATTGGTGGAAAAATAGATATCTGAGACCATTATACACATCAATAAAACCATCAATCAACACGGATGAGAAAAAAACATGTTGTTTCAAAGTTTATTTCATACTCATGTTGTCATGTGATGAGATTGATAGTATCAAAACGTTTACACTCTTCAATACACAGGATCTCATATTCTGTAAGATGTAACCCTACCCATTTAAGTTTCAATACCTAAGTATTGAGTATTTACCATTCTAAAATGAATGTATTCATTAGTTTTCTTAAATTCGGTGGGTTGACTTGTTTTGGTAGGATCTGAAGTAAATTATGTTTTAAACATCAACAATAAATATGTCATGATTATAATCACTGTTATATGATTCATGATGTATTTAATACCCATTGAACTCAAAATAACGACAAGTTTTTCCCAATAAGTGTCCTTTCATTCTTTAATATAGTTAGAGTTGAGGTCTTTGCATTATGGTTTCAATCACTGATATGTAAACTTTGTTGTGATTGATGATTCACACCATCAAATTATTTTTCTTAAGGTTTCACAAGTCAAATGTCACTTTTGTTGTTCTAAAATTCGCTTTGTATACTATGATTGTTGTTATTGATAATTCACAGTGTTTAATGATATATATAACTCATTTTTGTTGTTTAGTATTTTAAAACTTGTCAAATTGTTTTTTATAAGGTTTCAAACATCCGAACCTATTTTTTTATGTAATATTTTTTAAAGGTTTCAAAAGTCTAAACTTAATTTTTGTTTTACTTTTTTGTTCTCTGTTTAAATTTTTTTCTTTCTTTAATTTTAACTTTTTTTGCTTTTTTAATGTCAACTTTTTTGCTTTTTTAATTTTAACTTTTTTGTTGTTTTAAGTTTTTTAACATTTTTTGTTCTTTGTTTTATTTTTTGAGTGTCATATTTCAATTTTCTTTTACTTTTATTGTCATTTTTTTTTACTTGAAATTTTTTTTGGGCTGTTTTACATGTTTGATGAATCAGGGAGATTTTATAAATAATTTATTCTGTGATTGTTGTGTTTTTTTTCATAAATGATTGAAATAAAAAATATTTAACCGTATGTTTTTGTAAACTGTGATTATTTTATATACTGTTTATTTTAGATGTATCTTTTTAATGTAACTTTTTTACTTTTTATTTTTACTTTTGAAAATTGCTTATGTATCTTTTTGCAAATTTACAAAATGACTAGTCATATTTAAAAGTTTTTTGTTCAAAACATTTTCTTTACAATTTTTTACTGTAATATTTCACAACTTGATTCTAATTTTTTGTCATTTTTTTTTAAGTTTTCAGTTTTTTTTAACAATCTTATTTTAAACATTTCATAAATGATTGAAATAAAAAATATTTAACCATATGTTTTTGTAAACTGTGATTATTTTATATACTGTTTATTTTAGATGTATCTTTTTAATGTAACTTTTTTACTTTTTATTTTTACTTTTGAAAATTGCTTATGTATCTTTTTGGAAAACGACTAGTCATATTTAAAAGTTTTTTGTTCAAAACATTTTCTTTAAATTTTGGATTGTAATATTTTAAAACTGGACTTCAATTTTTTTTTTTACTTTTTTTCTACTTGAAAAAATTTCTTGGTTGTTTTACATGTTTGATGAATCAGGGAGACTTTATAAATAATTTATTCTGTGATTGTTATGTTTTTGTACATATCTTTCTTTCATAAGTGTTAATGTTCAATGAATCAGGGGGATTATGGCAAATGCTTTGTACACTGTGATTATTTTATATACTGTTTATTGTTGATGATATTTTAGATGTAACTTTTTTACTTTTAAAGGATACTCATGTTTTTAGTGTTTTGAAAATTGCTTTTTTATCTTTTTGGAAAACGACTAGTCATATTTAAAAGTTTGTTTTTTTTCAAAACATTTTCTTTACAATTTTTTACTGTAATATTTCACAACTTGATTTCAATTTTTTTACTAATTTTTTTCTACTTGAAAATTTTTTTTGTCATTTTTCAGTTTTCTATACAATCTATTTTAAACTATTTAAACTTTATTTTTATAAAATTGGGTTGTTAATGTTTTACATAGTTGTTCATTATGAATAAAAAATAAAAATTAACAAAAGTGTTGTCGTTATTTTATGTGAAAGACAGTCGATGAAAAAATATCTGCTTGGATGACAGCAGGTGGTAAATGTAATGTGATTGACCCTAGAGTCAGTTTGTATGGAGATATATCATTTTTGTTATTGTAACAGTGAAATGAGATGAGTATCTGTTTTTGACGGCATGATCACTCCTGTTAAATAGATGTTCAATAATTTTACAGATAAATATCAGTTATGATTTCTTTATCCCGTCTTTACCTGTCTCCAGTAGTGAATAGACTCCAAATAAAAGTATGAAAATTACATCAGTAACGTGGTAAACATATGGTGCGGGTGTTTTCTTTCTTATGATGAAAGCAATTAAGCATTCAAAGGTTGAAAAAATGATGTGATAATAATAGAGAATGAAACACATTTTGTTAATCAAAAGTGTTTACCAGTGAAAAATGAGAAACATAATTTTCTGTTATTATGTATTTATTTAAATATGTATTTGTTTTTAAAAAATTCTGTTGAGGGTATAACTAAAAATGCTATAGTATGTCTCAGAAGAAAATTCATTGTCAACACAAATGTCTAATGTCCATTCTTTGCTTGTGAAATAACAACATCGATGTCATGGATAGATTGCTTTAATTGAAACCACTGGCCAACATTTAATGAGATTCCCTTAATAGAAGCTGTTTGGTTGTAAAAACGTCTGATATCTAGAAGAACAAAGTTGTTTCGGTCACAAACTGTGAGATAAATACTTTCACTTAGGTAGAATTGTTTCATGAAATCACACGCTGTTTGGTTGAAAATGATGTCATTCAGTTGTGTGGTGTCTAGTTGTTTCACAGAATGAGGTGAACTTGCTATTATAACCAGTCCCGGTGTTATACAAGTGATTATCATCATGCATAGAAGACCACATTTTTTAATTGCTTGCATACGTTTTTTAACTATTTTTGATACACTTTCGTCGCTCTCTGATGTAATCTGTTCATTTGAAAATAGACTATGAATTTCGAAGGCAGAATCAACACTGGTTTGAGACATCCTTTCACTATGGGTTTTACACTCAGACTGATTATCTTATACAAAAACTGGATATTTAAATAGATAAATTACTTTTGAAATTGATTTTGGTCTGCTTTTTTGGTACAAAATTTACAAGCTCGAGTCAACTTTAATATAATTCACAAATTCCCTATGGTTGTGAAAAGGTCATAAAAGACAAAAAATACCGTGAATAATAATTGTGTGAACTATAATTGGATGAAATGTAGCAATGAAAGATTTTGTTATAAATGGAAACTAAAACCAATAAACAATTCATCATCTACCCATGGCTGACGTTCTTCTTCATTCATCCAAAAGAGTTACGCATTTAGTTAGACATATTGTCATTAAGACAAATGCTGCAAATCAACTATTGAATCACAAATTCATTATCGATTGGTTTTAAAAAGATCACCTGCTTTCAAACAAAATTGTCGCTAAAGACCATCTGCTAAAAATGGCGGATCCATAATGATAGCACCCACCTGCAGCCACCCACCTAGCAAACATGGCCGCGAGGTCATTAACCAATCAAAACGTTGGATAGTGGTCTATCCCACCTATCCCACCTAACAAGATGGCCGCGAGAATACTGTTTTTATACTACTGTAATGAGCCAGTTGATTTCGCTTGATGACATAACAACTTAAACATCACAGTTACTGACCACCAAATAAGGGCATTTTTAATATATTCATATTCGCATGAGTTAGGTGCTATGTAAATGCAAACTTCACATGATTATCAGATGATACTCTTAGAATAGAACAATGCAGTTCTTTTCAACAATAGCAGACAACATCACACTTGTTAGATAATGTCTGTAAACAGTTTATCATGCTTTGAGTTAATTTTTTCTTGTATATAATCAGTAATAACTGGTTTGATTTTTTAAACAGGAAGACCCTACAAAGTTTTTATTTGCATCACGTTCTGAATGATAAAACTCCACTAGAAAAGGCAATCGCAGGTGTCACGTAAGGATACATCATAAATGTCCCTACACAATTAATACATGAAATGGGCTAATTTTTTAATATTTTCGAAACATTCATTTAGAAATATTTTGTATTAATCAAAAGTACACCTGCAGTTGATATACTTTGATATTTCTTTTCATTATTAGTGTAAACACTCATATACTAGAATAAGAACGTGTCACGTAAAATACATGAATTCTGTGACAGCGGAACTTATAAAAAAATTATATGCCTTAAGTCTGTGATACTCTATTATTACTCACGCTATATTGATCCACTTATATTGAAACTCCGGCACGAATTTATAAAGAGTAACTGCAAACCATATACAAAGGGATACATGTTTAAGATGATGTATCTTGCTTGTGACCATAGACTTCCTAGGGTCCTTATTGTGTGTGATTGCATTTTCCGGAAATGAAATTCACTTTTCAATTAAATAAAGTGTTTTTAAAGAAATGTTATATACTCACTATCTGGTACATAATTGGTCTTATGCGGTCTTCGAAACCGTAGAATCTGACGTTAATATAACTGTGACAGACGATTGGCTCTTATTTCGAGAATGAGTGTCAAATGAAAATGGTTGGTCCCGTTTAGGGCCCGCTAGAGCTAAAAATAGAAATACCTTTAAACGTCTTCTTCTCATGAACCAATGGATGGACCATCCCTAAACTTGGTTTGTAGCATTAAAAAATGGAGATACATTAAAATGACTTAAAATGAACCATGGTTGGATCATCACCAAATTTGGTCTGTGGCATCCCTCAGTCATCACGAATATTCCTTTGTAGTATCCTTTGATGGTCCTTTATTAAATTTATTATTGTTCCCCCATTATCTGCCCACAAGTGTACCTTTATACCCTTTTTAGTAACAAGATGATTTACATTTATTCTGGTGGGAGATGCAGGGCCCTCTTGTTATATAAATAACAATTATACTAGAAAAATAAACGTGCAAAAATCACAAAAGTACATGAATACATATCATACTCGTATTAAGGCAACAAAATACGATGAATCATGAAAAAACAATGTTATTTAAATTTTAAAAAACTCTACATGTGATATGTATTATACTGTGATTCAAAGACAAAACATTGAATCAAGTAAATACGTATTTATACTTATAATAACTTTTAACTATAATAATTAATTCACAGTCATTTGTGTTGTGATAACCTCATGGTATATGTTATAAATGGAGTCTGTTATGCCAATGCATGTCCGTATGAGAGGTCCGATATAAGTAATAATCGTTTTAAAACAGAATATTGCCAAATAATAATTTCCGTTTAGCATTAGATTGTTTATGCTTCTTTCTGTTTTCCTCTAACGCTTCAGATAGTGTAGGCGGGAAACTCACGACAGATTTTGATCTTCGTTTGTTTGGGGGTTTTAATATCATAACACTGGGAAGAATTCACGCATTTTGTTATAGCTGGCTGACTTGGTTGACTTGTCGTCTGTGTTGGAGGTTTCTATTGCTTGGTTTGGAAGTCTGTTCAACACGTGCTTCTTGCTGTGTCGAAGGCGTGTTTATGTTGTATATATCTGTGAAACACGTTTACTTAGAGTACACTCGGTGTATTCATCGTAGGTCGGAGTGTCTGAGGAATTGGATTGGACAGTTACCTTTTTGTGACTGATAAGATGCATGTCCAGTCATTGGTGCACGTGACGGCTACTTGACCCACTAACAGACACTTACTGCACATCGGATCTCTCTTAAATTGACCCTAATGAAATACAGAAGCTTTAAATGACCAAAAAGACATGAACCTGTTTAAAGTGTGACTTAAAACTTGATGCCTTAAATATAGTCAAACAGTTTGTATGTTTACCATTGATACGTAGTTTTTCACGCTTTAATGTTCCCTTTTCTGTATTTTATTTTATGAGGGTATGTTTGATAATACCATCATCAACTGATAGGGGTATATCTTTAACTCTGATGCGCATGGTGTCCTTGGAGTCAAGATGCAGGGGATTCGTGCTCAGTTATGGCAACCTTTTTCCGCTCAAAATAACACCATTTGATATCAAGTTGACTTTATCATCCAGAGTTTCGACGTATAAATGCCACATGCCCTGTACACACTGTAGCACGGTGAGATGTGTAGACTCAATTATATTAGCGATACTTGAGTACATTTCCTCGTGTTTTAACCACCGGCTTTGATTTAACTCATTATTACCAAACATTTCTCTCTCTTCAAAGAAAACAACAGGGGCACCATTTTGTATTTTGTGAACATCATTGTCACTTACTTGGTCTTCATTTACTGAGTTCTCTTGATCCATGTCTATATATTCCAGATTTTAATATTATTTCTTTTCATATGTCATCATGTACGCAAGACTTTAACACATGCATTTATGATTTTTTTATTGAAAAAATCAACTATTATGAGACATGTGAGTAGTAAAAGATCAATTAAAAGCAATGACAATAAAAAAATGGTGAGTTTTTTCATTCAGAGCTGGACAAAACTATTAATGACTGTCAAAAGATGTAAATAACATCAATCATGTACAACTGGCAACAATGTAACGACACAAACTTTAATGAGTAAATATTTCCATCAACAAATTATGGTATACATGTATCTGTCAGCTGTACATGAAAATACGACAGATACAAAACTGTAATATGCTGCTGGTTTTTCTATACAGAAAAATATGAAATGAACTGAATATTTGTCAAAATATTTTCGTGTACGTGTCGGTACCCTCAGTGTTATACATGTATATTAAGGTTGTACTTGTTTTTTGAATGCCAGATTCCATTTACATGTGTAGTTGAGAAAACACATAAAGAAACTTTGTTTAGAAAAATCGCATCATTCTAAACAATACAGACATCGCTCAATTACGTATCAGTTATTACAATTCTGTGGCCTTAAACGTAACATAAAATTTAAAATATCACAAGAAACCAGATACATGTAAACTGCACTTTGCACAGTGAATTAGGCTGACTATATTATGTTTGTATTATTAACAATTAAGTTTACCATTTTGAGTATTCTTAAAGCTTCTTCAACTTGAAAACCTAATTATTCATATTTCTAATAGAGAAAAATCAGATAAAATTTTATCTTTATTAAGGTATTGTATGAAAGGTACAATAGACTGAACGTGTGCCAACAACTTAACAATAGCTGTCTGTAAGTTTTGGATCATTAAGTCATGAAAATATAAATTAACTTTGACAGCAACATACACTCAGGGAATGAAGATACGGAATTATCTGTGACACCACACTAATATGACCATGATAGGAATCTGCATGCGACCTTTAAACAAAGTGTTTGTTTCAGTTGAAGAGAACATAATTAAACAAATGTTGAAATGAATTTAAGTAAGGGTTATCCAACTCGATTACACCCTTATTGTTGCTACAGTTCCAATTTTTAAACAATTCATATCTTCTTCATTCCCATTTTTACGTTTACTTCTCAAGCTTGCATTGTCTTGTTAAATGACTTATCATTGTCTTGTTAAATGACTTATCATTATCTTGTTAAATGACTTATCATCATCTTGTTAAATGACTTTATCATCGTCTTGTTAAATGACTTATCATCATCTTGTTAAATGACTTATCATTGTCTTGTTAAATGACTTATCATTTGATGTGTGCTACATGGCCTTAGATGTCGATGCACCATAACACACCAATAAACAAACAAACACACCAATAAACAAATATATTGGACCAAATGCTCTCCTTCTTCTTGACAATTAACCAGCCATACATGAAATTAAAATATTATATAAAATTGCTATTTTTCCTGTTACATACTGGTATATTAATCATATTAAAAATAAATGGTGTGTGTGGTGTTTGTTTAAAATATTTCTTTTTCATTTTTTGGCTTCAACACTTAAAAAATAATTAACAATTATGGTATGTTCAATGTGAAGTTCTAAGACAAAACATATTATCATTGATATGACGACCATTCATAAATAACATGGAAGGACTTTTTTAAATAGTACAACAGAAAAATAATATTTCTAAATAATAGAATCTAGTTGCTAATACAAAACTTCAAAGGGTTCAACTTCAAGTAAACTGTTGATGGAGTTTATTATATACTAATGAGAAAAGATTCTAGTATGTGCCTAATTTAAAAAAAGATCATTTTGGTAAAGAGATATATGTCTTATCCGGCAGTAAATAACTTGTGACTTGAGTGACCTTATTAATTTACCCTATCCACACAAAGGGCCACTTCCACATTGTAAGAATTTACCCAATATTTAAAATAAATTGGTATTTTCTCATAAACTCACCATTTTGATGCCTACATTGAAATGGTAAAGTTCACAACCCTAATGCACCTCAGAAACACATAACAATGACGATAATTGACAATTACTAGTATGATAAAAGACAAAATGTATGTCAAACTTATTGCTGCATACAGCATATTAACTTTAAAATGACAATAAAACGGTCATTTTCTTTTTATGAAATATCAGAAAATAAGTTTTATACCATAATAATCGTGTTTTTTTTTCACCGACAACCGAGGTCATCCATCACGAGAGAGAAAATAAAAAATATGGCCATTTTTGTGAAACCATCCACTGTCCACGCACACGACCAACATGACCAACAATTCTGTGTAATTTGTACATTTTGCTCTACATTTAGTGAAAACTGGGTTTTGAGAAGGATATATATTTTGCCATCTGTTGTTGCTGTTATTTCTGAAAAATGTATTCAGTTGAATTTCGAAGCACGTGCGCATATATGTACATAATGAATCCAAACATTCACCATACAACTTAAAGAAAGATTCATTATTCAGTATGTGTCTGTAAATCTGCTTCGTAGTTTTTTTGCTGCTTTTCCAAAAGACTGTAAGTTTAACTACGCTCACACTGTAATTTATTACACTTTGAATTCACCCCCAGCACGGTGGAAATAAGAATGCCCAAGCCTTTGCACTACAGCATCTACCCATTAACGTCGACATCGACAATTTGCAAATATCTGTTGGCGATATTGGTCCATACATATATAATGGTAATGACGGCACAAAGGTTGTGTTTGTAATTGTATTTTTGAAACCATTATACCATTAGATGCAGTAATCGTGGTAGTGACAGCAAAGTTGATGTTTGGACATAATGGTTTTGAAACCATTGTCGATAGTTGTGGTTGTGACTATGAAGCTGATGTTTGTAGCCATTGTGGTTTCGAAACCGCAACCATCTGCCAGTGTAGTCCTTAGGCGGATCCGGGGGGACTGACCCGGCGTAGGCCCCCCCCCCCAAAATTGCCCAAGCAAAGGTGTTTTTCTATCATGAAATATGACATTTACATGAAAATATATATAAATGTCAAAACATTTCCGCTCGCTACTCGTGCAATAAATTACGAGTACAGTAACACAATGACATAACGTACAATTCACAAACAATTCCTTCTCATTTTTGGACCCCCAGCCTACTTGTTCAGTTTCCGACCCCCCTAACTAGAAATCCTGGATCCGCCTATGTAGTCGGAGGTTCTGGTTATAGCCTTAGTAGTTTTGATGTTGATGTCAGTAGCTTAGATGGAATTGACGGCGGTTTCTTGATGGATATTTGTTGGGTGTATTACACACTCCCCACCAACTCTTCTGGATTTGTTGATGGAGTTTGAGGTTCCAAACTAAGCTGAGATAGCGAGGTTTGGTAAGAACTGAGTGACTATGAACCTGTTATGATTGGTGGGTTCAAAGTTATTGATGGAACTTGTGGTTTGAACTTACTTGAGATAGCTTCCGATACAGACAAATACATGGACATTGCTAGAGTTAGTCAAATAACCTTTCATTTTGTGAAGAAAAAATACAATTGTATTCTTGAAGAATACAATCAACTTATACCCTGGAGTCCTGTAAGGCTCAATGTTCCAAAGCTCTCCCAGATATACGGACTGTTGTAGTAATTAACGAAACCATTATGTTGTCATGGGAACGTTATGTACACGCATGAATAACTGTTATATCAGTAGTGTGATACCAACAACTGAAAATTACATAAAACGTATGTCATATTCTTACTATCGTTTAGATAGTTTATTTTATACATGTAAATGTAAAGTTGTGGCAATAACCAGATAATCAGATTATGAAAACAAATATGAAACAAATGCAACATGACAAGACTATTTATCCCATAAGAACGATATAATTGCTTTAAAGGCATTAAAACTCTGCTAGCAATAATTCAATCATTAATCATGGAGTATTCATTGCCTGAAGACAGCTATTCATTGCTTAAGCGAATTTGAATTTTAGACAGAAAGCATAGGCTCTCGATTTCTGTGATTTATATACCCGAACAGACCTAATGTTTTAATCTAAACTCATCAAACAACTCAAATCAGCCTAGAAAAAAACGTCATTCTGCTTCTCTGAAAAACTAAAAGGTAAGTCGCTCGCCACTTTTTTGATTGGCCGAAGTAACGGTATCCCGCCTGGGTCTCGGCATTCCTTCTGCTCTATTCAGGAACCTCGCTTTTGCTGTAGCGCACCAAGTTAAACAGCTTAACTAGAAATGATGCGCAAATTTTACACATTGTTGTGATTTTCATTATGACATAAAATATTGTTATACATTTTTAATCGCTTAAGTCCACATCATATCACTCTTGCGGTGGCTGTACACCTGTCTGCGTACAAATCCGCAAAACTGCATTGCTGTCGCAACATAGCAAACTAGATTATTGACATGCACATTTTCCTAGCGATTTTCGGGCGATTTGGGGTCTCACAAGGTTGTTGATGATTGTTGGCGCTTGGGTTTGTAATATCCATATTCAGGGCTCATCGTACAATGAATGCACAAACAACGTAAGGCATTTGTACAATTGTATTGCAAAATCTTGCGTATCATAATGTGGCGGCAGGAAAGTTTTGCGAATAGTAACGACTGCCTTGTGGCTTTTGCTTGGCCATCTTGTGGATGCCGTGCAAGTATGTGTTTTATTGTCTTACAATCATGCTGCGAACACCGTGCGACCTGTGAGATCACCGTGCGAGCATTGTATTGCTGCCTTACCGTGTCTTACCGACTAGTGCTGACCTGTCCGAACATGTTGCAAATTTGTCTTCGGCACCCCGGAACTGCAAAATCTTATGAAAAAATCGCACGACTGATATGAACTGGGCTTAAGTATATCATACATTTGATTGGAAGTTGGAAGAACTGGAAATACAATTACTGGAGTATGTAGTTGGTGTCTGGAAAACCTACTCTTAATTTCACTTACCGGCATCCATCCATCCATCCATGCATCCGTTAGAATGACGTTACTTAAGTTTACAGTCAGTTACAAGATAAATTTGTATTTGTGTATTATAACATAATTGAATAAATAAATACATTATTTGTCATAACTGTATTAACCGTTATTCCGACATACAACTACATAGCGCTATGATAGCACCGTTGACAACAAACACAATGTATTACTATAGTTATCCTTCACATTGCGCTCGTAATACTCGAAATTCTATTTATTGAGTTGCAAAGATCATAACAATTTCACCAAAAATCTTAATCTCTTTAACGAGTTACATTTAATTGAAATAAGTGGGCCGATTTTTGATCGAGCCGTTTTGGACCGGTCCGCTTTGCAATTTTGCCGGGGAGTACACTTTGCCGAATTGGGCCGTTTTTACTCGAAACCTCTACACCAATAGAAAGCTCGAGTACAACTGTCATGTGACCAATGGTGTTAGGCGCTTGAAATTTGTGACGCCATGTTTTCACAGGTAATATTTACTTTTTGTCTTTTTTGTTCGGAACGTATGTCTACAAAATATTTCTAGGTCAATTAGTATGTTGTTGGGTAATGTGTATGATGTTTCAGTCCCGAAATAAATCACAATATCACGAACTTCGAGATTTTATACGCAGTTCTACTTGGCTTAGAAGTTAGTGCTGTGAAATTTGATTTTCTAAAGCAATGTGCGATAAGATCCAAACAATTATCCATTGGTTGGTTTGATTTCAGGTTTTAGCTTAATGTGTTAATGCCATTAGCTGCTGTAAATAGGAAAAAACAATCCGATTTCTACTTGGTATTTTGTTTGATGTGGGTGGGGTACTGCACTTAGCAGTTTAGGGCCCCAAAATCAATACAGTAGGATTGAATGACTATGTTTTTTGGGAAATTATTGGGAGCAATGTTTGTCATGTGCCTAATTTCACTTGCTTCAGGGTCATTTATTTCTGCCCAAATAATATTGATTTCGTGTACAGTCATGCCTAAAAATAGGTTTGTTTCCTGTAAAAGATCTGTTGGTAGTAGGGATTTTTTTGGTATTTTTATTATAAATGCATGGATCATTTTATTTGCGATTTTAGACTATGTTGATGTTTTTTGAGAGACCTAAAATACCAAATACTGAATGGTATTTCAGCATAATCATATAATAATAATCTTAGAAGTCTACATGACATTTTTTAATGTTTATCTTAATATGAACTATCTTGGATCAATGATTTTAATAATTGATCAATGGTTTGTATGCTGTTCAACTTTAATGATGCAACAACTGCAAATTCAAACTTACATTTTATGTGCTTTTGTAATTCATACTATTTGGAATGTATATTAAAAATCAAATTTTTACTTCCTGTAGCATGCACATCAATGGCTTGAATTTTAAATGGTGACCGCCTGCACGTGTCATGGTGTATCATATTCAGTTTTAAGGCATGTTTTACATTACTTTTACAGTGTCTATTCTAGGACTCGCGATCGTGGGATTTACGCTAATTTTTCAAAGATTGCGCACGTTTTTAGAGATTTACAGATTTCTTCATTAAAACTGGCGCGGATAAAGACTCAGTTGAACATGTTAAATTTTAGAGTTAAAACATTAAACATGTGAAATGCTTAAACATTGTCGTTTGATATTGGTCCTCCATGTGTTTGAAAATCCTCCCTATTTTTTTTTTTGCAAGGGGGTAAATTCACCTCTTTTTCAGAATTTCTAGAATAGACACTTTTTTCATGTTGCAAAACTTTTGAAATGTTGTGTTGATAAAGTCGCCCTGTGTATGATACAAATAACCCTCTAGAGGTCACAGTTTTTATTGAATCTTCATGAAACCTTGTCAGAATGTTTGTCTTAATTGTCTTAATGATATCTTGAACAAGTTTGATCATAGGTCATCTGGGGTCAAAAACTAGGTCACTAGGTCAAATCACTGGAAAACCTTGTTAACCCTCTTGAGGTCACAGTTTTGATTGGATCATCACCAAGCGTTGTCAAAATGCTTTTCTTAATAATATCTTGGTTAGGTTAGAACATGGGTAATCTGGAATCAAAATCTAGGTCACTAGGTCAAATCATTGAATAACTTTGTTAACCGTATAAAGGTCACAGTTTTGATTGGATCGTCATGAGACCTTGTCAAAAGCTTGTCTTAATGATATCTTAGAGTCGAACATGGGTTATCTGGGGCCAAAAACTAAGTCACCATTTTCAAGATACATCAATAAACAATGACTGACCCAGCACTTCCCTAAATTGGATAAAAAGAGGCTTTTAGCTATTGGGAAGTCTCCAGTTATCAGTCTCAATTATAGAAGAAAAAAAGGCCTTGATCAGATTTACAAATTTTCCCAATAAATTGTAATGGTTACTGATAAGAGATATAGGGTATATATCTCTATAGGGTAATGGGTTAAAACATTTAATATGACAATTTACTTAAAATGTGGCTCCTTTTACCCATTTTAAGTATTAATAATAATGCTTGTGGTTCCTTTTATTTATTAGTAAGTATTAATACAGGGAAAGGGGAATTTTATTTTCAGTTCAAGGGAGAATTTCAAAAGCCTAATTTATATATTAGGTGGGGGAATTTTGACCAAAAATAGGGTAAAAAGTATATTCTAGAGGTGGGGGAATGGTGCCAAATTTTGGCCCAAATTGAGAATGAGGGCCTAAAAAAATTTAAAAGATTGGTTGCCTTTTAGTCATGCCTTTTCGTTTTCATCTTACGGGGCCTTAAAGGAGGGGGAATTTTAGCATGATTTTTACCATTTAGGGGAAAAAACAATAAATCATTTAAACACTTAAATCTTTTAACAAACATTGTATTAAACATTATTTATCACATAACCTGCGGTCCAGGAGTGCCGTAAACCCGTGCTGGAAATATCTTTCGGCACTGCCAAACCGTGCAATGAATATTCAAATTAGCCAAATCATTACATTTGCATATTTTGTATTACTACGCTACTACGATATTTCTAAACATGGTCCACTTTCGATTCGTAATGATTTTATTGATGAATAAAATGATGTTTGTGTAAATAAAATAACGATTTTATATCTTTTATCTTGCATTTTATCGCCAAACGATTAATAGAAAAATGCACTACTTTTTTGCGCACAGTAGTGAACAGTCTACACTAGACGTCTTGTAGATAGATCATCCTATGGTCTGTTTCATTTTCTGTGGTCTTTTTTATGGTTATGTGATAAATAGAATCTTACATTCGTGCTCACCCTTTTCCATTTTTATTAAACTCATTGACTAGTGATGAAACGATAATCAGATACTATCGATTAGCGGCGTGAAAATGTCAGCTGATTCCGATGATCGATTGCAGTTTTACTTAATCGATTATCGGTCTATATCATTTAGGCGCCGTAAACTAACTACTGGTGCCGCAGACTAAACACACATTCAAGGAAATCACTCACGTTGTTTAAAAAAAGATATGGATTGTAGATCAAGGCGAAAAAAATATTTGACCATCCCTCAGGTTATTTGATGTTATTAGAGCCTGGTTAATGTTTCATATGGATAACACACTCCATTCATTGCCCATGCTTATACGTTACAATGCCAACTAGCATAAAGCAGAGGATGGGTATGAACCAAAGGATGCATAAATAGAATCAAACACTATTGTTCTACTTGTGTTACACTATTACATGAGAACCGATTATATAAATCGGAAAATCGCATCGGACGTACCAACCGATTCCAACTGATAATCGATTATGATTTTCAACCAATGTTGCAACACTATCGTTGACAAAACAATATGATACTTGGCAGAGCCTCGTGTAATATTATTTAGTTAACTCATTTAGTAAAAATAGTAAGGAATGAGCACTCATTCAAGATCCTCTATTTAAGGCTATAATGCTTAATATAATACAAACAGTTAACTTGAAATCCGTCAGGATACAGCATAAGTATCATTATTTACATATGCTTATTATCTCAGTAAGACTGTATGGCGCACATTGCTAACTTGTCGGAGTTGCAGCATCAGTATTGACAGTTACCTTAATTTCAGGTTCATTAGGGCTTGCATTCGATATTTTTGACAATAAAATGCTGATAATTTATTGGTTATTTTTTATGCTCGTTCTGAAGACGGAACTTGGGAGGGAAATTTTTTATAAAAGGGAAAAGGAGAGAAAGGTAAAAAGCCACTGTCTCAGACTTCTTAACCATGTTTCTTCTTTTACAGCTTTTGTTAATTATGTGTACTGTCGGAAAGTGCTTCATACATCTAATATTATTGTTATATTATTAATATATATCTGATGTTAAATAAATTTTCATGTATCTTGTATCATCATTATGTGACTACCTCTTCATTTTCAGTTGACCAGAGCACCATTTTGTCAGAAAAATATTCAGTGAAAGGATGTTTGTCTTTGGGAACCTACAGAACTAGAAACATAAACCAAGATGATCAAGATTTATTAGGTAGGAAATTAAGATCACTTCCTCCTGCTTACATGTGTAGTCTTTTGAAGTACTAGGTTGTTCTGTGCAGTCTGTCACCCTAATTATCTCTTTGTTATTATTACTTTGTAAATTTGTACTTGGGAGTTCTGTATCCTCTTGCCCATTCTTGTGCCCTGGTCTATACTCCACAGACAAATAATAATGTGACTGTATCTCTGTCCACCTAGCTATTTTTACAGTTGGTTATTTTCGTAACCCCAAAAATGCATTCTTTCTAAAGCCATATAACACTGCTACTTCTTTCAAGCCATAGTTTAGAAGCCCCAAATGTGGTTACTCTTCAAGCTTTAGTTAAGAAACCTCAAACATGGCTACTTTTATCAAGCCAAGTTGAAACCCCAAATGTGGCTACTCTTCAAGCCTTAGTTAAGAAACCTCAAACATGGTTATTCTTCAAGCTATAGTTAAGACACACCAAATGTGGCTACTCTTCAAGCCTTAGTTAAGAAGCATCAAACATGACTACTTTTTTCAAGCCATAGTTAAGAAAACCAAGATGTGGCTACTCTTCAAGCCTTGGTTAAGAAACCTAAAATGTGGCTACTCTTAAAGCCATAGTTAAGAAACCTAAATTGTGGCTACTCAACAAGCCTTAGTTAAGAAATCTAAAATGTGGCTACTCTTCAAGCCATAATTAAGAAACCTCAAATGTGGTTACTCTTCAAACCTTAGGTAGGAAACCTCAAATGTGGACCTCTTCAAGCCTTGGGTAAGAAACCTAAAATGTGGCTACTCTTCAAGCCATAGTTAAGAAACCTAAAATGTGGCTACTCAACAAGCCTTAGTTAAGAAATCTAAAATGTAGCTACTCTTCAAGCCATAATTAAGAAACCTCAATTGTGGTTACTCTTCAAACCTAAGGTAGGAAACCTCAAATGTGGACCTCTTCAAGCCTTGGGTAAGAAACCTAAAATGTGACTGCTCTTGAAGCCTTAGGTAAGAAACCTCAAATGTGGCTACTCTTCAAGCCATAATTAAGAAACCTCAAATGTGGTTACTCTTCAAGCTTTAGGTAAGAAACCTCAAATCTGGTTACTCTTCAAGCCTTATGTAAGAAACTTCAAATATGGCTATTCTTCAAGCCATAGTTAAGAGACCTCAAACATGGCTACTTTTTTCAAGTTATAGTTCAGTAACTCTAAACAAGGCTATTTTTTGAGCCATAATTAAGTATCTCTAAATATGTCTACTTTTTTCAACCCTTAGTAAATAATTACCAACCCTGGCTAATTTTTTCAAGCCATAGTTAAGTAACCCCAAACATGGCTATTTTTTCAAGCCATAGTTAAGTAAACCCAAGCATGGCTACTTTTTTCAAGCCATAGTTAAGTAACCCCAAGCATGGCCACTTTTTTCATGCCATAGTTAAGTAACCCCAAGCATGGCTACTTATTTCAAGTCATAGTTAAGTAAACCCAAGCATGGCTACTTTTTTCAAGCCATAGTTAAGTAAACCCAAGCATGGCTACTTTTTTCAAGCCATAGTTAAGTAACCCCAAACATGGCTATTTTTTCAAGCCGTAGTTAAGTAAACCCAAGCATGACTACTTTTTTCAAGCCATAGTTAAGTAACCCCAAACATGGCTATTTTTTCAAGCCATAGTTAAGTAAACTCAAGCATGGCTACTTTTTTCAAGCCATAGTTAGGAACCCCAAACATGGCTATTTTTTCAAGCCATAGTTAAGTAATCCCAAGCATGGCTACTTATTTCGAGTCATAGTTAAGTAACCCCAAACATGGCTACTTTTTTCAAGCCATAGTAAAGTAATCCCAAACATAGCTATTTTTTCAAGCCATAGTTTTGCATCCCCAAAAATCCTGGCTTGTTCGGGCTCTCCGAGTATCCCGATGCCACCAGCTTCGGCTTGTTCAAGCCATAATTAAGTAACCTCAAACATTGTCCTCAAAGAATCCTGAACCCATCGGCTTTTTCAAGCCTTATTCAAATTATCCCACACATGGCTATTTTTTCAGGCCACGGTTAATAAACCCCAAACATGGCTAATTTTTTCAAGCCATAGTTAATAAATCCAATCCCAAACATGGCTAATTTTTTCTAGTCATAGTGATTTACCCCCAAACATGGCTAATTTTTTCAAGCCATAGTTAATAGTCCCCTAACATGGCTAATTTTTTCAAGCCATTGTTAAGTAATCCCAAGCATGGCTACTTTTTTCAAGCCATAGTTAAGTAACCCCAAACATGGCTAATTTTTTCAAGCCATTGTTAAGTAACCCCAAATATGGCTAATTTTTTCAAGCCATAGTTAAGTAACCCCAAATATGGCTACTTTTTTAAGCCATTGCTAATAAACCTCAAACATGGCTATTTTTTCAAGCCATTTTATACTTTTTTCCCCTATTTTTGGTAAAAATTCCCCCACCTTTTCTATTAATTTGGCTTTTTAAATTCCCCCTGAACTGTAAGTGATGCAAAATTCCCCCCTCCCCAGTCCCCCAAAAGAGAGAGAGAGGCTTGTATAAATATGTCATTTGAACACCCAAGAGTGAGTGTTTGTTCTTTTACTATTTACCTGTGATGGTTGACATATATACATTGATGACAATATATATCAAAAAAGTGCTAGGCTTAAATTAATCATCCAAGTATTTGGCACTGGCAATGTACGGAGCCCAAATATTGGACCATGTTTTAAGCTATGATGTGCAATAAATGGTAAGTATTAAGATCAATGTATTGACAGGGCTCTCAATCTTCCAAATCTGCCCCATTCTGGAATATATTTTTTCCCCTATTTTTGGCTTATTTTTCAATCCGTAATTAATAAACCTCAAACATGGCTAATTTTTTCAAGCCAGAGTTATTTACCCCCAAACATGGCTATTTTTTTCAAGCCATTATTAATAAATCCAATCCCAAACATGGCTAATTTTTTCAAGCCATAGTTAATAGTCCCCTAACATGGCTAATTTTTTCAAGCCATAGTTAAGCATCCCCAAAAATCCTGGCTTGTTCGGGCTCTCCGAGTATCCCGATGCCACCGGCTTCGGCTTGTTCAAGCCATAATTAAGTAACCTCAAACATGGTCCTCAAAGAATCCTGAACCCATCGGCTTTTTCAAGCCTTATTCAAATTATCCCACACATGGCTATTTTTTCAGGCCACGGTTAATAAACCCCAAACATGGCTAATTTTTTCAAGCCATAGTTAATAGTCCCCTAACATGGCTAATTTTTTCAAGCCATTTTTATGAACCCCGAACATGGCTAATTTTTTCAAGCCATAGTTAAGTATCCCCAAAAATCCAGGCTTGTTCGGGCTCTCCGAGTATCCCGATGCCACCAGCTTCGGCTTGTTCAAGCCATAATTAAGTAACCTCAAACATTGTCCTCAAAGAATCCTGAACCCATCGGCTTTTTCAAGCCTTATTCAAATTATCCCACACATGGCTATTTTTTCAGGCCACGGTTAATAAACCCCAAACATGGCTAATTATTTCAAGCCATAGTTAATAAATCCAATCCCAAACATGGCTAATTTTTTCTAGTCATAGTGATTTACCCCCAAACATGGCTAATTTTTTTCAAGCCATTGTTAAGTAATCCCAAGCATGGCTACTTTTTTCAAGCCATAGTTAAGTAACCCCAAACATGGCTAATTTTTTCAAGCCATTGTTAAGTAACCCCAAATATGGCTAATTTTTTCAAGCCATAGTTAAGTAACCCCAAATATGGCTACTTTTTTAAGCCATTGCTAATAAACCTCAAACATGGCTATTTTTTCAAGCCATTTTATACTTTTTTCCCCTATTTTTGGTAAAAATTCCCCCACCTTTTATATTAATTTGGCTTTTTAAATTCCCCTGAACTGTAAGTGATGCAAAATTCCCCCCTCCCCAGTCCCCCAAAAGAGAGAGAGAGGCTTGTATAAATATGTCATTTGAACACCCAAGAGTGAGTGTTTGTTCTTTTACTATTTACCTGTGATGGTTGACATATATACATTGATGACAATATATATCAAAAAAGTGCTAGGCTTAAATCAATCATCCAAGTATTTGGCACTGGCAATGTACGGAGCCCAAATATTGGACCATGTTTTAAGCTATGATGTGCAATAAATGGTAAGTATTAAGATCAATGTATTGACAGGGCTCTCAATCTTCCAAATCTGCCCCGTTTTGGAAAATACTTTTTCCCCTATTTTTGGCTTATTTTTCAATCCGTAATTAATAAACCTCAAACATGGCTATTTTTTTCAAGCCATTATTAATAAATCCAATCCCAAACATGGCTAATTTTTTCAAGCCATAGTTAATAGTCCCCTAACATGGTTAATTTTTTCAAGCCATAGTTAAGCATCCCCAAAAATCCTGGCTTGTTCGGGCTCTCCGAGTATCCCGATGCCACCGGCTTCGGCTTGTTCAAGCCATAATTAAGTTACCTCAAACATGGTCCTCAAAGAATCCTGAACCCATCGGCTTTTTCAAGCCTTATTCAAATTATCCCACACATGGCTATTTTTTCAGGCCACGGTTAATAAACCCCAAACATGGCTAATTTTTTCAAGCCATAGTTAATAGTCCCCTAACATGGCTAATTTTTTCAAGCCATTGTTAATAAACCCCAAACATGGCAAATTTTTTCAAGCCATAGTTAATAGTCCCATAACAATCCCAAACATGGCTAATTTTTTCAAGTCATAGTGATTTACCCCCAAACATGGCTAATTTTTTCAAGCCATAGTTAATAGTCCCTGAACATGGCTATTTTTTTCAAGCCATAGTTAATAGTCCCCAAACCTGGCTAATTTTTTTAAGCCATTGTTAATAAATCCCAAACATGGCTAATTTTTTCAAGCCATAGTTAATAGTCCCCTAACATGGCTAATTTTTTCAAGCCATTGTTAATAAACCCTGAATATGGCTAATTTTTTCAAGCCATAGTTAATAGTCCCATAACATGGCTAATTTTTTCAAGCCATAGTTAATAAATCCAATCCCAAACATGGCTAATTTTTTCAAGCCATTGTTAATAAATCCCAATCATGGCTACCTTTTTCAAGCCTTCAAAGAACCCAAAACATGGCTTATTTTTTGAAGCCATTTTTTTAACCCCAAACATGGTTATTTTTTCAAGCCATAGTTATTTATCCCTAATGATGGGTAATTTTTTCAAGCCATAGTTATTTATCCCCAAGAATGGCTATTTTTTCAAGCCATAGTGAATAATCCTAAAAATGGCTAATTTTTTCAAGTCATTGTTAATTATCCCCAGAAGTGGCTATTTTTTTCAAGCCATAGTTAATAAACCCTAAATGTGGCTAATTTTTTGAAGTCTTAGTTAAGTAACCCCAAATATGACTTCTTTTCTCGATTAACTCAAAATATGTCTACTCTTTTCAAGCCTTATTCAATTATACCTGACCTGGGTACCTTTCTCAAGCCATTATTAATTCCAAATGTTGATTCTTTTCTGAAGTAACCTCAGATATGATTACTATTCAAGCCTTATTCAAGTGTACTCAATTATGGCCACTCCTGTCAAGCCTTGTTCAAGAAACCACAAACTTGGGTACCTTTCTCAAGCTGCTGTTTATTAACACCAAATATGGCTTCTTTTTCTAGTAACCCTATATATGGCTACTCTTTTCAAGCCTTATTCCAGTAACCCCAAACTGGGTACCTATCTCAAGGCTTAGTAAAGTAACTCCCAGATATGGCTACTCTTTTCAAGCCATTATTCAAGTAACCCCAAACTTGGCTACCTCTCTCAAGCTGTAGTCAAGTTACCCCAGATTTGGTTCTTTTTCTCAGGTAATCCCAAATCTGGCTACTCTTTTCAATCCTTGTTCAAGAAACCACAAACTTATCTTTCTCATGCCGGTGTTCATTAACACCAAATATGGCTTCTTTTCTCAAGTCACCCAAAATATGGCTTCTCTTTTCAAGCCATTAGTAAAGTAACCCAAAATATGGCTACTCCTTTCAAGCCTTATTCAAGTAACCCCAACCTTGGCTATCTTTCTTAAGCCTTAGTCAAGCAACCCCAGATTTGGCTCTTTTCTCAAGTATAGTCAAGTATGGGTACTCTTTTCAAACCTCATTTAAGTAACTCCAAACCTGGGTACCTTTCTTTAGCCTTTGTTAAGTAACCCCAAATATGTTTTCTTTTCTCAAGTAACCTCAAATATGGCTACTCTTCAAGCCTTATTCAAGTAACCACAAACTCGTCTACCTTTCTCAAGCCTTAGTGAAGTATCCCCAAAAACCTTATTCAAGTAACTGAAACCTGGGTACCTCTCTGAAGCCTTTATTACGTAACCCCAAATAGACTTTTTTCTCAAGGACCCCTAAGTAAGGCTACTCTTTTCAAGCCTTATTTAAGTAACCCTAACCCAGGTTACCTTTCTGAATCCTTAGTGAAGTATCCCCAAATGTGGTTTCTAAAGTAACCCCAAATATGGCTTCTCTTTTCAAGCCTTATTCAAGTAACCCTGACCAAGGCAACCTTTCTCAGGCCTAATTAAGTAGCCCCAAATATGGCTTCTTTTCTCAACCCCAAATATGGCTACTCTTCGAGCTTTATTCAAGTAGCCCTGACCAGGGCAACCTTTCTCAAGCCTTAGTTAAGTAGCCTCAAATATGGTTTCTTTTCTCAACCCCAAATATGGCTACTCTTCAAGCCTTATTCAAGTAACCCCAAACCTGGGTACCTTTCTGAAGCCTCAGTGAAGTAACCACAAATATGGTTTCTTTTCTCAAGTAACCCCAAATATGGCTACTCTTTTCAAGCCATTATTCAAGTAACCCCAAACTTGGCTACCTCTCTCAAGCTGTAGTCAAGTTACCCCAGATTTGGTTCTTTTTCTCAGGTAAACCCAAATCTGGCTGCTCTTTTCAATCCTTGTTCAAGAAACCACAAACTTGGGTATCTTTCTCATGCCGGTGTTCATTAACACCAAATATGGCTTCTTTTCTCAAGTTACCCAAAATATGGCTTCTCTTTTCAAGCCATTAGTAAAGTAACCCCAAATATGGCTACTCTTTTCAAGCCTTATTTAAGTACACACTGTAACTCCAAACCTGGGTACCTTTCTTTAGCCTTTGTTAAGTAACCCCAAATATGTTTTCTTTTCTCAAGTAACCTCAAATATGGCTACTCTTCAAGCCTTATTCAAGTAACCACAAACTCGTCTACCTTTCTCAAGCCTTAGTGAAGTATCCCCAAAGCCTTATTCAAGTAACTGAAACCTGGGTACCTCTCTGAAGCCTTTATTACGTAACCCCAAATAGACTTTTCTCAAGGACCGCTAAGTAAGGCTACTCTTTTCAAGCCTTATTTAAGTAACCCTAACCCAGGTTACCTTTCTGCATCCTTAGTGAAGTATCCCAAATGTGGTTTCTAAAGTAACCCCAAATATGGCTTCTCTTTTCAAGCCTTATTCAAGTAACCCTGACCAAGGCAACCTTTCTCAGGCCTAGTTAAGTAGCCCCAAATATGGCTTCTTTTCTCAACCCCAAATATGGCTACTCTTCAAGCTTTATTCAAGTAACCCTGACCAGGGCAACCTTTCTCAAGCCTTAGTTAAGTAGCCTCAAATATGGCTTCTTTTCTCAACCCCAAATATGGCTACTCTTCAAGCCTTATTCAAGTAACCCCAAACCTGGGTACCTTTCTGAAGCCTCAGTGAAGTAACCACAAATATGGTTTCTTTTCTCAAGTAACCCCAAATATGGCTACTCTTTTTAAGCCTTATTCAAGTAACCCCAAACTTGGCCACCTTTCTTGAGCCTTCATTAAGTAACCCCAAATATATTTTCTTTTCTCAAGTAACCCCTAATATGGTTCCTCTTTTCAAGCCTTATTCAAGTAACCCCAAACCTGCATACCTTTCTCAGCCTTAGCTAAGTAACCTAATAAAGCTTCTTTTCTCAAGTAACCCTAAATATGGCTACTCTTTTCAAGCCTTATTCAAGTAACCCCAAACCTGGGTACCATTCTGAAGCCTTAGTGAAGTAACCCAAAATATGGCTTCTTTTCTCAAGTATTATCCTTGTTGGAAACCCAGGACTGGTTGATTTATTGTTCATTAGAGTGTTGCAAATAGGAATGTAATATCTGTTAAAAAGGTCGTTCACTACCATCTACATACTTGGCAACCTGCCACTATCTGGTGTTTAAATGTATTACTAATATATGGGTGTAATCGATTCCGCTGATATTGATATATCAACGATCTTTGTAATCCGATTCGATATGGATTCCAATTTTAAAATATCAAGTATGGAATTTAACTTAACAGTACTGTTTTGTTATCTGAAATTAATGCCAGTAGTTGTTAAGCTGTTTAAAGTTTATAGACAAGTTTCTAGTCATTAATTCATTTACAGTTCAACTGATAATAAGGAACAAGTTATTCAGTTTCGACTGTTTATTTATCCTTTATCTTTAATCATTGTTTACAATATGCATATGATCAAATATAGCTGTATTTGGTAAATACCCTCTTAAATCAAAAAAGACCCGTAAGCTGAAATTCTGAGGGTGAATGTAAGATTTTTTGCCATATGTGCCTGTCAATCGATATATTGCTGTATGGTCGATAATTCTCTACTGATATATCGATACAAAAATCCTTATCAATGACACCTCTATACTAATGCATTCATGTTTATTTATATATAATACTTGTATATTTATTATGTATTTTAGTTGACATAAGCAGATTGTATTTATTCTGGTTGGAAACCCAGGACTGATAGAATGACAGAAAGGCTGCTGATGTTTTGGATACTCAACAATGTGTTGCGTTTAAGAGCTTTTTCATTTATTTTCATTTTAGCTATCACTCGTGCAAGTGGGTTGATTTTGTTATGAGCAGCCTGATATTATAAGTACTGGGGACCCAAGTGTCAAAGCCTCTCGGGTGACAGAAGGTCTGACCTTCTGGGGAGGTGATTCAGCACTAAGTCTTCCATTTTTACATCAAACTTTTATATTATTATGTTTACATCTGTTAGGGGGCTGCTGTAGCAACTTTTTCCTGCGCTAAACTGTATGTAATCCATAACCTGATTATGCAGAAAAAAGAGAACAAAATTTGCTGAATCTGCATAATGATTTATTCCAAAAATATTGCCGAGTGTGTTTAGTACATAAAGTGTAGGTAGCTTACAACAAACACTCGGTTAAGCCAACCCTTGGCAAATGGAGCCCTGCTTACAGGTCCATTCGTCAGGAAGAGGTGATATTCACTAGATGCAGAATTGGACATTCTCATCTAACCCATTCTTGGCTTCTCACCAGAGGTGATATGCCAGAATGTATTCCATGTAGTGCACCATATTTTTTCAGACTTTTTCTTATTGATTGCATTGTGCTTCAACCTATCCGTACCAAGCATTTTAATGTTGAAAACTTAAACACGCTTTTAAAAAATGTTTCACCTGAGGTAATTATAACCTACTTGAATGAAATCAGACTTTAAAATAAACTGGTAACTTTTTATACACTTTTTTTTATTTTGCAAACGTTATTGTTGTTACAGTCCAATTCTTAACTAATTTATATCGCCTTCATTCTCATTTTTACATTATCTTATGTTTACATTATCTTATTTAGTAACTTATCATTATTATCTTTATCATTTTGATGCGCACTACATGACCATTAGTTGTTGATGCGCCATGAACCACCACTAAATAAATTATTATATTTATTTTTCATATATGCTGTCCTTATAGACTTTTAGAAACATAAGAACTTCTGTTGCATAGATGGGAAAGCATGAAAGTATGGCTATCTAGGATTTATGATTCTTTGCCATTTAAAGAGGTATGTATTTATTAAATTTACCTTTTATCCTTGTTCATTGTTTTTATCCCTCATGAAAAAGTACAGTCTGAATTTCGTCTGAAATGAAATTGAATTTGTCTGAAATGAAGCTGAATTGAATCTGAATTATATCTGAATGCAAAAGACTGAAACTTACCTGACTCAAATTCAGAGCAGTTTCAGCTTTCAAAAATATTCTGAATATAATCTGATAAAATATGTTCAGACAATGTTCAGTCATATTGCCTGAATATTGTCTGACAAGCTGAAACATACCTTAAATTGGGACAATTTAGGCATTATTTAGGTGTCTCAGACAAAATTCAGCATTTCGTTTAGACAAATATCTCGGACAGAATTCAGCATTTCGCTCAGACAAATATCTCAGACAAAATTCAGCATTTCGTTCAGACAAATATCTCGGACGAAATTCAGCATTTCGTTTAGACAAATATCACAGACAAAATACAGCATTTCGTTCAGACAAATATCTCAGACAAGATTCAGCATTTCGTTCAGACAAATTTTTCCGACAAGGTTCAGCATTTTGATTCAGACATCTCAGACACAATTCAGAATTTGTTCAGACATGTCAACTCAGACATATTTCAGCATGTTGCCTCAATTAAATATATGAATATTCTCTGACATGCTGAAATAAAATTCTGACTTGATTCCGAATGCATAACACATGACAGCAATTAGTTGTGCTGTTTTTAAGATATAGCTGACACAGTTTTGTGATAGGACTGATGGATGGACGAGTGCAAATCTGCATGCCTCCCTTCTACAGTTGTAATTCAGTCAAATGTATAATAACATTACTTGTAGTGAACAATACTATTTGTTATCACACCTATTTTACTCCATTTGAAATCTTTGCATTGTCTGTCCAACTCTGATAATGACAATCAATTATTATTGAAATGGTCACCATTAACATTTAGGTCATTGACTGTTTTGTGTTAAAAATCAAAATTGTTACCATAGTGCTGACAAATTTCAGGCTTTGATTCATTTTCGCGACTTTTAAGTGATGTGTTTAATGAAACATTGATACCACACCCTCACTTGTCAAAGTAGACAAACTAAAAAGAAGCATTAATCATATTTTTGTATATCCAGAGATTTAGTTTTGAGGTGGTAAAGAATTAAAGAAAATGAAACAAGAGCCTTCTACACAAAAAAAAACAAGTTTCAAGTCATTATTTGAAAACTTTACTACAAATTGTTGGCTTACAAAGGTATGTTTTGATACAAGTCCTTTATTGTAGTAGCTGTCATATTTCATATATTCATGCAGCTTAAATATCTAAGTAAATAAGACTTCCTATGCACTATTTCCATTCAAATTATCATCAATTGACTAGCAATTTTTTATAACAATATAATACAATGAAAAATTAATTATGTTCAAAATTTTATTTTTTTTTGAAGAGGTACATGTTTCTTCTCTCTTTTTTGCAGTCTCCACCCCTTCATCTTCTCTTTGTCTCTGTGAACAAAATCCCAATATGAACAAATTAATTTTACATACAGAAAACAATTTAAAGCTGCACAGGTGCAAATGATATTAATTTTGATATTTAATTGATGTTTATTACATACAAATTGCACATAGTCACATTAAAGCAAACAATTATTAACAAATCATTATCTTAGCCAGATATTTACCTCAGAAATTTACACTATGAATGAAAAGTAATGAAAGCTATTTTTTGAATAGTTAAGCTTTCATAAAGAGTGAGTGGTTTACTATAAATAAATCATTTTGCCATATTCTGGCTAAGCTTGACATTAAAAACCCATGTTTGAAAAATCTGTATTTGTGTCATTTCATCAAATTGGATTATATTTTTCAAGTTGTTGTAGTTTTTGTTAAAATAGTTTTTGCTCATGTTGCGGTATAAATATCCAATAAAGATTTCATTTACTCTTATGATAGTACACATATTTTCCAAGTTGTTGTAGTTCAGTTTTCTTAGTCATAGCAGAGACATATAGATGACAAGTGGTAGGAAAGCTTGCACTTTTATATAATATTATATAATATATTTGACTTTTTTGTTACATGCAGTGTACAAGCGGCCATATCGTACCATATATGTTTTAACATATCATTGCATGTCAAATTTTCCACTTTTTACCACCGCTGTGTTATGTGTGCTTCATATATGAAATTTAAATCAGCTGCATAAACTTGCTCTTCCCAACTGCAACCATGATGGGTAGAATACAGTGGATGGGAAGTTTTTACCATGACATCAGTAGATGTTTACTTTGACACTGGCGGTTGCCTGCCATTAGACCGGTTTCATTTTGGCGGGTGGGGGTCATTAAATTTGATTTATAGATAGACAACAGATCAGAATGCTCACAGGCAATAATTATTGATGGGTAACATCTACCCATAAATTTGGCTTCAACTTGACAGCCTCTCTTCTCCCTTTAAAGCTGGTTCATTGACGATGGACCATTTTTGGTCAGAGGTGCAATACACAAGGACACTTTTCAGCAGTTCAGATGCCATGTTGATTTAAGATTCTTCGCATGGATTCAAATCATACTCAATTGCAGTCAATTTCGTGGAAGTTTCTAATTAGTTGATAAAAGTACCACTGTGGGTGGTGGTGCTATGTTGTCATGTGACTTATGGCCTCTAAGAAAAAAATTGATTGAAATCGACGAAATCAACATAAATATGACAGTTCAGATCAGGACTGAAGTAGAAAGCTAATTTTTTTAAAATTTATGAACCTTCTACATGCTTACATGCTGCTACATGCTTTACCTTTCAGGATTAAGGCACCTTTTAGATCATTGATTAAAAAGAAAAGGATCAAATGATGCAATTCAAGATGTTTATGATGGAGAATTGTATCAGAAACATTTTGGTAAGATGCTTATAATGCTTAATTATCCCTCAAATTGATAGCAGTCAGTCTGTACAACACTGAGAATTTAATATTAAAATTTTCTTAATGTATATGGCCTTTTTACATTGTCAGTTGCATTTATTATCAGAGATACAAAAAAACTAATTAGGATATAATTACTGACTAAATTACAAATTTCATTATTTATGAATAGTTGTGAACCTTTGACAAAGTGTTTCCTGAAGTGTGACATGCATGAATACCATGAAGGAGTTAGATATAGTATGTATTTAATACTCATTTAATTGAAATGTAAAGGTCCAGGTGGTTTTTTGGAAGATGGAAACAACATCAGACTTCTGGGAAATACAGGTGGAGTTGCCATCTTCAAGTAAGTGGCTGGTTTGTACTATTATGGAATTGTTAAAATCTGATGTCTCTAAACTGTTGAAACAAATATTTTGGTAAATGGTGGTGCATGCTAGATGCACTGTAGTTACTAAGTTGTTTCAGATTTTGGCTTGTTCCAATCAAAAGATCAAATTAAATGAAAACCAACAGTATTTATGTTGGAAATTATGGCATAATTTGATCCAATAACACACCAAAGATCAACATGTGCTATACTTGTGGTAATTAGATGATATAAGATGCAAAACATGTTATTTCAGGTCTTCTTCATTTGCAGTATGGCCAGTGTATGCTGTAATTAATGAACTACCTCCTACATACAGGTGATTGAGCTGGAATTCGTACATGAATGATTAACTAGGCTGTAAGTTCAAGCCCCAGTTCCGCCAGGTTCCGATCATGGCTTTCACAATGCAATCTTTCGGATGTAATACCGCTGCGTTATCCAGGAAGCAGACTCGGGCTTGCTTTATATAAGTTGTAATATTAATATAACTTGTTTCACAACCAAGCTAAATGAATTGTATAAACTATTAAATATTGCAATTATAGTCTTGTCCATCCTGTCGCATCATTCCTCAATAATTTGAACGTAGCTACTTAGAATCTATTGAAACTGTATGACTTTTTCTGGCAGCATTTTCTTTGATTTCTCTAGTTTCATGAAATTATTATTAATAGTCAAATGTTCTATTTATATTCAGAAGAGAAAACAAATCATGTGTGGTTTGTGGTTTGGGAAGTCAGAGCCAAAGTTTTCGACCTTCTTCAAACCATTTACTGAACAGCTGTGGACATTGTGCATTGAAGGTAAAACATTTTCAGAATTGAATCAACAATTTCATTTTGTCTGGAGAAAAACTTTACTGATAAATATACTGAACAGAAAAAGAAAAGCAACTTCTTTAACACATTTCTTTTCATGTGAAAAAATTATTGAGAAAAAAGTTTTTTTTGTGATTTAGTCTTATACTTTTCAAACCTTATTATGTCAACAACTTTTGGACAATATTGATAGTTTGAAAAGTTCCAGTGGGCATTTTGTTCTTTTTAACATTTCCTCATGCAGTTCATTGCATGTGCACGGTAACTTTGTCATATTGGCGTATTATCTTACCTGGTGTTAGTGCTTCAAAAGTCAGGTAAATGTTTTCGATGGAACATGGTACGTTTGACACAAGATCAACATCAAGCAGCAGTGCAAATGCTTCTAAGTCCCAGGCTGTCATCACCAGGAACTTTCAAGAGAGTAAATGGACGATAACTCATTTGTACTAGTGTTTACATCAGATAGGAACGACAAATGACAGGCCCAGAAGTGGACGTCTGTGCATCACAACACAGCACCAAGACAGATACATGCAGATGCCCCCAACCGCCAACAACGATTCAAACACTATGTCTCGTGCTCATACAGGAGTGGAATGTTATTCCCTAAGCACAGAGCGATCCTTTAATCCAGTCCATGACAAGGCATGTGCATGAGGGACACAATGTAAATGGGGGCCATACCCACTATTAACTGCTGGTGTTTTTGAACTGACCACCTATCTGATGAAACGGACTCATGTGCTGCACAGTCTTCATGAAATTTTGAATTGTCTATAATGGTTACATTCTGCATCAATTACTGAATTGTATCATTAATTCGATTTTTTGCAAAATTGATAATTTCTGTAAATTAATACATATTTAAATTTGGAGTCGCGTTTCTTTTTCTGTTCCATATATTATTAAGCTGAATATAACTATTGACCATTTTTCAGTATTTTTCTTAGTCCTAATAATTTCTATCTGTTTACCAATTAAATATTAGATAGTTGTTATATCATTTGCATAACAAAACTGATTATCATAAGCCATTCGAAATACATCGGTCCATTGGTCCTTGCCAATAAAAATCATGAAGGACCAGTAATTTTTGCATAAATGTCGTTCATGCTGACCGGCAAAATAATGAGGTATCCAAAGATGTATTTTTGTTGCCACATTAAAATTTGCAAGAAAAACTATCGAAAACAGCTTTCTGCTTCTCGCAGGTATATTTATCTCTGTATTTGTTTACTACGACACTGGACAGTGTTACTCGCGATGCAGCCATTTATTTATGAGTTTCAAAGATGGTACGGTCCAGAATTATACTTTTCCCATTTCTGCACAAAACCATACTCTTGCATCGTCCTGTTGCTTATTTTTGTAGTAATAATAATAAATAAACCATTTTAAGACAACAATAGTTTTACTGACAAAAATTGGTCATTTAGATTATTTTTTTGATCTGTGTTCAAACTAGATCGAGTCTCGTTTTAAATTCTGTTGTGGGATAAATAAAATTTATAATTTAAAGTATTTTGCTGTTTGTGAGTTGGTCCTGTTTCTAATAATGTCCATCTACTTTGAATAGTAATGAAACTATAGGAAGAAGAATAAGAATGTAGAAGAAAGTGTATTATTAGTGTATTTTAGGAAAAATGCTGATAAGTAATAATTTACCTGTCTGTACAATAAAATGTTAAATGGTAGCTTTTTCTTGTAAGCATGATAATGCTCGGCATAAAAATACGCCTATGTTTTATGTAAACAATATATTAGAACTTTTCACACCGACAAATTTTCTGCCGGCAGACGGATTTTCTGTCTTATCTGACTGGCTGACTGATATATTTTGAATCCTTTCGTATAGACTGTGTATGCATGCGGTCTGTGTACATTACTTTATTTGTCCATGTGAAGAACTTGAGGATCATTAGTCTGTTCTTCTAGGTACATATGAAAGATCTGAGTAATGAATGATAAATTTATTGCAACTTAATGTCTTATGAAAGACACAGGGCCATATTCTCATTATCTAAGATAAAATATGTCTGAAGTTGGTCATAGTTCAGTGAGTCTGCTGTCCTGAATGTGACTTCAAAATTGTTGTCGACCATGTTTTACGCCAACTCAAGCAATTCTATCTTGCTATATTGATCTTCTTCAAATGTGATTTTGCTGAAAACTAAAATCATTGCTGTCCTATTTTTACATGGAATTTAATTTATTGTGACCAAATATTTTGAACATCCAATATATCAATTTAATGACATTTTTCATATTTCTTTATTTAAAGGTTTACTATGAGAGTTAAGGAAGAAAGCAGAACACGTAAAGCTCTACTTTTACAGATGGCCTGTGATTCTCCTGCAAAATGCATATTTCAGGACTTTATGCAGTTTAATGCTTACTATAGCTGCCCATATTGTCTCAGCCCTGGAGAGTATGACAAGAAAGGATATATCCATATAGGTAAAATGTGTTTTTATTATTAACCGAATTTCCAAGAAACTTACATTTCAGAAATTATGGGAATATTTGTGACTGCTTAATTTTTTGTTGGTTGGTTTTTTTTATTTGAATAATATAGTTTTTTTATAGGTAACAATTCCTTACTTAATTTTATTTATTACAACACAAGGTGCAAGTCTTCTTTTAGAGTACAAAATTTATCCTTACATTGCGTATGTTATGTATTGACCCAACTGCAAATATTTTACCCAGATTATCATGGATGTTAAATTGTATTCTGGTAGCTAAATAAGTGTATTATTCCAGTTTGCAGTTGTTTCAGTAATTACATGTACAAAGAGTTAAAATGATAATTATTTACTGTGACTATGATGAAAAATGCACTGAAGTCAGTTTCTTGATCTATTTAGTCAGGAAATGTTCTTTTGGACTGCCTAAGTCAGTTTCAGTTAACCACTGTGAATTAGGGTTATGTTTTGAAAACATTGTGTTAATGACAAAACATGAATTTGTTGCTTCTAGAAATTGGACTGAAAATGGTTTTGATGAAATGCATACTCATGAAGGAACCGTGGTTCTAGCTTGACAAGCAAGGAAAAATTTGGAAGAGGGGAAAAAAGGTTTGCTTAATATCACAGTTTTTTCGTAAGATTATCAGGGTGCGAAAATTTTTTTGAGGGTCACTTGTCCTGCATAAAATCCACTCATCCTACCCTTGATGTCACTTGTCCTACCACTTAAAGTGGCAAACTCAAAAAATAACACTGAAACAGTAAATATGTTGTTATAGAAACACCTGGACCTTATTCGATCATTTAAAGAGCTAAATACAGCCTAAGCCACCCTACTGGCTCATAGGCTTGCATCATGACATTTTGGACATGATGCAGATGATATCAAATAACGTCACCTTGAACAAAGGTAAACATCCTGCGAACGGTCTGAATATATTCCAGTCCGAGGCCGTTTTGCAGGTATCTCAGCCCAGCTAATCGAGTTTTACATAAACATCTCCACTCATTTCTCAAAGGCTTAGATATATTACACATCTGTTTTTTGTATAAAGTATGTTATATGTATGAACTGAAAGTATGATAAGGTATGTGTATTTATTTGTGAGAAGGCATTAGCCACTCACCAAGAGATCCGGACAATCGGCATTTACTCAAAACCAGTGCCATTACTGATTTTTCCTTCTGTCAGACAGGAAATATTGATCGGTTATTAAGTAAAATATTTTTCCACTATAAGATGATTTTTTTCTGACCTTTTGGATTGGATTATTAGGCAAAAGCCACTCCTCCAGTATGACGACCGTGGCTGATTTTCTTCTTGTCTGGACCCTAAACTCACTGGTCAATACAAGTGGATGAGTGGATTTTTCGTGCCCTGATTTAAAAACAATATTGATATTAAACATGATGATTATCTGTTTCAGTTTATAAAATGGCTTGTTGAATGTGGACATAGTTGCACTGAATATCATAGAATTTATTGAGTTGATTAAGAATGTAATTACTTCTATCTGCATCCTCAGACATAATCACATGTTTTCCCCAACCCAAACATCTTTAGCAAAATTTTCAAAAAATAGTTACACATGGCCAAGAAGCAACAAAATTATGACTTTTCTGAAAATGGGAGAAATTTTAAGTTTTCTAGTTTGTCTAGACACTCAGTGATCATTTTTAGTTACAGATGTATTTAGTATATGAAAATGAAGATAAATGTGATAACATGAAACAATTTATGCCCAACATGAAAGCTCAAGATTATTGGTTTTGTTCATATGGTGTCAAATAATGTAGCATATATTAATTGATTCTTATAACATCCCAGTTTGCAGAGAAAGGTGTCAAGGGTGTGTCCTGGGCATTTTCGATGCCACACTTTGATATTATTGATGGAATGTGCTTGGATTATATGCATTGCTGTTACATAAAATGAGTTTTTGCATACTCATATGAATTTTGGAGCATTTAAAGCATTAAAAACTAGGTTGTCACTCAAATCCATGAATGAACCATGAGTGACAAACTGGATTTAAACTTATCAAAAATGTGATGCATTTTTGTCATTATTAGTCAGTTTCAGTCAAAGAATACTGTCTCTTTAATTATAATAAAAATATCAGTAACAAGTTGCCTTACAGTGCCACAGCTTTTACCATTTTAGTTATTTAAATACATTAAAATCTGCATTTTAAACTTAATATCAATGCTTTCAGCTTAGATTGTTGAATCTTTTTATGTATTTTGTCTACTGTTCTTCTAGGAGTAATGAAACAGCTTATCAAACTATGGTGTGACAGAAAAGATTTATTACCCAAGAGTGAGTATGAGGAGGTTCAGAGTTGATTATTGAAATTCATGCCCCTAACAACATCTTGTTCCCCAAGACCATTGGATGAGCTCAAGCATTGGAAAAGTAATTGCTGCTATTCTTTAAATGTTCTCTAGACTTAATTTGCATATTTATCTACAATATTTATTCATGGGTAGATAGTGAAGAAAGTAAAAAATGTTGAGAGATTGTACACATCTTGAGTTTTTCTCTTGTCTTCTGCCAAGAACCCATTTGTGAAAAAAGGAAGACTGAAAATATTCAAGAGCCTGTCCAATTAATGTTCTGTACAGTCATAATTCTTTAAAATACTGTCCAAGAATAAGTGACACACAAGCAAAAAATATTAGATTAACACCTGTATTCCATGGCCTTATGACCAATATCGATTAAGAACAAGTAGAGAATGTAAAATTAATTTTGCAAATATCTATTTAATGGAGTTTTTCTATTACATGTGTTTGTTTCTATTACATGTGTTAATACTCATATAATATTATAGCTAAAGTACATGTATATTTTATGAAGAGACATGTTGTGCTGTTTCATATGTTTTGAAGTATATGGTTTTATTTCAGCTTCAGGGTACAGGTCATTCCTACTGTATTATGGACTAGCATGATTGCATGGCAAACTAAAAGCCGAGTATTATGACCATTAATTTTATGTTGTTATCGTCAGCAGTATAGCTCTTGTTGCAGGAATGGATAACCAAAGACGACATGGATTCTGCTAAGAAGACACCTGCAGTTCTTCAATTATCAGATGTCAACACTCTACGGTATGATCTATTTTAAGTTGTCAGGGTTTTGGCTCACTTTTCATTTGACATAGAATTTAAGGACGGAATGGGCTAAGAATGTTGGAATTAAGGTTTACGGACCCTGAAACTCACATTTGAAATTGGCTACTTTCTTAATAAGTTCTTGTTGTATATCTATTAAGGCATCTAAATATGAAATTTAAACGAGTTTTACTGTTCCTAATTTAAGGTATCTGCTTTTGAAGCTGATAACCCCCTATTTCCAAATTGGCGTCTAAACAGCAAACAACTAGTTACATTAAATCAACTCTAGTTTTATTAAATAAAGAAATAAAGTAATGAAATATATCTTCTTGAGTTCCAGTGATTTTCTTTATAACTGTTTATGGTTGCCTTTTAGGATTGTTGACATATAAAAATAGTTAAAAGACTTTTTCAGGAAAATTGACTCGACAAATTGGACATTTTTCCAAAGATTACTTCAAAGTATATTGATTTTTGAACAACATTTTCAGAATATCTATTTGATTGCACCACACGAAACCTATATACATATTTTCTTCTTTGTTTGAATGATATGATAGAGAAAACTGAGAAGATTTTACCATCAATTTATTTCTCAACACATTGTTAACACTTTCAGGCCAAATCCTGACTGAAGGCGTGATTATATCTGATAAGCAAACGTAGAGTCCCGACTGAAGTCGTGTGTACAATTAACGATCGTATGTCGAATCCTGACTCAAGACGTGATAAACATGCCGAGTAAAAACGGCTGTCATTGGTTTAAATTCAAGTTAACACAGATTTTGTAGTAAATACAGCCAGTCGTAGTGATCCTTTTTCTATTGTTTACAACATGATTTCTAGGTTAAATGAAACAGTGAATTTAATTGGCTGGTTTTTATGCACGTATGTCGCGGGTGATTCAATTTTTTTACGTACATAATGTAGTCCGATATCGAAGTGGAGTTTGTTTTTTGACCGTTAGTGATTTAGACTTCAATCTTAAATTGGCAGACATATAATATAGGGAGAAGTCAGACATTTATTTTACTGAAACTGACGATTCTAATGATGATATTCCATTTGTTTGATGACAATGTGGGACCGAATTGATTAAATTGAATTTATTGTGTGTATGTTATATAGGATTATAAATATTAATCTGGAAAAAATCAGGCAGTAGGATGTAGGAGTCAATATTTGAAAGTAAAATGTGGTAATTTTTACATCAAATTGTCAGAAAGTTTATACCCATTAGTAATATATTTTGGTTTATAATGTTTTGATGAAAATAGATTAAGTAACAGGTGTTTATTTAACAGTACTCTATCCAATGGAAAAAGAATAACAGCTGATCTGATAAAGTTGTCAACTTTTACCCCCTAGATAGTCTTACATCTTATCTATAGATAAACTAATAGGCCTGAAAGATTTAAATGACACAGGGGTCACATTTCAAGGGAGACAATTTTGGGTAAAATTTCCAAAAATATCATTTCCTTTTTCATAACATAAATTAATGAAATATAATACTTTGGGAACTTATTTTTTCACAGAAAACAATTTAAAGCAACTAATCGGTAACTTTTTATCCAAAATATAGTTAGATTTTAATACATTTTAGCATGAATAACAATAATTGAAGAATACAGTAACAATGCATACAAGAACATGAAGCCATATATGTTTACATAATCATGTTTCTACGTTGATGTACAATTACCCTACAGTGTTTGAACTCTTTAGAAACATTGAATATCAATTTAAGTTCCACAGATCTTGGACAAAATAAACCTGACAATAGAAAATTGTCTTATATTCTAGGAAAATACTCAAAACAAATGCCTGTCACAGAAAATCATACTTCCCCAAATAACTGAGGAGTACATATTGTAAGATATTAGATGTTTAAGTACAATTTAGATAACAGTTGTGAAAGATACCTTGAAAAAAATACAATAAAATTAGGGCCCAAAACAAGTAACTTGTTTCCAGTAACCAGACGATCCTGATTTTTCACCCCAGACTCTTAAAGTTTTTTTTTCAATTTTGGAAACTGAGAAAACTATTGTTATAATTTCATGTTTCTTAAGCATTATAAAGTACAAGTATTCTTAATGTTTATATTGTATGAAACAATAGTGAAAATACTATGATAAGTGATTTATAACCTGTTGTGATACTATAAACCTGTGGTAGTTCTTATAAAAAGTTTAACTGACAACCAACCCCAATACTTGGTCTGTTATTGGAAACATGCCATTTTTTTACTTCACAACAAGATCTGTTTCACAATTTTGACAAGATTTGGTAAAACAGTATCCAGTGTTCTTTTTAGCTCACCAGAACCGAAGGTTCAGGGTGAGCTATTAGGATGGGTCGGTGGATGCTCCGGCCTCCGTCGTCTGGGTCAACAATGGTCTTCTCCTCAGAAACTACCAGTCGGATATACTTCAAATTTGCTGTGCAGGAACTTTTTGATGTTCTAACTGCAATTTGCTCATATTATACCATTTGACCCCTTTTAGGGGTCACTAGAGCTAAAGATAGAAAAACCTTTAATCATCTTCTCATGAACCAATGGATGGATCATAACCAAACTTGGTCTGTAGCATTCTTATATGGACTTTTATCAGATCGCTTAAAAAAATTTGGTTGGCCCCTTTTAGGGGCTGCTAGAGCTAAAAATAGAAAAACCTTTAATCGTCATCTCATGAACCAGTGGATGGATGATCACCAAACTTGGTCTGTAGCATCCTTAGATGGTCCTTTCTCAAGTTTGCTCAAGTAAATTTGGCCGGCCCCTTTTAGGGGCCCCTAGAGCTAAAAATAGAAATACCTTAAAATGACTTTTTCTCATGTTTCTATGGATAGATTATTACCAAACTTGGTTTTTAGCATCTTTAGATAATGTTCTATCAGATTTGCAGAAATAATTGGTTGGCCCCTATTGCGGGACCGCTAGAGCTAAAAATAAAAATACCTTTAAACATCTTCATCTCATGAACCAATGAATGGATCATCACCAAACTTGGTCTGTAGCATCCTTAGATGGTCCTCTCTCAAGTTTACTCAAAAAAATTTGGCCGGCCCCTTTTAGGGGCCACTAGAGCTAAAAATAGAAATACCTTAAAATGACTTTTTCTCATGATTCAATCGATGGATTGTTACCAAACTTGGTTTTTAGCATCTTTAGATAGTGTTCTATTAGATTTGGTGAAATAAAAATGGTTAGCCCCAATTAAGGGCTGCTAGAGCTATACTTAGAAATACATTAAAATGACTTCTTTTCATGAACCAGTGGATGGATCATCACCAAATTAGGTCTGTGGCATCCTTCAGTCATTACGAATATTCTTTTGTAGTATCTTTTGATGTTCCTTTATCAAGTTTATTTTTGTTCCCCATTATTTGCCCACAAGTGTACCTTTATTACCTTTTTAGTAACAAGTTGATTAATATTTATTCTGGTGAGCGATGCAGGGCCATCATGGCCCTCTTGTTGTGTTTGTTACCCTTGGTTGTCTTTCACTATTTTTAGACATAAATGCAGTATAAAGTCCATCTTCATCACCATGTAAATAGATGTTCCTTAAATGTTCTAAATTTAACCCAGATGCAGCAATATTTTCAACAGTGGGTAATATACAAACTGTGCTTGAGACTAGAAGATCCTTTTCCCTAAGGGACCTATGTTGATTGAAACTGCCTTGAGAGAAAATTTTAACTTGATTACATCCGAAGTTATCGTGACTGAGTGCTGGAAGAGTTTCACTTAAGTGCGTACATCGTCTACCACATCATGAGCATTGTATTGTACATGAATTATGTCTCACGCAAGATCTTCCTTTCTGTAACTACCCCTGTCAGAATAGGTTTTGCAAAACAGTGATAAAGTATCTAAACATCCAACTGCACAATTGAAGAATTCCTCTAGCTTGCTGGCATAGGTTATAGCAGACATAAGAACAGGGAAATCAAACTTCCAGCCATTGTGGGTAACCAACACATCTCTGTTATACTGTTTTAGCCGCTGTATGAAATCAGTAACGGCACACTGTAAGTTTACTGTTTTCACTGCTGTCCCATTAACAAACATGGTACCACCCACCATACTTATTCCAGTGGTTTGTTGTGCTCCTTAGGTAGAATGTAGAATGAAAACTCATTTCCAGTCCTAACATCTCTGGCAGCTATTTGGTTGTATCCCTAGAGGATAAAATGACATATTATTTCACAGTTTGTCTGTTGTTAGTAGGGTATATCTTAACCTTACCAAATGTTAAAAAACTGATTTTGATTACCTTTAGACCTTTCCTACTGCAAATCATGCTATGATTTAAGTGAAAATTTAACTTTGTGGACCATATGTGAGGAATATTCACAGGCTGAATGCCAAAGTGATTATCTTTTTCACAGGTTGAATTTCATATTACATGTAAAAGACTGATTAATTAATTTGTGATAATCTTACGCCTCTCCATCTTTTTTGAGTTTACTGTTGCTAATAGTCGGAATGTTTAGGGCTGCCAACAGGTTGTTCACTTTGTTCGGTTCTCCTAAACTGTCAGTCATAGCTAAAACAGAAGGAACTTTAATTAATGTTGTGTCATTTATATGACATTTTTAGCAAATCATTTACAAATTTCATCATTTAGAAAAGTATATCTGCAGACTTTTCCAAAAATGTATTAACAATAGTGGACCTATAAGACACCCTGGCAGCAGTCAAAGTACCCATGCTAGCAATTGCATTAAAACAGCTGAAAATATATGCTTTTAAAAAGTAGTATAAAACAGGTTTAGGTGTAAGAAACTTGTGAACATGGTGTCTTACAGCAAAATACAGCTTTAATCTCCACAATGTTTATAGTATTAACAATGGGTACAAATGGTTACGGGTACGAAACATATTTTTTGTCACAGTAAATATAAACAATAAAAAAAAGGTAAAACATTGCCTGCATTGGTAATTTGGTCAAACTGGACAAAAAACATTAATAAAATTACAAATGTATTACAAAATCTCTTTGGGACCTACCTGTTCCAAGCTTGAAGCCTGAAGTCCCTTGTTTAGTTCCTTTCGTCAATTTTCCGTAAGCAACACAACTTAAATATTCACAATCACTGTTCATGCATTTAACTTATAAATACCCTCCAAAACCTTTCTTAAGTTCACCAATGACACTGTTTTCACATAATGGTATAGGTCCAAGTCTACACATTTTACAAAATTTCAGTCCATCAACACTGAAAATTCCACCAAGTGTCGACCCTCTTTCCAACTGTCATTCTGTTTTGAATTAGCCATACTTTTGACATGTTCCACTTGCACGTAATCACTTATTGTGTAATTGAGCTCTTTCTCTACAATTAAGTTGGAAATATCTTTGTTTTATCCGTTTCTTTCCTTGAGGAAGAAAAGCGACCATGACGATCATGCTTTTGGTCTGACATCTTTATTGCTAACGCTGGTTGATCACATGTTATTTCATCATGATCATGTGGTCGGTAAAGTGACCTTACGGACATAACCAACATTACACGAAAAAATATGATCTTTCAGGGTCCGTAGTCCTTAATTGATGTATTTTGCTTTATCTATTATGTGATAAATGGACTTCTTGATGTATTATTCATTTTTGAAAATGAAGGTGGATGACTTGTCTTTAGTGGTTCTTAGTGTTGCTTGTTATCTATCTAAAGAAAAAAGATTTTATTATATTCCACTATGAAAAAGATGTATTTTAAATTTTGATATTTTCCAGGTAGAAGTTCAATGACTTTCTCACAGCACTTACTGTTACACTTGTCGCATGCTGGGAAAAAGAATGGACCACTTTGGTGCCAAAGTTGTTTCTTCTTTGAAGACTATAAAAGTGAACTGTGACAGTTCTTCCATAGCTCTCTGCATCCAGACTACAGGTAAATCATTGTTATCCTTAGTTTTGTTTAGAGAGACTATTTTTTTCTTATGCATTTAAATACCTTACCTGGCTCAGTTGGTTGAAAATAAATGTCTTCCACTTGCCTTATGTGTTTTTTTATGGTTTATTATCAGTATTTGTACTCAGAAGTGCTTTAATATGATTAAATTGTATTATTGTACTTCTGTCATTAGTTAGTAATTAATTTCACACCAAAGTTAAAAGAACAATTTACAAATACTCATTGCTATTTCATTATCTAACACACTTCTATTTTCAGTTCCGTATTGTCTATGTAAATTAATTTTCTTTCTCTCTCTCTCTTTGATAGTGTTTTTAAACTTTTTGATGAAAAATAGTCTTTTGAGCTCTGATTTTTGCTTCTGATTTTTCATATTCATAATAACACATATTACAAATTTTCAGAAGTTTTTGAAGACCTTAATAATGTGTTTACATGATATATAATAATCCATCAAGAAAACAGTTAATGGGATCATATGGTTAGGTTTTTACGAATATGTTTGGAATGTGATAGAACCAATGGAACTAGCTGTCTTAGTTTCTTTGCTTGTTAAGTATTTGATTAAAAAAATAATGAAATTTAAAAGAATACACTGTATACATACATTGTTTTTATGAATTCCATATATTTTCGGCAAAAAATCAGATGTCTACAAGGTGGACACCCCACCCCCGAACTTTTTACAAGGTGGGCAGAAAATTTATCCACCTTCCGTGTCTTGATGAACTTAGAAGGTCAGTTTTCTCAATGTGTATCAGGACAAAAATGTTAGGTTTACTTTTGTTTTTCAGTTAGTAACAAAAGAACAGAAATCCTTGAAGCAACAGCTGAAGAATACATCAAGAAACACAATGATCCCCTAGGGTTTAGGGTGGAAATGTTTAAAGGAAAAGGTACTATTACATGCTGTGCTGAAGATTATGCTCACCCATTGTCATACTCTTATGTTCTTTTTATGAAACTTAGTCACCCACTGTTGTTTACACTGGAGGGGACTGTAAGTTTGTCCTCTGTCTGCCTTGTCTGTCAGGCTGTCTGGATCATGCGATAACATAAAGACCATATACATCAAGTTGATGGAATTTTGAGTCTTGAATAGATGGCGGTATGGCGATTTTTCATGTCATGTTGTTTTATTATATTGAGCCAGAAAAAGTCACATTAACTCTTACCATCAGCAACAGCAGCACTTACAACATGGAAAAAAGCAGCACAAGCACTTCAACAAAAAGTGCCAAAGTGTTAATGAAACCATGTTTAACTTGATAATATTTTACTACTACAGTTGCCTACAAATCTGAAAATTGTACACAAATAAGTATATCTAAACATAAGATTTAATAGCATCTTTGTAGTGTATAGGTATAATGTCTGGACCTTGTAATCCGAAGGCCATAATTTTAAGCACAATTTTCAGCTTAAACTTGAAATTTGATACTATGAAAAAATGTGTTCATTCTACTGATATTTGTCACTGTATATTTTAAGTATTTTTCAACATGAGCTAAAAACAGTATCAAATAATCCATTCTTGTTGATAACAGGTATGTAGATAATGTACCTAGTTTGCTGTTTATGTAAACAATTATCAGCAGTTATTGTTTTTAGGAAGCAGTGTTGTAAATGACTGGAAAAAAACAAAAGGAGACTTGCTGTTAGTATACAAAGGAAAAATCTTAAAAACCCAGTGAAGTACACACCAAGAAAGACTACATATCAACAGGATTTAGGTTCTTCTTCAAGTCAAATGGGAAACACATGTGGTAAACACTTTACACACAAATATTTAGCCTACCTATTGGTACCTTTATAAATATATATATATGTGACATATTGTCACTGGGATTGGTACCTTTATATGAGACTCAAAGTATTTTTTACAAGTTGATACAAAAGCAGTTTGTTTAATTTATCTACGGATGAAAAAACCTGAAAATAAAACAACCGTCCAAAGTAGAAAACAGGCACAACAATGAAACGATAATGTAATCTAAGGAATGCATACCAGTCACTTCACAGTGCACACACAGATATGAGAAACTGAAAGTTTCAACATTATACGACACCTGTATTCATGATTTTGTTTGTTACTTGTTTTCAATCTAATTAACAATATGAGTGCTGCTGTGTGATTTCCAACCTTCAAATTTGATATTTTCACTTTTTTGCATATTCATATAGCACAATCATTTTTCTTTCAGAAAATCATCATTTTGTAGAAATTATCCACACTCATGTTATTGTTATGACATAAGAAAGAGCGTTATGTATAAGGGGGAAATGTAATGATGTTACCAACATTAATTGTAAACAGAAAATCAACACTGTTTAAGTATCGTCTGTTTGCCGCAAAGCTTTTAATTTTTCTGTATAATAAAGAATATGATAGATTTCATACATGTATGCATTAAATTTATGATAATAATGTTCTTTATATATAATTAACACCGGGTAAAATATTTAATTTTCTTACTGTATATAATATAACATAACAAAGGCATGCAGTGAATTATACTAATAATTTAACATACATACTGCATTCATTTGTAAGGTCAAAGTTGAAATACATAAAAGTACTACAACAAGTCAAAGGTATTCCTCTGTACAATAAGTAACTGGTACATGAATTTTTATTAATAGTGTAGAACTAATGACAAAAATTGCACTACTGTATGTGTTACATAAGTGAGATTTATCACAACTTTGAACTGATAAGCTATTTCGGTTAATTGATATTGTCAAATGAAATTATCAATGTTATTGATAGCAATAGAATGAAGGGAATAATGATCACTTTTTGACATCATAAAGTAAATGATTCATTTATTCAGGATCAATTAGTGGAAAATTGTCTACCCAATGACACAAACGACTTCAAATGGCACAAACAAAACCATGAAGTGATTAATGAAGAACAAAACAATTATTCCTCAGATAAAGGAGGGCATGTTATGTCCTGATATTGTTGTCTGACATGTTGTCTAACATGCTTGTAAAGATACAACTGACATACGGCAGACAAGCCTGCTGCTTAGATTGGTTCAGGCCGTTCTATTTTATGAGGATCGATTGCAGTCATCAGCATGTATTCCACACTCCTCCTCTCCTAATGAATATTTTGACAAATCATGATCTACTATTGACAAAACTGCATTAGGACCATGAATTCCTTCTCCATCAAACCCAGTGGTATGGGACTTATCTATTAAATAGTTAATATGTTGTGGGACAGAGTCAATGCGAAAGCCAACACATGTACACGCCGAGGCATTACAAAGTACAGCGGACCCATCTGTTTATAATACCATGGTGAGGAACTGTGTCTTGATGTAAGCTTTTCACATTCAGTCCTGGTATCCATGATGGACTTGCGCATGACTGCACATGTAAAGCAAACATCATCACGTGGTGACACAATGTTGATTTGCTTGAAGCATGATCGCCAGATTTCTATGAACATAATGTATTTAACACTCTCCTCCTCCATACAATAAGCTACATATTCAGCATGTAGAGTCACTTTCGTTGAAGAAGCTGGTAAATAGATTGGCAGAATTCCATCTGAACCACTGGGGGCAGCAGGTATTGGTCCAATGATATCACCTGTATTTTTGATGAAATTAACAACTTTTATAATGTAATCATAAAGAAGACCCATGATCCCATCTGACAAGACCATGCTGTCGAATATGCTGTGTAAGAGCTGTTATGGTAAAATTTCTGATATCAAACAGAAGACAAAATGCATCCTTGCATACTGTCTTGTCACCATACTTGTATTCTATGCGTCCTTGTTTGCTTAGATGATCAGGGCTATACACACAACCAAGGCAATGAAGGAAGGACACCCATAATGTAAAAGTCTTTTTCAGACTTATCAAGTTCTCTAAGATTGAACACATGAGATTCAATCTCATCAGTACTGAATTGTCCTAAACAATCCTTATGACAGTTTCATGATTTGTGGGAGCTGACAATTTCTGATGTTTCAGCTTCTCTGCTTTCACATTCTCATAGTACAGTATTGTTGGTTTCAAGAAAAACCTCAATAGCTTTATTCAATCCATCATCTAGCATACATTCATCATCTTCAATTTTCTCAGCTGTTTCTTCTGTAGCAGGATGTATGTCAACCAAACCAAAGTGTTCCACATGCAGTTGTTGAACTTCCTAAAATATAACAATGTATAGTTAGTGTATGATATGTTTATAGTTGTAGATATGGTCATACATTACAAATACAAAACTAAGGGCTTTTAAAGAAGGATAAACCTAGCTTTGCTCAATGTTTTATATAATTATAAGTATCAATTTGGTGTATGTATAACTGGCTATATTTGTCATCAGTTTTTTTTTATTTATGAACAAGCATTATAATTCATACATTTACCAAGCTACATCTAGAATTAACAAATTTCATGTTATGATATTTTGAAACAATAAAAAAAGTGGAGTGAGTATGAATCAATCCCGATTCTTTCGGTTCACACGCAACACTGCACACAGCTCGGCTATCACCATAGATGCCAAACACAATGCTTTAAAAAAGAAAGAAGTATATTCTATTTTTAGAACAGTAAACTGACAGGAGAATTCTGTAGTGTGTTTAAGTATATGTATGGCACAGTTGAAATAAAATTGTATTCTCTATTATTTGGGATAAGCATAAAAACATAACATATTCACTTGAATGCTTTTATACAACGCTGCTGAAAACAAATACAATAAACATTGCAGACATTTTATTTACGTCATTATTTACGTCTGTTGGGTCCTTTTTGTGTCTTGCAATATGATCAACAGCATCAAGTGTTTTGAAATGAAGATTTGTGCCATGGTCGGAGCATACACATTTATTTACTGAGTAGAAGTCACGATATTGAAGTTATTTGTAGGTTTTAATGACAGCATAATGGATTAATACATATCTTAGTAAGAAGAATATACTTATATTGATTGTATCCATTTTTTCTCCTATTAACGTAAGATATCCATGCAGGATGAATATGTTTCATATATTGGCAGACATAACAGCATGCATCTGCTTAGATAATTATAAATGACGTTACAACAAAACCGGGTTTCCCCGAATTACATTATTTATGGAAGAGGTTGGGAATCACACAACGGCACTCAATATGTTTAATCATGGTAACATCAATTATTACTATCCTTGACCAAAGATCAGTTATTTCAAACATTTTGTTATGACTGTCGATCGAATAAAGTAACTCACACCTGCTTGAAGATTGAAACATGCACATTTCATAGCATAAGATGACAGGAAATGTTTTCTGACAAGAATTTCACTTACCCTGTGTGAATAGTGCCAGAAAATTACTTGATCAGGCAGTCATCCTAGTTGTCCCGCACTATCGAACTACCATTAATGTCAAGCCCTCATTTGTTTGTTTTTTGTTTTAATTTACTAGTGTGTATAAGGTTTTTGGTACTGTATGCATAAATGGTGGCATAAGGGTAATAAATGTGTGATTTTCATTTTTTATGTGATGTATGTAGATACACACAAGAAACTCAATTTTGCTTAAGAAATGCTAGTCAATCTTGTGAGGTACACGCTCCAACCAGTTCCATTAGACATCCATGATATATTACATTATGGTGCATTATGACAATTTTTTCAGTGTTGATGCATCAACTGATCGTCCGACTTGTAAATCATGGTGACAGAAAGGAGAGAAATTGTGCTTTGAAAGAAGTTTTTGGGAACTTATGCTTGTTTGCCATCAGGTAATTTTCAATATGTTATTGATGCCCCCTTTCTAAAAATTCTAGACATGTTATTTTTAATATGAAAAAAGGTAATAATACACAAGTTGCAAGCTTTTGCACAACTGATTTGTCAATCAACATTGAAAAAGAAGTTTGTGGTGATTGATCCTCGACATTGTGCATGAGTCTGAGTGCAAGATTTTTGTCTTGAGTATTGGAAAGGGCCAGGATTTAGGGATTTTAGGGTTAGCTTTTGAAATATATTTTTCAAAACATTGAGTGGAAAAAGGAATTACTTGAAGCCTAGAACAGTATGATTTCAGCATATGTTTGCAAGTTGCATTCAGTGACGAATTAAAACATTTGTGTATCAGAAAAATACTTCTTGGTTATTACACAAACTATTTTGGGGAATATTATCACCAAATTAGATAGTGAAAAAGGCCTTTTTAGATGGGAAGGGGCCTTTTAAAGGCCTCAGTTTGTTAAGGAAAAAGCTCTGGAGGGTCATTCGTCCCACAGACACATGTAAGGACATCAGACGTTTGCTGAGAAAGTGACTTGTAAACATTGTTCTGGTTAACCAGGGGAATTGGCTAGGTGACAGTGACTGTGTGTGTTGCAAAACCTTATTGTAAAAAACTCCAAAAAAAATCTTCCATCAAATTAACCAACTAACCAAGAATTTGTTGTAAAACTCTATTACTCAGTTACTCAACTTACCACTGAAATAAACATAAACATAAATCTTGCTTCACACACTCCCCACTGATCCCCTCCCCTCATATTTTATAGGTTATGTTACAAAATAATATATGCTTCTGCTTCAACCTCCTCTCCCTAAAGCTTTATTGTGGAAGAGCTGGAACTGAGTGTTGAGTGCATTGTCATGAAATGACTCTTAAGCCTAAACAAAAAAGGTTTGTTTCCATTTACATGCCCCAAAAATATAGGGATTTTTTCTTTTTATGTTTTTTTTTAAATATATCGGCAGCACTGTTGTAAAAATTACAATATAGCACTTAAGTTTTGGATGCCATTAAAAGCTTATGAGTCAGCTGGTAAAAGATGGGTCGGTCAGGTAACCGGAAACAAATCTTTTTTAGGCCTTATTTACAATTGCTTTAATGTGGGACACTTCTTTTGTCAGAGACATCAACATAGGAGAAGAGCTCCTTTATGATTATGGCCTGAAAGACTTGCCTTGGCAACAGGTATTTTAAAGCATTGTATTTGTTTTTGTGCATGATTCAGTACATTTTTTTATGAAATTCAAAATTAACAAGACATTTGAAATATGCATAATTTTACTCCAAACTATTTGTTTATGTATTCTGTGGAGTACCAGTGGTTATTGATTCAATCCATGCACAGGTCAGCAAACTTCATCATTGATGACTGGTCCTAAGCCTCATGTTGTGTATTGAGGTCTTTTGTCCTCTACTGCTAATATTGGAAAGCCCACAGAGAGAAATACTAGTACTGGTGTTCCTATAAGATGTGGCCAGGTTGCCTTATCATTATGGTATTACATTTGTGTGGAAAATGGTGTAAAATCACATTACCAATCAATCTAAATTACAGGTTGTTTGTATCTGACTTCATCATTACAAGCCTTCCATTATTCGTATTCAGACTTAGGCCATCCTTAAAAAATTGTTCGTTTGCCACTTCTGACCCATACTTTTTGGCTTGGGTCGATAGGCAGGTAATTTTTTTTTCTGTCATAAACATATAAACACTTTACTTGAATTCAAGCTATTACAATCCTAGTGTTTAAATGTATTTTTCATTTTATAGGGTTCCTTTTTAAGGGCTCCTTCCCAGCAATCTTGCAGGTTTGGCACAGGGGTAAAACTATCCTGTATTTTTTTAGGAGTTCTTGATCTTTCACGGCATTTTCATTGGCACAAATACAACATATGTCTTTCCTTACACTAATGGTTGTAGTAGCATAGTATGCATATTCTATGGGGGATGAACAGCTCATCTGGAGTCTTACAAAAACTTTCCCATGTAATACATCACCTAAAAGTTATCTTGATGAGAAGCTCTCAACTGTCTTGTCTGAACTTTGAACTGTTACGGAACCTTTTATTTGTACAGCCGAGACACTTTTGAATAAGCATTTTTAGGAGCAAAAGAAAACAGCGCTGTAGATTCACTTGGTACTTTTGCATCCTCAGGCAAATCTTTTCTTACATCATTAATGAGATCTCTAACTGAAACATAGTGAGATAAATGTTCAACATTATGGCAACTAACATCAGCAGCAGAGAGCTCCTCTACCTTTGCTGCGAGGAGATCAAAGAAAGGCTGGAATTCATCACCTGGTCGACCAGTATTATTATGTCTTAAATCTAATGCTAAATCTGGATCATCAACTAAAATTGTCTGTTTTGCATGTAGAGTCAGGTTTTGGTCACAACTTGCATCTAAAGATAATTCGGCATACATGGCACGCAGAACATGTTTTGGCACATCAACTGAGTGAAGTGTACTGTATCTTTTTACAAAATCACGTTTCGTCCTTCTAGTATGATATTCTGATAAGTTTGATTTGAGTTTTTCAACAACATGTAATGTATCATTCATTACTTCATTAGTGCCACGATCATGAGGGGTTCTCCAAATAAACACTGTGGCCCGAATAGAGCCACCAGCGTCATACTGAAGAATATCTATAGGTTCAGAAAGAGTCAAATCTCTCAAATGTATTCTTAAACTGTCTATTGAAATGATATTCTTCATCAAAACACAGACTTTCATAGCAGTCAAGTTTAGAAATGGCTACATCTAGAACTGAATATTTATCATTAACATCTTTTACTGGTTATCTGTGCTGAAGATATGAATGCTTAACAACTTCTCGCACATGGCCATCCATTTCTTGCCTTGCTGTCTGTGAAGTATTGGACTTGTCCAAGAATGAAACATATTCATCAAAGCATAAAGCATAATGCAAGATTCCTAAAATCAGTCACAAAGTCACCCCACTTAGATGTAAATGGCAACATCAACATCTTAAATAGTGATTAGCTGTGTAGCTTTAAAGTTTGTGCTGTCAGCTGGGGGCCCTTTTCTTATGTTTTCTCCAATCATTGTAGCTACTGTACAACAACAGAAATCTGATATAGCAATACAAAGACAAATGTGCAAAATCTCTAGAAATCATTTGCAGTGTTTAAATAAATGATTGTGGAAATGTGATGATTAAAAATAGTTGATATAAATCAGTCCAGGAAAACTGCTTAGGTGAACCTGCCGCTGTATATAACTGAAATATTGTTGAAAGTTGGCCTTAAACCCAGTGAAACAAACAAAAATCTTTATCTGCAATCATCTTGTTATTAAGATGAAAACATTTAGGGATACTGGTACATAATTTTATATGAACCTACAAAATAAAATCTATTTAAAGAGGTCAAAAAGTCAAAATGATATTTTCTGCAGACAATGTTAATATATGGTGACAAATCAACAAGTAGTACATTCAATTTTCTTTCTAAATTATAATAGTATATGATAAAGATGTACATCAAGTTTAAGATCTACTAACCTCTTTGGAACAACTAGCTCATTATTCAATCTTGTCATCAGCTTATCCATGGATCAATCTACATATCACAGGGCATTTACAACAGTATCAATATATTTACTGATTGTATTATCATCTGTTGATCTTGGGTCTGTCATTGTATCAAATTTACATGTAACATGGTTGTATTCTTCTATTATTCCAAATAGCTTACCATTACCCCCATCCACTTTTCGGAAATGGGCAGGGGTTCACCTCAAAATTTGTATTCAAATTATTTCAATGCTATATTGATAAGGTAAAGACAGGACAGAAAAATAAAAGATGTTTGGGCCATGGTATTTCATTTATCCTAATGGATAACAGAATACCTCCTCTTTCAAGAGATAGATATCATTATTTTTACAAATAAAAATGTTTTACCTGTGAATCTTGGACCATGTGTTGATTTTAATTTGGGCTTCTTATCAAAAACAGTACTTTTCTCCATTAACACACTAAATGCAGTCAACTTTTAGTTTCTTCTTGTTGTTTGGTTTCTGACCTTTCAATTTCAAAAGTTACGTATTTCAAAGATGCGTCAAAATGTAAAGTATTTCTGATTGGTTCGTCTTTGTCTGGATAAAATTTTTCGGACACATGGAGTTTAGCAGATACTGAAATTTGAATACTCTTACTCTTCCCAATAGACCTTTCTTCCAACTCGCCGGACAAATCATTCATGACATCATCCCACGACCATTCTGGATCATAGGCGTAGATTCTGTTATTTATGACATTTTTAGACCCAATGTTTATGTTGAAACATAACACCACATCGTCTTTGTGTTGACAGCGTTTACCTGCAGGTTCCATGCCCTTATCAATTACTTTCCATCGGAGATTTTGGTGATGCAAAGACCCGTGACAAATTCAATAATCTCACTCGATGGATGCTTGTAAACAGATACTGCTCATGAACATGTAGCGCCTTAATGATCAAGACTACTTATTACAGATAAGATACTATAATGAGCACAAACGAAATATTTTTAAAGCACGAAAAGAATAAAAAAATACGTTATTTTTTTGTCAAAAAATTTTTCAGACCGGCAGATTTTGGGTGGGTCAGTTGGAAGCGGCAAACCAACAATATTTTATTTTAGGCCTTATTTTCATTTTATTGGATTTACATCATAATATGGCACATGCCAAATATACATAATTGTGATGTTCATATTTTGAGGACTGTTTATTGGTTGGAAACAAGTTCCAATACTTCTAATATTATTATAACTGAACAATTCAGAATTAAAACTTTCTATTTTAATAGAACACAAGAATAGGCACTGGTTAAATTATGTTTTGATGTTGTTACTTGAATGATTGGTTTAATATTGTTAGGATGGGTGGTAGGATGCTCTGTCATCTGGCATCAACAATGGTCTTCTCCTCAGAAACTACCTGTTGGATTGACTTCAAATTTGCTGTGTAGAAACCTTTAAAAATAGGAATACCTTAAAATGACTTTTTTCTCATCATTCTATGGATGGATTATTACCAAACTTGGCCTTTTGCATCCTTATATAGTGTTCTTTCAGATTTGCTAAAATGAAATGGGTTGGCCCCTATAAGGTTTCCAATCAGTAACTTCGGATACGGTATTTGGAAACTCCAGGTTCAAAGTCACTTACTATAAATAGGTAATTGGCTTTAGAACAATAACTTTAGTTTAGAACGGCCTATTGCAGTCAAACTTTGGTATCAGCAACCTTCAGTGAATACCTCATTGGGATTGCATTTGGGACCTTTTGGTTCAAGGTCAAGGTCACTGTTGTTATAAATAGAAAATTGGTATTCAGTCAATAATTTCAGTTTAGAATAGCTCATTGTGGTCAAACTTTGGATACAGCAAACTTGTGGGGATTGTATTTGGTACCACTGGGGTCATGGTCACTGTTTCTGTAAATTGAAAATTTATTTCTGGTCAGTAACTTTAGATTAGAAGGCCTGTTGCTGTCAAACTTTGGGTAAAGCAACCTTGTGTGGATACCTTGGGATGGCATTTGAGACCTCTAGTGTCAAGGTCACTGTTCTTTGGCTTTTTATGCCCCCACATTGAAATGGGTGACATATTGATTTGCCCTTGTCCATCCATCAGTCTGTCACAGTTTATCTTGTGTCAAGTATATTTCCAAAACTGTTTCAGGCAGTCTTGACACTTCATAGAAATGTTGATCGTCATGAGTTGTTGTGCACCTGATAATTGTTTTTTGACTAGGTCTAGTAAATGAAGAGTTATAATCCTTTATGGATTTATCTCATAAAATCTTGTGTTGTGCATATCTCCAAAACTGTGTGAGCAAAACTCATTAAACTTTGTTGAAATGTTAACCACCATGACTTGTTGTGCGCCTGACATTTGGCTTGTTGCTATATCTAGTAAAAGCAGAGTTATGGCCTTTTCTGGATTTTTACTTCACAGAATCTTGTGTCATAAAGTCATGAAACTTAACACAATTGTTCCCCACCATTTACCAATTATGAGCATAATATTTTACATTGCTTTTCTGTTAATGACTGGAAGTGGGGGCTCTCATACGCTTACATGGTCACATGTTGAAAATCTGGTTTTGTGGCATTGACACGCTTCTGGTCTTAATTATGGACTGGCTGGCACTGCCGTTATTTTGTAACTGTAAATCACCAGAAATACTACTCAAAGTTAGCTTTCCACCATACACTATTTACAAATCCTCTCATAGGTGATGAAAATGTTTGGTTTTGAAGGTAGTGCCATATGTTAGCTGTCTGCTGGTTATACTTTAGGTCATCACTTACAATCATAAACTGTTTAATGCTAGAAGGATGTCAAAGCAGCATGTCATAGATTTATTAACAGAAAGTCTAATCTTAAGAATTTTTAGGTGAATGAAGTTTTGGTGGTTAGCAAACTTTGAGTAGTTTATTTGGG